>PVNU02002925.1:0-1462500 GCA_003013855.2 Liriodendron chinense
ATACCTCTTCGGTTTTCATATCAGAAAAATTTATGATTTAAGAATGTTGAATTTTTTACCTCAGAAATAAAATAATTAAATTGAAAAAAAACTAAATTATAGGACAAGCTAAAGCACGTGAAAAACACGCTGTCCTTAAAGCGTAATTCTCCCCTATTCAAATTACTTTGAGTCTGCTGTTAGGTTGCAGGCGGATTGATTCCAGGTTCTGTGTTCAGCAAAAATGAAAAGACCACTATGGAACTCAATAACAAAATCTCTGGAAGAAATGAGAAAGAAAGAGAGAAGAGAGTGTGACGTTCTTCTGCAACTAGTAGACCATTTCTTTGGTCTAAGTGGTTAGGTACGTATGAACCAAACCGTGAGGCTAGATCACTTTGGCTAAAGGTGATGGGTCAGTAGTAAACTTGAGATGGTTGTGATTGTTGCTGTGAAATGAACCAGATCTTTTCGGTTTATATAGGCAAGGGTGGCTAGCAGTTTTGGTCCAGAGCCATAATTGTACTAGCCGTTTTCTGGCCATTAGGAGAAACTAGCCGTTTTTTGGTAGTCTCTGACCGTTGTGCATATGGGAGTTACACCTGCATGCTGGCTGTTTAGACTTAGTGGCTAGCCATTTTCTGAGTGTTGGGTTAGCCACATATAGCTGTTACTGCATGGTCTGGACTATTACTACATGAGCAGTTACATAAGTCCTTCTAAATAGCCCTGCAACTCTTTATAAAAAGCAGAGAGGTCTCTCTCTCAGACCTCCTACCCACAGCACCTCCTCTGTTCCGAACCCAGCCACTTGACCTACTACCAAGTCGTGGTCCATGAGGTACGAAGTGCAAAGTGCGTCATTAGCGCCTCTACAACAACACTGCCTCACATGCCCATGCCCTCACACCAAGCCCGTGCCCAAGCGCGTGCGCGTGCATGGCATACTCCTCTCTCCCACCATAAATAAGTAAGATGCACAACACCCTACTTATAAAGAGGTAAAAATCCCTTCTACCATCCGATATAGGACAAAAAACAAAAGAGGTTTTTTTATTTTTTTAAATACTTTTAACCAAATATTTCAACATGGCCCACCGTAATGGGGTCCGCTAGATGGACGTCACCCTTGCAGGTGAATAATGGGAGGTAGATTGTAAGGGTATTTCAGTAGACACAATTATATGGAATCATTTCCCCATCAAACAGGTACTATTGAACAGTCAGACAGACCCGACTATGTGGTGGGTGGGACCCCTGACTATGAGGCTCACTATGATGTATGTAACTAAATCCACGCCGTCCATCCGTATTGAAAGCTCGTTTTAGGGCATAATCCAAAAAATGAAGCAGTTCCAAATCCTAGATGGACCATAGTACAGGAACAGTGCTGATTGACCATAAAAACTTCTCAAGGGCCACAAAGGATTTGGATCAAGATGATATTTGTGTGGTCTCTTCATCTAAGTGCTTGTGACCTTATCAACTGGTTGGATGGCCAATAATCCTTCCTGTGGAATACATAAAGTTTTTAATGGTGGGGATTCAATCATGACTCTTTCCTATGGTGTGGTCCACCTAAGAGTTGAGTCAGCCTCATTTTGGGATCGTGCCCTAGAATGGTCTTTCAAAATGGTTGGACTGTGTGGATTTAAGGCACATATATCAATGTGAGCCTCACAGTCGGGTGGATTCGATGTCTCACCTAATCCACTCTCGGCTAGGAGCAGGACATGAAGATCATCTAAGAGAAAATTTGGCTCGTCCACTCATCGGGTGGGCCTCACCATCAAAATCAATCAACATTATTACTCTAATTAAAGTACAATTGTGGCCCACTTAAAGAGTGGATCCTGACTCTTATAGGGGTTGTTTGGATGCAAGTAAATGGGGATAAATGGGTGAAAAGGAACCCATTTCCTGTACATGAACTTCCCGCTTTGCTATGTATTTGTACATGTGGGTTCCATTATTGCTTTATTGAATCCATTGTCTGATGGCATCCATGTCATGGATGAGCATGCCCAAAAACTTCTCTTGATCTGGTCAATTCCAACCTTTTCATGGTTGGGATCTAAACAACATGGTTTAAAAAAAAAAAAAAGCACCAACAGTCATTCAATGGAGAATAAAAATTATGGTTAGGATTTTCCAATTTGGGAGAGTTTTGGAATGGTCCATCCATGGTCGACATTAGATCAGTTGATTGGATAAATAAATTTCGGGGCCCACATGTACAAATTAGGTTATGAAAAGAGTAGTTCTACTCCCAACGAACAAGGAAGTCGACCTCCAAGATGTCTGATGCAATACATCATGGGTTGTAAGCTGGTCCCTTTTTAATGATTAAAACTGTCTTCAGGATTGGGTTGTAAGCTGGTCCTTTTTAATGGCTCAAACCGTCTTTATCATGGCCATTAATGTAGACGAGATATGCTCATAAATCTATAAATATTATTCAAAGGTTTAAGGCATCATTTGGATTAAAAATAGAGAAGGGTCAAATGATCCAAAAGCATAAATTTTCCAACTAAGAAATCTTATTTTTCAGGAAAACCACATCCTAGGTTAGATCCATTGTATAAAGGGATCCAGAATCAATGACTAAAGTCCCACTTATCATGTGTTGTAATATAAACCAATAGTTACAAAACTAACCCTAGCAACGGGTCGTGTTGAATCGTGTTCGTGTTCGTGTCGTGTTGTATCCGGCGTCATGTCAAAAAATGCCCTCACCCAAACCCGAACCATTAACTAATGGGTCAAAATCTAGAAACCCAAGCCCATTCATTAATTTACTACGGGTTACCTGCAACTTGACTCGTTTATAAACCCGTTAATAAATGGGCTGTGCTTTCGTCAGCAGAGAGATGGGAAGGGGCTCGATTCGACAGAGATTTTGGAGCATGGCTGTATGGGGCCGTGGGGCAAAAAGATGGAGAAGAAAACTCCCGTGGTGTGTGTGTGTGTGTGTGTGTGAGAGGAGAGGAGAGAGAGAGAGAGAGAGAGAGAGAGAGGGAGAGAGAGTGTCTTATTGGCTGTCTTAGCTTCTTAGGGATTTCTCACCACATTAAAATAATTACCAAAATACCCTCACTAACGGGTTAACGGGTTTCGTTGGTGAAATGCTAACCGGACTCGTTATCTTAACGAGACTTGATGGGCCAACTCGTTAGTGACCCGACACGATAAGGACGGACCTGAACACTGAATTTTTCATGCCGGTTTTGCGGGTCGTGTGGAATTTTGTCAGGCATATACAAAACATAAGTTTGCTAACCCTCTTGGATAAGGCACATCATCTACAACCTAACACATGTGCTAGCATGGCAGACATGGTACAATATCAAGCCTCCCATCAGGTGGCTCTGATTGGCTAGATACTCATGACAATTGATAGATTGAAGGATTGTTTAAAAGGTTGGATTTGCTTAATGTTTTCACAAACTTTTCATGATGCATTTGTGATATGCAGAGAAGTTTCCAAATGAAGATTTAGGCAGGGATTGATTTAAGCTGGGTACTGCATCATAGGCTACCCCAGCTTTAGCAGCAAGACTTGCCAAATGTCGCTTTGGATTGCTTTAGTGGATATCTCTCTGGAGACAATGCCCATTGCAGTTCATGTTGCCCCACCTCGGCACATTCTGAATAGTGCCAAGGAATTGCCTTCTCGTTAAATGAGGGAACCACCCATCACCACCCATGCTTGGAGAACCAGCGTGGGTTGAGAAATTGAGGTTTGGGGTCCATAAGATGTTGAGGTTAAGGAATCAGAGTGACAGATCGGACTATTCCCTATGAGGATCAAAGGTTGAGTGGAACTAGATGGGTCCCCTTTAAAAGTGGAGTGATGACGCTAAATCACGTCACCAGATGTTGATTAGGGACCAACTTGAATCTCAGCCGTCTGATGGATGATCGAAGATGAAAGGATTGGATCGATGAGACCTGCAAAACACCACCAAAGGTCAGGATGGCCGCCGGGGTGTCGGCTGATGGCCATCCGATGCTTAAGTCAGTGATGGTGGAAGGAATCCGTGAATGGATTGTATGTATTTTGTATTGCATACCTTTCTTCGTAGCATGGAGGGCTTCATATAGTGTATTCCTTATCGTATTGGCTAGGATTCTGATTCTGCTAGGATACGATCTCTTACGCAGGATAGGCCACGATCATGGCTAAATCTGTGATTGCCTGGAGGCGATAAGCGAGATTCTCTGCGCATGGCGGATATCTCGCATGATAACTTTATGAAATCAAATCCCGTGACTTGCGGAGGAACGTTAACCGAGTCTCGAACGCTTGGAAAGGGATGTTCGAGAAGGAACGTTTGGGAAGAAACGCTCGATCTGATCAAGCACGATGGTGTGGCGAGCGCTTGGTAATGATCGTTCGGGTATTGAAGAGAACTGACCACATACGTAGGAATATGGCACTCAATCTTAATAAGTAACTCAGCGTCCCCTCGGGTTTGAGGGCCCTGACGTAATCCCTCAGAATTGATAAAGATCCCCGATCGAGAGTTTAGTGGACGGTCACAATGCAGAAATTGAGGATAGTCCGATGGAATTGGACTTTAACAATGCTGAATGTCATTAATGTATCAAAATCATAATAGGAGGTTTCAAAATTGAGAATGATCGAATGTAAAGGATTCAATGCAATCTTTATTTATTTTATGATGATGCAATGCTTCAGATTAGAATCTAATAGTTTGCTAGCTTAATAGGCACATGAAGAGTGTCCTCAATCATTTGGATCAACAATAGATCAAGCGTGTAATGTTATGTAGGCTCGGGATGTATAAGAGGGTGTGTATGTACATGTACTTAGAAGTGGAATTGTTGGATCATGAATTTGATCGAAGATTAAGCTTACACTTAAAATGAATGGGTTAAAATCTCAATTGGAGATGCATATGGATGGATGTGATGACCATGAGTTTGGTTTCCTATGATCGGGTGGTCTAAAAGTGAAGTGGACGGTCTGATAACTAGGTCTAGTGATGGGTAGTGATTCTAATGGTTAGTTTGATGACTAACCGAGTGTATGAAGATATATGAGAGTTGAAGATCATCACAAGGTATATGTGTGTAAGTATGCATACATGTGTGCGCATTTGCGTAGTGTTTTCTCTAAATAAAAAATCTATACTAAAATATACATGTGGAAGAGCACTTGTGTACCTACTCATACTTGAAAATTTTCGTGTTGTTACACTGGGGCCCTCCCTTGGAGGATCCAGAGTGCACTTGCTCATGATTATTTGAAACTGGAAACTCGTGAGTTTGTTGGCTTTACGGTCCTCCCTTGGATAACTAGAATTGGAGGGGGCACCGAGCTTGAGGATGGTACCCCTTGTAAGACGAGTAGTGTGCATCTAAATGAGAATTGATGGCATGGATGGACTGGACTATATGGGCAAGGAATTCTCCTTAGATGACATTGACGGTAAGGGTGCACGATGTGTTAGTACCCCACTTAATGCTATGGTAGGGGATTCTAGAGTATGTTGTTAGCAGTTATATCGGGGTCGCGATCAATATTTCCTTTTGATCGATTAAGTTTTATACCGCATATTTTAGGGTGAAACAATAATTTGTTGTGTGCCTCTTGACTTGATGGAATGCACAATACTCATTTTCATTATAATTTGGTGGCAAAGAGTTTAGTGGGGCCTTAGGCTATAGTGGGACAAGAAGTTGCCTTTGGGATAACAGTACATCGCTGTAAGATTGGGCTAGTGTGTGAAATTTTTATACTCTCGAGTAATTTTCATATGTCGGTTTTGATTGGGGTATCATGGGTTCCATCTCTACTCTTGCTATTATTTCTATTGTCCTTATTGAGGGTGAATGGTGTGTCATGGACAGAGGTAACAAGATTGTTTACTTCTTTTGGATGGGGACAGGGATATTTTTGCTACTGTTCTCGTATTCTATAGGCATTCCTTCTACCCGACTTTTCTTTACTAAGGCAACCTAATAAGGCTAGGGGGAGATCATCCTAGCCCTTTTTTGGCTTTGACTTGTTCCTTCGCACGGATGAGTTAGGTTAAGTTGGCATATAGTACGAGATGGGGTATTACGAGATATTTGGGTTTACTAAGTGGACGACCATTGAGATTTGGTCCTCATCATTAATGGGTATCTTCATTTTGGCTGTCATGGCTTTCCACTATCTAATATAAGCCAATAGTTATTGTTCTCTACCTTAAGATAGTAAGATCCTCCCTTTTGAGTTTCGTGTTTAGATTTTATGTAAAACAATTCACAAATGCTTGGGAAAAGTGTTCGCACGTCTTGATTAAATGGTAATCTAGTTAGTGTACCTATCTAACATGTCACCTTAGAGGGATTTCTGAAACAGAAAGATCAATAATCTTTCATCGCTTGCTTCCACAGAATGCTTTAAGGTGGGATGTTTTAACACCCACTATCATTGTCCCTTTTGAATTTGGTACTTTAAAGTTTTGAGGCACATTTGCATCAATGAAGGGATAGAGAACACTAAACTTGGTGGATGAAAAATCCACTCTATAGTGCTTCTGCAGTTTTCTTTCCATTGCTTGGAGTTGCTCTTAGAAATGCTTGATCTTGGATGGACCAGACCAAAGGGGTCTTATCCCTTGTGGCAATTAAATTGCCTCTTCCACATAGTGGTCGACCTCATCGATACCCTTATGACTCATGTTAGGAGAAGGATGGATCTAGTTATTACTCCCATTGGAGGAGCTTGCTGGATTGAACTTGGAAGAGGGTGTAACTGGGGAGAGTTTTGGCTATAGGGAGGTGCTAGAATTGACTGTTGGAATGTAACTCTGGAATGTTGGAATTGATTGCTGGAATCTAAATAATTGTTCAAAGGTAAATTATGGATTTGATTGCTGGAATGTAAATAACTATTGGAAGGTAAGTTCTGGACTTGATTGTTAAATTGTAAATTCTAGAATTGACCCCCTTTACGGGGAGGATGATGAAATTGAACCTCATTTGTGGGGATTGTCTTGAATTAGGCCCTATTCATGGAGAATCGCTGGAATTGTGCCATGTTTGTGGGGCTTTGCTAGATTTGAGATTGGTTGTCATTAAGGAGAGGATGCCAGAATTGAATCACATTTGTGGAGATTATCTGAAATTGGGTAACTTTTTTGGGACTTGTTGGATTTAAGATTTTCTCTTCTTAAGGGGAGAATGCTTTGGAAATTAATTGGTTGAAGGTAATGCTGGGATTAAAGGTTGGACTGGTTGGTTGAATAGGGCACTTGGTGGTTGTGTTGGTGCGCTTTGGGCTACGGGGGTCGCCTCACCCTAGAGAAAGTGGGACATGTGCTCCTCTAATCTTTTTAAGTTGAGGGTCATATTGACATGGATGGAGGAGCGAGAGATTCCATCATTGGAAGCTTGGGTTAACCTTGGGAAGATAGGAGCTCAAGTAGAACATCCTGGGTAGACATGGTTGCTTGAGATCGGATAAGGATGATGATACGGTATGTGGGAGTGGCCTTTGGAAGAAGGCAGACCTGTAGATGATTCTTAGGCCTAATGATGACGAAAGGAGCCTTCTGCTTTCTTTTTACACGCTCTTTTGCGGCTCTCTTTTTATTTTTCTATTTTTTAATGCACCGAGAGTGCGTAAGTGGGATATGCAATTTACAACTTTTCTACTTCAAGTAAGTTCCCTATGCAATATGCCTTCCAGATTGGATAAATAAATCTTCACGTACATGTTTGGATGGCGCCTTTCAGCGAGCCTTCTCAATGACATGATCGGAGAGGAATCTTATATAGGCCTAGATTGGTTCCAATGTGGTGAGGTGGTGCTCATGCAATGAATGCTAGTGGTGTAGTGGATCCCAATAAAAATAAAAAAAAGGGTGCATGAATTAAAGTATATGAATGTAAATGATCGGAAAGTAAAAGCTGAACCATTAGATTTTTGAAATAAAAAGTAAATGACTGGAATGTAAATTGTAAAACAGTAAACTCCTAGAATGGAAAGTAAATGGACTAGAACTTTTTTTTTTTTTTTGGTTGAAAAATCTGTGTTTTGAGTCAGGCTTTGGCTACTGTTAATGACTGTCCCCAATGGAGTCACCAAATCTGTCAACGCATGTTACCTGGGCAACAACGAGTCACCAATCTTTCAATGCATGCTACCTATGCGACAACTCACCTCTTGCATCTCTCTCTCTCTCTCTCTCTCTCCTCTCTCTCTCTCTCTCTCTCTCACACACACACACACACACACACACACACACACACAAGTTGGAGCGAAGAGGGGGTATGATACTAACTCAAGTATAATGATATGTTTGACTTGGAGTCATCACTAGATAATGAAGCTAAGAATATACAGTTAGCTAGACATTGTAGAATCACTTGTGAGTTAGAGAATCATAGATTCCCCAATTCGAGTGGCTCTTGCAATTGCCCTACGGTCAGAGATTCTAAGTAAGGGCCTTTGTGACGGTAAAGGAAGGGATTAAGCACCCTTTTTCACCAGCACGATGCGTGGTACTTTGTGGGATACTAGGATTTTTTTGGAGATTTAATTAAGTTCTAAAATATCTACATCTAGAGTCAGACTATGGAGACTAAGAGCTCAATACTAGTCTAAACCGACTAGAGCGAGAAAAGAGAAAAAGAAAGTAATAATAAAATGTAAGTAAACAAATGCATGGATTAATGGAAATGCAAGCGTGGATGAGTTGTGAGAAGGAAATGGAAAGACCAAACACTCTTTTAGCAAAGAAGTGATTGGGTATCCCGAATCCCAATCCTACTTGTGGATTTTAGTGAACTTCTTTCTCTCTTTCTTTTCTTTTCTCTTCAGCCTCCTAACCTTGTGAAATGAACTCTCTTGGAAATTCCCCAGAATGCCCATTTTATCACTTCAAAACTCCTCTCTCTCTCTCTCTCTCTCTCTCCTCTCTTCCTCTCTCTCTCTCTCTCTCTCTCTCTCTCCTTCCTTAAAAACCCCTCCCAACACTTGGAATCAATTTTATAAATTAGACTGGCGGAACTCAATTTTATAAACTGGACTAGCGGGAATTGGATTCCTTCCAATGCATATGTGGCCTTTTTTTATGCTTTTCAATGAGTTTTCAAGTGATATGAGCTTTCTAGTTGATAAGTGGGTTTTTTTTACATCGATTGAATCTAATTTTCACTAGTTTTTGTTTTGCACATTTCTCAAGGTATTCCTCCTAAATCATCACTACAAGTGCTAGCTAGCAACTCTAAGTGGGCTAGGGTGATCCCACCATGCCCTTTCCCTATTTTGGGCACTTAGTTAGTTCCTAGAGGTCTCGAGGATGCTC
Organism: Liriodendron chinense; assembly: GCA_003013855.2. Lineage (NCBI taxonomy): Eukaryota > Viridiplantae > Streptophyta > Magnoliopsida > Magnoliales > Magnoliaceae > Liriodendron > Liriodendron chinense. Next base: position 9,306 of record PVNU02002925.1, read on the forward strand.
TCTATCTGACCCATTTAGGTTTGTGATGTTTTTCTAGGTCAATCAGAAGCTTGATTTCGAGGATGGCCAAATTCTTGCAAAGTAGTCTCTCTCATCCTAGGTTGGTAGTCTACACTCTTCTTCTTTACTTTCTTATTTGTTTTTCTACCCATGTTATTGGACAAACACATTCCTTCATCGTGTGATCTGATCAGTGTTGTCCATTGCCTATGGGTTGTTTTATACGGCTTGTTTTGCCCATGTGATTAGACAAACAAAATCTGTCATTATTTGATTTGTTTAACTGTTGTCCACTACATATCAAATGCTTTATACAGTATCAGAGCATGTTGATCCATCCTAGAAAGTGTTACTGAATCGAATTGACTAAGATCATGTTGGGATATTATAATCTACCATTTTAGTGAGGTAAAGGGAGCTCGGTCCTTTGTCTTTTTTTCCTTCTTCTCAGAAATCAATTGGGTTTTGTTGATGGAGATGTTGTGGACATCCACCAGTTTTTCATTTCTTATCTAATCTCGTTGGATTAGTTGGTTGGTGGGGCCATAATTGATTTTTTTTAATGATTGGTTGATCATTGGAATTGTGTTTGGAGTTGTGAAAAACCATTGCATGTTTGAATTTGTTCTTTATACTATTATTGATCAATGTGGTGGTCCAGTTGGGACAAATATGCTCTCTAATGTGATTAACATTGTGGATTGGTTAGGTTGGATCAGTTGGGACAGATTTGTCGTCCAATGTGATTAATGTGGTGGACCATTTGGGCTGAATTTGCGGTTTAGTGTGGACATCATAATTGGATTCTTTGTTTGGCAACAAAGTTCTGACCTTCGGGTTTTAAACAACATGGTGATCTCTCTTATTTTGAGATAATGTTAAAGTTTTCTTCCTTACTAGAGTAATTTTTGTTGAAATTAACTGGCTTTAATCTGTGCTAAATAGGGGAGTTCGATTGATCGACCCCCTGGCTCGATTGATCGAAAATACCCTAGATTTCTAATTTACTCGTTGGACACTTTTGGCCATGTTTGGTCGATTGAACTTTGGACCTCGATCGATTGACAGTTAGTCAATGGTACTCGATCGATCAAAGCTTAGATCGATGGTGCACTGCGCGATTTGTTTCCTATTCCAGGTGTAGCGCTATATGTAATATGGTTGTAATATGAGATTAGGGTAGAATAAGGAGAGCTAATACGTTTTTTGGGTTTGCAAGGAAGGAGGCTAGCGTTTTCGGATCTATAAGTTGATTCCATTTCTTGCAAGGATTTTTCCACATTAAATTGTGTGTTCTCTATGTTGCTTGTTTGCATTTGTTTATTATTTATTTCTTTGAACTCTGTGATTGCTTCCACAGTTCCCCAACAATTTTTTATTACATACATTGTTGTGTCATGTGGAGTATATTAATTATTCATGGAATAAAAAACATATACTAAGTTTTATGTGGAACAAATTGCCTTAATTAAACTCCTGAGGTTCCAAGAATTATCTCATATAGGCTCGATCAATTCATATCTTTCTTACGTCCAAAAGAAAGTTAAAGCATTTGACTGATGTGGGGCTCATGAAAGAGTAAAATACCTTTTTTTTTTTCTAATAGAAAGAAGATTGCTAGGTCGTATGGAGCAACGACTTTACCATAATACGATGTATGATGATAGTGCCAAGGAGGTTTGGGACACGCTGCAACAATTATACTCCAGTGAAAGAAATGTACGACAGTTGTACAACTTCTTTAAAGAGTTCCAAACCATGCAACACGTTAATAACCTACATGAGCATTGTACTCGGTTTAAATGCCTATATGATGAATTGAGCTCCATTATCCTTTCACATAAGACATTGTGCAGTAACAATTTCAATGAGAAGAGATCTCAGTCACACTCTTCTTAGCTATGAGTTGACCTTACCTTGAACCTATGAAAACACAACTTCTTAGCGGTGATAAGGTTCCATCTCTTTCTTATGTGTTTGCTAAAGTATTACGTGTTTCAATTCCTACACCTCCCTCCATGAACTCCACCCCTAGTGATAATGCAACCCTCAGATATAAGGTTGTTAATTTTGTTCGTGGATAGTATAGGAGGGAGGGGATGAGGACAACAAAATGGATAGCAATGCTTCTGTGTTTACTATAAGAAGATCATACCATCGATAAGTGTTGGATTTACTTTGTACCCTGCCATCTTTTCTAGAGACTCAAGTATTACTGGGAAGGATTCAACCAATAGCATCAATATTGTGACTCTCTCATGCAATAACTTGGAGAAGCTCCTCAATGACACCCTACTAGTGATACTCTCTCAACCTCATCTACATCCATGGCTAGCTCAACTAATGCTTGGTTGCATTTTCTGGCATATCACCTTGGGTGATAGATTCTAGGGTAATAGTCATATGACAATTAACAAATCTCTCTTTTCTTCCATAGATATCTAGTTTAGTGTACTCCTGTTTTTCTTGCTACTGGCTCCATGTTCAAAGTTCTTGGTAAGGGAATTGTCTCTCCTAGCTTTAATGTTGTCTTTCCCAATATTGTTCTATATGTTCCCAATTTTCCTTTGAAATTACTTTTTATTACTAAGTCAACCAAAACATTGAATTGCTCCATAATGTTATATCCCTCTTATTGTGTGTTTTAGGACATCAAGATAAAGGAAATGATTAGTGCAGGAGGTGAACTACATGATTTGTACTATCTAGAGCCAAGGCGAGTGGAGGTTGCTCTTAGTACAAGAGACATCACCTCTACAGTGGCATACCCAGTTAGGTCATTCATCAATTGAGTCTTTAAGGTTGTTAGTCCCATTTTTAAAAGGTGTTGTGATGTAGAGCGGGGTGCAGACTATTTCGTGGCCAAGATGGACTTGAGGAAGCCCGATCGAAGACATGAGTGATTCGGTCCGTCAGGACTGTAAAACAGTCATATCTCGCAATTCGAGATGAGTTTTGGGAAGTATAATATATGATTTTGGATAGCTCAAGCTAGTTAAGCCAACCAACCCCACTATGCCAGGTTGCCCATGCCGGATTCGCGAGATTCAACCAGATCTACGGTCATTAACATAGTTTTAGTTCAATTTTACTATTTGTAGTAAGTTTTGTTTTGATTATAACTTTTGATTCGTTGAGATTTAGGATTCGTGCCCAATATGGAAAGGGCTTAGAAAATTTATTAAAACAACATGGTTAGGCCAGATTAGAAACTTGTCTATTTTTTGCGGAAAACCATGAAGTTTAGTAGGAATAGGAGATGTCTATAAATAGTAAGTTTAATATTTATAGTAAGTTGCATTTATTAGGAGTTTTAGTTATAGTTGGATTCTTATACTTCATCCTAGGGTTTAGTTTATTATTTAAAGCATTGTAATCACGTTTTTACTTATTCAATCAATTATTATGAATGTTTTAGGAATTATTTTCTGTTTTTTATCTCTCCCTGGTGGATTCGAGGAAGTTCAGTTGAGGATTCCCGGAAGCCTTGTGGACTCAAGGTATTTATCCGGTAAAGAAGTCGGTGCTCAACCTCACCATGTCCCCCCTACGTTAGTGGTATTAAAGCGAGGATTATTCCTCGAGATGATGGCATTTAACGAAGGTATGAGAAACATTATCATTGGCGATGATTAAAGGATTCTCTATCTTGTGAATAAACTAAGTGATCTTCAGTTGTACATGGAAGGACTACAAACAACTCTTAACTGTATCGTAGTGGCATTGATTCTACCCCAAGCCCAAGGCGATAATCAGCAACCACTTATGCTCGCTATACGGAACAACCCTATATTCCGTAGAGCACCACTAGTGGCCAATTGCAGGGCCACCCCAGACGATTTAGAATCAAGCAATGAAGAGATTGAAGACATGACTTTACGACAGCCTGTGCGTGAGAACGATCGTGGGGATTGTACAAAAAGAGATTTTTGAGGTAAAGCTAAACTTCCTATTTTTAATGACATGCTATGTATAGGGGATTTCCTCGATTGGCTTGTGAAAGTTGAGCGTTATTTTGATTATATGGAGGTACTGGAAGATAAGCGAGTTAAACTATTTGCATATAAGTTAAAGTCGGGTGCTTCTACATGGTGGAAGCAATTGCAGCTCACCAGTGCCTGTCAGAATAAGTTACCCATCTGATCATGGCTGCAGATGAGACAACTTCTTCGTTCTCGATTCCTTCCCAAAGATTATAAGCAGGAGTTATTCCAATAATACCAAAATTGCAGGTAGGGGAGTCAAATCATTACTGAATATAAGACAAAATTCAATACGTTAGCAATGTGAAACGATTTGACAGAGACTGACCTGCAGAAAGTAGCACAGTTCATCGGTGGTCTACGGCCCACAATTCAGGACCGAGTTCAATTACATCCGATTTGGACTATGGATGAAGCGGTGGACCTAGCAACCAAGATAGAGATGCAAATCGCAAGGGCCCCAACCCATACTTTTCCTTCAACTCAGGCCCCCATAACGGGTCCTACACAAGACGCGACGTTATCCAGGGGAAAGGAGCAATTGGGGGCATTCTCAGCCTCCAATGACCGTAAACCGAGGCACGGGGAGTGGTCTGTCTAGACTCCAACAAGCAGCGCCTACAGTAGTGGGTCCAAATCAGGCTCCTAATCCATATGCACACCCAAGACTGAATAATTGCTTCCATTGTCGCCAACTGGGCCACTTGTCAAACTCTTGCCCTCAATGCCTCGCAGCCCACCTAGCTATCAAGGAAGGGAGTGCTGAAGGAGAAGTAGTGGAAGAAGACCCTGAATTTGATGGGTTAGAGCAAACTGATTATGGGGATGCAGAAGAAGCAGAATTAATGACTGAGGACTATGGTGAGTCCTTAGTCGTGAGGCGGCTCCTTTATGCTCCAAGGAAGGAAGTGCACCCGCAGAGGCACAACATCTTCCGCACGCGGTGCACTACGAATGATAAATTCTATGATGTTATCATAGACAGTGGCAGTAGTGATAACATCATCTAAAAAATGATGGTGAAAAAGTTGCGGCTTCGTATGACAAAGCATCCTACTCCTTACTCAAAACTCGATCAGATGGATAAAAAAGGTGAACGAGACCAAGGTAACTGAACAATGCATCGTCTCATTTTCTATTAGTAAAAACTATAAGGATGAGGTCCTTTGTGATGTGGTTGACATGGAGGCTTGCCATATGTTACATGGGCGGCTATGACAATCAAATCGAGACGCGACCCACCGTGGACAAGACAACGTATATATATTCGTCAAGGATGGTCGCAAGATAATGTTGGCCCCTATGACACCTGAGAAACACCCTGAAACTTCTAAGTGGGGGGGAACTCTATCTTGGCCATTCGGGATTTCGTTGAGGAATTAAGGGAAATCGGGGAGGTATACGCCGTGGTGGTGAAAGGCGAGGAGTCGGAACCCTCCAATATCCTTCTTAACCTTAAACCATTGTTGAATGAATACAAAATATATAGCCTGAAGAGTTACCAGATGGATTGCCTCCCATGAGAGACATCTAACATCATATCGACCTTGTCCCTAGGGCTAGCTTGCCTAACCAATCACACTATTGAATGAGTCCAAAAGAGTGCGAAATACTTCAGGGGCAAGTGGAGAAAACCGGTCTATAAGGGTCATCTTAGAGAAAGCATGAGACCATGCATCATGCCAACATTGTTAACTCTAGAGGAAGATGAGAGCTGGCGCATGTGTGTCGACGGTTGGGTAATTAACCATTAAGTATCAGTTTCCAATACTGTAGCTAGGTGACATGCTTGACATGCTTAAGGGTGCCAAGGTGTTCTCTAATTTAGATCTGAGAAGTGGGTACCATCATATTCGCATTAGACCGGGTGATGAATGAAAACAACCTTAAAGACCAATGAAGGGTTGTATGAGTAGTTGGTTATGCTCTTCGGTCTGTCTAATACTCTGAGTACTTTTATGCACCTAATGAATCAAATGTTGAAGTTGTTCATTAGCCAGTTCGTAGTGGTATATTTCGATGACATCTTGATTTATAATCAGAATGAGACGGAGTACATAAACCATCTTAGGCAAGTGTTACAAGTATTGGCCGATAATAAGCTATATTTGAATATGAAGAAGTGTAGCTTCTTAACCGACCAATTATTATTCTAGGGGTTCGTTGTGACGTCTATAGGCATCCGAGTGGACGAAGAGAAGGTTCAGGCTATTCGGGATTGGCTGACCCCGACAAACATCAATGAGGTATGAAGTTTTCATGGGTCGATGACGTTTTATTGTCGATTTGTGCAGAATTTTAGTACCATCGTCACATCAATCACTGATTGTATGAAGAAGGGACAGATTCAGTGGACCGATGAGGCCGACAAAAGCTTCGATGAAATCAAGCATCGGTTGTCCACAACGCCGGTCTTAGTGATTCCCAATTTCGATAAGGTGTTTGAGGTAGAGTGTGACGCCTCATATCTCGGTATTGGAGGAGTCCTTTTCTTGGGAAGGTAGGCTGATTGCCTACTACAGTGAGAAGCTCAGCGACGCATATAAGAAGTGGTCGACATATGAGCTTGAGCTATATGCAGTGGTCTAGACACTGTGTCATTGGCACCATCATCTGATTTAGAGAGAGTTTGTTCTCTACACTAACCATCCAGCTTTAAAGTTTATTAATAGTCAGACTAACGTAAATCGTGTGCATGCAAGAGGGATTCCTTTTTAAAGAAAATCGACTTTGCATCCCCCAAAGCTCTCTGCAGGACAAAATTATTCTTGAGTTACATAGTGGTAGACTTGATGGTCACCTTGGACGGGACAAGACCAGAGCATTGGTGGAGGAGCGGTATTACTGGCCGCAATTGGCTCGTGATGTAGGAAAGCAGTACAACGATGCCATGTATGCCAAACCTCTAAGGGGCAATCTTAGAATACAGGTCTTTACACTCCATTACCCATACCTAATGCCCCTTGGGAGAATTTATCCATGGACTTTGTATTGGGTCTCCCACGGACACAATGAGGTATGGATTCAGTGTTCGTGGTGGTGGACCGATTCTCCAAGATGTCACATTTCATTCATTGCAAGAAGACCTTTAATGCAGTACATGTGGCGACTTTGTTCTTCAAGGAAATTGTACAACTACATGGGATTCCTAAACAATAACTTCAGATCGGGACACAAAGTTCATTAGCCACTTTTGGGAAGCCTTGTGGAATCGTTTCAGTACGTGACTTCAATTCAGCAATGCCTACCATCCGTACACAGATGGACAGATTGAGGTTGTGAAGCACACATTGGGGAATCTCATGTTGTATTTCGAGTGACAAGCTGAAGCAATGGGACATGACCCTAGCTCAAGCGGAGTTCACATTTAACAACATGGTAAACCGCTCAACAGGGAAATCTTTGTTCCAGATCGTCTATGGGCGAGTGCCTCACCATACACTTGATTTGGTCCTGCTGCCCAAGATTCCAAGCATAAGTATTGCAGTTGATCACATGACGGAACAAATCATGGATATTCATGAGGACGTTTGGAAAAAGCTACAGGCTTCGAACGAGAAGTACAAGGAAGAGGCCGATAAGCATCGACGTGTCAAGGTGTTTTGCATAGGTGATCAAGTGATGGTCCATCTACATAAAGAGCGATTTTCTATCAGAACCTACAATAAATTGAAGAACAAGAAGATTGGATGGTACCAATCATTCGCAAGATCAATGACAATGCCTATGTTGTTGATCTTCCGGATGACATGGAGATTTTGAGGATTTTTAATGTTGTGGATTTGTATGAGTATCATGAATCAAAACTGGATGAGAACTTGAGGTTGAGTTCTTTTGAAGTGGAGGGACTGATGTAGAGCGAGCCACAGACTATTTCATGGCCAAGATGGACCAGAGGTAGCCCGATCGGAGACAAAAGTGATCTGGGCCGTCAGAATCATAAAACAGTCGTATCTTGCAGTTCGAGATAAGTTTTGGGACGTATAATATATGATTTTGAGGTAGTTCGAGCTAGTTAAGCCAATCAACCCTGCTATGTTGGGTTACCCATGCCAAATTCACGAGATTTGACCAGATCAACGGTCATTAGCCTAGTTTTATTTCAATCTTACTATTTATAGTAAGTTTTGTTTTTATTATAACTTTTGATCTGTTGAGATTTATGATTTGTGCCCAACATGAAAAGGGCTTAGAAAATTTAGTAGAATAATGTGGTTGGGTTGGATTGGAAACTTTTTATTTTTTACCCGAAAACCATGAAGTGTAGTAGGAATAAAAAATGTATATAAATAGTAAGTTTACTATTTATAGTAAGTCACATTTTTTAGGAGTTTTAGTTGGAGTTGGACTCTGATACTTCGTCCTAAGGTTTAGTTTATTATTTAAAGCATTGTAATCACATTTTACTCATTCAATCAATTATTACAAGTTTTCTAGGAATTATTTTCTATTTTTTATCTCTCCCTCATGGCTTCGAGGAAGTCCGATTGAGGATTCCCGGAAGCCTTTTGGACTCAAGGTATTTATTCAGTAAGGAAGATGGTGCTCGACCTCACCACATCCCCCCTACGTCATGCAGCTCTTACAGCTTACCACTTGACTAATAAACAATCATCTTCTATTCTTAAAGATCACACTCCTTACTCTGTTCTTTTTCCCAACACAAATCAATTCCCTTTACTTATACGTGTATTTGGATTGACTGCATTTGTTCGTAAGAACGATATAAAAATGGGCAAGGTAGATTCTTGTGCTATAAAGTGTATTTTTCTAAGTCACTCTCAAATAAAAAGAAGGATGCAAACGCTTTGCTCCTATGTCCAAAGTATTTTTCACTAGCGTTCTTTGACCTACTTTGAAGATATTACATTCTTCTCTAGTCCTTCAATCTATTGGGGGGGTAGCCATTGCCTGATAGTACTCTAGCAGTTCCATGACATTACCTGTAGAAGCACTCCTATGCTTCTTTAGATAGACAATGTGCTAAGTTCACAAGTCCAAGGAACATTTTTTGTTGATGTTCCTAAGTCACATCTATAAACTACTCCTAATCGAAATAACATAATTGATCTATTGCTCTTCTATATGAGAATATTATGGCTTGATTAAAAAGTCAAATGATAAGGCAATGAAATGAATCATACCTCATGTGTGATGACCCATGAATAGCAAACCTGAAATATGCCTAGTATTATTTACTTTACGATGTGGATTATCCACGTGTGTAAATCTGTTACCTATAGAATGCTTTGATTTAATCTAATCATTAAATCATGCCGATAGCCAGTCTCATAAGCGACTCTTTGTGTTTTCAGTTATCCTCATCTTATGTATTAGATGATGGAATTAAGTGACACTACTTTAGTGCACAATGATGAAGGCCCCAAGATTGAGACGAAGTTGGTTACACTAAAAAAGCAACTTGATCAATTTCGAATCACACCTCCTTGGGAATGACTTTATGACAATTATAGTAAGTTTTTAGAATTATTAATATACACTTGAACAATTAAGTTTTTATAGTTACTTACAAACATATTCTTTCAAAAATTATTAGTATACTACTACTTTAAAAAAGTAGTTTTGAACAAATGTTTGTGAAAACTGAGTCTTGTAAATAAATTTGGTAAGTTGAATAAGTGTATATGTTGGCTAAATACTCTAGATCGGGTCAACTCTATTAGGTGTGGTCATACAAACTACGATAGGTATAACAAAGCTTATGTTATCGAGTACTAGTGAGGTTGTCACTTAGTACTCAAATACTTGGGAGAATCGAGTACTAGTGAGGTTACCAATGAGAAGAAAATGATGCTTCAATTGCCCATAAATCTCTGATTCTTTTGATAATTACCATTTGCTTTTGATTGTTATGAGACGAGCTAGATGGATAATCTACCACATTGGATATTAGCCTAGGGCCCATTTGTGGGCAACCACTTGTATGTGGATCCTCCCATAAAGACACATGGTAAAATCCCTTGAGAGAATTGCGAAGAATAACAACGATTAAATACCTAATTGTCCGTTAGGCTCCCTCTAGGCGATCTAAACTATTGATGGAATCCGATGGCCAACCTAACCGTAGGATAAAAAAGGGTGATTAGCTCAGTCCACTCCGGTAATAGTTAGGCCGACAGCAAGACGAAGGGTTGTTCATCTTGACCTTTTGTGAAGGTTCCTAAAGATTGTGTAGATAAGGTCATATCCTATGGGCCTACTCATCCGTGCCCTTCCAAGAGATTTATATCCAATGGGCTTTCAAAATGACAGTTTTGTAGAGAGCATCTGCTTTGAATAGAATTTGGGCTACATGAATAAAAGGAAAAAAAAAAAAACATAAATTACAATTCAATACAAGGATTACCGAATCATAGGCCCCACTTCTCAGAACTGAAAACCTATGTATACGGTGAAGAGATGTGGGCCCCACAACGGTAGCATGAAATTCCTCAAAAAATAAGCAATCCATACCTCTTGAAAATAGATCATCCATCTCTTTGTATTCCACAATTTTAGCACTTTTAACATACACTGCTCACCAACAGGCACTGTTGGCAGTACTAAGGCAAGAAATTATTACACTGTACACCCAAAAACTTGTAAATGTTCTTATTCACAGATATGTATAGAGCCCAAAATAGAACCTAATTCCCCAATGCCGCGAAGAATACAAAGGCCAAATGCTCAGTACTGGCATTAATATTCATAAAAAATTAATGCTTTTACCACTACAACCGCATGCATGGATGTTCCTGGGTCCATTGACAAGCTGCATCATGGTACAAATCAACCGCTTGCCGCCCTTGTGCTCCCACCGTCCATGGCCTTTCATGTGGGCCCCACCTGATTAGCATGCACCTCTTTCTGTAATATTTGCTCTGCAATTAACTGTATTGAATTTGCAGCACTGTATCAGCAAGGCTTCGTTTGTGTGGACCGGACTTGAATCCATGGTTGTTGTCTTACATAAAGCGTTCGGCGTTGTTGTCACCTGCATTACTTCTTTTCCGAATCTAAGTTAGTGGGACACCCTTGGAGTGTCTGAAAGTTTTAAGGACGTTGGGAAGCACTATCAAATATGGATTGGTTCCACAACTTCATCAGAACTCGTCCATTTTGAGTTCGGAGTGGAGCAGAAAATAAAAATCACATTGAGCAGGATTTCATTTTCTGCCTTCTCTGACCCATAAGAACATGACAATCTCACATGAGGTTTGTACAGAGGGATTATAGAGTCATCAATCAGCAAACATTAAGCTTGCAGATGCTTGTGGTGCAGGTGGTTTGGCAATCCCAATCATTGATCTAATTGGCCCCACTGTCGATAGGGAATTTCTTGAAAATCATCCAGGGAAGAAGATGCTAACACTTCAATCATTGGGCCCTGGTTAAGGACAAAATACAGCAACAGCTCACATTCAATAGAATGTGGTCCAACAATAAAAGGGCAGAGTGCTTCCAATCTGGGAGATTTTATAGCTTCCCCAATCTGCAGTGGGCCCAATGATGGATGGTAAGTAGACTACTGTTGCTAATGAGAAACAGTTCAAATAATTCCTCTGGACAAAGTGCAGCCTCTACATAAGCTATAAGGGGTAACTTCCAAACTTTTACCCTCCTGAAATTTTAATTACTCACTTCACCATACCTCTTGCGTTTGCTCTTCAGAACAGTAGAGGATGAAGGGTTACTGTGCCAGTTCCTCTTCCGCTGGTTGATGAACCAGTTGTTGATCTGCTTTAATTGCAATCCTGTTTCCTGCACCAACCTTGCTTTATCCTCCTCCTGAAAAAGACCCAAAACCAACTTATATCAACTCTCAACTCTCCAGACACACATACAGTAGGGCTGTCAACACGTCAGGATTGGGCCATTTCCTATAATAACTCCCGAGCTAAACAGGTTCGACTCTGGCTGGGTTTTGGATCCTTAGTTGAAGAGGACGGACCCAGATCCAATCGGGTTTGGGTAAGTCTTTGAATTTAGGTTTTGGGTTAGGTTTGGAACAAATAAGAGTGTAACACCTAATGGATGGATTAGATTGCATGTAGATGTGCCACTTTAACACCTGGATGGTGAAGGCTGTCTTACATGCATGTGGCATAGGCAAACCTAATATAATTATTGTTAAATAATAAAAACATCCGTATTATGAAAACTAACTGGACCTGACCATACCTGATCTAACCCGATTTTTACTGGTCCAAGTTGTTGGACTGGACCCAAACCCAGTTGGACACAATTTTTAATGGGGTCCAAAAGGCTAGACCCAAACCCAACCTGATTCTTAGAAGCCCCACGAAATGGGACCTGGACCTGTTAAGATCAGGTTGGGCACCTGCAGGTCAGGGTACCCTTCCCCTGCACTGAGAGATTCTGGACCCAAGGCTTTGCACGGCATACTCAGGTTTTCATTTGTGAAAAATAGGACCTATGATTTGGTAATCCAGACCATTGACCAGTTGCATCCTATTGTGAAAGGACAATAAGACATGAACTCCCAGATAGGAAGAACTTAGCCACCAATCTTAGGACATTTTCTCAGTTGAATGTGGACAAATACTGTTCTCTCAACCATTTATTTTTTTGCCACGACTCGGAAGGTTTGAATTACCCTAATGGGGAAATTTGGCGGCATGGTCTAAATGCAGTGGGACACAAAAGAACTTGACAAGACCATAAGCCACACTTGTCAATGTTAAGAGTCCCTTGATATACATTGATACGCCATCCTCTAACAGCTCCTTTTAGATCAAGTGGTGATTTGACATGGTATTAGAGTGGAAGATCCTGTGTTCGAATCCCGGAAGTAGCAAATATGCCACCGGTAATATATTCTCCCATGGGGGGCCGTTTAATTTCTAAACCATGGGACCATAAGTAGAAAGTGATATGCAGGTTGAACAATCAAGTAGCATGGAACTCCTCTGCAGAAAAACAACAAAAGATGCCCATGCATGCCGTCATTTGAGCAAAAACTAAAAAGGATTTGTCTGTAGTTTTAATGGTAATCGTGAGGGAGAGATGTAAACGCTTACAGTTGGGTATGGCCACTTGGAATGTGACTGCCACCAAGCCTTTAAGAGAGAGGTAGTGTCACCAGGGAGTTTACCAGCTCTTCGCTTACGTAAAATCTCCTCCCTTATGTCCACAATCTTCTCCTTGTAACCCTACAATTACCAACAAAAAAGTGGTTGACATCCTTTCCATCTGTAAATGAATCAACTTACAAATGAGACCTGCTATGGGTACTCCGGAGTGGAGAATCACGAATCACCAGGAGTGTTGAGTGATAGATCCAGTCAGTTCATCGGGTGTGTCCACTATGAATGTGCCATGGCCTAAAAATCAGATGGTCCAGCACTACATGGGACACATGTATGTTGAATGTGGAACCTTGGGTCAAATCCTTTCGAAGTCCATTTCTTTCATACATGAGTCACCCACATGATGACCGACCAAACTGATGTCAGGCCACACGCATTCTGCATTGGCATGCATCTGGACAGTAGGATCCAAAATACTACTCGACAAGTAGCCATAGCATCTCTATTGACAAAATGATAGGAACTGTTCTCTTACCTGTTTGAGCTCATGCTTCAGTTCTTGCCGCACGCGCTCCATCAAAGATCGCTCACTCTCAGTTGGCACAAGTGGACCAAATCCCATGGTGTCAGCTCCTTCCAAGCTTCCCTCATACAAATTAGTGTCACTGTCAACTTGATCATCATCATCATCTGACATAGTTGCACCTGTGCCTTCGCCTGGAGAGACACCTGTTGAATTACAAACAATATAGACGAGTAATCATGAGCCTTGGTTGTAACTTCCCCATGCCAAACACACATTAACCATGAATGCACGTGTCATCTTAAATCACACAGAAATTTGCAGCATAATTAGTTACAAATGTTAAACCATTTAAGTGCATTCTAGGGCTATTAAAACAGCAAAACTTTCTATTGCGAGTTCAAGGATTGAGAATGGCAAAATAACAAATGCAAGTCTCATAGTGATGGGTACATAGCTGTACTGAATGGACTCTTCTAATTGTGAAGTACTCATGAAGGATGTGTACTGGATTTCAATAGTCCAGTTTAGATGCATCAGCTCTCAGTTTGTTATTTTTTTTTGCATTTAATTAAATAGAACATTGCTTAAATAAAATTTAACAATTTCTTCCCTTCTTAATAGACAGATTTTTTATTCATAAAATCTGATATTACATTTATGTAACCCATTATAGCTCCCTCTACAGAATCCACTGTAACCTTGTTATAATATGATAAAATACAAAAAATTATTACAATATGCTGCCAAATCCATGAATCTTATCGGGGTTCACTACGCTCAACTCTCCAGAGAACATTTCAAAAAACCTAAAAAACTCGAGTCAAACTCTAAAGTCAGACTAGTCAAATACTCAGTCGAGTTTTGAATATCAAGATTTGATAATAGTTTTAATCATCATCATCATCTATGCCTTATCCCAATTAATTTTGGTTGGCTACATGAATCCTTTCCGCCATTCCCCTCAATCGAGGGCCATAACTTCGATTAGGCCATAGGTCATCAAGTATTTTCTTACTACCTCCACCCACATCCTTTTGGGCCTTCCCCTTGCCTTTTTAGAGCCTTCAACTTGTACCAACACACTCTTAACTGGCGCAGTTCTTGGTCTTCATTGCGGTCTTCATTGCACATGACCAAACCATCCAAGTCTACTTTCCATCATCTTATTACCTATTGGTGTCACACCTAGATTCCCTCGAATGCATTCATTTCTAATACTTTTGTCTTTCCACTCATCAATCTCAACATCCTCATTTCAGTTACACTGATCCTATGAACCTGAATTTTCCAGTAGACAGTCTGAAGTCAGGCCACAATATAAATCTGAAGGCCAAAACCCAGATCTCAACCCAAAACTGATATTTTTTTTTTCCAGCAATTTCCATGGCTGCAGCAGATCATTTTTATTGGTTGTCATCTCCAGCAGCTGCTGTTAGAATCATAATTAGTTCAAATCTTTTTTTTTGGGTGCCAGATCTGCTACGGTAGATCCACACCTCCTTTGATCCAGAGAATGAGAAAGATTCATTTGCTCAAGGTCAAGTAAGGGGTGTTCTTGGCAATCCAGGGCATACAGGATATGGCTCTCAAGTGTAGATGATCGTATACTGGGTAATTAAACCACCCCTGCATAAGAAATCGTTTGGCCACAGTGGTGTTCAGCTGATATGGTCCGCCAACTACTGTCTCCGACTACACTCTAATTGTGATAATAAGAACACAATCTAAATAGCCTGCAATGCTTTATTTCATGAATGGAAAAAGCATGTTGAGATTGATTGTCAATTTGTTCAATATTTCTATCAAGCTAGGACATTAGCTTTGCCCCACATCTCTTCTGATCTTCAACTTGCTCATTTCTTTACAAAGTCCCACATTGTTCATCATTTTAAGTATCTTTTAAGAAAGCTCTCAATGATCTCTATTTAACATTGTTGAGCTTGAGGGGGGTGCAAGTAGGGGTGTCAATGGGCTGGGCTCAGGCCTGAAAATCAGAAATTTGAATAGGCCCAGCCCGAAACAGAACAAAATCCGGGATGAGACCTAACACAGGCCCAGCCCGTTGACAGCCCTAGGTGTGAGAGTATGCAGGGTTGTCTAGGGATAGGATAGTCTTTTTCCTTTTCCTGTATACTTACAATCATGGGTTAATAATAGATAATTGAATAATCACTTCTTCTCAGAACCATGTAGCCACATTGACAAAAGTGAAAGCAAGCAAAATTGAGTTTCTTCCAAAGACTCGCCTCTTAGAATTTATAGAAGTATTGACATATTTTGCGATAAAACCATAATATAACAAGGAAACTAATAGATATCTCAAGGTGCACAGCACTTTGAAGACATAAATCTGTCGAATCCTACCAGGATAAGATTCCCTTTACATTTACACTTTCAATTGCAAATTTCCATTATTTTGAAATTTTGAATTGTGTAGTTAGTCAATTTTTCCTTAAGTTTGCAGCATTGTACCTAAATTCAAGTAATTCTCTGAACCAAGAAAGTGTGGTTAAACCATTCACTCCAAAAGCGGTAATGGCCAGAGATGAAACCCCATTACTTTAGCCAATAAACAATGGCTAACCCAGACACATTAGAAGTGACTATGTAGAATAAAAGGCAGAAAGAAAAAGTCATTCCCAGGAATTCCATAATTCAGAAAAGATGTTGATTTCTAGAACCAACATGGTGCAGCATATATTCAGCAATAGCCATAAGCTCTAGCTGGTTTCTAGAGCCAACTCGAAACTCTTACAAGAAAAGGGTGAATGAAGAAGTCATTCAGATATCAGCGTGAAGACCACAATGCCTTAATTCACGTATAATATGGAGGTCCAAAGTGCAAAAAACAAAAGAAAATAAAAACAAAAAACAAAAAAATGGAGGTCCAAAGTGCAAAAAGATACGAGCGGGGGCGGGGTTCTGTTTACCTATGAATGGAAACTCGCAAAGAAACTCTATGATAAATACTGAAAGTGTTGATTATACAAAACCCCAATGTTTCTTAGATATGTTTATTAATTCACACAATAAGTAGAAGAATAACTACAATCTCCAAATGGTCAACATTGCCAAGATTTCCTAAATGGATAAAGTTTGGGTATCATTAATCGATAGCATGAAAGAACATCTGGATGGATGGTTATTAAGAGCCTAAGACTATACTGAAATGTATGCATCCTCCAAGGATCATAATACAAGATCAGTTCTAACCTAAATGTATTCTTGCTTTAAACTATCCACCGTTTATTGCTAGCAGTACTCCCAGAATCTACTGATTCAGAGATTATTGCATCTCATGTGCTGCATAACAGGTCAACAAAATTGGTTCTACTTTTGAATGGGATGAACGTGTGCTTTTTAGTCATACTGAATCTACATAAAATCAATTAACTTACCCTCATGTGAAACCTCAGTTCATTTGTTAAATGGCTCGTGAATCAAAAAACAATATGTGAAACTTAAAATTCTTGTTAAGTATTGATTCTGCAGTTGAGTACTCTTGCAATATGAGAAGCTTCTTTTGTTTTTGGGCAGCAAGTACAGAGCTGTGGTTGAGTATCTCAAAACAGTGATGCTTCATGGTCAAGAAGACTTGATGATACTCATGATTGCAAAATTCTACCATGGAAGTCTAACGACTAAACCGATAGTGGATTAGCATCATATGCATTAACTAAGAGGTAACAAAAATCAACTAGACCTAAAACAACTAATGCAAATGATAAGCTTTCTAAATGAATAGGTTTTAGAGATTGTTGCATTATTCTCATTCTATTTTGCAACCGGCGTTGAAAAACACCAAATCCCAATTGGATTAACAAAAATTGGACGTCACCTGTTAGGCTTTGTAAAGATTGCTCAAGCTCCCAGCAAGCCATGACTGCTTCCATTGCATGGACCCGAACATGCTGTTGTAGTTGTTCTTTAAAGGAACAGAGCAATAGAACATAATGCGTCTAAACAAAAGAAAACTGAGGATCAGACAAATGGGAACAATTTGGTTGAATTGTGCAAGGATGTAAGGTTCAATAGATCTCCATGAGCACTTTCATATTCATAAAATGAAGTTCAGAAGGGATGATGTGTGAATTCATCAATGTACTGAATGTACACAGCACAATGCATGTTGCAGTAAATCCAATAAAGAATTTCGTATGTGTGTTTGATCTCCAACTAGATAGCCTGAAACAGTATAATTTGATGGAAGATTAAACAGGTTGATAATCGAAATCCCATAAAATTATATTTAATTAAAGGGGAATATAAACATGGAGATAACCACGAACTTGAAAACTAAAGATAAAACTTGAAAGTGCGAGCTCCAAGAGCCTAAAAATGCAATTTATATCTTTCTTCGAGCAACACATATTTTACAAAAACATACAACTCAAATACAGATAAAATGATCAAATTATCCCAAGCACCTAAATTAAATAATTAAAGAACTTGCACTAATACTATGATAAAATTATCATTACTCTTTACTATTTTTCATCATTAACAGGGGTTTAATAACTGAACCATCTGCAAAACTTGGACCATGACCAACCGGACATATTTTCATCAGACTTTCCAGTAGGAGTGTAGTTCTTACAAATTACAATCAAGTTTGATGTGGATTGCTTTAACAAAATCAAGGGCCATCACTGATTGCTGATCCAAGTGCAGGAAACTTTCACATCGTTGTTTAATGTGATATATCAACTCTCACAACACATTCACCAAATCCCTATATATGTGTTGTTGCAATATGTGATTGACAATGGTTCAAACTCTTCTTGTTAATGTTGCAGTACATCATTGACCTTTCTTACACGTGGACGTAAAAAATGTCTCTCCATGGGAACTACACATTAATTTATATTTCCCTGCCACCAAGATATTCTACTGATTAAAATTTGGTCTCTCGAACAAATCCTAACATTGCCTTAAGCTTCAATGTGCATGGTTTAAAAAATTTTGATGTGTTATCTTGGAAGCAATGTTTACTCACGAGTCCTAACGATCCCTCAGTTTTTCATCAAATTACCCCTAGAGGACAGACTATCCTCCTCGTCTATGTTGATGACATCGTATCACAAGAGATGAGATTCAGCGTATGACTGATTAAAGAACCATCTCATGAGTTCTTTCAAGAAAAAGGATATAGGCCATCTGACCTATTTCTTAGGGCATCAAGTATCCATCTCCCTAAAAGGAATCCTCGTCGATCAGGCAAAATAGCTAAAGACCTTATAACCATTGCTCACCTAACTGACAACTGTCTTTTCAATAAATAATGAAAAAAAAAAATTATTAGAAAAAGGAGAGATAAATCAAAGAACCCGACAAAAGGGGCCCCAAACATTGCACAGAAAAAAAAACAGAGAAAACAAGAAAGGCAATAAACAGCTCACGAGAAGCTGCAGAAACTCCCTGCTTGCCCTAGCCTTCTCATGACAATCAACTGGCAAATTTGCTTCTTTAGGGACAGGCAAAAAGGAGGACAGAACGTGGAGCAGATCTTCATAGTCTTCTATCAAATCCACAATTCTCCAATCATAGATATTAGCTTTAGCCAACAAAATTTTGTGACTTGAATAACCTTCAATAATGATGTGATTAGAAGAGAAACCCAGAAAAACCATGCACAATTAAGCAGGGCCGCAACTTCAGCATAGTTTGAATATCTGATTTCCATGGGGTCGACAAACTCCAATAGAGTTCTGTCATGTGTGCCCCTAAGGAACCCGCCAATTCATGCTAGACTGAGATTGCCTCAAGTGCAACCATCAAAATTTATCTTGACATGACTAGGGGGAGGGGTATCCCAAAGGTGGGAGAATAAAGGCAGCAATGAAGAAAAACAAACCAGGAAGCTTGTGTTAGCATTGATCCTAAAGGAGGGTCACATGCGGAACGCGTGTCCAAACAATGGGTTTGGAAGGTTTGGAATGACGTGATGAGCTTCTAGTTGGCCCCATAAGAATGCGGTCATACACATGAAGTTAGGGTGCTGAAGTACCCAACGCTCTTATCATGTGGAGTGTGTAGAAATTGGATGGACTCCCTCTTCCTACTGTGAGAGGTGTGGAGATGGTGGAAAGTAGAGTTGATTGGTGGGAAAAACTCAACTTCCT
Organism: Liriodendron chinense; assembly: GCA_003013855.2. Classification (NCBI taxonomy): domain Eukaryota; kingdom Viridiplantae; phylum Streptophyta; class Magnoliopsida; order Magnoliales; family Magnoliaceae; genus Liriodendron; species Liriodendron chinense. Next base: position 28,987 of record PVNU02002925.1, read on the forward strand.
CTCGATTATAAAACAGTATTGGTCCCAACTCCACTTGTGATTTACACAAAAGGCTATCCCTTTGAGCAACATATACAGGTGAAAGAGAAGGAAGATCCGAGACCAAGAGCTTCATCATCTTCTTCTTCATGCGATTGGATGGCCACTAATGATGAAACACAGAGGTACATTTGTTCTCTCTTTCCCTGTGATCAGTGCATGAAGATCTTGTAAAAATGGTCATTAACTGATTAGAGCTTAAAGCATCACAGAGGGTGTGATGCTTTAATTTGGGTTGGGTTCTGGTTCTATTTTCTGTTTTGGAGATTGTCATAACAATTTATCAATAAAAGCAGATACTATTATCCTTCAAAAAAAAAAAACTGATTGGAGCTTGACGTGTCACAAAGGGTGCTCTTTTAAATTAGAGTGGACCCTAGACCAAGAAACAAGCATGAATTGGAGTTTCTTAACCAATGTGCCCACAGGCATCAATCTCCCTTTAATTATTCACCCATTTCTTTCGATCTAGAGCAACCACATCATGATGAACAAAACAATCCAGCTTTCTATCACCTCCTAAGTGGACAGCAAAAACACCAATAGAACAAACTTGAAACACATTCCAAAATGAGCAAGGAGAAAAGAGTAATGACGAAGCACGTGATTAACTTTCTCAGCGCAGAACCATAACCCACACATATTAACCATCACCATTCCCCTAGTTTTAAGATGATCGTGCTAGCGTAAAACTGTTACTTACTCAAGCAACTGTGTGATCTACCACTAATAAGCATTAGTTTGCTTGAGGAAGAAGATTGCAATGAGCCTCTTCTAATTTCTGGTTTTTCCTCCTTGCACCTCTGTATGCATCACTCAAATTGGAAAGCTTTCATGCATGACTGTATGTGAAGTCAGGGCCTAAAAGCTTGATTTTATAGAAAAGAAGGTGAGATGTTCTAACCATCTGCAAACACTCACATTTACGTCTCCACACTTCTCATAAAGATAAAGAGGTACTTACCACTTTAAAACTCCTCACGTGATAGAGTTTGTACTCCTAGGGCATATGAAATGAGTGTGACACAAGTCTCACGGACCCCTTGGATGCTCATTTTGTTTATCCAAACCATCAACATCATCATCCAGATCTGCATACCGCATGTAACCCACCTTAAGAGCTAACCCTAACAGATCAATCGTTAGGCTCTTATCAAGTGAGGCTACCCAAACAAAAGCCCCGACTTTCAAATTGTTATGCAGCCAATGTTTCTGGAGGGATGAGGGAAGCCCTCTGGATGATCCCATAGAGTATAGATAGCTCATGGGAAGTCTTACTTGCTGTAGCATGACTTGAACAAATATTGCACATGTTGTCAATGTAGTGAGTCAATTTGTACTTGTTCTCGATGCCCACATCGGAGTGTAATTCATCAGATCATCAAATACCTTCATGTTATTTCGAGTCATAGTCTATTTTTCCTTCATTGTCATATCTGAAATCAATCGCCTATGCTAATGCAAACTGGGCCAGTTGTCCTAAAAAAGCTATGACTGGTTCAGTCAATTTGTACTTGTTCTCAATGCCCACATTTGAGTGTCATTCATCAGATCATCAAATACCTTCATGCTATTTCCAGTCATGGTCTATTTTTCCTTCATTGTCATATCTTAAGTCAATTGCCTATGCTAATGCAAACTAGGCTAGTTGTCCTGGAAAAAATCTGACTGGTCAGTGTTTAGTCCCCGTCCCTTCTCTCTTCTTTTCCTGAAAGTGTAGAAGCAGCAAACCGTCTAAGAAACCCCTACCATGGCTGAATACCCAAAAAATTCTTCAACTACTAGTAATTGCCTGACCTCTTTAAGAAAGCCATGATCATTTCACATCATGCTTTCCTTGTTGGAAAGTTAATGCTTCATGGCTCGTCTCAACCTTTATGTAAGGTTGTAAAGGTCATTATATAATTTCTCATGATAGGGCTTTCTATATAAGCAGTGGAAGGCCCAAATTGGACTTCACATAGACTCCTGCTCCCACCCCTTTCTTTCCATTCTCTTTTCATTTAAACCTGTATTTAACCCTTTTCAAGTGTTAGCATTAAACCTTAAGGTGGAGATACATGCGGCATACTTGTCCAGATGATGGAAGTGGATGGTTTGGTTCAGTAAGATGATCATCTGGTGAGGCACTTGGGATTGTGGTCGCACATATGTTTGATAGGTGAGTACCTAACTTTGTCATGTAAAGAGTTTTGAGGTAGTGAAGACTTCTCTTTCTTTACGAGAGGTGTTGAGACAAGAACATTTGGGTATTTGTTGATGGGTAGTAAGAACACCATGCCATTTTCTCAATCTAAGTAAGCTTTTGATCCCTACCAAGGTGGTCCATAATGGTAATGGTGGTCGTAACGGCTGTCATCATTACCTTTACGATACAAGCTATAACGGCCATTATAGCCTCCATAACGACTATTACGGTCTCTCTTTTTTTTTTTTAATTAAAAACACCCAAAATAAAAAATAAAAAAACCCTGTATCAACCCCATAATGGACCACATTATAGCCTTTACAGGGGGCGTAATAGGCCGTTACGGGGGTTGTAACGGCCTTTATGGGTCATTTTCTCCTTAACGGTCGTTATGGCCTTTACAACCCCGTAACGTTTACGTAATGGCCTTTTCGACCCACCATGATCCATCATCCCAACTCCACATGCAATTACACACAAAAGCTTTGCCATTTGAATCATGCATATAAGTGTACAAGCAAGATGAAGAATCAGAGATTAGAAGAGGCCCATCCTCATTTTCTTCCTCAAGAAAAATCATTGTTGTCATCATCTAAGTCTATTCCCAACTAATTGGGGTTGGTAACACAGATCTTGTTTCGCTATTCCACTCTAGCAAGGGCTATAAATTTAGTTAAAGCACAGGTCATCAAGTCTTTTCTTACTACCTCCACCCATGTCCTCTTGGGTCTTCCCTTGCCCATTTGAAGCCTTCCACTTGCACCGACTCACTCCTAACCAGTGTAGTTCTTGATCTATGTTGCACATGACCAAACCATCTAAGTTACTTTCTCTCATCTTATTACCTATTGATGCTACTCCTAAGTTCCCTCAAATGCACTCATTTCTTATTCTATCTTCCTTGTCTTACCACTCATCCATCATGACATCCTTATCTCAATTACACTCATCTTATGAACATGTTATTCCTTAATTGCCAATATGCCAAAATTGTCTCATAAAGTCTGGCTACTCTTATAGCTATCCTATAATATCACATAAACTAGTCCAAAGGCACATCTCCATTTCTTCCACCCAACTAGAATTCTATGAGCATCATCTTTCTCAATCTCTTCACTCATAAATTAGCAATCCAAGATATTAAAAGTAGTCGTTTTGAGATATCTCTTGGTTATTAATCTTAAATAATTCCTTGTTTCCACTCTTATTATTCCTAAAATTGCACTCCATATACTCTATTTTAGTCTGATTAATTTTAAGTCTTTCAAGTTCTATAGGATTCCTCCATAGATCTAGCTTTATTTTTATGCCCTCCCCATCTTATCAATTAAAAAAAAAAAAAAAAAAAAAAAAAAAAAAAAAAAAAAAACTATGTCATCTGCAAACAACATACGCCATGCAATCTCTTCCTGCAAATGCCTCGTTAACTCATCCATAACTAATGCGAAAAGGTATGAGCTCAATGCTAACCCTTAGTGCAAGCCTACAGTAATTGGGAATTCACATCTCTCAGCTAACAGTCCTCACATTTGTTATTAGTCCCTCTTACATATCCTTAATCATGCCAATATATCCTCTTGAAACTCTTTTCTTTCCCAACACCCACCAATTAACTCTCTATGGATCTTATTGTATGCTTTCTCTAAGTCAATAAAAACCACATGTAGATCCTCCTCCCCCTATATCTCTTCATCAATTGTCTAAGTAGGAGATTGCTTGAACAAAAAACCTTCTTGACTTGACACCAAACTGAGTTATTGATACATTCGTTTCATGCCTTAGTCTTTACTTAATCACTCTCCCACAAAGTTTACTTAATCACTCTCTCCCAAAGTTTCATAATATAATTCATAAGTTTAATGCCATGATCGTTAGTGTGGCTCTGTATGTCTCTTCCTCAAGAAAACTAATGATCACTAATGGCAAATCACAAAATTGCATTTAGTTTCAACCCTTCATCATGCATATGGTCCGAGAAAGATCCTCGGTTGCGATTTTTGCACTAACACTATCCTATTCCTAATAGATAAGTCATGGCTCAAAAAGGCAAGGTAATTTGACTATGGCATCCGTCCAATTGGTAGACTACAAATGGACATTTACCTTAAAATTGAGTGAAAATGAGCAATGCCAATCATAGAAAAATAAAAATGATCTAATGGTTAGGAAATTTGATTGTTGACATGCTCAAGAGCCAACTTCAAGTGAAATTTGATCCATAAATTCTGAATCTTCTTTTAAATGGCATATTATCCAAGTAACACAACAAGAAAAATCACGTTTATTCTTAGTCTCTTGCCTTTTGAGAATAAGCAACCATACCTTCCCCATTTGAGTCTCTAATGAGAACAACAAACTTTCACATTCATCTTGGTCAAAATATCCAAGCTACATTTTATGTTTTCGCCAATCTCCCTCAAGTTTAACCCATCAACACAATTTAGAGACTAGATGTTTGTTCACGATCACATTACCAATTCTACGAGATTGAGTAGTTTACAAGCTCAGGGCTTCCCCTCTTATTATATTCTACAATTCTACTTAAAAAGTTCTTCGTTTGTTAATTCTCACAAGAATTACACTCTTATGCATGCTTCTTGTTGAAAATTCTAGAACCCCATTCCCTCCAAATGTTTACTAGCACAAAGTCTGCTTTCTATGAGAGTAATCTCCATAAATTCATAAAAGCTACCATAATTGCCTATCAACTTCTTACATTTGAAGGTAATAGAAGCGTTCCAGCAATGATTAAATGCAAACAAGAGAAATTAAAGGAAAAGGCACTCACTAACGACTTAAACCTACACTAAAAGTAGAAGAGTAATTGAGTCAAGGCAATGAAATCTAGAGAGAGAGAGAGAGAGAGAGAGAGAGAGAGAGAGAGAGGCATCAAAAGAAATCCTTAAAGTGAAAAGAGTCGGGATCTATTACAACAAGAGATGGGTTTGAAAGCATGTTATCTGGATGAATCAAATAGTTATCATTAAAGCAGAAAGGATTGAAAATCCATTATGATAATGAGAGATGCATTATAAAGAAAGTAGCAAGATTGTTTAATGAGCAGGTCGCGTAATGGATTAGGAGATCAGAATTAAGATGACCGGGAAGATTGGTTACAAGTTGAGTTTATCGAGTTGAGAAATTTTTGTGATGATCATGTGCTTATACATAGCCTTCTTGTTGAAATTGCTACCTATGAAGGAAAATGTTTTGAGCATTTACAAGATTATCTCGTGGAGCAAGGTCACATAATGAATTATGAGATCTATTATAAGATGGGAGGCAAGATTGCTCATAATATAAGTTTCTCAGTGCAGAATTTGCCAAATTGGGGACTATAAAACATGAAATAACGAGCTCAGATTTTCAACAAAAACATGATTATTAATTTCCATCGTTGAATTAAAGAAGGTTATGATATTGCAATACATGCAAACAATGGAAGGTTGATAAAAACTCCAATGTAGAATAATAGACAAGGCAATGGTTGAGGGAAAAGCTTAAAAAGTTAAGCTTGGTTGATTAGTTTCAGCGAGGATCTGACCATCCCTATAACTTAGGATAATCTTCAGGTTAAAATTGAACCAAGCCTGTATAGAAACAATAAATAATAAATATTACTCAATCAAGCCAGCCATCCAAGGGGCTAATATATTACAAAAGCCACATAATCAATATAATGCGTTAAATAACAGAAATTACGTAATAATTTGTCATACAACAATAATTTCAAATACAATAAAAACAAACATAAACAAGAAAATAAGTCTTCAAAATAAACCAACAAGATCCTCTTTATAAGCTCCAAAAAAAATGATTTTTTACACTAGACCATAAACCCTAATTCAAACTCAACTCTAAATTTCAATTTAAACCCTAGATATCCATTTTAATAACATAAAAACTGATCGAATCATGATAGAGTTAAAAAGGCATAGAAATGAGCTTTGCAACAACCTTTTCCTTGATGATGTCACAATCTACTTTTATATGTTTTGTTCTTTCATGATAGACTAGATTATTGGCGATGTAAATAGCAACCTGGTTATCACATTATAGAGCAATAGAAGAGTTCACTTCAATTCCCAATTCAATTATAAACATCCTTAACCACATCAATTTATAGGTGTAGCATGCCATATCCCAACACTCTGCTTCAACACTTGATCTTGCTACCACAGATTGCTTCTTGCTCTTCTAAGTAACAAGATTCCCACCAACAAAGGTGCAATCTCCTATAGTAGATTGTCGTTTTCCAACCCTGCCCAATTTGCATTAGTGCATCCTTCTATATTCATATGCCCATGACTTCAAGACAAGATACCTTTTCTTAGAGCTAATTTCGTGCATTTTAGAATTCTATAAATAGTAGTTATATGAGATGGTTTAGGAGCATGCGTGAATTAACTAACGACACTAATTGCATATGAATTAACTAGCAACGCTAGTAGCCTAGTTAGCACATTATAGAGTAGTAGAAGAGTTCACTTTGATTCCCAATTCAATTATAAACGTCCTTCACCACATCAATTCGCAGGTGCAACATGCCATAGCCCAACACTCTACTTCAATGCTTGATCTTGGCACCATAGATTGCTTCTTGCTCTTCCAAGTAACAAGATTCCCACTAACAAAGGTGCAATATCCTATAGTAGATTGTTTGTCGTTTTTCAACCCTGCCCAATTTGCATCAAATATCAATGCATCCTTCTATGTTCATTTGCCCATGACTTGAAGATGAGATACATTTTCCGAGAGTTAATTTCAAGTATTTCAGAATTCTATATACCACAATTATATGAGATGATTTAGGAGCATGCATGAATTAACTAACAACACTAACTACATATGAAATATCTAATTTGGTTTTCATTAGATAAATAGGCCCTACCAACTAGCCACTTGTAGCAACCTAGATTTGCAATGATCTCTTCCTAATTGTCATAAAGCCTAAGATTTTGTTCTATTGGCGTATCAACCAGCCCCCAACATACTTGTATCCTTTAATATTCTATCGTATATTTTCTCTGGGATACGAATATCCCTAGTTTTGAACAGGCAACTTCAACTCTCAATGAGTATTTTCGTGACTCCAAACCCTTAATATCAAATTCTTGATGCAAATATTTTTTCAACGTCTCAATCTCATAAGTTTCATCACTTTGTAACTGCTATATCATAAACATACACAATCAGAATAGTCATTTTCTCTTCCTTTTGTTCATAAAAACAAAATATGATCTGTTGATGTTGATGACGCGGGAAAGGGTGTGAAGAAGGTCACTGTCTACCATAAGTAGGCAAAACCTTGAATCCACAAGGTTATTCTTCAATCCACGAGATAAAAAGGGAAATTCAAAATTTTTATTATTCAATACCGCTTAGACTCCCCGGTTACATCACTTACAAAGAAAAAAAGCAAAGCCCTAATTAGGAGTCTTAATTCGACTAAATTAGAATTTACTCGAAATAGTAAATTTTACTAAAAATAGAAAGTCCTAAATTAATTATGTCAGATGATTCCTAGCATGATTACAAAAAATTCCTAAAAAGACTACGTATGCTAAAAATCTAAAACGAAAGAGATACGTCCAATTTTACTAAAAATAGTAAGTTTTTTCCTAAAATTGCAATTTTGAATCAGAATGAAGTGTTTTCTCGCGAAATAGACTAACGTGACATGTTATGAAAGTTGGTTGACCACGGATGGCCCGCTACATAAAGATTGATAGGTCGTGTGTGTCTTGTAACGATACCTGGATCAAAAGTTATGGTCGATTTACAGTTCGCAATTCAAACAACAATTTATCCCCATCCAAAATGAATTTCTTCAAACCTGGCATGCCTGGGGCCCAGTTATGTCATGCCTTACGTAGGACTGTGCCCGGATTAGATGGACTACTTCTGTTTACGTTTGGTCTTCTTTTGGTCCAACCATGCTAGGAATGTATCTGTGCCCCATCTTACATCAGCTGAGCTCCTCTTATAGCCACCTATCTCAAGGATAATGCAACCAAGTCTCTCAAACCATGCCCTAGGAGATTATTTTAGACCCGCAGAGAACCTTTTTCAAAATAAAACTCTCACACAATCCCCCTTAGGCTAAAATCCGGGAGGATGGGCAAGAAAGGCTTCCTCCTGAAGTTTACCATACAGGAATGCATTTTTTCACCGCACTAATATAACAATCAGGATTTATGAGCAACTAGAGAAAGAAGAATGTGTATAGAATTATGCTTTGAAACGGGAGCAAAGGTCCTTGGATAGTCAAGACCTAACGTTCAAGCAAAGGCCTTGGCTACGAAAAAGGCTTTATACCGATCAACTAAACCATCTAAGTGATACTTGGCAGTGAATACCCACTTGCAGCCAACCACCATTTCCTTTGGGAAGATTTTAATACCCAAATTTGATTTTTTTTTCAAGTACTAGCCTCTTACATTGCCTCATTCCACTCTGGACGGGAAACGTCATCTGTAACACTAGAAGGGTGTTGAACAGAAGACATGAATCAGGAAAGGACTGGAAATGAGATAGAGATTTATAAGAAACAAAATTAATAATGGGACTTTAGGTTGAAACACGAGAAGGGTATTGAGTAAGACAAAAACTAGTCCCTTTTAAGAAGAGCAACAACAAAATCAAGATCAAGAGAAGGCCAAGGAGAATTAGAATTACCTAGAAAGTGGAAAGGACTGATGATTGGCTGATAAATTCAAGCACGACATCTATTCTCTTCTTCCTTCGAATATACACTTTTAACTCCTTAGTGTCCTTTAAAGCATCCCAACTAGAATTAGGAGTAATAGCAGGAAGAGGACCAATTGTAAAGGATGAAGAGGGAAGCCATTGAGTTGAACCATGATGAGATGATTAAGGGAAAAAAAAAAAAAAAAAATTGACTCATGAAAACACATCCATGGATACGACTTTCTTAGTTGGGGACAATAACACTTACATCCTTTGGTGTTGGTGTTGGTGTATCCTAGTAAAACACACTTGACAAACGGAGGACTCAACTTATCATATGATAGACCAAGAAGATGTAAGAAGCACACACCCAAAAAACACGTGGGAGAATTGAGAACCCATCTTTCCCAGTTTAAGAGTTGAACTTCAACCCTTTTCCATTAAGACCAGATGTCAGCAATATTTATTAGGTATGAAGTCGTTAAAACAACTACATCCAAATAAATCTTCTAAACGTTCATTCCTTCAAGCAAACATTTGGTAACTTCTTGAAGATGATGATTTTTCCTTTCAAGGATGCCATTTTGTTGTGGTTTGCATAGCTATGTTGAGCCTCAATACCATGTTCTTGAAGGAAATGTTGTATTTCGTTACTCATGTATTCACCCATTATCTAAGTGAAAAACCTTTATTTTGCAACCGAATTGAGTTTGGATCATAGTCTGAAATATTCAAAATATAGGGAAAACATCATATTTGGATTTCATGATATTGATCCACATATCACGTGGCAAGCATCGATAAATGAAACAAAATAGCAAATCCAACAAAAGAAGTAATGGGAGTTGGTCCCCAAACTTTAGAGTGCACCATCTTAAATGGGATGAACATATTTTATTTCTCTAAAATATGTTTAGAAAATTGAGAGTATCACACTATATTATTCAACTATCACACTAAAGCAAACTTGGATAAAGATAATGAATTCGAGACAAAGGAGCATGAACAGGTCGGGCATGCCACAGCTCAATTGACCTTATTTTTCACTGATTGAGAAACAAGCACATGGAAACAAGGCATTCCAAAATTGGTTACATAACAGTAATGGTGGTAGCCATTATGTGTTACAAGTTGTAATGGTTGTGATGGCCTAAACGATCGTTATAATGGCTGGCCATTAAAAAAAAAAAAAAAAAGAGCAAGAAAGCCCTATAATGACCCCATAATAGCCTATAACAGCCCATAACAGTCCTGTAATGAACTGTTGCAAAAAAATTGATAATGGCCCGTAACAGTCCTGTAAGGGCCGTTATGGCCCCAGAACAGTCCTTAAGGGGCTGAAATAGGTTTTTAAAAAAAACACTAACAGTAGTAAAGGTGTGGATGGTGGATATCAATGGTGTCACTGATCACAAGACCAATGGGGTGTTGAATAGTGGTGTCACTAATCACAAGACCAATGGAGCATGGAATAGTGGACATCAAACGATCCAATGCCTCGTGGCAAGAAACAACTATTGTTATTTTGACTTTTAATTTGAATGAGAAAGTATTGACAGCGAAAGGTAATATATGATATATTTGTCAAGGGGAATCCTTGGCATCTTGCCATTTTGGATAGGATAATTGGGATATTGAAAGATGGGTAAAGAATGTAAGGGTAGTTTAGGTATTTTCTAACTTGCATGGTTTCATATTATGTTACATGTCATAGAAATGGGCAAATTTTTGTCTTTAATTCTTCACATGTACATGGGAGGTCGTGCTCCTCTCTTGTATTGTTCTTTTCTTTTCTCTTTTGGAAGGTGTCTGCTTGAATTGTGTGCCACGAATTTTGATTTTTGTCTGCATGGCTTTCCTTCCTACATTATGGGGGGAACTTTAGAATTTAAATTTCAAATATATAGCTGGCTTACAATCATGAAAGCAGATGGAATTTGTATTGCATTCATTAGAATATCATTCTATAACTCCAACTCAATCAAGAAAATTGTTTTTACAACAACTGTCTGTAGTTATGTGTTGTGCTCGAGGAAGAATATCAGTTCTACGTCAGCACTTGTGTCCAGTATTTGAAGCCATCTTCTTATCATCAAGGTGGGGCTTTTCAATGGTTTTGAATTTAGGGGTATGAGGATTTGTCTAGAAAAAATTTTTTGAGTTGCCAATATATCAATTCTAAGCAAGGATTCCAAATTTTTGGCTTCTAGCGGTGATGCAAAAGCAACCAGATTTGGATGCTTTGGTGGTCCTGAACAACGTCGGCCCCATGAAAGAAATCAACATGAAATCCACCCACAAGAATCAAACATAGAGAAGATTATCCTTACAAGAGTGAAGTTTTCAAAACCCAAACAGAATGAGCTCCGAAATTCAGTCTTCAAAAAAAAAAAAAAAAAAAAAACATTCTATGAAACACAGAGAAGTTTCTTAACGCAATCTACTCCTAACTATCCATCCACTTCTACAACGACTTCAGAAGCTCTTAAAAGCTACAGATTTTCATTGCAACCATTTACCCTATCTGTAACACACTCAACTCCTATCAAAACCACACAATCTCAGGCACACCGGAAATATAATTCGATAACCATTTGAAAAGGACCAAATCTATGATGTTTTGGCATTGCTTGCAAAAAAAAAAAAAAAAAAAAAAATGGTAACATAAGCAACGCAAATAGCACATTTGGATGCTCACCAACTAACAGTACAAATCCAGATTGACTAATTAGTCCTTGTCTTCATATTCATCAGAAAGCAATTACTACATACTCAAAACCCAAAAAGGAGGGAGAAATCTCTCTCTCTCTCTCTCTCTCTCTCTCTCTCTCTCTCTCTCTCTCTAGAGAAATATAAAAGCTTGAGAAAAAAAAGAGTAGAATAAAACAATACACAAATTATTTCGATTTCTCTTCCATTTTGCATAAATGAGATCTTAATTCATATGATTTAATACATATTTAACAATAATTAGCAACAGAATTATCGATTTAATGATAAATAAAAACAACCGACGAGCGAAAACTGATAAACAGACGAGAGAGAGAGAGAGAAATCTGACCATGAACTGATCGAGCTCCTTATCGTCACCCACAAGCAGCTGGTTACCATGGCCGAGCACCGAGTACTTGGCGACGATATGCTGCGACTGAGCGAGCTGGGCGTCGATCCGCGGCAGCTGATCCACCGGCGTCGCGATCCTGAGGCACGCCACATGCGCCGACAGCAGCTGCTCGTACAGTGGGTGCGAGAGTATGTCCGCCTTGTACCGCGCGCTCTGCCACGGTGCGACTCCGTCTCCGGCCTGCTCCCCACCACCGGCAGCATCGCTCTCCACCAGGTCGGTGCTGCTCGCCGCCTGGCCGTGACCCTGACCCGTCCCGGCCCCCCCGCCGCCGCCAGCGTGATTCAGGTCAGCCGACCCGTGCGACATGGCGGCGGCCATCATCGAGTCGCTCGAGACGGGTACGTCATCGGCCTGCCCGCCGCTGACGACATCGCTCACGTTCCGCTGCAGGATTGGGCGGGGTAGCCATTGACTCCCGCCGCTGCTGCCGCCGCCACCGACGGAAGCTGCTGACGGCGCCGAATCCGACGTAGTCTGGAGATGAAGGAAGCTCCCGTCGGCGTAGTGGTGGCTCTGCTGGCGGAGAATTGCACTGTTAAGCCACGTCGGACCGCTCCCGCTGAGCTGCTGAGGTTTTACGGCCGTTTCTATCAACAGACGGTGGAGATCTTTCCCTTCTTTCCCTGCGGCAGCCGCAGCCGCAGCCGCTGCTGCCGCTGCGTCTGATGTAGGTTGCGAGAACTGGTCTGGAATGATGCTGCGGAGCACCGAAGGATTTTCTGAGAGCTGCTGGTGCTCTGTGAAATGCGGGAGCGCCATTTCGTGGGAGAGATGGTTATGGTGGTACGCCATTTCCGTGAGAAACCAGTTTCACGGCTATGATGATGATGATGGCCGTGATGATGATGATGATGATGATGTTCTTCTCATCGCCTTCTTCCAAACCATAACGACGGCAGACAGAGAGAGAGAATTGTTATATGCAATACATAGCAAAGACTACTGTGTGCTTTTCTCAGGTCTTCTTAATGGTGTTGTCCTTTGTAGATCTTTTTATGCCTCAATGTACACCGTCTAAATCGTGGCGGTGTATCTCAGATCCATTGCTTTCTAAAAATTACGGTAATTGGACGGTCCTGATCGTCTAACGGAAGAATTAATTTAAGTACAGCAGTTAATATCAGATGGTTGGATTTGGACGGTTTGGATCGACATACGTGCATTATCAGTATACGGCAGGTGATCAAGGCCGATTGACAAATGGTGAAGAACGCACACTGTAGTTTTTTTATTTGTATTCGTATTATGTGAAAACGTGAAAAGTAGGTAGACGTGCGGAGCAATCGAAATTGTACTCCTTGATATCTCTCGGGTTTCGAGGGTGGACCCCACACGCCGTGCGGGGCATCGGACGAATATTGATCTGGTGGGATAATCCCAGCCACTCGATCAATGGATTTTTAACGGTGGATGTGAGCTGGTGCACATGCCTACTGTGTAGGCCATCTGCACGTGTACTTTTTTGTATGTCCGTACATTATCCCTCCTACAGTTTCGGTGCTCCTGAGGAGCATATAAGGTCCCGAAGGCTAAAAACCGCTTTTGAGGAGGAAAACCGCTTGCAAGTAGGCGGTATTACTGAGGACATGCGAGATTTAGAAATGATTAGATACAGCAGTTGTATCCTAACTTAAGATACATCTATCTTTTTTTTTTGCCAACTGATCACATATATTAAAATCATGTCCGTACAAAAAATGAGAAACAACATGATGATCTTCTCGTGTGAAAATCAGGTCTATCCACAGATTGGGTACGACACATCAGCACATGAAATAATACGAACGGTCTGGATAACGTTGTGTTCCACCGTAAGCTTATATCAGATTATTGTACGATGGAGATAATGGAAGTGATGTGGCCCACCTTTTCTACGTATTGGATAGTCTACATATAAGACATATTGGCGGAAAATAATGACTTTATCATATCTTATGGTACAGCCACTGCATCTGATCATTTCTCCTGCTAGATTTGGGGGACGGTGCCGTTTCCGCAGTTGTAGCCGCCGAATTTAATTAGAGCGATAAAAGGTCCTTACAAAAGCTCTTTTCAGCGGATCGTCGTCGATGCGAGGATCGAGAAGGAGATCGAACGTCCTAGATGACGACACGTGGCGATTCTCGGGTTCGGAGTTGTGGGAGGAATTGGTGCGAGATATAGACAAAACCGCTACGCAGCTAAGAGACACGAGTTAATGCCAGCGGATTATCGTCGCTGGAGCGGTAAACTGCCGGTCTCGACACGTGTTGCTGTGACCGGCTCTATCGGCAAAACATGAAAAACTTAAACAATTCTCTCGCATGAGTTTTGAAGGTATTCTTCTCGTAACACGTGCCAAAATAGAAATCGTGTAGAAGATCCAATCCATTGATTAGTTGGAAGATATATTTTTCAACTATACTAGGAAAGGAAGATAGAAAAATATAGTCAAATGAGCCGTTGAATTTTCTATAGAATTTTTTACATTCTAAATTCGTCATGTTCATCTGAGCTACCTGAGACTGGAAGTTTTGATTTTTTTACGTTGAACACGTAATTATCAGGTAGGAAATATTGGACACGTGTATGTACGGCATCCCTTGTTCTCGCGCGTGCGAGTTGCCCGGAGTGAAATCTCAGTGAAAACGACAAACGGAAAGGGTCTGAGGAAAGACGGAGAGAAGGGGGTTTGAGTTCCTTGCCTTCCACTCCGCCCGTCGCGGACAACGACCCCAATCTGTCCGCTCGACACGCGGCGTGCCGTGGGAGCAAGGACCACATGTGGAGCCCGGAGGGGGAAGCACGCGCTCTCCGCTAGCCAATGAGAGAGCTCCACGTGGCATAGAGCATCGCCTCGTGGGGCCGCCCTGATTGGCAACTTGGCATCGGCCAGAGGAGGGGTCTCCCCCACACTCGCGTGTCTGGTGCGCCGCCGGCTTAATTATGCCCCTCGTGGTCCCCCGCACGTAAAGCCGAAAACAAGTGGGCCCCACTCGCCCAACCGGAATCCTCCCCAACACTCGCCAAGCTCTCTCCGAGGAGGCTCGCGATATTTTATATTTAAATCTCTCCGTCCAGAGGGAACAAACAGGATGAGATGTCGACCGTAGATTTGTGCGTGGATCGCGTAGGATCTTTCATCAAAACCGTTTATCGAGATGAAGAGATGCATAAATGGTACAGAGTTCTCTCATTCGGTTAATTGATTGTATGTACGGTGGTTTTTCAACTTATGAAGGGAGTGGATCTGACAGATACAGATGGTGGGGTCCACAGAGGTGGGGGTGTTTTAGCCGCTGCGAAAAAAGTGTTATTGATGATTCTGGTCTGCCGACTGCCGGTGTGGCCCCAAACGCGCTGTTGCAGCTCAGAGTCGACAGTGTACGTGGCGTGACGTCCTCGGCCCCTCTCTAGAGTGGTCCCCCGGCCTACCTTTGGGCGGACGGCAATTATTCAGCGTCTCACACCCAATATAAAAGATGCTTTTATTTGAGCGGAGCAACAGAGACATTTCACACCCGATATTTTTAGTTCTCACCCCCCCCCCCCCCCCCCCCCTTTGGTGAGGAGGTTTTGCAACCGGAGAGCGACTTGGCTGTAACCTAAACCACCGATGTGGATGGGACCCTGATCGTAGGCCCACCTCGATTTATCTATTGTATATCCACGCTGTACATGTGTTTTGATAGTAAATTTTAAGGCGTGGTCCCAAAAATGAAACAGGTACAAATTTTAGGTGGACCACAACACGAAAAAAAAAAAAGTGGTTATTAATCATTAAAAACAGTTTTTGTGGGCCATAAAGGCTTTCGATCGAGCTGATATGTTTTTACATTTCATCCAGTATTGTCATGGGGTGATTCTGAGCTAGCCAAAAAAAAAAAAATACATAGGTCTATAAGCCCAACTACCAATCTACAAACTCAAGATAGCTGATTACAAAGGCCAATAACCCACGATGCCCTAATGAAATCCTCAGCCCAAAATAAGTCTTCCTGGACCGGAGATTAAAAACTCAGACACCACGAAATGTTGACCAGTGAGAGGACGGCTGAGGATAAGGCGCATATAACAATCCGACTGATACCGAGCAGGGTCCACCGAATAGGTTCTACTGGGCAGATACCGAATAGGATCCACCGAGCAGACATCGAGTGCTCTTTGTCGAGTGCTCACCTCAGTGTTGAGTGCTCTTTGTCGAGTGCTTACCTCAATGCCGAGTGCTCACCTCAGTGTCGAATGTCTTTTGTCGAGTGGTCATCTCAGTGTCAAACGCTCTCTACCAAGCGAGCGTTCTCGACACCACCTCTATTTTCGTACAGAGATGATAGCCGACAGTCGATAAATCCGGGCGTGATAAGGGTTATCCCGAATAATCCTCTGAATCCGGGGGTAATAAAAATTATCCCAAGAAATACGAAAATCATACCTGTAAAGCAAGATCTTCAGATCCACCTACAGCTATCCGATGATCCTATAAATAAAGGTATCCCTCTACTATTCAATGTAACGCCCCAGATTTTCGCCAATTTAAATTTTAAAATCCTTGGAAGATTTTTCGCTACAATTAATTTATTTTATCATTTAACGACGTTTAATACTCGATTCTAAGAAACATACTATGATACCAAAAAAAACTGTACAAATTCGATTAGACATGCTTAAGGGGCTAACACCTACGCCCGATTATCAAAAGCTTAAGCTTAATCATGTGATCCATAAATCTAAAGTTAAGATCTAGTGGACCCCACCATCGATAAATTGACCTAACCGATGCATAATCAATATCTAACCGAGAACAATACTAATCACCGCTTAGATTACGCTTATAACCCAACTTAATCAACTTTTCATCTAACGTACAAATCAACGGATGAGAGAGAGTTAGGCCAAAATACTATTTCTGTTAATTTTAAATCGGCCAAACTTTAGACGTAGGTAGATCGGACCACATTTAACATACCCTAGAAATCTCATCCTCAACTCTATTTTCGAAAACTCCGAAAAATACTAAATAGAGTCTAGACCGATCGTTAATGGGCCATTAAACTCGAAACTAAGGAAATATGTTCGTCTTGCTGGGCTTGACATCCCTTGCGGACACTGAGCCAATTCAGTGCACCGAATCGCATAACTTAGAGCTAGAGTAGTAGCACATGTGATGTGTGAATTTGCCTACAAACTATTCAGAAATTAAGTAAATCATGTAACTCAAACTTATGCGTAGTTGTGGCTTTCGAGCCATCAGATTTTGATGAAACTTATGACCCTAGTCCCAAATATTTCCCCACATACATCCCTAATGTTGCATCCTCGATAATCGGTGACTGTTGAATAGACATTGGGCCATATCCGTTGATTGCCGCATCCGAATTGCGAATGATCATAGCCTTAAATAAATCTTGTCATGTAGCAAATATTTCATGGTCTAGGTGGGCCCCCGCAGACCCAAGTGGACCACAACTAGTGGAATTAGACCCCCATAGGGTTAGATACCCAATGCCCAACTTTTTAAGACCATTTGCATCAATTTTAGAGTTATAAATAGCTCTTATTTAGGGCTTTCTCCCCAAATCTGAAATGAGGCTTGCTTGGAGAGAAGGGAAAGAGAAATTGAGAAGGAGTGGAAGAGAAGAAGAAGAAATGAAGAGTGGGGATTTGGGTGGTGAACTCTTGTGCTTGGATTCATCCCTCTCGGTTGCAAAACCTTGTGCTAGCCACCAGTCTTCTCGTCTTCATCGACTTCCCTTTTGATCGGAGGTAGGATGTGAATGCCATCTTCCCTTTTTAGGCATTCTAGGGTTGAGCAAACTAATCTCACCCTAATCTTGCTTTGATCTTAGGCTTCGCCGATTCTCGCCAACCCTCACCCTAGGTGCTCGAACAACCGAGAAACTTCAAACCCTAAGGTGCGGAATTATACCTCTAGGTTTTCTTTTATCAACCTTAGATGGATTATGATTGATTGGGTCATTAGGAGATGATTACCATTATGAATTGTTTGATTCTGCTTTATTACAAATATATATGCTATTATAGTTTTCTGTAGCAAGGGTGTTTGATGAAATGCTTGTGCGAGATAAACTGTTGGAATGATGTGTGCTATGTATGTATTGAACATATAATTGCTTATATGCATATAAGTTGGAATTATCATGTATGGTGTCGAGTTAGAATTTTTCCTAAGTTACAAGTATGCTACAAGATAAATTTAGGCTTTGTAAAACAGAATAACTGTCCCAAATATTTCGAGGCGGGTAGCCCAGATGTGTCGGCTACCTGAGTTGTATTTGGTTGGTTCAAGGGAAACACAGATGGTCAATAGTAGTTGGACTACGTGGACAGCTTACGCCCTTGCCGATCCAGACGGACGCCCCTGGACTTAATCGAATCTATCAAAATATGACAGAAAGAGTATTTGATGATGATAACAATACAGTCCCCTGAATACGGAATACCGGATCCTAAGAAAGTGTCGGGTCCACTAATAACTGCATGTGCAATGCGTTCCCGATAAGCCTCTTGGGCCGGGCATGGTGGTATGGGACACCGTGTTCAAGTCGTCGGCCTACGCTGGGGTGAGTCACCTCCCCGTAGTGTCCTTGGAGCAATTGCTGGGGCGACGAACCCTATCGGTGTTCCGAGAAGGTTGGCCAACTCCCGTTTATAACATGATGTTAGGAACCGTATTTTGATGTGTGGAAGTGACAGGGAAGCGTGGGCTACTGGCGATGATTAGCATTGCACGGTTGGGAGCCAGATAGTCCCGTTCAGGACCAATGATTGGACAATGGTATTCCAGCTTCGCCAATATGCTGAGTGAGAAATGATTTAATGAAACTCAAACAAATCATGTATACACGTCATGGATCCCCTAGGCAACTGTCTGACTGTTAAAGGACAAGATGCTGAAGGATGATCCAACCCATTTGCATTTGGAGATTCTGTGAGTGCCTGGTCGCTTGATGTGGCGACAGTGCCGCTTTGTGTTCCTCACGTTACATCTGGAACATGCATGGTGTGCGATCTCATGTCATTCATGCACTAATAGAACTAGAATAGGAATTTGGATGTTTTGTATGGAATCAATGCCTAACCCTCTTTGTTTGATAACATGTTAAACTTGAAGTTATAATTCTCACTGAGTTGATCACTCACTCCCACTCCTGGGACGGTGTTTCAAAACATCACCAGGCTCTGTTGTGATAGATGCAGGTATTTCAGAGGAGGATGCCTTACAGGATGAGTTCGATGACTTTACGGGAGAGTTGTCCTACTTCCACTTTTTATATTGGTCAGGTTTAAATTTAATTTTTGTCTTTACTTTACTACTTAAATTGATTCTGAATTTGTGCTTTGATGCCTTATGGATCGTAAACAAGAAATCACGCTTCCGCAAAGCATAACTGACACCCAGAATCTCAGGGATCGAGGTTGTACTAGACCCCTGAAAATTCGGGGCGTCACATTCAAGGTACGCAAAAAACCTCTCCACTAAAAAGCCTACTTAAATCTCCTACGTCTTACTATAAGACTTAGGTATCGGAGGGCTAACGGTCAGACCCCCGGCCACTCTTCTTTTGTCTCTGATCATGCTCCACAAGGTTTAGGAGACTTCCAGTGAAGATCTAGCCCACACATCTAAATTAAGGAGATCATCATCTACGGTGGAGATCAAGCTCTTTCATCAGTTAACTAGTTTTCATCGTCAAGAAATTGGCATCGTCTGTGGGATAACGACAAACAAGTCGTGTCCTCACCATTGCTAAGGACTTACACATCCAACCCCCAGAACAAGATCGCTCATGGGTGGAGGACGAAAGAACAGGGGTAAGGCGCCCCTTGCGGTGGAGCCTTCCCAACAAGAGGCAGATGTGGAAGAAGAGTTAACTCATACACATCTACATCTTCCCTTGCCACCACGATCCTGTAGGGGTCCGGCTGACAAAAATTCTGCAAGAATGGGGGTAAAATATCAAGCCCTCGAAGAGCAAGTACACTACCTTACGGCTCTTATCGAAGAACGGGTTCCACAACCTTCATATCACATGTATGGCGAAGACCACGTTCAGATCTATCAACATCAACCTTCACGCGGGCAGAGCCATGCCCAACCACCAAACGAAGGTGACCACATCAACGGGCTTACTCTTGTACAGACTCGACCCGCAACTAAACTGGACGTGTCCGACCTCCGCCATACCTTAGAGGAAAGGCCTTAGGCTCAGAAAAGTTGGACACATGAGTCAACTACGTGTGATAAGGCCGCTGATGAGCAGGTCATAGAAAGTCACGCTCCTTGGGAAATAGAGATACATAAAATCAAGAAAAAGCTCGCACAACATACAACGCATCTACCAGGCCAAAACTCTTATCGCGATCGATGCACGTCATGGTAGGGCAAGCAAAATCACCATTCACCAATGATATCCTAGCAGAGTCAAGGATGAAGGGTTTAAAATTGCCACAGCAACTCAAACTTTACACTATCGTGGGGGACCATGCTAAGCACTTGGTGTCATTTCGTGCTTGGATGGAACTCTAAGGTGCTACTGGGTCCACCATGTGTAAAGCTTTTCCACTGACATTAGCAAGGCCGGCTCGGCAGTGGTTTTTGAACTTGAAGCCAAGGGCAATTAATTCATTCGCACAACTAAGCCAAACCTTTACAATTTAGTTCATTGGCAATATTGAGATGAGAAAGCATTCCACCCACCTTGGAACGATAAAGCAAAAAGACGATGAGTCAATTCAACAATGAAGTCATCCAGATTGAAGGACTGGCTGACAACGTAACCCTTCACGCAATGGTCACTGAGCTAAAGCAAGGAAAAAACTTCTAATCAATCGCCAAGAAGCCTCCATCCACGATTTTCGAGCTCTTTGATAGAGCTCAGAAGCACATAAATGCCGAAGAGTAGGTCAACTCATACAGAGTTAGAAGCAGCTCTAAGAAAAAGATACTACAAGACGAGTCAAGTAAGAAATGGCAGAAGGACGACCACGACTCGTCCAATCAAAAGAATACTCCCCGAGCACTAAAGGCGTTCCCTATTTGCTTCGACTGATACACCCCGCCAAACACCTCACTTGAATAGGTATTTGTAGCAGTAAAAGATCAAAATGTACTCAAATGGGCAAGGAAGGTGAGGGTTGACCCGAACTTGAGGAGCAAGAGAAAATATTACATGTTCCACAGGGATCACGGATATAATACCTCGGACTGCTTCGACCTCAAAGAGCAGATCAAAAAACTTATTCGTAATGACCATCTATGAGAATACGTCTCCCAACGCCCTGGTGATCATAAGACAACTCCCCAACAAGAAAGTCCCGACAAGGGTCCACTGGGCGGAATCCACTAAAAATGTTGTACGGAATTCATGTGCTTCGACAACAATAAAGAAATTATCTACATTCGATTACTACTTAGTTGAAAGAGCTCTCCCCTGAATGGGCCACCTATGGACGACACTTTGTCACTCCACAGCTAAAAAGCCAATCATGGGCAGTTTATGTTGTACAATAGCCCACCAACAAAGAATAAAAATAAGCCACCCATGGATGACATTTGTCGCTCCATAGCCGCAAGGCCACTAATGGGTAGTTCAGATCATACCATAGCCAGAAGGCCATTCATGAATGTTGTGCCATAGCTAAAAGACCATAAACCATTCATGGATGTTTCTAACTATACCATAGCCCCAAACAAGCCAATGAATGGGGGGATTGGGTTATACCATAGCTGAAAAGCCACTCATGAACATCGTGCCATAGCCAAAAGGCCACTAATGGACAACTGCAACCTCGCCTTAGCCAAACAACAAACGGGACAAACATACCTGTCACAAACTAGTCGGCCAAACATACCAACCCAAGGTCTTAGACCCACAGGCATAAATTTCGACCTACCTAAGGGCGAGTCGGAATGTCTGAATACCCGAGCCCATATGGTCATTCTAAAAACCTCTTAAAAATAGGGAAGATGGAAAAATTAGCAGACCAATGCGGTCAGCGCCAAGCCTAAGTGCTAAAGATAACAATCAACTAACTTGGTCAGCGCCTAAGCTTGAGGGCCAAGTCAAAAAAATGATCCAACTAGTCAGCACCAAGCCTCGAAGCAAGCATATATATACCACTACCCAACAATGGAGAAAAACAAAATAGAAAACATGTAATTAATATTGCATGAAGAAATTACATCTTTATTCATAAAAATCTTGTTACAAGACCCAAATGAGTTGTCTACATGAAAAGGACGCATCCTCAAAGAAGAAGAAGAGTAAAAGAGGGGAAAAGGGCGATCCACAGCTTCGACTTTCTTCCGCACCTCTTTCAGCGTCGCTTTCCTTCCCTCTCTACTTCAAACTACCAAGCAATCCAAGCTAGATAGGAAGAGATAGAGACTAATTTCTACGTGCGTTAAGGGAATTATGTTGCAGCACAATGGGCAAATTGCAACTAAGTGTGTGGAAGCAACATCATTAACCAAGATATTTCATTCTCCCGTCTAGAAGCTATCTCAAAAAACACTTCTAAGGCATTGCCCCAAGCTCCAAAATCTTTAAGGATTACAAACTTAGTACCACTCGAAAGTTCAGCAAACCATAGATCAATGGAAGGATCAACCATGGCTACCCCTTCTGTGGAACAAGTGAAAAAGATAAAGATATTTATAGAAATACATGCGCCCGATTCATCTCCCATGACGGGCCACACGTTCGCGCCCTATTGATCATTACGCTTTAGAAATGCTTCATCTTTCGAATGCAATTAATATGCACGAGAGTCAAAGATTGTTTTCACTTCCCTCATTAAGAACTCACCACGCGAAAAGTAATTACTCGCAAAGCGTCACAAAAAATGACGGGTCGTATTAAATGAGTCCTTAATACGGGAAATCCAATGACAACTACAGAAATTCCAAGATTACAGGGGTCAACTCATCTCCTAAAAACTTGCTCTCAAGCTAAACAAATCAAAATCGAGAGCAGGGGGACTTACTATTATGGGTGATTCCAAGCTAACCCCAAAACCTTTAAAAAAAAAAAAAAAAAGCCTATAGGCCCATGGGCCCAACTACTAATCTACGAGCTCAAGATAGCTGACTACAAAGGCCAATGGCCCACGATGCCCAAACGAAGTCCTCAGCCCAAAATAAGCTTTCTTGGACCGGAGATTAAAAACTCGTATGCCACAAAATGCCAACCAGTGAGAGGACGGTTAAGGACAAGGTGCATAAAATAATCCGACTGATACCGAGCAGAGTCCACCGAACAAGTTCTACCGGGTAGATACCGAACAGGTTCCATCGAGTAGGTTCGACCGAGCAGACGTCCAGTGCTCTTCGCTAAGTGTTTACCTCAATGCCGAGTGCTCTTTGTCAAGTGCTCACCTTAGTGCCGAATGTCCTTTACCGAGTGCTCATCTTAGTGCGGAGCGCTCTCCGCCAAGCGAGCACTCTCCACACCACCTCTATTTTCAGTAAAGAGATGATAGCCAATAATCGATAAATTCAGGTGTGATAAGGGTTATCCCGAATAATCCTCTGGATCCGGGCGTAATAAGGGTTATCCCAAATAATCCTCTGGATCCGGGCGTAATAAGGATTATCCCAGGAAATTCAGAAATCACACTTATAAAACGAGATCTTCGGATCCACCTATAGCTCTCCAATGATCCTAATAGAGGTATCCATCTACTATTCAAGGTATCCAAAAAACCTCTCCACCAAAAAGCCTATTCAAATCTCATACGTCTTACTAACTTAGCCATTCGAGGGCTAACAAATGGACCCCGGCCACCTTTCTTTTGTCTCTAATCATGTTCCACAGGGTTCAAGAGACTTCCAGTGAATATCTAACCTACATATCTAAAGGAGATCATCATCTACAGTGGAGATCAAACTCTTTCATTAGTTGACCAGTTTTCATCGTCAACAAGTATGTGTGATCTTACAGCAGAACCTGGGAAGTTTTTAACGATGGACGTTCAATGACCAATGTTTCATGTGGTGTGGTCCACTTGAAATTTGCATCTACTTCATTTTTTGGATCATGCCCAAAATAAGCTTTCAAACTAGATGAACAGAGCAAATACACAATGCATACATTGAAGTTGGCCCTACCGTCACAGCAAAGTCGCAATGGGGCTCTAGGATATCGCATGGAACTACTTTGTGCTTGGAAAAGCTTTGTAAGCCCACCATGATGTATGTATTTTATCCACACCCCTCCATCCATTTTTTTCATATCATTTTAAGGCATGATCCAAAATATGGGGAAGATCCAAATCTCAAGTGGACAACACCCTAGGAAACTATGGTGATTGAATGCCTATTATTAAAAAAAATTTAGGAGCTACAAAAGTTACGGATCAAACTGATATTTTTGTTCTCCCTTCATCCAAGTCTGTGTCTCCTAATCAACTAGTTGGATGGCAAATAAACATTACATCAAGGGATGTTTGTTTTTTAATTTATGTATGTAATTACAAGTAAATAGGTAATGATTATTTAACCATGTAATTACTGCATTAATTTTGAGGTTGATGTTGACTGTTAGCTAGTTTGTTAAGTTTCTCATTTCACGGTGTTGAAATTGTATAATTTCCACGTATGAAAGTTGTGGGGTCCACCTTGATGTTTGTATCTTATCCATGCCTGTCTGTCTGTTTAGCCAACTTATTTTAGGGCATGAGCCAAAAAATGAGGTAGATTTGAAGCTAAAGTGGATCACATCATAGGAAATGGTGGGAATGGTGGACGTCATTAACCCCCTTGTTTCCTATGATGTGGTCCACTTAAGCTTCTAATTTGCCTCATTTTTTTCCGCATGCCCTATAATGAGATGGTAAAATGAATGGATGGCATAAATCACATATATAGATGACCGTGGGACCCATAAATTTTGACAATACCCAAGTCTAGATTACATGTTTCATGGTGCTCGAGGTGTAATTACGAATATATTTTACCTCTTAAACAAACACCGTTTAAAACTACTTATTAGCTATTTACCAATATTTACGCATGTAATTGAAAAAACAAACATCCACTAAACCTAAGAAAGTTTTCAATGGTGTGCGTTCAATCACCATTGTTTCCTGCGATGTGGTCCACCTGAGATTTAGATCTGTCTCTTTTTTTTATCCTGCCCTAAAATGAGCTGGTAAATCAATGGACGGCAGTAGATAAACCCATACATCATCATGTGGCTCATAGAGCTTTTTCAGCACCGCACAGTACGGATCGGTGCTGCGTGCTACGCGATCCGAGTCTGTCGCTGGGGTCGTACAGGTCTCAAAAGCAAAGGTGCTAAAGAACCACGTTTACAGGACACTTAACCCAGTATAGGACACATAAGAGGTCTCGCTGACGGACTAGGTTGCCTCGATGATCAGGTGGCCCACACATGTCAGAAGGAGATGGACGAACTACAATAGTTGACCCAAAGTCCCTGTTGAACTTAGGTGGTCCACCAGATGAGTGGAACAGGAGAGCGGATTAGCTGTTACCACGGGAACAGCTTAGTAGGTGTTACCCTAACCGTGTGGAGCCTATCTTGATGTGTGTGTGTGTGTATATATCCACACCGTCCATCTTTTTGTCCATCTCATTTTAGGACGTGATCACAAACCCTAAGAAGATCCAAATCTCAGGTGGACCATAACACTAGAAACAATGATGAATAATCATTAAAAACATTTTGTGGGCCGTAAAAGTTGTGGATCAAGCTGATATTTATATTTTCCCTTCATCTAGATATTCTCGACATTATCAACAGGTTGGATTGCAAATAAACATTACTAAAACCTTACTATGTGCTCGTTGGAATTTTTAATGGTGGGGCACTCAATCAGCAGCCGGCTTCTTGGGGAAAGAACCTACGATCTGCAACACATGGACTATATTGCCACACGTGCCTGATCATCGTATTATCCAGCGGTGTCTAAGATAAATAAACGGACGACGGAAATTGACCAACGGTCCAGATTAGATGTTTGTAGTCCAACTGATTGATCGGACATGTTTTCTAGACATGATTAGTATGTGGTGGGGATTTCTTCATGGAACACACGTGTGCGTAGTTTACAAGTGCGCAAATGTGGCAGGCTGTTGTGAGATCCAGGCCATCCATCAGGAGCGGTCCGTTGTTGCCAAAAAAAGATGAAAAAAAATTCAAGCAACTCCACTTCTTGAAGCGTGAGTAGTACTCGGAGGCGTGCAAGGTAGAGACTCAGATTATAGTGTACCACGAAGTACCGCGTCGGACTGTGTGCTACTGGAAAAGCTCTATGTGGGCCCCACCATGGTGTATGTGTTTTATTCCCGCCGTACATCCATTTTGCCTGCTCATTCTATTGCATGAGCCCAAAATGAGGCAGATCTAACTCTCGCACCACCCGAAACAGTGATGATTGAACGCCCACCGTTAAGGCTGATTATAATGTTTATTTGTCATTGAACCTGATGATTAGGTCACACAGATGTGGACACAGGGAAAACACACATATCAGCTTGATCCAACACTTTTGTAGCCACTAAGAAGTTTCCAACAGTGGGTGTTCAATCACCACTGTTTCCAATGATGTAGTCCACCTGAGATTTGAATCTACCTCATGATTTAGCTCATGCCCTAAAGTGAGCTGGCAAAATGAAAAGACAGATTGGATAAAATGCATCATCATTTTGGGGGCCAGGGAGCTTTTTCTAGAAGTACACCGTACTAGTGTTAATGCTATGTATTGTTTGCTACACTGTAATTCGAGTCCGCAATGTAGCTACCGATGGTACACTATGTAACACTTCGAAAATCAGCATCTGAGTACAAAGACTTCAATCCCGAGTTCTCAGGTGTTAACTTAGTAAAACACTTATCTAAGAACGCCACACGTGGGGAGTGCTCCCACTTATGCTCTCAATTAGGTTCACATTCATACCATATACAAATAAATCAGAATAAAGCATTTCAATTAGCGGATCATAAGCAAAGTGGAGATAACTAAATTCAGAAATATATGGCTAATATCCAAAAAGTACAATTCAAAAGTAATGATAACCCATATGAGAATTATATGAGTCACAATAAATACAATGAGAAGGGAAATGATAACTACCAAAGAAATGAAGCTATAAGACTTCTGGGGCCCCCGATTGCACCACCATCTGGTCTTATACTTGAGGCATCTGCATATGTCAAATAGAAAGCGTCAAACGCCAACATAGTGGAGAAATATTAACAAGACTACATTCAAAACATTTTAGTTACAAATAGGTTCACACGAGAGTACTATTCTTAAGCATATTATCTCTAACACACAGATACTAAGCAAGTTACACATGATATTCACTCAATCAGGCACAGATAATGAGAGCATAACCAAATAATCAATTTCCTACATTGGTTTATTAAATACATGAAATGCATGATATGCGGATGCATGTCCCAAGAATCACATGAGGACACAAAATGTAACATTGGCGCCACATCAAGCAACCAAACACTCACAGTCCTCCACAAATGCATGCCATGATATGCATGATTTTCAAGTAATTAATTAGTCTAATTCATCCAGCAAATTGGTGAAGTCGAAATACCGTCATTGTATCACAACGTCTAATTGGGATCATCTGGCTTCATACTGTTCGTCGTTAATCATCGTCAGTAACCCCTCGATCCAAGGTTTAGGTTATTCACCCAAGAAAGTATGATACGACAGTGACTCGTCAGCCACACCCAAAATTAAAGCGGAAAGGGCTCGTCACCCGATCCTATAACAACATGGTAGGCTCAAGGTCGTTCAAACGGTACACACATGCAAACATTGACT
This sequence comes from Liriodendron chinense, assembly GCA_003013855.2. Taxonomy (NCBI): domain Eukaryota; kingdom Viridiplantae; phylum Streptophyta; class Magnoliopsida; order Magnoliales; family Magnoliaceae; genus Liriodendron; species Liriodendron chinense. Next base: position 56,844 of record PVNU02002925.1, read on the forward strand.
GAGTCACATTTGTCACGAGGCCGCTCAAACAACAATCCACCACCTCCATTGGTGCTCACTGGTCACTATGGGAAAGTACCACCCCAGCGTAGGCTGACAACTCAGACACGATATCCAATACTGTCATGCCTAGCTCATGAGACTTAGGAGATCGTATTCAAATATATTTCTAAGTGGACTACGCACTAGTAATGTCGGTATTCTAGATTCAATAAGGTGTGATTCAATAGTCAACACAAGAATAATTAACTTTGAATAGAACTTATTCGATGAACTCAAGTGAACGACTGACAAACCAATAGTGGCCACTATCGGTCGCCCATGTCCTGTTTGGTCGATCGAATAGGTCCATGACAGCCTAACCCAAAGGTTAGTCAAACAGTTGTCAAAGCTTAATTCATTACAACAACAATTTAGATTATTAAATATCTAATCATAAATATACCTAAGCACCTGGCCTGACTGACTAGACTGATCGATCCAAATGACCCAGATGACACAGGGTGCCAATACATTCACAAGCATAGACGCATTCCAATATTATAAATAAATATCATTCATGCATTTCATCGAGCATGTTATCAACCAAACAACAATAAAGACCTTTCATCAAGCATGTTATACATTAATCAATCATTAGCATATATATTATAATATTAAAGTAATTTTATTATTTATAATATAAGTCAATTTAAAAAATTCAAGCAATCATTAACTAGAATTTTCTAAAAAGAAGCTTGACGGTAGATCTTCACCTTAGAGTCGAAATTCCTCGATTCGGATATAACCCTAGTGTCAGAAGTTTAGGAAAAACGATCCAAACCTAAATTAAAACACAATCTACCATTAATGGTTTAGATTTATTTCTAATTAAACATTAGACAATGAATTAAGGCTTACATAATTCAATTAGAACGATACCACAACTTGATTCAACAAATCGGGGCTTGGAACCGGCGAAGAACGTCTTGGTGGGATGCTCCATACCTGAACTCGAGCCCCCATGCAAGCTCACACTCCCCCCCTCCCACCCCCCTCCCCCCCCCCCCCCCCCCCCCTTTCTCCTTCTCTTCTCTTCTCTCTATTTCTCTTTTTTCTCTCCCAAACCTAGAAAATTCGGATTTGGAAAAGAAAGCCTCAAATAGGCTTTATTTATAGTGCCAGATGTGTTGTAAATGGCCCTAAAAGCTTGGTTATTAGTATTATAACCTTATTAGAGGTTGTTTCTGCTGTTGGGACCCACCTGGGTTTACATGGGTCAATCTAATCAATGGGATAGTTGTAACAAGTGGAGATCCACTTAAGGATGCGATCATTTGCATTTTGGATGTGGTGATCGATGGATATGACTCAATGTTCGTTTAGCGATCACCGATCATCAATCAGGACCGTAGATTTAGGGATGCACGTGGGGGAAAATGTTTGAGACTAGGATCCTAAGTTTTATTAAAATCTAACGGCTCATAATCCACAACTTCACGTAAGTTCAAGTGGAAGGAATTAACTTAAGTTATGAGAAATTTAGGATAAGTTTATATATTACATGTGCCACCCTCTCAACTCCAAGTTAAGTGATTTAGTATATAGTCTTGGCGTAATATCCCACAAGGGTCGTCAAGCCCACTAAGACAGACGATTTTTTTTAGTTTTGGATTTAATAGCCTATTAACGAGCGGTCTAGAGCTTGTTTAGATAATCTGAACATTTTTTAAATAAATTAGGTGATTATATTTCTTATGCGCGACAAGTAGGGTTTGAATTAGGTAATTTCAGAGCATGGCCTATTCATAATTAGCGAAAATGGTGATTCGAACCTAATTACCCTAATTGAGAGTCCTAATTTAACTAAATTGTAAACTATCCGAAATAGTACAATGTATAATTAAATAAATAAAATATAAAATTTTAATTCAATTACCTAGGATGATTCCTAACATGATTATGAGCAATTCTTAAGAAGACACTGACTACTATAACTTAAAGATGAAAAATATACGTCCGGTCCAACGACAACTTGTCGTTGCAAAGAGTTTTGGTTTCAATAGGCCAATTGCGTGCCATGTTTTTGAAAATTTTAACAAATTACTTATTTTTATAATGATTCCTTATCAAGTCTACATTCATACTACAAATTTTCAGCTCTTTCCAAGGTCTAGAAAAATTATTAAAATTCTACGAGTACACATTGCATGAAACCAATGATTTTTCAAACAGTTTTCAAGAATCCTAAAATAAACCTCATTATAATATTTATTTTATTTTTTATATTTTTATATAAAACTAGCCTCTTGAAGCTTCAATTAGGTTTTTAAATTACCTCAATCAGAGTTATAACGAAGGAGATATGGATTTTTAAAATAAATATATTAAAATTAAAAAATTTGCTCGGTGTGCCAAAGATCTTCGGCTCGGGCCGAAGGACTTTGGATGACCATTCGTCACGCAGAAGGCGGTCTATGGTGCGCCGAAGGCCCTATTCCCAGCCTTCCTTCGGTACAATCTTACTAGGTCGGCTCAGCCCAAAGGCATCATTCGATGCTCCGGAGGCTTCTTTGGTGCACTAAGCTGTCTATTTAAGAATTTTTTTTATGTTAGCCCAGTTTTCTGAAAGTACATAGTTTTACGGCCTCTTTGGACAATGTCTGCTTATTTATATATAATAACATTTACGTAAATGTTATTTTATCTTTACATTTTCATTTACTTTAAGTCATTTCATGTAAATAATAAAGCACCCCCAATTTGGATTTAATAAAAATACTTAGAAAATAAAATTCTCAATAATAAAGATTTTTATTTTCTATTCCTAGTACAAATCACGATTTTTTGGCATTTTCGAAAAGTCATGCCTATTTAAAAATAATTTTTTTTCGTAAATCCTAAGCATTTATAAATTTTTATAAGTCAAAATTAAATTAAAACACCAAAGTCCAGTAAAAAAAAAATATTTTGGATTTATAGGTGATGCATAGTGTTATACACGAGCCAAACAAATCAATCGAAAAGCTCTTTTGAACTATGGACTCTTCCAACTCCTAAGCTAATTCCTTCCTCCCCTTGGAAAAATCACTCATTTTAGTCCCAAACATATGCAAATACATGCACGGACACACACTCTAATAAAAAAATCAAAGGTAACGCCCAAGGACCTCCAATTCCCAAGTTAGTAAAAATATAGCGTGTTACACACTATGAGGTAGGTCTGAAAGTCCAACGGGTTCAACCCAACCGAGCCATGACCGACCCGACGTTGGGTTGGGCTTAGCCAAGAAGTATCAGATCCGACCTCGAGCTTAGGCTATGCAAACACCAACCCGATGAAGTTTGGGTCGGGCTTGGGTTGAGGTCTCAAGATGCCCGACCTAAACCGAATTCGATTTATATACTAGTTACTTATAATTTTATTATATTTAAGTAAACTTATTAGTTTATATTACTTTAGTGAGTAAACTTATAATATTTGAAATTCGATATGCTTAAATTTGATATGATTAAGTGTTAAATGAGTAATTATCTTATTTCTTAGCTTGTTTGTTTAGAAAAAGTAAAGTTCTTTACCATAAATAACTACATATATATGTAATTAAGACATAAGTATTAAAAAAAATAAGACGTGTGTTGAAACATAATAGACTAATATAATAACGAAAATATTAACATGTATTAATCGAATTGAGCCCGCTTGGGTTGGACTTGGGTTGAAAATTCCCAATATGAAGTTGGGTTGGATTAGATTAGGGTTGATGTATAGGAATCTTGGGCTTAGTTAGGGTTGATCACCAACCCAACCCAACCCAACCCAACCCAACCCAACCTACTTTCAGCCCTACTATGAGGCCCCCACCCTTCGTATGGTTTGTTTTATTTTTATTTTTTTCTTTCTCGCAAATATTTTTCATCTACACACGTATATGATACATACGGTGACACGTGTGTGGAAACCTGAGGTGAACTATGGTGCGTGTTAGCTATCATTTAGCAAAAATTACGCATCCATCGCGATGCACATGACGTTCACACATTTAAGTTCAGCTCGTCAAAGTTGCAATTCTCTTTGGATGGAGCACGGCCCACATTTAATGACTATCCAACGGCTGTTAAAAAGAAAATGATTACAAACCAGATTCATAGACCAAAAACTGACGGTTACGATCAGTTGCTCATCAATGTTCTATTCAAGCAATTAGTCCACTCACAGGGTCTTATACCGACATCTCCGTTCAGCGCACAGTTGCAACTGTATCATAAATGATGGCAAACAAACACCATAGTAACACTTTCTACAGGTCATGATTCACGAGTAAGACAAACGCTGGCGCAAGAGAAGAATGCTCAGTGCACTCAAATGAGTGCACATGCGGACCACTCGCCACTCACGTGTGACAAAGTAAGAAACGTGTTCAAGATCTGATCCACCCATCAAATACAACTCACTTCTAGATTCCATATACAGAAAATAAAGAAAATATGATAATCAACGGGCCATACATTCTCATAACAAATAAGATGAACCAACCAACGGTTCAAATTTAATGTTCTTACACAACTCATATAATATTCAAAACATCATTTTTTTTATGATATAACGCATCTAAAAAATTATTCACTCTCAATGAACGGTTAAGATCTCACACACTTGTGCCACCTATTCTCCACTGAGAAGCGAGTACAAAAAATAAGTGGACTCGCACAGGTTCTGTCACAAAATAGTCCTCATGTAATTCTGTCATTTCCCAAAGTAAGCCTGTCGCGTTATTATTTCCAGAGGGCCAGATTTCCATTTCCTCTCTTACTACGAGCTTTATACTATTGATACGAAGTACCCCTCAGCTCCTAAAGATTGACAAAAAGTAAAGAAACCCTACGTTTTGTCAGGAGAATTGATATTTCACACCTTCTTTAGAGCTGATATTTACACCCTCTTTTTAGTTGGTCACTGTTTAAGAGGTTTTTTGACGGTGTAAACTGCTTTCTAAGGCGTGGATCTCCTAATTTTCACAATATCTAATGATTGTCTAATGGATGTAATAGAAACAGGTTTTCTTATTTTTTTGTCAGTCATGCAATGTACCCATTGGTGCTGTCAGCAGCAGAAATTTCACTATGATGGGTTTCAAGACTCAAAAATTTCACTCTGATGGGTTTGGAGATTGAGACCTCTTGTTGAAACTTTGCAGAGTCTACCAACGAGGCAAGGCCCCGAACCCAGGGTCCGCAACTTAGCTGGCAAGTGATGTGGGTGGTACCTGAGCATTGGGCCCACCTCAATATTTGCTTATGGCATAAGCCAAAAATTAAGATACAAATCTCAGGTGGACCACATGACAACTAGTGATATGGGTGGTACCCGACCATGGGGCCCACCTTAATGTATGCCTTGTATATCTACACTATCTGTTTTGCTAAGTACTCATTTTATGGTATGATCCAAAAAATTAAATAGATTCAAATCTCAAGTGGACCACACCACAACAAGTTATGTTGGTGGTACTTGACTGTGGGGCCCACCTCAATGTATGCCTTATATATTTACCCTATCTATTTTGCTACCGCATTTTATGGCATGATTCTAAGAATTATGCAGATATAAATCTCAGGTGGACCACCCCACAGGAAACCATGGTGAATGACGGTTTAATTGGAGGTAAACAAAATGGAAGTAATGCATGATGATGAATTTCACACATGGAGAGATGGAATTTCGCCTAGAAAAGAATGCAAATTTCAACCTCTTTTCAAAGCAAAACTCTGTGGGCATCACCATGATGTATGTGTTTTATCCACACCGCTCAATCATCATTTCAAATCATGTTAGGGCATGAGTTCAAAAATGAGACAAATCCAAAAATCATGTAGACCACACCATAGATAGCAGTAGGTTCAATGGTAGATGTAACTATTCTTATTGTGGGTCACTTGAGCTTTGGATCTACCGCATTTTTTTTGCTCATGCCCTGAAATAATTTGGAAAAATGAATAGATGATGGGGATATAATGCATACATCATGATGGGGCCAGGTCCGTATGCTATCAAACTGGTCGTACGTTATCAACAGGTTAGATAGGAAATAAACATTACAGTGAGCTTAGGAGGGTAAGGAGGTTTTTAACAATGGATATTCAATAACCATTGTTTCCTTTAGTGTGGTCCACCTACCATTTATATTTGCTTCATTTTTGGGCTCATGCCATAAAATGAGTTGGCAAAGTGGATGGATGGCATTATACAATGCTTACATCAAGGTGGGCCCCTTAGTCAGGTACGATCACCACTGGTTTCGAGGTACCAGGCAACTGGCACCCTAAAACACCACCTGGGGCACGCAATACTTGATTCCACCAATCACCGGTTCAGTCATTTCAGTGCCCGAAAGTATCGATTTTGACTTCCAATCAGTCAAGTGTCAAATCTTGCTTTGAGAAAAATCAGATTGTGAGAATTGTGGAGGATTTTTGCTGTTAGTCCCGTTGAGAAATGATGGTCTGCTGGAGCACTGCAGGGCAATCTGTCCATAATTTTCATCTTTTCCATAGCCATCCGTTTACAAACTATCTAATGGATGGTTCGGATTGTGTGATGAAAGTGATGCTTTATAACCATTGGCGATCGATGCATCTTCAATGGATAGATGACTTGAATTCTGATTAGACAAACCACCATTTTTCTCTCTCCAACCAAAAGAACACTTGAATTTAGAATGTCCTGCCTCTCATGCAAACAGCCCGCATCTATCCAAGTAAAGAGGTGCATGAACAAAATATAGCAACGTAAAATACTTGTCAATGGTATGCCAATCCCATTATTGTCATGTGGTTTTTAAGTAATCATTTCTTTCTTTTTTTCAATTAAGGAGTGTCTTTAGTTAATGCACATGAGAACTTTTCTTCCATGCATGTGCAACTTACAAAGTTCAAGTACCCCACAAGCGCACATTTCCCACCATCAATCTTCAATCACCCAACATGTGTAAATTTGTCAATGTGCACATGCATATGTTGTTGGAGAGTCTTAAAAACTGCGAACTTTTGTGTCCACCAACTGGTCGGCCAGTGGACGTTTTCTCACAACGTGACCCTGTACAGATTTTGAGAGTCTCAGACCGGTTGGCCGATATCATTGGAAGGTTGAAGAAGAAGTTTTCTAAGACAATCTCGTCGCTTTGAGTACGAAGTTCGACGTTGAGAAGTTTTCGGGTAAAAACAACTTTGAGTTGTGGAAGGTGAAGATAAGGGCCATCCTAACTCAGCAAGGGGTCGTGAACGCCCTTGGAAAGCGACCTACCAACATGGAAGATGATGAGTGGACCAAGATGGATGAGAAGGCTATGGCTTCAATTCAATTTTGCCTTATTGATGATGCCCTCTATAACGCCATGAAGGAGAAGACCGCTATAGACACATGGACCAAGCTAGAGAACATCTATGCGAAAAAGTCTCTAGAATATCGCATATATCTAATGATGTAACTCTTTACTTTGAATATGGCGGTGGGGACAGATGTGGAGGACCACATTAGCACGTTCAACAAGTTGATTTGCAAGTTGCTTGATTTTGGTGAACAGATGAAGGACGAGTATCAAGCCTTGATCTTGCTGAACTCGCTTCCTAGTTCATATGAGTCACTCAAGGACTCATTGTGCACGGGTAGGGACACTATTAGTGTTAAGATCGTAGTTTCAGCCCTTCAATCGAAGGTGATAAGATAGAAGAGCGGTGACGCTAATTCTTCCTTCGATGCACTGATTATGAGGGAAAGAAATTCTGAGCGAGGTGAAGGATCATCTCGTTCTCGATCCAAGTAGAAGGGCAAGGGCAAAACGAAGTTGAAGTATTGGGGATGTGGCTAAGTTGGGCACATGAATAAGGACTGCAAGAGTCCTAAGTATAAGAAGGAGAAGTCAGAAGACTCATCTAGGGAAGCCAATACAGCTAAAGCTGAAGAAGGTGATAGTGATGTGTGCGAGGTTTTGACGGTGTTAAAGATTGGATCTCTCAGCGATGAGTGAATCATAGACTTCGAAGCTTTATACCACATGTGCCCGGATAGGAGCGTCTTTACTTCCCACAGGAGTATGAGGGAGGCTCGATATTTCTAAGCGATGACTACGCCTGCAAGGTTGTGAGAATTGGTATTGTGCGCATCAAGATGCTCGATGGGATCAAATGGACCTTAACGGAAGTGAGGCACGTTCCTAGGTTGAGGAAGAATCTGATTTTCCTTGATGCACTCGAGGCATTGAGGTGCAAGTTCATCGATTTTGATCGGTTTTGTAAAGTTTTAAAGGAGGCCCTTGTAATTATGAAGGACAGAGGCATGAAAATATTTACAAGCTGATTGGGAGCACTTCAGTAAGTGGAGCTGCAGCGATTGTAGCGGATTCCACGTTTGCATATATGTAGCATGCATGCTTAGGCCACATAAGCAGCGGGGCATGAAAGTACTTGAGAAAGGAGATGTGACTCTGGACAAGATTCACACTAGTGTGAATCTGGCGGATATGCTGACCAAGGTGGTCCCAACAAAGAAGTTCAAGTTCTGCGTAACTTCTCTGGGACTGGCAAAGCTTAATGAAGACGCAGTGGTGCATGAGAAGCGACGACACTATGTTTGATGAGGAGCTAATTTATGAAGAGAAAAGAAGATGGTTTGAAGTTTTGAAGCCTCGGCGGAGTTTGTTGGAGAGCCTTAAAAACTGTGAACTTTTGTGTCCATCGACCAGTCATCCAGTCGACGTTTTCTCACAGCGAGACCCTGTATAGATTTTGGGGGTCTTAGACAAGTCGGTTGACCGGTCTGCAAGAGACTTCGACCGGTCGCCCGACCGGTCAAATTATGAGGCTGAAGGACTAATTTTAGGCAAATCTCACTGGACATTTTTAGTCGTTCGACGACCGGTCGGTCGACGTGTGAGAGATTTTTTTCTCTTACACGTAAACGCATAGTTTGTTTCTAATTTTGAACAGAGGTCTATATAAACACCTCTTAACTTGATTTAGAAGTATCCTAATCACGTCCAAGGAGTCCAAACTTGGATTAGGATTTTGGGGGAGTGATTTTTGAGGTTTTTTTAGTGAGTTTTGTTCATCTTTGGGATCTACTTGTGGGTAGATTAGCTCTGTATCATCTGAGATTCATAGTGGAGGTATCACTTTGTGCCGTGGTTTTTTTCCGCAAGGGTTTTCCACGTAAAATTTGTTTGTCTTGCGTTGATTGCTTGTGTGGCTGTGTGGTGATTGTTTGATCTTCTTCGATGCTTCCGCTGACCGAATTTCCAACACATGTGCCAACATGCTACCATCTAAATTAAGTCATGTAATTTTACCTCAACCATCCCTATTCTTTATTTTGGGCCTGTGGACATGCTTGGAAGGAGGCACTTGCTAGCTTCCCACTTTTCTTTTTTGCATTTTTTTCTTGAATGAAGTGTGGGCCTAGAAATACAATTCGATTGACTTGGAGTCACCACTAGCCAAATGAAACTCAAAATTTATGGCTAAATAGACACCATAGAATAGCTAATGAGTTGGGGAATTACAAGACTCCCCATGGAGTAATTGCTATTGTTAGTCTGCGGTTAGTGATTCTGAGTAAGGCCATTGATGATGAAAATGAAGATGTTAAATAACTTTTTTTCACCTGTACATTTGTGCGGTCTCTACTTTATAGGATTTTAAGATTTTTTGGGGGATTAACGCAGCTCTAGAGCATTATTATATCCGGGGTTGGGGTTGCAGAGACGATGCACTCAACATTAGCTTGACCTACTGAGTAGAAAAGAAAAAAAATAATAAGTTGTTGTTTGTTTTTCCTATTTCATGTATAATGTAAGGTAAATGAGTCATCATTAACATTTAACTGTTTGCTAAAACAAAATTATAGTATAACAATCGATAGTCAAATGCACTTGTAACAGGTGACACGTAAAGAAAATTGTAATCATTATAATTTTACCAAATAAAACTATCATATTTATAGCGATACCTGGATAAAATAAATATCTTAGAAAATGGTCATCATTGTAGTTAAATTCATTTAATGTCATCAGAGAAGAAAAGTAAAGTAATCATTACTCATTTCCAGCCATTTATTAGTACAATTTAAAACTGTGACTAAGATTGAGGAGACCAAACACCAACATTAATCTTAGTCACTATCTGACAGAACAAGTAAAGAAATTTGCAAAAAGTAAATGATGGCTTAATGATATGTGAGAGGGAAATGGGGAGATTAAACACTCTTCAATGGAAGTGACAGTTGAATATACCCAATTCTAACCCTACTTGTAAGATCCGAGCAAATTTCTCTTCTTTTTTTTTTCCTCTTTTTCTCTTTTCTTTCTATGTTCTCTCTCCATATAATCTTGTGAACGCTCCCGCCATGAGTAGGGTCACTTCCCCTTCTTTTAATTGTAGAGATAGGGTGTGGTATCGACTTAAATATGAAAATGAATTTGATTTGGAGTCACCACCATCCAAATGAAGCTTAAGATGTATGGTCGACAAATGGTCAACAAAAAATCGTAGAATCGCTTATAGGTTCAGGGAACCATGAGATTTTCTGACTCAAGTGACTTTTACGAATTGGTCCGTGACCATAGATTCCAAATAAAAGCCTCAGTGATAAAAAAAAAAGGAAGGGGTTAGACACCTGTTGGGGTCCCAAAAGTCAAGATCTTCAAAACAATGATTGTGAGTGTTCAAATCATCACTTGATTGGATTTAAGAGCAGTGAGTCAGCAAATTCAACAGAATTCACAACGCACATCAGACTTAGCCAAAAATGGAAAGTGGACCCAGTGGTGGGCCCCACCACTCATCAAGATCAGAACCCTCCTAAATTTGGGAGGGTAACTTCAACAATGAAGAAATAGAGCCAGTGCATCAGCATCCATCGCAAAGCAGGCCCCACAAACCATCATTTTTGCAAGATAATCACAAATAAGTACGTCGGTGCATCAAGAAATCCATGGTCAGCGCATCATGAAATTCAGTCATTTTTAAACTGAATTTCAGGACGCATTGACCCCTCAGCGGATTGGGAAATTCGCCCAGCACATCAAGAAATCCATGGTTAGCGCATCATGAAATTCAGTCATTTTTAAACTGAATTTCAGGACACACCGACTCTCAGCACATCAAGAAATTCGTCCAGCGCATCCAAAAATTCAGGAATTTCAGGACGCACTGACCCTCAGCGGTTCCAATAAATTAGGCATTTTCAGAAATTTCAGAACGCACTGACAGCCAGTGCGCCCTAAAAATCAACATCCAAGTAAGGCATTTTTAGACGCGCCGAGTGACTTTTCTCGACGCGCCGGCATGTTTTCTCAACGCGCTACACGTGGCAGACTCCTATTGGCTGAACTTTAGCAATTTTTTTGTATAAATACCCCCCTCTATGGTTCATTCAGACTGATCCAGAGAGAGAGAGAGAAGAGCTGTGTCCCTTCGGCATTTCGATAAACTGCCGAAATCCCTCGTCGGAACCCTCTTTCCGATCACCGGAAACCTTTTCTGATCACCGAAAATCTCACTTCCGACCACAGTAGGTCCAGTGAAGAAATAACTTAAAATTACATAAGTATAGTGGCGCGTCGCAAAATACGCTGAATTAAACATAGCTTGTTTTATCGACGCACTGGCCCCAGCGCATCAGAAAAATACCCCAACGCATCAGGAAAATAGGCCAGCAGATCAAACAAATTAATATTCCAAAACTAATCATTTTAAGGACACACTGGCCCCAGCGCATCACAAAAATAGGCCAGCGGATCAGAAAAATACACATCTTAAAACAAGTCATTTTTTGACACACTGGCCCCAGCGCATCACAAAAATAGGCCAGCAGATCAGAAAAATATACATCTTAAAACAAGTCATTTTTGGACGCACTGGCCCCAGCGCATCAGAAAAATACCCCAGCACATCAGTAAAATCAGGCCAGTGGATCATAAAAATCAGCACCCTAAACGTCTATTTCAACACCTTTAAACCTTCATTTTGTGATGTTTTCGGGCCCCGTTTGGGACTATTTTGAGTATTTCAAGCGTTCCGGACGTAATGGAGCAGTCAAATAACTCATTCGAGCAACCCAATGAGCAGAATGCAAGCCTTCAGAGTCCGATCCTGATCCAATGCGATGAACAAAATAATTTCTCGAAAGAGGCCGCCAGTGCCTAGAATCATACCAATGTATCATCATCACATGTACTATCATGATATGACCCGGATTCAGGTCCGGACTAAGCAAATAGGACTATGGTTAACACGATAAACCATACCAAGAGAGTTCTAAACTATTACACGAAATTTGTTAAAGACTAACACTTCAAGAACAGTCGATGCCCTACCCATTCAAACAGCATCCGCTGGTTGAGCTACTCAGGTACATACAACTGCAGATTGGTCTTCCCACGGTCACCCGTCACAAATGACGGGCGCAGGCCCAGAGTCGTACCCCTCGGTTAAAAAACCCTGACAGTCTCAGCCCAGTTCTCCAGTCAAAACATGGGATATAGACATCTGACTCGTACAAAGATGGATCAGTCTATAACAAAACACAGGTCTCTACGACCACACAAAATACAGGTCTCTACGACCACGAACTCTGAGACTGTAGTCCCTGCTGACTAGTCTTCTGCCTTTTAATCAAGGGTCATCGATCATTCGATGTAATTAAGGGCTCATGCCAGATCACGGCCTGGAATGTACAAGATCTCAGGATCTTTGGAATAAAATTTACCTTACGATATCTCTTTTCTTGTGTACTTTTGTGAATGTTTGTGATTGTCTATGAATGTTTCTATTATTTAGAACTCTAGAACAATAACCACTAGAAAACTTACGCTTGAGCATTTTTCTAGTTCTAACAAACTGACGACTCTGCTGGGGATCGAACTATACCAGAATCTCAGGTTATATCTGAATATAGCAACACTCTAAGATCAATTACTCACAAACACAAATCTACGCATGAGAAAGTTACCACAGGGCGTAATGTTTCGGCACCCCTCGGGCAGTCAAACTGGCGACTCCCAACGGAACGTTCTTCCCTTCATCTTTAAGGCAATAGACATTTAAAAGGTTTTCAAACCCACCAACTTCTACAATTACACATATTTGTCTCATTCTTGCTTATTTTTGTCAGTTTGTGCACTGCGATCGACAGGTTCATACTCCCGACCGCACTTGTGAACTGTTCTAATGATTTTTATGACACAGCAGAATTAGCAAGATACTAGGACAGACAGAAGAAATGGCATACTCAATGAACAGTTTGTGCACCTTCCTTGCCACCGGAGGCTTCAGCTTCTCCCGCTTCATCCCAACAACGACAACTGCATCCAACTCAGGATGGCAATTGGTTGAAACGAGCCGACAGAAGAAAGAGCAGAAGAAAGTAGCCATCTTAGCGGCATGTAAGAAGGTGAACATTACTAGACCTCGCCCTGTAATCAGGAGACAATGGCAGCCGAAACAGGGAGCAGAAGATCCCCATCAGCAATTAGGCCATATCATCCACGTCCTCGGTACCCGTAATGATAATCGAACAGTTTCCACCATTGTCCAGAGCTACTTGTGGCACACATAAGTCGACCGAGACCGCACTTGTGAAGAGCTCCAAGCCCACGACAATTCTCAAGCCAAGACAGGGGCAGGTTCAGAAGGTACGACCGATGCTAATCGCAATGGTTTAAGTAGCGAAGGAAGAAGAGAGGACCGTATGAGATAGAAGAATTGCCGACAGTCCAAGATTAGATCGACAGATTAGTTCAGGCTAATTGCGAGACGAATGAATGAATGAGGATTATCCATGAAGCATTGACCACTTTGATAGCTCAGAACGCTACCAGAAGTCCTGTACCACCTATGCGTCAGTCATCCGAAGAGTCCCAAGGGCAACGGAAGGACCAGCTGACGCCGAACAGCTTACCCAGGGCCAGGAGAGTTTCAGCGGGGCAAATGCCAGTCCCAACTACGTAAATGTCAAGAGAGGAACTGTCATAGACGATCACGAGTCTCATGCGACAAGAGAAAGAGAAGGAAAAAGGAACTAGATATAAATATCAAGTCCCGTACCCACTATAGATGGAAGAAATACCGTTTTCGGTTAACTTCAGATGTCCGAATTTCAAAAAATTTGACGGTAGAGGATCACCAGAGGAGCATATTACTCACTTCCTCACAGCATTAGGGAATTGGTCGGCCGTCCCACAGTACTGTATGCGGTTATTTGGGTCGACGCTGACAGGGAAAAGCTTTCCAATGGTACATGTCACTACCGACCGGATCAGTGAGATCGTGGGAACAAATGCGAGACAGTTTTATCTCAATATTCTTCTCTACAGAAAGGGAAACATTGGTAACAGATCTGGCCTTGATCAGACAGAGACAGGGCGAACCTGTGGAAAGGTTCATGGACCGATGGGGGACAATAGCCGCTCAATGCCAAGAGTTGCCCAGTGAGAAAGAACATATGAAGATGTGTACGTGAGCCCTGGACCCAATGATATCATACGGGTTATCGGGGAATATTTTTTACTCTTTCCGAGAACTGGCCACCAAAGCACACCTAGTAGAAGAAGCCGCAACACGGGTGAACTTCAGGCCCGAAAGACAAAGAAGAGAAGGAGTAAGGATTGCAGAAACGCACAACATAAACAAAGGCAAAGGCACAATAGACCGAAAGCGGCCCGCCGTGGATTCCAAGACGGACATGAAAACAACACCAACCCAAGACAGAGGCAAGAGGCCTTATGTTTCTCGAGGAATAACAATAGCCGACAGAGAAAGAGCTAATAGGCCCGTACACATTCGACATGGCCGATCTGATCCCCATCATGGAACAACTAATGGAAGAAAATGTAATTCACTTACCAGAACCAATTCGTCCACACGAAGTTGGGAGGGTGAATGACCCCCGGTATTGTAAATACCATCGATGTCTGAGCCACAAGACAGAAGACTATTTTAGTCTAAAGGGAAGGATACAAGGGTTGATCAACCAAGGGGTGATCAGTATGAAGTCACCAGAAAACAACAAGGAAAGAAACAATCTGGGGTAATCTCAGCGTTCCCCTCAGAAGAAAGCATCCGATTGCACACCCCAGTTCCTTGAACCTGAAGAACCCTGGACTTTCATTAGCAGCAGGAGGAGGCTCGAGAATAGACGAAGACTCCTTAACTGCAAGAAGCAAGGGACGAGAAAGAAGAGTAGCCAGGAGAAGAGCCGACTTATCGAGGCTCAGGTACATTGTGCAATGGTATCATTCACAGAACAGCCATCATGCCGGAGAGACATCAGGGGCATGTGAAGAAGAAGTCAATGCCGTCATCCTCCGATCCGGAAAGCAAATGCCGGAACGCGTTCTGCCAGAGCCGGTCGACCCGATGCAAGAAGACGGAAACCTGGATATACCATCAACAAGACCCCAGGGGTAGAAGTTGAAAGAGAAAGTTGTTGAAGCCACGTCTAGTCGGCCGGAGCCAAGGCGAGGGGCATCCCCAGTAGCATATGATGTTGTGTCACATTTGCGAAAGGTCCCGGCTCGCTTGAGCATATACGATGCCTTATGTCTCTCAAAGGTATATAGGGAGATGTTGATCAACGCACTACTAGACAGTGAAGTCAGAGAAGTGATGATGACAGAGATCGAAGCAGAAATGAACGATCTCGATAAATTCTGGGAATGAAATTCACTGATTCAGCAAGCAATGCAGATAGATCACCCCTCTGTAATCACATTCTCTGAAGAAGACCGCATGATTGAAGTAACAGACCATAACAGACACAGAAATTAAGCGATGCATGCTTGACGATGGATCTCCAGTAAACATCTTGTCGTTAAAGACACTACAGAGGTTGGGTTACAGACCGTCAGTCCTACGTCCCAGCACCATGGTTATTCAAGGGTTTAATCAAGATAGCCAGCGCACTCTGGGGTCGATCACCGTGTTGCTAGAAATTGAAGAGCTAAAGACGAAAGTAACGTGCTAAGTAATCGACGCAGTAACAACATATAATCTTCTGCTGGAAGGCCATGGCTCCATCAGAACCGCGTCATTCCTTCAACTTATCATCAATGCTTCAAGTACAACAGAGAGGGAGTTCAGTACTGAGTGGCAGCAGACCCAAAGCCGTATACGGTTGAAGAATCATTCTTAGCCAATGCCCGGTACTATGACTTGGTCAACGAAAGAGAGGTCAAGAAGAAGCCCGATGTAACGCAGAAAGGGCAAGGGGCAAGACCTCAAGTCAACAAGTTTAGACAGAGAACCAAGCCTCAGTTTACTACTTAGAAAGAAACCACAAGTCAGTCAGCCGAAGAACCTCGAGAGACTACCAAGAAATTCTATATAATCCTGAAGCACTTGCGACAACCAGGGCAATCCGTCCTAGAGATGATATCAAATCAGCACATGAGTGTGCTCAAATCTAGCTTCAACGTGCCAGTGCCGAAAATAGGAAGAGTTAAGCCTTTTCCAAGGGCTCCTGGTCAGTTCTTGGTACAACCAAGTGCCAATGCGAAGAAAGAAATCAAATTTTATTCAGTACCAAATGAACCCGTGCAGTCCAAGGACGAGGCTGAGAAATCATTCCGTTTACCTCAACCAATAGAAGAAGAAAGATACAGTGAAGTCAACTGCAACATCATGAAGAATATGGGCTTCTATTACTCAGAATCGGCCCCGAATAGGAGAATGTTAGCACCGTTCGAAGAAAACACAAAAGCTTACCAAGGAAGAGAAGGGTTACGAGCAAAGATGAAGATTAGACACGTCAACATGGTGACAATCGGTCCCACAGAAGAGGCGCAGCCACAAGAGGTAGCCGACATCATCCAACCCAATGCCGCACCCGCACAGATAAAGGATGGGGGATAGCCCACGATAGATGAGCTTAAAGAAATAAATCTGGGAACCCTAGAGGGCCCTAGAAATATGTATCTGAGCAAGAATGTCCCAGAAGAAGAGAGGGAGAAATACATCCAATTGTTGAAAGAGAACAAGGATGTGTTCACTTGTATATACTCAGAAATGCCAGGGCTCAGTCCAACAATTGCGATGTACAAGTTGGGCATCATGAAAGGGAAAAAGGCGGTCAAACAACCCCAATGACGATTCCATCCAGACATAGTGCCCAAGATTGAAGAAGAGTTGAAAAGTTAATCCAAGCTGGGTTCATCCGAGAAGTCAAATACCCACGATGGATTTCAAATATTGTGTCGTCAAGAAAAAGAGCGGTCAAATCCGAGTGTGCGTAGACTTTCGGAACCTCAACGAAGCATGCCTTAAAGATGATTTTCCACTGCCTATCCCGGAACTACTGATTGACAGCACGATAGGATACGCAGTGATGTCCTTTATAGATGGTTACTCGGGGTATAATCAGATTCGTATGGCCCCAGAGGATGAAGAATCGACGGCCTTCCGTACGACATTAGGCGTATACTGTTACCGTGTAATGTCGTTCGGGTTGAAGAACGCAAGGGCAACATATCAGCGCGCGATACAAGTAATCTTCCAGGACATGATGCATAAGCACGTCGAATGCTACGTAGATGATCTAATAGTGAGGTCGGCTGAACATGAACAACATAGAGAGCATTTGCGGCAAGTGTTTCAGAGACTGAGGAAGAAAAGCCTTCGTATGAATCCGTTGAAATACGCGTTCGGAGTTTCCTCTGGCAAGTTCTTGGGGTTTGTTATCAGACACCGAGGCATAAAAATTGACCCGATGAAGATTAAGGCAATCAAAGAGATGCCACCTCCGAAGAACCTCAAAGCCGGGTCGCCTACTTAAGAAGAGTCATCTCAAACCTATCTGGCCGTTGTCAGCCATTTTCACGCCTCAACAAGAAAGGAGTCCAGTTTGAGTGGGATGATGCTTGCCAAAAAGCGTTTGACTCTCTGAAAGACCTACTCGAAAAATCTCCAGTCCTTACGGCACCAATCAAAGGGGAACCTACTAGTTCTCTATATCGCAGTTGGCGAAAATTCACTGAGAGCTCTCTTAGCCCAGAAGAACAAAGAAGGAAAGGAAAGCGCACTCTATTACTTGAGCCGTACACTGGTGGGAGCCGAGTTCAACTACTCAGTGATCGAAAATATCTGTCTGGCATTGATTTTTACCGTCAAGAAACTCAAACATTACTGTCTCTCTCACCAGATAACATTGATATCCAAAGCGGATCCCATCAAGTTTCTCATGAACAAGCCCATGTTGTCTGGGCGGTTGGCCAAGTGGGCCCTTCTCTTGTCGGAATTCAACGTAACATACATGCCGGCTTGGGCTATCAAAGGACAAGCAATTGCAGACTTCCTTGCCGCACATCCAGTACCGAGTGGTGAAGAAATAGAATATGACCTCCCAGATGATCAGGTTATGACAGTTAATGAAGCACGCCATTGGGAGATGTATTTCGATGGTGCAGCCATTGCGATAGGGTCAGGTGCAGGAGTTATATTCATTAGTCCGCAAGGGGACTCGTTACCCTATTCATTCACAATAGTCCCGGCATACACCAACAATGAAGCAGAGTACCAAGCTCTCATCATCGGGTTACAGTTGGCCCTGGAAATGCAGATCAAGGAAATACATATCTATGGAGACTCTAGGTTTGTCATCGGACAACTAACAACAGAATACGAAGTCCGCAAACCCGAGTTATCGCCCTATTTCCACCAAGCGCAGTCCATGTTCGATCGGTTTTGGAATAGCAGTATCTCACATATACCGAGACAGGAGAATGTACGAGCAGATGCACTTGCTAATTTAGCCGCTGCTTTGGTTAACCCCGTGGGCAGCCCACTTCAGGTGACAATTGAAGAAATGAGAATTCTGCCAACAACCGCGCTGCGTAGTGGAGAATTGAGTGCCAATCCCATTTGTTGCTTCGAGATCACAGAAGAAGATGATTGGAGAAGGTCATTCATTGATTATCTGAAGTACGGATTTTTGCCGGAGGATCCCAAAATCCACACACAAGTCAGAAGACCTGCCAATTCATTTATACTCCAGAATGATGTACTATACAAATGGTCATACGAAGGAGTACTACTGCGATGTCTAAGCTGAGACGAAGCACGCGACACATTGAGAGAAGCTCACTGGGGAGAATGTGGTGCTCACCAGGGACGCAAGAATCTACATCATCGCGTGCGACACATGGGTTACTACTGGCCTGCGATGACGAAAGATGCGATAGAGTATGTCAAGAAATGTCATCAGTGCCAAATCCATGCGGATATCATACACGCACCACCAGAGGAATTACATCAGTCAGTGATGTCCTGGCCTTTCGCAGCCTGGGGTATGGACCTGATCGGGCCTATTAGTCCACCTTCCTCTCAAGGGCATCAGTACATCCTTGCAGCAACTGATTACTTCTCCAAATGGGCTAAAGCGATCGCCCTGAGAAATGTGAAAGCCAGACACGTAGAAGGTTTCATTCGTCACACCATATTGTACCGACATGGTATCCCTGAGAGAATTACCACGGACAACGGAACACCCTTCAAGAACGCTACTATTGATAAGCTGTGCGCAAAGTTAAAGATCAAGCACTGCTATTCATCGCCTTATTACCCTTCTGCGAATGGATTGGCCGAGGCATTCAACAAGACTATCGTGAAGATTCTGAAAAAGACAGTCGTAGAAAATAAGAAGGACTGGGACAGATGATTACCCGAAGCATTATGGGCATATTGAACTACGCATCGAACAGCCACTCGAGCTACACCCTACCCACTGGTATATGGTACGGAAGCTGTGATCCCGATGGAAATCCAAGTTGAATTGCTACGGGTCACACTTCGGCACTCCCTGACAACTGAGCACAATGCCAAGATCAGAATGACCGAACTCGATGATTTAGATGAAAAGAGACTCGCTGCCCAACAAAGGCTTGAAATGTATCAAAAGCAAATTTCAGTCGCATACGATAAGCGCATCAAGGGCAAATCATTCAAGAAGGGTGATCTTATGCTAATGATGAAGTGTTTGGCACTGACCCAAGGACCGAAAAGTAAATTTGACCCGAAATAGGGTCCTGTCTGCATCATCGATGAAGTGTATTCCAATGGAGCCTACCGGGTAATAGATTGCAAAGGGCAGGGCATCAGTTCGCTGGTGAATGACCGATTTTTTAAAAGCTATTATACTTAACATAGGCTTATCCTTGCGAGTTGTAAGCACCCTAGTAGAGGAAAAGTGTAATAAAGTAAACACCAAAAGAAAGGATACCATACAATGATTAAATTAAAATACTAATCATCTACTTTGTGCTTGCACAGGTATCGAAAGGTTGGTAAGGCTCAGAACACATCGGGTATGGCAACTTGCACCTTTTCGAGACCATCAAGAATCGGGATAAGCCCCAAACCAAGACTCAGTTACATCTTCATTCACATGAGTATAGGTTTGAGTCCTGACAGGGGGACATTCCTTTCCAAATGGCCCAATCATTTTGCATGTAAACTCAAATAAAATGGCATGTAGGCTAAAGACACAACATAAATTCAGAACTACGATAGTATACATATTGTTACAACATCCATTTACAACATGTTCCAAATTACAAATAAAATCATTACAGCTTAACCGTCTAAAGTTCTCAAACATTGTTCTAATAGGTTAACTGTAGATTCTTCGATCGCCTTCTGTCTTGCCTCAGCCTCGGCCAAGACTTGGGCAGGGTCTGGAGTGCCTTGGAGAGACTGCTTCAGCTCGACAACCTGTGCCCTTACAGCAGTACATTTCACTTCATGCTGGTCGATGGAGGACTGCAGGCGTGCCTTCTGACCACTGAACTTCGAGAGTTTAAGATGGACGACAAAATGTTCGACTCGTAGCCGGGCCATCTCGTTCTCAATCTCCGCGAGACGTCCAGTGGCCTCTTGGTATTCCTCATCAGCAGCCTGCCAATCCTTCTTCACTGTAGCCACGTCCGCCTCATGTAACTCAACTTTCGGAAGAAGAGACCGCAAGTGACCGCGTTTTTCCTCGACGGAAGGGTCAACCTTGAGGTGCTTCGCCTCGTTCACTTAAGCCATCCCATCCTTGAATTGGGACACGTGGTTGACTATCGAAGAGATGTCAATCCCGAGCCACGTGGCATTAAGCTCTAATGCCTGCAGTGCCTCATCCAAGATAGACCATTCATCTCCATTCTTCAACGAGTCAATGATGTCAGACAGTAAGCTCTTCAGGAGATTCGCCTTGGTCCTTGACAGGCCTCGGAGAGATGAAAGGAATGCCTCAGGCAAGACTACAGGAACCGGGATGTTGGCAGGAGCAGTGCCTGGCAAAAGAAATGATAAACATTAGCACACTGAAGAAAGAAAAGAAGCAAACAAAGTAATAAGGCAAGTAGTTTACCAGCAGGAACTTCATCGACCGGTGCACCACTGGAAGCAACGGATATTGTGATGCTGGGACACATTCAGTTGCAATCTCCGTGGCTGGCTTAGGCAATTCAGGGGGAGAAAGTACAACGATCTCAGGGGCAGTGGTGGCTTGGATCGATTCAACAGCAGGAGGTGCTTCCGTGACAGGCTCTGATGCATTAACAACGTCAGAGGGCATGGTTTCTTGAGCAGGAGGTGCCGCCTCTTCCGTAATAGTAGCAGGGCCTGCCTCAGGGGTAGGGCTAGGGTTGATTACAGCCACAGTACTGACAAGGTTGGCAAGAGGAGAATCTTCAGCTTATAGCCCACTGTCGAGGTCCATAGGGATGGGTTCTGTATCTGCTTCGGGCACAGATCTATCGTATACCGGCTCATTATCTCCACCCTCTTCCATGGGGCGATTCCCACTTAGGTCTGCCTGTGAGCTCATCTCCCCTTCCTCCCTCGGTCCACTAACGTCGTCGATCAGGACGCTGCCGACAGTCTTAGAGAGTCCACTCCGTACCTTTTCAGCCCTGGACAGCTTCCACATATCTTTTATCTTCTTTCCACCGTCAACGATGGGGACACGAGGGGCAGTCTTCACTCGAGGCCCAGAACGCTCAGGAGACGGCTCAGAATCGCTATATCCTGGAACAGAGCGTCTGGATAGACTCGTCCGACTAGCCGGGCTCTGATCATAACCTCCCCGACCGCCAGTCGACGGGGTCCCTGCTGCAATACCACCCTCACCATCACCTCCTCCATCACCCTCAATATTGTCACTGCCATCACCGCCCTCAACACCGCCGCCACCTCCTCCATCATTACCACCACCAACATCTTCGTCGTTGTCACCATCACCACCAACATCGTCACCCCCATCATCACCTTCATCATCGCCACCTTCATTAACATCATCAATATCATAACCCTCTCTCTGCCCCTCTGTCATAGGACCACAAGTGGAGAACTTTGATCTTCTCGCAGTGTGATCCTCTGCCCATAAGCAACCCATCCTGCTAGTGTATGCTCAGGCTTTTCGTGATCAATTACCACGTTCAGAGAAGTCAGAAATTTCTTCACACCAGGAGTGGCCAGTTGATGAAGTGACTCTGATACATAGCCCAGGCCATCAGCAGGGGCAGGGTCGATAATCGGAGGAGAAACGAAGACAGGATTGGCCACGTGCCGATTGTTTCCGATCAAGGAGTATTGGTGAGCCCACCACCTCATCCATCCATACGTGGCACAGGGAGTATACTCTGTACCCGGGACGATGAAGGAACAGCCCGACCTGGTTAGCAAGAGTTGACGCCATATCCACTTCTAGTGAATCGGTCCTGTGCCATAGGCTCGCTGCTCTCGCGTCACCGGCTCAAGAGTCTCTGGCACCCCTTGGTCGTAACCAAATTGGCGAGTGAATCTGTTCGGATAGTACGGTTCTCTTCAGAACTCAGCCCCCTCCCTCAAAGGTAGTGAACTCGGGCGAATCGATATAAAAAACGAACGCTGGTAGGAGCCGAGGCTCTCATCATCATCGAACAATTCTGGATCCTCACTGTTGGTCCCAGAGAAAAGGAAGAAGTCAACGTCGTTGTTGGGGTCCCAAAAGTAAAGATCTTCAAAACAATGATTATGGGTGCCCCAATCATCACTTTATTAGATTCAGGGCCCGTGCATCAAAGACCGCGTCAAAAATCGCAACACGCATCTAACTTAACCAAAAGAACAGGAAATTGAGCCGGTGGTGGGCCCCGCCGGTCATCATGATCAAAACTGTCAAAATGTAGGGGGATTACCTCAATTACCAAGAGATAGGAGCAGTGCATCGGCATTCATCACAAGGCGGACCCCACAAATTCCCCAATTTGCAAAACCCAAAATTGGAGGGGCACGAGTACGTCCAGCGCATCCAGAAATTAATTTAAGGGCGCACTGCCCCCAGCGCATCACAAAAATCCTCCAGCGCATCAGGAAATTCGGACTGATTGAATTACAGGACGCACTGCCTCCAGCACGTCTACAAATTCACCCGGCGCATCATGTAATTCAGTGATTTTGAATTTAAGGACGCACTGCCTCCAGCGCGTCTACAAATTCACTCAGCGCATCGTGTAACTCAAACATTTCGAATTTCAGGACGCACTACCTCCAGCGCGTCCCAAAATACGTCCAACGCATCCAAAAAATCAGCCAATTTCAGGACGCACTGACAGCTAGCGCGCCCTGAAAATCAGCTTCCAAACTCAGCCATTTTGAGACGCGCCGAGTGGCTTTAATCGACCCGCCAACCCATTTTCTCGACGCGCTACACGTGTCGACCGCCTATTGGACGACTTTACCTATAAATACCCCCCCCCCCCCACCGCCTCATTTGCAACGGGTCAGTGAGAGAGAGAGAGAACCTCGTCGCCGGAAAACTTTTTTTCGATCGCCGGAATCCTTTTCCGATCACCGGAACCCCTCGCCGGAAATTGCGCCTCCGATCAGACCAGGTCCGGAGAAATAACTTAAGTCACCCTTTTTGGATGCGCCGGTCCCAGCGCATCATAAAAAGTGACCCGGCGCATCAGGAAAATCCTCGGCGGATTACGTAAACCATAAATCGTGGCATTTTAAGGACGCACTGGCCCTAGCGCGTCGCAAAATAGCCCAGCGGATCAGAAAAATACAAGTTACCAAGTTACAGCCATTTTAAGGACGCACTGGCCCCAGTGCATCGCTAAAATAGGCTAGCGGATCAGAAAAATACATTTTAGGACGCACTGGCCCCAGCGCGTCGCAAAATAGCCCAGCGGATCAGAAAAATGCATTTAAGGACGCACTGGCCCCAGCGCATCAGAAAAATCAGGCCAGCGGATCGCAAAAATCAGCACCTTGAGCGTTCATACAAACTCCCTTAAATCTTCATTTTACAACGTTTTCAAGCCCCGTCTGAGCCTATTTTGGGTATTTCGAGCATTCCGGACGCAATGGAGTGGTCAAATGACTCATCCGAGCTGCCCAGGGAGCGGAATACAAGCCTTCGGAGTCTAATCCGATCCAACGAGCTGAACGGAGCGATTCTCCTGAAAAGAGGCCGCCAGTGCCCAGAATCATACCGATGCATCATCATTACATGTACTATCACCACATGACCCGGATTCAGGTCTAGACTAAGCGAAGGGGACTATGGTTACCACGATAAACCATACCAGGAGAGTTCTAAATTATCACACACAGTTTGTTAGAGATTAACACTTCAAGAACAGTCGGTGCCCTACCCATCCAAAACGGCATCCGCTGGTTGAGCTGCTCAGGTACACACAACTGCGGAATGGACTTCCAGAGGTCACCTGTCCCTACATTGACAGGCGCGGGCCCAGAGTCGTCCTTCCCGGCCATAAACCCTGACAGTCTCAGCCCGGATCTCCGGTCAAAACATGGGACATAGACATTCGACTTGTACAAAGAAGGATTAATCCTTAACAAAACATACAAATACAGGTCCCCGTGACCACACAAATACAGGTCTCTACGACCACCAAAACACAGGTCTCCGTGACCAATGAACTCTGAAACCATAGTCCCCGCTGACTAGTCTTTTGCCTTTTAATCAAGGGTCATCGATCATTCGATGTAATTAAGGGCTCGTGTCAGATCACGGCCTGGAATGTACAAGATCTCAGAATCTCTGGAATAAAATTCGCCTTGCGATATCTCTTCTCTTGTGTACTTTTGTGAATGTTAGTGATTGTCTACGAATGTTTCTATTATTCAGAACCCCAGAGCAACAAAACCCAACATTTCCAAGAGAATGTTCATTTCTCTAGTTCTAACAGTCGTTGTGACAAGCTATCTTTGTCTCGATAGTCACCAAGTTTTCGCTATTCATCTTCTGCTTCTGAAAGGCATGCAGCGGAACCGATCCTCTCCGGATGAAGTCCTTTGAGTTCTATACCATAGACCCATGGGAAGTACACCCCGAGCCAGCCTGAAAAGTAGTGCCACCCGTAGAAGGATGAGTTTATTCCAAAAGAAACGGAGCCCTTATTGCTAATAACACCACCGAAGGCTCGGTAAATAGAGCATAAGACTGCTGGAGCTAGTGCATAGCGATGCCCGTTAGCCAAGCTCCCCGCCACAGCAAAGCAAGAAACTCTTACGCTATCCGCTTGTTTAAAACTCGGTAAAGTTACACAGCATAGCCAATACGCCAAGAACCCGGCTAGATCACATGTGGGAGATAATTTGTTCGGCTGTGGGAATTTTGTCTTCATCTTGGCTTCTACGACCAATTTGTCTCTGCGGCCTTCGTCATATGGGGTGTAGTTCAAACTGAAAGAGAAAGGGAATCATCAGTAAAAAGAAGAAGGGGGAATGGAATACAGAAGTACAACTCACGTCAAGGGACTCACTTTAAACCATGGCTGAAGTAAATCAACCAATCTTCAAACGGTACTTTGTCCTTGGAACCCAGGAACTGCGACAGCTCCGCAAACAATTCATAGCATGCTTCGGAGTAGAAACGGTCGTCCACGCCCTTCCTTTTCTTAGACAGCTCACCATCACTGGGCGTCCATTCATCATAAATTCAACCGCGTATAAGGAGACTTGCTATCCGATACAGGTCCTAAAGGGAGATACTCATTTCTCCGTAGGGTAGGTGGAAGGAGTTTGTGACAGAACTCCAATGGTTCAAAAACCCCTTGTAGACACACGGCTCCCGATAGAAGTAACTTGATGTCGACTGAATGGCCCTTAGAAGACCCACCTGCTTCAAGGTATCCTCATGTTGTTCGATAATTCTATTAGCCCATGCTTCATAGCCGGGATGAGGACTCAGATGTCCTCGAGTTCTGAACCCACCGGTTGGCCAAATCTCTGCGTCTGATAAGCGGCGGAATCTCTGATGTAGTGTCTCGTAATAATGGGACGGAAATGGTTAGTGGGGATTGTGGCTGGGTTCCAGGAATATCATGTCCTTCTCCCCAAGGACAGACTGCAGTGTACCGTTCTTGGATACTTCGCAGTTGAGTAATGTCTCCGGAATAGATGTCCACGAATCGACGCTATAAAAAGAATTGGCCCGGCATACGTTCGAAGGTTCGATGCTCGGGAGAGAGCGATATCGCTGAAAGCTCTTTGGGAACCGAATGTATTGCTTCGTATACGGATTATGGATCATGAGCGACGATACTGCTAACTTAACGGACGACCAAACAACCCTCATTCTGTCCGACTTTGATTTAGCTTGATTCTCCATATATACTTGTTTGGCGCTCTTGCCAGCTGTCTTCGGGCGGCCGCGCTTGATAGACTGCATGGGTGCAACCGGGCTAGCCTCACCCTCCTCAGACCCAACCACTTCGTCGGTCCGGAAGCCTTGCAAGGGAGAGTACCACGCATCCCACTCTTCCTGGGTGCCCTCATCAGGAGGGGCTGGTAGAACCTTGTCGCAAAGAATCTTCCTTTGAATTTCCTTGGACAAAGACAAAATGCGCTTGTAGAAGTTAAACTTCTCTGGAGGATGGAACCACTGCGGGTTCTGATCAGATGGTCGTGTCACTTTTTGAGGCAAAGTCATCTTGCATTTAAGCGTAGTGGCCTTGGAGCCTGAAGGACCAGCCTTCGAGAGACCAGCGTGGGAAGAACCACCAGCCATGAAGATCTGCACAAACACGTTAAGACATCAGATAAGGTACGAGAACCAGAAAAGAGCATATTCAGGTACGCATGAACTCTAACTTAAGCTAAAAAGAAACATCACACTCGGTCCAACGAGATCTAAGGATTTCAGGCACACGGAATCCAACAAATCCACCCATAAAAGTTCAAAAGGGAAGGATGGACCCCTGTACGCCCCGAAATAACAATCCCCGATATCATGGGTAATGACCCGTCCAAATTGGGGCACATGGTCTATATCGTGCAGGCTTAACTGGAAGTGTCGGAGGGCAACAATTTTATAAACTTTGAAAATCAGTGTGAGCCAGGCCCAGCGCGTCCAGAAATCGGACGATCTTCATGTCCGAAAACATGATGCTCGCTGGACTCAGCGCATCGATAAAGTGAACCAAACCATTCTGCCACCGGTACGCGCTGGACATGGCGCGTCCAATAATTGAATAAGTCCAAAGTCGCTGCTACGCGCTGGGGATGGCGCATCGACAAAATACCAAAATTTCACCAAGTACTACGCGCTTGGCCCAGCGCGTCATAAAATGGGTTTTTGCCAAAACACGTAAGGGCGTGCTGGACCCAGCGCGTCGATAAAATGGGTTAAGTTCACCAAGTGCTATTTTCAAGACGAGCTGTGTCCAACGCATCAAAAAAAGGGTCCAACCTTGTATTGGTGGACGCGCTAGCCAATTAATCGACGCGCTGGAGATCTTTTTTAATGCGCTGGCGAGAGCTCGAAAGTGCTGAAAATGTTTGAAATGACTGAAATGACCCAGACTTTCCTATTTATAGTGGGACCCGAAAAATTCGATGTGCTGCAATGGACGATCATGTCCATCTCAACCCATTGGAGGGGTATCTGTTGGGGTCCCAAAAGTCAGGATCTTCAAAACAATGATTGTGAGTGTCCAAATCATCACTTGATTGGATTTAGGAGCAGTGTGTCAGCAAATTCAACAGAATTCACAACGCACATCAGACTTGGCCAAAAATGAAAAGTGGACCCAGTGGTGGGCCCCACCACTCATCATGATCAGAACCCTCCAAATTTGGGAGGGTAAATTCAACAATGAAGAAATAGAGCCAGTGCATCAGCATCCATCGCAAAGTGGGCCCTACAAACTATCATTTTTGCAAGATAATCACAAATAAGTATGTCGGTGCATCAAGAAATCCATGGTCAAGCGCATCATGAAATTCAGTCATTTTTAAACTAATTTCAGGATGCACTGACCCTCAGCGCATCGGGAAATTTTCCCTGGCGCATTAAGAAATCCATGGTCAACGTATCATGAAATTCAGTCATTTTTAAACTGAATTTCAGGACGCACTGACACTCAGCGCATCCAAAAATTCAAAAATTTCAAGACGCACTGACCCTCAGCGCGTCCAATAAATCAGGCATTTTCAGGAATTTTAGGACGCACTAACAGCCTGTGCGCCCTAAAAATCAGCATTCCAACTAAGGCATTTTTAGACGCGCCGAGTGACTTTTCTCGACGCGCTACACGTGACAGACTCCTATTGGCTGAATTTCGGCATTTTTAGGTATAAATACCCCCCTCTATGGTTCATTTGGACGGATCCAGAGAGAGAGCTATGTCCCTTCGGCATTTCGATAAACTGCCGGAATTCCTCTCCGGAACCCTCTTTCCGATCACCGGAAACCTTTTCCGATCACCGAAAATCCTACTTCCGACCACAGCAGGTCCGGTGAAAAAATAACTTAAAATTATATAAGTATAGTGGCGCGTCGCAAAATACACTGAATTAAACATAGCTTGTTTTATCGACGCACTGGCCCTAGCGCATCAGAAAAATACCACAGTGCATCAAACAAATTAATATTCCAAAACTAATCATTTTAAGGACGCACTGGCTCCAGCGCATCACAAAAATAGGCCAGCGGATCAGAAAAACACACATCTTAAAACAAGTCATTTTTGGACACACTGGCCCCAACGCATCAGAAAAATGCCCCAGCGCATTAGTAAAATCAGGCCAGCGGATCATAAAAATCAGCACCCTAAACGTCCATTTCAGCACCTTTAAACCTTTATTTTGTGATGTTTTCGGGCCCCGTTTGGGCCTAATTTGGGTATTTCGAGCATTCCGGACGTAATGGAGCAGTCAAATAACTCATCCGGGCAACCCAATGAGCAGAATGCAAGCCTTCGGAGTCCGATCCGATCCAATGAGATGAACAAAATAATTTATCGAAAAGAGGCCGCCAGTGCCTAGAATCATACCAATGCAACATCATCACATGTACTATCATGGTATGACCCGGATTTAGGTCCGGACTAAGCAAATGGGACTATGGTTAACACGATAAACCATACCAAGCGAGTTCTAAACTATTACATGAAATTTGCTAAAGACTGACACTTCAAGAACAGTTGATGCCCTACCCATTCAAACGGCATCCGCTGGTTGAGCTGCTCAGGTACATACAACTGCAGATCGGTCTTCCCACGGTCACCCGTCACAAATGACGGACGCAGGCCCAGAGTCGCACCCCTTGGTTAAAAAACCCTAACAGTCTCAGCCCGGACCTCCAGTCAAAACATGGGATATGACATCTGACTCGTACAAAGATGGATCAGTCTATAACAAAACACAGGTCTCTACGACCATACAAAATACAGGTCTCTACGACCACGAACTCTAAGATCGTAGTCCCTACTGACTAGTCTTCTGCCTTTTAATCAAGGGTCATCGATCATTCGATGTAATTAAGGGCTCGTGCCAGATCACGGTCTGGAATGTACAAGATCTCAGGATCTTTGGAATAAAATTCGCCTTGCGATATCTCTTCTCTTGTTTACTTTTGTGAATGTTTGTGATTGTCTATGAATGTTTCGATTATTCAGAACCCCAGAAATACAAACACCAGAAAACTGCGCTTGCACATTTTTCTAGTTCTAACAACACCCTTTTTCTCTTGTACAATGTGTGGTCTCTAATTTATAAGACCTTTTCAGTTTTTTAAAGGGATTTGACAAATTTTTAATGTTACTACATCTAGTCGTGTTTCATATAATCCATAAGAATCTGAAAGTGTGTGAGGTAGTCTAACCAGACACCTTATCACGCTATGTGCTTTGTGGAGTTTGGTGGAGCTACTAGAATTATAGTTATGTCCTGGGGGTGATTAGGACCTTTTAAATTCTTTTTGCCTTAACTAATTTAATAATTTAAACTAAATAAGAAAGAATACTTCGACTTTCAAGCCTTAATGGGTCTAATCATATAGACTAACAAAGATATAATAATTAAGCAACTAGTCTAAACGCATAGATTACTAATGATTTAACTAATCAAGCAACTAATCTATGCAACCTATGTAGACTATATGAGATACAATCATATAAGCTTAAGTCTATAAAACTAGTGAAAATGCATCTTATGTGTGAATGCATCTATCTAGTGCCTAGCATACATTTCAATTAAGCATTCATAATTAAGTAATTAAACGTACAATGCATAAGCAAAAATGTGCTCAAATACATTAAAACACAAACATGTATAGTGGTCGACTACTTATCTACTCCACTCTCGGTTGTTGTACTCACCCCTTGAGTATACTGGATTTCACTTTGAGGTAGGTTCATCCCAAATTTACAATCTTAGTAAAGGACCGAGTTCTACTCAAGAACCTACATGTACGCACCCGTGTTGGTGGACCACATACACACCTGTGTTGGTGGCTCCCCTTGGAGATTTGACAATTTAGGCTCTACTCAAGAGTTAATGTCCTACAACCGAACCTCAATTTAGGCTTCACAAATAAGTCAAGGTCTTACAACCGAACCTCAATGGTTTTAGGCTTTACAACCGAGCCAATATCCTACAACTAAACCTAGCGTATACTCCCGTCAGAGGCTCCCCATGAAAACTTGCTTCAACCCTACAACCTAGCCTAGGTCCTACAACCGTACCTATCAAGTTTGACAATTCAAACTTTACACTCAATTTTTCACAGGAAGAGAGTGGCTAGACTCTACAAATTAACAACCTTACTTGTCGGATTTGAGCCCCGTCGATGTACTGCTTAGTTTGCTTGATTTTTGCTCTCTCGTGCTTTAATTTGCTCCCCCAATCAATGATGTCGATGCTTCGGCAATGCTTTAGCTCTAAGATCAGCTATCTTGCATTTGATGCTCCGATGGAGATGCCCAAGGTGTTAAGAGGTGTGATAAATTTTCTATAAAATATAGGAATTAGGTTTCCTAAAAGGATTCATCTAAATGATCTTTAGAGAGTGTTTAGACAAGGGTTTTGCCTATAATCAAGGTGTTTAAACTCTTAGATATCAAGATGGACAAAATTCATCTTCTAAATGAGCTTTAAATGCTCCATTCTTGGGATGAATCACAAGAAAGATGACTTGATAGGGTTGAGATTAAAACCTAATGGTGTCGGCAATGATGGTGGCTTCTAATGTTCTAAAATCCTTATCTCAATCCCAAAAATTGAATCCTCGCCTTTTATAGATGAAGCTCCAATGGTAAAAAATGGATTGAAATACCATTCGATGGATCGAAGATCGTACTTCAATGGATCGAAAAACTGTCCAGAGAGTTTTTAAAGTTGCTGGGCATCAGTTCTATTGATCAAAACATATTTCGATGGCATTGAACAACCCCCTTCGATGGATCGAACTGGTCTTCGATGGCATCGAAGACCCATCGTACTGAACTTTGATGGATTGAAGTCCAATCGAAAACCGTTGTCTAGGCTGGTTTGATTACAGCAGCTTGCACCTCTTTATTAGCCTAACTTATCATTTTTTTAAAGTATTTTAAGGCTAATGAAGATGACTAAAGGTTTTACAATATGGACCAAGTCATCTAAATGTTATGGTTGCTTTTGGTTCTAAGGGTTAGAGTTACCAAGGCATCTCATTTACCTATTTTTTCTTCCTTAATGATTCATGTACTACTTGAATCTTCAGTCTTCAGCTTACCACGGCTCAACTTACGTTACAACACATAGACACACGTGATTGATAAATAAGGTGCACTAGTATGTCCATAGAAAAGTACAATAGCAATCTCCCCCTTTATCAATTACTTAACAAAATCCTAACCTAGACCTTGTCATACTCTATACCAATGAAAATAACAAAACAATAAATAAATTACGTGTCAAAGAAAAAATTACAACTCGAATTAACACTTAAAACATATAACACTAATAAATGCTCCTCTTAATTGCTCCCCCATAACCTGTCAATCTCTGCAACACAAAACATAAACAACTTATTTTGGTAAGACTTAATCTTTATCCCCTTTTTTCAGCAATTGACAAACCCATCTCCCCCCCTTAATGATACATCAATTAAGTAAAAGGAATAGAAATTAGAGTGTTTTAGATATAACTAAAATACGAACATTAAAACATAGAGCATGCATGAAACATGATCAATAAGAAAATATTCATATCTAACGATAGGTGATCATGCATAATTAGTCATTCTAAGATAAACATAAAATGCAAATGACCAAGGTAAAGATTAGCATACATAAAGCACATAATTCATAAGATTATGTTAATCTAAGTAGGATGACAGTTTAACAATTAAAAATACTAAAATAAAGCATAGCCTAAATTATTAAGGTGGGCTAATGAGGCTTGAATCCTTTGATTTGTCCCTAAGTACAAAATAAAGCTAAAATCCTCAAATTTACCCATAGTATATAGATTCTAGTTACTTTTAGTAACTATTTCTAGTTTGTTCATCTTAAGAGTAACCTAATTTCCTCAACTCCCTCATAAAATATAGTAAATGAGGAGGGGTTGGGAATTCCTTCTAGAAAGGATAATGGTCGAAATCCTCTTTCATATTAGGGGGAAGAGAGGTAGTGGTGGAGGCCATTAGAATTTTTTTATTTTTTGTCTCTATCACTGGAAGACTCATTGAATTCACTTTTGGACTCCTCTATATCATCCCATGTACTTGCTATAGCCTTTAGGCTTTTTCGAACAATCCATGGCAACATGACTATTCGTCAGCTCCAAGTATAAGGCCGCGATGTAGTAATAATTCGATGAGACCGAGGTTGATCCACGGGGAAGGAATATAAAAAACTAGATCCAAACACTCTAAGATACCTAGGTCTATAACTAAACTAATAAATTTAAATTAGGTTTTAGAAGAAAATAATTTTAAATTAAAAGAAAAACGATCTAAAAAAGACACTAGAGCATCCAGATCCACTTATAGTATTGGTCATGTTAATTCAATAATTTAATTCAATATACAACTGGAATCGAAGTCCTGTCTCTATCTAGCCAAGGACATATAGCAATTAAACCACAAAAACAACCTAAAACAGATGTTTGTTCATTGATTTGTTTCCCCAATAATGCTCAGGCCTTGGACACACTCATCATATAGGTCAATCCTTTATCTAATTTAGTTGAAATCATAACCATAGCCTTCATCAAATCTAGTCACTAGACTTGACTAGAACTAATGATTTGAACTCTAATTAAACCAAGATCAATAAGCAAAAACATCAATCTTAGATTCACACAAAAGATTAGAACTTTTCATCAATTAGTTCTAATAAAAATCTAATTGTTTTCAACTTACGGAGAACTCGAAGCATTCACCATATCCGGAAATCACGATGAATCAAAGGCTTCCACAAACCAAAATCACATATACTAATCTAATCAATCTCAGAAATCCAACAAGAACTCATGTACATGGCACACAAGATCTCTAAATTATCTAAAAATATCAACTTTATTCAAACCATTAATGAATTGTTCAACAATTAAATCATAATTCGAAATCAAAGAAATAAAACATGATTAAGAACTAAGAAGTTTCACCTCTCAGCTCCAATTGAGAGTTAACTAGAAGAAAACATAAGAAAATATATGAACTAGAACTAGAAAGAAAGAAAAACTAGTTGTAAAAGGCTAGGAAGCCTCCTAGGTCTTGATCTCCTTACTCTTCACGTCCTATGATGCCTTTAGAAGAGAGTAAAGGTGCCCTTTTATAGAGAAAGTCTGTCACCGTCTCAAATTTGCATAACTCTTTCGCACTTACGCAAACAATTCTAATTGATCGAACTTATTTTCGATTGATCAAAATGTGAACTTCGATTGATGGGACATGATTCTGATTGATCGAAAAGTGTCTAGAGAATTGGTATTTTTCATCCTTATTTTCAATTGAACTGGATAAGATTTCGATTGATCAGAGCACCCCTTTCTAATTGATATTGGACAAGATGAGCCATTTAATAGTGAAATCAATGTAAATGTGTGATAAATTAGGGTTATAATATGCACAATTCAGAGCTTAACAATGACCATAGTTATCACAGTTATAATATTGGGCCTTCTTTTTTGTTGATTTTCCTTATATTTTTCAACATTCTTATCATTCTTATCACAACTTCTTCCTCTATTCATTTTAAGGAATTTCTTAAATTGACAATTAAATTCATTTTCCTCGTCTTCTCCATCACTATCTTCTTCCTCAGATTCACTCTTAATTTTTTATGGGAGTGTTTGTGTGAGGTCTTCAAGACAGTGAGCTTCTTCTTAAAGGGGCCTCTAAAGTGTAGTTCACGAGTTTGTAAGGAAGCTATAAGTTATTCTACTTTCATTGAATCTATGTCTCTACACTCTTCTAAGGCAATGACTTTGGAGTTAAATTTCTCCGAGAGGGACCTAAGTATCTTCCTAAATATTCGTCCATCTGGAACCCTTTCTACTAAGCCAAACATGAAGTTACAAATATCAGACAATTAGATGTAGAACTCCATGAAAGCTTCAGACTCTTCCATTTTAATATTTTCAAATTTAATGGTTAAGGGCTGAAGCTTAGAGTGTTTTACTGTACTAGTTCCCTCGTGGGCAACCTCTAGTATGTCTCACGCTTCTTTTGCAGTTATGCATGTGAGAATGCATTGAAATTCATCCAGGAAAACCACACAACAAATTGCATTAAGAGCTTTGGGATTAGCCAGTATACTGAGCTCTCAAATCATCACTCCATTTCTCATCATCTTTGGGATTGATAATGGTTTTACCATCAACCACCACCTGTTCCATGGGTATGAAATCCATATTATAGGCTTACGCAAACAATGTGGTCCAAGGATTGTAAGAAAATCTGTATCCTGGCCTTCCAATAGGCGTAATTGGACCCATTAAAGTACGATGGACGGTTAATGGCGCTCCCATCTTAGATAAATATGATTCTAAAGCTCCTACGGATCTTACTCTAGATGGTTAAGTCCTTAAAGAGCAACCCGCTTTGATAACAATTGAAAGTGCTTGGGGTAGTCCAACATGACACCTTATTATGTTATACTCTTTGTGAAAGCTTGGCGGAGCTACTAAAATTATGGCTAAGTCCTAGAGGAGGGGGTGATTAGGACCTTTTGAAATTCCTTTCGCATACTTAACTAATTTAACAATTTAAACTAAGTAAGCAAGAACACTTCGGCTTTTAAGCCTTAATGTGTCCAATCACATAGACTAGCAAAGATATAACAATTGACCAACTAGTCTAAACACATAAATTACTAATGATTTAACTAGTCAAACAACTAATCTATACAATCTATGTAGACTATATGAGATGCAATCATATAAGCTTAAGTTTACACAACTAGTAAAAATATATCTTATGTGTAAATGTGTCTATCTAGTGCCTGGCATACATTTCAATTAAGCATTCATAATTAAGCAATTAAACATACAATGCATAAGTAAAAATGTGCTCAAATACATCACAAACATAAGCATGTATAGCGATTCGACTAGGACCTTGGCTAAAGTGTTGAGCCTGAAAGTTATGTTGTGTAGGACTGCAAGGTTGGGTGAAACCTATAAACACCTGAGTTTGGTGGAACCCTTAAACACCTCAGTAGGGTGGAATCGGCTTAAAACACCGAGGTTGGGAGGAACCTAATTTAAACTCCCTTAGTGAATTTTGGTGTGCTCAAGGGCCGTGAACCAAGAGTAGAGTAGACAAGTAGTCAAACCACTGTACATGCTTATGTTTGGGATTGATTTGAGTACATTTCTACTTATGCGCTGTATGTTTAATTGTTTAATTATGAATGCTTAATTGAAATATATATTATTTTCTAGATAGGTACATTCACACATAAGATGTATGTTCACTAGGCAGGTCGACATATACTTAGCATGATGATTTTCATATTGTGTACATAGCTTTCTAGACTAGTTGCTTAAGTAATCATATCCTTCGTAGTTTAAATAATTGCACATTAACTAGAAGCTCAAGATGGTGCATCTTTATAATCTATGTGCTTAGATTAGGTAGCGTAATTGCTTATTCATATGCTAGTCTTTGTGATTGAATCTACTTAGGCTTGGAAACTGAAGTGTTCTTGCTTACGTAGTTTAACTTGTTAAATTAGATAAGTAGGCAAAAAGAATTTTAAAAGGTCATAATCATCCCCCCTAAGACTTTACCATAATTCTAGTAGCTCTGCTCTTGCTTCCATACGCATAGCGTCTCAAGTGTGAGCCATAGGTACAATTTCAATTAGTAATCAGAGCGGGTTACTCTTTAACCGTATGGAGTGAGATTCGACACCGGAACTTTAGAATCATGTCTAACCAAGATGGAGTGTCATTAATCATCCACCGTACTTTAACGAGTCCAACTACGCCTATTTGAAGGCTTTGATGAGGATTTTTCTACAATCATTGGACCGCTCAGTTTGGGTGAGTGTTAATCATAAATACACGTTACCCATGGACCAAGTGGTGGTTAATGGTAGAACCATTAGCACTTTAAAAGATAACATTATATGGAGTGATAATGAAAGAGCTCAATATGCAGGCAAATGCTAAATCTCTCAATGTGATTTATTGTGCAGTTTTTCCAGATTAATTTCAACGCATACTCACATGTGTAACTGCAAAAGAAGCATGGGACATTTTAGAGGTTACCCACGAGAGAACTAGCATAGTAAAACGTTTGAAGCTTCAGCTCTTAACAACCAAATTTAAAAAACATTAAAATTGAAGAGTTTGAAATTTTTATGGAGTTCTACATCAAATTGTCATATATTTGTAACTCCATATTTGGCTTAGGAGAACGGATTTTGAAAGGGCTTATATGTAGCAAGATACTTAGATCCCTCTTAGAAAGATTTACTCCAAAGTCATTGCCTTAGAAGAGTGTAAAGACATAGACAATATGAAAGTAGAAGACTTCATAGGTTCCCTATAAATTCATGAACTACACTTTAGACCCTGTAATGCCCCTAAGATTTTGACTCTCGTGTATGACATGACAGGTCGAGTTCCCAAGCGCTATCTAGAATGTGTCAAGGCAAAAACCCAATAGATCCTTTCACCTATTCACACATTCGAACAAATATAGCATTTAAGTACAGTGATAGAAATTAAATATTTTATTCCATGATATTCTAAACTACGTTATCACCACAAGTTCATGAAACAAAGGTAAACAAAATATCAATTTTAACCTTCATTAAGAAGACTTATTACAATTTCATATTCAAGAAAATAAACTATCCTAAAAACTCCATGTAAAAGGAATTGTCATCTAAGCCATCCCGGCTTCGTCATCCTGTCATCTGTTACCACGACCCATCATACTCCTCTCCTTAGAGTTCGGGTTTAACTATGGGATCTTCACCTGCATTATCTGGGATGTGGTTGGATAATGTTAATCGCTACCATAATGAGGTATATCCCTCTAAGACAATCACGATTATAACAGAGTAAACGCAAGCAGGATAATAACATTATTTAACTAAAACAAACAAGTAAATCTTGTTGATGCAATGCATGAGATATATACTTTGGCTAAGGCACCATAGCTAGAATCATAATACATGAAGCGGGATACCCTATTACACTTCACGATAGCCACTAGTAACCAGAGGTAAATAACCCAATTAATGGCAGCGGGAAACCCCCAATACACTTCCACTAAATAACGCACGACAAGAAGCGAAAAACTCCCAATACACTTCCTTTGTGACACCCAGAGGTGCTAGCTCACCAAGTTGAAGCCCTAGTGCATGCATGACTTTGTTCTACATTTATTTAAGTAGTTTCGCATCTAACCATATTAAAAAGACTCAAGGTCACTATGAAGAGTCATAAGCTACCCGACATAGGCTGACAGCTCGGGCTTGACATCCATATCACCAGCTCCAGCTCATAAGGTAACATGTACGATTAATATCCACTCCTTACCCCTATTTTATGATTCAATCATACCCTAAAGTAGTCATTGTCTTCCAACGAGACTAACCATAAATAAAACATACACGTATAGCATACGAATCAATCTCAAATAGCATATAAACACAAGGATCCCTTGGCCAACATCCAACATATTCTCATGATCATGCCAAGACTAATTTTTCAACATGGACACCTCACACGGGCTCCATCTCTTTACATCAAGCAGGTTTATCAATATGGGAACAAGGGGTGCACATTAATGTAGCATTTATAATGACTATGAGGAAAGATGTAGGTGGCTACACAATTAGGTGGAAGGAAAGAAAGATAGATAGACTTCCTTAAAGGAGATGGCGTACTCTCTCTCTCTCTCTCTCTCTCTCTCTCTCTCTCTCTCTATTAGGTCATATGGGCTAAAGAATAGGAGGGTGATGTGTGTTTTTTTGGTAGAAAAGGGACGCACCCCCCCTCCCTTTTGCAAGGGAGTGGGCTGTGATGCATCCCACTTAGAGTGGGTCTTCCAAACCTCATATTTCAGGAAATTTTTATTCAATTATATTTCATTCACCACGTTGAGTATGAAGAATAAAGACGAAATATATAATTTTCTTGGTAATCCAAATTTTAGATTGGCTGATCTTGAAAAATGACTTGATGGGTGCCAGAACGGACTTAATCTCATTTAACGGTTCACGCTTGATGATCAGGGCTTAAATTTGGGAAAAATGTGTAGTCATGATAGGCAAATGATTAGACAAAGTTTGGTGGTTGATCGATGGTGAAAAATGCCTAGATTTAAAATTCCACCTTTAACGGATAAATGAAGGGAGTGGCTCCCAGGTTCGATAGTATAGGATTATAGTTCATGATTCAAATTTTATGTAAACTCATAGTCACATGAGGAAATATATGTAGTCCAAATTTGATAAACGATTAACAGTGGGAAGTGGGTTAATTGAAAAGTCCTGGATTTGAGAAGAGTTAGTAACTCGATTAATTCTTAAAATAGGATAACTTGGCGAGTAAGAAAGAGGCTTATCAATGTGGGGCACTCAAATCACATTATTGGTCCATGATAAGGACGATCCAAGTCACTGATCACATGAAGGAGAATATTCGACTACGACTATCCATCCACTTTTCTCACTTGATGGACACTAAAATCAAGGGTTAATAGGATGATTTGACAATTAGGTCACTTATACTATGATCTAAGGGCTTAAACTTGACTTGTACGGTTAATTTATGATGAATAGGCATGGGATAAAATTTCAAGTCAAACGGAGCATGGGAATCATGTGATCTATAAATCAAGGGTCTAGGTTAATGTGAGTCATTCACATTTTAGGCACTCAAGATTCCATATCTATAAACCTTAGATAATCACTCAAATCCTACATTAAGAATTTATCACTAAGACGATTAAATTGGTATGGTTACTTTCCCAACTATATTCATTGATCAACGACTACAGATGCTCCTTTATTAATATCTCCATGATCGTTGAGCCTACTTGAAAATCTATCTACACGACATTGTTATACACCTAAAATTATGCTTACCTTCCAGAAATATTCGAAAACTACCTATTCAATTGATTAGAAATTGTGAATTAGGGTATTCAAGGGCATTATTGAAATTATAAAAAATGTGAATTTTACGAAATCTAACTATTCTATATCGTTCATGGCATCATTCTAAGAAATTTTTGTAAAGGGTTGCCTATCAAAACTCTCACAAATGATCCATTGTTTTTAAATCAAAGTAAATACTCGATATTTAATCAAAATAAAATTCTAAAAATTTTCAAATAAATTTTCAAAATTCGAGGCGTTACAGGACCCCTCTAGGAAGAAGAATGATGTCTTAAAATCTTCTTATAGGCCCTCACATAGGAAAATAGTGGAAGAAGAAGAAGAAGAAGATAGCAGCGATGAGGATGAGGAAGAGAAATTCAACTGCCAATTCGAGAAATTCGTCAAAATGAATAGAGTGAAAAGTTATGATAAGAAGGACAAAAATGTAAAAAAATATAAAAGAAAATCTACCAAAAAAATTCTAATATTACAACTGTGACAATTATAGTCATGTTGCCATGAAGTGCCCGAAAAAACCTAAGAAAAAAGGAAAGAAGGCTATGACAACAATATAGTATGATACAAAGGAGTCAAAATTTGAATCTAATGACCCCACTAGTAATGGAAGCCAAAAACCAGTAAGAATTCTCTTAACACTCGCCACTACCTCTCTTCCCCTAATCTAAGAGATGATCCTAAGAATTATCCCTTCTAGGAGAAGGAGTTCCCAACCCCTCCTCATTTGCTGAATTTTATGAGGGTGTTGAGAAAATTAATTACCCTTAAATTGAACAATAGGAGAATTTACTAAGGGTAGTTAGAATCTGAACACTATAGGTAAATATGAGGATTTCATCCTCATTTGTGTACTTGGAAAAAATCAGAGGATTTAATCCTTATTAGCCCACCTTGATAGTTTAGCTTTGATTTTGATTAATATCTTTCTTTTACTAAACTGTCATCCTGCTTAGATTGGCATAATCTTACTGAATTTTATACTTAATGTATGATAATCTATGCCTTGGTTATACTTGCTACATGTTTATCTTAATATAACCAATTATGCATGATCACCTATGCTAAGTAAATTTTCTTGTTGATCATGTTTCATGCATGCTCTATGTTTTAATGTTTATGCACCCTTATGTTAGTACAAATATTTGTCAAATTGCGTGAACTATGTTTTGTCAAGTCTGTAAGATCAGCTGAAGTCTCTTCTTGAAGAACTGAAGATTGACGCCGTCACCAACATTAGAGAAATCAAGTACATTAGCCGTGCCAGGGTGATACTTGCAACCTATAACCCCGTCCTTCTTGCTCTAGTTTGGCCCAACCAAATAGGAAGAACTTTTAGCCCAGATTTTTAGAGTTGTGTCCATGTGATCAGCCTTGGACTTTGACCATGAGTTGCACAAAGAAACTAATCACAAAGAAGCAAAACTTCTGTGCACCTTCGGGCCCCATGTCGGGCGCCCGAACTGGCCGTCGGGCTCCATGGTCGGGCGCCCTAACTTGGCCTAAAACGTCCTGTGAACTCTGAAAATTTCAGGGGAATTCGGGCTCTATTATCGAGCGCCCAAACAATTGGTCGGGCACCTTGTCGGGCGCCCGAACTTGTGGTCGGGCGCTTGGTCGGGCGCCCGAACTAAGTAGTTTTTATCCAGCATCATTTTCTTATAAAACTTGATTTTTCTAGGGGCCCCGAACCTTTTATAGGGGGCCCGACAATGATCGTTTTCTGACCAGTTTTTAAACCGTTTTTCAGCCCTCTATTTAAGTAATGATATTCATTTATGAGGCACCTATCAAGAAAACTAAGAGAGCTTTGAGAGAGTGTCTTCCCAAGCTATTTTCTTTCTTCTCAAACCTATATCTTGAGTTCATTGTTCAATCCTAGTTGTTAGAGAACATTGATGAGCATTCAAAGCTCGGATTGAAACATGAACTCAAGTCTTCATTGATGGCCCTTGACTTAATCCGAAATAAGCATATCCATTAGTCATTTAAGTCATTCAATGCAACCTTTTGGGAAACCTTTTGTCACCATCAATTGACTCATCCTAAAGAAGGTTCTCTCAACCTATTATCCCTCACCTTGGCACTACAAATCTAATTCAAAGCAAGGTTGCTGATCGTGGGAACTTGGAGAGGAGCTAAAGCATTCGTGGAAGCTGAAGCTACTCATCAACAGCGCTGAATTGGGGCTCATCTCTTGTAAGTGTTTAAGCTTATAGAGTCCATTGTTTGATTCCCCCTTCTTGTTGAGATTGGGGTCTAGAGATTGTGACCCAATCTCGGAGTTGTCCTTGAATAGGACGTGTAAGTCCTTGCGTAGGCCTCCGACACGGGAGAATACATGCGTAGGAGTTGAGAAGTCCTTATGTAGGCATTTACCTTGTGTAGGTTGTAAAGGTTGAGAGGTGAACCTCATTTACAACCTCCAATAGTGAATGCCGGTGTACTCAAAGGAGTTGGGTACTTGAACTGGGAGTGGAGTAGACTTATCGTTGAACCACTATACATCGTGTGCAATGTGGTGAATGCATTTTGTCCATTATTGTTCCTTATTGATCAATCTTATAAGTACTTAACTGTATGCCCATCTTGTGTTCGACAAAATGCTCATATGCTATCTTTGAATGATTGATACAAGCATGCGTATGAACTGTTTGACTAAATGCTTCTCTTAGAAGAGTTGTCAAATTGAGTTGGATCTTGGGTGATCAATTGCTATCATTTACATTTGCTTAATTGGTATATTATAGTATAAATGCAATTGAGTTTTTGAATTTGAAAGAATTTGTTAAAAGTCCTATTCATCCCCCCCCCCCCCCCCCCCCCCCCAGACATAAGTATACCTTCAAGCTTATCTCACTAGCGGTAAAACCGCAAATTCACCTTATACTCTCCTAGTTAACATGTGTTTATAGTTGTAACTAAGACACTCTAATCTCTACCTTCCTTTACTTAATTGGTGTACCATTAAGGATGAGAGATTGGTTTGTCAATTGCTAACAAAAGCGGGGGAGAAAGATCAAGTCCCTCTAAAATAAGTTGTTGTGTTTTGTGTTGTAGGGATTGATAGGTTATGGGAGAGCAATCAAGAGCAGCATTGCTAGTGTTACATATCTTAGTGTATTTCAAGTTGTAATCTTTTGCTTTCATATGTAATTTATTTGTTGTATTGGTATTGTCATTGGTATGGACCATGACAAGGTCTAAGTTGGATTTTCGTCACGTAATTAACAAAGGAAAAGATTGTTAGTGCACTTTTCTGCGGTATACTAGTGCACCTTATTTGTCAATCATGTGTATCCATACATTGTAATGTTGGTTGAGCCTTGGCAAGCCGAAGATTGAAGATTCAAGTGGACAAGATGCATCAAGGAAGAAGAACAGGTAAATGAGATACCTTGGCAACCCTAACCTTTAAAATGAAAACAACCCATAACCTCTAGATGACTTGGACCATATAGTAAAACCCTTAGTCGTCATCATTAGCCTTAGAACACTTAGAAAAGCATAACAAGTTAGGCTAATAAAAGTGGTGCAAGCTACTGTTAATGACCAGCCTAGAAAGCAGTTTTCGAGTGGACTTCGATTCATCGGAGTTCAGTTTCAATGGGACTTCGATCCATTGAACATATTTTCCGCAATTAACATTTGTGAACTCTCTGGACAGTTCTCCGATAAATCGAACAAAATACTTCGAGCCATCGGAGTGATTTTTTTATCCATCGAAGAGTGCTTCGATCCCTTGAACTTGATGTCCAACAACTTCATAAACTCTCTGGATATTTTTTT
Organism: Liriodendron chinense; assembly: GCA_003013855.2. Classification (NCBI taxonomy): domain Eukaryota; kingdom Viridiplantae; phylum Streptophyta; class Magnoliopsida; order Magnoliales; family Magnoliaceae; genus Liriodendron; species Liriodendron chinense. The sequence goes on from PVNU02002925.1 coordinate 100,505, forward strand.
TATCCATTGGAGTATGATTTTTGATCCATTGAAGGGTATTTCGATCCATCTAAGAATCATGAATCTGCCCACTTTTTTACTGTTGGAAATTTATTAACAAAAGCGAGGAGTTAGGTTTTAGAGCTTAAGAGAGGGAGTTTAGTGATTTAAAAGCCACCACTGTTAGAGACCATTAGAAGCTCTGATACTAACTCATTCAAGTCATTCTCCTTATGATTCATCACAAGCATTAAGCATTTAAAGTTCAAATGAGAATGAACTTGTTATCTCATTATTTCTAGAAATTTAGACACCTTGATTATAAGTAGAACCTTTGTCTAAATACCTCCTAGGAATTCAATTAGGTGTATTCCTCTAGGAAATCAATTTCCTACTAGTTGTAGTGGATTCACCACCTCGTATCACCTTGGGCATCTCTAGTGGGGTATTATATGGAATGGAGCTAGCTAATCTTGGAGCTGAAGCATTGGCAACGCATCGACATCATTGATCAGGGGGGCATTGAAGATCTAATTCAAACATGGGAGAGCGAGAAGTTAATCAAGAACGACTGCATTAATGGGGCTCAAATTCGACAAGTAGGGTTGTTAATTTTTGTTGAGTCCAACCACTCACTTCCCGTGGGGAATTGAGTATAAAGTTTGAATTACCAAATGCGATAGGTTCAGTTCTAGGATATAGGCTCGGTTGTAGGGTCAAACCAAGTCTTCGAGTGAGGAGCCTCCAACGGGAGTATAAACTAGTTTCCACTGTAGGATCACTTTGACTTGGTTGTAGAGCCTAAATTCATTGAGGTTCGGTTGTAGGACCTTTACTCAGTTGTAGAGCCTAAATCCAGGTTTGCTTGTATGACCTTGGCGTGGTTGTAGAGCTTAAATCCAAGTTTGGTTGTAAGACCTTGGCTCGGTTATAGAGCATAAATTCAAGTTCGGTTGTCGGACCTTAGCTCAAGTGTTGAGCCTAAAAGTTAGGTTCTTGTGTAAGACCGCACGGTTGGGTGGAACCTGTAAACACCTGGGTTGGGTGGAATTCTAAATACCTCGTTATGGTGAAATTGGCTTACAACACCTAGGTTGGGAGGAACCTGATTTAAACTCCCTTAGTGAATTCTGGTGTACTTAAGAGATGAGTACGTGAACCAGAAGTGGAGTAGACAAATAATCAAAAAAAACTATATATGCTTGTTTGGGATTGATTTGAGTACGTTTCTTGTAACATCCTGAATTTTTACAAAGTTGAAAATTAGGTGTTTTGGGATAGAGGTCCTGGGAATTATGTTTTCAAGTGTTTCTAGTCCAATGACTTAGTGAACCGAAAAGTTTCTTTTACCGATCTGTCTAAGTCATGTACAACATTATACATCGCCCATAAAATCAAAATATTTTTTACCAGACTTTGGTGTTTTGACATAATATTGATTTATAAAAATTTATGAACGGTTCAAATTTGAAAAATACTCTATATTTAAAATGGCGCTACTTTTCGAAAATGCCAAAAAGTCACGATTTGTAATATGAATGAAAAATATAAAAAATTTGTTATTAAGAATTTGATTTTCTAAATATTTTTATTGAATCTAAATGATGGGTACTTCCTTATTTACATTAAATAACTTAAAGTAAATGAAAACTTAAAGATAAACATGACATTTACTTAAATGTTATTTACTTTAAGTTATTTAATGTAAATAAGCGAACATCGTCTAGAGAAGTCATTAGAACTATGGACTTTCAGAAAGAATAGGCCAATAGAAAATTTTCTGAATAGCAGGCTTCGGCGCACCGAAGAATGCCTTCGGACTGAGCCAACCATATGAGATCATACTAAAGTAAGGCTGGAAATTGGGCCTTTAGCACACCGAAGACTGCCTTCGACGTACCAAAGGTTTGTCTAGCGAGCTTCAGTCCGACCCGAAGATCTTAGGCATGCCAAGCAAATTTATCATCTTTAATATATTGAGTTTGAAAATTCATATCTCTTTCGTTATAACTTTGATTGTGATGATTTAAAAATCAAATTGAATATTGAGGAATCTAATTTAATATAAAATATATATATAAATAAAATAAATAATATAATGAGGTTAATTTTATAGAAATTGATAAACTATCTAGAAAATTATCAATTTCTGGCAGCGTATACTTTTGAATTTTAATAATTTTTTCAAAACTTAGAATGAGATAAAATATTGTAATATGAAATTAGACTTGATAAATAAGCATCATAAAAATGATTAAAATAATTTACTAGATAAAAGTTTCAAAAACATGGTACAAAAATGTCGTGTTGAAACTGAAAATTTTTGCAATGGTAAGTTACCGTTGGACCGAATGTATCTTTTTCATCTTTGAGTTTTATTATTTGGTTTTTTTTTTTAGAAATTTCTCTTAATCATGTCAGTAATTTTTCTAGCTAATTAATTTAGGTTTTTATATTTTTATTATTTAATTATACATTATACTATTTCAGATAGTTTATAGTTTCATTGAATTAGTATTCTTAATTAGGGTAATTAGTTTTAAATCACCATTTTCGCTAATTGTGAACAGGACACACTTTGAACTTAGCTAATCCAAACCCTAATCATCATGCCTAAAAAATCTCGTTGCCTAGTTTATTCCAGAAATGTCTGGATTATCCAAACAAACTCTCAACCGCTCGTTAGTAGGCCGTTAAACCCAAGTCTAAGGAAAATCATCCGTCTTAGCCGGCTTAACGTCCATCACGGGACGTTGAGCTAAGAATGTGAGCCAAATTGCTCAACTTGAAGCCATAGGGGGTGGCACATGAAATGTGTAAACCTGCTTTGAATTTTTCAGAACTTAAGTTAATTACGTCCACTCAAGCTTACGTGAAGTTGTGGATTTCGAGCTGTTAGATTTCGATGAAACTTAATATCCTAGTTTCAAACATTTTCCCTCAAGTATCTCTAAAGCTGTGGTCCTGATCGATAATCGGTGACCATTAAACAAACATTGCGTCATAACCGTCGATCACCGCATCTGAAATGCGAATAATTGTATCCTTAAGTAGATCACCACTAGGCTCACCTATCGCATGGCCTAGATTGGCCTGTGCACCTTCTGGTGGGCCTTAAATGCTAGAAACAACCTCTCATAGGGTTATAATATTGAAAACCTAGACTTTATGATTATTTGGGCCACATCTATAACTATAAATACCCATCCCTTCCATACCCCCTCTCCCTATACGAATTTGCTATGGTTTGAAAGAGGGAGAAAGAGAGAAGGAGAAGAAGAGGTAGTATGAGGGCTAATATGTAGTAGGGGTTTGGTTTGGTGTTCGTTGTTCTTGCGGGTGGAAGTGCTCCAACCGAATCATTGTTTCCTCCGTTGAATCCACATTTACTCTCGATCACAGGTAAGATATGGATCATACCTCCTCATCTAAGTTCCTCTAGGAGTAATTTTATGAATCTCACAATAGTCTTAGTCTTCTTTATATGAATCAGTAATTTTTCCTAAAGCCCTAACCCTAGGATTTGTTCATGCTAGTATTTGAAGTCCCGGCTATCGATTAGAATGGCTCACATTATTGTGAAAGCCGTATTTGGGCATGACCCCATGTGGATGCCGTCTTGCTCCAATTCTAGGTCCCAACTCATTGAATCAAGTTGGGGTTTACTCAAATTAACTTAGATAAAATCCTTAACACTTGATTGATATCTAATTTGGTTAGAATTTAAGTTTCTAATAGTGAGATTGTCGATGAATTAGGATTGGAGCATTTTTTTTCAAATTTTCGACACTCGAGTTGCATCCAGATCGAAGAATTTCAACCCTAAGGTGAAGATTTACCATCAAGAAAAGAAAAGAGGGAAGGGGAGAAAAAGGAACTGATAATTTAATTATTTTCAGCTCTAACTTTTCAAAATGAGCAAAATTAAAGACTACTCAACAAAACTGGAGAGGCTACGAAACACAACAAAATTGAGCATTCGAAATCCCTCAACTCGACACCCAGATCCATAGCTCAGGTGTTAGACTGAGTGAAGATAGCCTCGTTTCAACACCGAGGTCATGGTATAGATTCCCAAAGTCGGGTGTGGCTAACATTAGTGTGACTAACAAGTTGTACTAACAATGGGATGCACTCTACACCAAACGAGATGCACTCCACTGCGCTCCAATACCTACCATTCCACGCTGAAAAACGATCCTGGCATCCACCCGTCGCTGAAAGAAGAGACTATTTCCGTAATTCAAAACAAATTCAAGTCCATGGAAAATCAGAGGGACAATCACGTACTGGGCCCCACTCCTCTAACTCTACAGTGCTACTGGAAGTTAAAGGTCGGATGTCGGTCGCTTTCTCACTCCGCGCGTGCTGATCGTCTCCCACGTCCCCACCTTTTTAAATCACCACCTTCCAAACTGCACACGCGCGAATGTGCAAACATGGGCCAACATCAAATACGTGTTATAGATCCAAGCCGTTCATCAGACAGGCCCATTGATTTTGACCTCTCTTCTGTACAACTCCTTTCTTGTTTCATAAAAGCCATAAAATCACAAAATAAATAAATGATTTAAGATGAATATACCAATGTTCCAAATTCAACTTACATGTGTGGCCCATCAGATCTGCAAACGAGGGTCAAAACTAACTCAGGATATCTGATCTATCGAAATTTGGATTATGAACAAGTGCAAGTTTCGAACGTGTAAGCTGCAAATACAAGAAAAGTACAGTCGCGCGAGTGCACTTTGTATTTACCTGCTTTTCTCCACGAGTGGCTCTCCGTTCGACAGTTGTCCAGTTGGAAAGTTCGCGCCACAATTAGGAATCTAGACGGCGAGCATCTCGGTCTAGGTTTCGTGGGGCATCCGCCATGTAGGGAAGAAGTCCACCGATAAATCTGCCACGTGTCGACTGTTGGCCATCTGAGCAGGCAGGTGGCTTAGGGCCCACCACGGCAAAGCCAGAAAAAGGGTAGCGGGTTAGGTGAGACCCCGGATGCACCAAGGTGGGTGGGACCCCTAACTTTGGGGCTCATAGTGATGTACGTGTCTTAAATCCACACCATCCAACCATTTTGAAAGATCATTTTAGAGTGCGATGGTAAAAATAAAGCTGACTCAAATCTTAGGTAGACCACACCATAAAAACAGTCGTGATTGAATCTCCACCATTGAAAACTTCATGGATTTCACCAAAATGTTTATTTGCCATTATTTTCCATCCAACCTGTTGATAAGGTCACAAACATCTAGATGAAGAGACCATATAAATATCATCTTGATCCAAAGCTTTTGTGGCCCACAGGAAATTTTTAATGGTCAATCAGCACTGTTTCCTGTACTATGACCCATCTGGGATTTGGAACTGATTCATTTTTTGGATCATCCCATAAAACGAACTTTCAATATGGATGGACGGCTTGGATGTAGTCACATACATTACAGTGGCCCCACAGTCAATGGTCCAACCCACCTCAGTGGATCCGGGGTCTCACCTAATCCGCTCCCCAGAAAAAGGGTCCTGTGGTAAAGGAAAAGCCCCTCGTACCTAATCATATCTCCTCCTTGCTGTAATATTTAAAGAGAACTTATCAACTGAGACCTAGTTGCATTCTAGACTACCATGCAGCTCCACCTTCCCGCCAAATTCTCATTGATGAAAGAAATCCGAGCCATTTAAACACTGGACTACACATTGAAGATTATATATCTTGAAAATCCTCCCCACAAAGTTATTATGTACGTCATTCATGTACTTTGCAACAGGTCACTACCATCCATTGATACCAATAGTCTAACCCGTTTAATTTCCTGGTCCACTCCATTTCATCGTGGGTCCACAATTTACATGGATCAGATTTTCCATGAACTAATAAATTGGCCGTAAAGAAGGGGCTGCACCATAAGTAACATACAACCTACTGTACGTGATCAATGCTCAATTTTTAAAGAAACCACCCTATAACACTAGGACGCTGATTGCGTCCGACCACTGGTCGGACCTTTAAGCGTCCGACAAGATCAGTGTGGGTCCACCATAATGTATCCATTTATCCATGCCGTTCATTCCTTTTACAATATCATTCCAAAATATTGGCCCAAAATAGAGGCAGATCCAACATTCAAGTGGGCCACACCAAATAATGTACGGAACTTGGTGACATCATACTATGTTGTACTGATGACGTCACCAGGTTCTGCTCACTATTTGGTGTGGCATACTTGAGCGTTGGATATTCCTCGTTTTTTGATTCATTCGTTAAAATGATTTTAGAAAATGAATGGACGGCGTTGATAAACGGATACATAAGGGTGGGCCTCCACACTGATCTGGTCGGACGCTTAAAGGTTTGACCAGTGGTCGGACGCAATCCGCGTCCACAAAACTAGTTTGCACTGTATTACGGTACAAATGAGGTGTATTACGCATATGGACGGTACAACCATCCATCTCGGTCGCAAACTAGGCGCAGATCACTTCTATAAAAAATAATGTTCAATCTTAAACTAGACGGTCCAATCCTCCCATCCAACCTTAGATCTCTCAGAACTCAAAAGAATAACTCTATCCGGAAGATCCAACCATCCAATTTCTGGCTCAGAAAACAGACGGTGAGAACATAACGGCCTCAAGTGGATGGTTAACACCATTCTCTCTATGCGGTTTCGCCTACTGACCAATTTAAAGTAGGTTGGATTAGATGGACGGTTTAGATGGATTTTTTGGACTGTCTACTTGCAAAAACAGCTTAGTGTGCTTCTAAAATGGTGCATATTAGTTACATTAGGATCATTCCCCATATATAAAAATTAAAATTAAAATATAGTATTATATCACCAAGATAAGATTTTGCGTTTGGTAGGTCAGATTATAAAATATTACAATAGAAATGAAATACGAATCATCATCTACCAAAGTCTTTGTGAGCTTTTTCATGTGTCCTGTCCTCTTGTGTTGGTCTTTCAAATGTTTATTTGATTTTATGTCAACATTGTATAAAAGATTTTTTGCAGGAATCATGCCGGCTTGGATTCGGGAGTGAACCATTCAGTACCCACGTCAGTACTGGCCGGTGCTGTAAAAGCTATGTAGGCCCCACCATGATGTATGTGTTTTATCCACGCCGTTCATCCATTTTTTTAGATTATTTTACTGAGTGAGCCCAAAAATGAGACAGATTGAAATATTAGGTGGACCACATTATAGGGAAAAGTGGTGATTAAATTCCTACCATTAAAAACTTATTGGAGACGACAAAAGTTTTGGATCAAGCTGATCTTTGTATTTTCCCTTCATCAGTGTTTATGTGAGCTGTTCAACAGGTTGGATGGATTGGATGGAAAATAAACATTACAGTGTCCCCCAGGAAGTTTTTAATGGTAAGCGTTCAACCACCACTTTTTCCTGTGGTGTGGTCCATCTGAGATTTGGATGTGTCTCATTTTTTTATAGCATGCCCTAAATTGATCTGGAAAATGGATGGACAGCATGGATGAAACACTTAAATCATGGTGGGACCCACGGAGCACTGACCAGTATCGACCTTGGTGCAAGGTCAGTATGCAATCGTTGTCTGAATCATGCAACCCCCACTAGGGTTGTCAATGGGCCGGTCTCGGGCCTGCAAAATTGAAATTTTGAATAAAGTTCAAAATCCGGTACGAGACCAACCCCAGGCCCGGCCCATTGACAGCCCTAAACTCCAAGCGGGGATTGTATGGTACATGGCTGCATATTTTCACTGTATACACACGTTTTCATTTTAAACTAGTGGGACTCATTAATCGGTAATCCAGACCATTGGTCTATTATCTTTCAATGCTGATGGATCATGGTTTAGAAAATATCATCGACGGTAGAAACATAACCTTATGCTTCTGGCCTGCAGATAGACGGTTAAGAAGAGAAATACAACAATGGTTGGATCTGTGCATAGTGGGACCCAAAAGATCAATAGTCTGGACTGCCAAACCATCGAGTTTCACCCTTTTAGTAGAAAACCTGCGTACGTATTTCGTTTGAACCTTGAGACGATGTGGTTCAACAATCTACACCGTTGGTCCTTTAGATCCTACGGTGGATGCACTAAGTCCAGGAAAAGTCCTGACTTTCGGTTGGTTGCCTGAAAATTGATGGTTAATAAGAGAAATCCATCAATAGTCCACCTTTATCATCCCACTGCCTTTGGTGGCCTTGCCAGCAAATGGGTCCGTGGCTCAGGTGGGCCCCACCATGATGTTTATGAAAATCTATCCCGACCACTGGGTGCATTACCCTGAGTTAGATCAAGGTTTCGAAAATCAGCTCCATCTATAATCAGATGGACACGTGAATTGGGCCAGACACTTGAATTAGGCCAGACTGTTTACATTATTGTGGCCTAACTGAATTGGGTATATTTTTGGACTAAAGCCTAAACTTTTGTGTGAAATCTAATGGCTGGGGTGATTTTATATAATTATCATTGAATCTGTAAAAATCAAGGGTGGACATCTCTCTCCCAACTGTTTCCTATGATAGATCCCACCAAAATGGCCCACTAGAATCATAGGTCAGCTTAATTTTTTACTCCAAGCTTAACATAGACTAAATATCTTAATGGTTGTGGGATCTTAGGTAAACATCACGGTGGGCCCTTTCAGAATAAGAGGGCTCCCATACAATATTCCTCCTTGCTTTTTTTTTTTTTTTTTTCTAACTACTCTCTTGGCAGTTGAAGAAGTATGCAAGACAAGATATTTGATAGGGCCCTCTGTGATGTGTGAGCAAAGTCCAATTCAATCATCAAATGCATAGTCCCATTTAGGCCCAGACCCAAAGAAAATAAGCCAACTCATGATTTAGGTGGGCTACACCAAACAAAACAATTGGAACAACATCCAATCTTGATTTTTACAGGACCCACCATGATGATTGTAAGAAATCCACTCCAACCATTAGATTCCACGCTAAAATTGAGGCCAAAGCATAAAAATCGGGCCCATTCATGATTTATGTGAGCCACACCAAGGGAAACAATTTGGAGGGTGATTGCTGCCCTTTACACTATTTCTAATAACATGGTCCGCTAGAATAAAAAATGGGAGTGATGTTTTGGCCATTGGCCTAACATGAGGTAACGCACCTAGTGTTTGGAGTGGATTTACACAAAAATCACGATGGGGACCACCTAAGTAGCTGACCCATTTGTTGCAAGCTTACCAACCGGGGCTTAAAGAAATGAAACACGGTGGAATGGTAATTATATCAATTAATAAGGTAGCTTTTTAAAAACCTTTTTAAAAAAGTATGGGAATATAAATTCTCTATTAATTAAGTATTTTTTTAGTTTCCCAAAAAAAAAAAATCAAGATTGGTTGTCCACCAATAAAGAAGTTTGATAAACCATTGGTTTGGATTAAAAAAAGAATTAAAAAAAGAAGAAGAAGAAGAAGAAGAAGAAGAAGAAGAAGTAAGAACAATAATAAAGATCCCAGTTATCCAGACTGAAAACCAAAGCATGGGGTGCGCATCCAAAGTTCAAGCCTCTTCACATATAATGGGTTTCCACTAGAATAAGATGCAATACTCTCTCTTTCTTGCTGTTACAATCATGGAACTGCTAAGAATGGTTCGGTACGTTTGGAATAGTTTCTCAGCATCATATGCCACAATACTTCAGTATGTTTGAACTTATTCAGCATTTCTGTCATGCATGAAGTGGCTTATCTTATCCATGGATGTAACCCATTTGAATTCTCTCAATTATAGCGCATCCTTTTGGTCATTGATACATCTTTCTTTCCACTTTTTCGATGACTATTTCCCCGCACTTACCGTCGAATGATTGACCTTCTAAAGCAACGAAAGGGAAATGTGCGATGCACCTTGACCTAAGGGCATCGATCCAGGTGGGCCAATTTGAAAAATTAGGTATAATTAGAAACTGCTTAGAAGATCAGAAAAGATAACTAGTAGAACTAATGTCGATAGATGGCACCGAAAGGTTGGATTGAGATGACAATATAGGAGTATGAGCTATAAGGCTTTTATAGGTGGCTCCTGTACATTTGATTGGTTTAGACTAATCATGAATTATTTAGATTGAGCATGCCAATGGATTATATCATAGTTGTGATCAATTTAGATACGTTAGGACAATGTGCTTGAACAGTGCTACATAGGCACAGCATTCCAAAAATACATAAATTCTTATAGTGTGGAGACTCCCGAAGAGGAGTAATTTTGATGGCTGAACTCGACTTACTTCGGTGGGCCATTTGTGAACAAGCACGCCCATCTATCAACTAATTGCATGTGTGGCCCACCACCCAAATCATATAAGTGTATGGCATGGCTTCTGATGGCCAAATAGTAAGTGTAAGTGGACCCATTCCACTTATTTCCACGTTCCCTGGCTTCTCTGTCGAATTAAGTTTACCACATCATTGACTTTATTTTTGATACTTTGGTAGTGTGATGGTTGATGCACAGGAACAAAGAAATAATATTTGTGGCATGTGATTAACTTAAGCTAACCGTTCCATGTCGTGGCCCCTTATTTAGATCCATGATGGACCAAAATTTAGGCTGACCTAGTAAACGGTCTAGCCGATTGGTAGACAGCTAGTGTATGAAGTGAGAAATATCAAATGGCCTGAGTTTTTAAAAAACCAGTATCCATCAGAGGTTAGGTTTGTTTAGGATTTTAATACTGAGATGATGACCTACTACTGTGGACCCAGCAATTTGGACGGATTTAATTTATGTTAGTTTATACCATGTTTCCAATTTAGAAGTGCACGCGTATCAACCATCACTTTCTGGCAGAGTATCTAATAACTCCACTTGGGTCAATGGAATGGACATTGATGGGCCATGTGTGGCACATTTTCCTGATGAAAGGTCCCTATCATTAGACACTTCTACATGACCGGGTCTTGTTAGGTTGTCCAGTGACTACCACACATGAGCATTGGTAATCCTCGTGCCCCCAATGCGTACGGTAGTGGGGCCCGCACGTTGACGTGGTTTGGCTGGCGACCCAACACCAGCCAGCTAGCTAGTGTCAAAGCTCTGTGGGCCCAACATGGTGTGTGTTTGTGTGTTTTATCCACGCCGTCCATCCATTTTGCCAGATCAGTTTAGGGTATAAAATAAAAAATGAGGCAGAACCAAAGCTTAAGTGGGCCACACTATAGGAAATAGTGGGGATTAAAGTTTTACTATTGGGGGCCACAAAAATTTTAAATCAAGCTGATATTTGTCTTTTAGCTTCAAAGTCTGTGTGACCTTATGCACACAGGTTGGATGACAAATAAACATCACTGTAGGCATTAAGAAGGTTTTAACACGGGATGTCATTGTCCCCACTATTTCCTGTGGTGTGGTCTACTTGAGCATTGGATCTGCCTCATTTTTGGGCTCAACCCAAAGATAAGCTGGCAAAATGGATGAACAGCATGGATGAAACATATACACCATGGTGGGACCCACAGAGCTTTGATAGCGGGCTTGTGTTGGGACACCAGCCAAAGCCCGTCCCCCACATACATTGAGTGGGCCTCAGCCCTCGCTCTCTCTCTCAAACACGCAAGCGCGTATCTTGTACATGTGAGAAATCCTAGCTGTTCATTAGGTGGTTGGATTGGTGCGCTCGTCACGTTGGACACGTGTACAAAAATGAGTGGGCAATTCATTCAATATGCACACATTCCCAACCTAATTAGCAGACTCGCCTAATTTTGGACCGGAGCACTTTCATCGTGGGGCCCCCTCACTAGATCACATGTGTGCTATTTTGGCGGCAAGTCTATATGCGCAACGCACGAGTGAGTTTTTGGGTGAGTGAATCCAGGCCATCTATCCTTTGGGTCTAATCCTGGATAGCCCATTAGTCCATGGTGGAAAAGCTATATGCCGAAACAATCCTAGCCATCCGTCTTGTGACCTACAAATGGGCAGAACTCATTGACCGTTCAACCATGTTTGAAGGCCACAAATTGGAGAACCCTAAACGTCCATTGGTAAACTTTTCAACGTAGACCTTTGATTTTCTTTCATACGGTCACCTGTTTGAAGTTCACAAATTGAACAGCTATGACTGTATTTTGTGATTGTTTTTCTCCGTGGACCATTGATAGTTGGACCCACCGGATGGACCGTCCAGGTTCACAAACTATGAGACACTTGTACGTTGAAAATTTAGGGCCGTTGATTGCCGAGACAGAAAGTTCCTGCGTCAGAAGCTAGGTGGGGCCACCTTGATGTCCATTTTGCCAAATCTTGTCAGGACATGAGGTAAAAAATGAGGCAATCCAAAACTCAAGTGGGGCTGCCTGACGGGAAATGGTGAGGATTGAATGTCCACCGTTGGTGGGGCCGCAGAAGTTTTGGACCAAGCTAATATTTTTATGTTTTCAGTTCATCCGAGTAGAAAGGACTTTATGAACGGCTTGGATGGTATATAGGTATATAAACACAACGGTGGATGCTAGGGAGGTTTCAAACGATAGGCATTTCTCTGCCCACTTTTCCACGTGACGTCACCTACTAGAGTGTTATATTTGCCTCGTTTGTTTTTTACTCCTATCTTAACATGAGCTGGCAAAAGGTATGTACTACCCACACCAGGACACAGCTGGAGATGAGGTACCGCATAGCCTTAACATTAGTGGACCGCAGGTGGACCAGGCTGATGTGATAGGTTTGTCCGCTCTCCCTCATTATCGAGGTGCAAGTCTCACCTACTCTCCACCAATGCTAATGTGGCGTGTAGCTGTACGTCTCCAACTGAGTCCGGATGGCTAGTATCCAATCTAAGCCCATGACAAAAAGGATTAATAGAGTCTATTTCTGGCAAACATCATAGTGGGTCCCACCTAATCTTCTAACACTTCGGCAACCCCATCCTGCATTTGGATGGGAGCGGATTAGGTGAGATCGTGGATCCACCGAGGTGGGTGGGACCCCTCCTAACTGTGGGGCTTAGAGTGATGTATGTGCCTTAAATCCACACCATCCAACCATTTTGAATGCTCATTTTAGAGCACGATTTAAAAAATGAAGCTGACTCAAACTTTGGATGGGCCACACCACATGAAACAGTCGTGATTGAATCCCCACCATTGAAAACTTCATGGATTCCACAGGAATGTTTATTTTCCATCCAACCTGTTGATAAGGTCACAAACACCTAAATGAAGAGGTCACACAAATGTCATCTTGATCCAAAGCTTTTGTGACCTACAAGAAGTTTTTAATGGTCAATCACCACTTTTTCCTGTACTATGGTCTATCTAAGATTTGGAACTACTTCATTTTTTTGTCATCCCCTAAAATGAACTTTCAACACGGATGGACAGCATGGATGCAGTCACATACATCAAAGTGAGCCCCACAGTCAGGGTTCCCACCCACCTCGGAGGATCCAGGGTGTCACCTAATCCGCTCCCCATTTCACCTCCCCAAAGGGAGTAGCTATAGAAGGTGACGTGATGGGAACGGTGAAATGCTGACGTTCATCGAGTCCGCTCAACGTGGATTGTGATCTGGCACAGAAAATGTCGCCAGTAGGTGGGCTACGCGTGCATTGAATTGGTCCTCTCGCCAGTTATTTCTACGAACATTTCCACCATCACGTGCAACCCTCTTGACACCACCCAATGCACCATATCTTGAACTAGCCAATCTGGGCCCACTATGGCCATTCAAGTCACCGAAACAATCACCAAATATACCCATTTGTAGTATGATAGATAATTAAGGTATTTGTAAACTTATCAAATTTAGATATTTACCTTGGCGTTAGTATTAGGGTGCGGTTAACAAATCTACTAATAAGAGCTTATTTGCTTATTCTAAAAAGAAAAGCTCTTATTATGAAAATAGACGGTTTGGTAAAGCTTTCATTTTAGAGCTTATTTTTTTAGAAGCTATATAAAAAAAACTCTTAAATAATAAGTGATATGGAGGTCATTTTTTCTTTAAGAGCTTATTTAGCTTAAGTAGATAGATATTTTTAATTAATTTTTGTACAAGTTTGTCGTCAAATCTTTTAAGTAATTCCCATCTTGCCCTCTTCTCTTCTTTAGAATGTCTTTAAGGTGGGCCCACATAATGCATGGTCACATCAAAGGTGGGCCCCACATGATGAATGCCCACATCAAAGGTAACACCTACATGATGGATGGGGGACATTGAAGGTGGGATCACATGATGGAAGGTTGACATCAAAGGTAAGCCCACATGATGAATAACCCATATTGAAGGTTGGGCCCCACATGATTGACTGTGAATACCAAAGTTGGGTCCCACATGATGGATGACCCACATTAAAATGTGGCCCTGCATGATGGACAGACTATCCACATCAAGTGGGCCCCATATGATGGACAGTTCATAGGAAAGGTGGGACCCACATGATGGATGGTGGACATTGAATGTGGGACCACATGATGAAAGATTGACATTAAATGTGGGACCACATGATGAATGACCCATATTGAAGGTTGGGCCCCACATGATGGATGGTCCATAGCAAAGGTGGGACCTACATGATGGATGGTGGACATCAAAGGTGGGTCCCACATGATGGACTATCCACAACAAGTGGGCTCCACGTGATAGATGATCCACAACAAAGGTGGGACCCACGTGATGGATGGTCCACATCAAAATTAGGATCCAAGTGATGGATGGTTGATACTGAATTTAGAACTACATGATGGAAGGTTGGCATTAAAGGTGGGCCTACTATGGACACATCAAATGTGGAGTCCACGTGATGGTGATGGGTAGTGGACATTGAGGGGCCCCACGTCAAGGACAATTTGCATTGATATTGGGCCCCACATGATGGACAGTCCACCCAAACAACCATTTGGATTACTCTTACATTTAAGTTGTTATAATCTTTAAAAATGACATCTAACTACCCTTAAAAAAAAGCTCTTATATAAAAGTTTTACTAAACATACTTATTTTAAATAAGAGCTTTTTTGGGGGGAGATTTTAACAAATGCTCTTACTTAAAACAAGAGCTAGGACAAAAAGAGCTTATTAAAGTAGCTCTTATTCAAAAAGATCTTATTGAATTAGAGTAAAGATGTCAAACACACCCCTTTAGTTTTGCATTTGGCAAATTCTAGAGTTGACCGTTTGGCAATTAAACTACAAACCATAGTGGCAAATCAAATTTGCAGCAATTTCTCGGTGCAAAAATTTCTTAGTCAATTTTCAAATTTTGAAGCTTTTTCTTCATATATTATTGGAAAATTATTTCCAAAAATAAAAATCTTTAATAAGTAAAATGGGTTTAAAATTATGTGTGTAACAAATTCTCAAAGTTTATTATTTTTTGAACTCATATTACAAGAATATAGCAATAAAGAGCCATATTTTAACCAATGTTGATATTTTGAAAATCTTACATTAATATCATTTATTGTATTTTTGAGGACATCATCACTGAGATAATCAAAATCTCAGGTGGCATTTAAAAGAGTCTTATTTTCAGGATTTGGCAAATTATTATTATTATTTTGGAAATTTAAATTTGACTCAAATCCATAGACCTATATTATTTTGGACATCACACCATTTGCAATTACGTTGACGAAATTAAAAAATACAGTTCCCACTAAATACCAGAAGTATGATCCATTGCATCAGATGATCAAGTGGGGCAGATTCGGATTGGATAGTGACGCCCTCTGTGGGCCCCACCATAATGTATGTATTCATCCACATCGTCCATCCATTTTTCCAGCTCATTTTAAGGCTGCCCAAAAATGATGCAGATCCGAATCTAAGGTGGACCACACCACCAGAAACAGTGATGATTAAATGCCTACCATTAAAAACTTCTTGGGGACCACAAAAGTTCTGAATCAAGCTGATATTTGTGTTTTCCCTTCATTTTATTTTTTTTTAGGTTAGTGCACACATCCCATTGTCAGTGCACCCACCCCCACTGTTAGCCACACCACAATGTTAGCCACCCCCACTCTGGGTTCCCTCCATTTGGGTCTGTGTGACCTAATTAACAAGTTCAATGGCAAATGAACATTACAGCAGGCCATAGGAAGTTTTTAATGATAGGCCTGAAATCACCACTGTTTCCTGTATTGTGGTCCACCTGAGATTTGGATCTGCCTCAAATTTGGGCTTTTGCCTAAAATGATCCATAAATGTGGATGAATGGTGAGATAACACGTACACCATGTTGGGCCCACAGATTTTCCAACACTGACCAGCACGGGGTCACTACGGAAACTGAGCCCAAGTCCGGCTGGCAAACAGGCCGAACAACGGAACAACCGAAAATAGAATCCGGTCCAATCAGCACATAGGCCCCACTATTGGAATCAGGTGGGTGGGTTAAACAAGGTTAAACCAAGTTTTTCAGAGCCATTCTTTTGTTTCAAAAAACCGTGGCCCACCTGATAATGGATAAACCTGATTCTTGAGCTAGGGCATCATTATAGGGTTGCTGTTCTGATGGATTGATTGGACTTAGACCTATTGTGTCATGTTGGTACATTTGTGTCGTGTACACAACCTTTATTGCGATGGCGTGTAAGGCTTAGCAAAGCCACTTTTTTCAAATGTAAATAATTTTGTTTGTTGGGAGGATTTATCACATGCAACCCATGTTATGGGAAAAACGGGTAGTTGGGTCAGGTCGGGTCGGGCCGGGTCAGGTCGGGTTAGGTTGGGTTGGGATGAATGCCAACCTCAGCCCAACCCAACCTCGAGAGGACCCACAACCCAACCGGACCTAAAGTCTAACCTGAAGTGGAATTTGATCCATACAAATCTCACCTAAATTTAAATCGGGTGGCGTTTTTTAGTCCGAACCCAACTCAACGACCTTGATAACCTGACCTAAACTTAAGATTGGGTCAATCGGGTTCGGGTTGATATGAACCCAAGTTGCAGCCATTTCTTGCCAACGCGTACCATGCATAATAGGACATTCCACCCGCGCAAGAGGTTCCGCCCACAAAGTAGATCACCACTTGAAGAAATAAGAAAAGAACAAGGTTGATCCACACATCAGGTGAGCCACATTTGTACATTCTATACATTAGGTCAGATCATTGGCTGTCTATTGATTTGGATGGTGTGGCCCCCATGGTGGGTGATTGGCTTGATTTTTGTAAGTGTGATCTTCACACACGGCTTGAATGTCCTACAGACGTTAGAGGTGGATGACACAATAGGTGTTGTATAATACCTTAGCATGCATTGTACGGGTGGCAAATGGAAATGGGCCATGCAGCTCGGGCTAGCCGGCCAGGGCTTGGGA
This sequence comes from Liriodendron chinense, assembly GCA_003013855.2. NCBI lineage: Eukaryota > Viridiplantae > Streptophyta > Magnoliopsida > Magnoliales > Magnoliaceae > Liriodendron > Liriodendron chinense. The sequence goes on from PVNU02002925.1 coordinate 117,777, forward strand.
TCCTAAACTTGGTCAGAGAGATAGGCCCAGTGTTCAGCTGGGCTGGACCCTGGTCAACAATGAGTGGCCCATCAGGGTTCAATTATCAACTGGGCCAACATTATATAAAACGAATGGACATTTCAAAGACATTTGTAAGCAGTTCTCAATCATCATATATGCTAGTTTGAAGGTGGGTTAGATTCAAGTCATGTTTTAATGATCCAAACCATTTACATCACTCGTCTAGATAGAGAATAGACACGAAAAGAAAAAGAAAAAAATCTTTGATCTGACCCTTTGATCATTTAAATCTTTTTGTTGCAGAACTCGACCTGTAGGCTAGGGCCAAGGCAGGGACATGGCTTAAGAGACTATGGCAGGGGCCAGGGACAACCCCTGCATGGCCCATTAGCACCCCTAATGTTATGAGTTATTCCCTATCATCCTCTTTATTTCCATCCCTGCTGGAAATAGGAATTTTTTAAACTAGCATGGAAATTTGATGCAGAAAATTTTCAGACTTCGGTGAGAAAATAAGGGGGGGGAAATAGCAATAGCAGTTACGAGAACCACTTGCCCATTAAGCCCAAGAAAAGGGATATGCGTAAGCTTTGCAATAGCTTTCCTATGAAAAGAGCTTATAGGAAACAAATAAGAGGAGTAATGATGATCTTATGCATCTTAGCATTAGGCACCTCAACATTGACTCCGGAAATGTTAGCTTTAAATAATTTTGTCAATTCAAAATAAATGAAAGGAAAGAGCTACATATGTTTCCCCTAACCTCTGAAATGATATCTCCGTTTGCTTTTAGGGCTTGTTTGGATTAGCAATTATAGAATAATGTTAGTGTAATGTGTGGTAAAAAAGTAATGATTATCATTATTACTGTAGTCCAGTCTAGAGGAAAACAAAGTAGTAACCATATGCAATACTAGGCTCGCAACTCCAATTTTCGGATATGCTTGGATGTAATTACGTCAATATGTGGTATATCCACACCATCCATTCATTTTGCAAAATCACTGTAGGGCATGTCTCCAAAAAATTAGCTTGATCCAACGCTTCTATGGACCCCAAGAAGTTTTCAATGGCAGGCATTCAATCCCCATGCTAGCTATGGTGTGGTCCATGTTTTTTTTAGATCTGCCTCATTTTTTGTCTCATTCCATTAAATGATCACGCAAGAGGGATGGATGGTTTAGATATAGCACATACATCATGGTGGGGCCTATAAAACTATGCCACGTCAACTTACCTCCACCAATCCGTGTCATGCCGTGATTCCAAAGATTACGGAGATTTGACAGCAGGCAATATTCAATCAAAGGTAAAGAGTAATGATGAGAGTTTTATATTATATAACTATGGTAGTCCATAATCCAAACAAGCCCTAGGTAGAGGGGGAGGATAACACCTAGCGAGTATGGATCTTGAGCTGGATCGATGTTGATTGAGATATGTCTTCAATGATCAATAGTTAAAAAAGTTATTTTCTTTCAAAAGAACCCCAATTTTTTATGAGAAATTTCAAAACAAGTTTTTCTTGAATTATTTACTATGTGTTTGGTTTGGTTGCACTAAATGTTAAGTATTATGATATTTCATAATTAATCAGTTTAATTTGGTGCCACCAAATGTAGTCATGCTATTAATCAGAAATTAAAAAAAAGGAGGAAAAACTAAAAACTAAAGATATTTATTTTCCCAATTAAAGGTGTGTTTGGTTGCACTAAATTTCATGAAATAATATTATCGTACTTTATAAATACCTTGTTTCAAAACATTTTTATTTAACATTTTAAAATAGATCAATATTGTGATATTTTCAACTTCTAATTATATCACAACTATTTTATTTTGTGAAATTATTTTATCTTATCACATAACTCTCTCTCTCTCTCTCAAACAATTGTTGAAGTCATATGATGGATACTCCCAGTTCATTTGAGCCACACTTATGATCCATAATCATAGGTGGGTCAACAAGTTTATGGATCTTGATTGGTCCGATTGAGCCGATATTGAAATCAAAGGCACTATTGGACTGATGTCAAAGCTGAAAGACCTGATTTAAATGATACTAAAGATAAACTATCCAATTGGACTAATGTAGAGGATGAAAGGTCCAATCGATCTAACAAGATAAACAATTCTATTTGACCAATATTGAAGATAAGGGGTCCGATTATGCTAAAATTGGAGATGGTAAATTTGGGCCTATACTTAAAATCAATGATATGATTGAACCAATATCAAATATGAATGGCCTAATTTGAATGATACTAAAGATAAATAGTCTGATTTGAACACTATCAAAGATGAACAGTCTAATCAATCTAAAATTGAGGATTAACCGTCCATTAGACAAATATTGAAGATGAATAGTTTAATTGTGCTAAAAGTAGAGATGAATGGTTAAATTGGGTTGATACTGAAAACTAACAGCCTTATTTGAACAATACTAAAGATGAATAATCTAATAACAAAGATAAATATTCTGATCACTTAAAAAGCTAAAAGAACTAAAGATGAATGGTCCAATTGGACCAATATCAAGATAAATAGTATGATAAATACAAAATTAAATATCAACAATCTAGTTGGGCCTATAGTAAAGATAAACAATCTAATTGTGTTTAAATTAGATTGTTAAAATTGAAGATGAATGGTCAATTGGGCTGATATTGAAATCAACATCCTGATTGAAATGATGATGAAGCTTAATGACTCAATTTAAATGATATTTAAGATGAATAGGTCTAATATAAAATATAAAAAGTCTAATCACTCTAAAAGATGAATGATAATAAAATGTCCAAGTGGATCGATACCAAAGATGAATGGTCTGATCAATCTAAAGTTAAAGATTGAAGGTTCATTTGGACTAATATATGAACCATCTAAATGTGCTGAAACAAGATATAAATGGTAAAAGTGAACCAATACTAAGATCAGCAACCCGATTGAACTGATTTTCTTCAAAGACGGCCTAATTGAACTCATAATGAAACTGCATAGTCTTATTTAAATGATAATTAATATGAATGGTCTAATATCAAAGATGATTAATCTGATCACTGCAAAATTGAAGTTCAATCATCCAATTAAACCAATATTGAAGATGAACTTGTGTTGAAACTAAAGACGAATAGTCAAATTGGGATAATATTGAGAACTGATGAATCAGTTGGACTGGCACTTAATTTAAATGACTCGATTTGAATGACATAGGGGATGAACAATTTAATCAGACTGATATCAAAGATGAACAATCTGATCACTCCAAAATTGAAGATCAATGGTCAAATTTGATTGATATTAAATATGAACAATTCTATTGTGTTGAAATTGGAGATTAATGGTTAAATTGGGTTGATAATAAAAATCAACAGCTAATGAGATCGATTATATGGCCAAATTCAACTTATTCTAAAGTTGAATTGTTTGATTTCACTGATATCAAAGATGAATGGCCTAATTGTCCCCAATTAAATATCATCAGTTCAATTGGATCGATGTTGAAGATGAATGGTCCAATTGTGTTGAAAGTGGAGATTAGTGATCCAATTAGACTGAAATTAAAAATCAACATCTCAACTAAATTGATGTTGAACTGAGTAATCTATTTTGAATGATATTAAACATGAATTATTCGATGGGGCATTAAAAATGAACAGTGTGATTGAGCCAATAGTGAAGATCAATGGTCAAAGTGGACTGATATTAACGATGAATGGTATGGTTATAATGAGATTGATTGTTGTGAAGGTGATCAATGGTTAGATTGAGGTGATAATGATGGTTAATGGTCTAATATTAATGATGAATGGACTGAATAGGCCCGATCAAATTTTCATCTTAAATATTATATCATTTATCATCAATATCAATCATATTGTTCATCTTCAGTATCAGTTATATCAGATTGTTCATCTTTGATATCTGCTTGATCTAACTGTTCATCTTTAATATATTCTAGTTGGATTCTTTAGCTTTAACACCTATCTAATTGGACTATTGATTTTCTTTAACTTGGACCATTCATCTTCAACATCAATATAATAGAATTGTTGATTTTCAATATCAGCCATATTTAACCATTCATCTCTAATCTTAGCATAATCTGATCATTCATCTTTAATATTAGTCCAATTAGATTGTTAATCTTCGATTTTGGACTAATTAGATAGTTTATCTTTAATATTTATCCAATCGAATTGTCTATATTTTATGTCATTAAAATTGGACCATTTGGCTTCAACATTAGTGCAATCGGGCAGATGGTTTTTAGTAAAACCCTAATCTAACCATTCACCTCCAATTTTAATGCATTCAGACTATTTATCTTTAATATTACTCCAATCAAACATTGATGTTGAATTTTGGACTAATCGGACCATTCATCTTATTACTCCAATCAAACATTGATATTAAATTTTGGACTAATTGAACCATTCATCTTTTGTATCGCTCCATTTAGATTGTTCATCTTTATTATCATTTGGGTTAACCCATTAGGCTTTAAGATTAGTCCAATTAGACCATTGATTTTTAATATCAACTTAGTTGGACCAATTAATTATAAAGACTAGATTTTTTTTATTATCTAATTAAAGTGTGTCTTGTTAGTTTAGAGACACATAGCCTGCAAGACACATCAAAGCGATCCTTACAAGGAACATTTAATTAAGAGTGAGGCCTACATGATGGGCGATCTAGACTAACTTTTATACCATTTTTATACAATTAATCTAAAACATTCGTTCCCCGGCCATTGTCATGTTGAGGCAGTGGACCCTTCTCTCTCTCTTACATGTATATGTACAAAAAGCTTAGTTTCCCTAGAGTTTAAGTGTGCTCTCTTTATTGTATGTATTGTCTATGTAAGGGAAGAAGAGGTACAGAGAGAGTGTTCTTCTAAGGTATTCCTTGGTGAAAAGATATTTTATACAGTGGAAGAGTAGGAAAGAGGTAAGCCTTAGTTTTTTCTCTAGTTTTAATAAAGAAGAAAACTCCACGTTGCTTTTCCATAGAATGTTGGTGTAAGGAAAACAGTCTGCCTCATGCATGGGCCTTGTATTGATTTATATAGAGATTACAAAAGTTAACAACAAACAATTACAGCTAAGCTACCAGCTATGCATTTGCTATATATGGGATCGTAATCTGCTATACACGAAACTTAACGAATACATATTTTACACAACATGCTAGGATCACGTAGAGGAAAGTATGGTAAAGAAAATCACGGCAGCAATGTTGAGATGCTTATCTCATCATTCCCCCTTAAGCTAAAGGCGGGACTAGACCGACGAAGAGCTTGTTACGGTCTGGAACAAACTTGGGAGCACACAAAGGTTTGGTAAAAACATCAGCCACTTGATCATTACTCGAGATGTGGGCCAGAGAAATAATACCACGAGCAACTTGCTTTCGAACAAAATGTACATCAATCTCTACATGTTTAGTTCGATGATGAAACACTGGATTTTTATCCATGTTAATAGCACTGAGGTTGTCACAATACAATGTGGGTGAAGGTAGAGTATAGCCGAGACTTTTGAAAAGATGCATAAACCACATAAGTTCAGTTGTGGTTGTTGTCAAAGCGCGATACTCCACCTCAGCCGTGGAACGAGAAACGGTGGCCTGTTTCTTGGCTCCTGAAGATAACAAGTTATCACCCATGTAGATAGAAAAACCGGTTGTGGAGCGGCGATCATCCCGGGAACCTGCCCAATCAGCATCACAATAACCACGAAGTGCAGTAAGGGGGGTCTTAACAAAATGGAGCCCAAGATTGAGTGCTCCCTTGAGATAGCGAAAAATCCGCTTGACAGCAATCGAATGAGGATCCAGGGACTTTGCATGAATTGACATACAAAGTTGACGGCATAGGCGATATCGGAACAAGTCAAAGTAAGGTATTGAGGAGACCAACCAATTGCCGATATAGGGTTGGATCGGGCAAAAGAACACCTTCGGTGGCTGACAATTGAACATCCGAGGCCAATGGTGTTGTAATAGGTTTATCACCATCCAAACCAAATTTTTGAAGGAGAGAGAGCACAAAACGCGTCTAAGTTAGGGTAATGGTAAACTCATACGAGCAACTTGAATACCTAAGAAATAGTGCAAGTCTCCAAGATCCTTCATATTGAAAGCTAATGACAAATGAGTAATAAACTTGTTGATTTGTGAAGAAGAACTTCCTGTGATGATGATGTCGTCGATGTAAATCAAAAGCATAAGAATATCGAATCCATGGCGCCGAGAAAAGATGGATGCATCATAAGGGCATCGCTGAAAACCCATTTGTTGAATGTAGGTGCTAAATTTCATGTACCAGGCCCGATGGGCCTATTTTATTCCGTATAACACCTTGTGAAGATGACAAACATAATCAAGATGAGATGGATCCTCAAAGCTGGACGGTTGAGATAAATAGACGCGTTCTTGTAAAACGCCATGTAAGAATGCATTGCTCACATCGAGTTGCTTTAGCAGCCATCCTTGAGACGAACCCAAGGTTAAGACCAATCGTATAGTCCCTGGTTTGACAACCAGACTAAACTTTTCATCATAGTCGAGTCCATGGAGCTATGTGAAGCCACGTGCTACAAGACGTGCTTTATACCGTTTGATAGATCCATCAGCTCGAGTTTTAATTTTGAACACCCATTTGCTACTGACCAAATTCATATCTAGCTGTTTCGGTACTAAAGTCCACATATGATTGGCATGGAGAGCATCTATTTCAGCTTGCATGGCCTGCTGCCATTTTGGATCTTGAAGGGCTTGTTTATACATTTTTTACTCTTGAGGTTAGGCTCTCAAATCTGCTACAAAACATGCAAGGACGGGATGGCGTGAAGAGAAGAGAACTTTGGACAGTCATGTACTATCTTGAGTTCGAGTGACCATAGTTTGAGTGTTAATTATAGCAGGGCCTGGCACGGGCTGAGGCACAATTGAAATAGAAGCAAGCTTATAAGGCAATGGCAGCGGTGAGCCCGAATCATGTGATGGGCCCGGATCTCCAGTTGAGTATGAGGGAGCATCTGAACCCTATAGAGCGGCAGTTTGAAGACTCTTGGGAAGAGATTAGACCTTGAAGGCTTGCAAATCTTCTTGGATGGGACCCTGTTGATGAGTGAATGGAAAATTGAGTTCATAAAAAACAACATGGCGAGAGATATAAATGCGGCCTGTTTGCATATCTGTACACCGATATCCCTTGTGGTGAATTGAATATCCAAGAAAGACACACCGACTTGATTTATAATCAAGCTTAGACCTGCCAAAAGATGTTAAGCATAAGTAGCATGCACACCCAAAAACCCGTAGAAGATTGTAAGAGGGAGGAGACCCAAAAACCATCTCGTAGGATGACTTGTCATGGAGAATGGGAGTAGGCAACCGATTTATAAGAAATACAGTTGTATTGAATGCCGCTATCCAAAATTTGGATGGAACCGAGGAATGTGCTAGTAACATTAAACCGATTTCAACTATATGCCTATGATGTCGTTCCGCCAAACCATTTTTCTCAGGGGTCTTGGGACAAGACAATCTGTGAAGAATCCCTTGTGAGTCAAAATAAGCCTTCAAAACTTGATTAACACATTCGCCACCTCCATCACTCTGAACAATTTTAACTCGAGTGTTGAATTGATTTTCCATCGACTTTAGGAACATAGGAAAAATGTTAGCCACATCAGATTTTCTAGCCAGTGGAAAATGTCAAATATAGCGAGAATATTCATCAATAATGACAAGATAAAATTAAAAACCATCATAGGAAGACATAGGGGCGGGTCCCCACACATCTGTGTGAATAGTATAAAGAAATGAGGAAGCATATATATGACGGGACTGAAATGATAATTTTATAGATTTTTCCAAAGTGCAACTTTCACAAAATTCAATTTTTTTATTCGAAGATAGTAAACAAGTCAATAAAAACTTAAGAATCTGAGAATGTGGATGCACTAATCGTGCATGTCATGAGCTTCAAGATACTTTATTTGCCATAAGTCCTACTGGAGGATGTTGAAGCTATCGTGGATTGATCAGGTACAAACTGTCCACCACAAATCATTTAAGCATCACCCGTCCCATCCTCAAGTCCTTAAGAATAAAACCCCATGGATAAAACAAGAAATAACAGTTATAATCTCTTGTAAATTGAGAAACGGAAAGTAGATTCTTCTTAATATCAGGAACTATAAGGACATTATTCAATTTAATATCAGTGGCAGGAACTATAAGAACATTATTCAATTTAATATCAATGGCAAGAACTGTAACGTGGCCAACATCAGAAATAGACAACCCATCACCATTACCAACCATGACAGAATTATTTCCAAAGTAAGTTTGAATACCTTGCACTTCAGTAGTGTTTGAAGTCATGTGATGATTAGCCCCGGTATCATGATACCAATTATCATCCACGGTATCACCCACCTGTAAGGCAGCAAAGGCCTTGTATTGTTCATCTTCCTCATCTGTTGCGAAGCAACTATCTGCTTTATGGTTCGGACCCCCACAATGGAAACAAGTGATACAGGGACTATCACCGCCATGATCACGTCCAGGACCGCGACCACCACGGTTCGACGGCTGCTGAGAACGACCACCAAACGAACCACCTTGAGAGCGGCCACCACCCCGGGTGCCTTTTTGTCGCTATTGAGGTTTGGTGGTTGCTAGAGCCACGTCCACGGCCTCCTCGAGACCCAGTAGTAGAACTGCCATGGTTGGTATAGAGAGCAACGGCAGATGAAGCTTCCCGTGCAGCAGTGATGCACATCTCAAAGTCCCAAAGCTTGCTGATAACTCCTTCAAGCTAAGGAAAAGTGTCACAAGCGTTAATGTCAGCAACAATGGGATCAAACTCAAAGCCCAAGCCTCGGAGAATACAGATGATGAAATCGTCATCATCCATCGATTTTCCTGCACCCCGAAGTGAGAGACCAAAGATTTGGCTTTGTGCAGATAGTCCTCCAGTGAGGAGGTGCCTTTTGTGAGACTCTGGAGCTCACTCTTCATCTGTTGGACATGGTCTCGTATATGGCTGTTATACAAAGTTTCTTAAACTTCCTAAGCGTCATGGGAAGATTCGTTGTTAATCACCTGAGACAGAGGAGCATCAGACAAAGACCTATTGAGCCATCCAAGGATCAGTTGGTCAATGCGCAACTAACGTGTTGCCGCTGGGTTGGGACGCAACACACCATCCTTACCGATGATGGTAGCTGGCAGGCATGGGACTTCATTTTTCACATAACCGAGAAGACCATGGCCATGCAAAATAGGGACTACCTGTGCCTTCCATAACAGGTAGTTGGTTGAGGCTAGTTTAATGGAAATATCAGGCAGATTTGTTTTGGCCAGGAAAAAATCAAGATCATCCACAGGTGATATCGAAGAGGTAGAAGAAGACTCCATTGTTGGTACCTCGGTGGGCTGTGATACCATGTAAGGAAAACAGCCTACCTCATGCATGGGCCTTGTATTAATTTATATAGGGATTACAGAAGTTAACAACAAATAATTACAGCTAAGCTACCAGCTATGCATTTGCTATACATGAGATTGTAATCTGTTATACACGAAAAATAACAGATACATATTTTACACAACATGCTAAGATCACGTAGAGGAAAGTATGGTGGAGAAGATCACGATGGTAATGTTGGGATGCTTATCTTATCAGTAGGTATATTGTTGAACCATATAAATCATTATGCCTCTTGTCACTTATTTTTTATTTGATTTTTTACTTTTAGTTTAGCTCTTTTTTTATGATTTTGCTTTGCTTGCATTAATCATATGCAGGTGTTTTTTCATAAAAATTGGTATAAAAGCCAAAGATTAAGAAGTTTTTTTAGTACAAGATCAATATTGGCGTTTATGTTGCAATTGTGTTTCAGATGGTTTGATTGAATTATTCAAGGTGACAAAGTTTGACAGATTCTATTATGCATTGTGGAAATTGAAGGTGAAGGTGGTGTTTGTAAAAGAAGGTTGTACAATTGTGATACAAGGAAAAGAAAAAAGGCTCATATAGATGAAAGATGAGGTATTTGAAGAAGAAAAAAGACTTATCTATGGCTAATCTTCTTCTTACAATGAATGATTCAGTTTTGCTCAACGTGTTCGATCAAAATATTGCTAAAGGTTTACGAGACAAATTGTGAAGCATGTATAAAAAGAAATCAATGGCAAACGAGATTTTCCTTCAATGGCAGCTGTATAACTTAAAGATGAATGAATGATTCTCTTTACAAGAATACTTTAATGGATTTAATACCTTAATTAACATATTGGCAGCGGTTGATATGAATATTGATGATAAAAAAAGGTTGCACTTCTACTTTGTTTTATGCTAGATTCGTGAGATAATTTAATTATAAATCTCAACAATAGTCCAAATATTAATATGGACTCAATCATGTTCACATTCCTTACCAAAGAGTCTTGCAGAGAAGCACACGAGAGATTTTTCGATGATGCCACAATAGTCAGATGGAGATTTATTGAAAAAGTTATTAGTGGGAGAGATCAGTTGATATCAAAATCGAAAGAGTACAAAATAAAAAAGTATTCAAATTGTAAAAAGAATGATACTTACATAAAAATTGTAAACTCAAGAAAGAAAAATAGAAAAAATTTCAAACCTGATTCTCATTATCAAGCATTATACTCAAAGGATTTCCAAGAAAACTTACTTGAGAAAGGTGGTTCACCTAAGGATGGTGAAGTGTTATCAGTAATAATTTCATAAAAGAATCTAAACCATCAATGGATTTTATATTAAGGTACTTCATTCCATATAACACCATACAGAGACTATTTTTACACATCGATTATGTGATGGTGGCACAATTTATATATGCAATGATAGCATGTGTAAAATTATAAGGATTATAGATATCAAAATTATTATATTTGAGGTATCACATATATAGCTTTAGGTGTACAAGATGTACCAGATCGGCAAAAGATTCTTCTATCATTTAAAAAAAAAAATTGATAAAGATTACTATAATTTTCTTATGAAAATGGTTGATTGAAGATTGTAAAAGGAGTGATGGTAGTTGCAAAGAGAGAGTAGATAAGCAATTTATCGATTAATTGAAGATACTATAGTTGGTGATGCTATTATTAACAATGTCGTGATAGATCTACTACAATCTGGCACAAGCGATTGGGCCACATAAGTAAGAAATGATTAAAGGTACTTTTTATCAAAATTTATTTTCTGATTTAAAATATATTAATTTAAATTTATGTGAGAATTGCCTATTTGAAAAGTTTCATAGAACTTATGTTTTCTCTTTTATTACTAAAATAATGATGTCTTAAATCTAATTCATTCTAACACTTGAGAGGCTTGTCACGCTTAAACCCACCTCCTGCACGGTCGATTCAGGGTAGACGGACCTAGCTCACGACGTGTTGGATTTCAAGTTCGGCACCCAACGCTCATACACCAAGTCCTGCGCTCGGTGCTAGACCCTAAATTTTAGGAATAAGTTTTTCTTTTCTTTTCTTATTTCTGTAATATGGTATCACGACTCAGATAAGCATCCATTTTACACAAAATAACATTTTCACTATACATAATCAACTATATACATCAGGTCTATATATGTACATCATGAATATACATTCCTAAAAACTCAAAATAAAACTTAATTAATCCAAACATCCGTGATCTATCTACAAGTGGTATTTATCTTTTGTTCTTCTTTCATATCCATACCTGGTAGAAAAAAAGAGAGCTTATAAAGCCTAATGAGTGCGTGAGAGAGTGCATTGTATCCTATATGCATTTTATAAAGTACGAATGATGAGATAGTATGAATGATGATGCATATGAAGAGAAGGTATGCAATGTATGCAAAATATGCAAGATATACATAATTATGAGTCATGATCACTGGATCTCAGTTATCCCCAACATCTCTGCTATTACAACTACAACCGTATCACCCGTGTCCATAACCACATCATCATCAACATGCTTTCATATCATATCATAACACTATACATCTTGGAAACCACCGTGGTTAACACCCATGTACATCGAACACCAGTAATCGCCCTTACGTTGATGTCTTGAGACTTCCACCCGGCACATTAGAAGCGAACCACAATCGCGCTTATCCTCACCGGCGAATTAGACCAGTCCCTATTTGCACCTCATCCCTTTAGTAGGTTAAACCCACCTCTTCTCAACCGACCTAGTCAATGGGAGTCAAATCTATGACCCATGTGTCCACTCGGCTCGACAGTGAGGAATCCCTAAGTACCATTAAGATCTATGGACTTTCAACTCAAGGGACTCCTTTCTGCCCCTACTATTTCGCACTTATTAGTGCACTTATTTGTCAGTGGCGTGAGCTAAGATGCCTTGAGTTGGTTGAGCCTCTAATGAAAAACTTTTGAAGACTGGAGACTTAAAGCATTAAGGCATGAAGATACATGTAAACATTAGGTGCCTTGATAAACCTAGCTTAGACCCCATTAATTCAAAAAAAAACCATACTTTGGATGATCCATTTCTAATAGGAAAACCTTGTTTGATCGTCCAAAGCCTTAGGATTTTAATTCAACATGTTAGCTAGGCTTTAGAGGAATTTCAAGGTCCTTCAATCTGACCGAACCCCTATTCGGTCTGACCGAAAGTGACCCAAATAGGTCAACAAGCCTGATAGAAAAATAGGGGAATTCGGCCCCATCGGACCTATCTTCAATTGGCTTCGATGGCACCGAAGTACACCTTCGGTCTAACCAAAATTCACTAAAAGTGGTCAATGAAGTTTATTGAAAATTCAATATATTTCAACTCCAGATAGACCATCCTTCTGCTAGCTTCGTTGCGACTTAAGACCATATTCGATGCGACTGAAGACTAGTCATTATAGATCCATTGGAGCTTTTTTTTCTTTATATATTTTACAATCGGATCTTTGTGTAAATGATGATTTTGAGTTAGTTAAAAGCCTAGTGTATCTCAATACTTCCTAAGCGTTCTGGGATCTCACCCAAAAGGATTCATGCTCTCTTCTTTTTTATTATTCACACTAATGAGCATTCCAAGCTTTATTTGGGGAAGAACATGAGTTCTTACATTCTCTAAAGTTTAGACTTGATTTTTTAGATAAGCCATTTATCTAAACTATTTTTATAAATGAATCCTTGATTAGAACAAACCATACATTAGTTATAAGGATTCAACCATTATCCTCCATTTGCCTTGGTCACCTCATTGGAGCAAGACATGTAAGACAAGTCAATCGTTTGAAGTCGAAGAAAATCGACATTAAAGTTTGAGGGAGCAATTGAGTAGCCGATTCAAGCATGGGAGAGCATTGAAGAAGTAACTCAAGAAAGCGCATTAACAGGGCTTAATCTGACAAGTTTGGTTGTCATTTTTAGAGTCCTTCCACTCTTTCCTTATGTAGGATTGAGTGTAAGAGTTTATGACCCAAACTCAATAGGTTCTTGTATAGGACCTAGGCTCTTGTATAAGGTCAAATTCATTGGACACGGGTGCATACATGTTAGTCTCCAAGGGGAGCCTTCGGCAGGAGTAAATATAGGGTATTGAATTAGGTCTGCTAGTGGTTGTTGGTTGACCGATAGAAAAACAATTATGTTTCCTATAGAGCCACCAACATAAGTGAGTACATGGTCCATTGACACGGGTGCGTACGTATAGGTTAATGGTTAGCTTAGGAGAAACTATTGTAAAGGTTAGAAGTGAACCTAATTTAAAACCTCTAAGATAGTAAATATCAGTATACTAGAGGAGAGTGGAGTAGACAAGTAGTCGAACCACTATAAATGTTTGTCTTTAAGATTGAATATTTGCAATTCTATCCATGCTTATGTGTTTAATTAGTTGAATTATATAAATGCTTGAATAGATTGTATGCTAGCTATTTAATCAGTAAAGCACACTGCTACAATCCGAAGATTGCACACCCAAGTGTAGGTAGCGAAGTAGTAAAATACTCGGTATGACCGAGGTCGATCCACAGGGATTGGGGTTAAGAACACTTAGAGGAATTAGTTTAGGTGAGAGAGATAAAATCTGAAATTATCCATGAGAGTGGAGCAAGTTGCGTATGGTGAAAAACAAAAATAGAAAAGGGGCTAAAGCATCAAGGATCCACCTTTGATTTATCCACAAGGTTTTGATTCATTGGTCCAACTATAACTCAACTAGAATCGAATAAAGATTCATTCCAATCGGAAGATGAAACAGTTAAACCATTGGCATATTTCATAAAAGATGGTGATCTGAACCGATTGATTTAACCATAAAGCACTCGTTAGTTGATCGCAGAGAATTCCAAGCATCCACTGTACCCAGAGTCGACAATGGATCAAGGAATTGTACATATCAACAACTTTGCCAACAAGTCAACCAATAAGATCACAATTTATACGATCAAATGCACACTTACAAGATAGGAGGCTTTAATTGACCAATCCAACCGTTAAGATCTCGTCTATCGATCGTAGGGAATCCAAAGCATACAATGTGCCCAGAGTCTACAATGGATCGAGGGATTTACAGATCGATGACTTTACCTATACTAACTCGATGACCATAGGGAATCCAAAGTATCCAATGTGCACGGAGTCGACGATGGATCAAGGGACTTTCTCGATCATGAACTAGCTAATTGGTATGCAAGAGATCCCAAGCATCCAACGTGCCCGGAGTCGATGATAGATCAAGGGGCTTACACAACAATAGCGTCCACCGAGGTGGATAACCGAACTAATCAACCAAAGAGAACTCTAATATTCAAGCACAATTGTTGAACCAAAAGAACAAAAGCTTGCAAATTTCTTCAAAGGCTTCACCCCTAGCCTTAGCTAGAGGTTTAGCCAACTATGCTACAATGGAGGACTAGAACTTCTACAAAAGAAAAACTACTCTACACTACAAAAGAAAGAAAGAAAACTAAAGAAGAGAAGAGTTGTAGAGAGGATGGGATGATTGGATGATGGAAATGAGAGGGAGAGGAGCTCCTTTTATAGCCTCATGAGAAGATCCAAGCCTAAGTGGCACTCCAAGCAAATCTCCTCTAGGTTTGGACTTGGAGTTAGGCTTGGGAGATGAGCCGGCACTTCAAAGCCAATAGATTTGATTTTTAGGTTTGGGTTAGGAGTTAGGCTTCGAATGCCCAAACCAAACTCTTCTTTTTGGTTTGGAGCTCATGAATGGAAGAGGATGGAGAGAGCATTTACTTAGCCTAAGGATGGAAGGTAACTAGGTGAGTTAACTGGGTTCACATGAGTTGGAGTTGACTGGGTCCACATGGAGAATTTGGACAATCTGAACAATCTGGACCGTCCATAGAAGATGGGGTCCACAACCGTATGTGTGTCGGAGTTCAGGTTGTTGGACGACTGAAGATGAGATGAGTTTTCATCAACTGGTTAAGGTGGACGATGGCGGAGTCCTCCATTAGCATGTGTGAAGCTGATCGTTGATGATGGAGGCCACCCGAGATGAATGGTTAGTAAAGATCTCCAGCTGTTGTACATGTGGGCATGATGATGTTCACCACTGCTGGATGATGGAGGGTTGAAGACTGTGGCCTGGATCAGCATCAACTGTGGGGTCCACTGCTGAACGGTAGAGATGAAGATGGTGGCCGTTGATTTGATGGGCATTAAATCTCCATCTGATCAATAGTTAGATGGTTGTGAAATAATGGCTGTTGAAGATTGAACGGCCAAGATGCTGCTGGAGTTCTGATGGACCGAATGGATGGCTAAATTTGGACGTCACTTGCTGATGGACGGCTGATGGAAGATGAATGGAGTGGAATATCATGCTGGCCACACAAGACGAACAGTGGAGATCTAATGGTGGGTCGCTGTCCATATGTTTGGATGGTCTGCTGTTTGAGTGGACGACGGATTTGAAGTGGGGCCCACTTGCCATCTGGACGGTGGATATTCATGCTGCTGCACGTGTGGGACGGCCTGGTGCAATGGACGTTGGTTGATGTTGAAAGTTGGTGGAGCCCACTTTGATAGCTGGATGCATGGCTGGATAGATGTCCTCTGCCGGACGTTGGAAATGAGGTGAACGGCTAGGATCTGAGTTGGGCCAGCACGTGTCAGATGCTGGTGGGGTCCACTGATGTTGCCTGAGGGAGCCGTCCACCTGATGAACGTTGAACGGTTAGGATATAGGGGCTGCACACTTTGGATGGACGGATGATCATCTTCTGCCTTGGACGACTAGAATGAAGTTGCTCCACATGCTGAAGTTGATGGACGGCTGGATATCAGACTGCACGTGTGGATGGTGGGCTGTTGTTGGACGCTGGAGATGGACGGTCCACTTGATGGTTTGGACGCTGGTGGAGTCCTCCTGCTGGACGTTGATTTGCTGGTTCGTGCTGGTGCTGCAGATGGTTGGATGCTTTGCACGTGTGGTTGCTGGAGGACCTGATGGAGTTGATTGGAGATGGTTTTGGACGCTGGTGGAGTCTCAAGTTGGCCTGCTGCATGCGTTGGGCTTTCATGTTGTTGCTAGTCGATGGTGGACAACGTCTGATGGACGGTAGACATCAAGTTGAACAATTGAGATGAACATCTCCACTTGGCGCTAGATGCTTGGTTCACCCTTCATGTGGACATCCAATCTTGATCGACCGAACTTGTTTGATCGCCAAATCATTACCATCAAATATGCACCGCCTAGAATTCCAAATGAGCGGAGCTGTGATGTGGTCTTTCATTTCCACCATTAAAACAGTCCGGTGTTCGATCTCTATGGCTTGATTTGCTTCAAGATTACTAACACGCCTGATCTTGCTTTCTTTTAGGCCTTCAAATGCCCTGATTGGATTGAATCTTGCACAACCTCTCCTGATCACCTAAACATTGAAAAATCGCCTAATGAGGGACAATTAACCGGAAAAACAATGATAATGTCCTTAACAACCAGGGTTAATTATACAATATTAAGCACTTATCACACACATAAGTTGTATTTTCATATCTCCTTACAGACTAGTTGCTTAGATTGTTTCATCTTTTATGGTTTATGTGATTGGGCCCAATTGGCTTAAGTCTAAGTGTTACTTGCTTAAATTTTAATTGCTAAATTAATTAACTAAGTGTTAGAACTAGAAAATGAATACGATTACATTTTCTTGAAATGTCGTGTTTTGTTGCTCTGGGGTTCTGAATATAGAAACATTCGTAGATAATCACAAGCATTCACCAAAGTACACAAGAGAAAAGATATCGCAAGGCGAATTTTATTCCAGAGATTCTGAGATCTTGTACATTCCAGGCCGTGATCTGGCACGAGCCCTTAATTACATCGAATGATCGATGACCCTTGATTAAAAGGCAAAAGACTAGTCAGCGGGGACTATGGTCTCAGAGTTCATTGGTCACGGAGACCTGTGTTTTGGTGGTCGCGGAGACCTGTATTTGTATGGTCACGGAGACCTGTGTTTGTATGGTCGCGGAGACCTGTGTTTGTATGGTCGCGGAGACCTGTATTTGTTATAGACTGATCCACCTTTGTACGAGTCGGATGTCTATGTCCCATGTTTTGACCGGAGATCCGGGCTGAGACTGTCAGGGTTTATGGCTGAGATGGACGAATCTGGGCCCGCGCCTGTCAATGTAGGGACAAGTGACCTCGGGAAGTCCATTCTACAGTTGTGTGTACCTGCGCAGCTCAACCAGCGGATGCCGTTTGGATGGGTAGGGCATCGACTGTTCTTGGAATATCAGTTTTTAACATATTGTGTGTGATAGTTCAGAACTCTCCTGGTGTGGTTTATCGTGTTAACCATAGTCCCCTTTGCTTAGTCCAGACCTGGATTTGGGTCATATTATGATAGTACACGTAATGATGATGCATCAGTATGATTCTGGGCGCCGGCGGCCTCTTTTCGGGAGAATTGTTCCATTCAGCTTGTTGGGTCGGATCGGACTCTGAAGGCTTGTGTTCTGCTCATTGGGTAGCCCGGATGGGTCGTTTGACTGCTCCATTGCGTCCGAAACGCTCGGAATACCCAAAATAGGCTCAAACGGGGCTTAAAAATGTTATCAAATGAGGATTTAAAGGTGCTGGAACGAATGTGCAAAGTGCTGATTTTTGCGATTCGCTGGCCTGATTTTATTGACGCGCTGGGGCCAGTGCGTCCATAAATGATTTTCATGATGCGCTGGGTAATTTTATGACGCGCTGGAGCCAGTGCGTCCTTAAATCTAATTTTTCGATCCGCTGGCCTATTTTGCGACGCGCTGGGGCCAGTGCGTCCTAAAATTATAATTTCCTGATGCGCTGGGCTATTTTGCGACGCGCTGGGGCCAGTGCGTCCTTAAAATAGCTTTGACTTGATAACTTGTATTTTTCTGATCCGCTGGGCTATTTTGCGACGCGCTGGGACCAGTGCGTCCTTAAAATGCCACGATTGATGGTTTGCGTAATCCGCCGGGGATTTTCCTGATGCGCTGGGTCACTTTTATGATGCGCTGGGACCGGCGCATCGGAAAAAGATGACTTAGTCATTCCTCCAGACCTGGTATAATCGGAGGTGCGATTTTCGGCGAGGGGTTCCGGCGGTCGGAGAAGGATTCCGGCGATCGGAAAAGGTTTTCCGGCGACGAGGTCCTCTCTCTCTCTTGCTGAATGATGCAAATGAGGTGGTGGGCGGGGTATTTATAGGTATCGTCGTCCAATAGGCGGTTGACACGTGTAGCGCGTCTAGAAAATGAGTCGGCGCGTCGATAAATGCGCTCGGCGCGTCGCGAAATGATCGGAGTCCAGGAGTTGGTTTGCAGGACGCGCCAGCTGCCAGCGCGTTCTGAAATTAACTGATTTTTTGGATGCGCTGGGTGAATTTTTGGATGCGCTGGAGGCAGTGCGTCCTTAAAATCATTTTTTGGATGCGCTGGGCGCAGTGCGTCCTTAAAATCTTTTTTGGATGCGCTGGGCGCAGTGCGTCCTTAAAATCTTTTTTTGGATGCGCTGGGCGCAGTGCGTCCTTAAAATCTTTTTTGGATGCGCTGGGCGCAGTGCGTCCTTAAAATCCTTTTTGGATGCGCTGGGGGCATTCGTGTTGCGATTTTCGATGCACTGGCCCTAAATCCGACCGCGTGATGGTTTCGGCATTCGGAATCATCATTTCGGGGATCCTCACTTTCGGGACCCCAACAGATGCCCCTCCGATGCGTTGGGATGGACGAGCGGCGATCCATTGCGACGTATCGGATTTTCTGGGTCCCACTATAAATAGGGGATCCCTGGTCATTTCGTCATTTCACTGTTCATTTTCAACGACCAGAACTCTCGGCCAGCGCATCGATTTTTTCTCCAGCGCATCGATTTATTATCTCCAGCGCATCGAAATATTAGGTAGCGCGTCGAAGTATTCCAACTTTGTGTTTTATCGACGCGCTACGCACAGCGCGGCTGTTGGACTTGTGGATTTCTGATTTTCTGAACGCGCCATAGTGCAGCGCACACAATAAGTACTCAGCGCGTCCATTTTATCGACGCGCTAAGGTCAGCGCGTCATCCCGTGCCTTTATTAACCAATTTCATGACGCGCTGTGCTCAGCGCGTTGAACTCTGTAATTTCTCGATGCGCTGGGTCCAGCACGTACTTGTGTCCGGGAAAATTTATTTTAATGGACGCGCTAGGGTGTGGCACTCAGAATTCTTAACTTTGGTGGACTTACCATTTCTTGAACGCGCTGGGCCCAGCGCGTCATGTCCTTCGGACTTGTGATTTTACATGATTTTCGCGATGCACTGGGCTTCGCGCGTGCAATTTTGGGACTGCAAAGTCTACTAAATTTATTACATAAACCGGCTCCCGCACACATCTCCGGACTTGATCAATTGGCCCGATCGCAAGGTGTGTTCAGGCCAATAGGCGCTGATCTCTGAGTTGGGGAAGTTGTCAAATTCTGGTGTCCTGTCTTGATGCGTTTATCGTGGCTTAACAGACTTACTTGCGGGTTCATTTGACCGTTGCTCACGATATTTGGGACTCATTCCGGGTGCGAGGGGTCTCAGGCACCCTCTTACTAAACCAGATCTGATTTGAGCATCACCAGGGTATGTGAAACCTCGCGCACCTAACTCGTGGGCCTCGGTGGAGTCTGCGGTTTCTGCGGGTTTTGCACCGGCAGTCCGTCGTGTCTCCAAAGGGCGTGAACCCCCATGCCTCTGTCTCGTGTTCGCGCATGCATGCCAGTCGTCTCATGGAGGCGTAGGGTCTCGCACACTTGGGAGACTCCCCGGCCTTTTTTAGTTTAATCGGCAATTCTAATGACGATTTTAAAGTGTTGTTTCGAGCATACCTTTACATGTCGTTTCTCGGCTTTTCTGGCTTTGCATGAGCGGTTTTGTGCATTTTTCTTCTGTCGGACTGCCTTACGGGTTCATCTGTCTTGTTCTTTAGCAGACGATGGTCATAACCCGTGCTTCCCTTCGCGCGGCTCGTGACTGCATGGGGCGGCTATTAAACGATCTGGACCAACCCGAGGCTTGGTCATCTCTTGCTAATCAATGCGATGAGGTGGCTGAAGCCTCGACTCGCCTTGGCGCTGAATCCCGCCCGATCCTCCGGGCTATGCAGAATATCTCGGCGATGGCGGGCATCGCTGATGAGCGCAAGGAGGCTATATCTGGCTACATCGGCGATTCTTCCCTCCTGGAGGAATTGGCGGTTCTGGAGGCGGCGGAGCCTTCTCTTGCTGCTTCCTTTCTGTCCCTCTCGAAACGTCTCCACTTCCTAAGGGACGAGAAGAGGGAGAGTAGGAGATTCCTGGCTTGGCTCATTCCCTTGGCGGAGGCCGAATACCCGGATCGTCGTGCTGGCATTTGGAGGATGGTCAGGGCGGCTCTCCGGGAGCACGATGACTTGGCGATTGACTTGTCCGCGATAAGGAACTACGCTGATGCTGAGCACCTGAACTTCGACCTTGTACAACAATGCATCTCCATCTTGGTGGACTTGGTCTACAAGGAGGCCCTGATTCAAGCGAGGGTCGATGAGCTGAGGGCTCGAGTTCTTCCTCTGGTGCAAGACTGAAATCTTCATTTTCTGGCTTGGGGGAGGGGGTCCCCACAATTTTGGGTCATTTAATATTGACTGTCGGCTTTTTATCTTTTCAAAACAATTGACTTTGAATGGTTTGGGCTTTGGCATGGCCCTCGTGGTTTAATGAATGCTATTTATACTTTTCCGCCTTATTTCTGTCTTTTGAAAGCTTGCGCGTTTGTGATGATGTTGGTGTTGCCATTTCATTTCATTCTCATTGGTTGGTGATGTTGTGCATTGGCCTGGATCGGTGCCTGTTCTTCGTTCACTTGTTGCTTCTTATGCTTTTGGATTTCGTGAATGCTTAATTGTCTTTATGAGGATATTTTCACGTGCTCTGTACTTAAGCCCCTTTTCTACGCCATTGCAGATTATAATGGCCAGCGACCCTTCGCAAGCCGGTCCTTCGGGTCCGTCTCAAACTCCATCCAAGCGTAAGCGGGCCGCCACCAAGCAGACTTCTAGACCGTCAGCTGAGAACCCACAGTGGTTTCTCCCGCCCGAGACATTCAATTTCTACGAACGTATTCTGACCCTTCCAAAGAATGTCCAGCGAAAGATACTTTGCGACAAGGTCTTACCGCCCCCTCCTGATGAGGGTACCCAGGAGGAGTGGGATGCGTGGTACGCTCCCTTACAAGGTTTTCGGACCGATGAGATTGTCGGGTCCGAAGAGGGCGAAGCGAGCCCAATTGAGCCTGCTCAGTCTGCCAAGCGCGGTCGTCCAAAGACGACTGGGAAGAGCGCCAAGCAAATCTATATAGAAAACCAGACTAAGTCGAAGTCCGACAAAATGAGGGTTGTCTGGTCTTCTGTGAAGCTGCCAGTATCATCCCTTGTAATCCGCAACCCTTATACGAAGCAGTTCATCCATTTCCCTAAAAGCTTCCAGAGATACCGCTCTCTACCGAGCATCGAGCCCTCCGATATACGTCGCGCAAATTCTTTCTATAGCGTCGATTCCTGGACGTCCATTCCAGAGACGTTCGTCAACTGTGCCATATCCAAGAACGGCACTCAGCAGTCTGTCCTTGAGGAGAAGGACATGATATTTTTGGAACCGAACCACGACCCTCATCTGCCCTTTCCGACTCACTATTACGAGACCCTGCGCCAAAGGTTTCGTCCTCTGTCTGATGCAGAAATTTGGCCTACTGGGGGTTTCAGGACCCGAGGACATTTGAGCCCTCATCCCGGTTATGAAGCTTGGGCCAATCGGATAGTCGAGCGGCACGAAGAGATCTTGAAGCAAGTAGGTCTCCTTCGGGCCATTCAAGCGACATCGAGCTATTTCCATCGAGAACCTTGCATTTATAAGGGGTTCCTGAATCATTGGAGTTCTGTCACCAACTCCTTTCATCTGCCTTGCGGAGAAATGAGCATCTCCCTCTGGGATCTGTATCGGATAGCAGGTCTTCCTATTCGCGGCAGAATCTATGATGAATGGACTCCTAGTGATGAGGAGCTGTCCAAGAAGAAGAAGGGTGTTGATGAAGGCTTTTATTCTGCAGCCTGCTACGAATTGTTCGCGGAGTTGCCGCAGTTTCTATCCTCCAGAGATAAAGTGCCTTTCGAAGACTGGCTAGTGTACTTTAGCCATGGCCTGAAGTGAGTTTCTTCTCTTGTCTTGCACTGTTCGCGCACTGTTTCATTCTCTTTTTCTTCCGCTGATGGTTTTCTTCCTGTCTCAGCTTGGATTACGGATTGAGCGATGAAGGTCGCAAGGATAAATTAGTCTTGGAGGCCAAGATGAAGAAGAAATTTCCGCGGCCGAATAAGCTATCCCCTACCTGCGAACTTGCCGGGTTCTTGGCCTATTGGCTGTGTTGCGTGGCCCTCCCGAGCTCTAAGCAAGCGGACGGTGTGC
The DNA here is from genome assembly GCA_003013855.2 of Liriodendron chinense. Taxonomy (NCBI): domain Eukaryota; kingdom Viridiplantae; phylum Streptophyta; class Magnoliopsida; order Magnoliales; family Magnoliaceae; genus Liriodendron; species Liriodendron chinense. Next base: position 140,754 of record PVNU02002925.1, read on the forward strand.
GAGTTTCCTGTTTCGCCGTGGCGGGGAGTTTGGCCGATGGTCATCGCTACGCATTGGCCCCAGTAGTATTGTGTTCAATATATCGGGCCTTCGGTGGTGTCATTAGCAACAAAGGTTCGGCATCCTTCGGATTGAATTCTGCTTATTGTGGGTGGCATTTCTTCTCGGGATGGCTTGGGGTCTACTTCCCGTGGGTATACGGCATGGAGCTTAAGGACTTCATCCAGAGGGGATCTGTTCCACTACACGCTTTTCAAAAACGGAAGATGATCAGCCGAAATCCGGCGACTATCGTGACGAAGATAGCCCGCCATGACGACGTCGACTTCTTCCTCTTCTCGGGGACTAACAGCGAGGATCCGGACCTGCTTGACGACGACGAGAGTCTCAGCTCTTATCACCGCTCGTTCTTGGTGTCCATTCGTCCGAGTTCGTTGCCTTTAAGAGAGGGCGCTGAATTTTGGAGAGAACCATACTACCCGAACCGATTCGCCAGGCAGTTCGGTTATGATCAAGGGGTACCGGAATTGATCGGACCGGTGACAAGGGAGCAGCGGGCATACGGCACAGGGCCGATCCATTGGAAGTGGATATGGCGACAGCTTCTGCTTACCAGGTCAGGTTGTTCTTTCATCGTTCCCGGGACGGAGTATGTCCCCGGCGCCACGTATGGATGGATGCGGTGGTGGGCCCACCAATATTCCTTGGTTCGCAATAACCGACACGTGACAGATCCCGTCTTCGTCTCTCCTCCGATTGTTAATCCTACTCCTGCCGACGGCTTAGGGTACGTAGCAGAGCCACTTCGCCAACTGGCTACCCCTGGCGTGCAGAAGTTCATGACTTCCCTGAACGTCATAATAGATCATGAGAAGCCCGAGCATACACTCGAGGGGTGGGTCGCTCATGGCCAGAGGGTTACGTTACAAGGGAACCCGGATTCCCCACTTGTCGGTCCTATGACAGAGGGGCAGAGGGAGCGTTATGACATTGGCGATGATGATGGTGGTGAAGCTGCTGCAGCGGGGAATGCCGGTGATGAAGAGGAGGCGGATGATGGCGGCGAAGGGAATGACGGTGGTGATGATGGTGGTGACGGAGAAGGCGGTGGTGAGGGAGGCGTTGTGGCGGCAGGCACCCCGCCCTCCGGGGGTCAGGGAGGTCGCGGCCAAAGCCCGGCAAGTCGGACGGGCCTGTCCAGACGTTTTGCGCCCGAGGATAGTGATTTCGAACTATCTCCTGAACGTTCTGGGCCCCGCATAAAGACTGCTCATCGCGTCTCTGTTTCTGACGGCGGTAAGAAAATAAAGGACCTGCTGAAGTTGTATAGAGCTGAGAAGGCGCGGAGCCAACCCCCCGGGGCTGCCGGCAGCGTCCCGACCGATGATGCAAGCGGTCCAAGGGAGGAAGGGGAGATGAGTTCGCAGGCGGGTCTCGGCGGAGATCATCCCGTGGAGGGAGGCGAGGGTAGCGAGCCAGTGTATGAGCGATCTGTTCCTGAGGTAGACATAGAACCCGTCCCTATGGACGTCGATGGTGAGCCGCGAGCTGAAGACCCCTTCCTTACCGTTCCTGTCAATATCGAAGCAGCAGTGAACCCTGGTCCTGCTCCTGAGGCGAGACCCGTTGTCTCATTAGAAGAGGCCTCACTCCCTCCCCGAGGAATCATGCTTGCAGAGGTCACTAGCGTTCCAGAGCCTATTGCCGAAGTGCCCCTGGCCGCTGAACCAGCCCGGGCTATCTCTGCCTCTGAGGTCGTCATTCTTTCTTCTCCTGAAATGCTCGAGCCGGCAGCGGAAATCGTGGTTGGATATGCCCCCAGCTCGTCGAGACCTGTTGCCTCAACCAGTGTACCGGGTGATGAAATCCCTACTGGTATAATATTTTCCTTCATCGTTTGTTCGCTTCTTTTCTCTCTTCAGTGTGCTAACGTTTACCGTTTCTTTTACCAGCCACTGCCCCTGCCATCGTCCCGGCTCCTGTAGTCCTGCCCGAGGCATTCCTCTCGTCTCTCCGGGGCTTATCAAGGACCAAGGCGAACCTTCTGAAGAGTTTACTGTCCGACATCGTCGATTCGCTTAAGAAAGGAGACGAAGGGTCTATCTTGGATGAGGCGTTGCAGGCGTTGGAACTCACTGCTACGTGGCTTGGAGTCGACATCTCTTCGATAGTCGGCCATGTGTCACAATTCAAAGATGGTGTGGCTCAAGTAAACGATGCAAGGCACTTTAGGACTGACCCCTCTATTGAAGAAAAACGCGGTCAGTTGAGGTCCCTTATTCCGAAACTAGAGTTGCACGAGGTAGACATGGCCGCAGTGCAGAGGGATTGGCAGGCTGTGGATACTGAGCACCAAGAGGTCACCAGGCGTCTTGCAGAAATTGAGGATGAGATGGCCCGATTACGTGCCGAACATTCTGTCGTCCATTTCAAACTTTCGAAACTTGGTGGTCAGAAAGCAACCCTGCAGTCTTCTATTGACCAACGCAAGACGGAATGTGACGCTGTGAGGGCACGGATCACGGAGCTGCAGCGGTCTCTTCAAGATACTCCCGACCCTGTTCAAGTCCTGGCCGAGGCTGAGGCAAGACAAAAGGCAATCGCGGGGTCCGCGGTTAACCTACTAGAGCAGTGCTTGAGAACTTTAGATGGTTAGGCTGTAATGTAATGATAATGATTCTTTTGTAGTTTTAAAACACGTTGTAATGAGTGTTGTATCATTATGTATGCTAGTGTGATGATGAGTTCATATGGTGCTTCTTGGCCCGTTTGTCGTTCCTCTTGAATTTGAATGCAAAACAGATTGTGCTATTTGGAAAGGAACGTCCCCCTGTTTAGGACTTGAACCTACGCGTGTGTACGGGGATGTAGCCGAGCCTTGGCTTAGGGCTTATCTTGATTTTAATATTCTCGAAAAGGCGTCGTGTCTTGCTTGACGTGCCTCGAGCTTTGGTGACCCTTCCAATACCTGTGTAAGCATAAAGCAGATGATCAGCTTTTTAGTTTAGTCATAGCACGACACTCTTTTTTTTGGCATCTATTCTATTACATTCCCTCTATCGGGGTGTTTACAACTTGCAATGATAGTTTTACGTCAGGTGTAATATCTTTTCAGGAATCGACCATTTACTAGCGAACTGACACCCTGTCCTTTGCAATCTATTACCCGATAGGCCCCGTTGGAATACACTTCGTCGATAATGCAGACGGGGTCCCACTTTGGGTCGAACTTGCTCCTCGATCCTTGGAGCAGTGCTGGACGCTTCATCATTAACACGAGATCGCCCCTTTTGAATGATCTGCCTCTAACGCGCTTATCGTACGCTGCGGAAATTTGCTTTTGATATATCTCGAGCCTTTGCTGGGCAGCGAGCCTCTTTTCATCCAGATTATCAAGTTCGACCATCCGGCTCTTGGCATTATGCTCGGTTGTCAGGGAGTGTCGGAGAGCGACCCGTAGCGACTCAACTTGTATTTCCATCGGGATTACAGCTTCTGTACCGTATACCAGTGAGTAAGGCGTAGCCCGGGTGGCCGTGCGGTGCGTAGTTCGATAAGCCCACAGTGCTTCGGGCAACCGTCTGTCCCAGTCCCTCTTATTCTCCGCCACTGTCTTTTTCAGAATCTTCACAATAGTTTTGTTGAATGCTTCGGCTAGCCCATTCGCAGGAGGATAATAGGGCGATGAGTAGCAATGCTTGATTTTAAATTTTGCGCACAGTTTATCGATGGCAGCATTCTTGAAAGGTGTCCCGTTGTCCGTGGTGATTCTCTCGGGAATACCATGCCGGTATAATATGGCGTGACGAACGAAACCCTCGACATGCTTGGCTTTCACATCTCTCAGGGCGACTGCTTCGGCCCATTTGGAGAAATAGTCGGTTGCCGCGAGGATGTACTGATGTCCCTGGGAGGATGGCAGACTAATTGGTCCGATCACGTCCATGCCCCAGGCTGCAAAAGGCCAGGACATCACTGATTGATGCAACTCTTCCGGTGGCGAACGTATGATATCGGCATGGATCTGACACTGGTGGCATTTCTTTACGTATTCTATCGCGTCCTTCGTCATTGTCGGCCAGTAGTAACCCATGTGTCGTACACGGTGGTGTAAGTTCTTTCCTCCCTGATGAGCACCGCATTCTCCGCCATGAGCTTCTTTTAATGTACTACGTGCTTCATCTTGGTTTAGGCATCGCAGCAATATCCCCTCGTAGGTCCGCTTGTAAAGTATGTCATTTTGGAGCACAAATGAACTGGCACGCCTTCTGATCTGTGTGCGCATTTTGGGCTCTTCTGGTAGAAATCCGTACTTCAGATAGTCAATGAATGATTTTCTCCAATCGTCTTCCTCTGTGATCTCAAAGCAGCAAATGGGATTGACACTCAATCCTCCATTGCGCAGCGCAGCCGTAGGCAGGATTCTTCTTTCTTCAATGGTAACCTGAAGTGGGCTGCCTCCTGGGTTAGCTAAAGCAGCAGCTAAACTGGCGAGTGCATCAGCTCGTACATTCTCCTGCCTCGGTATATGTGAGATACTGCTGTTCCAAAACTGATTGAACATGGACTGCGCTTGGTGACAATAAGGTGATAATTCGGGTTTACGGACTTCGTACTCTGTCGTCAATTGTCCGATGACAAGCCTAGAGTCACCGTAGATACGTATTTCCTTGATTCGCATTTCTAGGGCCAACTGTAACCCAATAATAAGAGCCTGGTACTCAGCTTCGTTGTTGGTGCATGCCGGGACTAATGTGAATGAATAGGGTAGCAGGTCCCCTTGCGGACTGATGAATATAATTCCTGCCCCTGATCCTACCGCTCTAGCCGCGCCGTCGAAATACATCTCCCAATGGCGTGTTTCATTCGTCGCCATGACCTGCTCGTCTGGGAGGTCGTACTCTGTTTCTTCACCGCTTGGTACTGGATGTGTGGCAAGGAAGTCTGCGATAGCTTGCCCTTTGACGGCTCGAGCCGGTATGTATGTCAAGTCGAATTCTGACAAGAGAAGGGCCCACTTGGCCAATCGTCCGGATAACATAGGTCTGTTCATGAGAAATTTGAGGGGATCCGCCTTGGATATTAATGTTATCTGGTGAGAGAGACAGTAATGCCTAAGCTTTTTAACGGCAAAGATCAGCGCCAAACAGATCTTCTCGATCGCTGAGTAGTTAAATTCGGCTCCCACCAGCGTGCGGCTCAGGTAGTAGAGCGCGCTCTCCTTCCCTTCTTCGTTCTTCTGGGCTAAGAGGGCTCCAAGTGAATTTTCACCGACGGCAATGTAGAGGATTAGTGGTTCCCCTTTAATTGGTGCCGCGAGGACTGGAGATTTGTCGAGCAAGTCTTTCAGAGAGTCGAACGCTTTCTGGCAAGCATCGTCCCACTTAAACTGAACTCCCTTCTTGTTGAGGCGCGAGAATGGTTGACAACGACCGGACAAGTTCGAGATGAACCTCCTTAGGTACGCGACTCGGCCTTGGAAACTTTTCAGCTCTTTGAGATTCTTCGGTGGCGGCATCTCCCTAATTGCCTTAATCTTTGTTGGGTCAATTTCTATTCCTCGATGTCTGATAACAAACCCCAAAAACTTGCCAGAGGAAACCCCGAACGCGCACTTCAATGGGTTCATGCGCAGGCTTTTCTTTCTCAGTCTTTGGAATAGTTGCCGTAGATGCTCCCTATGCTGTTCGTGCCCGGCTGATCTCACTACCAGATCGTCTACATAGCATTCGACATGTTTGTGCATCATATCCTGGAAGATTACTTGCATCGCGCGTTGATACGTTGCCCCTGCGTTCTTTAACCCGAACGGCATCACACGGTAACAGTATATGCCCAATGTTGTACGAAAGGCTGTTGATTCCTCATCTTCCGGAGACATACGAATCTGATTATACCCCGAGTAACCATCCATAAAGGACATCACTGCGTATCCTGTCGTGCTGTCGATCAGTAACTCTGGGATAGGTAGTGGGAAATCATCCTTAGGGCATGCTTCGTTGAGGTTCCGAAAGTCTACACAGATTCGGATTTGACCATTCTTTTTCTTGACCGGCACAATGTTTGAGATCCACTGTGGGTACTTAACCTCTCGGATGAACCCGGCCTGGATTAACTTTTCGACTTCTTCTTCGATTTTGGGCACTATATTTGGGTGGAATCGTCGTTGAGGCTGTTTGACCGCTCTCTTCCCTTTCAAGATGCCCAACTTGTGCATCGCGATTGCTGGACTAAGCCCCGGCATTTCTGAGTATGTCCAAGCGAATACGTCCCTGTTTTCCCTCAACAGTCGGATGTATTTTTCTTTCTCCTCTTCTGGGACATTTTTACTTAGGTACGTATTTCTAGGGTCTTCTAGGGTTCCCAGATTTATTTCTTCAAGCTCATCTATCGTGGGCTGTCCCCCGTCCTCTATCTGTGCAGGTGCGGCACTGGGTTGGATAACGTCAGCTACCTCTTGTGGTTGTACCTCTTCCGTAGTATTGATTGTCACCATATTAACATGTCTGATCTTCGTTTTTGCCCCTAACCCTTCTCTTCCCTGATGGACTTTGTTGTTTTCTTCGAACGGCGCTAACATTCTACCATTCGAGGCTGATTCTGAACAGCAGAAGCCCATACTTTTCATGATGTTACGGCTGGCTTCACTGTATCTCCCTTCTTCTATGGGCTGAGGTAAGCGAAGTGGTTTCTCAACCTCGTCCTTGGACCGTGCAGGTTCATCTGTCACTGAATAAAATTTGATTTCTTTCTTTGTATTGGTATTTGGCGGTACCACGAACTGGCTTGGAGCCTTCGGAAAAGGCTTAACTCTTCCTATTTTTGGCGCTGGCATATTGAAGCTAGATTTGAGCACACTCATGTGCTGATTCGAGATCATCTCTAGGACGGACTGCCCGGGCTGTCGCAAGTGTTTCGGGACTATGTAGAATTTTTTGGTAGTCCTTTGAGGTCCTTCAGCTGCCTGACTTGTTTCTTTCTGAATAATGGATTGAGGTTTGGCCCTCTGTTCAAACTTGCTGACTTTCGGTTCTGCCCCTTGCCCTTTCCGCATTGCGCCGGGCTTCTTCGTGTCTCCCCCTTCGTCGATCAGGTCGTAATACCGAGCATCGGCTAAGAATGATTCTGCGATCGTATACGGCTTTGGGTCTGCTGCCACTCTGTACTGAACTCCCTCTCTGTTGTATTTAAAGCACTGATGATAGGTTGAGGGGATGACGCGATTCTGATGGAGCCACGGTCTCCCTAGCAGAAGATTATACGTTGTTACTGCATCGATTACTTGGCATGTTACTTTTGTCTTCAACCTTTCAATTTCTAGCATCACAGTGATCGACCCTAGAGTGCGCTGGCTGTCCTGATTGAACCCTTGAATGACCATGGTGCTGGGACGCAGGGCTGATGGCCTGTAACCCAATCTTTGGAGTGTCTTTAATGACATAATATTCACCGCGGACCCATCGTCAAGCATGCATCGCTTGATCTCCGTGTCTCTAATTGTTCCTGTGACCATCAACGGTCGGTTGTGGTCTGTTGCTTCAATTGTGCGATCTTCTTTGGAGAATGTGATTATAGAGGGATGATCTATTTGCATTGCTTGTTGAATTGGCGCGTTTCCTTCCCAAAACTTGTCTGGATCGCTCATTTCTGCTTCAATTTCTGTCATCATTATTTCTCTGGCTTCACTGTCTAGCAACGCGTTGATCAACATTTCCCTGTACACCTTTGAGAGACACAAGGCGTCGTATATGCTCAGGCGGGCCGGGACCCTTCGTAGGTGTGACACGACATCATACACTATGGGCACTGACCCTTGCCTAGGCTCCGGACGACTGGTCGTGGCTTCGACAGCTTTCTGTTTCAACTTCTGTCCCTGGGGCCTTGTTATGGGTATACCCGGGTTTTCGTCTTCTTGCGTTGGATCGATTGGTTCTGGCCGAATGCGCTCCGGCATTTGTCTTCCGGATCGGAGGATGAAGGCATTGACTTCTCCTTTATCTGTCTGCAATGTCTCTTCTGTTGATGGTTGTTCTATGAATGACACCATTGCGCAATGTACCTGAGTCTCTATAAGTCGGCTCTTCCCCTGGCAATCCTTCTTTCTTGTCCCTTTCTTCCTGCGGTTGAGGAGTCTTCTTCGATTCTCGAGCCTCTTCCGGCTGCTAACTAAAGTCCAAGGTTCTTCAGGTTCAGGGGATAGGGCATGCAATTGGGTATTCTTATCCGAGGGGAGGGCTGAAACTACCCCTGCTGTTTCCCTCGTTGTTGTTTCTGGTGCCTTCATACTGATTACCCCTTGGTTGATCAACCCCTGTATCCTTCCTTTCAGGCTAAAACAGTCTTCCGTCTTGTGGCTCAGGCACCGGTGGTATTTACAATACCGGGGATCATCTACCTTCCCAACCTCGTGGGGCCGAATCGGTTCTGGCAGGCGAATTACCTTTTCTTCTACCAATTGCTCCATGATGGGGATCAGGTCGGTCATGTCGAAGGTGTATGGGCCGTTGGCTCTTTCCCTCTCGGCTATTGTTATTCTCTGAGGAGCGTAGGGCCTCTTGCCTTTTTCTTGGGTAGGTGTTGGTTTCGTGTCTGTCTTGGAATCCGCGGCGGGCCGTTTTCGATCTATCGTATTTTTTCCCTTGTTTACGTTGTGCGTCTCGGCAATCCTCACTCCTTCTCTTTTCTGCCTTTCGGGTCTGAGGTTTACCCGTGCTGCGGCTTCCTCTACCAGGTGTGCTTTGGTGGCTAATTCTCGGAAAGAGTGAAAACTGTTCCCTGACAACCCGTAGGATATCATTGGGTCCAAGGCTCGCATGCACATCTTTATCTGTTCTTTCTCGCTGGGTAACTCTTGACACTGAGCCGCTATTGTTCCCCATCGGTCCATAAATCTCTCCACGGGTTCGCCCTGCCTTTGTCTGATCAAAGCCAGATCTGTCACTGATGTTTCTCTTTCTATAGAGAAGAATTTTGAAATAAAACTGTCTTGTATTTGCTCCCATGACTTCACTGATCCTGCTGGTAGTGACATGTACCATTGGAAAGCTTTCCCCGTCAGCGTTGACCCGAATAACCGCATACAGTACTGTGGGACGGTCGACCAGTTTCCCAATGCTGTGAGGAAGCGAGTGATGTGTTCTTCTGGTGACCCCCTTCCATCAAACTTTTCGAAATCCGGACATCTGAAGTTGACCGGAAATGGTATTTCTTCTATTTCTAGAGGGTATGGGACCTGATATTTATACCCGGTTCCTCTTTCCTTCTCCTTCTCTTGTCGCATGAGACTTGCAATGGTTTGCGACAGTTCTTCTCTCGTCATTTGTGTAGTTGGAACTATTATTCGTTCCGCTGGAACTCTCCTGGCCTGGGTGAGTGGCTCAGCACTAGCTGGCTCTCCTGCTGCCCCTTGAGATTCTTCAGCTAATGGGCGCGTAGGTGGTGCAAGACTTCGAGTAGCATTCTGAGCTATTAAAGTGGTCAAGGCTTCCTGGATCTCTCTCATTCGTTCATTCGTTTCCCGATTAGCCTGAACTAGTCTGTCGATCTGATCTTGGACCGTAGGCAGTTCGTCCGCTTCATACGATCCCTCTTCTGCTTCTGCTACCTGGACCATTGCGACCAGCACTGGCCGGGCCTTCTGATTCTGCCCCTGTCCTGGCTTGATAACTATTGTGGGCTTGGAGCTTCTCGCGATCGTGGTTTTGGTTGATTTTTGTGCGGCACGGGTGACTTTGGACAACGGCGGAAATTGTTCGATCGTCATTGCGGGCACCGAGGACGTGGTTGATGTGGCCTGACCGTTGGTGGAAGTCTTCTTCCCTTGTTTTGGTTGCCACTGTCCCTTGGTCGCCGGGCAAGGTCTTGCAACATTCGCTTTCTTGTATGTTGCTAAGCTGGCTACTTTCTTCTGCTCTTTCTTCTGTTGGCGTGTTTTGACCATCTGCCATCCTGAACTAGAAGCAACCGTCGTGGCTGGAATGAAGCGAGGGAAGCTGAAGCCTCCGGAGGTAAGGAAGGTGCATGAACCGGTCATTGAACATACCATTTCTTCTGTCTGTCCTAGTATCTTGCTAGTTCTGTTGTGTCATAAAATTATTAGAACAGTTCATAAGTGCGGTCGGGAGTATGAGCCCATCGATCGCAGTGCATAAACCGACAAAATGAGCTAGAAGGAGACAAAAAGACGTATAATTGTGAAAATCGTGGGTTCGAAAACCTTTTTGAATGTCTATTGCCTTAAAGATGAAGGGAAGAACGTTCCCGTTGAGAGTCGCCAGTTTGACGCCTGAAGGGCGCCGAAACATTACGCCTCGCGGTAGCTTTCTTATGTGTATATTCGTGCTTGCGAGCAATTGATCTCAGAGTGTCCATATATTCAGATGTAACCAGATATTCTGGTACGGTTCGATCCCCAGCAGAGTCGCCAGTTTGTTAGAACTAGAAAATGAATACGATTACATTTTCTTGAAATGTCGTGTTTTGTTGCTCTGGGGTTCTGAATATAGAAACATTCGTAGATAATCACAAGCATTCACCAAAGTACACAAGAGAAAAGATATCGCAAGGCGAATTTTATTCCAGAGATTCTGAGATCTTGTACATTCCAGGCCGTGATCTGGCACGAGCCCTTAATTACATCGAATGATCGATGACCCTTGATTAAAAGGCAAAAGACTAGTCAACGGGGACTATGGTCTCAGAGTTCATTGGTCACGGAGACCTGTGTTTTGGTGGTCGCGGAGACCTGTATTTGTATGGTCACGGAGACCTGTGTTTGTATGGTCGCGGAGACCTGTGTTTGTATGGTCGCGGAGACCTGTATTTGTTATAGACTGATCCACCTTTGTACGAGTCGGATGTCTATGTCCCATGTTTTGACCGGAGATCCGGGCTGAGACTGTCAGGGTTTATGGCTGAGATGGACGACTCTGGGCCCGCGCCTGTCAATGTAGGAACAGGTGACCTCGGGAAGTCCATTCTACAGTTGTGTGTACCTGCGCAGCTCAACCAGCGGATGCCGTTTGGATGGGTAGGGCATCGACTGTTCTTGGAATATCAGTTTTTAACAGATTGTGTGTGATAGTTCAGAACTCTCCTGGTGTGGTTTATCGTGTTAACCATAGTCCCCTTTGCTTAGTCCAGACCTGGATTCGGGTCATATTATGATAGTACACGTAATGATGATGCATCAGTATGATTCTGGGCGCCGGCGGCCTCTTTTCGGGAGAATTGTTCCATTCAGCTCGTTGGGTCGGATCAGACTCTGAAGGCTTGTGTTCTGCTCATTGGGTAGCCCGGATGGGTCGTTTGACTGCTCCATTGCGTCCGAAACGCTCGGAATACCCAAAATAGGCTCAAACGGGGCTTAAAAATGTTATCAAATGAGGATTTAAAGGTGCTGGAACGAATGTGCAAAGTGCTGATTTTTGCGATCCGCTGGCCTGATTTTATTGACGCGCTGGGGCCAGTGCGTCCATAAATGATTTTCATGATGCGCTGGGTAATTTTATGACGCGCTGGAGCCAGTGCGTCCTTAAATCTAATTTTTCGATCCGCTGGCCTATTTTGCGACGCGCTGGGGCCACTGCGTCCTAAAATTATAATTTCCTGATGCGCTGGGCTATTTTGCGACGCGCTGGGGCCAGTGCGTCCTTAAAATAGCTTTGACTTGATAACTTGTATTTTTCTGATCCGCTGGGCTATTTTGCGACGCGCTGGGACCAGTGCGTCCTTAAAATGCCACGATTGATGGTTTGCGTAATCCGCCGGGGATTTTCCTGATGCGCTGGGTCACTTTTATGATGCGCTGGGACCGGCGCATCGGAAAAAGATGACTTAGTCATTCCTCCAGACCTGGTATAATCGGAGGTGCGATTTCCGGCGAGGGGTTCCGGCGGTCGGAGAAGGATTCCGGTGATCGGAAAAGGTTTTCCGACGACGAGGTCCTCTCTCTCTCTTGCTGAATGATGCAAATGAGGTGGTGGGCGGGGTATTTATAGGTATCGTCGTCCAATAGGCGGTTGACACGTGTAGCGCGTCGAGAAAATGAGTCGGCGCGTCGATAAATGCGCTCGGCGCGTCGCGAAATGATCGGAGTCCAGGAGTTGGTTTGCAGGACGCGCCAGCTGCCAGCGCGTTCTGAAATTAACTGATTTTTTGGATGCGCTGGGTGAATTTTTGGATGCGCTGGAGGCAATGCGTCCTTAAAATCATTTTTTGGATGCGCTGGGCGCAGTGCGTCCTTAAAATCTTTTTTTGGATGCGCTGGGCGCAGTGCGTCCTTAAAATTTTTTTTGGATGCGCTGGGCGCAGTGCGTCCTTAAAATCCTTTTTGGATGCGCTGGGGGCATTCGTGTTGCGATTTTCGATGCACTGGCCCTAAATCCGACCGCATGATGGTTTCGGCATTCGGAATCATCATTTCGGGGATCCTCACTTTCGGGACCCCAACACTAAGCATGAATTTTTAAATGGTCTTATTAGAGTGGTTACTCTAATAAAGTAAGTACCTTAGCCGTAATTCTAAGCTCTGCAAAGCTCCCGCAACGTATAACGTGTTGTGTCATGTTAAACTGCCAATGTAATTTCAATTAGTATCAGAGTGGTTACTCTAATAAAGTAAGTACCTGATTTTTAATTTTTAATTGATATCATTGTTGGTTGCTCTTAAAGGACTTAACTATCTGGAGTGAATCCATAAGAGCTTTAGAATGACGTCTACCCATGAGGGGAGTGTTGTCACCCGACCATCGTATTTTAATGGATCTAACTGCACCTATTAGAAAGCTAGAATAAGAGTATTCTTAAGATCCATTGACTCTATAGTTTGAGTTATGATCCACAAGGTTGGAATATGCCCATAGACCAAATGGTGGTTGATGGTAAAACCATTAACAACCATTAACACTCCCAAAGATGAATCCAAATAGAGTGCCAATGAGAAAGCTTGGTATACCTATGATGCCGAAGCTTGGTACACTCTCAATGCTATTTACTGCGCCGTTTTTCCCGATAAATTTAAATATAGATATACGATTGAGACAAAAAAAAAGGCGTGAGACTTATTAGAAACCACCCATAAGGGCACGATCACAATAAAAAGATCTAAGCTTCAGCTCTTAACCACTAAATTTAAAATTTTAAAATGAAAGAGTCTGAAACTTTCATTAAGTTCCATACTAAATTAAGTGATATTTGCAACTCTATATGAGGTTTAAGAGAGAGAGTTCTGGAGGGTTGTATATGTAGAAAAATACTTATATCTCTTCCAGATAGGTTCACTTCCAAAGTAACCTTTATAGAAGAGTGTAGAAACATAGACACAACAAAAGTATAAAAAAATTTAGGTTCCCTACAAACCTATGAACTACACTTTAAGACCCCCTCTGAGAATAAACTCACTATTTTAAAGACCTCACACAAGCGCTCACATAAGCACAAGAAGAGTAAATCAGAAGAAGACGACAATGATGATAATGATAAAGACAAGGATAAAACTTTTGCTAGAGAATTTTAAAAATTTGTCAAGCTTAATAGAAGGGAGAGTTATGACAAAAAGGACAAATCGGTTGAGCACAAACTATAGGCAAAACTGATAAATAACCTAGAGTAGTCCAATGTTACAACTGTGAGGGTTATGGACATGTTGCCTTTGAATGCACTGGCAAAATAAGATCTAAAGATAAGGCTATGGCGACATAGGATGATATGAAGGAGTCCGAATCCAATTTAAGAGATTCCTCTAGTGATGAAGACCTTAGTCACCTAAGGGTTCTAGTGGCCTCCACCACATCCTCTCTCCCTAGTCATTTGGGAGATGATTTCACCCATAACTCGTCATAATTATGAGTTCCCAACACTTCTTTAAATAATTCACCATATGAGGGAGTTGATGAAGTGGATTGGCCCTTTAGAAGTAGAAACTAAGAAAATCTTAGTAAAGGCAATCATAATAATAGTATATCGGAAAATCAGAGGATTTATACTTTATAATCGTGCTTAATAGTTAAATTTAAGAATTTTAGCCCTACTTCCTTTTAGTCTAGCATAGTCGTTTATTTTGGTATCTTTAGCTTGCTAGACTATGCCTGATCACCTTTGCTAGATAGGAATATCTTTTGTGTGCTCATGTTTTGCATGCTCCATGTCTTTAATGTCTACATGCACCCTAATGTATTCCCATGTTAGTGTAAGCTTATAGTTAAATCTGTGACCTAATAGAGATTTTCATTATCTAAATTTATTGGCTTATCTATGGAATTATCTCATTGTCAAATACTAACAAAAAATGAAAGAAATATCAAGTCCAACCAACACAATGTTCTATGTTTTGCAGGATCTATTTATTATTATAGAAAACTGATCAAGCTGGGGGGAAACATTTAAAGGGGAGCAATGCAAGAGAGTTTACATGTCTTAATGTATTCGAGTTGTAAATTTTTTTATTTTTAACATGTAATCTTTATTGTTGTTTTGGTTTGTTATTAGTGTACATTGGTGTTCACCATGACAGGGTCTAGTTTGTTTTTTTCACATAATTAACAAATTGGGAAATCGTTAGTGCACCTATTTGTCAATGACGTGAGCTAGGATGTCTATAATCAGTTGAACCTCCATTAGAAGACTTTTCAAGACTAAAGACTTGAAGTATCGAGGCATAAAAATATAGGTAAATATGAGGTGCCTTGGTAAACTTAGCCTATACTCCATTAGTTCCAAAACAACAATCATCTAAATGATCCATTCCTAATAGAAAAATCTTATTTGATCATCCAAAGCCTTAAGATTTCAACTGAACATGTTAGTTAGGCTTTAGAGGAATTTCATGGTCCCTTGTTCCGACCAAAAGTGACCCAAATAGGTCAGCAAGCCCGATAGAAAAATCAGAATTATTCAACCCCATGTTCACAACCCCATGTGCAGGTTGCGATGTAGTAATAATTCAGTAAGATCGAGATTGTCCTCAGGAATCGTAGGTAATAATTCCAAGTATTAAAACTAAAAATAATTTAAATTAAGATTGGATTATAATTGAAATAAGAAAAATAAAAAACATGAACTTAACAATTATAATTTAAAGGAAAATCAAAATTTATGAACACTAGGGGTTCGAGGATCCACTTATAATCATCTATAATGCCAAACTTATCAATTCAAGTTGATAACTCAATTAGAATCAGAGTCATATCCAATTGGATGATACATTCAATTAAACCACAATTCTCAAACCAATATAGAATTTGAACTTCAACAGATTAATTCTATTTCTAAATCTGAAATTTCAACTTATAAAGAACTCGAAGCATTCACCATATCCGAAGATCATGATGAATCTAGAGTTTTCACAAATAAAACTTTATAAAACCACTCTAATTAATCTCAAAATTTTACAAGCATCCTATATAACCATAATCATAAGAGATCTCAAAATTTTCTAAAACTAACAACTTTATTCAAACTAATCAATGAAAATTCAACATTAAATCCTTAATGTACTCGAATAAAATAACTTTATGCATTATAAACGACTACAAGCTTCCCTTCTTAACAAATTTTAGCCAACCATAGACATGATTGAACTAATTTCTCAAGAACAAAAAAGAAAAACTAGAAAAGTAGAAAAATTGGAGAGATTCAATGTAGAACAGTTCCACCCTTGAGCTCCTCTCCCTCTCCACGTTCTAGGCTACTTTGAATGTGTGGGGAAGTCTTTAAATAGTGATTTGAACCACCATTAGAGTCCCAATCAAATTTGGAAACTAGTTAGGCAATTGCACAAAATTGCAAAAAACACTGCCTTACGGGTTGACCGATAAACTGATTCGGTCGACTTGTCAAAACAGCAAAAAACAAGCCAAAAAATTTTAGCCCAAATTCACTTAATTTGGCAAATTTCAAACCCGTTGACCTCAGCTGTCAACCGATTGAAATTTCATTCAACCTGTATATTTTTGCTTTCTTCTTTCACTTTGAGTTTTGGACTTTCAATCTTTGGTTTTGTTGCGCAGCACGCCAACAATGTCGGTGAACCGAGATCCAATCTCCGGTCTCACCCACAAACGATAAACAAGAAGAAAATAATAACTAGAAAAGAATCACACAAACCAACAATCCACAAGACAGAGATTTACGTGCAAAAACCCCAACAAGGGTAAAAAATCATGGGTGCAAACTTCACTATGAAGAAAGAACGAAGTTACAAGCAATACACTTACCTTCTCCTATGCTCCCATGCACAGAGATGGCCCTTTTCCTAATCCTCTCGCCTTTTTCTCACCTTGGACGTATAGAAGCCCTAATCCCCATGTCTAATCCCGGTTTACACCCCTTTATATAGTAAACCCAGTAATTAGAACAAAAAATAGGAAACCCGCGTCTTAAGCCCGGGCCGGTCGGGCGCCCGGTCACTTTGACCGTCGGGCGCCCGGCCAATGCAAAAATCGTCCAGCGACAAAAACATGAAGCAAATGAATTTCGGGGGCCCGGTCACTTTGACCGTCGGGCGCCCGGCTGCTCACAAAACAGTCCAGTGGACAGAACAGCAAAATGGCTGAATTTCGGGCGCCTGGTCCACAGACCGTCCGGGCTCCCGACCATGTTCAGTGGAGTTTTGTCTCCACACTCAACAATCTCCCACTTGGAGACAATCACCACATGATCCTTCGTCTTCTACATCCGGAGTGCACCACCTCCCAGTCTTCAAGCCTGAAGACCAACCAAAGCTGAACAGAGCTTCAGCTTCTCCCGTGTGACCGCCTTGGTCAACATATCTGCAGGATTCTCACTTCTATGAATCTTCTCCAAAGCAATCGATCCATCTTCCAGTAACGAACGTATGAAGTGATATCTGATGTCAATATGCTTGGTCCTCGAATGAAAGGCTGAATTCTTAGCCAAATGTATTGCACTCTGACTGTCACTGTACAGCTTGCAATCTGCTTGCTTCTTTCCCAACTCTTCCATAAAACCTTGCATCCATACCATCTCCTTGCACGCTTCTGTAGCTGCAACATATTCTGCTTCCTTTGTACTGATGGATACTATCTTCTGTAACTGAGAGATCCAACTGACTGCAGCACTACCCAGGGTAAAGACATACCTTGTAGTGCTCCTTCTGCTGTCGATATCCTCTGCCAAATCTGAGTCAACGTAGCCTTGTAGCTTGATTTCCGATCCTCCATAACACAGCCCTACATCCACAGTACCTACCACGTATCTGAGGATCCACTTCACAGCTTCCCAATGTTCCTTCCCAGGGTTGTTCATGTACCTGCTAACAACTCCCACTGCTTGAGAAATGTCTGGCCTCGTGCTAACCATAGCATACATGAGGCTCCCTATGGCTGACGCATAAGGGACTTTAGCCATGTAGTCCTGTTCCTCCTGCGTCTTAGCTCCTTGCTCCTTAGAAAGCTTGAAGTGGTTGGCTAATGGAGTGCTAACAGGCTTAGCACCTCCCATGCTGAATCGATCAAATACCTTGGCTATGTACTCTGCCTGTGACAAAACCAGCTTCTTGTTTTTCCTGTCACGCTTTATCCTCATGCCTAGGATTTGTTTTGCAGCTCCTAAATCCTTCATGGCAAACTCTCTAGACAGTTGTCTTTTGAGATCTGAGATGTCCTTCATGCTTGATCCAGCCACAAGCATATCATCAACATACAGAAGAAGGATGATGTACGACGTATCAAACTTCTTCAAATAACAACAGTGGTCTGCATGACATCTCCTATACCCGTTTCCCGACATGAAACTATCGAACTTCTTGTACCACTGCCTTGGGGCCTGCTTCTGACCATATAGACTCTTCTTCAGTCTACACACCTTGTTCTCCTTTCCTAGTGCCACGTATCCTGTCGGCTGATGCATATATATCTCTTCTTCAAGGTCTCCATGAAGAAAGGCTGTCTTAACATCTAGCTGCTCTAGATGTAAGTCCTTTGTAGCCACTATACTCAAGACCATGCAAATCGTAGACATCTTCACCACAGGTGAAAATATCTCTGTGAAATCGATACCTGCCTTTTGTTGGAACCCTTTCACAACCAGTCTAGCCTTGTACCGTTTCGAACCATCATGCTCCTCCTTCAGTCTATAAACCCACTTGTTATGAAGAGCTTTCTTGCCCTTGGGTAGAGTGACTAGCTCCCTCGTACGATTAGACTCAAGAGAGTCCATCTCATCTTCCATGGCTTGCTCCCATTTAACCCGCATATCTGACCGTAATGCCTCTTCAAAACACTCTGGCTCACCATTATCTGTCAGCAGTAGATAATGTAAGGAGGGTGAGTATCGGACCTTGGGTCTCCTCTCCCGAGTAGACCTCCTCACAACCGGTGTCTGCAGCTCTGCCTCATCATGCTCCTGTGCATGCTCATCCTGTGGCACTGTAACACCCGTGTCCGGTAGCTCTTCCAACTCTACGAATTCCTTCTCATCGGCCTTGTCCTGCTTTTGCTGCACACTGTCCTTATGCATCACCTTTTCATTGAAGACTACGTCCTTGCTTCTGATAACTTTTCGGTTCTCTGCATCCCAAAACCGGTAGCCAAAATTATTCTGCCCGTAGCCTATAAACGTGCACCTCCTGGACTTCGCATCCAGCTTGTTTCTGTGCTCTGCATCAATGTGAACATAAGAAGTGTAATTAAACACTCTGAGATGTGCAAGGTTCACCTCTTTCCCAGTCCACGTTTCTTCTGGTAGCCCACCATCCAATGGTGCTGAGGGACTTCTATTGATAAGATATACGGCAGTATTCACAGCATCTACCCAAAAGGTCTTGGGCAACCCTGCATGTAGCCTCATGCTCCTAGCGCGCTCAAGGATGGTCCTGTTAATGCGCTCGGCGACACCGTTCTGCTGTGGTGTCCCTGGAATCATTTTCTGATGTTTGATTTCATTTGCTGCACAATACTCCTCAAACCTCTTATCACAATATTCTCCCCCATTATCTGATCTGAGACACTTCACAGTTTTACCGGTCTCATTTTCTACCATAACCTTCCACTTCTTAAATACATCGAATACATCTGATTTGCATTTTAAGAAGTAGACCCATAGTTTTCTACTAGCATCATCAATAAAGGAAACAAAATAACGTGAGCCACCAAGAGATGATACCTGTGCCGGTCCCCACACATCAGTGTATACAAGCTCCAATAGATGGTCTTTGGAGCGCGTCCTGTCTTCTTGAAGCTAACTTTCTTCTGCTTGCTATACACGCAGTCCTCGCAGAATTGCAGATCGATTGCCTTCAACCGTGGTATCTTCCCCTTTGACAATAGCACTTTCATCCCCTTCTCACTCATATGTCCCAACCTATGATGCCATAACTGCCCGTTCATTCCAGTTGATGCAACTGCAAGTGAACTATACGATCCGGAAGTCACGTACAAAGTACCTTCCTTCTTGCCTCGAGATACAACCAAGGCACCTTTTGTGACCTTCCATGCATCGCTCGTGAATGTCGTCACATATCCGGTATCGGCCAACTGCCCCATTGAGATCAAATTCCGTCTCAAACTCGGTACATGTCTGACATCCTTCAGCTTCAAGACCGTTCCGTCTTTCTGACTTAAATGAACGTCTCCTTTGCCAACAATACTGCATGGCTCATCATCACCTAGGTAGACTCTTCCAAAGTTACCTAAGACATAATCACGAAGAACTTCTTTTGATGAAGTGGCATGAAACGAAGCACCCGAGTCTATAACCCAAAACTCATTCCGCGCATCAAGAGACAAGATCAACGCCTCTGTGTCACTCTCCTCAGATAGATTCACTGAATCCTTCCCACCTTGAGAGCTTCCTTCTTGTTTCTTAAGCGCCCTGCAATCACGCTTCATGTGCCCCTTCTTCCCGCAATGCCAACACCCGTCCTTGTCTTTCGGTCCCTTGGACTTATTCCTCGACTTAGAACGCCCGTGTTTATTGCCTCCTTTGTTTTGAAGATCTTCCTCTTCCTTCAACGTTTAGAGCATTTCCTGAATCCCCTGAAGTTCCTGATGCCTTCCTTCTAGATTCTTCGCTTAGAATTAGACCGGCCACATCATCAAATTTCAACTTCGTAGATCCTGAAGAATTGCTCACGGCAATCACCAAACCATCCCAACTGTCTGGCAAACTTGACAAGATCAATAGGGCCCTGACCTCGTCATCAAAAGTGATGCCAACGGATTCCAATTGGCTCGTGACTGTATTGAACTCGTTTAGATGTTCAGCCACGCCCCCACCATCTGGCATCTTCATGTTGAAAAGCCGTTTCATAAGATGAACCTTGTTGGACGCAGAGGGTTTCTCATACATCGTAGCCAAAGCCTGCATTAATTCTTTTGTGGTCTTTACTTTGGATATGTTGAAGGCGACGCTCTTAGACAAAGAGAGTCGGATCATTCCTAAAGCCTTCCGATCCATTAAAGCCCATTCATCATCTGTCATCTTCTCTGGTTTCTTCTCTTTTCCTTCTAGAGGAATGTAGAGGTCCTTCTGATACAAATAATCCTCCACTGCATCTTTCAAAAGGCAAAGTTTGAACCATCAAACTTCTCAATTCTAGTTTTCCCATCTTCCGCCATCGCTCCCAGTTAAACTAAACCAATAGCTTTGATACCAGTTGCTGCGCAGCACGCCAACAACGCTGGTGAACCGAGATCTAATCTCCGGTCTCACCCACAAACGATAAACAGGAAGAAAATAATAACTAGAAAAGAATCACACAAACCAACAATCCACAAGACAAAGATTTACGTGGAAAAACCCCAACAAGGGTAAAAAACCACGGGTGCAAACTTCACTATGAAGAAAGAACGAAGTTACAAGCAATACACTTACCTTCTCCTATGCTCCCATGCACAGAGATGACCCTTTTGCTAATCCTCTTTCCTTTTTCTCACCTTGGACGTATAGAAGCCCTAATCCCCATGTCTAATCCCGGTTTACACCCCTTTATATAGTAAACCTAGCAATTAGAACAAAAAATAGGAAACCCACGTCTTAAGCCCGCGGCCGGTCGGGCGCCCGGTCACTTTGATCGTCGGGCGCCCGGCCAATGCAAAGATCGTTCAGCGACAAAAACATGAAGCAGATGAATTTCAGGCGCCCAGTCACTTTGACCGTCGGGCGCCCGGCTGCTCACAAAACAGTCCAGTGGACAGAACAGCAAAATGGCTGAATTTCGGGCGCCCGGTCCACAGACCGTCCGGGCGCCCGACCATGTTCAGTGGAGTTTTGTCTCCACACTCAACAGGTTTCTCAATTCTTCATCCTCTTGTCCCATTAAGGCTTCATCTCCTTAGGCTTTTAAATCATCCTTTTAAACTTATTTTATCAAACTTCCTCCATTACCTATAATCATATAAGCATGCTTAAGTAAGTTGATTTAATAATCAAATCTATGTAAAACTAATATGAAATTGTGGATAAATATGCATAATTCAGCACTCAACAGCCCACCGAACCTATCTTTGGTTGGCTTCATGTTCACAACCCCAAGTGTAGGGTCGCAAAGTAGTAATAATTCATTAAAATGGAGATCGTCCTTGTATAGCCTGGAATATTGCATATTTATCCCTAATTCCATGCCCAAATTCCATTAAACAATGTATTTAAAGACTAACTTTAATATGTTTTGGTGATTATAGGAGTAAAAAGGATATTTGAGTGAAATGAGCTTAAAGGAGGACAATTACACATGTTTGGAATTTAAGTGGAAGTAAGCAAAGAAGAAAAGAAAGGAAGAAAAAGAAAGGAGAAAGAAAAAATTGCAAAACCGCAATTTACAGAAGTTTGAGACCAGTCACCAGCAGCCAAAGACTGGTCACAATAATGCTGCGATCGGTAGAATTATGCCAAAACAGAGGCTGTGCTTACTGAACTATCTAGGTGCTATTGCGACCAGTCACAGACCCTGTGCAATCGGTCACCCGATGTACAAAAAGTTGAAATTATGTTGAAAGTTCGTTGGTGGCTTAAGATGCGATCGGTTGCCAGGGGGCTGTGACCTGTTGCCAACCGACATGAGTGCGTAAATCCTTACGCAAATGAAAGGCAATGCAGGATTTTCTTATAAAAAGGAATGTTCCCTTCTCTTCTAAAGGCATCTAGGACGTGAAGGATTGCAAAGAAGCTCTGGAGGAGGAGTTCTACTTCAAGTTTTCTTCTAATTCTAGTTCTTCTTTTTATGTTTTTTCTGAGATTTAGTTCATGGATGTTAGAAATGAACTAAAACCTCTTAGCTAGAGCTAAGAGGTGAAGCTTGTAGTTCATTTTTTATGTGTTGATTCAACATAGTTTTCCTTTTACACTTTCATATTGAATTTGGTTTTATTCTAGTTTGAATAAAATTCTAGTTCTAGTTCTTCTTTGATCTATTGATAACTCAGGGTACTTTGGATGCTTAAAAGTTCTAATTCTAGTTAACTTACTTATTTTGCATTGTTTAAATCTATATAATTCATTGATCTACCATAGACTCCAGGCATGGTAGTTACTTCGAATTTTCTGCAATCTAAAACATGGTTCTTAATGTGGGAACTGTTTCAAAGCCAAGTTCTTATCTTTTGTATGAATTTGAGATGGATGAAATTATTGATTGATAATAGCTTGATTCAAGTTTAAGTTATGGTTGTACTTTAATCTAGTGATAGGATTAGAGAAAGGATCGTTCGATGTAGTTGGAAAAACTGAATTTTGGGTTGTTTCGTCAAGTAATGGAAACTCAATAGAATTCATAACTGTCTCAATATAATCTTTTCCTTCTTTTTTATTTTGATTGTCTGAATATTTATGAGCTAAGACCATTCCAATACTCTTTTTCATTATGCATAAACTGAACTAACAAGAACATGGTTCTTAATGTGGGAACTGTTTCAAAGTCAAGTTCTAATCTTTTATATGAATCTGAGATGGATGGAATTGTTGATTGATAGTAGTTTGATTCAAGTTCAAGTTATGGTTCTGTTAAGCTTCTAATTTATACATATTTTAACCCATTACATTACATTACACTCATGGTTTGTATGCTTAAAAGACCCATTTAATGCGTGTTTTGTGTATGAAGGAATGAGAGAGAGAAGTCATGAATTTGTTGTTAAAATGATCCTTTGGAACCACATTGAAGACACCGGAAAAAAAGCCCTGAAGAATCGAGTCAGAAAGACCTAGATCGGCCAAAAGAAAGAGGATTTCAGCATTCATATCAGAAGGCCACCAGGCAACCGACTACTATATAGTCGGGCGCCCGAAATTGGGAGAATTTCTGCTGAACCGCTGGATGAATCTGGACCTGATCGGGCGCCTGACCAACATCTGGTCGGGCGCCCGACATTCAAAGTGAAATTCATCAAAAACGCAATGGACAAATTAAAGTATGGTCGAGCGCCCGACCAACACC
Source organism: Liriodendron chinense (assembly GCA_003013855.2). Lineage (NCBI taxonomy): Eukaryota > Viridiplantae > Streptophyta > Magnoliopsida > Magnoliales > Magnoliaceae > Liriodendron > Liriodendron chinense. Next base: position 164,146 of record PVNU02002925.1, read on the forward strand.
TAACCGGGCGCCCGACCAACATCTGATGACTGACGTAAGTGCATAAGTTTTTAAGCAATCCGAGGTAGTTTGTGATTTTTTCTATAAAAAGACACCTTGGCATCCTTGTTAAAGTATCCTAGAAGAATTCTAAGTTTGTGGGGAGTAAGGGAAATCATCGTGGAGCGACCGCAACTCCTCCAACAAGGGTTTTTTTTAATTTTTCATGTTTTTGTTTAGTTTTTCTTTGAATTCTAGTTAAAGCATGATAATGCTTGGCTAGAACCTCTTAGCTAAGGCTAAGAGGTGAAGCTTGTGAGTAGTTATCATGTTGAATTCGTTTTAATTCAAGTACTTTACTTAAAGTTAGATTTTTAAGTTCTAGTTTAAATAAAAGTTGATATTCTTGGATGTTTTATTAGAGTTCATGTGCTTCGGACATGAGTTCCTTACAATTCTCTGAGATTATCATATTTGGATTGATTAGATTCGAATTGTAGTAACCCTAGAGCGTACTTTAGTCCATTGGCATGGTCGTTACTTCGAAGGCTACATATTCGACTTCTATGTGCTTTATTAGAACTAGAATCTTATTCTTCCACTTGAGTGGGGATTGTTCGCGTTTGAATGTTATATCTTCCAACTAGAAGAAAGATAGAACTTCGATTCTAGTTATGTTATGCTTGGATGAATGAATTCACATGAGGGCTATCGTAAGTGGATCCTCGAAAGCCTTAGTTCCGTTAATTATAGATTTTTACAACTTTACTGTTTTAAGTTAGTTTATGAACTTGAACTCCTTATTTAATTGATTCTAAAGTTGCTGGAACAATTTAAATTGGTTTACCTAATTCCCTGTGGATCGACCTCGGTCTTACCAAGAATTATTACTACATTGCAGCCTTGCACTTGAAGCGAGTGAACAGGTTCTACTTTAATTTAGTGACAGGATTAAAGGAAGGTTATGATTATGATCTTACATGTTTTGTGAGAGGATTGGCCTATATAATTGAAGGAATTGGATTTCTTGTGCCCAATTCTGAAGCTTCAAAGGTGAAATATATCAATAAATGTCTATTTATGTCAGATTATTATGATTTAACTGCTCCATATTCCGACTAGATAGCATCGAACTCTAATTTCAGTTGAGTTATAATAAACCTAATGAATCATTACATTAAGAATGACTATAAGTGGATCCTTAGTGCTCTAGTGCTTAGTCTATTAGATTTATCCCTTAAATTCATTTTTCAATACAATTTACTCAACTCCAATATTCAGATTATTCTTAATTCAATCCCAATTCTAAGCTAATTTGGAAAAATCCTAAGAATACCTACATTAATCCTTGTGAAATGATCTTGGTCTGACCAAGTTATTACTATAGCGCAGCCCTATACTTAGGGTTGCTAATAGTTCTCAAGGATCAGACAAGGTAGCAATTCCAAACATTATTAACTATGATTGAATTGAGGTAAAATAATTCAAAAATATAAACTAGATTTTTAATGAAAAATTTAATAAATAGAAGCACTAGGGTTTCTAATGATCTACTCATAATCATCCACAATGCTAAACTTATCAATTCAAGTTAATAACTCAAATGGAATCAGAGTCTTATCCTATCCAATCGGATAATAGATTCAATTACACCATAATTCATAAACCAAATTAAGATTTAAACTTCAATAGATTAGTTTTACTTCAAAATCAGATATTTTAACTCATAGAGAACTCAAAGCATTCACCATATCCATGGATCATGATGAATCAGGGTTTCTACAAATCAAACCTCATAAAACCACCTAAATCAATCTCAGAAATTCAAAAGCATCCCATGTAACCTTAATCACAAGAGATCCCAGAATTATCTAAAACTATCAACTTTATTCAAACTAATATTAAATCCTCAAAATACTTAAATCAAACGAGTCTAAGCATTATAAACGACTACGAGCTTCCCCTCTTAGCCCTAGCTAAGAGGTTTAGTCAACTATAGGCATGGTAGCATTAAAATCTTAAAAACAGAAAAGAAAAAACTAACAAGCTGAAAGAACTCGATGTAGAACAGCGCTACCCTCGAGCTCCTCTGCTTCTTCACGTTCTAGGATGCTCTATGTGTGTAGAAAACACCAATTTAAATAGATAAAATGAGCACCGACTTTATATTTATGCAAGAAATTACACATCGACTTCACCCATCGACTAGTCGAAATTGAGCATCAACCAATGAAAATGTCAAGCCAATGGTTCAACAACCAACTTTTGAAATTCACGTGTCAGGTCGACCGGTCAACTAGACTTGTCGACCTGTCAAAATGTCCCAAAATAGTCCAGCGAGTTTCAGTAAAAAATCATTAATTTGGGCATGTTTCTTACCTCTCAACCTTAGTTATTGACCAGTCGGAATCCCATTTGACCTATCAATTTTTTTTTTTTTTCTGTACTTCAAACTTTGGACTTCTGATCTTTGGTAACTTGATTCCTCAACATTTTGGCTTGCTCTGGCCTATTCTTTTAGGCATTCCAAATCATCCTAATTAGCTTGATTTATTTGATCTTCTCTCAATTACCTGCAACCATGAAAACATACTCAATTAAGTTGATTTAATAATAAAATTCATATAAAACTAGTGTGGAATTAGGGATAAATATGCATAATTCAGCACTTAACACACCCCTAACTAGCATTTTATAGTCCCGAGCAAAACATGCAAAGAAAACTTCCAAACCCCAAACTCCAAATCTCTCTTAGAGGAACAAATTCTTTACAATCCAAGGTATATAAATAATGGAATTTAGATACACGAATAAGGAGACATCTGTTAGCCTAAATTCTTAGTATAACTAACAAGTAATCAAATCAAGTTTCAAATCATTGAGTAATTAATAGAATAAATTCAAACATTAAGTATCTAGTGTGCTTCATGATTTCTAACTCAACATCAATAAGAATCGTCCTTTCACAATAAAATTAACTATGATAACTACCCAAAAGGTGGTCAGTTTAACACAAGACACTGATTCCAAACCCAACTCATTTTTCCTTATTTTTTCAACTTTTGATTTTTTCATCGACAGCTTTCCCACTATCGCTTTTCTTTTTCTTTCTTTGGATATTTTCTTTCTCACTCTTCTCTCATTCTAGAACATGCAATAGGTAGTCCTTTTTTATTTAACTGTTTTTCTGTTGGTTTTAATATTTTTCTCTCCTTTTATACAAGGTAGAAGGGATCTCTAGGTTTGGTTCCTTACACTTTTGAATAATCATCAAGCAAACTTTTAAAGCTTCAAGCTTAACCTTAAAAAATATAAGTCAAACATGAATTGTGAATTAGATTCAATTGATGTTTAAACGTTTCTACTAATCAATTTATGAAAGGAACTGGTTTCAAAACCACTAATCTCCTAGACTCCAGGCTTTTAAAAATTGCATCACTATGTATCTCATTATCTCATATCCTAATACGCTTAGATATACAGAAAATCAAACTTTCAAAAGAGTTTTGAAATCTAAAAATTAAAATTTTTTAAAGTAACCCCGGTGTGGTCCACCTACGATTTTTATCCACCTCATTTTTGTATCAAGCCCTACAATGATCTGAAAAAATGGATGGATGGCATGGATAAAACACATACATCATGGTGGGTCCCACATAGCACCGACCACGAGCCACCTGGCTAGTGCTAGCATCACTAGCCAAACCGCGTCTCCCCAATCCAGCCCTTCTCCGCTCGTCGTGCCTTCCCTTTCTCTGCAGACTTCATCTCATCCAAAACAAATAGAACAGTGGTGCTTGACATCTAAATGTTCCGGTGAAGGTGATGACACTAGGAAACTCTTCTTTATTAGTTACTAAGTATAGAGTCAAATAAATAAAGACCATCTAATCTTCGATGTGACATGGCCTGGTTGGAATTTGAGTCAATGCATGTTTTTTTTTATTTTTTCAACTATGCACTGAACACTATAGTGTCAAAAACTCTGTTTTTAAGCTAAATATGTTTTTAGGAAAAAAAATACTTCTATGTTTAACAAAATATGTTTTCGTTAAAAGAAAATGTAACTTAAAAAATAGAGATTGGCAATTGCAATACATTGATACAATTGAGTAAAAGGTAGAAACTTTTGTAGTTAGGATTAATTTATGTAAGACTACTTGAAAACTCTTTTGAAAGTTTTATTAGCAAGGCGTTACCAGAGTAACTTGGGACAGTCTAATTAACGAGTTGTCAAATGCATATTCCGCTATCTCAGAGGAATAAAAGACCTAATGCTATGTTATGAAGGCACAAGTCTCAAGCTCAAAGGATATTCTGATGCCGCCTAAGGTAATAATATTGACAAGCAAAAGTCTACTTCAAGATATGTCTTCTTGCTCGGAGGAGAAGCTATCTCATGGTCAAGCAAGAAACAATCATATACAACCCTTTTATCTATAAAAGTCAAGTACATTACATGTTATGTTACTGTTCGAAAATATATATGAGTACACAAATTCTTACTAGGTTTGGGTGTTGTACCGGGTGTTTTTGATCATATATTAGGATAGACAACACATCTGCCATTGACTTGGCAAATAACCCTAAACACCGCAAAAAATTCAAGCACATTAAGATAAAGTATCATTACATCCGTAATTGAGTGAGAGATAAGAAGGCCACCCTCAACTACATTCCTACTAAGGATATGATGGTTGATCTCATGACGAAGCCTATTACCAAAAATATATTCCAGGTTCATGTCAAGTAGATGGGATTAAGGAAAACTTGAGTGATATACTTGTATCATGTACCTTTGATCTTTCATTAATGAAAAATATATTCTTTTTATTCAATATTGAACACTAATATAGTCTAGGTGTGTAGATCAACAACATTTTCTATAAGAACATGTAGGATCTCTACTTTTGTTGGCAGGGCAGTCACCCACTTGTACGGATTGACCAACCATGAATATAAGAGATGTACATTAGGGGTGATGTTCATAAGTTGGAGTATGAACCGCCATTTATAATGAATAATAAATTATAAGGATACAAGTTAGTTATATCCGCCTTTAATTTTAAAGGTTTGAAGATGAGATTGATCGAGTCGAATAACATAATCACTCCATTACTCTTCATGCGATTAATGTTATGGCTTAAATTAAAGTCAGGTCATGAGGATATGAAATGAATAATACCTTATGTGAGATAACCTGTTTATTGTAGACCCGATATATATCTAGTATTATCTATTTTACGGCATGGATTGTAGCCACATCTAGGGATCTTTTACCTACAAATTGCTTTGATTCGATTTGATCATTATAACATGTGAGTAGCTAGTTCATATGTGACTTTTTGTGTCCTTAGTTATCCTAAGAGAATAAGATTGAGTGTTGCTACTTTAATGTAAGATGACGAAATGTCCTTAATTGATCAGACCCGATTACGCTGGGAAAGTGGCTTGATCAAATCCAAATTAAATATCTGTGTGGGAAAGATTCCGTGACAGCTACATCAAGTTTTTAGAATTATAAATATGCACTTAAAGACTTATATGTCGGCAGTATCAAGTTTTGACAGATCTTTGCAAACAATATTATATATATATATATATATATATATATATATATATATATATATATATATATTATTACTTTAAAAAATTCAAATCGATGTTTACAAAAAAAACATGCTTTCAGAATAACTCGATAGTTGGAAAAGTATGTATGTCGGCCGAGTACTTCAAATCGGGGGTTAACTCCATCCGAGGTGGTCATGCGGACTAGGACATGTATTACAAAGCTTGGGTTATTGAGTATTAATTAGGTGGTCACTTAGTATTCAAACACCTATGAGAAAATAACGGCTTTTCAGCTGGTTCCACGCCTTTAATTTTTTTTATTGTGAGGGACATCGATGTTTGATTTTGGTTATTATGAGACGAGCTACATAGACAATATACGTGCCCCTCCCATGGCATGATTAAATAGGAGATGTTGGACATGAGCCCATGGGACCCACTTGTGGGCATTCACTAGTGGGTGGGTCCCACGAAAATCTCCTTCTATAACTCATCCCCTCTTTTCTCTCAATGGTTTAAAGTTGACATTCAAATTCAACTTCGGGCTGATATACGATAAGAGAGAGATCAGATAAGACGGGATAACCTCCAAACTCTCCAAACCTTTTCTTTAAATAGAGATAAACTATTTTGTGAAAAACATTCCAAAATTACGAGAGCCTTGGAGAAAATAGATAGAAAAGTACCGTATCTATTATATGTCCATCTGGCCCATCCCTTAAATGATCCAAGCTATATATTGTAATCCAGGACCATCTTTATTGTAGAATTAGATGGATGATAAGACCTCTCTACTCTTATAGTGGTTAGGTGGACTAGTGGACCTGCATTGTTTATCATCGGCTTTTGCGAAGGTCCCATACGTGTGGACTGTCAGATCCTGCAAACTCACTCTTCCTATCCTGCTTTCAAAGAAAAGTAGGGAGAAGTGCATAAAATCTCCAAAAGCTTGCAAGGTCTTTTGAGATCTAGAAATACCACTCATCAATATCGAAGATCTCATCTATTGTCCTGCAGAATCTCAAAAGTCATGACTCCCCTCAAACTAATTGCATGGTCAAAGTGTCCTTAGCTCCTGCATCACGTATAGTAGAGAATGCATAGTAGAGATTAAGGTGCCGTTTGGTAAACTGAAAAATAAAGTCTAAAACTTAATTTAAGTGCTGAAAACTTAAAGTGTTGAATTTAAGTACTTACAATTATTGAAAACTCTGTTTGGTTATTTGTCTGAAAAAAAGTCCTGATATCTGAAAATAAATAATTTTTTTACAAAAACATGTTTGGTAAAAGTAAACCATAAAAATCTGAAAATTGGCAATTTGTCATATTTGCCCCTATTGTCTCAATTTCTATCCTTTGTAGAATATAAGACAAAACATGATATTGCCTTGCCACCAAATCCAAATCTCATGTGGACCACCCTATAGGAAACGGTGGTGATTAAACGCCCTCCAATAAAAACTTCTTGGTGGACACAATGGTTTTGGATGAAGCCGATAGTTGTGTTTACCCTTTATCCAGGTACGCGTGACCCGGATGAAGGGTAATCAACAGGTTGGATGGAAAATAAACATTACAATGATCCATGGAGTTTTTAATGGTTGACATTCAATCACCACTGTTTTCCTTTGGTGTGGTCTACCTGAGACTTAAATTTGCCTCATTTTTTTTTTTATTATGCCCTAAAATAATTGTCCAAAATGGATAGGCAACATGGATAAAACACATATATCATGGTGGGTCTCATAGAGCACTATCTAAAAACACCTAGCTACCGGCAACATCACTAGGCAATCCGCATCCGGTTGGGAGCGAATTGGATGTTACCCTGGTAACACCTTAGTGGGTGTTACACCTACCGTGTGGGGCCTACCTTGATGTATTTTTTGTATATCCACGTCGTTCATCTGTTGTTACGCCTAATTTTAGGCTGCGATCCAAAATTAAAAGAAGATCCAAATCTCAGGTGGACCATACCAATAGAAAGAGTTATAAATAATCATTAAAAGCATTTTGCAGGCCACAAAAGTTTTAGATCAATCTGATCTTTAAACATTATGAAGAGCTTAGATTGCAAATAAACATTACCAAAACCTTACGATGGGCTCTTTGGAATTTTTAATGGTGGGCACTCAATCAGCACTGTTTCCAATGGTATGGTCCACTTGAGAATTGGATTTTCATAATTTTTGGAATACCATCCTAAAATGGGTTGTAGAAACGGATGGACGGCGTGGATATACAAAATACTATCCATGTGGGCCACACGATAAGGGTAACAACCACTAATTAAGTTGTTCCCGGGTAACACCTAATTCACTCCCCATCTGGTTTGAACGGATGCGGATTGGCTACTAACAGGTTGAGTAGTGAATCTTGCTACTGAAGTAACGTCACCATGTTCTGTGGGCCTCAGCATGATGTATGTGTTGTATCCACACCGTCCATCCATTTGGAGAGATGATTTTAGGGCTTGACTCAAATAATGAGGAAGATCCAAAGCTCAAGTAGACCCCACCACAGGAAACAGTGGGGACGGTGACATCCACCGTTGAAAACTTCTTAGGCCCATCATGATGTTTATTTGAGATCCAACCTGTTCATAAGTTCACACAGAGATGGAGGAAGAGAAAACACAAATATCAACTTGATTGAAAACTTCCATGGCCCCTAAGAAGTATTCAATAGTGGATGTCACTATCCCCACTGTTTTCTGTGGTGGGGTCCACTTGAGCTTTGGATCAGCCTCATTCTCCAGGTCATGCCTTAAAATGATCTCTCCAAATGAATGGACAGTGTGGATATGAAACATACATCGTGCTGAGGCCCATGTATCATGGTGACATCACTAACTTCAGTAGTGAGATTCGCTACTCAGCCTGTCAGTAGCTAATCCGCATCCAGTTTGAACGTGGTTTGGTGTGTCACGCAGCACCACATACTTCCTTTTGGTCAGCAACATCAACTTTTGTGGGCCCTACCATGATATATGTGTTATATCCAGACCGTCCATCCATTTGGTGAGATCATTTTATCACATGAGCCCAAAAATGAGGCAAATCCAAAGCTAAAGTAGACCATACCACATAAAGCAATGAGATTGGACGTCTATCTTCTATAACTTCTTGGGGGTCGTAGAAGTTTTCGATCAAGCTAATATTTTTGTTTTCCCTTCATTCAGGGATGTCTGACCTTATGAACGGTATAGATGACAAATAAACATCATAGTGAGCCCTAGGAAGGTTTAAAAAAAAAAAAAAAAAAATCAAAAACTCACCTCAAGATTAACGGGAAGAAAAGGGAATTTTGAGAACGATTTAGCTTGCGTATCTTTAGGGATTTTTCCTTTGCTTTGAGACTTTTGGAAACTTTTGGTGGGTAATCTTGTCATTTTTAAAAGTTGGCAGGGATATTTTCGTCACAATTTATAATAAATTTAAAAGCAAATCACTTACCGCATTCAGCGTTAAGTTTTAAGTCAAGGTGCGGTGGCTAAAAAAAATCTCACCAAATTTCAGTGATATTTACAATTAAGTACTTAATTTATTTTAATTACCAAACAGTCTGAATTACCAAAATCACTGAAATTAACAATTTTAAGTGGTAAGTCGTGAAATTAAGTTTTACCAAACGCACCTAAGAGTAATGCTTTATTATTATCAAAGCAGTGTAAGTTATTTGCATTGATTCACTTGAAGAGTCCAATGGTCGATCTGAACTGTCCATCAAGTCCAAATGACATTTCATGGGCTACATTGCAATACTGTTTGGATGATCCGATATGTCCTTGGTTTGTCCTTTTTTCAATAGTCATTCCTTTTCCAATCCACAGATGGATGGTTATGATTACCTAAGAATAGATTCATAATCAATCCATGATGGGACCTAAGGAGTTCTTATCCTTGCCTTGGTGGTAGACTCCAAGGAGTTTCAACACCAGGCCTTTGGTTCGAGTCCCATAGGTGGTGAAAATCCACTGAGAGCATTTCTCATCGGATAAATGCAATTATTGTTATTTATGAGTTGGGTTTTATTACGTGTTCTTAGTTTAATATATGGTAGCAAATGGGCTGGGCTTGGGCTTAACAAATTCAAATGTTTGGAGTAGGTGCAGCACAATATGAAGTCAGGGGGAACTTCCTTTTTTAATTGATTACCAACTCCCAATCACACGGATCTCCAATGACCGAAACCGATCACCTAGTGGGTCCCACCACAGATGGCCCAAAACGGAGAGATCCCGGTGCTTGATTGTCACGGCTGTCCAACCGATCAGGGCATGTTCTGTTTCAGCCATCCATCGACTGTGTTCCCGATCAAATGATATGCACAGATGCCACATTGAGTGAACAATCCCAACCGTTTGATCGGTGACCTGCATATAGAAAATTAGAACATCCAGCCCTATTTTGTTCTAGTTTTGGGCTGAGCCTCGAGGCCCATATTTTCTACTTGGGCTTCAGGTCCCATAAGTAACTGAGCTGCACATGGGTGCTTGCATATGGTAGAAGGCCTAAAAACTAGCTTTCCCTGCCCTAACTTAGTAATACGCCTAGCCTAAACCCAAGCCCAAGACTAGGGTTTGTCTAACGTCCTTTATCACATGCTGGAGTTGGTGGCAATGGGCCGGTTGGCCAGACCACCTTAGTGGGTGTTACCCTTACTGTGGGACCCACGTTGATGATGTGTTGTATATCCACGCCATTCATCTGTTTCTCCAACCCATTTTAGTACGCATTGCCAAAAATTAAGCAAATCCAAGTCTCAGGTGGACCACACCACGGGAAACAGTGGTGATTGAGTGACTCACCATTAAAAATTTTGAAGGGCCCACTGGAAGGTTTGCATAATATTTATTTGCCATCCAACCTGTTGATAATGTGAAGAACACATGGATGAAGGGAAAATATAAAGATCAGCTTGATCCAAAACTTTTGTGGCCCACAAAAAGTTTTTTAATGGTCATTCATCACTGTTTCTAGTGGTGTGGTCCACCTGAGATTTTTTTTCTTAAGGTTTGGGATCGCATATTCTAAAATGAGATGTAAAAACAGATGGACAGCGTGGATATATATACAACAAATGCATCAAGGTGGGTCCCACACGGTTATGGTCCTGGCTGGGCTGCCTGACCGGATAGCATAGGGCTGTCAACAATCAGGCTTGGGATCGGCATTGGCCCAGTTATTGAACTATTCAGGCTGCATTTGCACACCGAGCCAATTCAAAATTTTGATTTTTCTTGGCATTGGCCAAGTCTATTGACAACCCTACTTTAAGGTCATTGGTTGGGTCCTAAAATTGGCCTCAGGGCTAGGCTCAGGCTAGAAATCCAGGCCAACTGTTGGGGCTAGGCTCAGCTCAGCCCCGTGATAAATGTCTCAGTTCAATCACCATGTAGTTTACGGACATATTTCAATGATTCAAATCATTTATATCATGGGACTTGTTGTCGAGGGGAAAATGCCCAAAAAAATTTATTAAATTGGACTAATTTCAAACATTTCAACATTAAAGCTTCTCCTTACAGGTAGGGCTCTCAATGGAGCGGGTCAGATCCGAGATCCGATTCGCTCCGAATCCATATAATGCGGATTTGGATCTTAAAATAGGTCCGATTAGTTAAATGGACCAGATTTGGATCTTAAAATAGGTCCGATTACTTAAATGGAGCGGATATGGATTCACAGGAACATATCCGAGTTTGATCCGAATCCGATTAAGATCCGGCTCATTTTCACCTTAACGTATATATTTTATTCATGCTGGCCATCCGTTTTACAAATTATTTTAGGCCATGTTGACCATGCCATAGTAAATGGTGGGATTTGCATCATTTTTCTACTAAATTAAATATATTATATTATATATTTTATACCATATATTTTTTAAGATTTGTAATGGGGTGGATTCGGACCTCGATCCGACCTGAATCCGATGGTTATATGGATTTTGGATCGGAAATGGATCTAACAATTTATAAATGGATCGGATATGGATATCACCTTTTAGATCCGAGTTGGATCCGAATGCGATCCGAATCCGTCTACAGATATACGGACTTGGAGCCGGATCCAAGTAGATCCGATCCAGATCCGACCCATTGAGAGCCCTACTTACAGGACAGCCTAGCCCAATCCAGCCCGACCCAAGCCCTTTCAGCTTCCAGGGTTTAGGGCCGTAAGCCCATTGTCATCACTACGCATGAAATAAGAAGAAGAAAAAAAAGAATTACACAAAAATAGCCATGGAAGCGCAAAGTTATTTATTATTTTGGAATTTCTCTAAAAGCTGATTTTAAAATGAAGAAAAAGAAGAAGAAGAAGAAGAAGCAAAATGGGGGCTCTCTTGTGTTTTATTTGAAACACAGAGCTCTTTTTGCATCCACCGTTTGTCTCATTTCATGATTTTTTGAAATTCTAATGAGTAGAAAGCCTAAAAACTGGAAATTATCTAGCAATACTAGTTTATATGAGGAATTTTACAGAATACTACCTCATTAATATGATATATACATCCATACCTTTTTCGAAAGATTTTCAATAAGCTGCTCCATTAATTGAACCAATTATCATTCTCCTTAGTTCGGCCATGGAAGATGGGGTTGGTGGCTCCGCTGGGGCCGATGTAATATTTATGTGAAATCCACCTGGTGAGTCACCCCATGTTAGGTCCATGGCTCAAAAGTAATCCTTATCCATTGTTCAGTATGGTTGATTCAGGGGGACCAGATGATTGGAAATAGTGTATAGGACAACATTGCCCATCCAAATTGGTTCCCTTGGTGTGCCCATCTAAATAACAGATAGGCCCAAGTTTTGAGCCCCAGGCCTAAAGTTTGGTTGGACTGGATTTTATATAATCATCATGGTGGGTCTTGTAAAATTCAAGAGTGGATGTCTTTGCCCCCACTGTTTCCTTTGGTGTTGCCCCTCTAAATCACAAGTCATTGTGAATTTTTGTCTATGGGCCTAAGGTGGGATTACACATAGTTGGAGTGGATTTCACATACACATCATGGTAAGCCCTTTAAAAATTCAATGGTTGGCGTCTCTCCCAACCAATCCAACATTTCCACCCCACTCATAAAAAAAAAAAAAAAAAAAAAAAAAAAAGAAATTTTTGGGGACACCCACAGTTGATTTTTATGGACCCACTTTGGTATGCATGTGAGATCCACTCCAACCATCAAACATGCCATCCCACATTAGGGCCAAGGCAAAAAAATCAGCTGACATGTGATTCAAGTGGACCACACCAAAAGAAATGGTTGGGAGAGAGATATTCACTCTTGATTTTTACAGGGCCCAACATGACAATTATATAAAATCCACTCCAATCATTAGATGCCACACCATAATTTAGGCTTGAAAATCCAAAATCAGGCCCATCCCTAATTCAAGCAAGCCACAACAACATAAACAATTTAGAGGGTGAACGTTGCCCTGCACATGGTTTCCAATGGTGTGGTCCTCTTAAATCATGGATGGAGCTTATTTTTGGTTGCCTGGACTTAACACAGAGTGATGATGCTCCCGATGGTTGGGGTGGATTTCACATAAACATCACAGTGGGGCTCAGCCCACCCTACCTGTAATGGGTTAAAAGATTCAACCAAAGCAACTCCAATGATAATTACAAAAATTAATGGGGCAGTAAATTGAAAGTATTCTTGAAAAAGGTACTGAGTATTAGTATTTTGTAAAATCTGAGGTTAACAATGTTCCCAAACCTCTCAAATTACACACAAAGTGACCTATCGTCCACCTAAACCATTCATTCATTCATATAGCTAGGAGCAAGCCACGGTGGAAGAATCATGCGGATCGAATTATCCTAACCTTCTAATTTAGTCATTGTTTACGAGTCATAGATCACATGGTTAAAATCATCAAATCAAAATGTTACTTTAGAATAATAAGAAATAGAAAGTGAGAGATATCTACTAGATGTTTCAAGATGATGATTGAACCTATTGTGTTTCACCTATTAATCTTGACTATCATTTTTTATGCTATTGATCAGAAGCTTAGGATCAACTAATTGGGACCAATAATTAAGACCGATAATAGGTCACCTTGTGTGCCACTTAGATTTGGGGACATTACCAAAACCATATACATTGTTCCTAATCATGTGACCGACCTGAATTATGGATGCGACTGATTTTTGGGCCTTGGGCCTAACATGGTGTGGCATGGATTTCGCTTACACATCACAATAGGGCCGACCTGAGCTCATCCACCCAAAGAGTTCATTTGCACACCATGTATGTATCCAAGTTGAATGCACACATGTATGCAATCTAATCCATCTATTGGGTGGGCCCAATTATGTAAATGCCTTTGTTTGACCCAGAACCGAAGTAGACGCATTGATTCACCATCCGAACTGGGTACAATTAGTTGGTGACAAATTCCCCAACCCATTCGCCAAGGTAGAAAGAAATAACTTGCCGAGGATTGATCTCCCCTATCTAGTGGCTTGCCTTAGGTCTTAGGTTCGAGTGCTAAGGAGACACACTAACCCAACCGGTGGTGCCAGGGTGCATCGTGTGACTAACCGTGTGGGTATGTTGTGCAACTATCAGTGGGTGGGTTGCATGACTTAAAAAAAAGAAATCCTTCCCTACTTAGTAAAGTCGTGATGAGTGGAAACAGCAAGCCCGTGGTTCAAGTGAAAACCCACCTGCCTGGGTTGGGGTAAGAGAGTGTAGGCCACTTTCATTTCAAATGCCTATATATTAAAATCTGTTCAATGTCAACCATTTGATTAATGCCAGGGAATATGGATGGTCCAAATGGATTATGCTATAAAAGGTGTAGTGTTTCTATCATGTGAGCCCACCTTGGGTTGTGTGTGATTCTTAACAATCACTTTGGTCAAACATTCCTTCCCATTTGATTAATGGTTATGAAAATGAATGGCTACGAAAATGACAATATTCCTGAGCACTTGATTAATGGCTATGAAAATGACTGGTCATGATTGAATTGGTGAAGAAAGGTCCAACTATCAAAGAAGTTGGCCCATCATGTGGGAGCCACCTTTGATTGCCGTTGGACCTCAAATTTTATTTGAATGGATTACTTGAACCGTGCAATCAATGTCCAAGAAAATAATATTATTTAGATTTTTTTTCTTGGGAAAAATCAGACCGTTGATTAGGATGGTCAATCATATGATGCCTACCTTTAATTACATGTGCCTCTTTAGAATCAAAATCAGTTTGATAAAATGATCCTAACCATGAGATTAATGGTAGGACGAATGGATGGTCAATTACACTGCAAAAGTTCTAGTCATGATTTGTACCATCCACCATGGGCCACCACCTCTGATTTTGGTAACACTCGAGATCTCATTGAAAGAGAATCCTAACCATCCAATCAATGCTCGAGAAAATGGACAATTAATTTTTATTATATTGAGAATGGCCTAACCATTAGGTTTCTCATCAGTGGCTTGTTAGCATTGGCCCTTGAACGTGAGTTACATGCATACTATCCGTGTCCATTTGGTGGATTTGGATGGTTTGGATCATTCGGATGAGCATCCATTAGATCGGCAAGAAAGTGGTAGTACACTTGATTTTCAGGATCCTAAAGTACCATACTCTTACGTAAGGAGGTCAAGTTGCGTGTGGAATTTCCCCTCGGATGACGAGAGCGGATTAGGTGAGACCCCAGCCTCACCCAAGACGGTGCGGCCCTTACCGTTGGGTTAACGTAGGGCTCACCTTGATGTTTGTATTATGTATCCACGCCGTCCATCCGTTTTTCCATATCATTTTAGGGTATGATACGGAAAATGAGGCAGATTTAATTATCATGGACCATACCATAAGAAACAGTGGTGATTGACCGTCCTACCATTAAAAAATTCTTAAGGTGTTTATTTACCATCCAATCTGTTGATAAAGTCACATAAGCCTGGATAAAGGTAAAAAACACAAATATCAGCTTGACCCAAAACTTTTGTGCCCATTAATGGTCAATAAACATTGTTTCTTGTGTTATGGTCCACCTGATGATTGGATCTGTTTCATTTTTAGGATAATGCCATAAAATGATCTTTATAAATGATTGGACGGCGTGGATTCTTAATAAACACATCAAGCTAGACCACACGGTCAGGGACGGAGGAAGGATTTTCCTCAGGGCGAGCATGAAGCACCGAAGTGACGTCACAAAGTTCTGTGGGGCCACCATGATGTATGTGCTATATCCACACCGTACATCCATTTGGAGAGATCATTTTATGCCATGAGCCAAAGAATGAGTCAGATCCAAAGCTCGGGTGGACCCCACCATAGAAAACAGTGGGGATTGAACGCCTACCATTAAAAACTTCTGAGGCGACAGAACTTTTCAATCAAACTGACATGTGTTTTCCCTTCGTCCATGTCTGCGTGAACTTATAAACAGTTGGATCTGGTGGGCCCTAGGAAGGTTTCAACGGTGGGCGCCGCTGTCCCCATTGTTTCCATGGTAGGTCCATTTGAGTTAGAATCTGCCCCTTCTTTGTTTCAAGCCATAAATGATCTCTCCAAATGGTTGGACGGTGTGGATACAAAACATGCATTCACGCGGGGGTCATAGAACTTGGTGACGTCACTCCGCTGGCGAGATGGCTCCCTAACCTTTCAATAGCTAATCTGCATCCGAGATTTCCTGCACCCGGCACTTCCCTAGAGACGGATGGGTCCTATCAGGGGCTTTGTGGGTCCGAGTATGATCTATATGTTTTATCCATGTCGTCCATCTTTTGACAGATCATTTTAGGGCTTGAGCCCAAAAAGGAAGCAGATTGAAGACTCAACTGGACCACACCACATGAACCAGATAAGAATTGAACTTCTATGGTTGAAAACTCATGGGGCCATTTGCCCCCTCTCACCCCTACGTGGCTCCGGCCCTGCCCACGGTAACCCATGGTAAGGGCCGCACCGTCTTGGGTGAGGCTGGGGTCTCACCTAATCCGCTCTCTTGGATTAGGGGCGAAGACATAGCTTTAATTAGAAATTTATGACAAAAAAAAATTTCTATTTACATCTATATGTTAGGTCCAGGTCCCTAATCTTTCACACAGTTTTATAGGCAATCCATATGATAAAGGCATGTATAAGGGTGTGAATAGAGGGGAAGCGCTCAGGCTAGGTTGTGATTCATCGGCCTCTTTTTCATCATAGCTTTAAGTTTCTCTTATAGTGGAACACATTGTTGGGTTTTTTCAAAATAAAAGGAAAAGATGTTGGGTTTAGGAGAAAAGTTGTGGCTTTTGGTGATTGTTAATAATTATTCATTTGTGAATGGTAATACTTCTTGCGAATAGAGTATCCTTTAATTTCGAATTAAATGTGAATGGATGCTATTAATGGTGGATGAATGTCATTGTTGAAAAGACACCATGAAAGAAGATATTTTTCCATGAAAAAGAACTTAAAGCAACCTTATGGCTTTTTATAAACTCATTTCCAAGTCATTTTAAATCACAACAAGAATTCTAGCAATTTTCTCTTCTTCTTCTTCTTCTTCTTCTTCTTCATTTTCATTGTAGGTCTTTTGAATAGTTACAGATTTTTGAAGCGGTAAACTGCAAATAGATTTTTCAGGGAATAAACTGTAACATAATAGAAGTCAGAAGTGTACATTGTAAAAGTGTATTCAGGGTGCAGTTTTGTGGTTTTGTAAGCCGAAGCCCACACCTCTTTAATTTTGGAGAAGAGGCTTATTGTGGTTTTGTTGTGACCCTCTTGTAAACTGGTTTAACCACTAGTAGAGTGCAAGTAACGCCTTAAAAATAGTCACATCGCAATACACCTTAAGCCCATCATTAAGTGAGTGTTTTTCTTCTTCTTTTTCCACACCTCTACTTTTACACACACAAGTGTGGTTTTAATTTAATCTATAAGTTATTTAGTGTATGTGATCGTTAACATGAACGAAAAGAAAAAACAAAAAAAAAAAACATGTGGTATCAAAGGCAGGCATACTTCGAAGATGTAGGAATTAACTATTTTTTATAAAGGGTTTTTTTTATTTTATCAATGCATGTCTTTTTTCTTTTTAATTGATATGTGATTAGTTAATGTGAGCAATTTCAAATCATTGGCTTTTGCGTTAATCATGGCAATGCCCATCTTAATTAGTTGAAGGATTGATAACTAAAACTTCATAAACTTCACATCTTGATGGTAATTTAGCCGATTAAAGTATTTTATTCATTGTGTTAATATCATAATAATGTAAGTATATGACCTTTTGTATAGTTCTTTCACTTGCTATACAAAGCATTCTCAGCCCATTTTCTATCTATAGCATTCAAGAATATATATCAATTGATTCTCTCAAAGAAACCTTTTTGCATATTAGAGTTGTGATGTCAATTAATAATCATTTACTAGAAGATTTACATTAATAATATACTTATGATTTAAATGCATGCGAGTAAGTTCTATAAATAATTCATGATTTTTAATGTGTTAAGATTTGATTTCCCTACAAGATGCAAAGCATATGTTAGAAGGATTAATAAAATAAAACGAAGCAACGATAGATATGAGAAGGAAAATTTTGTAACATAACCATAAGTAAAGCAATAAAAGTTATATGAGAATCACATGGGGTAGTTGTACATTAGAATATGTGAGAGGGAGAGAGAAGAGACCTAACACTCTTTTATAGAAAAGATGATTGTTACACACAGCCAGGTATAATTTTCAGTGGGCATTTCATTCAAATAATGGATTTGTAATGTGCAGGAGTATGATAGTACTATTAAACTTTGATACAACAATTTCCATGCATCTAATGTAGAAGTCGCCTAATGCGTAAATTATCATATCGTAGCAAAGGCCGTCGTATTTATTTCACGTCTAAATAAGCATACGTAAGTTCCCTAATATTCATTGTTAGTTTTAGATGTAAATAATGATTTCTCATTTTCTAAACTTTACTGAGGTAAACCTCTATCTAAACAAGTCATAAACGGTCCAACCCTGGATCTTGTATCCATGATACACTCATATGCTCTAAGAAATCCATAATTTAGAATTTAGAAATCTAGCCATTTAACTGTAAAACTTTTTGCCTCTAAACATTAACCATTGAAACACTTTCATTTCAAACACTTATTGTAAGGTCACACATTGAAAACTTAGGAATAGGATTGTAAGGTCATGAAATTTGGATGATTTTCTGACTTGGCATAGAGTTGTCCAATTATGCGTCGAGTCTAGACTTAAGTAAGTCAGGCTAAATCAGAAAATATTAGGGGGTGACTTATGGTCTTGGATATGACAACATGAGACTTGGACTGTCAGGTGTTGGATCTAATAAATAGATTAAAAAAATCATAAATAAGAATTATCTAGAAAGCTTAGGCATGTTACAGTCAATATGTTAAATATAAATTTACCCCCACATGGAGGATCCACGATGCATTAGATCTCTCAAACTCGACCCTTGGGATACAACAATTCTCCTTGATAATGGACGGCTTGGATTAAGTGCACACACGACCTCAACCATAAAAACTCAAGCTTGCTCTTTTTTATTTTGCTAGAAGAAGGCATACAGAGAGAAGATGTCATACCCTAAAACTTGGTACCCGAGTTGGTTAGGCCCGACTCGGAATTCCAAGTCATGATTTGAATTTAAATAAATCATAAGCACAATTTCATGAATATCATACATTGTTCAAAGACAATATATCAATCAACGTCATTATAAAATTTCGACTCTTATGTAAACTTCCACTACACTTTTTTCTTCCCCCTTTTTTTACAATATATGTACACTGAAAGATAACCTACACTAGCCCAACTTTCGGGTCTTCGCGTCACTTTGCTTTCTGACTAAAATGCATTCTATTATTTAATATTCATAATAAAATTGTGAGCTTTAAAGCTCGGTAAGATAATTTCGTGCAATTTATTACATAGGATAAAAAAAATTAAATCGAGTACAACAAAGATTTGTAAAAAGAAACAAGTATAAGGCTTGAGACAATGTTCATTATTCAGGACTTCAATTATAAGTATAGTATCAAATTATCACATTGCTATTATACGATCAAATGATTTAATTATGAAATTATGCCGGTAATCTAACACGACACCCTAAGCTTATACACGGAAGCTTGACGGATCAACTAAAATTATGGTTAAGTCCTAAAGGGGGGATTATGATCTTTTTTTAAAAAAATCGCCTACTTAAAATGATTAAGAATTAATACTAAGTAAATCAAATTATTTAATTAAACCACAATGCATAATAGAAAATGTTCTCAAATATTAATCATAAACACAAACATGTATAATGGTTCGATTATGTATCTTCTCCACTCTTGGTTCAAGCATTTACCTCTTGAGCACACCGGCATTCATTGGGAAGTTTAAATCAGGTTCCTCCTACCTAAGTGTTTTGACTCGGATTCACCCTATCAGGGAGTTTACAGGTTCCTCCAAAATTACACGTTTACACCAGTGTTGGTGGCTCCCCTTGGAGACTTGTTTTAAGCCATACTTTTAGGCTCAACTAACAAATCAAGGATCGACAAACGAACCTAGATCGAGTTTGACAAACAAACTCTACACTCAAATCTCCACGGGAAGAGAGTAGATAAACTCAACACAAATTGACAACCTTACTTATCGAATTTGAGCCCCTTGATACGCAATTTCGGGTTGCTTGATCTGCGCTCTCCCATGCTTCAATCAGCTCCCCTTTGTGCTCCCCCGATGTTGTTATCGATGCGTCGTCAATGTTCTAGCTCCAACGATCAAACGCCTTGCATATGATGCTCCGTAGAGATGCCCAATATGCTAAGAGGTATATTTAAGATATCTACAACTAATGGGAAGTGGTTTCCTAGAGAATCTCACCTATATGAATCTCATCATAAAGTTTAGATAGAAATTTAACTATCTAGAATTGTCCAAACTCTAGATATCAAAGAGGAACAAGAACATTTTCTTCATAGGCTTGGAATGCTCCATTTTTATGGTGAATCACAAGAAAGATGTCTTACTAGGGTTAGGATTTGAGCCTCTAATAATCTCTAATAATGATGATTTCAAACTCCTCAAAATCCCTCTCACAATGTCCAAAAAACGGCTCTCCTACTTTTATAGATAAAACTTTAACGATAAAAAAATGGCAGAAAATAACCGCTTCGATTGATCGGAATGACCATTCGATTAATTGAAACTTCAATTTCGATTCATCGAAAAATCTGTCCAGTTGATGGACATTTTTTCGATTGATCGAAACATCAATTTCGATATATTGAATTGAACAGTTCGATTGATCGAAGAACTTTTCCAGAGAGTTAACAAGTTGCTGACATATGTTTGATTGATCGAACTGGCTATTCCGATTGATCGAAGTCCTATCGAAACTGGACTCCAATGCATCGAAGATCTATCGAAAACTGTTGTTTTGGCATGTTTAATTATAGTAGCTTAAACATCTTTTATTAACCTAATTTATCATGTTTTTCTATATAATCTAAAGCTAATAAAGATGACTAAGGGTTTTCCTAGCTGGCTCAAGTCATTTAGAATTTTTTGGTGTTTTGGTTCTAAGAGCTAGGGTCACCAAGGCATCTCATTTACACGTTCGTATTTCTTGATGATACTTGTCCACTTAACTTTTCGATCTTCAACTTGCCAAGGCTCAATCGACATTACAACAGATGGACACAAGTGATTGAAAAATAAGGTACACTAGTATGCCACTGAAAAGTGCACTAACAATCTTCCCATTTGTCAATTATGTGACAAAAACCTAACATAAACCGTGTCATGGTCCATACCAATGACACTACCAAAACAACAAATAAATTACATGTCAAATTAAAATATTACAACTCGAAATATACTAAGACATATAAACTAGCAATGCTTCTCTCGATTGATCTCCCATAACCTGTCAACCCCTATAACACAAAACAGAAAAATTATTTTAATGAGACTTGATCTTTCTCCCCTTTTTTGTTAGCAATTGATAAGCTAATCTCCCCCCCTTATTGATACATCAATTAAGTTTGGGGAATGAAAAATTAGAGTGTCACAGTTATAACTATAAAAATATACTAACTAGAGAGATAAAGGATACATGAACATTAATACATGGCGCATGCATGGAACATGATCAATAAGAAAATGTAACTATCTAAGTATAATTGATCATGCATAATTGGTCATTCATGCATAATTGGTCATTCTAAGATAAACATTAAAGCAAATAACCAAAACATAAATTAACATATATTAAGCATAAAATTAAGAAGACCCAAAGAATAATCAGAAAGAAGAAGAAGATAAATTTTTCTTGTGTATGAAATGAGGAATTAATGTAAAGCCTTTTTAAAATGATAGGAGATAGTCATTAATTACGAAGCTCATACAAGCGACACATCCATGGCATATTGGTGCATGACAGCTCATTTATTATTATGTCGGTGTAAGAAAGCTCTATGCCAACGCGTGCATGCTCATGACATTATTTTTATAAAGAAAAGTAAAAGTACCCAAGTCAAAGACACCATATTGCATCACACCTTGCCACAACCACAATTATATGTGTATATATGAGGTTGCTCACATGGCATACTCTTAGTTTTCAATATAAAAACAAGAAAATAAATCTAATATAAAAGTTTTTTCATCCCACTTCCTTTCTAATGTGCGAGTAAAACTAATACTAGAAGACAAAAGGATAACCAACACTACAAGATAAAATAGAAAACGATAAAAATAAAAATAAAAATCAAGTTTTTCTTTAGTTTTAAATCTCTCTTTTTTTAATAATCTTTACAATTTAAAAAAATTTTAAAATGGTAAAGATAATTAAAAAGGAAACAATTGGATAAATTATTAAAATGATGTATATCAATAGAGTATCTTAAAGATTTAAACCTTACCTAGTGTAAACATATCTATTTTGTTGGGTGGTAGTAATATAAAGCTTTGAACTATCTCCTATAATAACAATCTAAACACATCATATACACAATATTTTTATGTAATTAAAATTTTTAAAATGAGTATAATATAGTTATGTAATTTATTCTAGTTTCACGAGCGCTCTAGAAAATACTCAATTCTTATAAGAAGCGGCTCCACTTCCACACTCATATAGATGAGTTTATCGAAATGTACCTACAATTAGAAATTTCGTTGTATCACAGCTATGGAACTCATTAAGAACATAGTCCAACCTCATTTCGCTATAGGTCATGTCACTGCTACATTATAAGAATGGAACTCTCAATTTATACATTTATAATACCAATATCAAATTACTAAAAGCAACTTCTTGTTACCCACATAACCTAATTCCTAGGATCTCCAATTTTATGGGTTGGGTTCCTATTGTCAGTGATTTGTTTAAGTGGGACTCGACCTTATTCTCCTTATGTACTCATTACTAGCTCTCTAGTTAGTACTTTAGTAAGTGGATCAACTAGATTATTTTTTGACATCATAAAGTCAATTAGAATTATCTCATCATTGATTAATTGTTTGACTAGGTAATGCTTTAGATGTAAACGTTTGAATTTTTCATTATAGGTTGGATTATTTGCCTTAGCTATAGTAGCTTGGTTATCATAATGCATCACAATTGTTGTTATAAGTTTACCCCACATAAGTATATCTAAAAACAGATTCTTCAGCCATTTTACTTCTTCGTTTGAAATTGCAAGAGCAATAAACTTGGCTTCCATCATGCACCGAGAAATACAAGCCTGCTTATTTGACTTTCAAGAAATTGTATCTCCTTTAAGAGTGTAACGCCCCTGTTTTTCAGTACTCGAGTGATGAGGCCATGTTATAAAAAACTCGGACGTAAAGGCTGCTAATCATCATTTAACACTATCATTGTATTTCAAAATAAGAGAGATAGATATAAGAATCCAATAACGCAAGAATTATCATATCAGAGCGGAAACAAGTAATGCCCATAGGGCTTATACAAATCCAAGATTCCAAAAGTAAAGAACAAAAAGGGAAAAGTAAGTCTATTCGTCATGGCCCGCCATACGGTCCAGCTCCTCCTGAGACAGGTAAGGCCAAGTGTCTCGAATGTCCACCTTAGGCTCAACCACAATTGGGACAGGGACATCATCTCTATCATCTGCACCATCTGATATATTTTGACAACGTTACTCGTTGTTATAGTAAGGTAACACTTTCCAAGATTTTCATGTATATAATGCAAGACAATTATTATAGAAACATATGCAAATAATAGGATTAAAGAAGTAATAGAAAACAGGTACATAGGTACTCAACACATTATGATAATCATGTTACTTTTAATTCTTATTAATGCATGAATTCATACACATGTTCTTCAGCCTAGAGATGTATCCAGCTGGTGAGGGTCGAGCTGACAGTAACTTGGTTAATCACCAAAGTTACCCGTAATGCAAATGCTTATTAAACCAAGAATAATGTGACTCATCGTCAACACTATCCGTAAATGCCATGCGATGGATGATTACCCAGTCGTCATTAATCCAATTGGTAATTCAATAAAATATGCTCGCGGTCATTATGAGGGACGTGCACAATCCAGCATAGGTCGACGGCTTGGGCATAGCATCCCAAAACACCATCCCCGGCCCACGAGGAGAATGATCATGGTCTTAACTCCCATCCCTTTGCTAAATAACATGTCACAACTTAATTCCAAGATAAAGTATAATACAACATCATTGTATATCATAATCTTAACTCCTTCTATCATTCTATATCCATCTAAACATTCATTTACTATCTTGTTCAACAAAATTTCTATGATTTAATAACTTTCACTACAAAAGTAAAATCAACGGACATGTAAAGAATTAAATATACTCCATTGTAAAAAATTGACTCTTATTCAAATAACTTTTTTAAACAAATATATGAATAACATTTCATTTTCCTCAAGTTATTCATATATTCCAAATGTGACCAGCAATTCAACAATATACCTTGCCATTAAACAATTAAGCACCAATAATATAATAATCAATCATCAATAAAAATTAGGAAAGCTTGAAAAGTGAGGAAAGCTTGAAAAGTGAGGGACCTCACCTCAAGTAAGATATTCTCTTTCTCTTGAGTCAATACAAGTTCACTAGGATCCACGCCAACAACTTAGCTCTACTCGAATGGTGAAGAGTGATCTATACCAAATTAGTATTAGTCAATAACTATTTTTCTAATCAATGTGAATTACTATGAAGTTTCTTGGAATGAGTCTTTTCACCTTAGCCCCACATTAGCAATCAAAGTTGTCCAATTCACATCATTATCATAGTATAATAAGTCTAATATAAGAAGTATTTAAGCTCCATTATATCCTATTACACAAATAAGGATTCATTGTAATAGAAATTTTTATTATTAGCATAAATAAATGCCACAATTAACTTATAATTATACATTTTTTTAAAAATTTACTCACACAACCTAACAGTAATCATGATTCAAACGAACCCTCAATCTAAATCTAATCGAAAACCAATGAATTATTTTCTATATGGATCTAAATTTAGAGATTTTCTTGGATTGAGTTAAAACCCATTGAAGGGCCCAATTAAATCCAGATTCACAAACAACCCAAACTGTTGGGCAAATCTAAAACTGAGTTAATCTGGATTCAACACATCTAGTCCAAATTGAGTAAAATGGATCTCATTAGCGATAGATGAACTTTACCTGAAATAGGAACCCAGTTGCTTGGAATGCACTGAAATGGTGTGAATAACACCCAACAGGAGACTTTCTGCTTGCCTTCTACAATACCAAGAACTCAAACTCCAGATTACACAGCAATGCTAAGAACTACTAAAAAGTCCAGATTCCTTCTACTTTAGACACATAGATCTCACAGTTACCGACGATCAGATCCTTGCAGCAACAACGCCCAGCAATCTACAGTCACAGACGTCCAGATTTCAGGAGTTACAACAACCCACTCGACCCAACTGTCTCGGCCTCCAAGGAGATAAGAAGCTCTATTTCCAAACCGAACTTTTCTAATTTAAGAATTAGAAGATATGGAGAGATGATCTGATTTTCTACTAGTTTGAGCAGCAATAGGTCATCTCAGAATGCAAAGGGAGAGGTGAAGGCGGTATGGAGAAATGACTGCCCTTTCTGAAATGAAGAAGGAGAGGGAAAGAGGCAGATTTACTAGGGCTTCTTTTGTAAGCAAGGTCCCTAAAGGGGAATCGTTCCCTCTTTTTCTTTTATAGGTATTAGCTAATACAAGTGAAGGATGAATGAATGGTTGGATTTGCACCAAAATACTCCTTAGCATCTCGTTAAGAACGACCAGGATGAACTTGAGGTCTTAGACACGAACTGCTGACCTGTCTGTTCAATTTCGGGAAGCATCAACACATTTTAACCGACTTCTATTGAAAATCCTCTTGTATATAGTGGTCCCCATTAGTAAAAGTCTTCATGCTTAGATAGAACACCCCAGGCTCTAAAGGATAGACGATTTGAATTTTTCCAAGTATGGGTCATAATGATTACAGTTTGATAGCTTTGTAGTTGCAAAAAACATAAATCCATTTGAACAGCCTAACTTCAGGCCCATTCTATCTAAATTTTTATACACTGTGGTTGATATTAACACCAAGGCATTGATCAACTATCACCGACGAGCCATTTGAACAGTTTGGATTATCCCAACCGACCATTAAAAGTGGGCCATCATTAACCCAAAACGAACAGTAACCCCGTCCGCCCGCTGCTGTGGCAATTTAAAGAGGAAGTTCCTCTTTCGATTTTAAAAAGTCAGACGCCCTAAACTTCCATTCGTCCGGTGTGCCGTGTGTGAATGGTAATGATATACGCACACACCAATGTAGTGGGCCTTACACGACTTAATTAAAAAATCCATCCCGACCAATCGTCTAGTTTGGCCTTACTTGGCTTATGAATAGAAGAATGAGGCTGATCTAAAACTCGGGTGGGTTATGCACCAAAAATTATGAAATTTTATATCATTTAACGGTTAGTCTCAATATGACTTATATTCAAATAGTTACAGAGTTCACTATATTAATATAAATCAATCTATACAACTAAATGTTAAATTTTGATGCTCTATTTCGTAGTGTAATAATGATATTATTATCCTTAATAATTAATATAAAATTATTATTATATATTTATTTTATGACAAAAAGAAAATAGAAGGAAAATGACATAATTTTATTTATTTATCACTATTAGTATTATTATTTTTTTTTCAAGATGTATGCAAGATGTGGGTTATTACAGATAGTGAACATGTAACTACTTGTGAACTTAAATTCAATTAACATCATTGTACCCCTCTAGCACAATTGGATATCTAATGTAGCTGAGACCATAAATGCAAGTCTTTTCAAATATTATAGTATTCTATTTACAGTATATCAACAATCTTGTCCAGGATTACTAGTGTATCTATTTGACTTATCAATTACATATGTAATATTAGGTTTAGTGCAGTTCATAAGATACATTAAGTACATAATGATAATAGAGTATTTAAGTTGTGATACACTATCATCCTCATTTTTACACAATTTTACTTGAGGATTAAAGAGAATGCTTATAAATGCATAATCAAGAAGATTACATTTTCTTAATATAGTGCAATTGTGATAAAGCGATTTCAATTTTAACCATTTTTATTCCAACAATCACATCATCTTTTCTTAAGTCTATATTGAATTGAAAAGACAATGGACATTTGTTCTCATTTACCACATCAATATTAGTACAAAAAATCAACCTATCATCACATATAAACATATTGGTAATCCATACATTCTCAGATAGTTTACTATATACACATTTGTCAAATTCATTAATCTGAAAATTATTTAACAATAAAACTTAATCAAACTGCTAATACTATTGTTTTAGTATTTGCTTAAGGCCATAAAAAGATTTAACTAAATTACACACTTTATTTGCATGACTAGTTGTAACAAATTCCTTAGGTTAGTCCATGTAAATCTCTTCTTCTGATTCTCTATTTAGAAAGATAATTTTCATATCCATTTGATGAACCACAGGATTGTGGATTGAAGCAATCGCTATCAAAATATGTATATTGGTAATTTTGGTAACATATGAATATGTGTCAAAGAAGTTAATGCCTTGCTTTTACTTGTACCCCTTACTTATAAGTCTAGCTTTAAATTTCTCAATATATGAAATTGTGTGGCATAGATTTATCGTAAAAATTCATTTATAAGTTTGTTACCTACAGGTAGGTCTACTTGTAATATACCTGACAATTTTAGTAGGTACATTTTATTATTATTATTTATCAAAATTGATTATCAAGTGGGCCATTAATCATTAGGACTTAAATCTATGCTGATTTATTCAGTAAAACTCTAATCCACACCACAAATCATTCATCCATACCATCTAAACTAATGCCTGACTTTTTTATTGTCAAATTGATCGTCAAAAGTTGATAAATTAATGGTTAGATCGCTTAAATCAATAAAATTGACTATTTAATCACATGATTCATATGATAATCATCATTTATTTTATTCTCCATAACTTTGGTTTGAAGATGATATAATTTTTATAATTTAATCCTAAATACAATTCTTAATCTAAGGCCAAGAGTTTAGATGACCATGATTTGTTAACAGTCTAGTTTAATATAATGAATCAAAATGTAATTCGATGCTTTCATTATATATGATATGTTTAGATCTACTGATCCATATGACCAGATCATAGTAGAAATATGTGAAATCATGATTTATTATATGCATGCGCATAGTCTATTATTATGATCATTGAATATATCATCTATTATGTATATTTGATTTATCAAAATATTTTTTCATAAACATATGCATCATGAGCATTAAGATAGTGCTTTCTAATCGGGTTAGATCATGCACAAGAAGTGTATACATCATGGTACACACACATTTGTATATGTACTCTCTCACATGAGAAGGGAGGAGTATCTTTGTTATATACACTTTCAGTCCTATGAACTGCTGGAGACTATTTTTATGCCCATATATCATCTGACCATGTGACTAATTTTTTATTGTTAAACTCATTTCTAGTGCTTAAGTGAATGATTCAGATTGTTGTGATCAACCATATGGGACCCATATTGAAGTGGCATGTGTATCAAACTACACTTACACCCTAAACTCCTATGTAATCTAAAATCTTTTCGTTTTTAAAATCCTTTTGTCAATCCCTTCTCCTTCATGCATTTTCAAAAAAATATTAAAAAAATAGGTACTGTGCGTAAGCTCTTTAGATTTCACACTTTAAAAGAAGAGAGAAGGAGAGTAGTTGGATTATTGGGCCCCATTTTATCATCACACAATTTGAACCATCCAGCATCATTCTTGCACCTAGTTAAGGTGTTCCTCTAATTTAGTTTATGATCAAACAGTTTGATCTTAAAGAAATTATCAAAGAATTTAGATATTGCGAATCTAATGCACCAAACCATTATAGAGTGAGTAAGTAGACCACGTTGCTATGTGGGTCACCACACGTTGTCCACATGGGCAGTTGTATGGACCCACACGTTGTCCACATGGATAATTGTGTCGGCGTCAGACGTTGTCCACATGGCGGTATCTTGGGCCCCACTCACTACAATGTGGGCAGCCTAGTACACAACGTTGCGATTATATATGTTGTGAAAATTACATATACTATGATATTGTCGAATGCCTTAGATTGACAGGGAATATCTATAAATAATATTCTTTTGACAAGGTTCTATTATATCATCAATAATACCATCCTTATATTATTCGTCAGTATTATTTGCTCTATATGGAACTTTCATTATGAGTAGTATTCCTTGAAGTTATTCACCATATTATCGATCATATTTGACTCCGATGCTTTCGACCCTTACATTGATATTGATTCAACTTCGACTCTTTAATCTCTTATACTGATATTATTAGCTAATTTGCCCAAGTCTGATTTGACTTCAGTTCTACTTCCAATTGGCTATATATTGGTTTGGATCCGACTCGACTATAATTATTCGGCTTCTTATATTTCTACTATCAGGTATATTCGTCGGTGCTAGTTATTTATTCATGAAAGCCGAAGCTTATTCTGAAATTCTACTATGCGTTCGAAAGGAATCACATTTTTACCATAATGGAATATTAATCGAATATATATTATCAAGGAATATCAGCATTCTCATCAATCGATATGTCCTTGGAGTAATTTTTATAATATACAATGAGTCCAGTATTCAGAATCAATTTATATACAAGTATGCAGGATGTAATATTGCTGGGGCAATCTCCGTATGATGTCAAGAACATAATTCTTGAAAATATATATTGACAACAGTTATATGCGCACTTTTAAGCTTTCACAGAAATATATTCTCTAAAGGGAAAGGTGATCAAAGTTATCATCATCTTATATTTTGAATCATGAGCTGATAAAAGAATTAATCAGATGTCGTAAAGTATGAAGCAGAGTTGCAAAAATAAAAAGGGAAGTAACCCTAACATATGAACATTTTATTTATTTTATTAAAAAAGAAATACAAAATACATGAAATTCATAGTTAAGGTTCAAATATAGTCATACCTACTTAAAGCAGAAACATTAATGACTACTTTCTTAGATGCTAGGAAATTTTAAAGCTAATTTTCAAGTCAAGCGCAGTTGGCTTAAGTATCTACGCTGATCGCGTAAAAGGCTGGATGAATGGACTATTCCTTTGTATCTTTTTGAAGAGTTGATCCACTTCGGCTTGATTTTGAAGAACCCATCCAAAGAGGATCGGAGGGGGGAGGGGCATCTACTAAGGCATAGAAAAATGCAAAGGAAAAGAATATTAAAGCATTTATTGAGGTTTTGAATGAAGGAGAAAAGAGAAACAAGGCGTAGAAATAAGGAGGTTTACAGAAGAAAATGAGAAGGTTCAAAAGAACTCACGTAAAGATTCATGCAAATGAGGATCTAAGATTTGATAACATTATTTACATTGTGCACAAAAGTGAAAGCCAATGAAGAATTAAACAAGATCAAAGCGGGAATATACAAAAAAGAGAATAACCTTGGCTCAAAAGCATATTCAATCGTTTCCCTGTCCTTTAGACAGGATGAAAGAAGAACATGGCGAAATTCTGTTGAAATTTTTTATACAATATATCATATTCGTA
Source organism: Liriodendron chinense (assembly GCA_003013855.2). Taxonomy (NCBI): domain Eukaryota; kingdom Viridiplantae; phylum Streptophyta; class Magnoliopsida; order Magnoliales; family Magnoliaceae; genus Liriodendron; species Liriodendron chinense. Next base: position 194,902 of record PVNU02002925.1, read on the forward strand.
CCTATGTATACTCTATTCTAGAATCAAGGGATATGATGTATTAATTGAATGTAAAGAACCCTATTGCAATGAATAAAATAATGAATGTTTCTCTTTTGTCTTTTCAAATATTGAAATATTACCCTTATTTCCCCCTATTCATCGAAAGACAATTTTGTTGTGTAAACAACGGACTAGTGTCATATCAATAGTAGCCCACATGGGCCATAGTTTAGTTTTCTAAAGGGGTTTTTCTCATGTTCTTTTGGTGAACCCTGCTTGTTATACATTGAAACATTTATGTTGATGCAGATATTGAGCAATGAATCTTTTGTATAATCTATGTTTCAATCTTCATAATGAACAATCCTATTCTTTAAAATTGTATTTTGAAATATGTTGGACTTAGATCAAATCTTAGGTCGTATGAATATGATAAATCTAAAATCGTACAAAAAATATTTTCGATCTAGATGCATTTGAGTTTACACTTTATACATCTATTTAATTTCACATGATTGTATCAGTATAGATCTATGATTTTAAATTTTAGTGGGTTAAAATATGATTTTAGATTAAATACATTATATGCATGCATTATCTAAACTCAAATCACATAGATCTAGGATCATATTTGGAGCTTAGTTTATCCCATCATCTGGTTGTATTGGGACCTACCTAGATCTTGGATCTTGAAAGTGGGCCCCAACACACTAACTTGGATTATAAATAAAGATTTGTTTCACATGCATTTTGGTTATATATAATAATAAAATATTTGTTCATAATGAAATTCTCACACTTGAACTTAAAATCTTTGAACTATTGTTAAAGTTGGGTAAATCAAGAGGTTAGAACACTAATTAATGATATGGATCAACACTCGATCAAGCGTTATGGGCCCTACATGATGGAACAAGAGAAACACAATCCATTTAATGGATTTAATTTGTCCAAATCAATTAAATGGCCCACCATTCAATTGAAAGTCTATATAATTTGGAGAGTGGCCCACCACAAGATCAAGAGTTGAGGTGAATGTGAAAAATGAGAAAATATAAAGATATAGAATTAACGTTTGTATATCTTTAGATAATGATGCATGATGAATAGGTGAACCCCTCAATGAGTGGTCATGATCACTTTAGGCGAGCCCCACCATGAGATCTTGATCGAAATTAAGTAGTTAACTTTGGAAAGATTATGATGTGATGTAATATTGTAATATTACATATGGTGAACAATCTTGTAATTTTTGTAAAATGCCTCATTTGTATTAACAATCATAATATAGGTAAACTCCACTTTAAAATTTTGATCTAAGAATCAGAAAAAAAAAAAAATTGAACATAAACTTAACCTAAGCTATCTAGATTCAAGATCTAGCAATAATTAAGAGATGAGCCAATGGACCCCCACTACTCTAAAAAGTATAATAAAAGTGGACCCCACTACCCTCACTTAGATTTAACAATGGATCTTCATATTTAAGGTTAGTTTGAGATTTAAAACATAAATAAACATTGATCCGACTATAATCACCATGATCCCTGAGCTGATCTTAGATCCAAACCGTGAAAATTAAAGAAAAGGTCAGAATGAACAACTTGAACTGTTGAAATTACAATATGGCCCAATCCAACCCTTCATCAAGAGACTAATCACCCATTTTAAAGGTTTAACTTAGGAATAACCCCTAATCTAAGACCTCCATATTTAGATTTGAGATGGATCGAAGGGATCCAATGCTCAGATCGGATGGATCTTAGCATCCAACCTATCTTAAAATAATATGTTGATCTAGATGAAAGTTTTGACTTGGACAAATGGTTAGGATTGTGGGAAAAAGCACATATTATCGAAAAATTGACTATCTATGGCATTGATCTAAGATTTAGAGACAAATTTAGCTGATTAATGGTTATATCATTGATTAACAATTGTCTTACTGATTTAAATCCTTTTTTTAACATCAGATTCACCAACCGAAAAATCGGACGTGCCCCTCAAGTAGGGCTGTACATCGAGCCGAGTCGAGTCGAGGTGGGCCAAGCTTGGCTTCATTTGTCTGTGCTCTCCTCGAGTTCGAGCTCACCCTTGAGCTTACCATTAGAGCTTGCCTTGTTTACTAAAACTTTTGAGACGAGCTTGAAGGCAAGCTTACCTCGACTCGAGTTGAGCTTGCTCCCACCTCAATTTATTATATTTTTTACTACAAAATACAAATTAAAAGTCAACAACATTAAGTTCGAGAAGTCACACACATATTAGGGGAGAATATTATTTCTTCAGGCGGAACCCCACCATTAAAATGAACTAGTTTTGCTCGATTTTTTTTTTTTTGCCAAGTCACACATGCATTGAATGCAGACCACTAGTAATATTTTATGAACCATAATTAACACAGAACATGCATAGCTTACCACATGAATGGACTGCCCTAATTATTGTGTGGACCATCTTCATGATGAGGCCCAGCTGATTCATGGATCAGATGCACCACCTCCCTCGTAAAATTGCAATCAATAGCTGCATATGGTGTTTGGTCTAACCATAGTCCCTGTTTTGTAGATATATTGGTGTGTGGTCTCACCGTAACACCTGTGTTTGTGTAGCGTGTAAAACACACAACCACTGTGTGCTCACCATGTTTTGTACTTGAATTACTAAATCCATCAGATATGCTCAACAAGAAATGTTCTTACCTGAACAAAATAGTAGGATTAAGAAACCCCCCAACGTGTGAGGGTTTTATATGTCTTAAGCTTGGACCCCAATGTGTGCGTGGGGAAGGGGAAGAGAGAACCAAGAAATAAGAAGATTAGGTTTTTTTTTTTTTTAACAAATATCTATATGAAACGAGTTGAGCTCGGGCTTCGAGTCGAGTCGAGTTGAGTGACCCAATGGTCGAACTTGACTCGATTTCTGACTCGAGCTCCTAAATGAAGCTTGGCTTGACTTGTTTTACTGAGTCAAGTCGAGCCAAGGCGAGCTTTTTCGAGTCGAGTCAATCGAGTTTCTCGAGTTAACTCGGCTCGTGACTAGCCCTACCTTCGAGTGATAAATGAACCATTATAGAGTCGTCCTCGCCTAACGACTATTTGTTCTGAAGTTTGCTATCCACACGTGTACTAATACATGTAGCATTCACAACGATGCATGTGCCAAACATGACAACATTAAAAACCCAAATTATCCATCTGGTGGGCTCCATGGTCTAGTGACCTTGTTAGAAAAATCAAGTCAATTTATGTATTAGGTGGGCCACAATGTGAAGAGAAAATGGTTAGCTAAAAAACTAAGTCGATCATGTTATAATTGTCATTCATTTCCTCTAGACATTGCATCCCAACTAATTGTGAGACAATGTTATCTATACAATGGATTTCATAATTAGCTGGTCAGCTCCCATTTCGTACACATTTTCCAAGCTGTTTACATGTGTCTATATATATAGAAGCGGGGCTATGCACACATGTGGAATTAGCAAAGAATTGTGCTATGGTACTTGGCGGGGTACTAACGCTAACCTCACTTAGGTCATCAATTTGGCTTTCATTTTAAGGCTGTATGGTTTTTCAATTACAACAATAAATGGATGTAAATGGATAATGATTACTTACTCTTGTAATTATTTTGTGGCATCACTTACATTTGATGATTTTGCTACTATTGATCGCAATTTAGGAACGGGGTATAAATATTACATCAGAAATTTTATTTATTGCTATTCATCTATAAGACATTCATAAACTTTTTTTTTTATCACATTGCCACGTATAAGAAAGAAAAAATTAGTTAGAAAACATTTATTATTATCTAGGTCCTTGTTACATTTCAAATTGTGATTTACCACAAACCTTTAATTACATCTCTTTTAAAATACATTTGATTTTAAATTAAATTATAATATAATTTAATAACAAAACAGTGATAAATAATTCTATAGTGATAAAACAATGATATTTAATAAGACGAAAGAGATACATGATATGTAAGAATACATGTACTTATGATTGCTATAGGATAATTTTGGAATCTTTTATGCTATCCATGCTTCGGCTTCTATGGCCGCTTCACATGGTGAGTTATCAAAGCTATGACCCTTATTGGTATTCTCTTTTCCAATAGGAATCCAAATTTCTTCAAGGGAGTTGGGATAAAGGGATGTACGCTTGTCGCGTATTAATATCTGAGATAGAGAGTGTATCATTATGTCTATTATCGAAGAAAGCATTATTCATATATTCGAGGATAATCCTAGAGCAATGTCTAGGATTTTAGATGTGGAAGGCATCCAAAAATCCATACTAAATTGGAGAATAAGGGCTATTTATCCCTTCTTAATCTATTTGGATCACCATAATGGTGGCCACTAAGCTAGCTTAGTGCATTAATTGTCTAGTATAATGAAAGAATAGAGAAATGAACATTTAACGCTAAATAGTATATGAAATATGGGAAGGATGGCACGGTCATGCTATGGCATTGAACAATATTTCAGTTAAAATATCTTGCTTCAATGCTGATAAAATAACATATAAAAGGGTGGCATGGCTTTTCCTCGGCCTCAGGGGGTAGCACGACTTTTCCTTTGAGGTAGTTCGGTGGTGTGGGCATGTCTTCGACACGATAAAATATTTTTTAATGAAATTATATATGGGAAAAGCTGCTCTATCTTCAGTGCTCTGAACTTAGAGAAAAGTGTCTCAGAGACTCCCATGGGGTATTTATAATTTTTTTTTCAGGGCAAACATTGGCTTGACATTCTGGCATAAGTTAAGGGTTGTGCCATCCCACAAATTCACTCACTTGGATAACATTTTGATGATGTGGTAAAAGTAGGGTTCAAACCAATCCACGTAGTGGGAGTGGCCGAACTTGGCCTCAGGGCTACGCCATCGCATCTTCAGGCCGTGCTATCAATACATCATGCCACGTCTTCCATTTTCCGGCCCATTCATTAAGGCCGCACTTTTACATATCTAGCCATGCTATCTCCTAGCCATGCTATCTCTTACACATAATTCTAAACTTCTTCTAGCTCCAACAACTACATAGTTTATTTCACCTATAAATCACTGTAGAATAATAGTTTTAAATAGTAAAATATGTAATGATTATAATTTAATCTACTTTATGAAGGCCAATACAAGTGTATTTGCCTCTCTATCTACAAGCTATAATTCCTGTTTAAGCAAACGCGATGAACAAATTGAAAAACTAAACAAGATATTAGGAAGTGAGCCGAAAAGATAAGGCAGATCCAGAATTTGAGTGGGCCACAGGAAACAGAGGGGATTGAACGCCCACCAGGGCCCAAAGGTTTGGATCAAGATGATACTGTCATCCTCTTTTTTTTAATCCGGAATCACCTTTTGAACATGTTGGAAGGCATATAAGGATCAGTGTGGCCTAGGAGGATTTTAATGATATGCATTTTTATACCAATTCTTTCAGCATTGTGCCCCATTTGAGTCTTGTATCTCACTCAATTTTAGCTTCAGTCTCTTAAATTACGGATCGAGTGGATGCCACACGTACATCAAGGCACCTCCGTGTAACAACGTTGTTGCCCGCAGAATTTTGTATGAAGGCCAAACAAGAGGTTCTTTACCTGATGGACGGAATGGATTTCCTACACGTGGAATCCTTTCCACACTATAGTGGGACGCGGTTTTCCTGATAAAGCCTTTCCCAGGAAGTTCCTGCACTGGGAACCTTAGGTGGGACCCACCGTGATGTTTGTGAGAAATCCACCCTGTCCATCAGCAAAAATGAGCCGGGTCCAAGACTCAAATTGGCCGCACTAAAGGAAAAAGGTTGTTAGGGAAATTCCTACCGTTGAAACCTCCATGGGTCCACAGCGATGTTTATATTCCATCCATACCGTTCATAATGCCATTCCTACTGGGATGAAATGAAAACACAAATATTAGCCTGATTCAAGAATTCAGTGCTCCCACGGATATTTCAACTGTGTACGTTCAATCCTCACGTTTTTGGCCCACTTGAGTCTTGGATCCGGTTTATTTCTGGTCTCACGTCTTAGAATGAGCTAAAAAAACGGATGGACGGGGTGGATTTCTCACAAACATCACTGTGGGCCCCACCTAGGTTCCCATCACAGGAACTTCCTGTGAAAGGCTTTCGCCGTGAAAGTTACCTCCGCTAGGTACATACGCGACGTATAGAAGAGTTTTCCATCAGCGGGATCTCCTTCACTCTAGCTACTTCTTGAGCGGGAGTCTGCAGAAGGGGAGAAACCAAACAGACCGATGTCGTCTTCGATGGAAGAATCCAAACCCAGCAACGACCTCGATTTTAACCGAGTCCAACTCAGCGATTCTGCTTATCTCCTCTCTCGCCTCCAACACCACCTAAATTCATGCTCTAAGGTCTCAAATACCCTCCTTTATTCTCAAAATTTCCATCTATATCCTTTTTTTTTTCCCCAACATTTAAATTTTTACTATCTTTATCTTCTCTGTCTCTGTTTTTCTTCATCTCAGTCTCTGGAAGCTGAAGATTTCCGACAGTCGGATGCTGCAGTCCGCGATCTTGTCGACTTCCTCGATTCCGTCGTCAGCTCTGCGCTCTCCAATCCCGAAGATGAGATTTCGAAACGAAACGCGTTGGGAGTTCTCACTGCGATTCGCCAGTTCATCTCCTCTCCTCCATTGGATCAGGTTTGAGAATTTGAAAACTAAGTGATCTTCTTGCATCAATTGTCCGTTGCCGTGCGTGTGATTGGTAGTGTGGTTGATCTTGACCGTCCATATAGTGTATCTTGCCTGTGGATGGCCCTTGTTTGGAAAGCCACAGTTCAGACAATCCTAGCCGTCCAGTTGGTAATAGTTAGGATGGCAGGTGGTGAAAATGGTAAATGGTCGATGCTTGACGGGAAACGATGATCGTTTGGTTTGTCCAATGGGGTACTGTGAATGGACGTTCTGTATCTACCACCACACCTGACATCTGTGTTAGTTGTGGTTGAAGTAATATGAGATCGTTAATTAAGGTCGTGTTTGGATGTGGAAGTGAGTTGAATTGCAAACTTTCAGTTTAATCAAGAGAAAATGACAAAAATCCTACTAATTATAGTAAGGAAGTAGTCCTCAGATTGCAATTTTTACAGTTCCAACTTGATAGCATTACAATTTGATTATGTCTTCTTCATTGGACTGATAATTTCAATTTGATTCAATAGTGCATTTAAACACAACCTACTTTTCTTGGCTTGTTTTTGAGTTTGGGATCTGGTCTGAATGGTGCATGTAGGCGATCATGGATGCCTTGTCATTTGAGCTGCCCAAGGTAGTTGTGAAATTCGGGAGCAGTGTCAGATGATTGTCGGGAGGTTGCTGAAAGTATTGTTGATCATTTTGTCTCAGTTTGTAGTCCGAGGGACATGCTTCCAATTCTTTGTGAGGTAAGATCATTCGACATTGTTGTGAAGATAAGAATTACTTGATCTATCCTCTGCTCATTACAATGTTTAAACTTTTTTTCTTTTAGTGACAAAATTAATTAAAGAAGCTGCATACATTGAAAGGAGGATTATACAATCCTTGTAAATATTCTAGCAATCTTCTAGCTAGACTTGATAAGTCTACAGATTCCACTGTTATGTACTCAATCTAATCAAGCAACAAGTCTTCAGTCTTCTCCTCTCTTTATCTTTTCTATTTATACCATTATATTTTGGCTTTCACATATTTGTCCTACTCTGACTGTCTTACATAGTGACCCAGGTCATTAGTCATTTGCATTCTTTTAATTCACACAGCTTTAGACTAGCAACAGGAAAGCTTGCTTACAATCATTACACCAATCCTTTAGATCCTCCAGCACTTAAAGTTAAAGTTTAGGAGTCATGCAAGTTAACCATGAATCTATCGTAGAAAGCAGTCCGTGATGAAACTCTACCATCACTATCCATTTTTTTGGAAGATAAGAACCCTTTATTTCCTCCAAAAGGGCACACAGCTCAAATTTGAAACTGAAGACATTTTGAAAGGCTGAAAAAAGTCCTGTTGGCCTCTATAACCTTTCAATAGTCTCCAATTATAATCCAACAGTGTTTTTTTGCAACCTTTGTTGATTGTTATGGATCATTGGTACCTTTTGTTATAGGCGTCCTGTGAATTCTCGGATGTTTTTCCCCAAAGCTCTTGTTGAGCATTTTACACTCTTCATTGTTTTCTCTTTTATCTCGACCACCAACTGCGTCTGTCTCCCAAGAACTTCTTCAGTGGCTTGTGATCTTCCCCTCCAACAACTTCATTTTTTTTTTCAGTTTAGGGTATTGACTATTGATTTTGGAATTGGTGGACTTTATTTGAATATGGACTGTGTGCCAGATTCTTCCAGTCGTAGTGGTCTGGTACTAGATAGTTCAAATGTTGTACCAGTAAACACGTTATGGATCTGTCTTTCATTAGAAAATTTAGTTTCAGATATCCAGACTACAAACATTAATTATGTGGGTGGACTCTCAATGTAATAAGATGTGTCAATATTCATCCCTTCTGGCGTGTGCATTATAGGGATACCTTGGCATGATGAATGGTTGAATGCAAATTGTGACCTCTTTCTATTTTCCATGCTAAGGGGGGCTGGTACTCTTGCTTAATGAATGTCACAATGCTAATTGTCTCGAATGATACAGATGATTCCTGTAGCACTAGCAACATGAAACATAATTCCAGGTTTTGGAACTTCCACTTCTTAATGCGTTACATTCTCAAGTTTTAGCTTCTTTCACTGTCACAATATCTTCATGAGGGACCAGGTTCCCTAGCACTGTCATCAAAATAAGTATTCAGGCAGCTGTCATAATTCCAACAATGCACTCTTTGGTTTCTGCTGCGAATATCCAATCAACTTCAAGTGTCAACAACTAATCAGATAATTGAAGCAAAGTGAATCATTTCAGGTTTTACCAATTTCATTTAAAATTGTAGAACATCATCTTCTATTTCAAATGAAGCCATTTGTTTGCAGGTCCTCTCTGTTCATCTCCTCCACAAAGTTGCATGGCCATTCAATCACCTTCGTGATTTTTAGTATTACCCAGCCACTTGATACATATTGCCTTCAGGTCTGAGCAGTATGATTTATAGGTCATTTAGCTGTCATAAAGAAACCGTTATGCATTGCCCGAGATAGGCACAAAACACAATGAGACCTGCTATTGTTCATAGACTTTTTATTTATTTATTTAAGCAGGAATGATTTATTTGATGCTTCAGAAAACTCAGTGACTTCTGTTCTGGTACAATTGCATATTAGTATGTAGTAGTTTTATATAAATAGAAGAATAATACATTCTCATATGGATCACTAGCCTCCTTTTGTTAATGTCATACTTTTTTTCTTGTCATGTTTTGATTTTGCTGCCTTTGCTGGTGACATTTCCTTTTAATTGGACCAGGCACTGGATTCCCTCCCTAAAGTGTTGAAGACAGCAGCTTGTTATGTTCCTATTTTGAGTGGGCTGTCGAAAGGTAGACTTCTGAATACATATGGCATAACCTGATATTATTTACAGAATTTCTTATATCAGCATTTTACTATTATATATGGTAAAAACATGTCTTTTTTGAATGGAACATTCGCATAATGCTACCCATGAACCTAGTTGCACACAACTTTTTTGTTTCTTGGATAATTCCGTGTTCAATGAAGTTTTACAAATCTCTACTGTATATAACACCAATAGCATTGAACATTTTTGCCTCTACAATTAGCTTTAGAAAGGGTTGTGTCCTTTGAAATTTATTTAGAAATAAATGTAATTTACATCTTTGAAAAGGGCATTTTTAGAATGGAAAATTTGGTGTGCTTAACAATTGACGGACAGGATTTTACCTGCCCCCTTGCCCCCCTGACCCCGCTCTCTCTCAACTGAAGAGGAAGAACATTGGTAGTATCTCTCTCTTCCTTTCTCTCCATGTGTGTCGTACGTGCCATACACCCTAGTCATTTAAGTGCCACTCTTATATAGAACATCCATTTTGGCCTCTATAGTTGCTACCCCTTTATGATTCTTTACTTTCTGGATACCCTCTCGTTTAGGGAGCTATCCTATTTATGAAGCAGATATTTATGAGAACTTAATAGAAAATAAACCGTTAGATGGTGAATGGGGAGAGCTGTGTCTCCTGTGCTTGGAGTGGAATATGATTTCTTATCTGTTAGATGGTGAATGTGGAGAGCTGTGTCGCTTTTGCTTGGAGTAGTGGAATATGATTTCTCATGGTGCGTAAATATACTTTTAGTTGTAGCTTTAGTATGGAAGGTACATTTTCAGCTGCAACAGACACAACTTAGCTGTCATTGCTGAAACTTTTGGCCATCTCAAATCATCATCATCATCTAAGCCTTATCCCAATTAATTGCGTTGAGCTACATGAATCCTGTTATGGCATTCCATTCTATCAAGGGCCATAACTTCAGAATTACGATGATCAAGGTGGTCATGTCAATTGGAGGCAGAATTACGACGATCAAGGCGGCCCTATGTCAATTGGAAAAAGAGATCTATCAATGTCAATTGGAGGCAGAATTATGATGATCAAGGCAATCCTTCAAGCTTTCCTCTATACTTTGTGTCCATTTTCAGATGCCTGAAGAGCGTCTTGGAGAAGTTGAGAAGAGATTTCCTATGGTTGGGGGGCGGGGGAGGAAATTCCATCTCCTCAAGTGGGACTCTTTTGCAAGCCTAAGGACGCAGGCGGATTAGGTGTGAGAGACCTCGACTCTGAATAGGGCTCTTCTGGGAAAATGTCTGTTGCGTTTCGTGACGGATGAAGGTTCACTATGGCAGAAAGTCAATAGCAGGAAGTACAGGGTGGAGAAAGAGGGCTGGTGGCCCAAGAACTCTTCAGTGTACAGGGCATCAGGAGTTTGGAGAGTGATCATGAAGCTGAAAAGTTATATCCAAGAGGGGGTCAGTTTTTCCGTGGGTTCGGGTTCAAAAACTAGGTTCTGGAAGGCTGGGTGAGAGATGCTTGTGGGATCAATTACCAAACTTAGTTTGGGCTGTGATGAATTTGGAAGTTACTGTAGAAAAGTGCTATATCAGGCAACCATCCTCTGGTCACTGGCTTCCTCTGATCTGGATAAATCTGTCAGAGAATGAAGAGGAGGAGCTCCTGTCCTTGCTCAGTATGCTTGCATCAGTGCATCTCACGGAGGCTCCGGATTCGGTTAGATAGAATTTCAGCAAATCAGGTTTTTTCACTTTCTTTTTTCTGTTTTCTATCTGTTATGGGGGCCGAACTTTGCAATCCGTTTTGGACGGCTTTTGGCTCGCTCCAAGATATCAGCGTTTGTTTGGCTGGTTAGTTGGGGAAGAATTCTGACTCGTGATAACCTGAGGAAGCGTGGCGTAGTTATTATCAATGCGTGTCCCTTGTGCTTACGTAGCAAAGAATCAGTAAATCACCTTCTCCTGCCTTTTGCCAAGGAAGTTTGGTGCAGTTTTCTGGTGTCTTTGGGGTAGATTGGGTTTTCCCCGATTCAGTTAACGATTTGCTAGCTTCACTGGCATGACGGCGGCATTGGAAATTTGGGCCGAATGGTGTGGAGACTGTTGCTGATTGCGGGTTTGTGGTGTATTTGGATTGAAAGGAATAACAGATGCTTTAATGACACTTCTAGGGATGTGAAGGCAGTCTTTCGCATGGCACGGTCACTAATTTCTGGCTGGGAGGCTGTGTCTGAAAAGATTAGAGTTTGTAATCTCTCTAGCTTGGATTGGTCGTCTTTGTGATTTTCTTTTGTATTCTTTTGTGGCTTTGCTGCCTTCTTAATAAATTTTCAGTTATCCTTCAAAAAAAATAAAAAAATAAAAAAATGAAGGCTTTCTGGCCTGCTCTGATACTCCTCACTATTGGTGCTTGGGATAATTAGCACTCTCTAACTATTTCCCTTGATTCATCCAGAGTGGATTTTGACGAGTCATTGCTTCTTCTTCTTCTTCTTCTTCTTTATTGAAGGATCAGTCATTGCTTCTGTTTACTAAGGTATTTTCTGCTGTTTCATTTTTGGATCCATGGAATGCCTCTCCTTTCAAATGAATTCAGAATTTAATGGGAGGCCACACTAGATGTAACAATTACATGAATGTTGGACTTTCTAAACATGGCTCATACTTTAGTGAGTAGACATGAGTTTCATCAAATTTCACTCATTCAAAGATATTTATATGATGTGGTGTTGTTACAATGATATCCTTTATGTCAGTACCTACCCTGGAAGACTAGTTTCATATGTTCATAAACACCAATGAAATGATGCTATGGATAACCATTCTTAAAAGAAAGAAAGATCTTATTGATACCTACATGTGAAGCACCACCAAGAGACCTGAGAAGAGAATAATCAAGTTTGCACTTGTAGAGGTGTTGATAAGAAGATACACCTTGTGAGGGGAGTCGGCATTGAGGTATGAGGTGGTACATGCTTCAGTAATTCAGTCCAAAGAAATATCATAGTGACGCTGCTGGACATTATGGACCGGCTCAGTTAATGCTGTTGTTTCCTTTCTGCAAATCCATTTAAGGCTTGCATATTCAGGCATGATGGTTGAGAAATTTGAAAGATTACTGTGGAGTTGATTTTTAAACAAACTCCCATCTATTGAAACAAAAAGTACTATTTTGTAACTCTCTTTTAGGAAAACTATGAATTCTCTCTCAAAAGAAAAGCAAACCTATGAAATTATGCAACACCTGAGTTACTTTCAATTTATTTGGAGAAGATCCACGTGAAGCTACTGCAATAACCACCAACAAGATATAAGAGCTGTAAAAATTAATAATTTGAGTAATTTCGAAATGACAATTCTCATTTAATTATTATGGGAAGAAGGAAATTCAACATGCTTCCGTAGATGGAGGGAACCGGGTTTTATTTGTGAATGGCAAACCATTCTTGCACTTAGTTTGAAATATTCAATTAAACATGGACAAAATGATGGCATCAAATTGTATTGGAAACTGATTAGTCTAGAGAAGTTATTCTCCAATGCAAAGATGTACCACTTTCCAAAAGTAATTCTGACCGCAACTTTCCCCTGGCCACCCCTTTTCTCAACTGATGATCCTTTGCCCCCACCACAATGGGGCAACCGTCAAGTGATAACGTGAATCATTTTGACAACTGTGAAATCAACCACGGTTTGTCATTTGCTTCAGGATGAGAAGGAAATTTTGAACTGCCATCTCCCAAGTGATGATTGAGACAGCCGCATTGGTAGCGTACTATGGGCAGGGTAGAGCTCCTCCATCACCTGCAAGTATCATACCGTGACCTCTTATCTCTATGAGATTTTTTTTTTTTTTTTTTTTTTTGTGAAATTTACCCCATTGCACATCACATAGATGTGGTTATAGTAACAGGTCTATTGGGGAATGTAGTGATGTCTCCTCTAGAGACTAACAAGGTAATAGATGGATTATTAAGGTCAAAACAGTAGTCGTATTCAAGTGTGCTGTCATTGGTGCATCCACACACTTAAACATGCATTTTTATAGTTAGTGAAGGAACTGATGCAGTCCAATTCTAGAAGGGTAGGAATGGGCATTTCTTATTTTAGTTTAAATCATAGACCTTTTAGGGTTAGTTTATGTTGTGTTTTAGTGAACTTCAGTAATTTGAATTGAGGTTTTGATAATCTTCAACAAAGAAAAAAGAAAAAAAAAAGAAAAAAAGGAAAAAAAAATAATTATGAGGTTTTAGGAGTCTTTAGTAGTACAAAGGTTCTAATAAGTTTCGTATTTGGGTTGGAATATGGTTTTATGAGTTCATTAGTATTTATTTTAAGAATATGCTTGGAGTTTTCAAGATTGAATAGAATTTTGTTGATTTTGGTTTTACTTTGTTGATCGTGGCCCTAAATTTTTCTATTTGTCATTGATTGTAGTTGATCCCATTGCTTCCTTTTGTGTTGTTCATCTTCTATCCCCTTCCACTATTTCGTCATTCTCATTGATTATGGTTTACCTCAGTGTTTTGTTGCTTGCTGTCAATTTGGTTAGAGGATATATAACAAGGGTTCACAGGTGGTAGCTATGAAAAGGAGGATTGTCTCTTTGGTCATTTGTTGCGCTTAGCGAGGCCCGAGTTCAAGGTTGCATCTAGTAATGACTTCTTTCAGGATTGAAAATTAGCAATGGGGTGAAGATGTCTAAAGCCAAAGTTTGTTGGAGGCCGCACAGAGGGTTGTTAACTCCTCGGGCTGCTGCCGCGTTTCTAGGACCTACCAATGCCATACAAATCTCCCTATGAGTAAAGCATTTGGCTTACCAGTAATCTCCCATTCTCACCATTGAGACTATAAGAACCATAGCATTAGCATGCCGTAAACAGGGAGTTGGGGTGTTTAGACCTATACCCTGTGCATGGGCCAAGCGTAGAGCACATGAAACTTATCACTATCAAAGCTTCCGCCTCTATCTCCACCATGGTTAGTGATCCACAAGAAAGGTGGCAGGATTTGTACCTATGACGTTTGGCCCCAGTACCATATAAACAAAATTTTCTTTTAGATGGTCTGAATATTATCAATCACCTTAACGAATGAGGACTTCAACGAAGCCAACCCTTCTTATGAAGTGGCTATGGAGATTTCAAAAGGAAAAGAGAAAGCCATGCTTCTGTCGATAGAGCGCTTTTGTGAAGAAAAAGCAACTTGTTGATCAATAGAAATGTATGATGGCTGGTGGTTCGAGTTAAGAATTTCCAACTACATCCTTTGGGAAAGGACCAATGCATTTTCACAAGAGGGAGAGGAGAGTTCTTTGCTTTAAGTGGGTGAATGATGAGACCAATTGTGTCAATTCATTTCCTCTATCACTCACCGCCTGCCCATCTATATCACCCACGAAAGGAGCGAAGGGGTTGTGTGTCCTCCGTCTCTTTGGTTTGGGTTGGACATCTATAGCATAAGTTTTACCATAGCACACCTTTGTGGGTGTCGATTATAGAAGCAAAACAATAAAATCAAAGGTATAGATGGTGGGAAAAGCATTTTAGGAAGGAGTGACAGGACTAGGACATGTCCCATGGCATGTACAATCTCTTAGAACAATTAATATCAGTGGGGCGTAGACGCTTTGTGAGGCCTTTTTCGTTCCATGATGTTGTATTGATCTCCTTCTTTGGAAGAGGGGTTCACTTTTCATTACTTCACCTCTAACACTTGGCTTCCTCACATTGCTCTATTCATTAGAGGAGACTTTTGAAATGATTGACCACTGAATTGAGATGACAACCATCATAAGAGAAACCCATGTTTCTTTCCTACAAACCTCTTTTTTGTTTTCTTCTTACGAGCAGCATTTTAAATAGCGGTAGCGTGTTACGTAGCGTTCAACTCTCTGTAGCGTGTAGCATTAGCTACATAATACTTCTATGTTTTAATTTAAATATAGAAAAAATATGATAAATAGTAAGATAAAAGCAGAAAATATAAAAATGCCTAAAAGATGATTAATTTTTTCAAGTATAAGCATATTCAGATAATTTATCATTTATCATTTATCAAAAGCTTATCAAAAGCCAATCCACATATAAAGTCATAAATCGAATCAAATAATTATTACATCAACAACTTTCTAGGTAAAACATTTTAATTTTTTTGAATCAAACCAATCCCACAGGTTAAGAGTATTAAGTACAATATAGATGTCATCTATATAAAGAGGGATTTTCGAAAACCCTCTTTCGAAACCCTTTTTCTTTTAAGTTTAGTTTTGACGTTTTTTAGCGTGTGAGTTTCACACCAACTTTAACAAAGGATCACCACCATTTTAAGTCAAAGCAAGCAAAGAAAGGTTTAATTTTAACTTTACATTTTAAGTTTTATATATTTTTATTTTTTTTATAATATGAGTTCTACACCATTTTTAACAAACAAAAGTAAAATAAATAAATAAATGTTCTTATCACTCTTAAAAAAAAAAAAAAAAAAAAAAAAACGTTGTAGCATACGCTACAGGGGATTTATGCTATTTAGCTACGCTACGTAGCACTATGGCTACGCTACGCTATGTAGCGTACGCTACCGCTACGCTACGGGCGCTATTTGAAACACCGCTTACAAGTATTATGGGAACACTTGAGAAATTTCTGATTTTGGGAACCAATCTGGTGCCTACTTGTCTCCTGGCAATTGAACTACAACTTCTGAGGCCTCCTCCATCGGGGATTGGGATTGATGAATGAATGGAGTGATGCAGAATTCATATGTTCCTAGTGCAAAGAATGGGCTCATTATTTGATGTAGAACTGATGTATGTGAGAAAGGAACTTGGATTGGAATAATGTTAAGATCAAGGTAGGCGGCTCATAAACCCTATTGCAAAGGTAAAGCGCTGTAAGACAATACATGTTGACTTTGTGCTCAGTGGCTCATCGGGCTTCCCTCAGCTCATACTGGTGTCATCACCTTTCCTAGGACCGGAATGATTATCCCTGGTAAATCAGATTGAGTCTAGTCATTAGTTGCGATGAGAATATTGCTAGAAAGAAGCAGCGAGGAAGCAAAGCTGTCTAGCAGTAGAGAGAACAGAGGCTCAGTAGGCGTAGGCATCGTAGACAAAGGCGGGGGAACAAGTGCACCAATCTATTGGCCTGCTCATCCTTCACCCTCATGGCATGTCTATAACAAAGGGGTTTGTGCCTTTTTCCTCCCTTCCCTATTGCTATTAGTGGGTCTTATTGGGTTGGTTACCAAAAGATACTAAACGTCTGGACTAGATGATTTCTCAAGGGCTTAATTTTTGTCTCTTTTTTCGTCTTTCAGACACAAAAATCTGTGAGGCAAATGGGACCACTGTTCCCTATGAGCGGGGGAGATTGCCACTCTCAAACGAGGTCGCCCTTCCCTTGTGTCTTTTCAGGAGCTGTTTGACTCTACTCTTGTTCTCCTTGAGTCAGTTAACAACCATGTTGAGTGAATCAAGTAGACGTAGGCCTTTGCTTTTTTTTTTTTTTCCGGTTTAGTTTGTGAGGGGTTGTGAATCTTCTCTCATTCATGTTTGGAGCATTATGTTGAAGGAGGCTAAAGCTATTGAAATACCATCAAATGGGTCAGTGGAGCTTGCCTTAACGCGATTTTAGAATAAGTGATTTAGTTTTTCAATTGAGAGTTGTGTTTCCCATTTTTGGGGAGATGTGAATGAGTTTGCTGATTCTCTTGCAAAAAATGTGAGAGGGACAACTGGTGACCTTCTCATCACTCCCTTTTTTTTCGTTTGAGTTGATAAACACCAATTTATCAAAAGCATGTATGAAAGAGATAATTCTGACAAGTGACCTTCTCATCACTCTCTTTTGTTGTTTTTTCGTTTGAGTTGATAACCACCAATTTATAAAAGAATGTATGAATGAGATAAATGCACTATGGGAGTGCACCGACCACGGAGGAGCCGACAGCAAGTGACATTCTCATTACTCCCTTTTTTACTAGAGAACTGCAACACCATTTTCATCACCTATGAACAACAGAAAATAAAATAAAAGTAGGATCACCAGGGTTCCGGCTCCATAGAAGTGTCCCACTTGATGATGATGTGAGAGTTTCCTTCAATGATTAAAGTGCTGGTCATGGAACAAAGGTCCATATAAAAAGCCAATAGCCAAGGTGTTCCATAACGGTAACGGTGGCTGTAACGGCCACCACCGTTACCGTTATGATACGGGCCGTAATGGCCATTACGACCCTTTTTTATTTTCTGAAAAAAAACCGTTACTGGACCGTTACAGCCTGCTTTTTTGTAACGGTCATTACGGCCGTTTGGGCCCCATTACGTGTAACGGTCACGACTGTTACCGTTACGTAACAGCCGTTACATAACCAATTTTGAATACCTTGCCAATAGCTAGGTGTTTAAATCTGTAGGAGTTCTGAAACTTTGTTTCGCAAGAGAAACTTTGTAAGTGAGATCTAGAACAGAGATCTGCTGGGTTCTTATCCTTGCCTCAGTGGTAGACTCTTAGGAATTTCAACATGAGGTTTGGGGTTCGATGCCCATAGGTGGTGAAATCCCACTACGGTAGGTGCGTGTGTTGGGTGCGTCTCTAAAAAAAAGGAAAAAGAAAAAACGATCTGCCTTTTTTTTAAATGGTGGTGAACTGTTATGTGACCCTTGCTCATAAAAAGAAACTACTTTTAAAAATCGCTTACCCTTGGGGTTTGGGGGGAAGCTCCTATTGGAATATTAATATCACAGGGTCTTTTCTGTAATAAAGTCCCTTTGGACTTATTTGTAAATATGTCATTTGTTGAGGTGTTATGATATGGACTTATTTGTAAATATGGAATATTAATATCATAAGGTTTGATTGTGCAACTGAGCAAACAAATGCTGCAATGAAAATTCTGATATGTTTGCAGGCAACAAAACTAAGTTGTGGTAACCAATTGTGGCAGATGGATGAGGAGAAGATTGTGATGGTGGCTATGGACTATATTCAATTCTTTTTCCACGAGTGTTGTTGTTGGGGGGTTGTGAACAAGTCCCCATTACAAAGCATATGCCTATCTCTTGTTTCACCAAATTAAAAACCTTACATTATCTACCTCGATTCTAGGAAAATGAAAGTTTAAACCTCAACATAAGAATGCAAATCCTGGCATAATTAAAGTTAATCTCCACAATGGCTCAATTTGATACTTTGAATGACGTTTTTTGGAGAACCAACCACATGGGCTCGGGTAAAGATTGGAGAAGATGCAAACCCCCTAACAGATCACTTGGATGATATCATGATAGCGGACAATCGACCAACGCACAAAAAGCTCCAGAGTTGTTGGGGAAGGACCGATTTATCCCTATATGTAGGCCCTGCCAGGCAAACCCAGGCGAGACCTCCCTGTCTGCATCTCATAGACTCCACCTCGTGGGCCACTCCACCCCAACGTGGAGATACGGTGCATCCTTGGAGTCGCACCAAGATGCCCTCGCATCATTCACCCATGCCGGTGAGGAGAATTTATCCCTGGGCTCCTTCTTTGATACCATTCTGATATCGGACAGCCGACCGACGCACCAAAAGCTTCAGAGTTGTTGGTGAATGACTGATTTATCCCTATATGCAGACCCTCCCAAGTAAACCCAGGTGAGACCTCCCCGTGGGCAACCCCTGCATCGCACGGGTCCTTGAATCACATGGTCCCATAGTGGGCCCCAACCTCGTGGCCATTCTGTATCTCATAGACACCACCTCATGGGCCATCCCACTCCAGCGTGGAGATACGGTGCATCCTTGGAGTCGCACCAAGATGCCCTTGCATTATCAGACTTCTGCATCATCACATTGGGGTGGGGTGGCCCACGAGGTGGTGTCTATATGATGCATAATGGCCACGAGGTGGGGTCTGCGTGATGCAGAATGGCCACGGGGTGGGTTCCACTGTGGGACCTATGAGATGCAGGGTAGCTCACGGGGAGATCTTGGTCAGTTTGCCTGGGAGGGCCTGGATAAAGGGATATTTTGGTGCTTCCCCAACAGCTCTGGAGCTTTTGGTGGACTGGCCGGTACTATCTGCATCACCTCTGCTCCCTTAAATCCATGGATCACAATTCTTGGGAGGTCCTCCATTAGAATTTGGAAAATTTTCTTGTGTGCTTTTACCTTGCCTGGTCTATTTATTTTCATAGAAGAGGTGATGCCACATATACTTCTAATTCTGAAAAAAAATACAGTAAACTTCTGTTCCTCTATTGTTTCTTTTCTTGGTAAAAATACCATGTGAGAAACTGGAAATCTGTTTGTATTTCATTCACATGTTGGTAGAAATGTACAATTGTTGTTTAGTTCTCATGTATCGCCATTATAAGTTGCATATTATGAATGATCCTGCTAAAGTACTAAGTAAACAAGCAACGGATGGAGTAAACTATTTCTATAAAAGTTAAACGTGTGTTGCTAGATTTTGTTTACAAGATACAAAGGTTGTGCAGTTTGTGAATAAACAATGAACTCATCGGATTGTTTCCGCATTTATATATGGCTTTTCAGTATTTCTCTGCATTCAGAGACGTCACTTGGAGCAAATAAAAGTAGCCGTCCCTGTTATTCTCAACACTGTAAGAGCTGTATGTACAGAGATAGATGATGAAGATAAAGCCTCTCTAAGGGATTTGCTCAGCAGAGCAATTTGCATTGCCAGTTCTATACAAGCAGTTTGTGAAAAAATGGTTTGTGCCACACTTCTTGTGGGAACTTCCATCCTGCTTTTTTAGGTTAGTGCTGATGTTACCTGTCTATCTTTTATCAACGCACTGTGCATAATCAATTTCTTCCTCCTCCTCCTCCTCCTCCTCCTCTTCTTGCCTTAAATAGGTGGGAAAAGCAAAAGAGGAGCTCCATGGTCTACTTGGTCTATATGTCTTACAAGTCATGGTTGGTACTTGGTACCACACTTACTCATATTGAAGTTCTTATTTCTGTTTATTTGCTGCACCATTACTAGTTCTTCAGCGATTTGTATGGAATTCTGGTACTTTTTTTGTCTATCCTATGCTTTTGCTTTTGTCTTTCTTTTGCTTCAAATCCAGCTTTTCATTTGCAGGCTCTTATATCGAGTAGTAGTCTGGCAGATAAAGTTTCGAGCTGTATTTCTTTTGCATTGCAACTCTCACACTTCCTTCCCTTTTGTGGGTTGTCATATCTTGGCCTTATAACTGGATCTGATGTTGAGGCAATTAGTAATATAATTCTTGCAGGTAATGTTTCAGGTTTTAGACTGCTGTCTGTCATTCACCACCATTTTCTAAATGTTGGTAATCAATCCACTATACATGTGCATACAAGTATGGCAATCCATGCTGTCTAAATTGCAGGCCCCTTCAGTGAAACATAGCCTGAAAATCATACTGCTTGTATGATCTTTACTATCTGTTTTTTTGCTTTCAATTCGGATGACTGGCCAATTTAATTTTAGACATCCATTTGGTTGCCAACAGTTGTGCAGATAATCATTCAATATTGGAAGTTTAAGGCTATGCTTCAGACCGGAACCCACAATTTGGATGGCCTGGGTTAGCTTACATGTTTCACGTGTACAGTGGATGGCTCTCCACCATTAGAAAAAATGGCATTGAGTGCATACCATACTCATTCTTATATTTCAGGTCATTATATTTTTCACAGCTTCATTGTATTTGCCAAGTTGAAAAGCTTTCTGATTCATCTTCTAACAAATGTAGAGGACAGCGAGAATTTCATGAGTTGTTTTTCCTCTGTCAAGAATGGCGCACCTCTTGCAGGTTTCTTTTAACCTATCACATCTAAACATGTTTCTTTATTCTGTTTCCCTTATTTTTCTACAAAGCAACATCTTATTTTCTCCTGTGGTGATATATTATGTGTATTTATTAGGAAAAAGGTTTCCAGTACAACTGGTTGGACCATAATTTATGGTCCACTCAGAAATCAACTTCCAGCCTATCATATGTGCGACATCCAATCATTTCAACAGGTTTTGCCCCACTATGAGGACCAACTTATGCAAAAATCAGCCCCATCCATTCGTCAGGTGGGCCACGCCATAGGAAACAATGTCTAGCCATTGATAAATATTAAAATAAGAGTCTGGTCCAATGTTTTCAGTATCAACGATATCGGCCGAAATATCCCACGATATATCTTGTATCCCATGTGTGAGATACGAAACACACAGGTAGTGCCGATATGTCCTTTTTTTTTTTTTTTTATAGTAAATCATGTTAAATCAATACATGATTCTTCATGTTTTTCATGAAATATCATGGATTTGGAGCTTCGATTTCGAGATTTGGGGGAGATGGGTTGAGTTGCATAGGTATTGGGAAAAATCGAAATTTCCCAATTTCTTGCAAATCGGTTGTAATGTGTCCAAACACAAAATGAAACATGTATGTAATTTGATCTAGTGATTCTTGGTAATTTGGGGATTTTTTCAGAAAAAACTATTTTTGATTAAAAATGTAAAAAAATTTGAAATTCCACTTCGATCAGTGATCGATTGGCTCTCATTTCAGAGTATTTACGAGTGTTTGATGAAATCATTATCACATACACTAATTTTGAAATTTGGGGGAAGATGGTTTGATTTGCGGAAAATTGGGGGAAATTCGAAATTTCCCCAAATTTTCTCAAATTAGAGAGGATGAGTATTAGCGTTATGTTAGAGAGTATCTTCATTGGTATCATTCTACTATGACCTGCGTATGGTATTGTTAGTTTGTGGAGTAGCAGTATTATGCCCGGCTCATCGAGATGGAGATGATGATTTTGAGCCACCACATTGCTCTGTGGGTTTGAGCCACAATCACACCCATTATTCATATGTATATTTCTAGTTTTCTACTTCTTCTTTTGCTTTTGAATGTATTACTTGTGTTTACTTACATGTCTTCTCACATTTATAAATTATATGAATAGTTTTTGAATATAATTGCATTAGTTCAGTTAGGCAGTGCATAGAATAGGACACCATACAAAGGAAACCTATTACGTGCACTTGTTTTTTGTGATGTTTTGATTTCTAAGTGTGTATTGATGTTTTTTTTTAACAATCTCTAAAGTTTCATTGAAAAATTCGACCAATTTCCCAATGTTTCACCATGTTTTTAAACAACCACGATACAACCGATATATCCCATGCGATAACCGACATGTATCTATATCCCATGGGTGTGATACATTACATGATAACGATATGGAAAACATTGGTCTAGTCTACTCGATTAGTGGATGTGGCTGATTTTTGTTCAAGACAATCTTCAGATACAAACAACTAATTGAGCGAATTGGATCAAGCATGCACACGATAAGTTGGAATTTGTCATTTTTTTTTTTTTTTTTTGAGAAGAAATATGTCAGAAGTTATTCACTGCGGTGGACCATAAACTGTGGTCCAACCGGTTGGACTAAAGACCTCTTTTATTTGCTCATCATCCTAATGTCAGATTGCTAGGTAATTATTATTATTATCGTTATTATTATTACTATTGTTATTTTTATTTCTTTCTCCTTGTTTCATGTATTCTTGTAGTAATCTGGGGCCATATATCTGATGATATTGCAAAGGCTGCTGGTGAGGACTTGGCTGCTGTCAAGAGTAAACTCCAAAGTGATCAAACTAAAAGGTGGCAAGCAGTAGGGATGTTGAGATATGTACTATCCTCCATTGATCGGCCATGGGATTTACAAAGTTGTGCTATCGACTTCATATTTAGTATTATGGATGGAAATATCTCTAGAGAATGTAGTGGGAATCATGCAGAATGCTCATCTTGCATGCCTAGTCTTTTCACAGTCCTGCAGGTATTTTTATTTTTATTTTTAAATTTCATTTCCTGTATGCTCATTGTTTTTCATGTTATTTGCTTTTCTGGAGAGCTAAATGAACCTTTTCAGGCTGTTGAACGGGTCATTATGTATGCCTCAGATGCTCTGTTGAGAAAAAAGGCTTTTACTGTTTTGAAAAGAGTAAGTTCTCAGATGTATGCCATGCATTCCAAAGTTGCTTTATCTACATCTTGCACTTCAAAGTTGCTGAAGTCCATTAATTTATTGGGATCTTGTTTGGCAGAAGACTTTCCAGAAGTCAGATTTTCTTTTTCTTTTTTTTTTTTAGGGGGGGGGGAGGGGGGGGGGAGGGGGGGCACCAGTTAATATTTGCCTGTGTCGTACTGTGCCCTGCAAAACGGTAGCTTTGGAACTATTCAGAGGTTGCTGCAACATATGGAAGCAAACTGGTTTACAATTTTAGGGTCACTGATTGCATAAATCCTTCGTTTCTTGTTGTTATTCTTCACTTCTTTTTACACTCACCATCTATTCTTCCTTCACTTCATGTATTGGAAACTTGAAATATCTCAAATTTAAATACTCAGAGACTAAAATAACCAGGTGTTTAAGCCATTTTTACATCTCATCAGGTGATGTGACTTTTTCAGGAGAACATACACTTAATCAGCCAGGTTGATCTTAGAGTACTTGTGCAGAAGTATGTTCACTGGTAAAAGAGCATGGTTCTGGTTCTTTCAGTGATATTCAATGCTTCTTTCAGCTAGGCCAATATGTTAAGGTCTATATGGGGACCTGAAGGATAGTGATTAATTCCCTTGCATTTTACATCATCATCATCATCATCTAAGCCTTATCCCAACTAATTGGGTTCAGCTAGATGAATCGTGTTCTGCCATTCCACTCGATCGAGGACCATATCTGTAGTTAAACCATGGGTCATCAAGTCTTATATTGATGATATATCACATTGTATCGATGATATTGTTGATACAATGTGATATATCGTCGATAGATTGGGATGTATCAATGATATTGAGAAAGAGTATAGTTTTTCTAAAAAACAAGGAAAAGAAAAAAAAGAGGAGAATGAAAAAGAAACCTCACTGAAAAGGCTGCTACATTGATATGATCATACAAGAGATGTGCTGTAGCATGCACCCTAGCCTTTTCAAAATGAAAAGGTTGTAGGTGATGTGTCTTTCTTCCATGGTATTTTAAAGGTAGGCCCCACCATTATGTTTATGCAAAATGCACATAGACCACTAGGCGCGTCACCCGATATTAGGCCCAGGGCCCAAAAATCAGCCTCATTCGTGATTTAGGTGGACCACAAGATCGGAAACAGTGTACAGGGCAACACTCACCCTCCAAACTGTTTCCCTTGTGTGGCCCACCTGAATCACGTTTGGGCATCATTTTTGGGTTCCATGCCTAAATTTTGTTGTGGCATTTGATGGTTGGAGTGGATTTCATATAATCATCACGGTGGGCCTTGTAAAAATCAAGTGTGGAGGTCTCTCTCCAAACTGTTCCCTTTGGTGTCGCCCACTTGAATCATAGGTTAGCCTGGTTTTTTGGCCCTAGGCCTAATGTGAGATTACACATCTAATGCTCGGAGTGGATTTCACACACCTCATCACGGTGGGCCCTATAAAAAAATAAGGGTCGGCATTCCTCTACCAATTGTTTAGAAGCTAATATATTAAAAAAAGTTATGGGACACACCCTTGATTTTTATGGGACCTACCTTGATGTGTATGTGAGATCCATTCCGACCATTAGATGTGTAATCTCACATTAGGCCCATGGCCAAAAAATTAGGCTGACTTGTGATTCAGGTGGGCCACACCAAGGGAAACAGTTTGGAGAGAGACGTCCACCCTTGATTTTTTCTAGGGCCCACCATGATGATTATATGAAATCCACTCCTACCTTGATGTGTATGTGAGATCCATTCCGACCATTAGATGTGTAATCTCACATTAAGCCCAGGGCCGAAAAATTAGGCTGACTTGTGATTCAGGTGGGCCACACCAAGGGAAACAGTTTGGAGAGAGACGTCCACCCTTATTTTTTATAGGGCCCACCATGATGATTATATGAAATCCACTCCTACCATTAGACGCCACAAAAAAATTTAGGTATGTGGCCCAAAAGTCAGGCCCAAACATGATTTAGGTGGGCCACACCAAGGGAAAGAGTTTGGAGGGTGAGCGTTGCCCTGTACATCTAGAGGTGAGAATTTGGATAGGGCTAATTTTTGGTCTCTGGGCCTAACATGGGGTGACATACCTGGTGGTCAGGTGGATTTTGCATAAACATCATGGTGGGGCCCACCTGAGCCACAACCCCTTGTTCACTATGATACTCTCAGAACACATATAACACTTAGATGCGCATGTACTAAGAAATGGTGCACGTTTCATATATTAACTCAAATTAAACCAATTAAATTGTGGAACCCATTGTCACTAAGTCACAATCCCAAAATCAGATTGTTTGAACGATCCCGACCTTTGATTCATAGACACTTGTTTGTTGAAACAGTAGCATAGGATATTTTTCATTCTTAATTGTCCAATAAATGTCCACCAATCTCATTTGAATGAGGAAATAAACCCAATTTTTGGGTTATTGAGACATAATTTGGACAATTTAATTTCAATTACTTGTACACTATGTGTGCAAGTTTTAAAAATAATCAATTTATTGTGTTTTCTTCTATGACATATAAATTTTATGAATTAATTTTGAATGCAGTTGCATCACTTTTGTTAGACAGTACAAAGTTTAGGACCCTATACAAAGGAAACTTATTATGTGCACTTGTTTTTTGTGATTTATTTATTTTTATTTCTGAGTTTGCAAAGGTATCTTTTTTAACTTTCCCTTGAAGTTTCATTGAAAAATTTGACCAATTTCCTAATGTTTTCCAAAAACAGTGAGACATCCAATATTTTCCCATGCAATAATTGATATGTTTCTGTATCCCAAGGGTGCGATACATCTGTTGATACCAATATCGGAAACATTGGCCACCATAATATTCTTAACAAAAATCCAAACAATCTATTGTGATATCAGATTACAAGATCTAATGTAGCAAGAAAAGGAAAAAAGTGGTTGAGAAATCCTTATTTTTTCTTTTAATTGATGGGGAATTTGTACTTACCAGGTGACCCCTTAGCAACAAAGCTGACCGTACCCTTAAAACATACACCCACACATAACAAAGCTGATTGTTTTGGGGCGTGTAGATTTAACATCCAAAGGAAGACTGGGTTATTGACCCGAAATTTCATTTAATCCTGATTCTCAGTAGAGAAGGGATGAAGAGGAAAATCCCTAATTTGTTGTAGGTCTAACATCCAAAGGCAGACTAGGTTATTGACCCAAAATTTCATTTTATCTTAAATAAGGTATTCCGTAATGGTAATAGTGGCCGTAATAGCCACCACCGTTACCTTTATGATATTGGCTATAATGACTGTTACGATTCTCTTAATGGCCTTTACAGTCACTTATTTATTTATGTATTAAAAAAACAACCTGAAAAACCCGTATCGCCCTGTAATGGATCGTTATGGCCTTTAAGGGGGCCGTTATGGGGGCTGCCCCGCAACGTGTAACGGTTGCCACTGTTACCTTTACGTAATGGCCTTTATGGACCCGTAACGGTCTTTATGGCACACCATGATCCTGACTCTCGGTCATGCGGAACAAAAATAATTAGGTTTTTGGGAGTTTTAGGGCTATAATAATTTGTAGAGAAAGTACAAAAATATATGGAATGATGTCCTTTATCAGAATGAGCCCTCTACGGCAGCCCCCAAGGCAACAAGGTAGTGACCTGCACAGTGCACACTCAATGTAATTATATAGACTGCACTCGCTATTACGAATATGTATCATAATTCATTAGGCATATCAACAAGCATATGTTCCCAACTCATTTTACACAACATATACATGAACATTCTGCATTTGTAAATCAATTTGAATGCTCAACTTTCAATGTGCATATAAAGTGTAAACAAATTTAACCTCATTAATTCTTCTTCTTCTTTCCTTCTTCTTTTTCCCTTTTTGAAATGTGGTTCTTCATCATAGAGGCTAATCCTCGTTCGATGTCATCCCTGACACAAGTATTCTTTTACATATTGGGTATCTTTTGTTCATCATCATCATCATCATCATCATTATCATCTAAGTCTTATCCCAATGTTGATTTCTATAAAAAAAAAAAATGGACAGGTACTCGCAGATATTCCATCTATTCAAAGGTTTGACATATTAACGGCTCTAATTACAAATAACAACTCTCCTTCTATGGTAAGGCCATTAAAACTTGATATGTTTTACATGAATTAGATATGCATTTTTATTTAGTCATTACATCTTGCCACAGATTGCAATTCTTATAGATCTCGTGAGGGAGGAAATGCTCAAGGAAAATCATCAAGAAGTTTCATCAAGAGAAGCTGAAATGATAGAAGTAGACAATAAAATTTATCCAAGTTCACCATTTTGGAGTTCCAGTGCCCTTGACTTGGTGGGGTTCATCTTGAAGCCTCCAAAGGGAGGGCCACCTACGTTGCCAGAACACAGTGATGCGGTTCTTCTCATAAGCTCTTTATATTGCCATTAGAATGATTTTACTTTCTCATCAGCTTTCTTGAATTATCTGGTCTAGTTATGTTCACTTTATGCTAAAATTGAAATGCTCTAGAGGCTAATGGTTGGCCTTGGAAATATCAAAATCTTACAATGGATTGCAAACTTATATTGTTCCTTTTATAACTCTTCAATTTAGAGTAAATAAGGAGAATTTTCTGAAAGCTATATAGTGTCAAGAGGGCTCTAAGGAGCATTAAATGTTTTAATAAATGTAAAATTTTGTACTTAAATCTGAAAAGATACTCCTATGTGATTCATAAAAAGATCGCAATAGCATGTTTTCCATTTCAAGAACCAAAATCACATGTACATTAAATTATGAAAGAACAAATTTTCCTTAAAGGAAACAATAGGAGTAATATGTTCCAATCAACTTGTAGTGAACAAAAAAATCAGTTTGTAGTGTGAGTTTACAATTTCACCCTTGGGACCTCAATGGTGGAAATTTATTATTTACATTGCCTGGAACCAATTGCCAGTGAATATTTTGACTTCCAGAGATCACATTGGTGAGATGACCTTCCTTACATGAGTTGCACTTTGTTCGAGATATTTTTAAGCTTGGGTGGAGACTTTCGGCAATAGGCAGGCAGATCATGTGAAACAAGGAAAATGAAAAGGAATATAAACCGGTTGTACCATAGTAGATCGGATATTCACAGTATTTCACAACTTAATGAGATTATCTCCTAGCCTAGACAGATTTCGGCCTATTTAACAGGATTTGTAAATGATAGCTGATAGGTTTTCCAACACATTGGTTCGAGTTCCCCTACTAGCACCAGACAAATCTCATAATGAAGCATTTGTTTTCCATTCGATGCATTTTTGTGAAAGCACTCTCTCTCTCTCTCTCTCTCTCTCTCTCTCTCTCTCTCTCTCTCTCTGTATAGATTTTGTGAACTCTTCATGCTATATCCTTCTCAATCTCAAGATGTAAAGACCAACAAATTCCTTTCGATAGATATATGGTATTGACCTTGTATTTAAAATTCCACGTAATTGCTCTCCGTTGACTTAGTTGTTGGAACTTTGGTCCATTGACCGTGATGTTGTTATATTCTCAGTCCATGTCTCTATGCATATAAATTTCTTCATAAGATCACGTTTCATGTCATCATGTGATATATTAGTTATGTTGCTCTCATTTATGTTTCTTCATAAGGCATTATTAAGGCTTCTATAAGTTCTCTACATGAATTAAGTATTTCAAATAACTACCTCTCGTGCCTAAATGTGCACAACAATACAACTTCTAGGGCATATCCAAAAATAGATTGACTAAGTTGAGCACACCATATATCCTAAAATTTACGCCACCATGAATCTCAATGCCAATAGGACCAAAGAGATTGGAACTAATTGCATAAAGTGGATCCCTTGTACCATATTCGAAGCATAAAGATGACAAACAGAAAGATAAATATGTGGAGTCGCTCCACACAAAGCCGATGGAGTTGCACCGACAATTTCTAGTCGCATCTCTAGTAGACAATTCCATCATAGGTAAGTCAAAGAAAATAATTTCATATTTCATAAAATCATAGAATCTTGTTAATATTCATGATCTTCTAGCCTATTTATATACCAAAATACATAGGTTTACATGTCAAACTCAAAAGTATCTATTATTGTGCAAACTGCATACACACTCCTAATCATATCCAACTATTAATAACAAATTGTTTCCTAAAATAAAATAAAAAATCAATTTATACTAAAACTCCAAATTACACTAGGACTCAAGATAAACCATGCTGAGACTAACAATGTATCGTAGCACGCAGTTGAGGAACTTATCCCTATTGGATTTGATTACATCAATTTTCCCCAGCTTTAAAAAAACTCGTCCTCATTTTTGACAGCCGAGATCGATCCCTGCACATGTGTTGCCTTTGTGATGCGGACATCTAACCTTCAAAGTCTATCGGCGAAGAAAGCGCCTACCACAAGCATCTTCCTTATGGCTAGGAGATTATTGAAGAACTGAAGACCCGTTGAAGACCCTTCACATGTGATTGAACACATAGAAAACCCCACTTAGGGAAGACACGTGTGAAGGAAGAATGAAGAAAGAAGACCGAAGAAACTGGAGATTTCGGGCGCCCAACCATTGTCTTCAGGCGCCTGACCATAGCCTTCGGGCGCCCGAAATTTGTCTTCCGAGTGCCCGAACCTCTCTGGAGGTTTTCAAACGACTTCGGGTTGTAACTCGGGCGCTCGACCGAGCGTTCGAACTTTCCCACACTTATGTTATTTGCGCGTTTTTGCTTAGTTTAGGGATATTTTAGTATTTTCATGTCTTTATTTGCTTATTTAAGTGGGCTAAAGCCATAAATTCGAATTTAGTTGTTGATTAATGAAAAAAAGCAAACCTTTGGTTGCCTCCTCCCTCTCTCCCTTTCTCTTGGTACTTCATCTTCTTCCTTGATCTCATTCTTCTCTTTTCTTCTTGTGCCCCTCCAACTTCTTCTAAGGTAAACTTGTTATTTCCTCTTTTTCTATTTCTATTCTCTCATAACTTCTAGATTTGAAATTTTATCCAAAATTCCTATTTCTCAAATTCCAAAATCCCTAATCCGAAAAATCCATCGATCCCTCGGACTAGTGATTCACATTGGGTATTTGGATTAAGACCATGCAAGATCGGGAGTTTCCATCCCTCGCCGGATCCAACCTATGCATTATTTGAATTTCTTACTTCGTGGTCGTGATGATGGCCCGCTCCATTGCATGTCTCTTTGTGGTTTTCTGAGTTTATGATGGTTTATGTTGAATTCTTAGATTATTATTGTCTTTTATTTCCGCTGGATTATATGTGTTCATGAGCATGAATCATAATTAGGGCGTCCTACATCACTTTCTAACTCGTCCTTGGCTTTGGTGGTAGTGGTGAAGGCCTATGTGTCTAATAAGCATCTCTAGGTGTTGGATGGCATTCTAGATCAGGCCACTTGTTCCGTTGTTTTTGTGTTCTCCATGTTTTTTTTTTTTTTTTTTTCATTGGCTTTCATTTCCTCTTTGGTAATGGAATTGGTTGCATTAGATGATGGTTCGTTGATCGTGGCTTATTCTCATGCTCTCGATTTACGTCATAATTTTGTCATGTCTTTTCTCTTGGCACAAGTCTTTGATCTGCACGCTTCAATTATCTTTGGTGAAATCCTAGGTCATTAAATGCTCGAAATAGGAACTACTAAGGAACTATCACAATAGGTCCCAATAGGAATTAAGGAATTGCCAAATTAACATAGGGTTAGGGCTTCAATCAATGTAAATCACTTGTACCTAAAAGGGATTGAATGACAATTAGAGTTTAATCTGGATTAGGGTTATGAAAAAAAGGGAAAATTTTGAGAATCTAAGGTTTTAGAAAGAGGGATTTGGGGGTTTTAGAGCTAGGGTTAGGAGGGAAGCAAAGGGAAGAAAGGGGAAAATGGGGGGCCTCACATGGCTGTCCGTATGGACGCACATGCGCACGTACGTGCATGCGTGTGTGTGGGTAGAGGGAGAGAGAGGGATGGGTTTGGTTAGGGTTGAAGTGGGGTAGTGGTAAGAGGGAAGGAAAGAAAAGGAAGATAAGGAAAGGGAAAATATTAGAGAAGAAATACCTTTTGAGAGAGAGAACAAGAACAAAAAAATAGATTTGGATTTGCGCCACATAGTTGTCTCTTGGAATCACTTTAAGAGATGGCTTCACACCAAAGAGATTTCAAACACAAGGAGTTAAAGAGGAACCCTTGAAATTTTATTCATATAAAAAAACTTCTTCATTGCTCAAAAGAGTCACATGCACAAGGCTTTATAGCCTTTTGGGGCATTAAAAGACGAAAATGCCCTCTCGGATCTATTTTGTTCCAAACACGTCGTAAGTACCTCTAAACATAAAAATAATGTACCAACAACAGTAAATAAATGTGTAACTGACATCTAATACACTAAGATAGACATAAAAAAATGTAATCCTAAAATCTATGATATCCTCGGATGAAGATGGTCCATGATCAATGGCCCGATCATGTGTTCCATTAAATATGATGGTCCAAATTGCTCCATCTCGCAACCCACATGCATCTTCCCATTGTGGGGTCTTCCAGATGCTCGTACATGCAATGTGGGGTCTTCAACATGGGTACTCCCCTAGCCACAGAGAGATTGGGGCCCGCTTCCTCCTCTTGTACATGCGTAATGGCATACGTGTGATGACCCCATTAAGGAGGCACATTGCTCTCTCCATTGCGGGAAGCTTTATTAGCCCATGTAGGCTTCCCATAGAGGTTCCAACATTTTTTAACAAAATGATTGGAAAGCCCAATGCGTGCACTTCCTTAGTCCGCAACCTCTTCCACAACCACCTCCCATATCACCATTACCACCTCTTCTACCATGATCACCACTGCGACCCTAACCAGAGAATGATGCTAAAGCCAAGCTGTCATTGACTCCACTTGCAAAGTCCAAAGATATATGCTGGAGTCATTCATACACCTTGTTTAGAGTCAGCAAATCTTTGCCAAAATCTACGCATGAATCAGTACTTGAGTTTCAACCCAGATAAACACTTGACCACTCGGAACTCTTCACGTTGACGATGTAGTTTTTCCAAATTGGTCATCAGGGCTTGATAGACATTCAACTCCAACATTCTTTTAAGTTTGAAATAATATTTCACCCAACGATTTTTCTCCTTGTTAGAGCTCGAATATTTCTTCATGTAACTGTTAGCTACGAGAGAGATTTTTATCATATAAATACATCTCTCATTAAGCATCCGACACTTCCTTAGCTGTCCCAAAAACATGTCACTTGTACTTATGGAGGGTTCCATATTATTTCATAACCAAGTCATAATTTGAGCATTTTCCTGAATCCGTTGGTCATAAGTACTAGATTCTTCATCAGGTTTCTTTGTGGTTAGATATCTCAATTTTTCCTTGGCCGTGAGAAAAAACTTAGATTCACTTAGACCATTGTAAATAATTTGTCCCATTTAATTAATCAGATGGGTTTATAGATCTAGATTTCAGGTCGCTTTTTATCTCCATAGCAAATAAGAGTACCTCACCGGCATAAATGCGGCCTGACCTAGCACAATCGATGAGCGCCACACTTGAATGCTTCACATGATGCACACGTCACCTTTAGACAAAAGAATAAGCCCACACGTCCACTACTTCCAACCGGCCACGAAGAAATATAGTCAGCGAACATGAACATGGCATCCAAGATAGGCAAATAGCCCACAACTCTACAACGATCACACTTGAGGTGATATCATTCAAGAAACCAATGTCTTCATTCCCCCACGCACACACGAACTATTATAAAGGCTTGGCATACAAAAGAAACAAAAAAGAAATCCAAGGTTTCTTAAGAAATTTTCAGCAAAAGCAAGATATGGGATACCGAGGGATAAAGGAAAAGAAGAAATAAGAAGATTTGGAGAAGAAGGATAAAAAACAATGAAGCTCCAATACCACGCGAAATAGTGGAAAGAGAGATGGAATTAGAGGTGGGCAACGATCCGGGCCGAGCTGAGTTAGCCCTAGTTTAGTTTGGCTTGTTTTTGAACCACCGCAGTTTGTGGATCGATTTGGTTTGGGTTTCGGGCCGACCCATGCGGCCCGAGTTTGGTTTGTTCCAGAAAAATTTGGCTCGAGCCGGGATCAGTTTGGTCGAAAATTTTGAACTGGGTCGGGTCGAGTTCAAACAAGAAGCGGCTCTTTTTTTCCTTGTTTATTTAATTAGAAAAGAATTTAAAAAGTTCTAACAAAAAATACAAACATATCTTACTATATGATGTTCAACATCCTCCGAAGGAGTGCAACTTCAAAATAGACGTGTAAGAATATTTTCCAAACAAAAGTACACAAGCATAATTTTACAAGTGCAAGGAAACAGTGTGCATTCATGTATATATATTATGTATTATCCATGTCATCCGTGTATATGTATTATCCATGCTGTCCCCATCTGTTTTACATATCATTTTAGGACATGATCCCTAAATGGAATCATATCCAATGCTCAAGTGGATCAAACTACAGGAAACAGTGTGCTTATAATCTACAAGCCGAATTAAACTGAGTTGAATCAAATCGAGCTTCGAGCCGAGCCGAGCCGGTACTGCCCTAGTTTGAGCTTGGTTTGTTTTTTCAAACGAGCTTGACTCAGAGGCTTGGTTGGTTTGAACTTCCGTTCGAACCAATCCAAGCCGAGCTATTTCGAACCAAGCCGAGCCGAGCTTTCGAGCTTGGCTTGGTTTGTGCCCACCTCTAGATGGAATAAAGAAGAGAAGAGAAAACATAAGAGAATGCAGAGAGAGGAGAAAGTGCAACAGAAGCTCACCCCATTCCTCCACAACTCTTCAAGTCTACAGGCTTGTCAAAGATTGGTCCTCCGCTGGCAAGCTTTTCAACAGATCTTTCGTTGCCGCTTTTCTGGGATCAATCTCCTTCTTGTAGCCTTAGTTTGCTCTCTCTCTCTCTCTCTCTCTCTCTCTCTCTCTCTCTCTCTCTCTCTCTCTCTCTCTCTCTCTTCCCTTCTTGCTGTTTTCTTTTGGGTTTGTTGCCGTTTTGGCACCTCGAGTTGTATAGCTTCTCTTCCTAGGGGTTTTCTTTCTTTTTGTATTGCTTTCGTTTTATTTCCTTGTTTTCTGTTTTTAGCCTTTTCTTTTTGTGCCTTGTTTTGGGGAGACTCTCGCTCCCCTTCTTTTTTATAATAATATTTCAATCATAAAAAAATAAAAATAATAATAGAAGAAGAGAAACGAGAGAATATAAGGGAATATAGAGAAAGGAGAATGGGCTGAAGTTAGCAACCCGCCCCCCATATCATGAGAGTTTCATCACCAAAATAACTCATCTAAGTGGGCCTATGTAGGCCCATATCATATTCATTAACACATTTCATTCCAACATTCTTATTATGTCTCTTTTCCACAAGATTTTCATTACTACATGCTTATTTCCAAACTCATTTATTGTTATATTTGGTACTCATATGAACTGATATGTTACAATAATATTGTTTAGATGTGTCAGCATGTCTGGCATCAATGCTATGGTTAGAACTTGAAAAGACATTTTTGAGATTAACCTTTTTGTCACAAAAATTTCAATTCATGTGTGGCAAGGAAATGGATGACTGCTTATATATTATGATTACAGCACATCCTATTTTTGCATTTCAAATTTAGATTATTCAGAGCTGTTAAGTTTTTCCACTTGTCAATTAAGTATTTGGCTTCTCAAATTACTGGATGAGTACATGTAATTCCATGTATTTGTTCAATTGTGTATACTTGCAGGTTGTATCTGCTCTCAACCTCTACAGATTTCTATTGATAAAGGAATCAACAGGTAAATGGTGTATCTTATCACATTGAAGTTGAAATTTTCTAAGGAGGTTAATTTGCTTCTAAAGAATGTTCTTCCATTGTAGAGATGGTTATGTAATTTAGAGTCCATCACACTTTTAGATTATTCCAATGTCTCATACCTGCCAATGGAGCACTATAGGCTTCAGAAACCACATGTTGATTAGCGCATTGTCCTGATAAAAAGTAGCATTAGAATGCTTATCAGATGGATGTAATGTGTGCGCTTATTGAGCTTAGTTTTGAAATTCATTTATTCAACATGGGTGCGAAATAAGGAGCAAAGGAGAAGGTTTAACATGCTTATCTACATGTCATCATGCTGGCATGCACTCATCAAGATGGTTTATTCTAATTTCACCAGATCTTGATCATTTCTTGCATGCCATTTTTCATTTGAACTTCTCAACATGAGTTACTGGATCTTATCAGAGATCACAAGACGATAGTTGATGGTGGAGTTTGCCACCTAAAAGCTAAAGATGGAAACTTCCACCTGAAGTATTCCGAAGTTGAACTTTGATGGTAGCTCTCTTGGTAATCCTAGTCTGTCAGTGTGTCTGGATTATTAGGAATGAGGGAGGTACTATGGAAGCAGCTGTACTAGAATAGTCATTTTTAGAGATCAGTGGAGCAGAATCATGTATTTATTGGAACAGTCATTTTTAGAGACCAGTGGATCAGAAACATGTATTTATTGGAAGGAATTCAAATATTCTTTGTTGTGGTTTAGGAGTCACTGCACATTGGTACCATCTACTAAACGGTGCCGCGCCTTCAAACTATTGAATTGATGCACTTGAAGATGTATCCTGACCATCCAATCAGTGGGCCACCTCTTGGATGAGCCAGTCCAAAAATCACATTGTTTGGAAGTTCACAACTGTCAAATCCATCACCTAATTTTGGAAAGGAAAAATATGAATAGCTCAGCACTCCAGAGAAAAGCATCAAATGGCTTGCACCAGCTGCATACAACAATTTCATTATCATTGACCCATCTATTAGGTAGCTTATCTATTGGTCAGACCAAATTGATTGACATAATTCTCCTATCTTGTGAGTTATTGGAGCATTCCCCATTATTAAATGGTACCTGATGTGCATCAGATCCTGCTTTTTTCTTCATCCTTCTTTGACCCCCTAATAGGGAAAGGGATTCCTCCAAGTTTTATTAGTTGGGATTGTTGTAACAAGGATTTCACTTAAAGACACAGATGTAATGGATAAGTACATGAAACGTTCACTGTAGATATTTGTTTTCACCATGCTCATAAGGAAGCAAATGACTCTGCTAACTCCTTGTTAAACAAGTTGTTTCTAGTGTCTCTTAAGATCTAAAAAAAACTCAACCCAATTCATCCGTGTTGACTGGATGCAATTGGAGAGGTGCAAACCATTCCGTCGAGTCGACTTGGATGACTCAACCGAGTCCGTTTTAGGGTTCTCTCTCTCTCTCTCTCTCTCTCTCTCTCTCTCTCTCTCTCTCTCTCTCTCTCTCTTGTCTTTGCAGCTAGGGTAAGAACTAATTCATCCCTGCAATCCTTTCAATAAACATCAGTAAATGGTAACCTTTCAAAAAAAAAAAAAAATGGTATTTTCTATTATGAAAATATGACGTACAACACAGATCATGCATCCAATGGTGTATTCGATTTTTGGTTGCTTGAAAACCATGGCAGAGACAGTGAGTGGGAATTGAGAACATATTTTGAAGTGGTACCTTGTTTTATTATGCAGTACACAAGTGGGCCCATTGTCAGTCATCCCTTCTTTTCCAGAATTTTATAAATTTCTCCATTTTAAAATAAATTTTCTGGAGTTTCCACATTTTTTTAAGCAAGAATAATTTTTTATATTTTTAAATATTTTTAGCACAATATATTTTTAAGTCTTTCGTATGAATTTTTTTCGAGACTCACCTGAGTTTTCAAGTCAACTTAACTCTTTTCAGGTTTCAAGTTGAGTTTTTTTTTTTTTTTTTTTTTTTAATGTCTTTTCTTTGAGACTGTTACCATCAGTAGGGGGGCTTCTATTCCCCCATGCAATTTTGTAATTTTGCATTTGTTTTACCTTGTATCTTTCTTTTTTCTTTTGTAACCAAAAGTTAAAAGAAAGGGTCAATAGTTCACATGGTAAAATCAATCTGTTTCCTTTTTCCTTCAAACTATGCATGAAGGTGGGAGCAACCACATGAGTACCAACCCTTTTGACTATTTAGTAAAATATTCTTTTCAAATGATTATCTTGACAATTTGCATGAAGGTGGGAGCAACTAAATGAGAACTAACCCTTTTGACCATTTAGTAAAATATTCTTTTCAAATGATTATCTTGACAAATTTCATTTCATCTCTCTCTCTCTCTCTCTCTCTCTCTGTCTCTCTCTCTCTCTCTCTCTCTCTCTCTCTCTCTCTCACACACACACACACACACACACACACACACACACACACACACACACTTTTTTTTATCATTCAAGCTACATGGAATAGGCAATTGTGTCCTCATGTTAGAATAGATTAGTGTGAGAGAACATGAATCCATTTTTTCATTCGATTGAAAAGGAATTTCATTTGTGCGTAGCCATTGCCCAGGATATGAGACCCCTGATGTGAAAATCAAAACCTAAATGTAAATGTTATCTCACTGCTTTGCTATAGATGTACTAGTCTAGTAGATGTTGCCATATAAACACGGCCAGGCTGGATATACGGACAGTGATTGCCATCATGGTTGTCTGTTTGGATGGATGTAAAACTGTGGATTCCGCCAAATGATCTTCACTTCTTTCCATAGTGGCATTCCCTGACACAAGATATGGGGTGATTGCTGTCTAATGAAATTGAGGTTTGTACCTGTATCCGAACATGACCCCTAATTTGGAATCCTGCTTTCTACAGTAAAGAATAATCACTCTACAATCATTACAATTTCGATCACACACCTTGAATTCCTTGTATCCAAACATGCTCACTAAAATGGGCCATCAACACATTGACTAGAAATTCCTTTCATCATGAGATCATTGACAGCCATAAGATACTCCATAGAAGTGGGTTTGGTGTTGTGCCACTATATTTAACTACAAGTGTACGGCCATCACTTAAACCATGCTTCAACCATTGAATGATACTCCATTGAATGGTTTTGGTACTTGTACAGTTGTACCCAAATTTGAGTAACCACCTTTTGTTACTTGAATGTGGGTACAGATTACAGAGTACAAAGATCAGGTATGGTGCATCCTACAAAGCCAAATTTCCAGCAAAGTCGTATGCAAGGATTTGTTGAGCATTACTGCAACACCATTCACAAGTTGGGATTGCAGCCAATCCGGTTCACAATTTTAGTTCAAACATTAGTAGGACTACAAGTGTCAAGGGAATAGGAATCCATTATCTGTATTCGAGTTGGTCACTAATTTCATAGAAGTTACGGAGTGTCGTACTGACAGTAGAAGGAATCAGGTTCTAAATCATGATGAGTTAACGAATCATTTGTAGGATGAAATCCCATGGTGTATGTTGTTTGTAGATGACATAGTTTTGATTTACAAGACGAGGGAGGGCGTAAACAAAAAGCTAGATTTATGAATTGACGTAAACATAAAGCTAGATTTATGAAGTGGTGCTTCAGAATCTAAAGGATTTAAAATGAGTCAGACTATAACAGAGTATATGGAGTGAAGTTAGTAGCAATAAGAGTGGAAACGAGGAATTCGTTAAAATTTCTGACCAAGAAGTTTCCTAAAATGGCTACTTTTAATGTCTGGAGTCGATAATTCATGAGAATGGAGAGCCCGCACGGGGTTTGGGCAAATGGCTAGCGACCTGGTTCTGCTCTCCACAGACGCGGGTTCGATTCCCCTCCTTAGTAATACCCATTGCACGTGGTTTGCTGGTGATTGCGTTCATCCGTAGTGATTAGTCTCGCCTTAAAAAGGGGTTGGGATACCTTGTTGTCATAGAGAGAGAGAGAGAGAGAGGGGTTGGGACACTCTGTTGTCATAGAGAGAGAGAGAGAGAGAGAGAGAAGAATGTGGCCCATAGAATTCAAGTTGGGTGGAAGAAGAGATGTGTCTTTGGAGTTTTATATGATTGTCCTACCACTCAAACTAAATGGAAATTTTATAGGATAGCTATAAGACCAGCCATGCTTTATGAGGCAAAATGTTGGGCGGTTAAGGAACAACATGTTCGTAGGATGAGTGTAGCTGACATATATAATTAGAAATGAATGCTTTGAGGGAACTCGGTGTTAAGGTTTTCCGAAACGCAACCAAATTTAAAGTTTTGGAAAAATCCAGATTTAACATAAATATAATTCAATGTCTATTCCTCTCGGGTAGCTTTTGAGACACTTCATGATCGAGTGAAGCCTTGGTGGACTTAATGAAAGTATCCGTGTCCGATTGGACTACCACTTGAGGGAACTTGGTGGACTTGAATGTTGAGCATGATTCTATTAGCGTGGTGTTAGAGCTGTAAATCTTTTGGGTTTTTGTCTTTGTATTCTTTTCCCGTCTTGTTTGCAAGCAGGTCTTTAATAAAATTTCCATTATCTCTAAAAAAAGATAAATATAATTCTACGGATACTCATCTGGATATCATGAAGTCTTTATTAGAATTTTTTTTTTGTTTTATGACTATGGTACCTATTGATCGCCATCATTGAGAATCGCATAGATTGTGGATGTTGCACCTTCAAAGTAGAAGGCCTCTCTCAGATATATCCCAGATGAAGAGAGGAGGAGAGCTAACTTGCCACTTGCTAGAGCAAGGCTAGGGCAGTGGTCAAAAGCCATCCATAGAGGACTCCCACACACACGTGTGAACGTGCGGATGTAAAGGAGGAGATAAGTTTCTCTCTATTCTCTGAGGGGCTGAAACATCCAAGGCTCTCTCCAATCCCTCTGGCATATGATCTATTTATAAGGAGGAATTAAGCTTTCAAGGATAGACACTAGTATTATGCTCCACCACCCAACAGACTTTAATATGGCCTACTACATCTAAAGTCTGTTACTCAATCTGTCTACTTATCATGGTCATCCATCATTAATCCAATACCCATACAAATCAAGTGGTGGACCACAAGATCTCAACCGTCGGAATTACCATCAAGTTTGATTAAAACCTTTTAACAGTTAAAACAAAAAATCAATGGTAGAAAACATTTATAAAACCATTTAAAACCTTTTTTAGTGTCGGGCCCAGCAAAAAACCGCTTGATGGATGGTTTGATCTACTAGATCTTAGCCATAAAAAACGTTCCTAGGTAACTAGTGGATCCCTTGTTGGATAATATGGAACTCAATCGTATCCTAATGCATGTACTAAACAACTTCCATGAATGGGCTACTACAATTGGCTCTGTGAGTCGGGCCAAAGAAAATTAATTAGGAAATTGAACTCCACCTATGTCCTCGGTTCTAAGCATTAGTTTAAGCTAGTACATACACAAGTCGATCTAGATTAGGCATTATGGGTCTCTCAATGTAGAGACTTGAAATGATCCTCCAATACAAGTATTAAACGAGTCTAATAACAAGATCCCATGTCCATTAATACTAATACTCCCATGTGGGGTAGGGCAAAGGCACTGGGTTGTTGTTGAGCCAGATGGTGAAGACCGTCAATCCTGACTTGTCATCAATTCCCTCACACAAGATGGCCACAAGTTTGTCCTAAAACCTGCTAGGTGGTCATGGACTAACAAGGTGTTGAGATGCCTACACAACTCTCCCTTGACCAATGGTCGTTGCACCCAAACTTCAGTTCCTAAGGATTACAGAGGAAGCCCTCTCCTTTCACCCATATATGATTAGGATATACCCACTTGTTACGTGGTTTGCAGGTGATTGCGTGCATCCGTCTTGCCTTAAAAAGGGGCAGAGACACCTTGGTGTGTGTGTGCGCGCGCGCGCGTGCGTGCGTGCGTGTTTTTACACCCACTTGTTAGTTACGAATTAATAGCATGCCTTCACGAGACCCATGGTTGTCATGATTAATGGACAAGATCATAAATTCAATGGATAAGATCATCACATTGGCTTTTCAAGGCACACAACTCCAACACTTAGGAGTAGCACTTAAGGTAAAAATATGAGTGAAAGTAGACTTAGATGGTTTGGTCATGTGCAATGGAGACCAAGAATTGTTTGGGAGTGAGTGAGTATAAGTTGAGGATCTAAAAGGGCAAGGGGAAGG
This sequence comes from Liriodendron chinense, assembly GCA_003013855.2. NCBI lineage: Eukaryota > Viridiplantae > Streptophyta > Magnoliopsida > Magnoliales > Magnoliaceae > Liriodendron > Liriodendron chinense. Next base: position 236,463 of record PVNU02002925.1, read on the forward strand.
CCCAAAATGTGTGGGTGGAAGTAGTAAAAAAAGTCGTGATGATCTATGGTCTAATTGAAGTTATGGCCATTGATAGAGTGGAATGGTGGAATAGGATTCATGTAGCTGATCCCTAGTTGGGATAATTCTTAGATGACAATGATGATGATGAATCATGGATCGTCTATATCATGATTCATATGGCTGGCATGACCAATGTAGGATGTGTAAATAGGCCTTGGGGCTGATCAACTATGACATGAGCAATTGTAGCTTGCTACTTGGAGGTTTTGTAACGATAGTATAACTCAAAGAGCCTTGCATTTTGCTATTGCTTGCTTGGAGGAGATGCTGACAACAGAAGGCACATTTGGGCCTTGTTTAGTAGGATGAACTATTGAGTTCTGGTCTTTTGGAGATTACTGTATGGCAGTAGAGGATAGATCTTTTGTGGAATTGGTATGTTACAAAGAAATTCCCGACCATGGTTGATTCTTTGAAACCTATCCCATTGCATTATCCTCGCATCTTAGAATAATGTTTGGTATGACACGAATACAATGTATCCTTGTGCATATCAACTAGTTGAAAAGGTGCATTATCCTTGCATCTTAGAATAATGTTTGGTGTGACACCAATACAATGTATCCTTGTGCATATCAACTAGTTGATAAAGAAGAAGAAGAAGATAGATAAATAGAGAGAGAGAGAGAGAGAGAGAGAGAGAGAGAGAGAGAGAGAGAGAGAGACTTGGGTGTGTTTTTGCCCCCATTTCACTCATGTAAAAGAACTTTTAGAAAAATACAATAAGCCCTTATAAGAACCCATATTACCTATAAGCCCTTCTAACCACATATCTTAACACTCCCCCTTAAGCTAGGCATATGCCCAACTTGCTAAGAACATATTCTAACTTTGTCTTAATCAATGTTTTCTGTATCCTTATCGTGTATGTATCACACCCTTTGATATAGATATACATCAGTTATCGCTTGGGATTTATCAGTTGTATCGCTGTTGTTGAAAAACATGGGGAAACATTGGGAAATTGGTCAAATTTTTCAATGAAACTTTAGAAATTGTTAAAAAAAGGCATCAATACACACCTAGAAATCAAAACATAACCAAAAACAAGTGCACATAATAGGTTTCCTTTGTATGGGGTGCTAATCTATGCGCTACCTAACTGAACCAATGCATGCATATTCAAAGTCTATTCATATAATTTATAAATGTAAGAAGACATGTATGTAAACATAAGTAATACATTCAAAAGCTAAAGAAGTAGAAAACTAGAAATATATATATGAATAATGTGTGTGATTGTGGCTCAAACCCACACAAAGCAGCGCGATGGCTCAAAATCCTCATTTCCATCTCGACGGCATAGTACTACTGCTCTACAAACCAACAATAGTATGCCTAGGTCATAGTAGAATGATACCAGTGAAGATACTCTCTAACATAACGCTGATACTCATCCTCTCTAATTTGAGAAAATTTGGAAAATTTTTGAATTTTCCCCAATTTCCGCAAATCAGCCCATCTTCCCTCAAATCTCAAAATTAGTGTATGTGGTGATGATTTCATCGAGCACTCGTAAATACTCTGAAATGAGGGCCAATTGACCATTGATCAAAGTGGAATTTCATTTTTTTTTTTTTACATTTTTAATTACAAATATTATTTTGAAAATTCCCCAAATTACTAAAAATCATTAGATCGGGTTACATACATATTTGATTTTGCGTTGGACAGAAAGATTGCAACCGATTTGCAAGAAATTGGGAAATTTTGATTTTTCCCAATACTCTGCAACTCAACCCATCTCCCCCAAATCTCGAAATAGAAGCTCTAAATCCATGATTTTTTCATGCAAAATATGAAGAATCATGGATTTGTAATCGTTTGACACTGATTTAACATTATTTACAAAAAAAAAAGGGATAAAAAATGCTCACCATATCAAACATGTGGGATACAAGATATATTGTGGGATATATCGGCCGATATCATCGATACTGAAAACATTGATCTTAATGACTCCCTTAGTGAGAGTGTCAACCAATTGATTCTTTGTTGTTACAAATGGTAAGCAAAGATCTTAAGAGATAACTTGCACATGAATTAAGTGCTCATCAACTTCAATGTGCTTGGTACAGTCATGTTAGATTGGATTTTGTGCAATGCTAATGGTTGCCTTGTTATCACAAAACAACTTCATAAGAGCATTCGCCTTGATTCCCAAATTACGTAACTGAATTTTCAACCACAATAACTCTGCTTCACTGTGGGCCCTGTATTCTGCTTCATTGCCAGATTTAACCACCACAGTTTATTTCTTGCTTCTCCAAGATCAAATTTCCTACCATAAAGTACAATATCCTATAGTCAACTTGTTGTCATCTACACCACCACTAGCTCAATCTGCATTAGTATAGGCCTCTATGTGTAGATGACAATGATATGTAAATAAAAGGCCCTTTCTGAGAGATGCTTTCAAATATCTCAAGATTCTTTCAACCGCCTGTAAGTGAGGAACCCGTGAAACTTGCATAAATTGACTCACCACACTTACTACATATGTTATGTCAAGTCGGCTGAGAGAAAGAGTAGCCAACCAACTAACCTCTAATACATTTATTTATTCGATAACAACTCCTCACCTCTGCTCAGCTTATGATTAGGATTAATAGAAGTGTCTGTTGGTTGAAAACTTATCTTACTAATCTCCTTTAGTAAGTTTAAGGTGTACTTTTTCTGAGAAATAAAGATACCTTTCTTTGATCAAGCAACCTCCATACCCAGAAATATTCAGATTTCCTAGATCCTTGATCTCAAATTCTTTTGCCAAAATCCATTCCAGTTGTTCATATCTTGGGAACCATTTCCTGTCACCAAAATATGATCCACATAAACAATCGATGTCATAGTCAATTGTCCCCAGTCGCCTCACAAAGAGAGTATGGTCCGTGAACTTTGTAAAGAACCATTCATCTTCACTAATTGACTAAACCTCTTGAACAAATCCTGAGGAGATTGTTTGAGTCCATTAGTAGACTTCTTCAACCTGCAAACCTTTCCTTCACTGTTGGGGAACCTAAAACCAGGTGGATGAGCCATATACACTTCCTTCTTCAAGTCTCCATAAAGAAATGTATTCTTCACATCTAGTTGATATAGTGGCCAAGAAAAGTTGGTTGCAAGTGACAATAGAACCTATTGAGTTCATCTTGACTACCGGGGCAGTTGTTTTCTTGTAGTTAATCCCATATATCTAAGTGTACCCCTGAGCGACAAGTCTAGCTTTACGCCTTTCAATAGATCCATCTGATTAGTGCATTTCTAGGAAGACCCATTTGCAACCCAGTTTGTATAAATCTACCAGTTTCCACGTGCCATTCTTTATTAATGCCTTCATCTCTTCTATCATAGCCTCGCGCCACTTTGGATTGGAGACCACCTCTTGGAATCTGGAAGGCAAAGAGATGGAAGAAACTAAAGGCACGAAAGAATAATAGAAAGGAGACAAGGCTGCAAACAAACTTAAATATAGGATCCAAAGTACATTGAAGCTTCTCTTTTTGTAAGGCAATGGGAGCAATATCCTCAAAGGAAGAAGGAACAACAAAGGAGAGGGATTACATAGTTCCAAAGAATCAAAATTAGTGAGTGGGCGCGCCTTAGTGATCACCCCTTTTTGACGTCTTGTGTATACTTGTAGTTCCTTTGCTTGTGAGTGTTGGGTTGCATCAGTAGTAGTATTAATAGGATGCCTTGGATTAACTGGGTCATCAGCCGATGGATCACAAGGAACAAGAACTAGAAGGGGATGAACTGGATAATGATGCTTATCTGCCAACTCACTAAGCTCCTCCTGAAGAGAGGTAGGATTATGGCAAAAGAAAGGCATGAACTAAAAAAAGGTGACATCCATAGCGACAAAACGTTCCTCAGACATAGGATCAAAACACTTGTATCCCTTATGTGAAGGGATCCCTCGGAAGTCAGAAATGCACCTCGAGTGGCTTTTGGATCTAACTTGGTCCGATTCGAACTCAAGATACCAATAAAACACACACACCCAAAAACATGAGGAGGAACAATGAAAGAAGGCTGATTTGGACAAAGGATCTAATGTGGAGGCTTTAACTTCAATTTCCTGGATGGCATATGATTAACAAGATACGCGGTCATAAGCACTACATCAACTAAAAAAAAAGGCTTTTGAACATGCATCCTTGTCAAGAGTTTGTAAGTAACTTCAAGTAGATGATGATTCTTCTGTTCTGCCACTCCATTTTTCTAAGTGTACAGACAAGAGCTTTGATGTACCATCCCATACTCTTGTAAGTAGCCTTGCAATTCACCTTTCAAGTATTCTCGGGCATTGTTTGACCAAAATATTTTTATGTTCTTATCAAACTGGGTAAGTACCATCTTATGATTTTTTTTTTTTTTTATTTTATTTTAAACAAGCGACATCTGGAATTTATACAATAAAAAATATTGTGATATATTGGCAATACATTGTGATATGTTTGCAATATATCACTAATACATGAATTTTTTTTTAACTACCAATGTTATCAGTATCGCCAGCTCGCCGATACTGATAATATCACCGATAGTCAGAATAATTGCGCTACACATCAAAATGAACATTATGAAATGGAAACAAACTTTTATTTGAACTTGGGGAGAAAGTTGATTTACAATGTTTAAACAATTCACAAACTCCACACTGTAGATTTTGACTCACAACTGACTAAACAAGTATAGGAATAACAACTTCAAAGAATTAAACGACAAATGTCCTAAATGATTGTGCCACAGTTTATCGTAGGTAACATTATTATTATCTCTACTAAGACTACTACTTGATTGTATGGTTGAAGGAGAACTAACAATATCCAAAAGGTAGAGACTATCCAGTTCACAACTACTCCCAATCATTTTTTCTCGTCACCAAGTCTTGGAAAACACAGCGGGTAGGAAAGAAAGTTACATAACAGTTTAAAATTTTAGTGAGGCTATTAACAGACAATAAATTTGTGGAGAAATTTGGAACATGATGAATTGAGGATGGAAAGAAGTGAGCATTAAGATTGATATCACCCTTCCTAGAGACAAGATAATGATCCACCAACGATTATCACTTTCTTTTCCTAGATGATAGACTATATGAAGAAAAAATGGATGAAAAACTTGTCATGTGATCAGACGGACCTGAATCAGTGATCAGACGGACCTGAATCAATGATCAGGCTGGGCTAGATGAGGAATGATAGACAAGTTAGCTCACACGTGTCCCCGAGTGTGCAAATGAAGTAGAAGCAAATGGACCTTCCAGTTGGGAAAGTAGATGACAAAGGCTGTCCAAATCATAATATATAAATTATTTGAGGTCGATGAGGACTGCCTAGAGAAGGGCAGATGTGGCAAAAGAGGTGGTACCCACAGAAGGAGCAGCGGTAGCAACAAGGCCATTGGAGGAAGGAGGTTATCTAGAGCAGTTGAACTTCACTAGTCTACCATGAAGATCCCAGCAAATCTCCCGTGTGGTGGGTTTTTCCACAATGGTCACATCTCAACTTATCCTTCTTATCAAGCGCTCTATTCTTCCGATTGGATCCTTTTCCACCCCTAGAGGGACCAAAAGAGACTACAAGAACTGGATGATTGCTGTTGGAAGAAACTGGTTGCATGGCTTTCTTCCGACTTTCCTTACTCTTGAAGAAATAAACTTGGTCTAATGATGGAAGCTCATCTCTCCCCATAATCTGTACATGGGTCAACTACTCAAAGTTCAAACTAGCTAAGAAATAGAATATCATATTCTGTTTTATCTGTTTTTTATGTCTCTTCCTATCAGCATTAGTATCCCATTGTAACATCTGATAAAGATCCATCTTCCCATAGACCCTGAAAAGTGGAATAGGAAGTAGCCAAACTCCTCCCCGTGATGATAGTAGCACTTTTCTGGCGTAGCTGATAGACATGAACAATATTCTGTTGCTGGGAATAAGTTCTAGTAACTTTATCCCAGACTTCTTTGCCTATCCGTAGGAACAAGAATCTTCTACTGATATGAGGTTTCAAAGAGTTAAGTAGCCAAGATATCACCAAAAAGTTCTCTTGCTCCCACTTAACATATGAGAATCATCCGTACTTGGTTCTTTCACCTGGCCATTCACATACCCTTGTTTTCCACCCGCCGATATACATCTTGGCAGATTGAGACCATTCAAAGAAATTAGTGCCGTCCAACTTCACAGCTGTGATCTGCACACTAGGATTGTCACCATAAACACCTATGGTTGATATGGAATTTGAGGCCTTGGAAAAATTAGAAGTAGCCTCTGAACCACTGGTTGTCGACATCTTCCCATAGAAAACAACTTTTAGTATTCTCCATAGTATAGGAAAAATACTATCTAGACTTTCAAGTAGGATCGATAAAAAATCAGATACATAATCTGATCAAAAGAAGGGTTGTACTGCACTATTTCTTCATAGATTTCATCATAAATCTTTCAAATCTCAACAGAATGGGATGATTTTTGTTTCTAGTAGTGGCAACTGGCCAACTGTACTAATCAATGTGGAAATTTTCCACTAAAAACCCTCAAGAAAAAGGCACCCACAAAAAACCGAATTGGTCCCCTTTTCCGAAGTTTCTCTATTTCAAGCAAAACACCGCAAATACTTACCCAAAAATTGTGAAAAAATCACCATAATTTTTCTAAAATAATTCTCTTATAAATCTCATACTTTTCTTCTTCATGGTACCATCTGACAGTATACTGCTGATGACGTCGCCCGTACAGCATGATGGTGTCAGTAGTGGGTCCCACCCAAGAAACCTCTAATGCAGGAACGAGCTCTCTGATACCAAGTAGAAAAGGAGAATAATCTCTAGAAAGAGCTAGAAAAGAAGAAGTAGAGAGTGTAAGTAAAAGAAGAAGAAAAAGTGAAAGTTGGAGAAACTTGGGTACATTTCTGCCCAATTTTCACTTATATAAAAGAACTTATAGAAAAAAATACAAATAAGCCCTTGTAAGAACCCATATTACAAGCTCTTCTAACCACATTTCTCAACAAAATTGAATTCTTTATTAGTTAAAATCCATTTGTTGGTGCCGTACTAAATAATTGGAGCAACTAGGGTTGCGTTTGGATCAGGGCTGAAAGTCGGGCGGGTTGGGTCGGGTTGGTGCTCAACCCTAACCCAACCCAAGGTTCCTATACCTCAACCCTAACCCAACCCAACCCAACCTCGGGTTGGGAATTCTCAACCCAAGCCCAACCCAAGCGGGCTTGGTCAGGTTGATCGGGTTAGTTGGGTTATATTTTCGTAATTATGTTAGTTTATTATGTTTCAATACACATCTTATTTTTTGTACCTATGGCTTTATTAATTATATATATAGTTATTTATTGTAAAGAACTTCATTTTTTCTAAACAAATAAGCTAAAATACATGATAGTTATTCCTTTACCATTCAAGTATTTTAAATTCAAACATATCAAATTTCAAACATTATAAGTTTACTTGTATATAGATCGGGTTCGGGTTGGGTCGGGCAACCCGAGACCTCAACCCAAGCTCAACCCAAACTTCATCGGGTTGGAGTTTTCATAGCCCAAGCTCGAGATCGGGTTTGATATTTCCTGCCCAAGCCCAACCCAATGTCGGGTCGGTCACGGGTCGGTCGTGTTGAACCCGCCCGACTTTCAGCCCTAGTTTGGATGCACTGACAGATAGAAGCACAGTTCACTCTGAAAAAGTTGAAGTAACCAAATTATAATTTCCTTAGCATATATGCTACAAATTGCAATTGCATTACTATCATGTTGGATTGAAAGAAACACGACTGTATTTGAGGCTAGTTAATATGAAGACCATCAGGCATCTTTAGTTCTTTTTATTCTCTATCAGTTAAACTGAATAGTAATAATTATTACTCAAATGAAGTGGAAATTACCATATCATGATTTCCTTTCCGTAGCATTCATACTGAGGATATGGGCTCCAAATCGTAATTAAATTGCAATCTTTTGGACTCGAAAGAAATGTGGCTGCAATTTGAGGGCTATTGATTAAACTGAATTTTTGCAATTCAATTCACTTGTTCATCCAAACGCAACCTAGGTGAGAGATGGCTACATTAAATGCCATTTTCCTTCCTACATGTTTTACATGAGATAACCATCAATTGCAGGAAAAACAAACCACACCGGTGTGCTTTCAGAAACAAACTTGCAGAAGGCTTACACAGAATGGTTTCTGCCTCTTCGGACGCTGGTCTCTGGAATCGAAGCAGAGAATGAAAAGGATTACAGCGAATTTGCAGTTGATACGCTTTGTGCCTTGAATCCCGTTGAGTTAGTATTGTACCGTTGTATTGAGCTGGTTGAAGAGAATCTGAAACTGATTTAAATAATTTAAAATGTTAAGGATCTCCTTTGGCTTACATGGAAGAAGCTCTTTATTCCTTAGGCACTCAATTGCAATTTTTAAGGTCATGGTTTTTATTTCCTACCGAGTTTTCATAGGTGGTGTCTGTTATCTATTAACAGGTTCTGTGTTTGCACATTTTTCTTATCCATTTTTAAAGGCAATCTCTAAACTCACCTTCAATTTCCAAAAACGAAACTGTTGGTCAGGTTGAAGAAAGTGATTTTTTTTTTCTTTTCTTTTTCTATTGTATTATCAGCCCTTCCACCCCTATTGGCCAATCTGATTAGCTGATTGTCACTAAACCTTACTGAAAAATCAATCTCTTCCTTTAGATTGGGATTCCAGATTCCTATTTCTTCATTCTTCACCATCCCACTGGGGTTTTAGAACCGCCATAAAATTAGATGTCCTTGGCAGTCTGATCTTGTAGGTAGGATGCTTACCCCAGTAGCTTGATCTCTCTCCTGAGCAGTGGTGCATTTGTGTTGACTTGGCCCTTTTTCCTCACTGGTGGGTCCCTTTGGTGGACTAATCATGCTTGGGAGTCGTATTTTGTTAAGAACCTAAACAGCCCTAGGATTGAAGGAACATGCCAAGCTAGGTCCTTAAACTACTGGAGATCATAACATACCGCCACGATCTGCAGTCAGTTGGGGATGGTAACATACTGATAAGCTCTAGAGCTGATGTCTGGGGCTGCCCAGTCCACAGTAGCCACAGGTAGCTCTTTTCACCTTGTCACAGCTTCCACTCAGGAACTGAGGTCCATGGCAACCTTATGGTAGCTCTTCACTGTGGTCCAAGTTGCTCTCTGTGCATGGTCCCCTTTGGAGCCAAACATGGTTGTCGTAAGGCTCGGACGAGATCCAACATTGCTCATGTGACTCAGTAGCACATGAACTGGTTCGATGCCACAAGTCACCCCTCACTCAGGTGAGTTGGGCAGATTCAGCCCCGACACAACTCAAGAGAGAATGAGTCAGTTGGAGGTGTTGAGTCTTTGAATATGGTAAAGAGTGTTAAAAACCTAATCAATATGCCAAAAGCCATAAGACTGATGGAACGAGTCTCAAGTAATAAGGTAGGCCCTATAAGAAGTGATCACTTCTAGGCAGTGCATTTTCAGCCTAGAAAAAAACACTTGGGAAATGGTGGATTAAAAAATATTTTTTTGGATTTATGGAAGGAAGGAGTATGTTTACCATGATAATCACTTGCTGTTATTTGTCAAGCAAGCACCATCTCTCTCTCTCTCTCTCTTCTCTCTCTCTATTGGAAAATAGACATTTATTCTCTTACCTCCATCTCTAAGAAAGACATTTTCTCGAGCAATTGGAGTTTTCAAATGTTAAGTGCAAATGCGTCACCATCCATCTTCAATCGCCTCACATATGCCAACGTGCCAAATGAACCATTGTCCATCTTCACTTATTCCCTGCACATGGCATTATGCCACTTACCATCCATCTTCTTTTGCGCCCCATGTGGTAACGTGACATCCATCTTCTCTTAAGCCCCCTTGTAAAACAGCCCCATCGTCCATCTTCAATCGCTTCATTCATTCACATGCAACATGTGCCACTAGTGTGCCCACTACTGTACAGCTTCAAGGTCCTAGATGTACCATGTGTACCACAGCTCAGCTTCAAGAGACCACTAGTGCCAAGTCTGCACTTGCCTTTATCCATCTTCAAGCATCCCACCTGTGCTAATCTCATACATGCGCTAGTGACTATTTAGATATTTTTTTCCTTCCCAAAACAAAATTCCTGTTTTGCCAGACCACAACTTTGAAAATAGATCTTGATGCACTAATCTTATGCATGCTAGTGACTCTTTAGAATTTTTTTTTTTTTCCAAAACAAAATTCCTGTTTTGCCAAACAACAACTTCTATAATAGATCTTCGCAATCGCCAAGTGCCATGCAGGTAACCTGCCAGTGATCAGTTCTCTGGCCCTTTTAACCACTGTAGACTGCAAAGACACGAAAGGGAGATCCATGCACCTTCTTTGTTATTACTGGCTGAGCTCCCTTCACCTATAACATGAGGATTTAATTGGATGAAAGGCTGTTGTTGTGAAAGATGGCTCATGCAAAGCATGCTAGAAAGTTGCTCTCAACCAGACGTTATCTCTTATGGATGCCCACCATCCAATAAAATCCCACCACAGCTCGGTCCAAGCAGGGGCAGTACCCAATTCGCATAAAAGAGAAGGGCAAACGCTGTATTACCAATAGCAGAAAAAATGAGGGGTGCATAAAAGAGATAGGTGTCAATAGTGGATATGAGAAGCACCGTTCCCTTGCCCAAAAAAAAAAAAAAAAAAAGGGTGCATCCATCAACAAAGACTGGTGCAAATATCTCAGTTACCAAAAAATGAAAACCAATGGATCAGATGAATCCTATAAATATATGGATGAATCAAGCCCTTACATGATCTGATCATCAAGAATAAAAAGGAAAATCCTACAAAAGTGGGGGATCATAATAAAATAGGCCCCACCCAAATCAAATCTCCCAAGGAACATTCTCTTCCTTTTTATGGAATGCTGATTGATGTTGGTAGTTGTTCTTCTCCATAGAAGCTGCAGGAGACGATGACGGAGATGATGAAGATGCATGCGTCGCCAAACAACTCTCGCTCCACGACCGTCGAACTGGGTATGATATCTTCGCGTTGCACGGTGACCCTTTGGTACAACCCCTCGACTTGTGGAGGGCACAGCTGCAGTTGCGATGGTACGGCCGCCGTTCGATCTCCATGTCCGGCCCTACGATGCACCCTTCAAAGACGCATCTCATCAATCCTTCACTAGCCATGAAGAAGATCTGATTTCTCAACAGCTCTCTCTCTCTCTCTCTCTCTCTCTCTCTCTCAAGCTCTCGTTGGGTCTGTTCTGACGTGCGTTTTATAATGGTGAAGTTGGGACCACAAGCGATGCACTTTCGTTGGATTCTTCGCATTGTAGTTGCAGAAGCCGCGTCGCAAGCGTACAAATCTGTAGTAAACGATGTGAGGACACGTGGGACTATAGCTTTTGGATCTGGGATCAGGTGATCTTAACCGTTTATATGATGAGATAGATAGCTGATGGAAGATCCTACACTTTCAATCAATCACCCACGAAGAAACGATTAAGATTGTCCATATCATCAAAAGGTTGAAAAATTCCAATCTGGGACTTTCTGTTTCTGGGTTTTTACCATCCATGGTGTGGTCCAGCAATGAACGGTGCAGATCAACGAGATCCAACGGATAGAGTGGAATTGTCGAGAAACTAGGAGTGACGTATGGGAAAAAACGATTAAGATTGTCCATATCATCAAAGGGTTGAAACATTCCAATCTGAGACTTTCTGTTTCTGGGTTTCCACCATCCATGGTGTGGGCCATCAATGAACGGTGCAGATCAACGAGATCCAACGGATAGAGTGGAATGGACGGGAAACAAGTAGGAGTGACGTATGGGAGAAAACATCTGAGGGTGTAGAGAAGGACGAAAAAGGAACATGGCGTCCATCGACGTGCATGTCTTATGTTGGATTTCCTGTTTTACAGGGAGCGTTGCCGACAAGTTAGCTACTTTGTTTCTATCTGGTGATACCGTGTCTGACCAAGTCGTGGGCCCCACTACGTGCTTAGTAGGTTGTATCGGGTCCGGATCCGGATCCGGATCCGGATCCAGCGCTTGCTGAACTGTTCATGGGCCCATCCCATTGATTTATCGGGTCTGTTGATTGCGTGGGTCGGTCGGCCCCATTTTTGGGTTGGGTGCTTCGAGAGGCCCATCTGACTGACGGTAGTAAATGCGTCGCACGTGTCGCAATGTGTGGCTGCAAGTTCACATGCTGTGCGTGGACGCGGATTGGGGTACTACCCCGCTCGTACCGATCAGGGGCTCTGAGGAGCCACCGTTATGTAATGGGTTTTATCCACACCGTCCATCTGTTTTTCCATGTCATTTTAGGGGGTGAGAGAAAAAGGAGGGAGATCTAAGGATCAAGTGGACCACAATGCAGGAAGAAGCGGTGATAATGACTCCCACCGTTGAAACCTTCCTGGGGCCCACTGTGATGGGTAATTTCCATCCAACCTGTTCATAAGGTTGCATGTACCTGGATGAAGGGAAAACTATCAGCTTGATAGAAAACTTACGTTGTCACACAAGAAATTTCTAAAGGTAGGTCTTTAATCCCCAGTGTGTGGTCCACTTGAGCGTTGGATGAAGATAAAAAGCTTGATCCAAATCTTTCGTGGGCACCAAAAAGTTTTTAATGGTGGAATTCAATCCCTACTGTATGGTCTACCTGAAACTTGGAACTGCCTCATTTTTTGGACTGTGCCCTAAAATGGTCTAGAAAAATGGATGGACGGCGTGGATATAGAATACATACATCAAGGTGGGCCCCACGGTCAGGGACTCACCCCACTAAGCTGTCACCCCTGCCTCACCTAATCCCCGCCCCTGTTGGTGGCCTAACAGAACTCCCGTACATCTCTCAAAAGAGTTTCCTACGGACGTGGATTAGGTACTACCCCGCCTGTACCCTGCTCGGAACAGGCTTGGGCTCTGAGGGGGCCACCGTCATTTATGGGTTTATCAACACCGTCCATCCATTTTTCCATATAATTTTAGTTTATAATCCCAAAAATGATGCAAATCCAATCCTCAAGTCGACCACACTATAGGAATCAGCTGTGATAGTAATAACGACCACAGTTGAAACCTTCCCAGAGCCCACCGTGATGTTTATTTCCCATCCAAGCTGTTCATAGTTTCACATAGACCTAGATGAAATAAATAATAATAATAAAAAAAAAAACTTGATCCAAAAATCCTGCGGCTCTTAATAATTTTTTAATGGCGGACGTTTAATCCCCATTGTGTGGTCCACTTGAGCCTTGGATCTACCTCGTCTTTGGACTTCTATCCTAAAATTATATCACACAATGGATGGACAGTGTTGATAAACCAATACATCACGGTGGGCCACTCAGATCCCCAGCCTGTTCTGAGCTCGGGACACCTAATCCGCGTCCTGATACGTTGATCCAGGCCGTTCATCTGAAATTCCCCACTAGAGATGATTTCTCACTCTACCAAGGATACTCGCACGTGTGAGCACATCTGCCCTATACAGCTCACTGTATCCAACCAAATACAACCGTCAAAAAATCCCATCTTGAATTGTGTAACTCGTGTAGGTGGGCGGGGCAACACGTGGACCGTGTTTGACCGTCTATCACGTCCATGAGATGCGGTCCAACACGGAGATCAAAAGTGGACGCCGGCTGTTAATATACAACGTTTTTAAAGTATGGACCACCTGATGAGTCAACCAGCTCATGCTTTGAACCAGTTGGACCACACCTGTCGATTTCCCTTTGAATACACACGCCTATGCAGCGTTGGCAGGCAGGTGCCGTGAAGCAGTATTTATGCATTGAATTTTTAATTGATACTCTGCCAGAGTATGAAGGTTAATACGCAGGGACTAAAACCTTCAACACACGGTGTAGATGACTCAAATCGAACCGTCCAAATGGTGAGCCCTAATTTAAATGGATCATAAGCTAAAGATATGTGTGGACATTTATTGGACGGTTAAAATGAAGAAAGCTACAAGTGCCGCGGAGCAGGGGGATTGCCTGAAGGGAAGCTAGGATTGCCAGAAGGGAAGCTAGGTGGGGCCCACCGTGAATGTTTTTGAGAAATCTATCCCGTCCATCCATTTTTTCGGATTATGTTAGGACATATGCCCAAAAATAAGGCATATCCAAATCTCAAGTGGGCCGTACGATAGGAAAAAGTGGGTAGAAAAATGTCTACCGTTGAAACCTACCTTGGTCTATCGTGGTGTTTAAATTTCATTTCATATATGCCACGTCTGCAATTTCCAAGTACCTGCGCATGAACTGCCAGAGTACCAGAGTAGAAAAAACAGCTGTGAATCGTCTCCGTATTAATCGTGTGACACACCTTGGAGGAAGGAGCACAACGCGCAAATCACACTGAAACGGCCTTTTTAATCGAGGCTTCCTTATTCCGCACGCGTGTAGAGATGTACACATTCACACGCGGTCATACGTAGAAATATGAAACGTGTGTAAGATCTGAGCTTTTCATAAGGTTGAAAATAATGCTTAGATCATTTTTCTAAAATATCAGACAATTTCACTCTTCAGGTTATCCACAAGGACAAAATAAATTGACGGTTTAAAAGAGTTTCTAACCATTCATTTGCTTTGATATGTGGGGTCCAGATTGTGATGAGTAAAATAGGCTAAGGATTTCACTATATTTCTGATCAGGAACTGGGCCCACCACAAGAATACTTTTTTGAGTGGAGGGATAATGGAAAGCTCAGATTCCACGCGTCTCGTTCGGACAGGTGCGACCACGTTTGGATGTGGACGAGGTACACACGCGCGTCGAACTAGCAATATCTCTGCGTCTCCAAAATGCTGGGCGGTTGACGGTTTTCCTTAAATAGTTAGGATCGATGTATGAGTTAAAATCAGTGGGTCCCACCATTTAGACGGTTGGGAGGGCAGTTCATGTATTGCGTGCCTACGGTGGATGAGCCCCAATTGACTTGTCCATCCTTTGGGGTCCTGATGCATTCCAACTTGAGTAGTGTCCTCATGCACACGATTGATACAAGTCTAGCCTCAGGTCCTGTGATCACAGCCGTTAAACTGATGGGCCCCTACCACAGATGGCGGGAGCCACAAAGTCAATGATCAATGTTCTGGAATAAATGACCATTGACTATCGACTTGTTCGCCACCTGCCAAACGGTTAGAATTTCATAAATTCGAGATTTTTCGGAGTGTCTTCATACGTGATGCAATCCATCAAATCAACGGTTTAGATCCCCTAACCATGAGCCGCACTAACCGGCGTATCAATCTACTATTCACCTTCTCATTACATACGGTGGAGCAGGAATTAGGGCTCTCAATGGAGCGGGTCAGATCCAAGATCCGATTCGCTCTGATTCCATATAATGTAGATTTGGATCTTAAAATAGGTCTGATTAGTTAAATGGACCGGATATGAATCTTAAACTAGGTCCGATTACTTAAATGGAGCGGATATGGATTCACAAGAACATATCCAAGTTAGATCCGAATCTGATTACGATCCGACTCATTGTCACCTTACTGCATATGTTATATTCTTGCTGGCCATCTGTTTCACAAATTATTTTAGGCCATTTGAACCATACCATAGTAAATAGTGGGGTTTGCATCATTTTTCTACTAAATTAAATATATTATATTATATATTTTATATCATATATTTTTTTAGATTTGTGATGGAGGTGCATTCAGACCTACATCCGACCCGAATCCGATGGTTATATGGATTTTGGATCGGAAATGGATTTAACAATTTATAAATGGATTGGATATGGATATCACCTTTTGGATCCGAGTTAGATCCGAATCCAATCCGAATCCGTTTACAGATATGTGGACTTGGAGCCGGATCCAACTGGATCTGATCCAGATCCAACCCATTGAGAGCCCTAACAGGAGTAACATTAATATGGCGTGGCCATTTCTCAACAGTACACGTGGCAGGGTTCTTCTCAAATCATATCTGCCCATATGCAGGGAACCAACATGGCTAGCCATATCTATTAGACAATCCTGTACATCTGATCTGTGGCCATTAAATTAACGGTGGAAAAAACAGTGGGTCAGATAAAAACAGTTGGGTTTTACTTTCAAAACTTTAGCCATCCATCTTAATGGACCCGATGGATACATAACCTGCCACGTGTTCTGCTGAAGATGGTTCGTCCTACATATTCCAGTTCTTCCGTCTCTACCTGATCATCCCCCAACTCGGATTCGGTAGTGACCCCTAGAGTACCCAGGTCGGTGCTGTACAATCTTTATGGGCCCTGAAATTATGTATATATTTTATCCACGCCGTCCATCTAGTGTTTCATATCATTTTAGGTCATAATAAGAAAAATGATAAAGATCCAATTCTCAGGTGAACCACTCTACTGGAAAGAGTTGTGAATGAATATCCTCAACTAAAAACTTCTTAGGGGCCACAAAAGTTTTGAATGAAGCTGATATTTGTGTTTTCCCTTCATTTTGGTGTTTTAACATAACCAACAGGTTGGATGGAAAATGAATATTATAATGGGCTCTAGTAAGTTTTTTATGTTGTAGGTTCAATTTCCACTATTTCCTTCAGTGCGGTCCACCTGAGAGTTGAATCTAACTCAATTTTGTAGTAATGTCCTAAAAGGATATGAAAAAAATATATGAACGGTATGGATAAGAGACACACATCATGGTGGGCCCACAGAGCACCGACCAGCACAGTCGTAATCCGCTTCCCGATGCATGGACGTGAAAAGCACTTTCCCAATCCGCTTCGACACCAGGCATCTTTCTTTCATGTGGACTTAAAAGCAGTTATCAAACGGCAAGTACGCTTCACGTGGGGGAAGAGGATGCGGGTTTCCAGATCATGTGAATGGGATGGGGGAGTGATTGGGTGCTGCACGCCTGCACGATAAGCCGTCCAGCAGGTCTCTGTGGGGCCCAACGTGATTCATAGGTTTTATCTATGCCGTCCATCCATTTTTCCCGTATCATTTTAGGATATGAACTCAAAAATGAGGCAGATCCAAGGCTCATGTCAAACACACAGTAGAGATTGAACTCCCACCATTAAAAACTTCTTGAGAGTAGCAGAAGTTTTGGATTAATCTGATATTTGTATTTTTCCTTCATCCAGATGTATAGGACCTTATGAACAGGTTGGATGGAAAATAAACGTCACCGTGGCCACTAGTGATGTTTCAACGGTCAGTTTCATTATCGCTGTTGCTTCTTGTGGTGCGGCCCCCTTAAGCATTGGACCTGCCTAATTTTTAGGCTCATTCCATAAAATGAACTGAAAAAATGGATGAACGGTGTAGATAAAACCCATACATCAGGGTGGGCCCCATAGAACCCGATGCATTAAGCATTTGTCCAGGCGGGGCAGGACGCAATCCACTTCCTGTTTCATGGGAATGTACTAATACTACCTCTTCACATAATACATTGTGATTAATAGCCATTTGACAGGGACATGGCAGTCGATGAATGGGGAATTAGGGAATTTTTTTTTTTTCAAATATGATAAACTTTTGATCATGCAATTCTTTGCCTTGTGATGTCTTCCTAAGAAGAGTGGAAATATGTTTGATAAAATGAAAAGTATTTTAAGAATTGGATGACAATCATGGTTGATGGCTAAACTAACATCATGCTTAGAATGAAAATGAATTAATCATTCATTAAAATATAACCACGGGTTATGGACAAAATAACCTTGCACCATAAAATGAAAATGAATTAATGAATCATACCTGTTAGAGAAATAGAACGATGAGAATATTGTCATATTAAAGTATTACAAAGTGTAAATACATTAGATAATATATGGTATCATATATAATGTAATGATGTAAAATGCAAAATGGAAATAATACTTCATGTATGACATCATATGTGTCTAAGAATTAAATGAAAACAAGCTACATTAAAGAAAATGTGATACTGAATTAGAATGTGCTATATTTTTTAGTTTATATAAGTGTACCGTTTGGATAAATTAATTGATGAATTGAATAACTACCCAATAGGAGAAATATGTCAGGTATAATGGTCAAGTGAGAGATGTTGAGACATATGGTCATCAATAGCTTCACTCCATAATGGATGAATTACTCTCTCCTCTCATAACAGATGAAATGAATGAATAAAAATATTTTCTCCAATAGTAATAGATAAATCTCAAAACTATGATTCCACTATTTATAAAAGAGGGAATTCATGACAAACACAATATATGTACTAAAAAATAGAGAAAAAGATACACTCATTTATTTTTTACGAAAATTCTTCTATTAGTGATCCGTTGCCAAACGCATGTATAATCACTCCTCCACAATCTTCAATTTATTAAAACTTTAAGATATCTCAATCTTGTGAAGATTTTTCAAAGCAACCATTATCACATGTGTATCTTGTCATGTCAATTGTTTAAATTATCAAACATGACCCATCTCTCGAGTATCCTTAAAATATATTATAGACTGAATACCTTTTAGTGTGATTTAAGCCAAAGCTTCACCCTATCTAAAAATATAAATGTCCTTATATATTGTACATTGGGTTGTAGCAAGAACGAAGAGCTTACCATCTTTAAATTAAGGGAAAAAATGTGTATACTATCATGCAAAGACAACATGAAATAAACATCATATCCTACATTTAGATAGACATAAAAAATAAGTAGAAAATGAGTTACGAGATGTGTTGTTCATCATGGGCCAGCATCGATAAATCGTTTAACTAGCATAAATATTAGAGCTGGGCACGGGTTGAGTCAACTGGGCCAACTTGACTCATTGACTCGGTTCAAACCAAATGGGTACAACGCTCTGAATTTCAAGGGTCGATATGACCTCGGCCCCCGAGATTTCAAGTGTCACTTATGTTTTGCGAAAAGCGTGATTTGTTGATCTAGATTAATAAGGTATCAAGGCACAAGTTTAAAGTTAATGAAAGCAGTAATGTACAAACGAAATTTAAATTAAACCCGACCCATATCCAAAATAATACATCCATCTATCAATAATATAGGGCCCACACATCTGGTGACCCTCAAATATACATGTCCAACAAAAGTAACCAACATCGCCTAGGGGTCAAGCTCACGACTCCAAATACATAAAAAAGAATCGGCACGGCATTCCCACTAGGGCTGGCCACATGAGAACTGAAAATAAGAGTAGTCATCAACGAGCTCCTCACCCTCCTCTACGATCATGCCGGCCTCCAAGGTATGTACATTTACGATAGGATTTAGTTGGTGTTTTAAAACATCGTCCTAAGTGAGAGTAAGTAACTAACTCAGTGGTACTATAAATCTAAGTTAAGCATGTTATCAAAACAATCAGGCTTAGGTAATGACAGTACATAAAACATATAATCTCCTAGGTTAGTTGACTTAATGCATAGATGTCATGATATCGCACACAATGCATATCTTAAAAAATACATGAGGAACTCAAAAGATAGCGCTAGCGCCACATCAAGCAACTAGGCACCCACGATCCTCTACAAATGCAAGTATAAATGCCGTTCTTCAATATCCTGGTCTTTCTAATCCTCAGACAATTACTTGGAATGCCTATGACATATATGCATGATTACTTCGACATTTATTCAGTAATCTTCCATCCAGCAATATTGGTGAATTTAGGATACCAATGTCATATCTTTGGCCCTAACTGTACCATCTAGCTCCCTGTAGTGTGTCACCAATTATTGCCAGTAACCCACAAGTCCCTACTTAAATTATACCTTACATACATTTTCCTCACTTCCATTTCTATTTCTAAGGGCTCTCAGTCGTCTCAGGCATCACTAATAGGCTCATCACCCTCACATGTAGTTGCTCAATGGACACTACGGGGAGGCTCATCACCCAGCATGAGCCGATAGCTCGAACACAGTATACTATACCACCATGTCTAGCCCATAAGATTTAGCGAGATCATATCGCACTAAAAATTATAATTAAACTCATTTCCACTAGTAACGGTAGTATTTTGGATTCGATAGAACACGATTCAACAATGATTATCAATTAACTAAGCCATGCATTAAACATTTTCGATTGACATGGGGAAACTCCGACTACACTGACATGGGCGCAAGGCGACCCGCGTAGTCCGGCTACCATTAGTCGTCCGGATTCATCCCGATCAATCAAACCTATCTTGGGTAGCCAACCCAACAAGGCTACCCCAATCTCGTACGTTTGGCCGTCCACTTCCTATCAAAACTCTACCTCAACTTACATAAATATAACATATTAATAGGCATATGAATTATACTTTCGAGTGATCAAACAAATGTAATATCAACATTTCACAATCTCATATATTAACTAAGCATTAAGTTATAGAAAATATATCAGCATATATGATTAATGTCATTCAAGCATTTCGTCAAACACCCATGCTACATAAATGAGTATAATTGAATAGTTGCAATCAATAAGACAATTTAAGCATTTAATACCCAAGATCTTATGTGCAACCACAAATCATTTACTAACACCATCTAAGGTTGATAAATGTAAACCTAGAAGTAAAATCCGCACCTTATAATTTAGGTTTCTTGGTTGTCCGAGCACCTAGGGTTAGGGTTGGTCGAAAAATGGGCAATGCTTATTCACAAACCAAGGTTAAGATGAGATTTCATGTAATCAAACCTAGACTAGGTTGGAATGGAAGATGAGATTCATATCTTACCTCCGATCGCAAGGGAAGTCGATCTATTCGAGGAGACCTTCGTCTAGAAAAAAAGATCTTGAACCCAGAAGTGATGAATCTTAGCATAAGAGCTCTCCTCACACCACTCTTTCTCTCTCTCTCTCTCTTCTCCTTCCTTACTCTCTTTCAATTTCTCCCTCTTTCTCTCCAATCCTTTACAAATTCAGATTTTAAGAGAAATGCCCCAAATTCATGCCTTTTATAGTCCCAAATAGGTGCCCAAAGGTCCTATGACACTAGTTGGTTATATGGCCCTAGGGAATGACAATTCTACCACTTAAGGCCCACCGAGGCCCACACGGGTCCATCTAGACCATGAAATAGTTGTTATTCGAGAAGATCTATCTAAGGCTATGATCATTCACAATTCAAATGCGGCGATCAACAGATATGGCCCAATGTCTATTCAATGGTTATATATCGATCATCGATCGGGCTCGTGGCTTTAGGAATTTATGTGGGGAATTATTAGAGAGTAGAGTCCTAAATTTCATCGCGATCTAACGGCTCAAAAGTTACAACTATCATAAGTTTGGGTGACAAGATTCACTTAATTTCTTAATAGTTTCTAGGTAGATTTGTACATTACATGTGCTACCACTCCGGCTCCAAGTTGTGCGATTTTATGCACTGAATTGGCTCAGCGTCCCATGAGAGACGTCAAGCCCGGTAAGATGAGCATACTTCCTTAGTTTCAATTTTAATGGCCCACTAATGATCAGCGTAGACTCTATTCAGTATTTTTCGAGGGTTTCGTTAATAGAGTTGAGGATGTAATTTCTAGGGTATGCTAAGTGGGGTCCGATCTATCTACATCTGAAGTTTTACTGATTTAAAGTTAATAGAAATAGTGTTTTGGCCTAATTTACTCTCATCCGTTAATTTGTAAGTTAGACGGAAAGTGAGTTAAGTTGGTTTATAAGCGTGTTCTAAGCGGTGATTAGTATTGTTCTTGGTTAGATGTTCATTATGCATCGGTTAGGATAATTTATCGATGGTGGGGTCCACTAAATCTTAGCTTTAGATTTGTAGATTTCATAATTAGGCTTAAGTTTTTTATGATCGGGCGTAGGCATTAGTTACTTAAGGATGTTTAATCGAATTTTTATGGCTTTTTGTTGGTAATACTAGTATGTTTCTTAGAGTTAAGCATTAAAAATTGATAAACGATAAAATAAGCTAATTGTGGCAAAAAAAAATTAGAGAATTTTGAAATTCAAATTGGTGAAAATTTGGGGCGTTACAATGGTTGAGTCGATCCTGACCGAGTACAGGTGGCCCAATCCGAACTCTAACTGAGTCAAGTCTGGGTTAGCCAGTAGTCTGAATTGATACGGACCGAAATCCATCTTGAACGAACTCGGCTCGATTTGAACTTGACTCGACTCAAGTTCAGTGTAATTTTAGAGCCTGTTTGATTTTTCAAATCCCTCGTAAATGAGGGTGCAATGGTAATTATAACAAACTTAAGGTGTTTGAATATACGAGGAAATACATCCTCATTTGTGAATAGGCTGGGAATGTGATTTTCTGAATCTTTCTGGGAAAGCGTTGAGTATTCACTCCATATCTGGTGTAAATACGACATCTATCTGATGAGATGTCTTCTCCCAATCGATAATCAGCTCCCTTTCTTCTCCTTATTTGCTCGAAGACTGTAGTGAGCAGGGCGGCATGGACGAAGATGATAGAGATGTGAGTTGCAACAAGTTCCAACATATGACAGAGGCGATTGCGCAGGCAGATGTGCAACCTGCACAACGGAGAATGGGTCTAGTGGTGGTGGTCGCTTTAGGTGAAGATCGCAACACCGGAAGTAGAAAATGATACATGTGCTGGTTTTGGAAGGGAGTAAGGGCGGACGAAGACTATTCGTGGATCTGAATTCTAGAGAGATTTTGCAGCCATTGATGGAGGGATGCATGGTAGACAATTGTAGAGATGGGTTCAGTGGCACGGATGATGGATGATGGAGTTGTTGATGGAGTTGCAGGGGAGAGGAAGATGGGTTTGATTAGACCCAAGATCCAATGGGTTCAGATCAGATCTGGCAGAGATTATATGCTCCTTGCAGATCAAATGATGAAGATGATGTATATGAAAACAGAAATAAGAAATCTGGTGTTGCTTTCACAAATCAAGGAATGAATCTGATTGCTGCTCAAAGCAGTGGGTCAGGTCCTCGTTGCATGCTCCTACCAATGCAAGTATAAAGCAAGCGATCGTCTTCCACAAGCTTTCTCCATCCTCTCACCTCTTTCAAGGTTCGTTCGAAACTGTATTGTGGATGGCAAGCCTCAAGTATTAGCCATCCTCATGCTCTACTTTTCGATTAATAGATTTTGTTGTCTCCTCTACCTGGCTTTCCTCAGAAGACGATGGTTTTCTTCATACATATCGTTCCTCCAGGTACTTCCAACTGCAGAAACTTCTAGAGATGGTGTTCCATCAAGGTCAACTCGACCCAACTCGGTGCTGAGTCAAACTGACTTGATCCCTTCAACCGGGTCGGACTCGGTCTGGATTAGTCTAGGCTAGACCCAAACTTGGATCGGGTCAGCCATGCTGGACTCGGTACCGAGTCAGATCGAGTTTGGATCAGGTCTAATTCAAAATCGGGTCGAATCGGGTTAGCCTTAACTCTGTCCAACTCGACTCGATGCCCAGCTCTAAGCAAATATGAAAAATTAATGATACCAGAGAAGCATTGTTCACATACAATAAACAAACTATAAACATTTGTGCACTAAGAGAAACTATCCCACCTCTTCTCTCCATTTTACCAATGCATGAGAAGAAACATTGTAAAAAACATTTCTCCTTAAAAGAAACATTCTCTTATTCTCTCTTCTTGATTTTTCTAGTAGAATTAAAAATCTTCCTCAGCTCCAAAGTAAACATACCATTTATTACCTAGCAACAAATTAGAGACATAGGTTGAAAAGTCCATTTTACCCTTAAAATGATGTCCCTCATTTAACATATAAAAATATTCATTTTGCTACTGAAAAATGCTCCTTACCTAAAGCTAAGGTGATAGGTCGTTACTTCCAACATATTAATTATGATTTTAAATTACTTATATATTTATTTATTTATCTTGGACAACTCTCTATGTCACGCCCTGAAATCCGAGACTCGAGTACAACAACTCAAGGCTCGAGTTTCAGAGTGTGAATTCAATCCAAATATAGCCTTTAGAGAAATTCCATTCCACATACCACAATAATACCAAACTAAAGTATTTTATTAACCATAAATTACATCTCAAATGGAAATTAAATCAAACAACTACATCTACTCTGCAAAATATTCAAATCTACTGAAGTCTGATTTCTATCATCTTCCAAAAGAAATAAATTCAACACCTAGGCTAGGATAAGTCTTCTAATAAAAGTAGTCGTCCAGATATTTTGCTTCAGCCGCTGCTCCTTCCTCCTAATATCCTGCAGGAACTGTGGTGATTTTGGTGAGCTAAAGCCCAGTGAGGTCATTTCCATTACAAGTAATATTCCAGTTGATAAGATGTTAGATGTGAAATACTATCAGCTAGAATCATATGAATATATAAGGATATGGTGATGATTTAAACATATTATGTCTTATTATGAATGAAGCATGATTATCATGATGTCATGTATGTTATGATACGTGTAAGAGCACAAACGTCTAGGAACTCGTTGCCACTGAACATTAGGACCTGTCGCAAATTAACCATGCTCACCTAACCGGTACAACGAGGCGGCAAATCAACTATACACGCCAGTGGGCAAATCAACCATGCACCACTGATCCAACCGAGCAAATCAACCATGCTCAATAAATGAAACGACCAGAACTCGCTGCCACTGAACATTAGGAACCTGTCGCAAATCAACCATGCTCACCTAACCAGTACAGCGAGGCGGCAAATCAACCATGCACGCCAGGAGTCAAATCAACCATGCTCCTGTTCTGTCGTAGTGTATAATGAATGCATATGTCATGAGTTATGAGGGCACCATCCAAGCATGCAATGCATTCAATGATTCAATCACAAGCACACCATGCATGCGATTCACCTGTTAGTTAGTTAGTTAATTGTAGCGTTTAATTCATAACTTAATCGTCAACTAGAGTGGATTATGCTATTATAATATAAAAGATAACACATAAGATTTAAATTGTCCATAGAGATACTAGAATTAAATAGAGGGGATGTTAATGATATTCTATTATCGGATGAAGTGTGGATAAGGGATATATTTATTATGTAGAACTCTAATGCGAGATATATGAGAAAAATATATTGAATTTTAAGTCTGATCGCTCACCTAGAATCCTAATACGAGGAATTTGAGAGAGTCCTATAAAAGTGCGAATTGTAGAATCTAAACCTTAACTCAACATACGCCTAGGATAGAAGAATTGGGAATTGGAAAACCTAACCATATATTTGAATTTCAATAAGGAAAAATTTAGAAAAATCAAAAGGAAAATCTTGGGAAGGATCACTCACTTGGTAGGTCCTAAACCCAACTCGAGTCGGAGTCGGCTCACTGAGTCGACTCAGTTGGCCCTCTTCTTTCCTTTCTTCTTTCTTTCTCCCTTCCTTCTTCTTTCTTTCTTCTTCTTTTCTTTCTTCTTCTTTCTTCTTTTCTTCTCCTTCTCTTCTTCTCTTTCTTTCTTTCCTTTGCTGGAGCAATATCCAGCAAAGGTGCAGCGCAACGACAGTAATGCAGCGGCACACACACCCGCCTTCTCTCACTCTCTCTCTCTCCTTCTCTCTCTCTCTCCCCAACGACCCACTCTCTCTCTCTCTCTCTCTCTCTCTCTCTCTCTCTCGCAGCTCTCTTCCCCACTCTCTTTCTCTCTCTCTCTAACAGCTCTCTTTCTCTCTGGTTCTGTCAGGATTCGACGAAAAAAAGACGAGTTTTATTGCCAGGCTCGCACGCCTGCGCGTTCCGCACCCGTTTCCGAATCCAACTTGGATTCGGATATCAAACCTTGCAAACCGAGCCACCTTGTACCGTTGGAACTATAGGTGGGGTCCACACGACCCTAGGGTAGCCGATCTTGAATGTCCATGCAAGGTACGGACTTGGATCTTGCCCAATCTCAGTTTTAAACGACGAGTTGAAGAGAGCTGGCTGATCGGCTGTTGGAACGCAAATTCATGAGGACTATATTCTTTGACGAGAGAAATCAGATGGACGGTTTGGATTTTACGATGGGGCCCATCCCGATGGTCGCAAGGAGGCCCACTGTCGACAGCGTGCGGACGCTGTAACAGCGTCCGCTGTTTCAGCGGTTGAAAGAAACGGGTGACGCAGGGACTCTTTGTGCCGACCGGTACGTGTGGTGCACGTACACCCACACACCGTACTCTGCTTTCATGTAGGGCCCACCCGCAACCGACATCAACGCACGGCGTAGATGCAACCAGCGGACAGCGTCCGCTCGCAACAGGGACCGCGGACGACGAAGAAGAAGAGACGTTCTTCAACTCGCGGTCAACGTGGGTTGACCGTGCGTGTGTAGTGCACGCGATGCACGTGGGTCCCACCCTGATGTATATGCACAATCTACTCCATTCATTAGATAGGCCACATGATTTCAGGCTATGACACCAAAAATGAGACAGTTCTGAAGTTAGATGGCCCACTTATGGCCTGATTTCTGATTAGGGTACTTGTAGGATGATCGGAGGGTTGAAATTTTACATGTATGGTTTGATCGTGTCCTAGAACTATTGTATAGAGTTTTGTACGGTTATGATCACCAGAAATCATAATCCTTGCAAATGTTCCTATAACTTAAGTTCAATTAATCATAATTTTTCTGATTTATTGTAAATTATGTGAAACCTGCCACTTCTACACTATTCTAGTGTTCACGTTGAGCACTTCTAACGAAAGGATCATACCATAATCCTTACGGATCATTTAATATTAACTCATTCCTTATTTATTTTATTTAATTACTTAATTATTAAATTAAACTATTAATTAAATTATTTCTGGAATCTAACGCAACTACTGTAAAACCAGGGTTATCTCTTAAGATATCTCTCTCTCACGAGAGAGAGGAATGCACGCCTGCACATAGTTCTCACGAGAACTCGTGAGCACTTTTCAAAACTCATCACACGTGATGTGAGCTCAAAATTTGAACCATCCACGTGATACAACGCCAAAAAAACCCCGGGGCCCAACTTTTACCTTAGTACAAAACTTTGGTGGGCCATGGCAAAAGGAAACAATTTCCTCCCTTGATTTGACTCTCTGCTATGGCCCACCAAAGTTTTGTATCAAGTTGAAAGTTGGGTCCTAGGGGTTTTTTGGGGTGCTGCATCACGTGGACGGTTCAAATTTTGGGCTCACATCACGTGTGATGAGTTCTGAAAAAGTGCTCATGAGTTCTCTTGAGAACCGGTGTATAGGTGAGCATTCCTCTATGTGTGTGTATAAAAGCTCTCAAGTTCGAAGGAACACCTTTTCACTCTTGCTATTTATTTATGGCTAAAAATTGTTTTATATGATGTGACCCAGCTGATAAGTAGATAATGGTTATTTTTGCATTACATTACCCTCATGGTGGACTAACCCAATGGAAGGGTTGGAGGTCAAGTGGACTTGATGGGTAGGTTTTTACCTGCTGGTTGGACTTGAAACCTATATATATATATATATATATATAGAAGAATGCTCTCCTGCGCATCGGTGCTCATGAGACTTTGTGAGCACCGGTTTGATAAATCATCACACATGATGTAAGCCCAAAATCTGAGCCGTCGACGTGATGCAGCACCTCAAAAAACCTCTAGGTACTAGCTTTTAACCTGATCTAAAACTTTGGTGGGCCATAACAAAAGAAAACAGTTTCCTCCCTTGATTTGACCCTCTTTGTGTTACGGCCCACCAAAGTTTGAATCAAGTTGAAATCTAGGCCCTACGGGTTTTTTGAGGTGCTGCATCACATGGACGGCTCAGATTTTGGGCTCACATCTCAAGTTCGAACCTGACTTAAATAAAAGTTAGGTTGGAAGGATCAAGCCAGGCTAACTTTGAATGGCTCCCGACCCAACCCATTTGATAATTCAGCCAACAAACTAGACTTGACCTAGTGGATCTAATTTCGTATCAAAATTGGGTCGCGTTCAGTCAACCACCAGGTTGAGCCACCCCATTTGCACCCTTTGGCCCATCCATATGGTCTCATCTCTTGAAGTGGACCTTATACCGGAAATCTTATGACCCCTAGCCAACATATATAGGGCGCAAATTGAGTCAGGTGTGGGGCCCACCTCTATGTATGTGTTGTATATCCGCACCATCCATTCATTTTGCCAGTGGCATCGATCCAAAACTGAAGCAGATCCAAATCTCAGGTGGACCACACCACAGGACACAGCGGTGATTGACCATTAAAAACTTTTTGTGGGCCACAAAAGTTCTAGATCAAGCTGATATTTGTGTTTCCCCTTCATCCAGGTCTGTATGACCTTATCAACAAGCTAGATGGCGTTCAATGATCACTGTTTCCTGTGGTGTGGTCCACCTGAGATTTGGGTCTGCTTCACTTTTGGACCCTTGCCCTAAAATGAGCTGGCAAAACGGATGGACGGCAAGGATATACAACACAACACATACATCCAAGTGGGGCCCATGGTTCCGACCTGACTGAATCCACGCCCACATATTTGCACAGCATGCACGTTGTTCAGTTTTGATAAGTAGAGAGCTATGTTCGGATAATCCAAACCATTGTTGTATTGAGTGGACCATCTTTGTATTTATCTCTTAACCGTTTATCTACAGGCTAGAAATTAAAGGGTTAAGATTGTCCTATTAAGGAGATTATTGAGACATACACAATCAGCAGCGGTAGATGACCAATTGATGGTCTGGATTAGTGAACCATTGGCCCCACTTGTCAGAATTAAAAACCGGTGCATACCGTGGAACATGCAGGCTATGTATTCAACCACATGGCCCATCCATTATCCATGGACTATGATTTAATGGGCGGCCTACCTAATTTTCTCCCCTTTTATGATGAAAAGGACCCATCTCTTGCCAACCGCACTTGCATTTATTTGTGTTTTCTCTTTTATCCTTGCAAAACACAGGATCCTCGTGATTCGTGATAAACGGTACTTTGCCTTTCGGTCAAAGCCTTACCTCAATCTACTAGCTTACGGTTAGAATCCCCTTGCCAGGGGTGGGACCTAGCAAGGTCCGGTCATATCTGTGTGGGGCCCACCGTAATGTATCTGTTTATCCACGCTGTTGATTCCTTTTCTCATATCATGTTAAGGTATGGGCTAAAAATAAGGTACATCCAATGCTCAAGTGGACCACACCAAAAAGTAAGCTTGGATTACATTAAATGCGCCTGAAATCGTGTGGTGTGACTAATAGGAGTGTGGTTGTAATAACAGTAAGCTTGGATTACATTGAATGCCTTAAATGTAAAGAGTCATCTATGATGTAGTATGCTAGAGTCGTTGGATCTACCTCATTTTTTGGGCCGATGCCTTAACATGATATAAGAAAAAGGATGGACTGCATAGATAAAGAGATACATCATGGTGGGCCCTCACACAGATTTGGTCGGACCGTAATCCCCAATGGGCTAGGTTCGGGCTGGGTCCCGGCTATGCCCAGTGAGCAAAAAGTTGGTTAGGGCTGGGTCCACCAGGCCCAAAATTGATGAATGTTTCTAATCCATCCCATGATCAAGTGGGCCACACATGTAAAACTTAGAGAAATGAAGACCAACGTCTACATGAAAGACGTATGTGTTGCCTAACTGATTATTGCGAAAAGGAGCACATGCATACTGGTATGGGTCTGGCTTAAATGACCTAAGCCCAAAAGCCCATGCTGGCGTGAAAGTTTATCGGACCATGCGCAGCCCATTCCCAGGATGAGCAAACTAATAGGTCTTCAAAGGCGGCCTGAGCAAATGGGAAATGGCTTGATATGTACCATCATGATATGTATCATCGTAAATGGCTTAAACTGATAGGATCGAACACATCATGATATGTACCATGGTGGCAAATGGGGTGGGCCTAGAAAAGCATGATGAGAAGCGTTGAACAAATCAAGAATCCGGGCGTGAATCAAGTTGGGCCGAGTTAGAAACCCTAAAATGGGTTGGGCTATTCCAAGGGTTGTCCAATTCTAGCTGAGCCCACTAGCTTACTCAGACTGGGGAACTTTGCTTGGGTTAGCCCAATGCAAACCTAATTAGCCCAACCCATGTTGGGTCGGGTTGAGGTTGGGTTGGTCTTGTGCTGAAGGGTTGGGTTGAGGCTTCAGACCACCTGATTTAGCCTGATCTGACCCAACCCGCTTGAGTCCACCCATATCATGTCCGGCCTCTAACACACTCAAGCCCAGGTATCGTATTTTGCAGTTCATCTTATGCCTCCTGTCAATGTTTAGGGCCGGCAATGGCTTGGGTTTGGGTAAGGTCCTATAGTACCCATACCTATGCTAATGGCATTTGGGTCTTGGTCTTGCCTGGTCCAAGTCCTTTATGATCCGTGTCTTGTTCTGAAAGCCCCAGACCTGGACCGAGTCGAGTTCAGGTATCCATCGGGCATGTGCATGTAGTATGGGATCAATAAGAGTATTTACAAGGTTGGGCTCAGTTATCCCGTGGATGGGTTTAATTATAAGACTTCTGTTAAGTCGGACACGCCTGATTTTTTGTTTTAATTTTATTAGGTGGGCCACACATGATTATTAGTTTAATTTAATTGTTGGATTATTCAGATTGGGTGATTCAGTGGACCCTATTACAATTGCAATTAATATAAATAGTTTTGGGGTTGAACGCTTAGACCATGGTCCCCATACATGGTTACTCAAACAGATATAGTGTAATGGGTAACCTCTTCTTTTACAAATGAGTCATTACACCTGCACATAAAGAAAACCTTAATTCCATTGCTCTGGTTCATTGAGAAATCTTTCAGAATGCATTTAAGATTCAGTTTGATTAATCTCCATTATTAATGCATAAGTTGATTAATGTTATACCACAATTAAGATTTATGGTTAGCACCAAAGTCATCTATGCATTAATGCGGTAGATCTGATTTTTATGTCAATGCAAATCACAGTGATCTTTTCTTGATAGCCATGAAAATCCTCTTAAGTGCATAATTCTGGCCGCCCGTGTTAACGCCAAAAATCAGTTAACAAATGTTGGTCAAGGACCAACTTTAAATCTTCACAGGTGGATGATGTTGATAGAAATGAACAATGCAGATCGTGGGACCTGAGATCACAAAGAGAGAAATTGTGAGGGGTGCCAATCGTGTCGGCGGAGGACCTTTCGATGCTTGAGTCACTCAGGTTGATTGAAGGTAAGAGCTTTTGAATGTATGTGATTGATCATGTCTAAGATGACGTACCTGGAGATGATGCGGTAGGGTCCTCTTATAGATGATAAGGATTCGTCATTCCCGGCGACATATCCGTTCATTCCGTTTTGGGAGACGTATTTGGATGAGATACCGTCCAAGATATATTTCCTGATTGGGAGAGATCCCCATTATTGTGTTGGAGATCCTGCGTATCCCAGTAATCACCGTTATCCATATAGGGCGATGAGTAGTGTGCTTGGTCCTGTGAATATCTGGTACACCAAGCACTCGGTGTCAGTAGTCTAGGCTGCTCGGATGGAGTGGTTTTCCTATGATAGGCACTAAAATTAAAGGCTGAGGCCGAAGCCATGTGGTCTGCAATCTGTTAGTTATCGGGATGAGTGTCCTTATAAATCCTAACTTGAGGACGTGTCTTCAATTGAGTTTTTTTTTAGTTAGTCAATGGTATGGTAGATATCAATGACCAGTGCTAAGCCTGAGGGCTCAGTCATATGTCTGTTGCCTGAGACCAACTCTGAGGGCTCAGGCCTAATTCTACCATCTGAGACTGAAAATTCTCCTCGGACTAAAGTCGAAGGACTAAGAATCGAGGCCTCGACCTCTGTTTTGTAAACCTTAGGTTCTGGTAACAGTAACAAAGACGTTTACTCTTCTTGGTGGTGCTTGGTATCCTAAGGAAAAGTCTTTAGTTACGTCCAGAGGCTGAGTGGTTAGGATCAATTGAGCCTGAGGCTTAGACATCATTCGATGCTGAAGATAAGGTGAGAATATTTCTCACCTTGACGAGCTTTGATCCCTCATCGACACATGTGATTTACTGGGCAAAGTGGGCCACATATCTGCGGTTGAGCATCTTCCACATCACACTGGCCTAAGTGGTCCACATATAAGCAGTTGCGCATCTTGCACGTCAAAATCAGGAATGTTGCGAGATGTACCATAACAAGCCGGATAGGAGGAGAGCCGGAATCCGACATAGTTAAAAGGGGCTTTAAATGCTAGGCCGGAATTCGCTGCCATTGCCGAATTTCTACATGAGGGGACAGGGTAATCATGAAGGTTGGTTTTTCAGCCCCCAAACCCCCTCTCCAGCAGCGAATTACCATGCTTCAACCCTAATACCGACAACCCACATTGCTGCCTTATCGTTACAGTCATGGCCATGTGGGGTGTTTTTCGATCAACAACCATACCATTGGCAGCCATGGCGGCCCAATGGGTTTCCGTCGTCGTCGAACCAAGGTGACTGCCATTCATGGCCGCCACCACCGTCCCTCCTTCTCTACCCCCTTCCTCCGTTAAACCTGTTGGAGTTTTCCTCCTCATGCAGAGGAGAGAGAGTGCTTTTTTATGAGGTCCGACCGGCCCGTGCCCCTAGCCGACTGGCCGGACAAAGTGGCTGGAAACCACAAAATCTCTGGACAGATTTTGTGAAGGCCGACCGGTCGTCCGACCGGTCGGCAGACAGGTCAGGGTATATGTGTTTTTAACACAGTTTCTCTCTGGACTGGCTTTTGGTGGGTCCAACCGGCCGGCGGTTTTGGCCGACCGGTCGGAGGTATGCGTGGATTGGTACTGCAGTTTCCAAATCGGGCTAGGACTCTTGCAAAACTACATATATGGAGTTTTAATTCGGGATTTGGTGTTCCCACAAGGTGTTCTACATGTCCTAGGTGTGAGAGAGAGAAAAAGAGAAAGAGAGGAAGAGAAAGAGGGAGAGGAAGCTTGTTGGTAGAGGAGGCATTGCTCGAGAAGGTGATTCCCGGTGCAACAACATCTCGGCTCTTTAACGTCCTCGTGCTCGGGTGAGATCTCTTAGTTTTCTTGTGCTTTCATTGTTATCCATCCCTGTGTGGGTGAAGAAGGTTTGATCCAAGCGGTGTGTGCTTGTGATCGGTTGTAACAGTTCCTTGAGATAGTAGATTGTTGATCTGGACTAGGTCCCGTGGTTTTTACCTCTTTCGAGGGTTTTCCACGTAAAAACTCTTTGTGTCGTGTAGTTGTTTGTTTACTCTTGATTATTGCTTTATCCTAGTCCATAATTCTAGTGCATTGGGGGGCGAGATCCTCAAGCTTGTGTGAAACGCACCCAACAAAACCATGATCATCAGTACAAGTGTCGGAGTCGAAATCAACAGGGCAATGACCGTTGTTATCCTCGGCGCTGTTGTCATTGATGGTTTTCTACTCGAGAAAAATAGAGAGGAAGTTGTACCAGCTTCCATTGGGTCTTGATCATGGAGGATTCACAGCGGCAATGTCTGCGGTGTTGTCATGCCAATAGGGTTTCGTCTGGTTGTGATAGGGAAAGCCTGTTTCGGGGCTTTTTTATTTCCATGGGCCTGTATTGGGCGTGTTTATCATGTTTCCATTGGGCCAAGTTTTAGGCCCATTTTCAATAAAACCATGACGAACTTCAAGCCCAGTTCTAAGTCTGCACCATGATGTGTTCAGGCCATAGATTTCAAGCCATTTTTTATGCTTATATTCTAGGCCCAACCTTAGCCAATGTTGCCATTCTTTTTTTATGTTATGGGGGCTACTTTGTATTTGGGTTTATTGTCCAAGATGATAATCTTATCCATTTAAACCCTTGTTATTGGGCCATCTTTTTCAGTGCAAGTAAAACCTAAATAAATATAGAGATGATTAGTGGGTTTCACTTTTTATGGATGACCCTTGATATTATCAAGTGAACCATGATATAAGAAGATTAATTTCTGATCTGGCTTGAAGTAGGGCCATTACCCATTCATGTTGATATTTCAAAGTATTAAGAGATGATCCAACTGTCATCATGAAAAAAATGTTTTAGCCTATAGTTAACATTAGTTATATTTTAGGTCATATTAGAACTTTCTCATAATGGTTCGTTGAGGCCAAGACCATGTAACAATCATTTGATATGAATGCAAGCATTGGAATTAGTTGTGTTATCCACCAAAATGACCCGAATCAATGAAGATTTTTGCTTTTAGACTTGTGTGCATGGAATTCAATAATTCTTCATTATGGGATTGCATTAAGGGCCTGTTTGGATGACCGAGTTCCACAGTAATGCATTGTAAAAATTTACTTATAAATCATTGTCACCAATTGAATGCACCAAGCTGTCAAATCATAGGAATCCATCCGAATGCAGTGGGTGGAGGTGCCTTGACATGGCATAGTCTCTTGGGCCTCACCATGATGTATATGTTATATCCACACCGTCCATTCATTTTGCGAGAGCATTTTATAAAAATAGAAAGCACAAAACGAGCCACATCGAAAATAAAAATTGACCACACCACAAAAGCAGTTGGGATTGAACGCCTGCCATTAAAGAGTTCCTGTTGCCCTGTGGATGTCGTCCCGTGCGTGTGGGGGCCCACTGTTTTTTTTTTTTTTTGGTTCCTTTTGGGCTATATTTGGAGTGGGGCACACATTTGCAATGATTTGTTCACTTGACTTTAATTTTCCTTGGTTTACTTTTCCAAAGACGATAGAACGGCGTTCCTGTATATAGTATGTTTGACGGAGTCGCCACCAGCCGAAAAGAGGCCTCAAAATCCACGGTCGGCCAGAACCCATAAAAACGTCAAAAGGATGAGGGTATTCCGAAGAACCCCTGGTCTTTCAAACGACTCATATTTGGATAAGTTGGTCTGCACCGTAAATTCTGGGTAAGGGTCACGGTTACGAAAGGGGAAGGTGTTAGGTACCCCCTTATTGCTCATACAACACACGGTCTCTACTTTGCAGGGCTTAACGATTTTATGAGGATTCTGAAGAGCGTCCAAACCTGCAATGTTATGCCATACTTTGCAAGCTTTTTAGAGCTCGGGTAGGCAAAACAATGAAAACACGGCAACAATATAATAAGGTTATGCTAAACTTCGCAGGCTTTTAGGGCTCGAGTTGGCAAAAATAGAAAAGAAGCGAAAGTAAAAGTAAAACGTTAGTGGGTGAAAAGATGAAGTGTGTAGAGAATGTACGAAGTGGAATAAGATTTGATTTTGAGATGTAAGAAGGAAAAGGAGGAGTCAGAGACCCTTTCTCAAGGAAAAGACAATGGATGACTGGACGCCCCAAATTCCGACCCTATTCATTGACTTTAACTTTGAGAACGATTGACGAAGAGTGAGCACTTCAAGATACAAGTAGGAAAGGGGAAAATTAGACACCCCTTCTTTATTAAAATAAAAAAAAAAAACAGAGGATGGTCGGACGTCCCGAATTCTTACCCTACTCGATGTTGCTTTTGACTTCTTGATAGAAAAGGAGACAGAGAAAGATTCGGTCAGAGGTTTCGGATAGGAGGCTTTGCTCTGCCATTACGAGGTAGATGTCTAGTTGGGCAGAGCTTTGGCCACCTTGATGTTGATGCGAGGCAGAGCTTCACTGACTACTGCTCTGCCCTTCCAAACCTTGCCTCTCTGTCGCTTTTGCAAAAATTCTCTCCCCATCTACATCCGCCTATTCGTTGGGTCCTGTTTAAATAGATGGACCCGAGGCGCTGATCGGGGCGATTCGTCGACTCCATGTGAGCACGAGACTGACGTGTAATGATTTTTACATTTACTCGCCAACTCGGGGCGGACACGCGTCCCTTTTCGTGTGATTGGACAATAGGATTGGCTGGGGTATGTCAACAAACGTGTTGCCGAATGCGGGCTTGACAAAGGACACGATTGCACGCGAGTCTGTGTAGTGGACACCCATGGATGGCCACCATGTGACCTTTTGCATGAGAATGGTCATATGGTGGTCGTTCTCATTTTTTCCTTTTCTTTTCTTTTCTTTTTTTGTCTTTTTATCATTTTTTGGTAATTTTGGCCGTTTTTCTCATGCGTGCACCAAACATGCTCTTACGCCTGCATGTTGGGCCCGTTCGTCAATCTGCTCCATTTGTCGCCTCAGGGACGTGCATTTAGTCGTATAGCAAACCCAGCTTCCGCCAAGTCAAAGTCAACTAGTGGTTCACATGCTTTGTAAGTGTTGGATGAAGCTGACATTTAGGGTCATGCCCTAAAATAATATTGCAAAATGGATGGACGATGTGGATATAACACATATTAGGCAAGTTGTATCCACATGTGTCTATTCACGGGAGTACATTAGAGTGGTAATGATATCACATCCGGCTTTACTTCGGACTATTGTGGTAGTCATAATCATTACCTATTTACAATGGACCACACCACAATACAGTGGATTCCGATCATCCAAACATGCCCTAAGTTGCGTTTGTGTCCATTCTGAATGATAGTAAAAACAAATTGGTATTATCGTTTGACATGATGTA
This sequence comes from Liriodendron chinense, assembly GCA_003013855.2. Classification (NCBI taxonomy): domain Eukaryota; kingdom Viridiplantae; phylum Streptophyta; class Magnoliopsida; order Magnoliales; family Magnoliaceae; genus Liriodendron; species Liriodendron chinense. Next base: position 272,948 of record PVNU02002925.1, read on the forward strand.
AGTGGGTAAAGTGATTGGTAATGGTGATATGAGTTTTAGAGATCCATTTAACCCAAAGTAATGGGTATTTGAGATTTATGTCATCAGAATTAGTCAACTTAATGTTCAGTAAAGCCTCTCATATGTCGCAATTTCGTTCAAAGAAGGAATCTTAATCATACACTAAACTCTTGCCAGAATTAATGATAATGGCCCATCATCATTTTGAGTCATTTAATTAAAGGCCTCAATAAATCAAATAACCTTTTGATACATGATATTTTGTCAATGTTCATGTGGTGTTTAAATGAGATTTGTTTATTGATTAATGAAAGTATTGTGTTTTGTATGTTGTTCACAACGTCAAGTGCAGGGTCGCGATGTAGTAATAACTTGGTGAGACTGAGGTTGATCCACGGGGAGGAATATAGGTTTAGAACTCAAAAGCTATCTAGGATCTAAAACTAAACTAACTAAACTAAATAGAATTTGAATTGAGGATAGATGAATCAATTATAAAAGAGAAAATTAATAAACTAAATACTGGAGTATCAAGGATCCACTTCTAGTTATCAACAATGTCCAATTCAAATGATTCGATTAGCTACTCAACTGAAATTAGAGTTCCATCATATCCAACCGAAATATGGAGCGGTTAAATCACAATCAATTTGAGATAATTAAAACATTCATCAATAATAGTTCCCTCTTTCCAGCTCTAACTGTGTCTCGCCTTCTAGCCCAGTTGGAAGACGCTTAGGTGTTTCAACAGGTCTCAGGTTCGAAATGCTAAGGAGACACACTAACTCCACCGGTGAGTGAGTGCATCGTGTGACTAACCATGTGGGTGCGTTGCATGACTAACCAAATATATATATATATATATATATATATATATATATATATATATATATATATATATATATATATATATCAAGCTCTGCCCTTTTTTATTTTTACTTGAACAATTGCAGCTCCTAAATCAATCTTGGCAAGAATTTCTTTATAAGCATATCACCGTTATGAAAATCAAAGCAGTCCTTAAGGGTCTATTTGGATGCCACCAAATAAGTTACTCTTTAACTTATATTAAGTCATTTACTTTTTCACTTTAGTTTGGTAAACATGATTATAAAAGTAACTTATGTGCTTAAAGCAACTTAACCCCGTAAGTTTTTTCTTTTTTTAGCTTTTAAACTTTTCACCTCTCTCTCTCTCCATATAAAAAAGGCCCCACATGATGGACTGTCAACATTGAAGATGGAGCCCACACAATAGACGGTCCACATCAAAGGTGGGGCCCACATAATGGATCAAACATATTAATGTGAGCCCATATAATGGACGATCGGATCTCGTGTGCGATTGTGATTTGTGCAGGCATGCCAGAGTCTACGCAATTCGATGTTTGATCGAACATTGGTGACCCCCGTATCGAGACAAATGCATAGGACTGGATTCGAAAATTCAACTATCGAGTTACCACCGGTTGTAATCAACAATCAAGCGATTTGTAAAAGGGTAGGGGTTAGTCCTCTCTTATGGATTCTTTTTGCCTTGCGACTTTAGGACTTTTCTTTCAACGTGATAGCTACCGTAATTTAACAGTAAAAACTATGGAAAAAAGAGGGAAAAAATGAAAGTATTCTTTTATTAATAATTCTTACAATAGTGGCACTCACAATTGACTTGGGGGATGACAATCCGTTCGTTGCCTAATTGCAGATTAAGCTTCATAACAGGATAGTCGTGATGTGTGGGATGGTCGTCTATTCATTGGTCGATTAGAAATCGGGTTTCTTGGCGAAACAACCGATGGAAGGCATATCTTTGACAATTTGTTCATTGCTTAGTCGGAACCAGGCTCCGTGGCGAGATGGCCGGTGAGGTGACAGCCTATTTGTGGACTTGGAGGGAACTAAGTACGTGGCAAGATGGTTATAATTCAACTATCCGTTCGTCATCTGGTGTGGACTAAACTTCGTGGTGAGATGATCGGCACAATCACCTAGCAAGTAGTAGGAAAGCCTCATAACCTTTTGTTCAAAACTAAGTGATTTTCTTTGAAATCTAGCAATATATTATGGATGAAGGGTGGATAAATAAACTGCAGTATGTTATGGATGAAGGGTGGATAAATAAACTAAGTATTAAAAACTAGGGCCCCATGATATTAGCAGCGATGAGGGCTAAAGTAAAATAAAATAAAAAGATAAATGTCCATGATGGACGAATAGATAAAGTTAGGCTTGGTTGTAATGTCATGGGGCATACAGCTCTTAGTGGAGTGTTGTTTATATGGGCTTCTGGGAGGTGGTGGCCTTGCGTAGTCTTTAACATCATGAATGATTTAAACGATCGACTGTGGAAATCTTCTTAATTCTTCTACGTTAGAATTTTGTGCAGCCACGTGTACAAGAGATATACTTTATCTTATTCAGATTATGCGTCAGCTAAAGTCTTCGCATTTCTGGACTCCCACATCAAAAAAGTTGTTGTGATCCTTATGTCATTTAGTTTTTGCATCCGTAGAGAGTTGCTTTTGGAAGGATTCTAGCATTTAATGATAAAAAGAGATATGCTTTGATAGGATTTTGACATTTAATGGTTAGAGGAAGACTTGCTTGAACGAAACTATTGCTTTTACATAGAGTACTTTTGGTAGAATTCTAGCATTTAATGCTCTCTCATTTGTACGTCTCTAACTCCTCTTGAAGTAATCTACATCACATATGGCATAGTCGCCACATAGTGTCTTCTAGATCATTTGATTTGGACGCACTAGATCAGGTGTAAATACTATTTACGATACGCGAGTAAGATTTCGTCCATCATTTAACACGTAATGTCGACACATGGCAGTATTTCATTGGCCGGTGAGGGTGTGCAAAAATCGGGTGCAAGCACGATCCACATTGTTGAGCTCTTAATTGTGCATATTTTAACCCCAATTCATCACTCATTATGCATGGTTTTCATGATTTAAAGGTTAATCGAATGCATAGTTTTGTGGTTGTAGGAATGAAAGAGAGACTTCATCATTCGGATGCTTTAAGACCCTTCTTACATACCTTGAAAATCAAAGGAAAGGAAGAACAAAAGAGGAAAAAGAAAGGAAAGAAGAGAAAGAAGAAAGGAAAGAAAAAGGAGCCCCACAAGGTGGTCCGACCGGTCAAGACCGGTCGGCCAACTCTGCTACCTTCTTCACATGTTGCTACACTGCCACCCAGACAGGCTAGACCGGTCAAGACAGGTCGGCCAGCCCTGTCCGACTGGTCTTGACTGGTCGGCCATGCAAATTCAGAGTTCTAGATTTCATACAGCAGGCTATTCCCGTTTCTGGTTTTTTGGATCAATTTTTTTGCCCATATTAATGATATTTGGAAATCCAACACATCCATGTCGAAGAAGAGCTCGACGCCGAAATAACCCAAGTGGTTTCGTGTCGATCGGAGCTACGGATTGACCGTGGTGGTCAAACCCATACGAACTGTCCAGAAAGCTCCAGATTTCGTTGTTCAACACTAGAATGGCCCAGGTGGCCCATCATTGATGATATGAAGAATCTAATTTGACCATTTTCTAGACCACATCCATATATGAATAACCACAAAGTTTTAGATCAAAAGGATGTGTGGTTTGATCGTACCGGTTGAAGAAAGATGGACCATTCAGAAAGATCCAACTGCGCAGATTTTATAAAAGGCCTGAGTGTTCTAATTTCGGACCATATTCTGGAATTATTTTAGACAATCTAATCCGTCTATCATGTAGAGGATGACGTTTTCTACCAATTTTCAAAATTTGAAATCAATCCGACCTCTGTACACTCCGAAGAGTTGAAAGCAAGATGACTGGTTCTGAAGGTACCCGAATTGCGTAATTTTGAGAGGTGGTCGCTGATCTGATTGGTGGGCCCATTCAGAAGATAATATTGGAAATCTAAATCATCTATGAGGAAGATCACATTACAAGGAAGCTACAAATCAAAATTGAAGGCAATCCGACCATTGGTTAAGCCGTACGAAGCGAAACAAATTCTGTTATGTCGCGGTACTCTTGCTGTATTATAAAAGGAGGTGCTCTCTTCTATTCCAGGGCAACCAAGGACGTGGGGAGCAAGGAGTTCAAGTCATAGGAGGCTTCCTAGCCTCCTCCAGCTAGTTTTTCTTCATTTTCTTAGTTCTAGTTTTATTTTTAATATGCTTTTCATTAGCTAATCTCTTAGCTAGAGCTAAAAGGTGAACTTTATAGTTTTCTTAGATTGTTTAGTTCATTTTATTGGTTTCAAGTTGGATTTCTATTGAAAAACAATGGTTTGAAGTTTAAATAAAGTTCTAAGTAGTTTTTCTTAATCTTATGATAGCTCATAGATGTTTGGAAGAATTGCTTGAGTTCTTAAGTGTTTTGAGCTAGTCTAGACCTGTATGATCCGAGGAATTGGAATACGCTCTAGATCTATGATCTTCATGTGGGAGCTTCATACCAAAAGTCTACTTTTCTGAAAATTCTGAAGTATGTGAGACTATGTATGTGATTTGGATCAAGTTCAAATCATGATCTAGTTTTGTCTTGTGGCAGGATTTAATGATGGTTATGATTGTGATCTTAACCTATTGGAATTGGGACTGACCTATGCAATTGAGTATGCTCGTCCTAGCTTACATTGAGTGAATCATATACATGAATCATACATATGTCAAGTTGATTGTTTTAACCGCTCTATCATCCTACTAGATAGAACTTAATTTCAATTCTAGTTGAGAAAGTGAGAAACCATAGCAAATTATGCATCTAAAGAGAGCTATAAGTGGATCCTTGATGCTCTAGTTATCTTTTCATTATCAGATTTTCTATTTTATATTCAAAACCAATTTCACAAATCTCTTAAAATTCTAGTTGTTAGGATAGTTTGAATTGTTTACTTCCTTCCCTGTGGATCGACCTCGGTCTTATCGAAATTATTATTACATCACAACCCTACACTTGGGGAAGCGAACACACATCAAAGGTCAGCCCCTAATGATAAATAGCTCTATATTTAATTTAGTAGAAAAATGATGCAAATCCCAACTATGGTATGGTTGACCTAAGAGTGGCATGTCTCAATTTTGAGACATGGCCTAAAATAATATGGAAAAGAGATGGCCAGCATAAATATAACAAATACAGTAAGGTGACAATGAGTTGGATCTTAATCTGATTCGGATCAAACTCAGATGTGTTCATGTGAATCCAAATCCGGTCCATTTAAGTAATCGGACCTATTTTAAGATCCAAATCCGGTCCATCTAACTAATTGGACCTATTTTAAGATCCAAATCCGCATTATACGGATTCGGAGCGAATCAGATCTCGGATATAACCCGCTCCATTGAGAGCCCTAGCACAAGGCACACATGTAAGATATCGGAACCGTTCATCTAGCTTGCCTAACATGGATGTGTAACACCCTTCAGATGATTCCATCCAAATCAATGGTGGATTCTTTTCCCAGAATGTTGAACCGTTGGTTGGAATTCTCGTGATTGCCAGTAATATTTTCAGTATATGGTTCTCTGATCAGCGGCTCATATTAGCTGAACTGTACGATTTTGGGTATGCCCATCGACTGTAGGACCCAACAGATCAGAGGTCCAGATCTCGTACGTGGGTAGTGTATGTATGGATATCCTCTCTCTGTGTAAGACCTACATTACTTCACGAGAAATCAGCTTGTCACATATTCTAGGCCTACTGTGATGTACGTGTCTTATATCCACGCCGTCCATCCATTTTGAAAACTAATTTGAAGGCATGATGAAAAAAATGAAACAGATCCAAATCTCAGGTGGACCATAATACAGGAAACATTGCTAATCGACTATTTAAAACTTTTCATAGGCCGGAAAAGCTTTGGATAAAGCTGATATTTGTGTGGTCCCTTCATCCAGGTTTTTGTGACCTTATCAACAGGTTGGATGGCAAAAAATTATATTCCTGTGGCCACTATGAATTTTTTAATGGTGAGGAGTTAATCACTACTGTTTCCTGTGGTATGGTCCACCTAAGATTTGGATCTGTTTTATTTTAGGGATAATGTCCTAAAATGAGTTTTCAAAATGGATGGATGGTGTGGATGTAAGGCACATACATCACGGTGGGCCCCCACAGTTGAAAGTTGGACAGTTTGGATATGCTCGTGAAAGGTTGGGACGCGGTCCGGCTAGTGATGCTGCCAAAGGTGGCTACGGTTTCTCATGATTTGGTCCAGTTGAGCTTTGAATTTACCTTATTTTTGGGCTCATTCCATAAGATGAACTGAAAAAATATATAGACGGCGTGGATGAAAAACATACATCGTGATGAGTAATACTGATCAGTAGCCAGCTCGCTACTGCATCAAGTTCTGTGGGCCCCACCATGATGTATGTGTTGTATCCACACCGTCCATCCATTTTGAGAGATCATTTTAGGGCATGATCCAAAGCTCAAGTGGACTCTACAATAGAAAACAGGGGGACAGTGATGCCCACCGTTGAAACCTCCCAAGGGCCCACCATGATTTTTTTTTTGAGATCTAGCCTGTTAATAAGTTCACACAGACATGGAAGAAGGGAAAACACAAATATCAGCTTTATTGAAAACTTCTGTTGGCTCCCAAGAAGTTTTTAATGGTAAGCATTCAATCCCCACTGTTTTCAGTGGTGGGTCCACTTGAGCCTTTTGGATATGCTTCATTCTTCCTTTAGATCATGACCTAAAATGATCTCTTTAAATGGATGGACAGGGTTGATACAACACATACATCATGGTGGGCCCACAGAACTTGGTGACGTCACTTCAGTAGGGAGATTGCTACTGAAGCCGTCAATAGCTAATCCCCGTCCACCAAATTTGGTTGGAGGCTATTTGTTGGTCGTACAACTTATGGTACAATCAGTTGGATTTGAGACGTCTTATGTCCAAATGGATTGGACCATACGACTATTCATTAATTAGGAATTAATTAATGTTATTAACATTAATTAATTCTTAATTAATGAAATAGTCCTATGGTTCAATCCATTTGGACATAAATAGAAGAATGGAAGGAAAAAGGGTGGGAGCCTCAGGTAGGCCCCACCATAGTGTTTATGTGAAATCTACCGTCCACCAGGTGCATCAGCAATTCAGCATTAACCCATGTTAGGCCTATTGGCACAAAAAAAAAAAAACAAAAAAAAAAAAAAAAAAAAAAAAAAAAAAAAAAAAGAAAAATCTACCTCATTTTTTGGCTCATGCTATAATCAGTTGGCAAAATATATGGACGGCACAAATAAAACGCATGCATCATTGTGGGGCCCACAGAGCTTTTTTAGCAACACATGGTACGCTTGTCAGTGTTTTCACAACACACAATTTGACTCCCTTATTTAAAAGATGGGGGCCCATTGTGATGTGTGGATAAAATTCACTCTTATCATTTCATGTGTAATCAGAGGTCATGCCCAAGGCCAAAAAATTAGGTTACTTGTAATTCAGGTGGGCTACGCCGAAGGAAATACTTGGGGGAGAGACGTCCACTCTTACTTTTTACTAGGTCAACGATGATGATTATATGAAGTCCATTTCAACCATTAGATGCCATGCTAAAATAGAGGTCCGAAGCCAAAAAATCAAGCTCATCCATGTTTCAGGTGAACTGCAGTAAAATTTAAAGTTTGGAGGGTGAGAGTTGTCCTTTACATTCTTTTCAACTGCGTGGTCCTCCTGAATCACAAATGAAGCTGACTTTTGGGCTTAAGCCCCAACATGGGGTGACACACCTCATGGATGGGGTAAATTTCTCATAAACACCTTCCTTTATTTATAACTTTATTGCAATTGGTTGGCAGTTGGATATGAGAGTTTCACGCGCACAGGGCAGTTTTAACTTGGCCTAGACGACAAGAATAGTGAAAGAACTTACAATGAGCTTACAAAAATGTGCACCTATAATTGGTTAATATATTTTAAAGAAATCTGCATTGAAGCCAAGGGGTTGGAGTTTTATTACATAGAGAAATTTAAGAGGCCTTTGGATCATAAATTACTTTAGATAAGCTACTTATGCCATAAGTAGCTCATTTTGGTTTATACTTGTAAATATATTTGGCAAACAATGTACTTACCAGCGAGAAAAAAAAATAAAAATAAATAAAATTTGTGCTTGGTTTTCAACATTGTAAATATTTATCCCTCAAGTCTATTTAGTCCCCCTTACATCCACCGTCTAGCATGTGGGGTTAACTTTTGATGTGGACCATTCATTGTGTGCCTCACCTTTGATGTGGGCCATCCATAATGAGGGGCCTACCTTGGATGTGCAGTCATTCATCATTAGAGCCAACCTTTAATGTGCACCGTCCTTTATGTAGGGCCCACCTTAATGTGCACTGTCCATTATATAAGGCCCACCTTGATGTTGGGCATCCATCATGTGGGACCCACCTTCAATATCCACCACTCATCATGTGGAGCCCATCTTTGATGTGGACCCTCAATCATGTGGGCCCCACCTCCGATGTGATTGTCCATTATGCGGGGCCCACCTTGGATATGGGCCACTCATCATTAGGGCCAACCTTTGATGTAGATCGTCCATCATGTGGAGCCCACCTTTGATGTGGATTGTCCATCATATGGGGCCCACCATTATTAATTACCCATCATGTGGAGCCCACCTTTGATGTAGATTGTCTATCATGTGGGCCATCCATCATGTGGAGCCAACTTCAATGTCCATTGCCCATTATGTGGGCCTTACCTGTGAAGTAGGTCTTACCTGTGCAGTGGGTCATCCATCACACCGCTCATTTTGGATGCTATATTATATATTTTATATTTTATATTTTTTTAGATTTATAATGGGGGTGGATTCGGACCTAGATCCAACCCAAATCTTATATGGATTTTGGATCGAAAATGGATCTAACAATTTATAAATGGATCAGATATGGATATCACCTTTTGGATCCAAGTTCGATTTGAATCCGTCTAGCCCTACCTTGTGCATGTTCTAGGTAGTTTGAGCCTTGGAGGGCTTTATAAAGAACTTGGATATAGGTTAATACCATTTTGAAAATGGTGGTGATTCATCTCCTCACACGTGGCACCCATGCACGGCTATCCAGACTATCCGAATTGTGAGGAACACTGTGGATGGAGCATATAAGAAATGGATAGTAAAAAGTAAAATATTAAGTGGTTCGGATGCCAAGGGAAAGATCTGATGGTTGGCAGAACTTTCTCACTGCAGTCTTTAGGTAATGGCCAATCCGCAATTTGATTACCGATTTGAACGGTCTGGATTGCCCTGCCAGCATGTCGTGCGTATGGTTAAAGAGCCACCTGTTGGTGTGGTTTTCGGCCATGCAGAACAAGGGCTGATGTTTTCTGTTATGCACGGACGTGCCAGGATCGACGTGGGCCTAGTCCAAACTGTGATCACGGTTGACTCCTAGCGCTGAGATAGAGCGGGTCTGGATTGATCGACTACCGTCTATTCAGTCAACAATTCTGTGATTACTATTAAATCAAATAACTTATGCGCGTGCCAGGATTGACGTGGGTCTAGTCCAAACTATGATCACGGTTGACTCTCCTAGCACTAAGATAGAGCGGGTCTGGGTTGGTCAACCACCATCTATTCAGTCAACAATTCTGCGATCGCTATTAAATCAAACGACTTGCGAAGGCTAGGGCTCCCCTCCAATGAGATCTTTTTGCCTTGTCAATGAAGAACTTGTGAAGGTGCAGCAATTGTATGATCGAATGGACATACATGCATAGAGATGAAAACGAATATTGAAAATGAGGTGGACCAACTCCTTACCACTCAAAAGTGGGATCCGTCGACCATGGCTGAGAGCAACAACGCAGTGTTGATGAGCGAGGTTATGGAGAATATTGGAATTTAGAGACTACTAAAATTTAAGAAGGCTGGCCCAGCGTATGAGCATAGGTGGATGAATCTTAAAACTAACAATCTTCCTCTAGATCCAGCTCTTGGGCACTGATGGGAGGGAATGATCGCTACTGGATTACAATCTATGGGTCGATCTGGAGTACTCACGAAGACGAACCTGTGCTAAATCTACTCCTAGTGGTCCACGGCCAATGAACGGTGGATGGAGACTAAGCTAAAGTACTATGCTAAGATAAATCATCAGTGTTGCACTGGAGAAGGATTTGATTTGTTTTTAGTACTGGAGTTCTGTCAAGGGTCTTCTCTGAATCTTTTTCTGCTATTTATAGCTTTCCTTGTTGAGAATGGGAAGTAATCGTCAACCTACATGGAGCCTCCTGATTTGCCCTTATTAAGAGGAAATGGTTATTGTATCATGGCATGCTTCGCCGATCATGCCTTAGTGCCGAAGCATGCATTGATTGTTCATCCTTATCCAATTTAAAATTTGCTTTACCAGCTAGCCTCTATTATTTTGTGTGTTGCACAAGCTACTCATGCCATGTGAATTGGTCTCCATTGTTGGTCTTATTAGCCAAATTTTGGTACAAACACTGCCCCCTCACGTTTCTTGTCATACGGCAAAGGATGGTAAGAAACGTGATATGAAATTAACTATGCTTACATACTGTTCGTCAAATCATCCAATGACGGCCCTATCTTTTATTCCTTTTACACCTCATAGCCACGGGTCTTACGGAGAGAATATTGTCGTATCTTTGTGACAGTTTTTATATCTAAATCCGTGCATATTATCATGCGGCAATTAATGCGACACATGCAGCTTTATCTTTATAGGTCGATCGGCTCTGTCTCTTCTCTTTTCTTTCCGCTTTCATTTGTTATAAATCCAATTACCTCTCTATAGTGATTGTCATGGCTCTAAAGAAATCAAAGCTCTCTGATATTCAATTATCTCGACCTTCTTCCATTGCTAGAGCCACTCCACGAATCTACATGTCTGAAGGTAATATTTGAATCTAAATCTGAATTTTTCGATTCCAATTTCTATTTGGGGCCTGCTTTTCCTCCTTCATCTACCTCTAGTCTTAAAAACATTCTTCCTTACTTCCCTCCTGACAAAGAAGAATCATTTTTGTATAGTCAGAAATCCCTGGATTGGACATATTGGGAACATGATAAAACCCCCCGATCATAGCCCACACACTTGAAGAAATGGGTAGCGTGATATAAGCGTGTCAAGAGCAAACACAAGGCCCTCTAGGATGAATGTGGCATCACTGAATGCATCAATCTTTGCACTTACAACATAGAACCTAATCCCTCTCTTCTCGTTGTTGTTGCATGTTTCTAAAGTCGCACGACCAACTCCTTCTATTTCAAATGTGGTCCTATGAGTCCAACCATCATGGATGTTTGTGCTCTAACCAGTCTTTCTCCCACTGGTCTTGAATACTATCCAGGGTGTAACCCTCATGATCCTCCCAAGAACACCTTTAACCATAATAACCTTTGCAGATCTTACGGTCCCTTCATGGCTACAGAAGCGAAGACTAAGGATGAAGTCTCTCATCAGGAACATTGTTGCTTCCTTCTTATGTGGATCTGTCGTTTCCTTTATTGTGTCCCATCGAATGTTACAACAAAAGAGTATACTGGTTTAGTCGAAGCTTTAGTTTCTAGCCATAGAGTATCTTTGGCCCTTTTTTTGCTATCATACATTTATCGAAGTCTTCATGCACTTTCATCTGAAGGTCCCCATTCGATTGACAATCCTTTCTAGTTGCCTCAGCTCTGGTTATGCGAGTACTTTCCTGAGCTCAACGAAGAAATTGTTAAGCCAATGAACCAATTCTTTTCTTATGGTATGCGTCAGGTTTCAGTATCTGTCAAACACTTTTTCTTCCATAGAAGTCTCAAGTTCTTTTATACTTTTCCTTTTGATCTTCACGACCAAACGTTTTGTTCCTTTAAGGGAAGACATATTGGTCCAGATTAGTTTACTGATCGAAACTTCGATGCAAGTGATTCATACAAAGTTTCTAGCTGTCAACAGATTTAGGCTGGCTATTTCTTGCTAGAGATATAACAGTTGGTGGTGCTAAAATCGACAGAGGCAAAAATGGCAAAGGACGGCGTAGAATTCTACTCTCTAATCTTTTTGCTCGTCAATTTGGGTTCAGCCAATTCATTATATTTTCCTTATAACTGTTGTTTCTCAATCAACCTCCTCATGAACGTCCTCATCTTATATTGCTCGATGAACTAGCCCCAACTCTCGCTTAGTATAATCAAGCACTTTCGTCGTTAATGTTAGTGCACTTTTTTTTTGTTAGTCATGCAACGCACCCACCCTGTTAGGTGGGTAACACACCCATACGGTTAGTCACACAACGCACCCACCCACCAGTGGGGTTAGTGTGTCTCCTTAACACTTAAACCTGAGACCAGCTGTTGAAACGCCTATGCATCTTCCAACTAGGCTAGCAGGCGAGACATGTTGTTTGTTAGTGCACTAATATATGCACCTTGTTTGTCAATCGTGTGAGTCTATGTGTCTTGAGTCAGTTGAGCCTCCATAGGAAGACATTGAAGAACCAAAGACTCGACGATATGAAGTATCAAGGAGTGAAGAATGGATAAATCATGGAGCGCCTTGGTGACCCTAACCTTTATACTCCTTTAGGACCAAATCAATGTGCCTCTAGATGATCCATTCCTATTAGGAAAAACCTTATTTGATTATTTGAAGCCTTAAGAATCTATTTAAACACTTTCAACTGGGCTTTAGGGGCTTTTCATGGAGTTTTGGTTCGACCAAACCCCTTTTCAGTCCGATCAAAAGTGACCCAAATTAGGTCAACAAGCTTAACAAGTAAATCTGAAAAATTCAGATCCACCCATCTAACCTTCGACTTGACTCGGTCCAACTAAACCCCAAGTTCGGTCCAACTGAAATCGGCTGAAACTATCTAGCATCTAAACTGAAAATTCTGGACAGTATCGGTCTGACGAAAGGAGTCTTCAGTCCGACCAAAATCGGTTAGAACAGTCCAGTGACTAAATTAGAAAATCTGGATATTTTGATTTGATCCTTTGCCTGGGGTCGATCTGACCAAAACCCACTATTAGTCCAACCGAAGGTATCCATTATTGATCCATTAGAGCATTTTTTTCTATATAAATATCATCCAGATTTTTGCAAAGATGATGGTTTTGAGTGAGAGAAGGACTTTAAAGTATCAAAATACTTTCAAATTCTTCTAGGCTCTTACTCATTGAGATTCATGTCCTCTTCCAAGTTGTTCATCACTCAATGAGGATTTAAATGCTCCATATGTATAAGAACTTAGCATCTCACATCCTCTAGATGTTAAAATAAACCTAATAAGTATATCCTTTGTCTAAATAACCTCTAGAATGGCCATCTAAGTGAATCCCTACTACAAACTCAATCTTATCATTAGTTGTAGAAGATTCACCTAACTCTTGTAGCCTTGGTCACCACATTGGGGTATTATGTGCAAGGCGATTGATTGTAAGAGCTAAAGTATCTGCATTAATGTTCGTGGGAGAAACAATGAGCTAATTCAAGCACAGGAGAGCTTTGAAGAAGAAACTGGAGAAGGCGAGTTCAACGGGGCTCAAATCCGACAAGGTTGTCATTTATAGAGTTCATGTACACTTTTCCCCTGTGTAGGATTGAGTATAAGAGTTTGATTACCAAACTCGATTAGGTTCTTGGGTAAGAACTTGGTTCTTTTGTAAGAGTGGATTTGGAGAACCATCGATCCCGATGCTTTCAGGACTGTGGGGCCCACTTTGATCTATGTGTTTTATATTAATGCCATCCATACATTTTGAAAGCTCGTTTTAGGAAATAATTTAAAAAATGAAGTAGATCCAAATCTAAGTGGACCCTACCACAGGAAATAATTGGTGATTGAACACCCACCATTAAAAACTTCTTGGGTGGCTAGAAAAGTTTTGGATCGAGCTGAGATTTATTTTTTCCCTTCATCCATATCCATGTGACCTTATCAACAAGTTGGATGGCAAATTAACATTATGATAGACCTTAATAAGTTTTTAATGTTGAACGCTTAACCACCATTGTTTCCTGTGGCATGGTCCACCTGAGATTTTTATATGCTTACTTTTTTGGCTCATGCTTGCGGTGGGCCCTACAGTCAAGGAAACACCGAGAGCTCGGTGGTTCCCCGAATCCTCCGAAGCCGCATCCTAGGGTTTAGATTAGAGACTTTCTAGATGATCTAGTGCTCTTGGTTTTATCGATACACTTGGATCGTCCATCAATCAATCCAGACCCTATACCACACAAAAAAAAAAAAAAAACAAATTAAAAACTCTAACCAGATGATCTAGTCCATTCTTAATTAGCCTTATTTTCATGGTGATCGGTTTTGCAAGCCATGGATGGATGGATAGGATTACCTGATCAAAGTGATTCTTTGGAACCATAAGAGATCGATTATATGCCACATCAAGGAGGTGGCTCAAATATTGATGGAACTGTTTTATATAAATGATGTTGTCGATCCATTTTATAGGGTTTTAAATGGATGGTTAAAATGGGCTGATCAATTTTATTTCGCATTTTGGACCTAATGAACAGTCCAGATTTATCAATCTTACTGTCCAAGTGCTCCTACAGAACTAAGAGCACAGTAAATACATAGTGATATGAGAGCATTGGATAATTTTCTCTTTACAAAAATGATTGAGTGTTCTCAGTTGAATTGGGACACCCCAAAATGACTCTTGCATTTAAGCTTACTATTTGGTGTTTGGTGAAATCCACTTTTTTTCCTTCTTTTTTTTTTTTTTTGTGGGGGGGGGGGGGGGGGGGGGGTGTTGTACACTCAATCAGTCTACCACTGTCCTAAAGGTGTGAGTGTTGTGGTCCACTTGAGCATTGGATGTGCCTCATTCTTAGTTACATGCCTTAAAATGATCTTAGAAAAGGGATAGACGGCACGAATAAACAGATACATCAAGGTGGCCCCTCCACAAATCAGTATGGACGCTTACTCCTTCCTCAAATAAAATCAGTGTAATCGATGAAGTAACAAATAGACAAAAAATTTAAAAATGAAATGAGAAATAAATACCTAAATTGCTCATGTGGACAGACGATCCAAGGAAATGGTCAACAGGATGTGATCAAGGTATTTGATCTTTCAAGTGGGGACTTAGTTGATCGAGATCCGACAACGGAAGGTTACAAATATCTATCCTACTTCCAAGTGTATTGCAGCAATGGCATTGAACAGTAGCGATTTAAGTTAATCTAAACCTCAAACATTCTGTAACCTAACTGGCTGGACAGAAGTAAAGAGACTAAAACTAAGTTAAGATAAAAGATAAAATAAAGACATCGTTACACTATGAAGGCTAATTATATTTGGCGTGAGCCTGGAGCTCTTTGTCGCATTCTCCTTTAATAGCTTTAGGAGGCGGCAAAACCTTCACTAGATTTCCTTGTTGATATAAGAATTTTTTAGCCATGGCATTCAGTTGTTCTCTTATCATTCTTGCATAGCCAAGAGATCTTCATATATCAAGAGCTGTTTTCAGATCTCTTGTTAGTATGGCTACAAAGATGCATAGATCTTTAGGGCTTTGTCCCATCATATTGGATCGCAACTCAAACCGCTTTCAGATCTCCTCCTATAATGACCATGAAGATTTGTAAATATGATGGGATCAGTCCCGCGTCCCGCTAGATCCATATCAAGACCCATTTAATTAGTTCTCATTTGCCCAGATATTGGTTTGATCCTCGAATCTTTGTAATCACGGCGAGAGCTCTGATCATCTCTAGAAAGATATTCCATTTTGGAAAATTTGTGCAAGACAACTTTAGTAAAGGGTTGTTTGGATGCTTGTAAAGTTTCTAGTTGTAAACACATTACACCTGAAAAGGGTTTCAGCTGTAAATAGTTTACATGCTATTCTGTTTGGCTTTTAAGTAGTAATCCGTTTATAGGTTAATAGATTATGTGTTTGGCTAGCCTGTAAAATGTTTACAATGCATAAAATAGGTATTTATACCATAGAGCTTGGGTGGTAAACCTTCCAAAATCCGCAAATCATTTAAGGACTTGGTTTATTTTTTTGGGGTCCCTAAGAGAGTATTAAAACATGAACACACTAGATGGATTGGTTGTCCTCCACCCATCATGGTGGGCCCTAAATACAATCTGGAAGCTTTTAATGGCGGACTCCCATCCTTCCCTCCTGTGGTCCATTTGATAATCCATGACCTATTTTTCTAGGGTCATAGGAGGGCATCAAGGGAAGCACATGATGGATAAATTAGATGTACCATATACATTACGGTAGGCCCCACATATCATTAGCGCATATCTACCATTATACTCCATTATGTATAATGCCTTTTTAGCCGTTAGATTACAAGTATAGGCTATAATTTGTTTACAACTGCAAAGCCTTTATAAGCAAATACGTCATCCAAACAATCCCTGTAATTGGATTACCAGTAATTCCTTTACAACTTAAAGACTTTACCGGCACCCAAAGGGCCCGTAAGCATTTTTGGATTTGTGATGTAATCCTTAGCTCGGTGTGACTATTATAGACATGGTGGTGCCTCAATCACATATGCCACATAAATTAGAGCTACATAACATTTAATGCTTATCTTTTCTCGAGACGTGATACAATTCTATACCACTTTACTTCATCTTTTCTTGAAACGTGAGTACAATTTCGTACCACTTTACTTTAGAAGGTGACAAGTGATGAAAAGATATACGGACAAAAGATAGTATAATTTTTTTTTCATCACCGGGCATATAATTCCGACGTAGAGGCATTTTATTGGTCAATGAAGGTGTGTCAAGATGGATGTAAGTGGTGAAAATCCACAGCACCAGTGGGTGCGTTGCATGACTGACTAGGTGAGTACGTTGCATGACTGACCCAAAAAAAAAAAAAAAAAATAGGTGTAAAGAAAAGTGATTATAGCACCAACATATGGATGGCTCAAATCGTTTGCTAAACATATTTTACATGAAGATCTTAACCATCCATTATAGAGGCTACACATAAGATGGCTAGAATCATCCAATCCCTGCAATTTTTGCGTGGTGGCCCATGAAATGAATGATAGGACCTAATGGACAGTCCAGATCCTTGGATTGGACAATAGAAGTGTTGTGCTGCAACTAGGAGCACTGTAAACTATAGTGCCGTAGAGCACCAGATCTTTGGCAATATAAAATTGTTTTTTCCTGATTTCCACCCACAAAGAAATCATGAAAAGGAATCGTCGATGGGTTGGCGTGACTCTCCAAGTCAAAAGACAAAACCCACGTCTTAAAAGCTGTCTCTTTTGCCCAATCTTCATGGGTTTGATGGCTAGATTTATGGGGGTGACCCATCCACCGTCCACGTGGCATATATGGATGGAAATCCTGATCATTCAATCAGCCGCCACTATGGTGGATGGAGCAGAGCTCGAGAGTACTCACAGTGATCAGACTATGCTAACCGTCCAATTCGTGACCTTCGATGAACGGTCAGGACAATACGGGCTCCAAAATAAAAATGGTTAATATGGTCCATTGAGTTGGGTTTTTGGGATTCTCCATCCAAGATGGGGTCCACTCGATTTGGATTGTCCGGATGGACTGTGGTGCATCTGTGCCAGGTGTACGGTAGATGAGTAACTATCAAAAACACTCCAGTCCGTACACGTGGCACCCCTGATATCGGGTTTTTTTCAGTTGTTGAGTGATCCTAACCGCTGATTATGACTTTTGAGAACTACAATTGGGCAGCTACGAGAAAGTCCAATCAAGGGTCAAAATTCAATGGGCAGGATTCCTCCAATCGCTGCCCGGAATCATCCAACGGGTGTCATATAATCACGATGGACTGTCCACAGTATGGCCTAGTGGATGAACGGTCCTGATTTAACCTGATTTGTATTTTGCAGTAATACTACATATAATTTTTAATTAGCAAATGGTTGCAAGAGGCCGATTCCTCTACAACCACTCTAGAATAAGCTTTTTCCACAATTTTACTGTACATGACATCCGCTCCGTCCATCATGTGGCCGATCCATTCCACCTGAGTTATGGAATGGCCTGATTTAAGGGTGTCCGTTCATCTTGGTGGGATATCCTATGAATGGATTGGATGGAATATGCAGAACACAATTGGCCAGGGCCCACACAACTTGGAAGGTTTGATGGTGACCGTCCCATCCCAACTGTTCCCTATTGTGTGACCCACAGTGTTTTAGAACGGTACATTTTTTCATATGTGAGGAGAACTTGAAGGACCTATCTTATGGACGGAGTGGATGTGGTCCATATGGCAGATATCCAGTGCGGAATACCCACTTGATTACTTTCAAAAAGCATTCGAGTGGGGCCATACCAACATGGTCCACGCGCCGGATGGTACTTTCTCACCAACTACAAATCAGACTAGCTTTTCTTCGCCGAGAAAACCCTTTAATACTCGGCTAGAGATGATGGATGATACGCGGGCATTTAGAAATTACGTAAAATAATGCATAATATGAAGTATATAAGTAATTAAAATTAAAATTTTCCAAATTATGGTTACTACTTTAGATGTCTTATGAACCAAAAATTTCACTTTTTTTGTCATCTGACTATCGGATTATTGGACATTTACTGGACGGTTAAAATGAAAAGATATCCAATGGTCCTATTTCAACAAACAAGTGTCCACTAATCATAGGTTAGGATTGATCAATTAATATAATTTTTGGACTATGACTTACATACACTGATTTCAACAATTTAGCCGGTTTAACATGAATTCATGTACGTCATATTTGCAAGTTATGAATGCCTGAGTATCAAGCTACATACGCTGCCGGAGTATCAAATAACGTCCCATCCTTTCCCGCCACGAGTCAGAATCCCAACGCAAACTGCTTTTTTCACGCGCCACGCTTGCCTACCTTATCCACTACCAATGCCTTGCCCATTCTACACGCTAGAGTAGCCATCCGATTCGTATTCCTCCTCACGTGTCAATGATACATGTGATCCGGATCGTTCATCTGGTGGGCCCAAGATTTTAATCGGTATATCCCAAAAATCAGACCAATCCAACGACATCTGGGTCTGGCTTTTATAAAACAAATATACATTTATAAAAGAAAAAAAAAATAGACGCCGCACATGCGAGCCTAATGGCACGAAGTGTGAATCCAATCCATCCATCAGAGAGTTTCCACAACATGGATGTCCTATCTTAAGAATCAGATCAGCCCACTTGTCAGGTGGGCCACAATTTCGACCTGTTTCTAATAGTATGGCTCATCTTACACCTTCATTTTTTGGTAAGAACATTCACATGATGAGACCCACCTGATGAAGGGCTTGGATATCACTCTGGTCTCCCATGCGAGTGTGCAACGTAGTGTGTGTTGCACACGCGTGGGGGATTAGGGAATCGACACTGAATAAACATGATGGGCCCACTTGATGAACGGCTCATAGCTCACTCCCTATAAAAGACAAGCAATCCCTTCTCAACCAGCTCATAACAAAGGAAGAAAAATGAAGACATTCTGGAAGTATCTTTTAACTACCCTTCTCTTATGTCTATCAAATCCATCCATTCTCCTACCGTACTCACATCCTATCACTATTCGTACCTACATCCCACCCTCTCCATCCCACCATCACCACCGTACAATTTCTCTCCATCCATCACCACCGCACATCAGGAAGACTGGGCCACACACCCCAATCAGACGTTGTGGCTCCCCTCCATCGCATCGGCACGTGCCAAAATCTCCACCACCTCCCCCACCTTCGTGGTTTTACTTTTATTCCCCTCCGCCACCGACTCCGATCCATCATTCGCCTCCTCTCTTTCTCCACCGTCCATCTCCTCCGCAGGCCCACCATTAGTACGATAGTTAATCTTCGCTGTTATCTTCTTTTTTTTTAAATGCGGTCGGTTTCGTGTGTATCGTTATGTTGAAGGATGCAACGTCTTTGCATTGGACGTCTGAGATTTGAAGTACGTGTGATGGCAGTTACATGAATGCACATGTGTGTGGACGGATTATGCATGGTTTCTTCATGGATGTTGGAATTTTTTTTTTTTTTTTCTCTTCACTAATTAATTAATCAGAGGAGAGAATCCCACCATTGTATGGACGGTGGGGATTTCTGACGAGTGAGATTTTGCTATTAACGATAGGATTTTAATCCCAACCGTTTCCTATGGTGTGGTCCACTTGAGCTTTGTATCTGCCTCACTTTCGGGCTCATGCACTAAAATGAGCTAGAAAAATGGATGGACAGCGTGGATAAAACACATACATCATGGTGGGCCCCACAGAGCTTTGACCTCAGATAGCTGGCTGGTGTTGGGTTCACCAGCAGAACCGCGTCCAGCAGCTTGAAAACATGTGGGCCCGAAGGATCACTACTCAAGGATTGAGTTATTTTATAAGGTGCCCCTATGCCAATTGTGTGAATAGGCTGCATGTTGAGTCAGATCAACGGCTGTCAATTAATTCGAATGGTGTGGTCCACCTGATGAGTGGACGGGCCTTATTTTTCTTCCAGGTGATATCCATGGTAGGACCTACCGTTTCCACGGTACTGATATACTGCATAGGAGTAAAGCTGCCTTGCGGACATGAACTAAAAGATTATTAAAACCATCCATCAGTGGCACGCAAAATTGAATGGACGAGGTCGATCATAGAAGATGGGCCCAGTCGGATATGTTTAGAACCATCTGATTGCTGTGATTTTTGCAGGGTGCTGGAAGAAGAATGGATGGGGTAGACCTAATGGGCGGTCCAGATTGATGATGTGGATGCCAACCTGACTAAATTCAGGCATTTCCCTTTCATTCCCATTTTGAAGAAGGGCAGAGGCAGAGCTGAGAGCACTAGACAACAATTCAGGATTTTTTTTTATTTTTTTTTTTTTTTTAACTCCCCCATTTCCCGCAATGAGAAGTTTGCAGATCATCAATACTCTCCATGTGCAAATATCAGCCACATCCACTCATCAGGTGGGCCACACCAAAAAATAGTACAGTCACTGATAACTAACAAAATACAAGAATGGTCAATGCAATCCTCAGGGCAGGGCCAGGCTATTGAACGGGTTGGATGTCACACTCACATGACATGTTGAAAGTTATCTACGGGGTTTGAAAGTTATCTACGGGGATGGATGGCAACTCATCCTCCAATGGTTTGGAAGTAGGCATTTCTCCATTAATGAATCCATATCAAAATTGCACTGATCACAGAGGTTGAAACCATCCATATCAAAACTACCCTGATCAGAGAGCTCCAAACCATCCAAACAGTAACCTGCAAATGGACAGCTAAAGGAAGCATCGTCACCACAGATCCATGTTCATTGCCCACTCACAGCAGGCCCCACTAACAGATGATTTGCTGGCTCGACGGTCAGCATCATCGTAAACTTGGGCCACTGCATACAGCTTAAATGGCTTCAAAACCAATTTTCAAACCTTGATTGGCTAATACCCAAACAAGGCCCACATGGGTCCAATTGCTTCCCCCGACAATCCACCTATCATCTGCAGAGAGTCCCAATCCATCCACACAAAATGAACTCAAACCTGCAAAAACCAAAATCTAAGGCATCCACGTAAAATAGAAGAGGAGAAAAGAAAATTTTTATTACTTGCACTAGAAAAAGTCTTTCTATAAACAAGGAAGAAAAACAACAAAATTGAATTCATCCTATACTAATGATTACACCTCAAATATGTATAAAAATAAAGAGTTAGAAGGAAAGAGAAGTAGTAGACCCCAAATAAATCTTGGAAACTTTGTGGAAACCTGCAAATCTAACCGAAATAAGTTAGGATTCTCTACAGTCTACACCACCATCTCTCCCTCTCCTTCTTTCTCATCAGCTTTTCTCAACCAACCTCCAATTGGCATACTTTTAACTGTTTTTACTGTTCCTACTCTTCGTCGTAATCTGCATTTTAAAGATGGCTTGTATATACACTTCATATCGTTTGCGTTGTTCCAGACCGGAGCAAGCTTTTAATCCCATATTCGACCACAGAAACCCCTTCCGTCAGCTCATTCCGTAGAGTATCTCAGAATCTTCATCAGGTGGTAGATTTAGATCGGGGAGCGCAAAGCCTGTCCCCGGTGGAGAATTGGCAGCTATGGTCATTTTCTCTGGTGATTGGGTCTCTGAAGCTACAGTCATTTTCTCCAGTGATTGGGACTCTAAATCCACCTGCAAAATAGAAAACATCTGTTACATGTGAGCTCATTCAGGTCTAGAAAAGGTATAAATTCCAAGCCATTTCTATCACCTTTTTTTTCTAAGCTGAAAGGAAAAGATTGGAGATTATTTCAATTTGAAATTCAATCCGAAGGATTTGTTTCATCATGACCATTTCAGTAATTAGCTACCCTCATCAGTGCTTTTATTCTCGTTGGAAGCATATGTCCATGCAACAGTTTCAAAACCACACTTCAATGGGGGAGACAGTGATTAAAAGCCCGATTTGGAAAGAGTGCAAGTGCAAATGCAAATGCGTAACTCCATTTAAATGGCGCCCACTCTCACTTTCAAATAGGCTCTGGCTTGGGAAGAATCCCATCTCGAAGCCGAGGAAGTCCATCAAAACAAGCTTGAAATGGCGAGTTCGATGCAGCTGGCAATGGAATCGAGCATAGCGGCCATTCCACTTGAAGCAAAATTAAGAACTCCCATGTTACACAAGCATAGTGATTTATTGCAAGTGCTGGCCTGCATTTACAATGTTCAAGTTGAATTACATTTTCAAAAAATTGATAAATTGATACTTCTATTTGCCTTCTTAACATCCTCATGCCCCCTTTAAAACCCAGTGATCTCAATGCTTCAATGCTTCGATCTACCAACACATCAAGAGGAATTATATGTACGCGGCCCATATCTTTGCACAATATACCTGGGTAATCTGACAATTCGAGCCAGTGGTTCAGTTTGGTCTGTTGTGTCTCCTCACCTTGAGTGGACTAAGCCTCAAAAATCTCCTCAACAGGAAATTCTTATAATTTAATTATTGACCCAAAAATGGACAGTTAAGAAGAGAAATAAATCAGTGGTCCACGTTCAACTGGAGGAGTCCTAAAATGCATCGAGGGATCTTTTTTGGGACATCTCCACCTAGGGCTGCAACTTGGACTCGGGTCAACATGAACCGGACTGACCCAAGTTTGTGCCAGATAGGGTCAGGTTAGGGTTGGAAAACAACAACTTGATTAATCAGGATGGGTTTGGGTTGAGCAAATTCAGGTCGTAGGGAATAATCACATGTATTCGAGTCAGGTAGGGTCGGTTTAGGGTTGAGTGTAGAGGAATTCAAGTTCAGCACCTCAGGTTGGAATTTGGGTTGGGTTGTGGTTTGGGATTTGGGTTGGGTCAGTTTATGGGGTGCGTCCTCTTGAGGTCAGGTCAGACTCAGGCTGACCCTCAACCCGACCCAAACTGCGCGAGTTGCACCCCTAGCTCCACCCACCATGGCACTCTTAAATCTCTAATAAACCAGTGATTCTGATTATAAAAAACAAGGGGAAAAAAGGTGCGGGCCACATATGATAAATTCCTAAGGTACATATTCCTAATTCATAGGCACTGCTCCATACTTGGAATTCTTGTTATATAAATAACACACCAGTGCCAAGCTTGAGCTGTCCTTATCATTGCAAGATTAAGGCCCTGTTTGATAGATACCTAAAAATTAAGTACATCTCCTTTTAGTTAAAAATAATTGTGTATTAGAGATCAAATTATTACTGTTAAGTAAAACGAGATGAACTCATTTTTAGGCGTCTACCAAACAGGGCGTAAGAACTTGAGTATAGATAAAAGCTAAAAGAGGGATGTATTTAGTGAAAAAGGTATAGTAAACAGCGAGCAGAAGTCCTTGTGCCCCATCTTAACAAAGAGTGGTTACAATGATAGAACTGATATCCCAACTGTCTGATCTTGATTGGGCAATTGTCACTTGTCAGGCATGTGGGCCACCACTTGAAACCGATCGAATGTAGAGACAGCTACCAAAAGTTTAGAACAGTTAACTCACACTAAATGTTTTATTTTTTATTTTTTTGAAAAGCAACTAAACCTTCTTTTTCACATTGGCAGATCAAAAAATTTGCAACGTAGAACCCAGAAGGTTATTTGTGATCAACAGACAGTTTGGATGCAACTCCCGCAAAAGGGGATGTGGTTTCCAGCAATTTTTGTCGGTCAACTCGCTTGGCAAGTGGGCTTTTTAGTGCTTATTTCATCGAGCAGGGGATCAGCCAACAGTTTGCATAAGTGAATCAAACACGGAAACAAACTGGGTTTTGGCTTAGAAGAGTCTTAGAACAGCATTGGTGCCTCAAACGCCCCTTTTAAGGGTGCGTCGAAACGGGCTCTTAGGTTGCGAACTCTGTATGCCATAAAAGAATCCTAAACTATAACATGGACAATGCCAATTATGCGGTAGGAGAAAATAAGAAATTGAAAGGGAAGGGAAGGGAAGAACATGTCACCTTCAATTTCTTCAAGTTCTCGTTTTTCACCCACAATTCTTTGTGAGTAACCTGCAGGCCCTCTAGTTCCTGTTTAACACAAAATTGAAAAAGAGAATTCACAGATCAGGTTGTCAACCAATCCACCTAAGCAGGGCTTTCAATTTGTCAAACCAGCCTGAAGACCTGTCCTTTGGGCTTGGACCAACTTGGGCCAGCTCCAGTGGGCCAGGCTGGGACTGACTAAAGGTCTATCACATGTTCCCAATACTAGCAACTGGCCAGGTTTGGGGTGCATATCTGGACTGCTGGACATGTCTGGGCTCTAAATTCAGGGCCCAATAAAGAAATGGGCTGAACTTGGGCCTACTTCAACAGGTTTTCCATTGAGGCTTGGCCTAAGCCCATATCCGTTGAAACTGGGCTAGTTTGGGCCAGGCCAAAGAATCACCAATACCAAACCATGAACAAAGAAACCAAGTAAAGCCAAGCCCAACCACACACAATGGAACCGGACATCCTAGGATGGGCTAAAAGCCAAACACTCCTTCAGCCCTTTAGACAGACCCAAGGGCAGCCGACCATGTAGCTATTGAGCTTGCACTCGTACTGAGCGCTCACCACTCCCCTCTAGAATCAAATGAAATCCAGCTAAACTGGGTCATGCACTAAACTTGCCGTTTAAGGTTTATGGCTATCATGGTCTCAAGGTCTGGACTTGGGTCTGAAATTCAGGCCCGTGGATAGCCAGGGTCTAGTTACCCAAAAACAAGCGGACCCAAACGGGAATAGCCTCCACCACAGGAGGAACCAACATATTACAGAAGAAAAAGAGGATGCAAGATAATAGACCTTGTTCAGCTCCATTCTTTCCTCCATCAATGAATTCTCCTCTTCCTTGAGCTGAGCAAATGTCTGCACGCAGGCAATAAGAATTGCTTATTAAACCCATTCCTTACTAGATTAACTCCACCAATATCCCCGTTAAATCAAGCGGGGCAAAGGAGACATGACATGCCCATCAAATGGCAAACGCTGAGACAAGGTGCACGTCTGCAGGATCCATCCATACACCATGTAGGATGGACCCTGATCTATGAACATGCCATGCATGAAAACATGAAGGTCCACTTATCAGGCTGGCCATGTCGAACTTAGACAGTTGGTGGTCTTTTTTCTAACCATCTGTTTTCTCATATACATTTGTGACCCACCTGAATTTTGGACCAGCTTATGATCAAAGTGGCCAAACCTAGATGTGGAACACATGCTCTACATTGGCATACATGCTGCAAATCACCTCTTCAACTCTCTCTTGCAAATCATTCTTACCTTTCTCTTTCTTGTCCTCCCAATGGTCAATCTGAAGGAGGGGATAGCTTCGCTGCTTACTGCAATCTGAAATCACCATGAACCATATGTAAATACCCGTCTTCAAAACTCAAAAAAAAAATACCAAAAATAAAAAAGAAGACTGGACCAGTTCTATTGTAATGTACACAACGGTGTTTTAAAACCTGAACCAGCCTAGTAGACCTCTTTGGAACAGAACCAGCTGCCAAAATGGACAAAGTTGCCATAAACCGGGACAGCTAACTGAATAACCGCTTTGTAAAGGCAGAAAAATGCAATAACAACAGCCAAAGCTAGAACCTGTGTTTTTACTCGAAATTTAAATCCTACCACCATAACGATAAGAGTACTCCTATTTTTTTATGGTTTTAGATTAATAATATATTTTCCAGCCTAACCGAACCACCCACAGAACTAAATGAAGATCAAGTTGGGGCCTAAAACATTGCATGAGACTCACATGGGTTGACCAGCTCCAACCCTTTTCAGTTGGTATGAAAATCTGATTTCATGAATTGTGAGAAATTGTTTATAAAGATGGAGGCGGAGGTCCACATGCTCTCGTTCTTCAATTCCCTTGCTCTCCAAAGTCACTGATTGGAGTGACTGATTTTGGACAGAGATTTGTAAAATAAAAATGATTTCCTTGTAAATGCATACCCAAATCCATGGATTACCAACTTAATTCCCAAACAAGTACAATCAATGAATTTGAATGGGTTAGCATTAAGAACTAAAAACACATGGTGACGATGGGTGGGCCGCTCCTACTGCAGATTACTACTGGATTTTGGTAGGCCCAACCCAGCCTTCAATTTGTTTCATCCGGGGCCATAGTAGTTGCATCGGTGGGTCCAGCCCAATCTCCACAACGAGAACATAGCGACCTTTTAATTCAGTAGTCCAGTAGAGTAAAAAAACCTTTCATAAATACGCAGTCCTTCAAACGACCGACGTAACAGCGAAATATCACCAAACAAGGAGAAAATGATATTGCAGATCGTTATTCTTGCATCTTGCAACGCAAGAAAAGGAGAGATAGAGATGTACTCCAAATACTTCGTTCCCAAAAGAAAATTCACACGTGGCCACCCGAGCCGTTAATCCGCACCGCCCAACTTGTGGGACCCACTCCTAAGGCCTATCAGATTTATTATTTTCAAAATGAAAAACCAGTCATCTAATCTAATTAATAGAACTTTCCTTCTCGAATCTAGGCAGTCAACCATTATCTGATTCTCATCATGTCCACCTGAAGGCCAGCAGTGGACAGCTAGTACTGGACGCTAGGTATGATTCTGTCAGATGGTAGGTCCAGGAATGGACGGTCCAGATTTTCATGAACGGTGTTTGATAAGGTGTGGAGGTGGCGACGAACCGTGAGAGATACGTGGGGCCGAGCGTACGGGTCGGTCTCTGAAGACAAAGAAAACCTCTGGAGGAAGCAAAGATAACCGACAGATACGAGTACGACAAATAAGAAGACAATTTTAGGGCTGCCCCGAGACAATGAAAGAAGAAAAAAAAAAAAAAGGAATCCTTAGCCGCATAAAGCGCTATCGCTCGATCTTGAACCGTCGAAGACGCAACTCTCCCACGTGTACAAGATCCGGGCCGCTATCCAGTTGGGATCCAATCTGAGCATTTCCTGGCACGAAAACGGGCCAAGAGCAAGTTGAATATACGCTGTCGTCATCTTCTCGCTATCATGAGGAAATGGACGGATCAGATTTTATCATGGGTCGAGAATAACTGCGGAAGCCACGTCAGCGCGTGTTAGTGAATTGTCTCTTTTAATCTCTCTCCCCTGGCGAGTGACGTCGGGGTTCCTCTTTATCGGTTAATCAAGGAGACCCAACCAAACGCAGGGAGTTATTAGATACACTGCCAGAGTACGACAATCCAAACGCGTGCACACCACCAGACCACCAAATCATGTAGCTCAAAACGCGTGCAACACATGTAGCTCAATCCCAACCGTCCAAATCATGGGCCCCACATGGATTGGAAATGCTGTAGAGAATACACCGAAAATTTGATCTTGGCTGTCCATTCGTGGTAAAAAGCTAAAACTGAAAATCCAGGAAAGAAACGTCCACTTGGTTAGAATCGTCTTATTTGAAAGGCTTATCCCCGCAACCGGAGCTCCTGGATTGAGACACAGCGCTGCGTGTACATTAGTTTCGGTACGCATGCAGAATATCGTACACTTCTCAGAAACTAGTCCCCACAGCGACGTAAGCGGGGGCCACCAAACCACGCGCGCCGCGTAGAAAGTGTGCACTGTCGTGTGTGTTGCCACCCGGCATTAAAACCCGCCATCCAAGTACTCATGGAAGACGTGTACGGCGTAGATGATGATGCCCCCCAAAACCACGCTGTCTGGACGAACTACAACCGTCGAGTGATGGACCACAATATGAAGGAAAAGGATCGTCTCAAAACAGTCACTTTCAGGGGTAATTCCATCTGCAGAAGGGACCACATTTTGAACGGTCTTGATTTCGGGTAAAGGATGCCACGTGTACAATAAAATAGCATCGAACTCGCGTCAAAGCAATAGCCACAAAGACTCCTTTCACGTGGCCCGCATCTTAGCAAAAGTCTACACAGGTTTTCAACTCCTGCCATCGTTCGACAATCCAAACCGTTGGTTTGCTGTAACCGTGGATGAACGGTCTCCATGGAAAATCTTTTTGATCGGACAGTAAGTTCTAGAAGAGATTAGATAACTGTCCACAATCAAAAGGATCCTGATATCGGTCCGTGGGTTCTTCGACTAATGATCGGTATCATCGAATCACGGGCCCACTGGACGGAGTTGAAACCGCGTGCACGCCGCGCATACAGATGCGCGCCGCGCGCATGTAACTCCGTTTACTGAAATGCTCATATAGATTGACAGAATCTTCCCAAAAGGAGAAGAGCTCCCTGGCACGAGGACCGTGTTTTCCAGTCGCCCGCAGGGGTGTTTTTGTCATTTTCAAAAAGGAAAATGAGTCTACTACGCCGATTCATCCAACTCACCTCAAAACAGCAACTTTGATTTTTATTTCCTCCTTAGAATGACGAAAACACCCCTGGAGAGTGAAAGACGACGCCTCGGCTTTTACTCTAAACGGGGCAGGTCTGGATAACAGTCAGAAGGACATTTTGGTCAACTAAAAATAGCTCCTTCTGCAGTGACCCAAGAACGGGTGGCCGGTTGCGCGGATTACTGAAGCGAAATCGTAGTCCACCAGATGGACCGTCTAGATCGCTGCAAGACCGACCAGGTAGGGCCCGCAATTGGCAGTCCGTAGCTTCTCTGAAGATGATCCTGACCGTCAGGATAATAGACTTGAACTGAAAACGTTTACGTTCGATGATTGTCTGTCCATAGATCGAATGGCTGCGATCTTTTGTGGCAGCTCTTAACATGCTGGGACCTACCTTTTAAACGGTTGCGATCATTCTTATGGATGAATCAGCAAAAGAACTAGGAATTTGTTTCCGTAGCCCGCGGACTACAGGACCGGCGTATCAATGAAACCGCAAAAACGGGGTGAGTGTAAGACCCGCTTCATGAGGTAGGGCCCACCATTGACAGGCAACGGGCTGTCTACCTTTTCCGTAGAGACGATTCTAACCGCACGGAGAAGGGTCTTGAACTGAAACCGTTGACCATTCGATGCTTTTTCCTTCCATAGATCGAGTGGCCAGGATCGTTTGCGGCGACTTATACTTCTGCCGCCGCCTATCCGGGTACGACCTACCTATCCAACGGTTCCGATCATCCACACGCAGGATTCCGCTAGAGGAATACCAATTACTTTGGTAGTCCGCGGACTACAGTAACGCGACTGGAAAAGAAACCGCAAGAACGACAGCTGACCAGAATAAAACTGCAAGAGAAACGTAACACGGACGTCCCCAGGCCTCGGTCAGAGGGGGAAGGTAAATTGGTTGATTCCTGGGGGCATTTTCGTCAAAATAAAAAATAATTGAAAAACGGAGAAAACGCAAAAACCTCCATCGCCGGACGGAAGAAAACGACTCTACAACAAAAGGCCCAAAAGGTAAAACGCGGTGTACGTCGGGAGCAACCAAAACGATGCACCTCCGCATCGTGTAGACACCGGCCAAGATCTGGGCCCGTTCGTGGATAGACCACACGCCCTGACACCCGTTTGGACGGTTCTGGTACGCGTGCTCCCAGATCCGGATGAGTACCGTTTCCGGTACTCCCGAGGTGGACACCACCGCTCCTCTAGAACGAAACTAAAACGAAAAAGAGAAAATGAGCCAAAGGAATAAGAACCGGCGACCGGAAAACGAAGAAACCCTAACCTTTGATCTTCCGCAGTCGGACGAGTTTCCAGCCCCAGAAGCGGCGAGCGGCTTGCCAGATCGGCTCGACTCCTCGCACGCGTCGCCGGAGCCGCTGGGAGATGAGCCGCCGCTCCAGGACAGCGGCGTCGTCGGGCTGCCGCGCCTCGCTTCGTCGTCGTCGTCCTCCTTCTTCGCGTGGAGGATTCCGGCCCTGAGTATCTGCCTCGACCGCGGCTGGCGAAGTCCCCAGCACAGCGGCAAGGGAGTTGGCTCCGGGGCCGCCGCCGCGCGAGAGAGCCGCATCAGCATCTCGGCGACCAGAGAATCGTCGGACATCGCTGCTTGGAGCCACGGGTCTGGCTCTGGCTCGGCTCGAGCTTCTTCGGTATCTGGCATGGCGTCGTCAGAGAGAGAGAGAGAGAGAGGGAGGGAGGGAGGGAGCAGAGAGAGAATGGAAAGGGTGGGGAAGACAAAACCTCGTCGTTATAAATAAAATAAAGATATATATATATCCAGTGGTTTCTGTTTTTGTGTGGCGTTGGAGCAGATGCCTACACTTCTGATTGGGCCCGCATGTGACACGTGGCAGTCATTGGCTTGCCCTTTTCTAAGAATTTACGGCTAGATTTACTTTGGGGAGGATAGGAGAGAGAGAGATAGAGACGTACTGTACGGGGTTTCAATTCAAGCTGTGGTGGCCGTAGTTTAGTGATCCATACCGTTGATTCAATGGGTCCCACTTCTGATGGCCCCTACACTTTATCTTACGAGGTTGGAAGAATCTTAACGGTTCGATAAGAGGCCAATAAATCGACGGGTAAGAAAAAATATAGCAACAATGATTTCAACGGCCTGGATCTTTGGTTGTTGGAGACTTTTGGTTAATGGAACATCCTTCCTCGGCATTTAGTAGTGATGAATGAATCATGGGCCCACTTGTACAATGTAAAAGCCGAAATGTACTGTACTAACATCTGACCCGCTCCAAATGAAAAAGTACCATGATGGAAGATCTAAGCTGCTCGACCCTCTGCTCAATTTGATCCAGACCGTCAGATGTGAGGTCCCACCCTACGTCGGGAGCTTCCTGCGTGAAAAGGTAGGTGGGGCCCACCGTGATGATTGTTAGAAATACAACTTTTTTCGTACCAGGTGTGGACGGCATATAAACACTATGGTGGACTCCCAAGGAAATTTCAACGGTAGATATTTCCCTGCCCACTTTTTCGTGCAGCCTCATTTTTTATCCATGTCCTAAGTAAAATAGATGGACGGATTTAGATTTTTCACAATCATCATGGTGGACCCACTCAGCTACCGTGGCTTCGGTGGATCTCTGACTGTGGGGCCCACTTTGATACATGTGGCTTTAAATCCACACTGTTCATCCGTTTTGAAAGCTTTATGTTAGTGTATCATTTCAAAATTTTAGCAGATCCAAATCTTAGATAGACCACATCAAAGGAAACAGGGGTGATTGAATACCGATCATTAAAAACTTACTGGTGGCCACATTCAGTTTTTATTTGTGATCCAATCAGCACTATTTCTGTGGTGTGGTCCACCTGAGATTTGAATCTACTTTATTTTTTGTATCATGTTCTACTGTCGAAACAGATGGACGGCGTGGATGTAAGGAATATATGTCTCGGTAGCCCTCACATTCAGCGATCCACCGAAGCCGCCTAGGGAAGTTCACGTAATTCCTGCGACAGTAAGCATGTTACCAAAAGCTATGTACGCCACGTGGTGCTAGTGTGACGGGAGTGGATTAGGTGCGGCCCCGGCCTACCGAACACAGTGCGACCCTAACTGTGGGGGCTCCTTATATATATATATATATGTGCTGGGGGGGGGGGGGGGGGGGGGGGGGGTGAAATCGACCTCAAAGGGAAGTTACCATGAGGTCGAGCTGTGTGGGGCCACTGCGATGTTGATCGGACATCTACTCTATCGGTCAGATGCACCATTATGTGATGGGCGAAGCTCTTAAAAATCAGGTCAATCCATGACTTACGTGGGCCACACCACATATAACAGTTGACAGAGGTGATCCGCCCATTAAAACCTTCATGATTATTTATGGGGCCCACCAACATGTTGTTCACAAATCCAGACCATCCATTGTGTGTGCTCCACTTAGGCGAGGGGTCATACCAACTTTCAGCTGCATCCAAAACTCACGTGGGCCCCGTCAGGCGCTTTTAAATGTTTTAGGCATGTCTTTACATGGTTTTAGATGTTATGGCCCACCTGAGTTCCATGTACGACTAATTTTTGGGGTATCCCATGAACTAAAGGGTACCCATCAAGTGCACGGTGTTGATGTCCGATCAACATCAAGGTCGAGCCCACACAGCTCGACCCCATGGGAACTTTCCATGAGGTCGACCTCATAGTACCATTTCCGTATATAAGAAATGGTATAATGGTTTGACCTCATGGAAAGTTCCCATGGGGTCGAGCTGTGTGGGCCCCATCATGATGTGTGAGGGGCATCTATCCCATTAATCCAATGCACCCTTCAATTGTGAACCATGGACCAAACAATCAGGCCAATCCATGAATTAGGTGGGCCACACTGCAGACAACAGTCAAGAGTGGGTGCCTGCCCATTAAAACATTTCAGATTATACGTAGGGCCCACTGAGATGTAGTTTTGAAATCTAGCCTATACATTATGTGTGCCCCACTTAGATGAGGAGTCACACCAAATTTTAGGCCATTCCAAAACTCAAACTGGGCCCACAAAGTGCTTTTAGATGTTTTAAGCATGATTTTTCCCGCTTGGGATTCGGATATGGATGATTTTTGGCACATCACACAATCTAGAGAGGACCTACCAAATACATAGCATAGATGTGCACCACCGTCCGCCTTATAGTACCATTTCCACGAGGTCTAGGGCATAGTACCCTTTCCCACATATATATATATATATATATATATATATATATATATATATATATATATATATATATATATATGAGGAATGCTCAGCTTGGCACTTCTCTCTCGCCACATACTCATGAGCACTTTTTCATGGCTCATCGCACATGATGTAAGCTTAAAATCTGAGCCATTCATGTGATGCAGCACCCCAAAAAACCTTTAGGGCCCATCTTTCAACCTGATCTAAAACTTTGGTGGGCCGCATCAGAAAGCAAGAGGCAAATCAAGGGAGGAAATTATTTCCTTCTTTCATGGCCCACTAAAGTTTTGGAACAAGTTGAAAGATGGGCCTTAGGGGTTTTTTGGGGTGTTGCATCACATGGACGGCTAAGATTTTAGGCTCACATCATGTGTGATGAGCCAAGAAAAAGTGTTCACGAGTCTCTCACGAGAAGTTCTCGCAGGTGAGCACTCCTCTCTCTCTCTCTCTTTATGTATATATATTCTCTCTCTCTCTCTCTCTCTCTCTCTCTCTCTCTATATATATATATATATATATATATATATATATATATATATATATATATATATATATATCTAGTTCGCCTTAGATTTGAAGCTGCTTTGTTTTTTAGGCTCATTGATATACCTGTGCCACTGGGCTGTGTAAGGCTAACAGAGATGCCTGTGACAGATCCACTCCATCCATCTGTTTTTAAAGACCTCAGTGGGACAATATTATAAAAATCAGGTAGATCCAAAACTCAAGTGTGCCTCTCCAAACAAAACAGTGGGAAGAGAAATGTTCACATTCTTCAAGCTGACTATTATGTTTATATGCCATCCAAACGGTTCATAGGGTTATTTCCATTCAGATAAACTGTGGGCACAAATATCATCTTGATATAAAACTTCTGTCACCCCCCATGTGTACAATCCTCTAGTTTGAGTGGTATGGCCCACATAAGTTTTGGAACTGCCTGATTTTGAGATTCAGGTCCTAATGTGGTCTTTAAAAATAGATAGATGGAGTGGATTTGTCATTGACATCTGCATGTGCACCAGCCCTGGGCGCGCGCACACACACACACACACACACACACACACACACACATATATATATATATATATATATATATATATATATATATATATATATATATCTATGTGCCTTGGGTCAGGGGCAAATTGCCCTCCTGGTTTTTTATGTTTTCTATCTCTTTCCTCGGTAAGCTTACGTGACTTCATGAGATGGCAATTAAGCGTTTCGGTCTAAAAAAATTTCAAAAGTAAGTGTCACTATTCCTATTGCTTCATGCAGCGCACCCGACTTTAGCTCTAGATATGCTTCATTTTTTTATTTTTTTTTTGCTCATTTTCTAAAATAGCCTAGTAGTATTAACTAACTGTGTGGGTAAAAGACATGTATCATGGTGGGACCCACAAAGTCATTATTGAATCGGTGTCCTCGAGTTGAGCTTCCCTATACATGACGTGGTGAAATTTTATTGGACACCAAGCAAATGTTCCAAACAGCTGTCCTGGGTTTCTTCTTTGACTCTCCCACCAGTATGACGTACACTCCAATCCCCCACAACAAAGGGGTCAGGGGAGCTCAGCCAAGATAGGTGCAGCATCAATAAGTTACTGTGGTTCAAAAATGAAACAGGTTTAAAACTCAAGTGGGCCATACCTTGAGAGAAGGAGGGCTAGGAAATGCATGTATACCATTGAAATCTTACTGGTCTACATTATCTTCGCATGTCATGCAGCTCCTTGTGGACGTGGATTAGCTACTGACCCACTTGATATATGTGTTGTATCCACATTGTCCATCCATTGGGAAAGATCATTTTAGGGCTTGAGCTAAAGAATGAGACAGATCCAAAACTTAAGTGGCCCCACCAATGAAAACAATAGGGATTGATCTCACCATTAAAAACTTCTAGGGGCCACATAAGTTTTCGATCAAGCTTCTATTTGTGTTTTCCCTTTTTTCCATGTTTGTTTGAACTCATTAACAGGTTGGATCTCAAATCAACATCATGGTGGGCCCTGAGAAGGTTTCAATGGTCGCGTCAGTGTCCCCACTGTTTTCTTTGATGGGGTCCACTAGAGATTTGGATCTCTCTCGTTGTTTAACTCATGCCCTGAAATGATCTCTCAAAATGAATGGACAGTGCGGATGCAACACATACAAAATGGTGGGGCCCACAGAAGTTGGTGAAGCGAGATAGCTACTCAACCTATCAGTAGCTAATAAGCCGACTCCATCATTAAAAAGAAAGGAAAAAAAAAAAAAAAGAACACGCAGACATTAACCTGATGTGAAACTCTGTGGGCCCCACAAGGTTCTTACAGTGAGATCAAATCCAACCACTTCTTGAGTTGTGAATTTGCCTTAATTTTTTAGCTCTCGTGGCAATGGATGGAGGGAGTGACTATGGGCCCCGAGCTTTTGATTTTTCAACCTCCACGTGGCAAGGTTTGCACGGAATTCGCGGCTGTAGATTGCCTACTGGCCTACTTAGTAAACTTTATGGGGCAACCTTGATGCATGTGTCTTATCTGCACTGTCCATTTATTTTATCAGCTCATTTTAGGGTACGAGCCTAAAATTGAAGCATATTTAAAGCTCAAGTGGACCACACCATAAGAAACAGTGGAGATAATGGCATCCACAGTTGAAACCTTCTTAAGGACCATAGTGATGTTTATTTGTCATCCAAACTCTTCATAAAGTCACACAGGCATATATCAGCTTGATCCAAAAATACCAGCTTGATCCAAAAATTATGTGACCTCCAATAAGTTTTCAACGGTAGGCATTCAAGTCCCACTGTTTCCTTTGGTGTGGCCCACTTGAGATTTGGATATACTTCAATTTTGGGCCCATGCCTTAAAAATAAGCTGATAAAACCGATGGACGGCATGGATAAGACATATACATTACGGTGGGCCCACAGAGTTTACTCACTAAACGTAGCGTCATAGATTACACACTACGCAACTCGCGTCCGGAATTCGCATCCGGAATTATTGAAAACATCACCTTCTCACGCTCGTCCGCGACCTCCTTGTCGAGTCGTCGACAGGTAAGATGGAGATAGAAAAGTCATTCGAACAGTAACAAAATCACCTTTCAGTGGACGGTGTATGTTGGAATTAATTGCTGAAAACAGTAGATTAAAATCGAGAACAGAATTTAAATAATAAATTAAAGAAAATAGAACTTATGTGTTTGAGTCGAGGCGTGACTGAGTCACTCGGCTTGAAACCAAATCTGCCCTCCTTGGGCCGCGTCCCAAATGCAACAGGATTTCTTGGACAGTTGGCCTCCAGGATACAACGACTATTGCCCGGTCCCAACGGTGCACTCGCTGTACACAGGCTCGAACCAGCGTGCAGAACTTAAACCCGAAGTGATTGACTCACTTGCAAACTCGGTTGACAAACAGTAATGAACCAGAGAGTACTTTGAAGAACCAGAAGGAAAATGGATTTTTTCAGAGAGTAAAAATGGATGAGATGACAGGTCTATATATAGACCGAGATAAGGTGCCTAAGCACTGCTTCAAATGGGTTAGGTCCGTTGGGTTTAAACCCAACAGGAGTGACCACCCGAACAGATGCATCTCTCTGGTTTGAAAATTCGCGCAAAAAGACAGGTGCGAGTATACTCAAGGAAAACCGTTTAGCGCGAGTGTACTCTCAATCCCACATAGACCCAGACCCAGACCCAGACCCGGACCCGGACCCGGACCCGAGCCCGAGCCCGGCCCGGCACCGGCACCGGCACCGGCACCGGCGACGGCTACGGCTACGGCTACGGCTCGGCTCGGCTCGGCTCGGCCGGCCGGCCGGCCGGCGGGCGGGCGCGCGCGCGCGTGTGTGGTCAATGGCATAGATTTGAGCTAATGGCATAGCCCCCCATCGGACCAAATTCACATGAGTTCTATTTTCTTTAATTTATTATTTAAATTCTGTTCTCGATTTTAATCTACTGTTTTCAGCAATTAATTCCAACAATCTTGAAACCAAATTCATTATTGTTGGAAACAGTAGATATCTGTTTCAATACTTGTTCGAAAACAGAATTATTTTCTTCTTCTTTTAACCTTTCTGAAATCAGTGTTTAACTGATTTATTGATTCTATAACTGGTTAAAAACCGAGTCACAACCAGTTTCTTTTGTAATCAATGGCCACCATCACAGTAAACCCTACGACTGAACTGTCCAAAATCGAACCGTTCGCTGGACAGAATTTCAAACGGTGGAAACAAAAGATCAGTTTTGCATTGCAAACTCTAAAGGTCTTCTACATTCTTTCAGATTCATTTACAGTTGATCCAGCCAATGAAACTGAATTTAGAGATGCCAATAACTGTAAACATTATATTCTAAATACCTTGTCTAATGAATTATATGATATATATGTTTCTTATGAATCTGCTAAGGACATCTGGACGGCATTAGAAAAGAAATACGTGCTTGAAGATGCAGGTTCTAAGAAACATGCTATCGCTAATTTCCTTCATTATGAAATAACAGATGATAAGCCTGTCACGAACCAGATTCACGATTATCAAAATCTGGTACATGAACTTACAATTGAAGGAATGAAAATAGATGAGGTATTCTTATCAGGAGCTCTAATTGAAAAATTACCTCCTTCCTGGAAAGAATATAAAAACAGGATGAAACACAAGAAAAATGGTATCTCTTTAGAAAATATAATCGTACATATAAGAATAGAAGAAGCCAACAGAAACAGGGATCAGATTGAGAAAGTAAACGGGTCAATATCTAAGGCCAACCTGGTTGAAACAAGTCAGGCACAAAATAACAAAAAGAAAGGAAATTGTTACAACTGTGGAAAGCCTGGTCATCATTCTAAAGAGTGCAGGCTCAAAAAGAAAACAAATGGACAATTCAAGAAGAAAGGGTCCGGGTCCGGGTCCGGGTCTGGGTCTGGGTCTGGGTCTATGTGGGATTGAGAGTACACTCGCGCTAAACGGTTTTCCTTGAGTATACTCGCACCTGTCTTTTTGCGCGAATTTTCAAACCAGAGAGATGCATCTGTTCGGGTGGTCACTCCTGTTGGGTTTAAACCCAACGGACCTAACCCATTTGAAGCAGTGCTTAGGCACCTTATCTCGGTCTATATATAGACCTGTCATCTCATCCATTTTTACTCTCTGAAAAAATCCATTTTCCTTCTGGTTCTTCAAAGTACTCTCTGGTTCATTACTGTTTGTCAACCGAGTTTGCAAGTGAGTCAATCACTTCGGGTTTAAGTTCTGCACGCTGGTTCGAGCCTGTGTACAGCGAGTGCACCGTTGGGACCGGGCAATAGTCGTTGTATCCTGGAGGCCAACTGTCCAAGAAATCCTGTTGCATTTGGGACGCGGCCCAAGGAGGGCAGATTTGGTTTCAAGCCGAGTGACTTAGTCACGCCTCGACTCAAACACATAAGTTCTATTTTCTTTAATTTATTATTTAAATTCTGTTCTCGATTTTAATCTACTGTTTTCAGCAATTAATTCCAACAGTGTAGATCACAGATCAGATGGCTTTCGTATGGCAGGATCTATGGTCTGGATCATCGAGTATTGAGGGGTGAAAAAGGCACGCTACTGAGGCTAGATTACATGCGGCGAGTCTCCCTAGAATTATTCCTCACGAGGGTCCCCACTCACAACGTAGTTCTCAGCCTTTCACTGAAAACGCGGCAGAATGGACGCTAGATCAGCGCCATCCATCTAGTGGGGAAGTACCATGGATGGAACACTGTTGAAAATGCAACTACCCCTGCAACTGTGGGGCCCACCACGATGCATAAGTTTTATCCACTCCATCCATCCATTTTAACAGATCATTTTAAGGCACTAGCCCCAAAAAGAGGTGGATTAGACGTTCAGGTGGGCCACACTACCGTTGAAAACTTCTTGGGGTCACAGAAGTCTTTTATCAAGCTTATATTTGTGTTTTCCCTTCATCCAGGTTTATGTCACTTTATGAACAGATTAGATGGCAAATAAATATCGCTATGTCACTTTATGAACAGATTAGGTGGCAAATAAATATCGCAGTCGACCCAGGAAGGTTTCAACAGTGGCCTCATTATCACCACTGCTTCTTGTGGTGTGGCCCACTTGAGCCTTGGATCTACTTCATTTTTAGGACCATGCCTTAAAATGATCTGTTAATATAGATGGACGGTGTGGATAAAACACATACATAATGGTGGGGCCCATAGATCCCCTGCAAGGAACTAGTCGAATTTGGTCATTTTCACTTTTGTTGATTGTCGATATTTAACCATCCTCAGTATCCAAGTGATGGCCCCTGATCAAATGGCTAGGATGATCTGATCAGTTGGATCCTCAAGCCTAAGGTTGTGGCCTGCTTCATGGATGTCTCAGATCTACCTATCACTCCCCCAACTGTTTAAGATGAGAGGTAGATTGTATGGGAGTTCCAACAACAAGAGATTGTAACATCAAATCACAACTCTCTAAGTTGGGTCCACCCATCCGCTGGAGGTTGTGTTGAAAAGAGTCATCTAATCATTGTAATTTCGTGGTTACGATACATCTACAGTGGACCCCACAATTTAGATGGCCCCGATTGCTTTGCATGCATGCCAAGTGTACGGTGGATGTGACCTTCCTATGCCCAATAATTCCTAACTGTCAAGTGATTAAATGGTCCATACCTGATGTGGGTTGGGTTAAGGTGAATGTGGACGGATTCTCTAGGGGAAACCCGGGGAGGGGTGTGTGTGTAGTGGAAGCAAAGACGAGCTCATCTTTACCTTCTTGAAGAGATGTGAATATGAAGGCGGAGTCTCGTGCCCTTATTGATGGTCTGTCTTATGCTGTGGCCTTAAGTTGTCAAAAAATTGGAATGGAAAGTGATTCTCAAATAGTGGTTAACCCTTTTAAGAGTGGATTGGAAGGAATATATGGTATTGGAAAGCAATGTTTGATTATCTGAACAATAGGGGGGCCGAAGTTAAAATTTCCTTGGCCAGATGGGGCAGCGTTTCCCAGTCTTTCATTCAGCTCAGAAATGGAGGCAGGTAAGTTACTTTTGGATGGTGTGGGTTTGGAGAATGTAATGGAGAGTTGAGGTGCTGGACTTTTGAAAAAAAAAAGAAAAAGTTTAAGTATATGATAGGCTTCGAGAGGTGTCTTTTTGTGCCTCTGGATTGCCCGTAAGTTCGGCGTGTCCGGGTGTATAGTCCTTGTTTTATCTTTTGAATGAGATTGTCTGGGTATTAAAAAGGAAAAAGATAAAAAGTGTACGGTGGATGAGTTGCCAGGGTGTGGTGAGCTGGGTCCGATCCGACGGTCAGCAGGGACAGTATAACCGGCCTGATGATGAGTTGCCAGGTTTTGAATCTGCCTAATTTTATAATTCATATTCTATCATGATCTAGCTCAGCCGGCGGACGGAGTGGATATAACGGTAGAGGATTAGGTGCGGCCCCGGTCCTGACTGTGGGGCCCATTTTGATACATGTATTGTATATCCACACCGTCCACCCGTTTTTCCAGATCATTTGATGGCATGATAACAATAGTGAAGCAAATAAAAATATCAGGTGTGCCACACCACAAGAAACAGTGGTTATTGATTATTAAAAACATCCTGTGGCTACAAAAGTTTTAGATCAAGCTGATATTTGTTTTTTCCCTTCATCCAGATACATGTGACCTTATTATAATGGG
The DNA here is from genome assembly GCA_003013855.2 of Liriodendron chinense. Lineage (NCBI taxonomy): Eukaryota > Viridiplantae > Streptophyta > Magnoliopsida > Magnoliales > Magnoliaceae > Liriodendron > Liriodendron chinense. The sequence continues at coordinate 313,717 of PVNU02002925.1, forward strand.
CCCTGTGAAGTTTCAACGGTGAGCAAGCGTTCAATCACCATTGTTTCCTATGGTGTGGTCCACCTGAGATTTGGGTCTGCTTCATTTTGGGCTTATGCCCTAGGATGTGCTCGAAAAACGTATAGATGACGTGGATATACAATAAATACGTCAAGGTGGGCCCCACTATTTAGGGCCGGACAGTGTTGGGTGTGGCCGGGTCTGCACTTTATCCGCTCTCGGAATCTCCTATGCCCCGGGCACATGAAGTTACTGTGTTCGGAAGCTATGTGTTGCCCACAGAGATTCTTGGAAAAAATCCACTCCGTCCATCAGTGTATCAAGAAAACAAAAGGACATGATCTCAAAAACCAGGCAGATCCAAAACGCAGGTGGGCCACACCAGATGTAACAGCTGGGATTGAACGCTAACAATTGGAAACTTTTGTGGGGGTTACAGAATTTGTTTTTATCAGGACAATATTTCTTTCTATACCCCGTGTAACTGCCCTTGCTTGATGACATACCTAATTGAATGACTTTCAAACATGCTTTAGGTGGGCTGGTCTTTATCAATACTCTATTGTCCGGTCAAATATCACCATGTTGTGACCACCATCGGGCGGCGCTCAAGTGGCATCCAACACAGTTTGACTGGTGGAAGAGGATGCACTTGAGACAATTGAATCTGCATAATTGAACACTTTACTAAGCAACTTTCAAATATGCCTTATCTATGATAGTGGCCCACCGTCTAATCAATTCTCTCTATACAATGCTTGTATCAGCATCCATATAGGCAAATTAAGACAACACCAATCCACTTCCCCAAAGCATACTCAAATCATAAAACATCCACTCAACGCTGAGGTCAAGGTATCAAATCCCAACATGGGGGTGGCTAACATTGGAGGGTGATTACTAGTGTGGGTGTGTGTACTAACAGGGATGTGTAACTAACCCAAATAAAAAAAATAAAAAAAAATCATAAAACATCCAAGCTCTATGAGTCTCACTGGTATTAAATGTAAAATCTATTCCATTCATCATCTTCTATTCTTGTTCTTAGGATTCATAGAGCTCGATGGTATTCATAGTGCTTAGGGGGGATCTAAACCCGAAGTGAGATCCACATTGCACAAAGGGTACCCATCAAAGGGGCATTTTCGACCAAAAAGTTTGCAATTTCTCATGAGGACTAAAGAAATGAGCCCCATGAAAAATAGGACTTTTTTTTGGATTGAGTAGGCGGGGTGTATTACACTAAAATCAGCTTGACAATCTATCAGATCAAGGCTTTGTGGGACCCACCGTGATGTAAGTGTTTTATCCACACGGGGCAATCCATTTTATAAGATCATTTTAAATCATTATAAAAAAAATGAGGCAGTTTGAAAGCTCAAGTGGACCACACCAAAGGAAGCAGTGGTGATAATGACACCTACTGTTGAAACTTTTGTAGGTAGTTTTTTTACCTTATGCAGCTCCCAAGAAGTTTTGACTGGTGGGAGTTCAATCCCCACTTTGTGGTCCACTTAAGCCTTGGTTCTATCTAATTTTCAGGATCATACCCTTAAATGATCTGTAAATATGGATGGACGGCATTGATAAAAACCTTTACATCACGGTGGGCCCCCACAGATACCTGCCCGGACGGATTATTGTCCTGGCGGGGGTAGGACGCAATCCGCTTCCGCGTTGCAAGGCCTTTCCGTATGTTTGGGACCACCGGAATGGTAAAGCCACCATCACCACACAGCATACGTGGCAGGATAAATTACCATTTTGGAGGGCGCGGATTTCCTGCGAAAGCCTTGCGCAGGAAGTTCCTGCGCTGAGAACCAAGGTGGGGCCCACAGTGATGTTCGTTGATAAATCCACATTGTCCATCCTTTTGGGAGCTCATTTTAGGAAGTGAGAACAAAAATGAACCGGATCCAAGACTCAAGTGGGCCGAAAAGGTGAGGATTGAACGTCCACAGTTGAAATATTTGTGGAGCCATAGAAATTTAGAATCAGGATAATATTTGTGTTTCCAGTTCATCCCAGTAGTAGTGACGTTATGAACGGTATGGATGTCATATAAACATCACTGTAGACCCCAGGGAGGTTTCAACGGTAGTAATTTACCTACCCACATTTTCTTTTAGTTCGGCCCACTTGAGTCTTGGATCCGGTTCATTTTTGTTCTCACGTCCTAAAATGAGCTCCCAAAAGGGATGGACGGGGTGGATTTATCAACAAACATCACTGTGGGCCCCACCTTGGTTCCCAGCGCAGGAACTTCCTGCGCAAGGCTTTCGCAGGAAATCCGCGCCCCATTTTGGACCGATTGATAATGTTCTCTCTGCGGTGGATTGGGACGCGGATTAGCTATTGACAGGTTAAGAGTAGCGAACATCGCTACTGAAGTGACGTCACCATGGCACGTGGGCCTCAGCATGATGTATGTATTGTATCCACACCGTCCATTCATTTGGAGAGATCATTTTAAGGCATGACTCAGAGAATGGGGTTGATCCAAAGCTCAAGTGGACCCCACCACAGAAAACAGTGGGGACAGTGACATCCACCGTTGAAAACTTCTTAGGAGCCACAGAAGTTTTCGATCAAGATGATATTTGTGTTTTCCCTTCCTCCATATCTGTGCGAACTTATGAACAGGTTGGATCTCAAATAAACATCATAGTGAGCCTAAGAAGTTTTCAATGGTGGATGTCACTATCCCCACTATTTTTTGTGGTGGGTCCACTTGAGCTTTGGATCTGCCTTATTATTTGAGTCATACCCTAAAATGGTCTCTCCAAATGGATGGACGGTGTGGATATAACACATACAACATTCTAAGGCCCACATAATATGGTGACGTCACTTCAGTAGCAATATTCGCTACTCAAACCTGTCAGTAGCTAATCCGCGTCCGGTGGATGATTGCAAACTATGTACAATAGATCTACTGATTCAGATCCTCTTACGTGTGAAATCGGATTGCGTCCTGAGTTATTCAGACGCCCTTGTCGTACTGAGTAAACTCAGTTGAGCCCACCGTGAATGTACATGTTCATCCACTCTGTCCATCGGTTTTTGCAGCTCATTTTATGAGTTGAGCCAAAAATTGAACCACACCACAGGAACAGTGGGAGTAATGATTTTGACCGTTGAAACCTTTTTAGGTCCCACAATGATCTTTATTTGTCATCCAACTTTTTTATAAGATTACAAAGACATAGGTGAAGGGAAAATACAAATTTCAGCTTGATCAAAAACTTATGTAAGGCTCAAATGTTTTTCACCAATAGACCTTCAATTCACTATTTCTTGATGTGTGGTACAATTGAGCCTTGGATATGCTTCGTTTTTAGGATCAGAAATTATCTGATAAAATGTATGGACGAGTAGATAAAATACATAAATCATGGTGGACCCCACAGAGTTTATTCAGCACGCAATCTTCTTCCCTGATGTGTGGCCTTAAAAGCTAACCTCAACGGTCAGATATTCAGCACTAGATATTTAAGAAATATGATCGATCGGACTGTCTGATGAACATGATTAATCAAACATAAGCCATCCATGTAGGGCCTAATAAATGCACAGCCTTCATTGGTTAGTAACCCTTCCACGTGTACTGTAGAGGGATCTCTACCGTATCATCTCCGTGAGTTTCTGTAGTGCCAGCAGGCTGCAGCTTTTGGGGTCTCACGTGCAACACACACGGACGGATATGTAAGAGAAAATCTTCCGTACTCTGGTAGAGTGTGGTGGATAATACACAGGTACTTAGAAATTACTTATAGATTGAATGATGGTATATGAGCTATCTAAATCCAACGGTCCAAATGATCGTTCCCAGTTCAGATGTATTATGGTACAAAATTTACATTTATTGTACTATCTAAAAGTCGGATTGGTGGACACTCGTTGTAAGGTTGAAAATGAAAACCATCCAACGGTCCTACTTCATCAAATAAGTGTCCGCGAATCAGAGATTGGAAGTGCTCAACCAATTTGATCTTGGGATTATTAAGTAGAAATAACGAAATCCACAATTTAGTCGGATTAATATGAGTTAGTATCTGCCACGTGTACAAGTTCTGAGTGCTTGCGTATCAATTGTCGGCCAGAGTATAAAATAAGACCCCTGTATTTAGACTTTTGAGTAGAATTTCTCGGGAAAAACGGATAAGTTGAGATGTAACCAATTTCCGCCAAGTGTGCACAAACAGCTCAAGATATCCTCGTCAGAAGAGATTGAATACATGAATCGCTCCACACGTGCCAAATTACCTCAAATGTGAGAGATCTGGACCATCAATAATGTGATTAGAAACATAAAAATTCCCGATCTGAGAAATAATCCGATTCACAAATCCTTTACTATTCCCTTTACATCGAATATATACCATTGTGAGAATGTTCATATAATTTTCCATTATATAAAAAATGGATGTATATGATTTAAGGGATATACATATATATTGATCTAAAAAATATTATTAACCGTTCAGATCTTATAATAGTTAGGTATATCAGCATTTATACCGCGATTCCGTTCTTCAATCTCTTCTCACGTGAGTCGTTTGCCATTTCGATTTAAAGCATAAGGTAGGGAGATGACGTGGATGCCTGACTAATCGTGCTCTGTTAGTGTACGGTTGATTTTATACACGCGCACACTTTCTCATGCATGTTTCATACATTCACTCAATCTTAACCGTCCAAAATATCAAATCCAGTACGAATTAGTTATAAATCGATTCATAGCCATTTGATCAATGGTCATTTCCCATTGAATTGTGACCGTTGGTTGTTTTATTTTTTTTTGCCCTTTCAAGCTGCCCGTTTGATGAACGCCCACCGATTTGGCCAGAAGCGAGTGAGAGTGGTCTACGAATACAGAGGAAGCACTGCACGTGACATATGTGTGAAAGATCCGATCCATGTATCGGGTAGTCACGTTGTGGATATAATCTACCGTGAATGAAAAATGAGACTGGTCCGTTGATCCCCGCAGTCCGTACTTGTACGACAACATTGGACGGTTTAAAAGACTTAAAAGGTTCAGGATCTACGTGCAGGTCCGACCAGCAGACAAGTGAGCCAGTTAAGTCTCGTGCATGGTGGGACCCATTGATGCATTGCTAATGCGGACTCCGACTACTTAATGTAGAACACAGCGCACGCGGTTTGGCTAGTGAGGCCGCCAGTAGCCTACTGGTCGGTTCTCTGTGGGCCCCACAAATATGTATGTGTTTCATCTACGCCGTCCATCCATTTTTTCGGATCATTTTAGGGATTTAAACAAAAAATGAGAGAGATCTAAGTCTCGTGTGGACCACACCACAAGAAAACAGTAGTGATAAATGTCCACCATTGAAAACCTCCTAGGGCCTGCTGTAATGTTTATTTGACATCCAACCTGTTGATGAGGTCATAAAGATCTTTATGAAGGAAAAAAAACAAATATCAGCTTGATGCAAAACTCTTGTGGCCCCTAAGAAGATTTTAATGGTGAGCATTCAATCGACGTTGTTTCCTGTGATGTGGTCCACTTGAGATTTATATCTACCTCAATTTTAAGATATTATCATAAAATGATTTGAAAAAATGAATGGATGGAGTGGATCAAACGAATACATCATGTAGGACCCACAGAGCACCGACCAGTAGCCACCGTCTACTCGCAGCCTCGCTAGCCAATCCGCGTCCAAAAACAGAACTGTGTGGGGCTCATATTTATGAATTTATTGCATATCCACACCGTCCATCCGGTTTTTCCAGCTAATTTTAGAACCAGATTCCAAAAATTAAACAGATACAATTCTATGGTGGACCACACAATATGAAAAAAGTGGTAAATGACTATTAAGAACCTTTTTCTGGGCTACAAAATTTTTGGATCAAGCCTATCTTTGTATTTACACTCCATCAACGGGTTGGATGGCAAATAAACATTACGTTGAGTCTTAGGAAAATTTTAATGGTGGTCGTTCAATCACCACCTTTTCCTGTGGTGTGGTCCACCTGAGATTTGAATCTGCTTAATTTTTGGGTATAAATCCTAAAATGGGCTTGGAAAAACGTACGGACGGTGTGGATATACTACAAATCATCAAGGTGGGCCCAACCGTAAGGGGTAACACCTAATACAGTCCCAATCCGAGTACGCCGGCACATGCCACGTGTGGATTAGCAACCGGTCGATTCCGAAGCTAGCTTCACCAACAAGACTCGCTGCCTAGAAGATCACACAATCGGCTCGCTCGTTCTGCCCCACCATGTGACGATCCCGATCTTTCATATAAAAGAGCCCCCCATGTACGGTCCAGATGGCAAAGTTCTCGTTGATCATATACCCTCACCATACATGGGCAGGTAGGTTATAAACCACTTTACTGGACCGTTGTTTCAATTTTAGTTTTGATTTGCTGCTCTGATCTTCGATGGGTGGCGTTTTTGTTTCGTGGCCCATCCATGGTGTGACCTTACAGATGAACGGTCTAGATCAGATAGGAAATGGCAGAAGAGGCGAGCCTCAAAGGGCGTGCCCTGCCAGCATCTCTGGGTGAATTATCCACTCCGGCAATAAAAATCTTAGACCAACCTTATCTGATTCTCCATGCACCGGGCATGAGTGACGTCGGAAGCTTCATTGATTGGGCGCGGATTGCCTGCGAAAGGCTTTCGCAGGCATCTCCTGCGCAAGGAATCTGGGTGGGGCCCACCGTGAGGTTCGTGAGATATCTACGCCGTCCAACCGTTTTGTGAGATCATTTTAGGCGTTACGACCAAAAATGAACAGGATCCAAAACTCAAGTGGGCCGCACTAAAGCAAAAGGTGTGTAGTGAAGTTCTTACCGTTGAAACCTCTATGGGGTCCACAGTGATGTTTATATGCCATCCATACCGTTCATAATGTCATTCCTACTGAGATGAACTGAAAACACAAATATTATCCTGATTCGAAGCTTCTGTGGCCCCACGAATATTTCAACTGTGGAAGTTCAATCGTCATGTTTTCGCCCCACTTAAGTCTTGGATCCCGTTCAATTCTGGTCGCAACGCCTAAAATGATCTCACAAAACAGTTGGACGGCGTAGATTTCTTACGAACCTCACAGTGGGCCCCACCCAGATTCCTTGCGCAGGAGTTTCGCAGGCAATCCGCGCCCTGATTGATAAAGGCTGTACTGTCCACCAACATGACGTGGGCATGATCTAGACCTTTTTTAGGCGTGATGGGTCCACCTACACGATGCTGGCACGATCCACCTTGCTAGCATAGGACGCGTTTCGGCTTGTGGAGCCGACAACAGCCAGCTAGCTGCTGTCAAATCTTTGTGGGCCCCATCACATGCATCTGTCCATCCATTTTTCCAGCTCATTTTAAGGAAATAATTAAAAAATAAGCAGATCCAAATCTCAGTGGACCACTCTAGAGGAAATTATGGGAATTCAATGCTTACCGTTGAGTTGGGGACGCATGAGTTTCTGGATCAAGCTTATGTCATGTGTATATTGTGGAATAACCGGATGATTTAAATCAATAATGGATATACAAAATAGTAATCTTAAATTCATATCTTGTAGAGAAGACATTCTCGATACCGCTGTATTGTTAAGAGGATGCTCGGTCTTCCACATGCACTTTACACCCTTAGGAGAACCTTTCAATGGGACTAGGGTTTTCTCATATGTATGGGTGAGAGGACCAAGACACATATTTATAGAATAGAGGGCCAAAGAAGCTTACCCATCACACTTCTCCCTCTAGGGTCTCCACACCATAGGTTTCCATATCCGGCTTACTAATCGCGTATAGGGACCGCGGTTCAAGCATCCCGCCCCAAACCTATCTGTGATGATCACGACTATAGTGGGGTCCACTGAATCGGTCAATCTAAATAATCCAACAGTCTGATCTAAACTAATGATTATGTGTGGCCCACCTACTGGAATCTACATTCTCCCACTTGGGCTACACTGATCTCTGAAAGAAAACAAAATATTTTATTTTATTTTATTTTGTGAAAAAAATTCATAAAACATATTTGTTTCAAAAGGTCTTAATGGGTGCCCTACTAATTTTCAAAACAACATCGTTGGATAATTATAAGCAATGCTTGTTAGATCCAGTCGATCAAGACCACTAGTATTAAATCGTCGTAGTCAACACAACATTTAATATTTTCAAAGTGTGATGAATCACGATCACGAATACTAATAGTCTTAACGACATGGATCAAGGATATGGGGTGTGGTATGAAGATTACACGTCTAATGTGATCATACGTGTTTATCTTTAAGTGGTCCTACTGAACGTGTCGACACAAACCAAAGTTTTGCTTACTCAAAACTGAATGTGCGCACGAAAGGAAAAGTAAGATAAAAACTAAAAAACAGAATCATCAAATGCATAAAAGAGATCTCTAAAATGTCTGTAAGTACTCAGATCAAAATTAAAAACTCCCACTACTGAAATTCACCCTTAAGATCAACAACTCCCATAGATGTCACACGTTCCTTAAAGAGCGTGATATGAAGGCCTTTAGTGAGAGGATTCGCTATCATCTGTCTCGTGCCGATGAGTTCCACAAACACTTGGCGATTTTAAACTCTTTAATTCACAACAAGGTACTTGATGTCAATGTGCTTTGACCTTGATGAATGTTTGTTGCTGTTGGAGAAGTTAACCGCAGCTGAACTATCACAATAGATTTTCAATGGTTTCAGGATCATCTGCACAACCTGTAAACTAGAGAAAAAACTTTGAAGCCAAATCGCCTGACTTGTAGCTTCATGACAAGCTACATACTCTACTTTCAAAGTAGATAATGTCATGATCTACTATTTCATGCTCTTCCATAATACAATTCCACTAACCATCATAAATATATAGCCTAAGGTGGACTTCTTACTATTAAAACAGCCAACAAAATTTGCATATGTATATCCGACCTGTCACGCCCCAAACCCGGGGACCGGGCTCACTAAATTTTCGATCGCCGACCTTGGTGCCAACAGCCTCTGTAGTACCCCTTTCTCGGCTCCTAGCTCTCATGTGCCAGGTTCCGATCCTGGGATCCTACCAGGAGGATTTTCGGGGTAAATTTTTTTTTTTTTTTTGTACAGGAGCATAATCAAAATCATAAAACATCATCAAATATCCACTAAAAAGTTTGTTGAGTACAGTGCTGGAAAGGGAAATACAACATGTAGCAGAAGTCCGAAATATTAGGTACATGCACTACGCTCAACGCTGCTGATGTGCCCTAGTACCTGCAGTGTAAACAAACGCGCATGAGCTTCCGACGAAGCTCAGTAGAGTGCGTGTGTGCGCGTGTGATGCATATGACAAGTATACAAATATCAGAGTAAGCGAAAGTAGTAGAGGGCTAAGTTACCAAGTTCATGAATGTTATTAGCCATCCCAAGGCTATGCGATGCAAGGGCCTACATGGCCGAGTGTTACATGCTAGAGATGCAATGCAAACACGTCAATCCTCAACTGATCCACATATCAAAATAGTTCTCATCTGGGACATCACCGGGGTCTAGTATACTCTAATACTGGCCGCCGCACATCACGCGCATAACCAAGCGAGTAGAAAAGACCTCACTATCCGCCTCGTCAGTGGTATGCCAATGCCCACCCGACTCGCCAATAGCGGACCCATTCCATGAGCTGGTCAGACTCGACCTAGCTTACAGCCCACTGCGCCTGGGCGGATAAGGTCGCACCCCTTTCCAACTGACCTCGACACAGTGGGAGACGCGGCCTACTGGTATTTGGCACACGGGCGCTCATGTTATCCACTCGGTCTCGATGCTGGAGCATCCTACTGGTACCACAGGGTTTAGGGACTTTCACCCAAGGACATCCATAGCGCCCACGTACCAGAACAAGTTTCCGGTGTCCATTACTGCCAACCACGATGTGACTATGGTGGCCACCACCCCGATGCTACTAGGGTGTGAACGTGATCGTGACATACATAATGCAAAATGCATAAGTCACACAATCCAAGTCATGCACCAAACTTACGCATACTGCGCAATCATGTGGGGCGACCCTGTCTCGCATGGGTCCCCTAAGTATAACAAGCCGACTAGCATATGCTATGGTTAATCATGATCCATAACAGGCATACAAATGATGCGTATGGGCATATGAATGAGCATGGTATTCATTATACTAAGCATGTTATCAGTGTGACATATCAAGCTAAATATACTAGCATTGTTACCAAATGTACCATGTGACGTTGGCCTTAAATGGCCCAATATATATACAGAGAGTGGGACCCGGACTGTGGCCCCTTTGGAAATGTAAAGGTCTTCGTGGCATAGCCCACTTGAGACCACATCGGCCCCATACTTGGGCCTGCACATACAAGATAGGCCGACAAAATAGGTGTACGGCATGGGTAAAACATATATATTAAAGGAAGGACCAAGGTGGGCATCAATGACCACTATTCCCTGCGGGTGTGGTCCATCTAACATCTGGATTTGCCTCATTGTTGGGGCCATATCCTAAAATGGCATGGAAAAATAGATGGGCAGCATGAATAGAACAGATACATCATGGTGGAACTAATAGATACATCACGTTGGGACCCATAGGGTGGGCCACCTGTTGGGCAGCGTTGTACCCATCTGGTCCCAATAAGTTTTGAATCAAGCAGATATTTGTGTTTTCTCCTTCATCCATATCCATGTGATCTTATGAACAGATTGGATGGCAAATAAACATCACTGTAGAACCTGGAAAGGTTTCAACGTTGGAAATCATTATCTCCTACTGTTTCCCGTGGCAGGGTCCACTTGACATTTGGGTATGCTTAAATTTTGGGCTCGGCCACTTATGAAACAGGTTGGATGACAATTAAACATCACTGTAGGGCTGGGAAGGTTTCAACGGTAGAGATCATTATTCCCACTGTTGTCCCGTGGCATGGTCCACTTGACTTTAGGATATGCTTAAATTTTGGGCTCAGCCACTAAAATGAGCTGGAAAAACATATGGACGGAATAGATAAGGCACATACATTCTAGGTGGGCCCAACGAGTGGGGCCCATGGTCATGCCCAGAAGACTATGCTGCTGGGCAGCAGCGTCCCCTGGACGCTGTCTGTCCAACGGCCAGGTTATTGTGTTTTTTTTTTTTTCTTTTGCTCTCAACAAGTGGGGGCTCACAGAAGTTTTCGATCAAGCTGATATTTTGTTTTCCCTCTTCCACACGTGTGTGGAATTATGAACAGGTTGGATCTCAAATAAACATCATGGTGGGCCATAGGAAGGTTTCAACGGTAGGGTCGCTGTCCCTACTGTTTTCTGTGGTGGGGCCCCCTTGAGACTTGGATCTGACTCATTCTTGGGGTCATGCCCTAAAATGATCTCCCCAAATGGATGGACGGTGAGGATATAGCACATGCATCATGGTGGGACCCACGAGTGGGCCACCAGCTGGGCATCACGAGCCAGCATCCATGGACGCTGGTACTCCCAGCGTCAGCGACGCCCCTCCTCCTTCTTTCCTTTCTCTTTTTTTTGTTTTTTTTCATGGTTTTGATCGAGTGGGGCCCACATAAGGGTGATCCACTCTGTCTATCAGCTGGGCCATCTCATTGTGGGCCCAATGAGCCCGATATTGGGTATGTAAATCCATCTAGAAACATTAAAGTGGGCCGAAGAATTTACAGCAGTAGACATCATTATTTCCACTGTTTCATGTGGTGCGGTCCGTTTAAAACTTGGATCGGGTTCATCCTTGGGCCCTGGCCTTAAAATGATCTGGGAAGTCAAATGGACGGCGTGGATGGAACACAAACATCAAGGTGGGTCCTACGAGTGGGGACCCCATTACGGCGTCCACATGACGCTGGACGTTCCAGCGTCAGAACGTCCAGCGACTGGACGTTCAAACTTTTTTTTTTATTTTTCTTCCCCTTTTTTTTTCTTTTTTTTCCTATGCTTATTTCAAGTGGGGCCCACATAGGTGTGATCCAATCCGTCCATCAGGTTCCCCATCTCATGGGCGACCCAATAAGCCCAATATTGGGCAGGTGATTTGGTCCACAAACATCACAGTGAGCCACGGAAGTTCCAATAGTGGACGTCCTTATCTCCACTGTTTGCTATGGTGTGGTCCACCTGAGATCTGGATCTTCTTCAGTTTTGGCGCCCTGCCCTAAAATGGGCTGGAGAAACAGCTGGACGGTGTGGATCAACTCATACATCAAGGTGGGTCCCACGAGTGGGGCCCTGCCCAACTCCCAAAAGGGGTGTAGCCCACGTGCTGCTAGGCAGCAGCATCCTCTGGACGCTGACTGTCCAGCGGCCACTCTCCTTCTCTTTTTTCATTTATTTATTTATCTTATTAGCAAGTGGGGCCCATACATGGATGATCCAGTCCATCCATCTGATTGTCCACCACAAGATGGGCCCAAAAGAAAAAGGGAAATGGAAGGAAATTAAGAAAATAGAGGGGTTTATGGTCCCCCTTCCACTCACCTCGAAGGATGGTTGGACGGTTGGATTGGGTCGGGTAGGCGATCGGACGGTCCGGATGATGGTTGGGGCCCTCCAAGCTTGATCTAAACCTTCAAATCCTTAATCTCCCTCTAAATCTCTCTCTACTTCTCTCTCAAATCACTTAAATCTCTTTCTTCTCTCTCTCTCTCTCTCTCTCAAATCTCTTTCTCTTTCTCACTCCTTTCTTTGCAATGGAAAGTGAGAAGGCCACACCCCCCCTCTACGTATGGTAATGTATGGGTAGAAAGGAGGGAGCATGGGGTGATGATGGTTATGATGATGGCTAGCATAGGAGGGGGTAGGATGGCATGGGAGGTATGGGCCTTGGTTGACTTTGGAGGTGAGAGAGGGATGGGGGGTATGGGGTGAGTAGAGTAGGGTAATGAGAGGGGTATGGGTAAGGGTGATGGTGATGGTGATGGATTTGATTGATTTGACATGATCTTGGGATTTGTGCAAGTGGGGCCCACGCCACACGCGCGTTGCGCGGCCCACCTCGAATTACGCAATTGATCATAACTTTCACACCGGGTATCGCAATGGGGCGTGCCGCGCGGCATTGGAATCGCAGCGCCTACGCGGTTGCCGGGGTATAAGTCTTGGGTGATGCGGTACTAAAACAGGGTCGCGATCAAGGCTCGCTAATTTGGTCCATCCGGGATGTACCGGCACCGGAAATTAAGCGTACGGAGGGCAAATAAGGGTACGGGTCTTACACGACCAACTCCAAACGGTCAGATCTCCTATATGTGAGTTCAAAGTCCTTTGTCCTTTGTAGGTGTCGCAACACTTTCTTTACAGTTATCCAATGATTCATTCCTGAAATGTTAATGTATCTGCCCAACATTCCAACCACAAAAGCGATAACTGATGCGTACAAACCTAAGCATATATGATGCTCCCTACTGCTAATGTATACGGAATAGCCTTCATCTTGTACTTTTCTAGGTCATTCTTAGTATACTGAAATGAACCAAACCTATCACCTTTTCTAGGTCATTCTTAAGACACTAAAATTGACCAAACATGTTAACTTTTCTAGGTCATTCTTAGGACACTGAAATTGACCAAACTTGTCACCTTTTACAATAGGTGCTTAGCCAGGAGCACAACCTTGCATGCCAAACCTTTCGAGAATCCTATCAATATAGGCCATCTACGATAGGCAAGCAGTCTACGTGATCTATCTCAACTAATCTGAATGCTAATGACAAAGGAGGCATCACCAAGATATTTCATCTCAAAGTTTTGAGATAGAAATTTCTTAGTATCGTGCAACAATCAAATATCACTATTGGCCAACAAATTGTCATCAACATACAATACCAAAATGATAAACTTACTCTCACTGATTTTCACATATATACACTCATCTGCAATGTTTTCAATGAAACCATATGAACAAACAACTTCGTGATACCTGTTTTAACCCATAAATGGACTTCTTCAGCTTGCAGACCAGATGTTCTGAGCCTTTAGCTTTAAAATCTTCTGGCTGCAAAATACATATGTTCTCTATTAGATCTTTATTAAGGAACACAGTTTCACATCCATTTGATGTAGCTCCAAATCCATATGAGCCACAAGAGCAATGATGATCCTAAAAGAGTCTTTCTTACACACATATGATAAAGTCTCATTGAAGTCAATGCCTTTGTGCTGACTAAAACCCTTTGCAACTAGCCTGACTTTATACCTTTTGATATTACCCTTAGAGTTCCGTTTGGTTTTGAACACCCACTTACAACCAATCGGCCCAATCCCTTCAGGCAATTCAACAAGGTCTTAGACTTTATTATCCTTCATGAATTTCAATTTATCTTTCAAAGCATTGAACTAATGAGAAGAATTCGTACTTCGTTCGACTTGTGAAAATGACACAAGATCATTTTCTACCCCAATTTCAAATTCATGCTCCTGTAAATAGACAATGTAATCGTCTAGAATTGCAGATCTTCTCTCTCTATGTGACCGTCTCAATGGCTTACAATTCTACATTAGGATTTTCCATTTCCTCATCAGTGGGTTGTAATTGAGGCTCTACATGATCATCCATAAGGATCTCAGGGTCCGCTACTGGACGGACAACCATGCTACTCTAAATAATTGTGGTAGAGATCACAATCCGCTCTTCCTCAAATACAATATTTCTCAAGTTCGTGTTCCCACTATCTTTAGTATTCTTAATAAACCTAGCACGTAGTCTCAATGACTCTCATGGAATTAGATGGACAATAAAATTTGAATCCTTCGGATCATTTTGAATATCCAATAAAGAAACAACTAACAGCTCTAAGGTCAAGCTTTCTTTCATGCAGTGTTATACGACTTGACTTCTGCAGGACAACCCCACACATGAAAATATCGTAGACTAGGCTTTCGCCATGTCCACAATTCATATGGAATTTTCATTACAACCTTACTTGGGACCCTATGAAGGATATGCACAGCGTTTTCAACGCATCACCCCACAAAGATTATGACAACGTTAAATTACTAATCATGGACCGCACCTTGTCCTTTAGGGTGTGATTACGCCTTTCCGCTACATCATTCTACT
Organism: Liriodendron chinense; assembly: GCA_003013855.2. Lineage (NCBI taxonomy): Eukaryota > Viridiplantae > Streptophyta > Magnoliopsida > Magnoliales > Magnoliaceae > Liriodendron > Liriodendron chinense. The sequence continues at coordinate 328,792 of PVNU02002925.1, forward strand.
CTGGGGTACCAGGCATGGTGTACTGGGCAACGATGTCAGAATCTTGTAGGTATCTAGCGAATGGACTTGGATTACACCCAGATTCAGTCATACCTTCTGTAGTACTCACCACCACGATTGGATCTAACAACTTTGATATTTTTGTCGAGTTGATTCTAGACTTCAGCCTTATAGATCTTAAATATATTCAGGGCATCTGATTTCTCATTAATAAGGTATAAGTTGTTAGTGCACTTTTCTGTGGCATACTAGTGTACCTTATTTGTCAATTACTTAGGTCAGTGAGTTTAGTGTTGGTTGAGTTTAAAGAAGATGAAGATCGAAAAGTCAAGTAAACCTACTGCATCAAGGAAGAAGAAATAGGTAAAAGAGATGCCTTGGTGAGCTTTGAACCAAACCAACCAAACCAAAATCCCAAACCTTCAGATGACCCTGACCCATTAGGCATACTTGTAGTCATCTTAATTTGGCCCTAGGTGTTCCACAAGACACCTAAGGAATGACCAAAGAGGTTACTCTTGTTACTGTAAAATTAAACTTGAAACAGCATGCAGGAATGGGCTACCTACCGGTCTGGACCCCTGGCCGACCGGTCGTCAGACCTTAAGTTGGGACAGTAAGCTCTGCTGATTTCCAAGGCCAAATTCGACCGGTCATATCCGGTTGAGTGGACAGGTATGATCGGTCGTCCGATCAGTCTCGACCGGCCAAATCGGGACAACAAGCATCAACACCGTCCAAGCCATTATTCGACCGGTCGAGGACCCTGTCCGACCGGTCAAGTTGAGGGCCAACCGGCTGGCTACTAGCCATTTTCAGACCATTTTCTACTCGTTGTTGCTTTCTTTATAAAACGGTTTGGCTCGATTTTGGGTTCAAAGAGAGAGATTTTAGTGCGTTAGAAGTCACCTTGATTGCTCATACCATTAGGCTCTAATCTTAAGCATTTCAAGCCATCTTCCTTGTGTTTAATCACAAGATGGAGCATTTAAAGCTCACAATTCCTACTCTCTTGATCTTTAAATATTTTAGGTACCTTGACCATAGGTAGATCCTTTGTCTAAACCTCACTAAAGATCCTACTAGGTGGAATTCCTCTAAGCAACCTACTCCTACTAGTTGTAAAGAATTCATACCATCTCCTATCACCTTGGGCATTTTAAGAAGATAAAATGTAATGCGATTGATCGATGGAGCTGAGGCATTGGCAATGCAGTGGCAACACGATCGGGAGAGTATCGGGGAGCTAATTAAAGCACGGGAGAGTGGAGATTAAAAAACCCAACGAGGCGCTGAACAAGGGGCTCAATCAGACAAGTAAGTTGTCATAGTATAAACTTCCGGTTGCGCTCCTTCCTCGTGGAGGATTGAGTGTGAGAGTTTGGATTTACAAACTTGAATAAGTCTCCAAAGAAGAACCTTCGGTGGGAGCGTACGCTAGGTTCTTGAATTGGAATCGAAGGGTATGGAGGATCATTGTCAAACTCCTAGGTTGGATGGAACCCGTAAACATCTAGGTTGAGAGATGAACCTTAAAATCTTCATCATAGGTTGGGAGGAACATTATTAAACTCCCTGGTAAGGTGGAATCGATTTGAAATACCTAGGTTGGGAGGAACCTAATTTAAACTCCCTAATGAATGCCGATGTGCTCATAGGGTCGAGTACTTGAACCAGGAGTGGAGTAGACCCAAAGTCGAACCACTATACAGTGCTTGTATTTGTGATTGATTTGAGCACATTATTATCTTAGCACTATATGTTTAATTGCTTTATTATGAATGCTTGATAGGAATGTATGCTAGGCACTAGTTAGGCATATTCACACACATGATGTACTTTTACTAAATAATGTAGACTTGAGCCTTATGATCCATTCTCATATAGTCTACATGGGTTGCATAAATTAAGTTCTTGATTAATTTAATCATTTTATTATCTATGCATGCTTAGGCTAGGTTGTTTGTATGCTTATTATATGCTAGCCTTGTTATTGGACCCACTTAAGCTTGGAAGCTAAATGTTCTTGCTTAATTAGTTTGCAATTGCTAGTTAGTTTAATTAGGCAAGAGACTTTCAAAAGAGATTTTTAAACGGTCCTAATCACCCCCCCTCTAGGACTGAGCGTCATAGTTCTATAAGCTCCACTCTAAGCTTCCGCATGTAAAGTGTAGTGTGTCATGTTAGACTACCGACGTAATTTCATAAGTACATATAACAAGAGTAGCCGTTTACAAAAGTGATGAAGAACTTCTGCCCATTCTATGATGCTGTAGGGAACGGTCCGTAGATGTCTATATGAATCACTTCTAATAGTCTTACGCTCCTAGTGACACCCTTTTTCCTTATTTTAGTACGTTTACCTTTAATTCAATCAATACAAACCCCAAAGTCTGAGAAGTCCCAGTGAGTGAAGAATTCCTTTAGACACAAGTCTTTTCAATCTCTCACGAGAGATGTGGCTTAATTACCTGTGCCACAGCATGGAGGAATTTTCACAGTCTAAACTTCGTTTGAAGCCTTTAGTGTTTACATGTGGGGTGTTAATGCTGTATATATGTGAAACGTCCAAATATATATGATAAAGGTTATTAACTAAAGTGTCAGAACCAATCACAACTGAATCATAGCAAATACTTAATTTTTTATTTCTAAATTTAAACTCATAATCATACTTGTCTAAATGAGAAACGGAAACTAAATTGCTCCTTATAAAAGGCACACAAATAGTATCTAGTCGATCAAGAAAATGTCCTCACGATAACCTAAGCCTACAAACTTCAATAGCTTCCACGTCTACTCTAACGTTGTTTCCCATTTAGATCGATCTCTCTGCATCAGTTGGAATCCGACTTTGGAGCATATCCTGCATGGAATTATATATGTGAATAGTTACATCATAATCTATTCACAAGGAGTCTGTGGACACGTCAAATAAATTGGATTCAAAACAGACTAAAATTTGGTTCTTACTCTTAGAAACGAGTCATTCTTTAAATTTTGCACACTCCTTCTGATGACCAGGTTTCTTACAAAAGAAACAGCCATATTTGGGACCTCGCCTTCTCTTGTTTGATTTTCCTTCAGAGTTAGGCTGATTACTATCCGCAGGACTCAAAGAACGTTTTCCTGAATTGCGCTTCCTTTTCTTTTGCCTTTTCGTCCTTGACCAAATGTCACTGGGTGCGCACTCTGTGTCTTGCTTAATCTTTTGAGTCTCTATTCCTCCTGAACGCACTGAGATATCAGTTCGTTCAATGTCCACTTTTCCTTTTGGGTATTATAACTAATTTGGAATTGACTGAACTGTAGAAGCAGGGAGTTCAGAACCAAGAAAACCAGGAGTTCATCCTCAATCTTAAGGCCCAATGCGCGAATTTTAGCTACTACATCAAACAATCCACCAATGTACTCCCTAATATTTCCTTAACCGTTATAGGTGGCTTGAGTTAATTTATGTAGAAGTGAACTCAACTCAGCTTTATCCGATTTCTCAAATAGTTTTCCTATTTCAATCAAGAACTCTTTAACTTTCTTGGTGTCGGGCTTGACACCTTACATGTCTCAGAAATCGAGTTCTTTATGATCTTGAGACACTATCTTATTTGACTTGGTATACGCCTTGTAGTAAGTCCTTTTCTGATTTCGAACTATAGTTAGATGGAATGGGAGGCTCTGCTTCCTCTAGGGCCAAGTCCAAGTCCATGCAACCTAGGACTATTTCAATAGACGACTTCCATTTTGAATAGTTAGGCCTAGTAAGCAAAGGTATGAACTTGAATTGGGTTGGAACATTGGAAACAGTCATAGCTGGACATTCAAAGCATAAAGCTCACATCAATAAACAAATCCCATATAACAATGCATGAACATAAACCACAAACATTATGCATGTATATACATTTGATTGATTTGGGCCTGCAATCAAATGACCCAGAATGATGATGAGTCATATTCATCAAATCCTGGCAAGAGCCCAACGTATCATCACGATTCCTCCTTTGGGCGAAATTGTAACATACAGGAGGCTCTACTGAACATGAAGCTGATCAATGTTGGTGAAATAAATCTAAGATGCCCATCACCTTTGGGTGAAATGAATCTCTCACACCTATATCACCATCACCAATCACTTCATCCCTCTCACATCCGCGGATTAGCTAGTAACCCCAACACCAGCCTCAGGGCTGGTGTCAAAGCTATGTGGGCCCCATCATGATGTATGTGTTTTATCCACACTGTCCATCCATTTTCCACGCAGATCCAAATCTCAGGTGGAGCACACCACAGGAAAACGCTATTGATTGAACGTCCACCCTTAAAACCTCCTAGGGCCCATCGTGATGTTTATTTGCCATCCAACCTGTTGATAAGTTCACACAAACCTGGATGATGTGAAAACAAAAATATCAGCTTGATCCAAAACTTCTATGGCCTCCAGGAAGTTTTCAAGAGTGAGAATCCAATTCCCACTGTTTCCTGTGGTGTGGTCCACCTAAGACTTGGATCTGCCTCATTTTTGGGCCCATGCCCTAAAATGAGGTGGAAAATGGATGGAAAGCGTGGATAAAACACACACATCATAGTGGGGCCCACATAGCTTTGACTTCAGCTCCGGGGCTGGTGTTGGGGTCACTAGCAAATCCCCGTCCCAACTAAACAATGATGCTTCTTCGTTATGACCACAGCTCGCCTAGCTATGAACGCAACTAAATGCATTCCTATAATGGAAAGTCACTGAATTTCATATACTGAAGTCTGAAGGCAAAAAAAATTGCCAATTAAGATCACTTTAGTGGTTAACACAACCATCTTTAATCCCCACTCCCAGAATCCAGAATTGTTACATGGTCCTGCCCACAACAGACCATACTGTAGGAGTTCTGATTCGGCCCAAAACATGACTGATGTTGACCGCTCGTAGGCTCAAATATATTTCTAAAGAATAGTTGGTTTAAATTCTTAACAACAACTAAATATCAGCCTCAAATACATGGGTAATGGCCCTATTTCGGGTTAGATTAGAACTAAATGATACAAAACCATATTTACTGAATTACAGGGCCATCAAACAAGAATAACCTACCAACCATACAATTAATATATATAGGTTTTACTTATATTGAAAGATGTCCCAAGTGTACACAATTTAAATTGTTTAAGATCATCTTCTTGGATATGGTAGCCAACCCCCAAAACAAGCATAATTGGGCCCAAAAATTGGTCCTAGTTAGACCAAAGTAGGGCCTGGGATATGCTTAAAAAAGACCCAAAGAATGGGCCTAAAATCAGCATGAAATATGCCCAAACAGCCTACTTGAAAATGGTCTACACTTACGGTCCAAACCCAAAGGCCCATCCAGCAAGCGGAGCCCAAAATTGGGCCCTAAAATAATCCCAAAATTAGGCCCAAGAATAGCCTGTTGGAAAGCTTAGTTAAAAACAGGCTAGAATACAGGCCCGAAGCAGCTCACACCCATTCAAAAGGGAAACCCAACTCCCTGTCAAAATAGGAACCCTCCCACGTCCAAACCCTAGCCGGCCGTCAACCCACCATCCAAAACCCTAACTTCCGGAAACCCTAGCCGCAACAACAGCCTCCACACTACCGTCGTCGCTGCCGCTGCCTTCATCATTGATGCTGACACCACATCCACCGCACCAAACGCTCCATTGCCGGATCTGAACCTGTATGCTGGTTATGGGGTCACCCTTAATAGCAGAGGGTTCCGGCCTGGGGCAGCAGCCATGAATGGTTGCGATAGAGCTCGGTTTGGGGCGTGTTGCCGCTCCCGGAGGGTTTTCGCCATTAATGGCTGTCGGCGATTACTCGAATAAGAAGTGAGCTGCCGGAGTGCCACCGTCAATGGAAGACCAAGATGATGTCACAGCCGGGGTAGCAGTCCGCTGCCGGAGACGGAGAAGGGAAAGGGCACGCTGTTGCAGCTTGGACAGCCATGGCTGCCTACGAGCCGTTTTTTTTTTTTTTTTATTTTAATCTGTACGCCAGCAATGGGTGCTAACCCTCGATGCAACGGTCATCGACGACGGGATCTGAAGGACAGGCGGTGAGTAGCTGCCAGAGTCCGGGTCTCCGCTTCAATGGACGGATCGGGAAGGAGATCTCTAAGGGTTCAGATTGTCCGAATCGGGTCCTCGAGATCGTAGGTTATTAGACACGAATAGTAGCCGCCACATCCATCTTGAAATAGGGCAGCAACCGTGCTGCGTGAGGTTGGACGGCCATAGCTGCCTTGGGTTAAAAAGAATCATGGCTATAGCAACAAACGCCATCTCCAAGGGCAAGTGTACGCCGGTCACAATGCAATCATCTACTGAGAAGACCCAAATCACCGTACTAAATACTAAATGGGTATTCAAAATCCGGATTCATGAATCAGCCACGATTTTCGCATAATCGGCTCTGATACCAACCCTAATATGTATGATATGGAATAATCAGATCATCTCTGCATCAATAATAAAGATTCAACTCAATAATCTTAAAACCTTACATCGTAGGGAAGACATTCCTGATACCATCGCGTTGTTGAGAGGATGCTTGGTCTTCCGCATCTTACACCCTTAAAGGTTTGTTTGGCGCATGGTATTAGAAGGGATGGAATGGTATTAGGTGGTATTAAAATCATTTATTGTACAATGTTTACATGTCTGGTAATCCCATGGTATTTTCATATCCAATCCTATGTTTGGGATCAAATACTTACCATGGGAAAACCATTGGATTAAGGGGGTGTTTGGGGCATGGTATTAGATGGGTTGGAAGGAATCGCATTTGGTTCCATGCAAATTTCATATGATGTTTGGGGAGGATGGGAGGCTTGGGATTAGGTGGGATGGAATTGTACTTGATCCCATGTGGGATTTCCTCCCACACACGTGGGCCCCACATTGATGCATGTGTTTTATCCATGTCGTCCATCAATATAAGTCCTTTATACATGACACTACGGTTATATACATGTACAAGTGACGGACATCGTTTGTGAATTTGGTCCCTTGATTGCAATTCCATGGTCCAAATGGGATTTTGCTTAATCCAATGGTTTTCCCATGGTAAGTATTTGAACCCAAACATGGGATTGGATATGAAAATACCATGGGATTGCCGGACATGTAATCATTGTGCAATAAATGATGTTAATCCCACCTAATACCATGTGCCAAACACACCCTAAGCAAAATCCTGTTTGGTAGACCATGGAATTGCAATCAATGGACCAAATTCACAACAGATGTTCGTCACTTGTACATGTATATAACCATAGTGTCATGTATAAAGGATTTATATTAATGGACGGCATGGATAAAACGCATGCATCAATGTGGGGCCCACGTGTGTGGGAAATCCCCCATGGGATCATGTGCAATTCCATCTCGCCCAATCCCAAGCCTCCCATCCTCCCCAAACATCATATGGAATTTGCACAGAACCAAATGCAATTCCATCTCATCTAATACAATGCGTCAAACGCCCCCTTAGGAGAACCTCTCAATGGGACTAGGGTTTTCTCATATGTATGGGTGAGGGGATTAAGACATATATTTATAGAGTAGATGGCCACAAAAGCTTACCCATCACACTTCTTCCCTCTAGGGTATCCACACCGTAGGTCTTCTTATCCGGCTTAATAATCGCATATAGGGACCGCAGTTCAAGCGTGCCGCCCCAAACTTATCTGTGATTATCACAATTGTAGTGGGGTCCACTGAATCGCTCAGTAGCCTACCTAATATTTGCATCTGCCTCATTTTTTGGCTCGTGACCTAAAATGAGTTGGCAAAATGGACGACATCTACCTCATTTTTGGGTTGAATTGGAAAAATGGATACACATCGATGGATAAAACAAGGAAGCGGATTGCGTATTGAGTAACTTAGTATGCTTGGCGGGCTGAGTAAACTCTGTGCGGTCCACCGTGATTTATGTATTTTATTCAATCTGTCCATCCATTTTTACAAATAATTTTATAGTTAAAGCCCAAAAATAAGCATATCCAAAGCTCAAGTGGACCACACCACTGGAAACAATGTGAATTGAATTCTATGGCTGAAAAATTCTTGGGCGCCACACAAGTTTTGGATCAAGTTAATATTTGTATTTTCCCTTCATCCATGTATGTATGATATTATGAGCAGGTTGGATGACAAATAAACATCAATATGGCCCTAACAAGGTTTCAACAGTGAAAATTGTTATTCTCATTGTTTCCCTGTGGTGTGAGGCACTTGAGATTTGAATATGATTAAATTTTGGGCTCAACCACTAAAATGAGCTGTGAAAACAGATGGAAGGCATGGATAAACCACGTACATTCACGGTCGGCCCAACAGAGTTTACTCAGTACGATAAAAGTGTATTGAGTAACTCAGCATGCAATCCGATTTCATAAAACAGATACATTATGGTGGGGTCCAACAAGCTTTGATACCAACTAGGTAGCTGACTATTGTTGGGGTCACTAGCCAAACCGTGTCCATTGGCATATCTTATCTTTGGTGTGATGGTCCACATGCATGTTAGTGCATATGACTTTTGTTTTAGTAAAATTGCATTGGGTGCTTTGAAGCTTAACCGCAAAAGGAAGCTTAAAAGTAACATATACAGGGGAAGATTGTCCATGTGGGTTTGTATTACAGGGAGGAGAATTAAGCCTTGAAATTGCTAACTTAATTTGTAAAATAAAGGATCACAATATGCATTGATTATGGAGAATTTAGAAACTTAACAAGAAATGAATATATGAGTAGGGAGAAACTTAACCAGAAATGTACATCCGAGCTGGAAGCGATTCTTACTGACATTGATTAGAATGGGTTTTGATCTTCCACACTTTACATCTTTCTAAAAATCCTCTAATGGGACTTAGATTTTTTGAATTGTGTAGGTAAAGTGGCTCAGACTTATATATATATATATATATATATATATATATATATATATATATATATATATATATATATATATATATATATATAAAGACGGTTGAAGTAGTCAGCCTAGCCTATGACAACTACTCTTTCAAGAGTCTCCACATTATAAGAGTTTACATTTCTACAGGAGTTCTTGTTTTATTAAAATACTCTAAAGTTTATGTCTATCTAAAACATTTTGAATATGTATTAGTATCCAAGTGCACCACACCTTACGTATCTAAACCGATCATAGCTTCAATTGGAGGCACTGGAATGCTCAATCCAATATCCAACAGTCAATAGATTTGATCAATCTAAACCATTGGACAATGTAAGGCTCACCAAATAAAAGTATTACATTTTCCCACTTGGTCACATTGATCAAAGCTGTTTAAAAAAATGTAAAAATAATTTTTTTTAAACTTACTAATGGGTACCCACCATATATTTTGAAATTATTGTCGTTAGATGATATAAGCAACACTTGTCTGGTATGGTCCATCAAGATTACTAATATTGGATTATGATAGTCAATAAAATATTTAATCTGTTTTTAACTAAGATAAATCACAGTTGTGAATATTATTAATTCCAGTGATATAGATCTAAGACATGAAAATGTGATATGGATATTACATGTTGAATATGATCACGAGTGCGTATCTCCAAGTAGTCCAATTGTCTCTATTAAGAGCTCTATGTCTTCAACGAGACCCAAAGTTTTTCTTATTAAAAAATGTGCACACTAAAAGATTTGGATTTGTTTCATTTTTTGCCTGTCCTAAAATTATTTAGCAAAATGGATGGATGATGTTGATATAGAATACATACATCAAGGTGGGCCTGACGGCAAGGGCCGCACTATCTTAAGTGAGGCCGAACTGCACTTAATCCACTCATGGATGGAAATAGGAGTGTCAGTGACTTAAGAGTTGGGGTTGTTTATCTAGTGGACTTAACATTGTATGTTGGCATTCCCATTGATATCCCCTTATGGAGGTGTTTGGCTTGAAATTCGGTCGTTGGTATGTGTGTATGGTGTCGAGCAATGCAGCTCAATTCGAACCGAATGTCTATGACCCTAAGCATCGAGATAGATAAAGAGATTGTGGGTAGTCGTATATGACTGAGAACTATGCAGTTCGATCATTTATTCAACCACCTATAAAAAATCAAGCAATTTGTGAAAGGTAGGGTTTAGTCCTTATAATGAGTTCTTTTTGTCTTTCAGTCAGAAGGATTTTTTCTCTGAGGGGGAGTTAGAAGTCGACCTAGATGGAAGAATGCGAGCAAGAGTTTCAGGAGCTCAAGGCATACCTGGGGCGCCACCTCTACTATCTAAGCCCGTGTAAGGGGAATAGCTATTGTTGTACTTGGCTGTCTCACCATCAGCAGTCAGTTTGACCCTAGTGAGGAATGATGGAGGTACTCAGCGACCGGTGTACTATATCAGCAAAGCTCCGCTCGAAGTAGAGACCAAATATCTAAGCATTGAGAAGTTATCCCTAGTTCTGGTCACCTCGGCCAGACGCTTGAGGCCATACTTTCAAGCCCATCAACTAGCGGTTCTGATAGACCAGCCGATGTGTCAAGTCTTGTAAAAGCCAGAGATATCTGGTTGGCTCACCAAGTGAGCCATTGAGCTTGGTGAGTTCGATATCCAGTATCGCCCGTGCACAGCCATCAAAGGGCAATCTGTGGCGGATTTCATTGCCGAATTCACCAGCTCACTAGATGCGCAATCTATGCAATCAAGAGAAGTTGAAGCCCTGACTGAGGAGAACTCGTCAGGTCCGACATGGTCTCTCCATGTCGATGGTTCCTCCAACTCTCAAGGAAGTAGAGCAGGTCTCATCTTGACCTCTCTGAATGGAGTAAGAGTATAATACGCTCTGAGGTTCGGCTTCCAGGCCTCAAACAATGAAGCAGAGTATGAGACCCTCCTGGCCAGGCTCCAACTAGTTGAAGCATTAGGAGCCCAGATGTTGAAGGTGCATAGTGACTCATAGATGGTGGTCGGAGAGGGTGACCACTAAATACCATGCAAAGGGAAAAGGGATGATCACTTACTTGGCCAAAGCTCAAGAACTCCTTAGGCAGTTCGAGCACTTCGAGGTCGTCTAGGTCCCAAGGTCGAAAAATTCAAATGCGGATTCCTTGGCAAAACTCGTATTTGCAGTTGACGATGAACTCGCGAGATGATCTCGATCAAGTTCCTACCTGAGCGAAGTATCGCTCGTGAAGATGTGGAGTCACTCCCCGTAAACGTCGAGCCAACCTGGATGGATCCAATCATCTGCTATTTACAACACGAAGAATTAGCCAAAGATATGCGCAAAGCGCGAAGGATTTGGTATAGGTCAACTCGATATACAATTATCGGGGATATGCTCTACAAGAAAGGATTCTCTCTCCTATGCCTAAGGTGCCTACGCCCCAATGAAGTAGACTACCGAAATCAAACAACTACATCTACTCTGCAAAACATTTAAATCATCTAAAGTCTGTTTCAATCATCTTCAAAAGAAATAAATTAAACACCTAATCTAGGATAAGTCTTCTAATAAAAATAGTCGTCCAGATATTCTGCTTCAGCCGCTCCTCCTTCCTCCGGATATCCTGCAAGAACTGTGGTGATTTTGGTGAGCTAAAGCCCAGTGAGGTCATTTCCATCACAAGTAATATACCAGTTAATATAAGATTAGATGTAAAATATCAACAGATAGAATTGTATGAAATATACGAGGATAAGGTTGTGATTAATACATTTATGTTTTATTATGAATGGAACATGATTATCATGATGTCATGTATGTGATGATACGTGTAAGAGCAACAAACGTCTAGGAACTCCCTGCCACTGGACATTAGGAACCTGTCACAAATCAACCATGCTTACCTAAACGGTACAGCGAAACGGCAAATCAACCATGCACACCAATGGGCAAATCAACCATGCACCACTGATCCAACCGAGCAAATCAACCATGCTCAATAAGTGAAACGACCAGAACTCACTGCCACTGAACATTAGGAACTTGTCGCAAATCAACCATGCTCACCGAACCTGTACAGCGAGGCGGCAAATCAACCATGCACGCCAGGAGTCAAATCAACCATGCTCCTGTTCTGTCGTAGTGTATAAAAAATGTACATGAATGTATGAGCTATGGAATCACTTCCTCAAGCATACAATGCATCTCAAACTCAATTCCATTCATACCATGCATGCATTACCTTTATTTACGTGGTTCTCAATTTATACCCTAATTTATTGTTAATTAAGAAAGTTGAGAAATATGTACATCACGTTAGATTTTATATCGATGGCAATGTCTTGAGTATCAAGGTTTAAGTTACGTTTATTCAGGACTTTCATGTGTTAACTAGGAAATTCTGACAAAAGAAAATCAATAAGGAAAGAGGAGGAGATTGAGATTTGGATCTACAACAATCCTAACATCCAATTAATTTATAGACATTGAAGATGGACCCCTCACTTGGAATTCTAACACGTATTTATTAGAACTAACTAAGAATTTGGAAAGGAGCTTTAAAATTTTCATAGTAGGAACAAAAGAACAAGAAGAAAACCAATAAGGAATATTATGAGGTGGATCACTCACCTGGTAGGTCCTAAGCTCCAAATCGAGTCGGAGTCGGCTCACTGAGTCGACTCGGTTGGCGACTTTCTTCTTGCTTCTTTCTTTCTCCCTTCCTTCTTCTTTCTTCTTTCTTCTTTCTTTCTTTCTTCTTCTTCCTTGCTGGAGGATTCTCCTAGCAATAGGGACAGCACCAGTGGGTGGGTACCCCACTGATGAGAGGCCACACGGCTGCCCTCTCTCTCCTCTCTCTATCCAACGACTCTCTCTCTCTCTTCTTCTTCGTTTTCCTTCTTCCTTTCTTTCTTCCTCCTTCTTTCTACTTTGCTGGAGACAGTCAGCCGGCGTAGGAGCAGCAGTGCAACGGCACCACCACCTTCTCTCACTCTCTCTCTCTCCTTCTCTCTCTAGCGACTCACACTCTACCCGACCTTCTCTCTCTCTATGTTTCTTTTCTCGAAAAAGACACCTAGGGGGGGTTTTATACACTACCCTAGACGTGTTTGGACGGTCCAAGATGGACTTGGATGGCTTGTGTTCGCGGTACTACAACCGGACCGAAGGTGGTGGAGTTTGAGTTGGAGAAGGACTCCACTTTTTGTTTCTTGCGGAACAAACCTTAAGTAAGACGTTGAAGGCTTAGGTGGGGTCCACACGACCCTAACGGAGCAATTCCCAGGCTACCATGCACAGCAATGGCCAGGATCTTGGCCTCTTTTGATTTGGACTGTAATTTGAAGGAGATCAGATGACGACTGATGTGGAAGATTTTCAAGGGGACACCATGCGTGGGGAAGAGGGATAGAATGAACGGTTCAGATCCTGGATGTGGGGCCCACAGTCGGACGGTGTGGATGGTGCGGACGGACAGCGTCCGCTCGCTGTTACAGCGGGCGAATGACGAAGACGGGAATCCGTCTCTGCATACGCGATCAACGCATGTTGACCGAACGCGTTACGTGCACGCTGTGCACGTGGGTCCCACCCTGATGCATATGCAAAATATACTCCAATCATCAGATAGGCCACATGATTTTAGGCTATGACACCAAAAATGAGACAGTTCCGAAGTTAGATGGCCCACTTATGGCCCGATTTCTGATTAGGGTACTTGTAGGATGATCGGAGGGTTGAAATTTGATGTGTATGGTTAGATCATGTCTTAGAACTAGTATATAGAGTTTTGTACGAAAATGATCGCCAGAAATCATGATACTTGAAAATGGCCATATAACTTAAGTTATATAATTTAACAATATTAAATGTATTTAGTTGCTTAACTAATCAATTAAACTACTAATTAAATTATTCCAGAACTTTAAAGTTAATCACATTATTATTATTGTAAGGATCCGGGTTGTTACACTACGTCCTCAGGGAGATCCTTCAAGGTTGTTGTGGGAATCACTCTAGGAGCCGAGCACTAGCTTACGAGGTGATTTGACAATGATATTACTGGCTAACCATTCAGAAGGACTCCTAGGAGATAACAAAAAAATGCAACAAGTGTCAGAGGTTCGCTTCGATTCCTCATCTGCCTCCGAAAGAGCTGACCCCTATGATCGGCCCTTGGTCGTTCGCTCAGTGGGGGTAAACATCATTGGACTTCTTCCCCAAGGTAAAGGACAGATCAAGCACCCGATTGTCGCTGTAGATTACTTCATTAAACGGGCTAAAGCTGAACCACTAGCCACGATTACAAAGAAGAAAACAATTGACTTCATCTGGAAGTCGATCATCTGCTGGTTCAAAATTCCTCACTCCATCATCACCTACAACGGGAGTCAGTTCGACAATGAATTTTGTCAGGGGCTTGGCATACGAAATGCCTACTCTTCTCTCCATCATCCGCAAGCCAATGGTTAGGTTAAGGCCGACAACGAGATCATCAAGGGGCATCTTAAGACAAAACTAGTCTAGTGCAAAGGTGCATTGGGCTGAGGAACTTCCGAATGTGCTTTAGGCATATCGGACCACAACTCGGTCAACGACAAGCAAAACGTTGTTTTCTCTGGCTTTCAGAGCCGAGACAGTGGTCCCGATTAAGGTCGAAATGTCATCCCATGAGCTGAGCACTTCTAACCAGAGGACAATGAAAGTCAGTTATGACTTAACCTCGATTTACTGGAAGCAGTTAGAGAAACATCTCAGGTGAGGGTGGCCACCTACCAGCAAAGAGTTGAAAAATATTACAACTCTAAATTAAGGAAGAGAAGCTCCAGAGTAGGAGACCTCATCCTGTGAGAGATCTCCAAAGAAACTAAGGAGAACAACTGTGGAGCATTAGGTCCGAACTGGGAAGGTGTAGACACCCCACCTTCGGCTACAAGGTTGGTTGAGATAGCTGAATAAATGGAGGTCCATACCCCTAAGCCCTATGTCCAAACTCAGCCAAACTCACCCTTGCAAGCCCCAATCCATAGCCCAACTCAAGCTTGAACCCAGTCAACTCACCCCTAAACATCAGCCCGAAAAACCTCCCTTAAGAAAAACCAGTCCCAAAATCCTAAAAAAGTCAAACTTGATGAGTCAACCCGCTGAGTCAAATCACCGAGTCAACTTACCGGGTCAGTCCAGCCCTTGCATCCAATCGACTCACCTTGTCAATCCATCTTTCAAACCCAGTCAACTCACCTAGTTCCGAGCCACAGCTTCGGAGCAACTCCGAACCTCAAACCTGTAGCTTTTTTACTTCAGGTTCGGAGTCTGTACGCTCCGAAGCTGAAGCAGATTTGCAGGGGCCGCACAAAACTATTTATAAGAGTTGTCACTCTCCACAGCTATAAATACCCATGCTCCTCTCCTGTTTCAGCACCCCTCAACCTCTAGAAAAAATCGAAGGATCCACTTCCCCTCTCTTCAGCCCGAGAGTTTCAAGCCCATCTCCATCCCTTTAGCCCATTCCTCTACCAAGGAGAGCTCGAGTGAGAAGAGTCTAGCCCTGGTCCAGCCCAGCCTGACCCTAGTCCAAATCTCCCAAGCTACCTAAGTCCCAATCTTAGATGCTCGAAGCAAATCCTTGCGATACCTCTGTCCATCCAACTACTCTCATATCAGCGTCATCTCATTCACATCTAGCATAAGTGCAACATTTATTATTCCTCCAACCCCCTTGCTTTTCATTCCACTACAAATACTTGATCAGGTCTTAGTGTATGCTCTGAAGTTTGCCGGTTTGCCCGGAATTCATTCATCAGAAACTTTGATCGATCAAACACACAATATGCATCTCGTATAAAGCACCTGTCAGTTCGAGCATATGCTCTGGGCTTGCCTGTTAATGGAACCCTGCCCATCAGAAACTCTTACTGTTCAGACCTACATTCATGCATCACATCATTCAAGAGAATGTACAAGGATTAAATCAGACTTTCAAGTATTAGTTCGATCCTGTGAAGTAAAGATCGTACTTCGGTACGGGAAGGTGGGTACCTAACACCTTTCCACTCTGTAACTGTGATCCCTTACCTCGAATCTCTGACCGCAGATCAAAAGGAGTCATTTTAGAGAAGGAATCTTCGAATCCCTTCTCTAACAATTTTTATGGGGTCTAGCTGACTGTAGATTCGAAGTAACTAGCTAGTGGTGACTCTGGTCTTATACGAACTCATCTAAGCATACCCGATAACAAGGCAATCGAAAAAGCCCTCGAGAAAGAGGCGAGCCAATGGCACAACGGTGATTTATGCAACCTCTTTTCGAAAGGGAGGGTCGGGAGCGCGGAAAGGCGAGTGTCCATAGAATGGCGACTCTGTTGGGGAAGAGTGGTTCCACTAGTCGTGATCCAACTTGAAAAATAGAATCTTCCTGTACTTGAAAGTCAATAGTCCTCATACAATCTCATCTGCATAGCATTTCATTCATAAAAAAAAGAAAAAAAGAAAGAAAAAAGAATAGAGCATATTCCTCACCATTGCGCCTCTTCGGGCTCAACGTCCTCAGAAACAACTTCCCTTCTATAGCATAATTTGCACCCGAGCTCAGCAAGCCATGTTCGACCATGAAGAAGAAGCTCACTTCTTCCCTGCCCTCGACATGGCCGAAGCACAACCTCCAGCGCAACAACTGATTGAGAACACGCCAATCATGCAAGAATTGGCACAAGGAATGAAAGCAATGTGAGAAATGTTTTTGCAATTCATGCAAACACAAGCTACCACAGCAACCAACAATCAAGTTGGCCCAATTTAGCAATCTCAACAGCCTATGCCGGGCCCTTCCGGCCTCTAGTTTAAATCAAGTACAACCATCGAAGTCTGCCCAAGACTACCGACAACAGCTATCTCAACCCTCTATTATGGGGCATTCTTCTCAATACCTTCCTGCAATGACAAGACCGTCTCATAGTATTCCCGCTGCAAGGACTTCCAGTCAATCTATCAAGTAATTATCTCAGTAGATTCCAGCATGTCCCTGCCAATGGGACCCCTTTCCTTTCTCAGCATGTCCCCGCCAAAGGGACCCTTACTCAATTTCAGCACATCCCCGCCGACAGAATTTCAATTCAATTTCTAACAATAGGGACAACACTGGCGAATGCCCACAATGGAGGGTCAGTGTCAAGCCCACATCAATCAACGGACAGTGGCGAATACCCAACAAGGGGGTCACTTCTCAACATCTCAGCCTCCTACAAACAGGAGCACTTTTCAATTCCAGCACATCTCCGCTGATGGGATTCCAGTTAATTTCTAGCAATCTTAAATTCAGCAAACTCCAGTTAATTTCCAGCAATCTTCAATTCAGCAATCTTCAGTTAATTTTCAACAAATTTCAGTTCAGTCTCCAGCACAATTACAGTCATTTCAAGCATAAGTTCGTCAGAATCTAGTTCAATCATCAAATCAAATTCAGCAACCCATAGTTGCTTTCCAACAAGCCCATAGGGTCGAAGACATTGACTACTATGCCGAAGAAGAACGTGCCTTACTGCGAGAGGCACCAATCACTCGAGTAGATCATGCAAGACTGGATGAGTTGCGGGAGCAGTTCCAGACCTTGCAAAATCAACTATAGCAACAACAGGGAATCGATCTACCCTCGACCAAGTTCAGAGACTTGTGTCCATTTCTAGATGCTCAGATACCTCAAAACTATGAGGTCCCAAAATTCAAAAGAAACGACGACAGCGGTTGTCCCACAGCATGCCTCAAGGCATTCTATGGAGAGCTGAGTACAATCGCATGAAATGAAGAAGCCCTCATTCGCTTATTCTAAAAAACTCTGAAGGGCGATGCCCTAGACTGGTATACATCATTGGACTGCCATCGCATCAGGACTTGGGAGCAGCTCTCCCAGGCTTTCGTTGACAGATTCGCATACAATCTTAACATGGCACCCAGGAGAGCAGACCTCGCAGTTCTCAGGCAAAGGAGTGACGAAACATTGTCAGCTTATGTGGGATGTCGGCGAGCTATGGCAGCGAGAATGCGGACACCTATTGACAACGAAGAACAAATCTCTATGATTGTTCATTCAACATATCCTGGCATATCTGGATATCTCATCTCGCATCTATATGCGAATTTCTCTCAGTTGATCCGTGCTGGAGAACAAGTCGAAGCAGGAATCCACGTAGGGACAATCTCCCCATGGCCTCATCAGGCCACCCTGGTCAAACGGAATAGAGTGAAAGGAAGATCTATTAGATACAAAAATGGAAACCACAGCGGTTCTCCTCCTCACCGGACAGAGATAAACAACATCATCGCCACTGCTCAGGGCAACCAATATGCTCCCCTGCAGGGACGTCAACCATATCAGCAGAATCAGGCTTAACATCAACCTCAGAGGTACCAACCACAGCCGTCCCCACCGCAACTAAATCCTCAACCACAGCCATAACTACCCCAACAACAACAACAGTTCAGGGGGAATGGGCAATACTCAAATCAAAACAGACAGAATTTCAGGGAGTTCAGGAAATTCACTCATCTCACTCAGCCACTTAGTCAAGTCATGATTATGCTGATACAAAAGCAGTTACTTAGTCTAATGGCACCCAAGCCTCCTCCAAATCCCCTGCCTCTAAACTACCGAGAAAATGAGTATTGTGCCTACCATCAAGGGCGTAGCCACACCACTGACCGATGCATTACTCTGAAGAATGCCATCTAAAATTTGATTAACGACCGCAAGATTGTCATCTTGATTCCTGGAACTCCTCCAGCTGCTCCTACCAACATTCTTCATAATCCTTTACCTCAGCATCCGACGAACCACAGTTCGTCTCGCAGCCCTGTCGTCAATAGCATAGAAGAGGGAGAGCGCCTCGATCACTTCTTCTCCCATATCCAGTCCATTCATGCCTACACTTATGGGCTAACAAACTCTCATCCAATCCTACAAGGGGAAAACCCCTTCCTTCCTTCAGTCTTCAAGCTGCCAGTACTCCAAGCAGCACCTTCATATGATGCACCAGACGTCTAAGGGCCTGCCCTTTTGCAAGGGGCACCTCACAATCATTCATGTTGGGAGCCGGTCATTCTGAAAGGAGCATAGTCATAAATCAAGCCCCCATACGAACCTGTCATTTTGCAATGGGCAACTTCAGCTCAAGAATAATTCAATCCGCAATGGAGGGATTATACTTATCAGCAGCAAGAACCCATTGTCTTAGAAGGGGCTCCCCCAATCGAGTCAGTCATATTGCAAGGGGCAAATCTTGTCCCCGAGCCACAAAGATGTCCTGGAAGTGTGTCAATTATGCTACAGTAGCTGGGTCGAACAGAGAGACCCCTCGCATATCAAGAGGACCAGTGTTCATTCTATGGGAACCTCCAGCTCCAGGAACAATCAAGCTAGGGCCACGACCTCATGTGATCTATGAAGACAAGCCTCGATATTATCCCTTCAGCACAGGCAACAATGTAGTCCTCAAGGCAAAAGCTCCATATGAGGAAGATCTAGTACCCACAACAACGCAGCTCCAAGAACCAGTGGTCCTAGAAAGAAAAAAAAGAGGAAGATTACAAAGAAGTCCCGTTGCATTACCCAAAATGCACAAAGGTAGGGAACATGAACCCCAATGCGCGTTGTATCCAAAGAGATAATCAGAACAAAGGGGATCCTAAAAGCGCTCTCGCAGGCCTTGGCAACAAACATGAAGCTACATATGATTTTAAAACTCAGCACAAGTCAATCCCTGCCCAAATCTCAATATGGGAGCTACTTTGCACATCTCGCATACACTGAGAAATGTTCGCCAAGACCTGAGTGATGCCCACATCTCCTCAGATACAGCACCCGAAATGATAGCATTGATGATCGGACAACTCCTAGCTCCATGCGCCATCACCTTCACTGATATGAGTTACCACTAGAAGGACGCAACCATGGGCGGTCCCTCAACATAACCTTACGATATAAAGACCTATGTGTCTCGCTGGTCCTTATCGATAACGGCTCAAGCTTAAATGTCTGTCCTCTCAAGACTGCGGAACGCCTGGGAATCAATCCCTCCTCATTTCGACCCAGCACCATGTACGTTAGAGCATTCAACAACACCCGCCGATCAGTGGAAGGAGAAGTCGACATAGAGGTACAGATAGGTCCAAAAGTCTCCACTATCACATTTCAAATCCTAGATATATCAGCCTCTTTCAACATGTTGGTCGGACGACCTTGGTTGCATAAGGTCGGGGTTGTGCCATTAACTTTGCATCAACGGGTGAAGTATATCTGTGGGAATTAAGTGATCTCTGTCCATGCAGAGAAGGAGCTCATCATCCTTCCAATGTTACGGCCACTGAACCAGATATCCCCGTCATCGATATCCAACACTCTGAAGAAGACGTCTTGTTTCATAGTTTCGAGTTTGAGACTGTAAACGCTATCGCCAATCCAGAACGAATAACTGTGGATCTTGTCTTTTCACCAGCAGAACGTCTAAATCTCAAGTACCTCATGAAGAATCATTTCAAATTCAGAAAGATGCCGCTGGTATATAATCAACACAAATGGGGACTCAGGTACAGATTAGTCATCATAAACAAAAGAAAAAAGAAGTTTCGGTGCTTACCCATCCAATTCATTAGGCCATGAGAGCCTTGCAGAGATCCAAGAAGAAATCTACCAACCGCACTACACAAAGGCCTTCCGATGAGCCTAGCTTGGGCCATGTGGCCTCCCATCCGATGAAACTGGATTCTCGAACCACCTAAGCCTTCAAAAGAAGAGGATGAAGACAAAGAAGAAGATCAAATACAGCAGCTTCAGGAGCAATGTACTCTGATACCTACTCCCGTCGCCTCACCACCAATCAACTAGGGGCACAACCTGCCCACTTCAATCCAGCCAACCAGGGGCACAATTGTTCCATCTCAACATCAATCAACAAGGGGCATAACCTACCCATCTCTGTGGAATTAACACCATTAACCACCAGCCAAGGGCAGAAGCAGCCCATCCATTGGACCAAGAAAGGGAAATGGTCAGCCCTGGATTGGTCCGATGTCCAGATTCCAAGCCTGTGTCTCGCTGTGGAATCGAACGAACTGCAATGCGAGGTAAGTGATCTGGGAGGGACTGAGTATGACTCAGATCTCGAACCCGACCAGCGAGAAATAATGGTTATTGGGCCAGACTGTGATTCTCCGCCCAAATCATCAAACCGCACCTCTCCAGGGGAAGGAGTGTGTGGTCCTCAATGGTCATCTATTCTCTTAACTTCTGAATCAGCCAGAGAGTTATCTAAGGGCTCTGGCTTTAAAAAATGCCATTTTAAGTAACGATCGGTACCCTGGGGCAAGCTGAGATCAATCATGGTTTGCAATGCCTGCTTGTTTAGGGTCCCCTGAAGTTCAAAAATTTTAAAAATTAAAAATTTTCAAAAGACAAAAACATCTAGCATTTCAGTTTCAAAAAATTCTCAAAAACCAAAAGGCATTTCTTTTCCTGCATTTAATAATTTGCCAAGTTGGTCTCAAGAGTTGCATGAGTTTGAAGTCAAATCATATGATTTTGACATCAAATTAGACTTTGAACTCATGGGTTTGGACGAAGCTTGGGATGGGAAGATGACGACCCGGCTCCCGAACTAGAGGACTTCCTCAAAAAGTTCAAATCTAAAGCCAATGTTGTAGCCGATGATTTTGAGGTAGTAAACTTGGTGACACCAGAGATCCCTAGGGAATTACGCATTGGGAAATTATTGTCACCAGAGATGAAATAGAGGATGATAGAGTTCTTAGCTCCAAGACTATCCAACTTCGCGTTCTCATATGAAGACATGCCGGGGCTTGATGAAGAACTCGTTGTACATCATCTGCCAACCAAGCCAGATATGAAGCCAGTTAAGCAGAAACTCTGAAGAATGAAGCCAAAATGGGCCCTGAAAGTTCATGATGAAGTCATCAAACAGTACAATGCGGGATTCTTGGTAGTCTCCAACTACCTTGAATAACTCGCCAACATCATACCAGTACTGAAGAAGGATGATAAGATTTGAATGTGCATCGACTTTTGAGATCTCAACAAAGCCAATCCTAAATATGAATTTCCTCTATCGCATATCGACACTCTAGTCGACAACACAGTAGGGTACAAGATCTTCTCATTTTTTGACGGATTCTCTGGTTACAATCAGATCAAGATGGCTGTCGAATATCGCAAGAAAACATCATTTATCACTACATGGGGAACCTTCTGTTACAGGGTAATGTTGTTCAGTCTGAAGAACGCAGGAGCAACATATCAGCGAGCAATGACGGCATTATTCCACGATATGATGAACAAAGAGCTCGAAGTATATGTGGACGATATGATCGTCAAATCTCGCACGATTGAGGGACACTTTAAAGATCTGAATAAGTTATTTAATAGGTTAGAAAAGTACAAGCTCTGTCTCAACCCTCAGAAATTTGTCTTTGGTGCAACGGGAGGAAAACTCCTTGGCTTTATGGTGAGCAAGGATGGCATCAGGGTCGACGAGACTAAAACCAGAGCAATCATCGAGATGCCCCCTCCTAGAACTGAGAAAGAAATTCGTGGCTTCTTTGGCAGAATTCAACACATCAGTCGCTTCATCGCACAGCTCACACCTATCTATGAGCCCATATTCAAGCTCTTTCAGAAGAACGTACCAAAAGAATGGAATGACGATTGCCAAGTCGCTTTCAACCGCATCAAGAAATATCTCATGAATCCTCCAGTTTTAGTGCCACCCACTCCCAAACGACCCTTATTGTTATACATCTCAGTAGCAGCAAAAGCTATTGGCTGCGTCTTCGGCCAACACGACAAGATCGGGAAGAAGGAACAAGCAATATACTATTTGAGCTGGAAGTTCACCGACTACGAGACCAAGTATTTCCCAATCGAGAAGACTTACCTCGCCCTAGTCTGGGCAACTCAACGACTCCGACAATACATGATTGCACTCCCTATTCTCCTCCTCGCTCGTATGGATCCACTTAAATACCTATTCGAGAAGCCAGCACTCATTGGAAGGATAGCTAAATGGCAACTACTCCTGTCTAAATTTGACATCACCTATGTCACTCAGAAGGCAATCAAGGGGCAGGCCCTCGCCAATCATCTCACCACTCATTCTCTCCTGGATTATTAATCGCTCGAAATATTCTTCCCTGATGAGGATCTCTTACTCATCGAAGGTGAAGAGAAGAAGAAGAAAGACGAGTGGACGTTATTCTTCGACGGCGTAGCCAACTCTAAAGGAAGTGAAATCAGAGTAATCCTCTACTCTCCAAACGACGTCCCTATTCCTATCTCAAGGCTCATAGCATTCGAATGCACCAACAACATGACAGAGTATGAAGCATGCATCGCTAGTCTAAGGGAAGCCATAATCTTGGGCATCAAGAAGCTATGAGTATTTGGAGACTTACAACTTATCATCAATCAGACCAATGGCAAATGAAAGACCAAGGACGAGAAGGTGATACCATATCACGTGTACCTTAAAATTTGGTCGAAGAATTCAAAGAAATCACCTTCTCATACATGTCCAGGGCCAAGAATCAGTTTACAGATGCTCTCGCTACTCTTGCATCAATGCTCAAGATCCCAAAAGGAGATTCAGAATGGGAGCTCACAGTCGAAACTCAAGATGAGCCTGCCTTTTGCTTGTAGATAGAAGAGGCCAAAGCCGCCGCTGACAAACCCCGGTATGCCGACATCAAGCAATATCTCAAAACCCAAGAATATCCAGAAGCAGCAACAACAACAGATCATCGAACCATCCAACGTTTGGCCGACCAGTTCACCATCAGTGGTGAAATTCTTTACAAGCGATCCTATAATCAAATCCTCATTCGATGCATCGATAAAACAGAAGCTGCTAAAATCATGAAAGAAATACACGAAGGAATTTGTGGCCCACATATGAATGGGCACATGATGGCGAAGAAGATTCTATGACTTGGTTACTATTGGCTCACCATGGAGACAGATTGTTGCTAGCACGTCAGAAAATGCTTCAAGTGTCAGGAGCATGCAAATCAAATCCATGCCCCCTCATCAGAATTGTACAACCTGACAACTCCCTAGCCCTTCTCTATATAGGGCCTTGACATGATTGAGAAGACGAGTCCAAAAGCATTAAATGGTCATGAGTATATACTTGTAGCAGTCAACTACTTCACCAAGTGGGTAGAAGCAGCCTCATACACCACGATTTGCAGCATCCCAAGTGATCAAATTCATGAAGAACAACATCATATGCCAATATATAATCCCTAACGCTATCATCACAAATAACGGGACCCTGTTCATCAACAAGAAGATGGATGACTTCTTCAACAAGTTCAAGATTCAATGTCATCGATCAAGCCCTTACCGTCCTTAGATGAATGGTGGGGTAGAAGCCGCAAACAAGACGATCGTCAAGATACTCGAGAATATGGTCATAAACTATTGAGATTGGTCAGATATGCTCCCATATGCACTTTAGGCCTATCGAATGTCTATACGGTTTGCTATAGGCGTTACTCCTTTTGAACTTACTTATGGAATGGAAGCAGTTCTACTAGTCGAGATGGAAATACCGTCACTACGGGTGTTACTAGAAAGCGGAATTGAAGAAGGAGAATGACAACGGGCCAAATTCGATCAGTTACAGCTAGCAGACGAAAAGCGCATCCGTGTGCTAAGTCATTCCCAGTGTTATCAGAAAAGGATCGCTTAGCCTTACAACAAGAGAGTCCGAAAAAGGAGTTTCAAGGTGGGTGACATGGTCATGAAGAACATTCTACCGTCACACCTTCTGGATCCCAGAGGAAAGTTCAAACCATCATAGGACGGACTGCTGATCATCAGAGAAGTACTTCCCGGAGGTGCCCTCAGGCTCACCAGCATGAGAGGGGTGGATCTTCCTGAGCCAATCAACGCCGACAAAGTGAAAATCTTTCACGAGGAAGTCATTCTGACCTTAGCAAGAGTTACATTAGTAGAGCTAAAGTCAAGGGGTCGAAGCTAAGACCTCTGAGAAATCATTTCCATCCACCAACAAGTGTTCCAAATAAAGGGATTCAAAGGAAAAAAGAGAGAAGAAAAAGACACAAAAAAAAGAATATAAAGAAAAGAACAAAAAGAGAAAGAAAATGAAATGCCAAAACAAGGCACCCGAAAAAAATCAACCCGAAAGGAAACACAATCATCCATTCATTCATCTCAGAAGGTTCTATAGCTAAGACCGACAGCTATACCATCATAACTCAGGATAGGGGCTAAAAGGCTACCATTAGCAGACAACGATGGATTCATGACCTAGTCGCCGCAGTTATCCAGAAAAATTCAAAAAAAAAAATGTGTGCCTAAACAAAGAGGACGGAGTTAAAACCCGAAAGGGCACTTCGAGTAAAAACAGTGGGCACACAGCGGACTTGGTGAAAATTCGAAAGGGTGCCGAGGATAAAAACAATGTAGCTGTCAAGTGGCAAGCAAGATCAAATACCCGGGATGTGATGAAAACCCGAAAGGGCACCATTGTAAAAAATGACGAGAAAACGCTGGCTGTGGTGAAAACTCGAAAGAGCACTACAGGCAAAAGTGGCTCAAAAGAAAAAGAAAAATAAAAAGTACAAGTACTAAGAGACAAGGGAGTCAAGATCAGCTCAGACAAATCCCAGATCAAGAACAATAAGAAGTACAATCAGGGATATAAACTCTACAAACCCTGACAAAACTCTCAGGAAAGTAACGATTTCTACTGCTTGCACCTCTAGGGAACCAAATAGATCCCACAGAAGTCAATATCGAAACATTGATCAAAGCATTGGCCGAGCCTCAGTTCTGATTCCTACATCCCAGCACAAAATCCAGACACACACTCATAAGACAACTCATGGTATAATAATGTTCATTTCTTTTATATATATCATATCATTTCTTTCAAAATATAAAAAAATACATCATCGTCAGTCATGTACTATGCAAAAAGGGAGGTACAGACAGCCGACACAACCCTCAAAAGCAAAAAAAAATCAATTTTTACACTCCTCCTCAGCCATGTCAGGTAAGTCCACTCACTTATAATGAAATAGCCTCGCTCTCAACCTGCTCACCTCCATGCACAGGTAATGCACCTCATCTCGCTCAAGGCTACGAATTGACGGCTAATCTCCTCAACATCATCTCACAATGATACCAAAGTGCAGAAATCTCAGACAACAAGTGGCCATGAGTGGCCAAGAGAAAGTTGGGTCGATAAATGGGCGCTCCTCAAAGGGTTCATATGAACTAAATGAAGAACTAGCATCCCCAAGAACATCCAACTTATCATCATCGGCCGTCAAGTGCCAGCAAGGAATGCGTCGATATAGAGACTGCTCAGCAACCTAATGCTGATAAGGGGTAGTCACCATCAGAAAAGTCAGCAGCTCAAAACCAAGCAAATCAGCAGTCAGGTGACTTGCCCAGGACCTATCAACCCGAGTCCTAAAGTCGGATGATCTAGCTGGAAGTAATTGACGCCCGATACCCGAGAAAGCAAAATGCAGAACATCCTGCTCATACCCGAACTGCCACAAGGAATCAGATCGGATGATAAGAGAAATAGGAGCGAAAACCTACCAACATCAGAGGAAGGCGATGAGCATCACAAAGCGCTGGAAGAAGTGAAAGCTAAGATAATTCCCAACGAACGTTCCAATCACATAACTCAGCGAACATCCTGCGATATAAGGGCTCGTTCATCCTGATTGTATGTGGAAGAAACTCTATGATATGGCGCATAGATCAGGTCGACGAGTGCCAAGAAATGATACAGGAATGGTCAGCGAAAGATGCTCCCATAGCCAAATCTGATCATGAGAACGTAAAGAGACTCAGCTAAAGTAAACAGTTCTAAGGACAAGAAAGAAAAAGAAAGTACAAAAGGAATACCTGAAGTAATGCACAACAGCTGCGAAAGACACGGGTACGGCCTAGGGCACAGTCAGTCAGCCCATTGAACAACTCAGCCAGGACAAGAGAAATGACTCCTTGCCGATGAACAACTCGGCTCATCACCTCGAAGAGCAAAGGAATCTGAGATCGGCACCATCTCGAGAATAACATCTCAGCTATCAGACAGAACTTCAATGCATTCCGAGAAAGCATGGACCCCGTCACACTCTAAGGGCCTGAAAAAAGATCATACAGCAAGTGTAAAGAGAAGACCACAACATCCTGGCCATCGATTGCAAGCCGAAGAAGATATGGAATCCCGAACCAGTTCTGCGGAGTGGTAGTCTTCGATAAAGTTTTTGGTGAAAAATACTGTGTATAATCCCAAGGGAGACCTGTCAAGCGCGCAAGCTCCTCTAAAGAAGGTCCCATCTCCATATCGTTGAACGCAAACAAGTTCAACGAAGGGACCCAGTCAATTAATGCGACCCCGAGCATCCTCCAATCAATGTCAACCCTGGCAATATGAATCAGACCACCAAAGCCATAAGACTCCAGCT
The DNA here is from genome assembly GCA_003013855.2 of Liriodendron chinense. Taxonomy (NCBI): domain Eukaryota; kingdom Viridiplantae; phylum Streptophyta; class Magnoliopsida; order Magnoliales; family Magnoliaceae; genus Liriodendron; species Liriodendron chinense. Next base: position 356,237 of record PVNU02002925.1, read on the forward strand.
CCCGAATCTCATAAGCTGATAATCTGTTAAGCCATACAAGCAGTCGTGGCAAACAAGAAGGACGAGGAAGCAACTGACAAGTCCTCACAGGAATCCCTTCCAGAACAAAAGGTCCAGAAATTTGACAGCTCCTCAAGGATCAGAAGGTCAACGGGAGAAGGAGAAGGAAAAGCTGGAACCCCTGCGAACTTAATAGTCTTTGAAATATCCCCAGTAGCGACTATGTCTGATATAGTCGCATCGTTGTCCAAAACTGTCACAACCTCAACAGCATGAGAAGACTTGCCCACCTCATGAACAGAGTGCGTAAAGGGCCGATGATCAGGGGAAGGCCGATAATCTCTGTCAAGAAAGCTATCGACAAAGATCACACCTCACATTGTGGTGTCCTGAACAATTTGACCACTAAAAAGTGCATCTGAATCGTCAAGAAAGGCCCTGATGGCCCCGATTGAGGAATCAACAGTCAGATCTAGACCTGCAGTTCTCTCCAGCATAAAGTTAGGAATTCAACTATCACTGTCCAGTCGAAGGAATTATCAGGACATCCACACCGTCCATCATGAAGGGGACATCATCAATGATCACATCAAGTCCACCCAAGTAAGTGTACAGCACATCTTGGCCGTCATCAAGTGCATTCAAGCCGTCAAAGGTATCATCTTAACCATCCATACCGTCTAGGTATGAGATCAGCACATCAATGTCCATCATGACATCATCCTGACCATCGATCACACCATCCACAAGGCTCACACTCGAAGGATGCATAGCCTCACCCATGGCCACTCTCCCCATCTCATCCATATCATCCAACCCCCTCATAATCAATGACCCATTCAAATATGAAATTTCAGCCATCCCACCATTGATGGAAGTATTCAAAGCTCCACCTACCATTAAGCTCAACTTTTCATCAATGCCCCCTCTTAATGCCCCATCTACCCCATCCATTAAAGGTATCTCCCCTCCATTAAAGCTCCATTGAAAATCTAAAGTGTGAGACCCATCATGAACAGCCCCCACAGCCCTTAAATCTCCACCATCCATTACTTGAGAAAGGAGAAAGTGAGAAGAAGACAAAAAGAGAAGAAAGGATGAGACAAAGGAGAAAATCATAGCTGGATCGAAAATCTTGTACAAGGAATTAAGGAGACAACAACAGAAAGCAAAGGAGAATGTCCGAACCAGAGCCCGCACGAACTGCACAAGAGGCAAGATCTCTCGATTGGCCCTGTAGCCTCTGGTAGGTGAGACTGTTAGTCCACGTCAGCAACTAACCCCCTAGGGGCCGCCTAAAGCTCCGATCGACTCTGAATTTTGACAGAATCTGATCTGAATCGCTTGAAAGGTACCCCACCTGTCCAATCCTGAAGAGATACGACCGAAATGGGGCTGACCAAGTCAAAGAGAAGAAAATCCAATCAAGAGTGGCCCACAAACAATCTAAGTCGTCCAAAGGCTAGATAACCATGATCCAAACCATGGAAGAGCTTACATGAGTCATCAAATAGCAAGATCAAGGGTTGGATCGTCAAAAAAGAAGGCCAGAGTCCAAGATCTGATCATCAAGTGGGCCCTCATGGCCAAAAAGAGCAATATGAACCGTTCAAATCATCATCCGCACCATGGAAAGCCTGCTTAGCCCCGCAGAACATTAAAGATAGGTGTTTCAAAGCAAAGCTGAAATCTGGAAAGGTCTTGCATGGCCAAATCAAGCAATCTGAACCGTTCAAGTCATCATCCACACGGTTGAGAACCCTTTTAAGAGAATAGATAAAAATTAAAGCATTAACAACCATCAAAGCATCCGAGCATCATCAAGAAATTCGAGGTAAAATAGAGGTTACATTTCATTCAGAAGGTTTGATACAGAAGAAAAGCAGAAGCCTTAAACATCAGTAGGCCATACATCAACAAATTGAATGCATGTCTCAAAGGAACAAGCTACAGATCACCAACATAATCATCGTCGTCTCTCCTCTCCTCCCGCTCCCGACGGTAAAGGTCCATCAGAGGAGCTGTCACCGATCCTCCAGCATACCTGCGTAGGCCCCCTGGAACATATAGTGAAGGAAGAAGAGGTCCTTATCCGTACAGTAGATACCGCTCATCATAATCACGATCTGAGATCATGAAGCGAAATTCAGGCTGACCCTCGAGAGCATTGGCTATAACATTAAGGTGGTGCAGAACAAGGAAACCTGGCAACGCCGGTGATCTGTCGGAGCAACCTCTCTCCCAAGTACCACTGAAATGACTCAACATTAGAAAGCATGATCCGGAGACACGAGGCTTTATATGCCTCCACGCGCTGAGGAGTATAATAAAGGGGAAAGCAGTCGTATGGCATCCAGGGCAAACTAAAGAAAGAAAATTACCTCACAGTCAGTTGCAGAAAAGCACGACGTATAAAGAAAACAAGATACTTACGTCCTCTGTAGTCAATCCATTTCTATCAACATGCCAGTTATCCCCAGACACTTGGGAATTTGGTCGACGGTTTTGCTGACACCAATGCATGAAACAATACAAAGATGGTTCGACATCATCTCGTATTCTTCGGGACAGGTAAGCGAAATGATTATAAAAGTAGGTCTGGGCAAGGGCAAACACAATGATCGGACAAAGAAAGAAGACAAAAATTGCCAAGGAAGGTTAAGGAGAATACCTCCACGACAGACAAAAATTGCCAAAGAAGGTTAAGGAGAATACCTCCACGACAAGCCAAAAACCTGTAAAAGACTTGCTACTCCGAGAAGTCTTATCAAAGCCTTAGTAAATGCGAGTCAAAATGGCCCCATTCCAATTGTATGAATGATGAAGGTCCTCCATCAAGCAAAGAAATCTAGGATCAATCCTTTCATTCGCATGACAAAAAAGGAATGAACCAAAAGTGTAGGCGATCATTGCCCGTGCTTTATGAAGGGCTTCCAGCTCAGTAGTGGGTACAACAGCAGTGAAAGTGTTGTGAAACCACCGCAGTTTCACTTGGCTACTTTGAAATTCGCTCTCAGGTGGGATGGCTCCCACAAGCCATATCCAGTCATTGGGAGTAACTGAAGCAAGAGAACCCGCGTGGGGTACAATCGCCCCATGGAATGGAAAGCCTATTTGCATGTATATGTCCAGGGGAGTTATCCCCCATTCACCACAAGGAAGTTGAAAGGTATGTGTTTCATCCCTCCACCTCTCACAAAGGGTTGTGAACACCATACGATTGGCACTATTTTTGTGAAAGCGCATCGGGAGAAGACCCGCAAAGGGAGTGTTGGCGAGAACATGTTCAATCATCGGCTGAGGTTGCTCCACCCAAACGTCCCAAAGGTCTCGGGTCCCCCGGCCTTTTATTTTGGAGAGAGGTTGATGTTCCTTGGCTAGGGAATCACAATGGTCCCCACGGAGAACAATGAAGGCAGGGTCATCCTCACTAACTGCTCTACGCCCCCTCGTGCCGTCCGCCATCAGATCTTACAAGCTTGGCAAGGTAAGCTCCTTATCCTTTACCCTATTAAAATCCAAATCTTTATCCAGGAGACCCTTGGACTTTGGATGTGCATGATTCAAATACAAATATACTAAGTCCAATGTCCAACTCCATGTGTCGCCTAGGATATGTGTTGGGCCCATTAAAAAAGAAGAAGAAGCAATGCCCACCTTAAAGAGGGTTGCATGTTATGGCCTAGATGAGGAAAATACACTATCCAATGACACATTTTGGACAACAAATGCACTCAAGTGCCATGAGACCAAAGTGGGATAAGAATCAAGCTTCATATGAAAAAACCCTTTTCAAAGTCCATGTGTGACCAAGGTTTGGTTCACTTTCCACATCAAAGCAATGAAGCCTCATTTAAGATGTTTCCATCTTTTTACATATGTACATGGACAAATGTGGAATAGGAAAAAAATTGGTCCCCAAGAGTAACTCAAATGCCCCACCTCAATGGATTGAAAAGAGCACATAGCCCACTTGAAGAACCATAAGAACCCACTCTTAGGTCAATCATGGGTAACTTATGTGCATCATCTTGGTAAATGTTTTGAGCAACTTATGGGCACCACTTTCTTTACCAAAAAGAAGACCATTTGAACACAAGAGGGCATGGCTTGATGAGTCACCCAACCATCACGAAAATGGTTAAGAACGATGTACATAGCCCACTTGAAAACCAAAATCCAAAGTGCCCCAAAGCATGGGACAAACTTGGGCAACTTATGGGTATCATTATTTCCCACAAATTGAAAAATCACTCATCTTTGAGAAGGATGGTGGATGACCCACCAAATGTCCCAAGAGAGAATCAAGGAGCTAAGATTACATAGATAGCTAACTTGAAGAAGGATGATCCATTTGAGGGTGGTGACATTAAAGGAAACTCTTGAATACCATTTTCCTACAACATGAAAACCGCTTGAACTTAGTGAGATTGTTGAAATGGCTCACTCATGGGCCTTGTAAATGATCAAGTGACCCAAGTCCTCCATTCATCAAAAAAAAAAAAAAAAAACATGAAGAAGAAGAATCCTACATGAACAAAGTGTGGTGGTGCACCCTTGACTAAAAGAAATTCATAAGTTTTAATAGGGCCCAAAAGCCCATCTATGTGGAGGAATTCTAAAAGGCCCACCACACCTTGTGCACAAGGAAAGGAGACCAAGGATGTACATCATAATCAAAAGAGGGTGGAAGAATCGGGCCACTTGTCCATAAAGGCCCTAACTATGAAATCTAGCCCACTTAAGATCCAAGTAAAGAATGGGCTAGTCACTTTTGTCCATACACATGTGAAGAAATAAGGGACCATCCAAAGTGAGCATTGTGAGCCCAAAACTTGAGGTGGGCCCTACCAATCTCATGGGCCCAAACCTTGAAAAGTAGATGAAAAAGAAGAGAAAGCATTTAAGGAAAACATGAAAGGAAAAGAGAGCATGAGAGAGCCCAAAATGAAGTATTGGGCCCATCAAATGCACTAAGGGCCCTAACTTTACTTTGAGCCCATTTAATAAACATAAAGCCCAACTCCCATGAAAGAAGATATGATATTTTACCATGCACACTTGATGAGCATGGTAAAATTACCCTTTACATGCACATGGAAAGAGTATGAGAGAGAAAAAGAAAATTAAAATGAAGCTTGAAATGTCCCTCTCTATGCACCACCTGAGTAGAGGTTGAAAATTGAAAAAGACCAAAAAGCTTGGGCCCACCTTAAGTTCTCTTGAAGTACCTACATAAAGAAAAGAAAGAGAACATGAGAAGAGAAAGTGAAAAGAAAAGCAATAAAATGAAAGAAATGAGTGGTCCATACCTTCACCACTCACCAAAGGAGGACCACCTTGACTGTCCCAAAACTCCACCAAAGCCTCACCACTTGAAGGAACAAGAGGACCACCAAAAGGAAAGAAAAACTTGAAGAAAGAAAGAGAGTGAGAAAGAAGAGAGAAAGGGTGCACGTTGGAAGTGCAAGGGGTGCCCCATGTTATGTAGAAAAGGGGAGGGCACCCCATTACCCAACCCACTGGAAAAATCAGTGGGCAGAGGAGGCTTAGGCGCCACCCAGGGAGCCATTCATCCTCCCATCAAATTGAAATGACCCCTCCCTCTCTCTCCTTGGGAAGAATTCCCCCTTGGGAAGAGTAGTTGCAAGTGAATCCTGTACCTCCATGTAAGAATGAAGTGATGGAGGAGAAAAAGGAGAAAAGGAGAAAGGAATCTTACCAAATCTCATCTTATGAGAAATTGAAGAGATTTTAGCTTGATGATGTGGAAGAGAGAGAAAACCACATGACATTTTCAGAAAAATGAATAGAAATATCATTTCATTCTGCATCGATCTCAACCATCCAAGTCATGATCCGACTGGTGTCAAATCATTTTCAGAAAACACCAAAATTTTCCAACACTGATTTCTAATCATCTGTATAGACAGGGTCTGAAGACCTTAAACTACGTTGGGATCAAGATGCTAGGGGATTTTTAATAAAAATCGGCATCAGTCTTGATCGTCCAAATACAGATCCGATGACTTAGGACTTTTTTCTAAAAAACGTAAAAAAAATATATTTCCAACCTCGCTTGTATAGACAGGGTTCGAAGACCTTAAACCACGTCGGGATTGAGATCCTGAGGGATTTTTAATAAAAATCGGCATCAATCTCGACCACTCGGATCATGATCTGATGACCTGGATCTTTTCTAAAAAAGACACAAAAAATGTATCTTCAACATGTACATATTTTCTGTCCAAAGACCTTAAACTACACTGTGATTAATTTCTCGGGTGACTTTTCTGCTTTAAAACAAAAACTGGCATCGACCTCGACCGCTCAAATCGAGGTCCGATAGTTCGGATCTTTTCAAAAAATCACAAAAAGAATGTCTTTTCGGTATGTATAAACCTGGGTCCGAAGACCTTAAACTACATTGGGATTAACTTCTTGGGAGACTTTCCTGCTTTCAACAAAAAATCGGCATCAATGTCGGCCCTTCGAGTCAAGGTTCGATGACCCGAATCATTTCAAAAATACCAAAAATATTTTATAAGCTTTCTATAAAAGTCTGTACCAATCTCGTCCACTCAAGTTAAAGTCTGGAACTTTCTCAAAAAAAAAAAATGATTTACCATCAATTTTAACTACACAAATCTATCCTCAATGGTTCGAAGATCCTAAAACTACACTGGGATTAACTTCTCGGGGGCTTTCTTTCCCAACCTGTTTTAAACATGGCTTACACTTGATCGTACGGGTGTCCAGAATTCTCTAAGCAGGTAAGGGCTGAGGCGGGCAGAACCCCGCAATCCTGTTCATGTTAACGCACCATGATAGACGACCTTGATTTAGAAGTCGTTGTTGAATCCGACGGATGTTCCCTGTTCCTAAAACTCATGTAGGGGATTCAAGCAATTGGGAGGCGAAGCGCACCCTTACTGGAATTGTGAGCAGCATAAGACTCCAAACTAGATTGAAAAAGGAAATGTGAGGATAGTGACTCATTTTGTGGCTGAAGGAGTCCGTCGAATGATACATGGTCTATTTGCATTGCACATGAGGAACAGGCAACTTTGTGGGTGTGTTGACTGAAAACCCTCAATTCCTTCATCCAAAGATGTAAAACTATGACACTTAACTGTGTGAGACTCGTCTTGCTCGCTGATGTAAAATGGATCGGGTGCCTTACCAACAGTAGAAGTTGGAAGTGGATGAAAATTCCATACCTTTTCCCCATTTGTTAAAACTAGAAAAATGCTCGAAAGGGCAGTTTTTTCTGTGTTTCGTTATTTTGGGAAATTCTAAGTATAGAGACATTCATAGACAATCATAAGAAATCACAAAGTGTACACAAGGGAGGTATCGCAAGGCGAATTTTTATTCTAGAGATTCTGAGATCTTTTACATTCCAGGTTATGATACTGGTCACGAGCCTTTAATTACATCAATGGTTGATCACCCTTGATTAGAAGGCAAAAGACTAATCCGCCGAGGATTATGGTCTTGAGTTCGTGGTAGTAGAGACCTATTTGTTTTCTTGTTATGGACTGAGCCACTTTTCTAGACAAGTTGGATGTTTATGTCTCATTTTCTTTCGGATTGTCCGGGTTGAGGGACTGTCAGGATTTTATCGAGTGGTATAGCTCTGGGCCATGGGCCTCTGGAATACACGAGCATCGAATGTTGGTCGGCACGACCCAAGTCCCGCGCCCGTATATAACGGGTGACCTTAGGAAGGCACTCCACATCTGCCTAGATCGAGGTTTTTAATCGAGTGGTGCAACTCTGGGCCATTGGCCTCTGGAATACATGAGCATCGAAGTGTTGGTCGGCATAACCCAAGGCCCGCGCCCGTATTTTTATGACAGGTGACCTTAGGAAAGAACTCTGCAACTCCTCATCAGCTCAATCGACGGACCCGTTGTCGATGGGTAGGGCATCGACTATCTTTTTCATAGTGATAATCCATAGAAGGATGTTTCAAGCTTTGTTAGAACTCTTTTATTTTTTGTTTCTTGTGATAACCATAATCCCTTAGGTTTAGCCTCAGACCTTTATCTGGGATGAATGGGGCTTTGTACAGTAAAGTAAATGTGGGCGACCCGTCTTCGAGAACATTCCTTCTTCTAAGTACTTTCTGATGATCTATTTGAGATCGAATAGGATTTATCGAGCCAAGATCCTTGAGGATTCGGATTCAATGGGCTGGATCAGCTATTTCCGATGCCTGCAAGTGGCTAAATATCGGGTCTGATGGGTGCCCAGTATATGCCAATTTCTATGAATAATGGGGATCGGTGCCCCGTAAATGTTTAACTCGGTTGTTTCATAGCCTGAGCGCTTTAGCTTTGCCTCAGTGTTTTTGAGATCGCGATTGATTTCATTTAGCATTAGTTGTTTTCGGGCCATCAAGGCACTTCCCAGGGCTAAAAATAACTAAGTAGTGGACCTGTTTGCGGTCTGATCGGGGCATTTGGTGAATACCGTTGATGATTGTCTTTGAACAGGGATGGATCATGTCCATAAGGATTGCAATACGATCGCATTTCAATTCGCTTAGCGCAAGTCAATTTTCGAGCTGACAAGGCACTTCTCAGGGCTGGAAATGACTGAGTAGTGGGCCTGCTTGCCGCTTAATTAGGGTATTTGAGGGTCCTGAGATCGGATAACCTCATAGCGGTGCATGATTATGGTGTATCATGTCATAAAGAAGAGAAGTTTTCCTCTCAAGCTCGGTCCAATTTCGCCCGATTCTCCTCGATTTCGATCATTTTCGGCTCTTTCGGAAGGATTTCTGGAGTTGCCAAATTGGCTAAGTGTTGGTCTTTTTTTGTTAAAACACTAATTTGGGCCATTTATCATCGACTGTTGGAGAATCTGATCTGGAGGATGGATAGATCTCATCAGTATGCATCTAGAAGATGCGGTTTGATCGAAAACTGATCCCGATCGAAGGTGGGCGACACTGTGGAAGTTCCACCCCCCAACCAGGGTCCAAGTGCATGGGGGGTGGTCATGGGCGCATGTAGCATTGTTGGTGGGTTGGTGGGCGGATGTGCCTAGGAGGTGGGCGCATGTGACCCCCTCCCGGGAGCATGTGCCCTCCTTAGTGAAAAATGGAGAAAGGGAAAGAGTTTCGGCGCTTGGGGCATTGCACATGCGCCTAGCCCAAATAGTGGGCGCATGTGACCCCAGCACTTAGTGCATTTTCATAATTTTTCAGCCTCTAGAAAGTGGGCGCATGTGATTTCAGCACTTAGTGCATTTTCGCACTTTTCCTACAAGCAGAAGTGGGCACATGTCCCTTTGTGAAATGAGAAAAGTCAAAACGCTTAGAATTTTTCCAGGATTTCTCCCTTGCACTTTTTTCCGTCGCGGGATATCCCTTTCCGGCGAGGGATTTCGGCGAGGGAAATATCTGATGATAGTGCATTTTGGGGTTCCGACGAGGGATTCCGGCGAGGAAATCCATTCCGGCCAAGGCATCCGGCGAGGGATAACGGAGCGGGCGCATGTACCTTTTGTGTCGCTCTGAGGTCAGAAGGGGATGATGTTAATGTATGTCATCAGGCGAACCTGTTATTTAAAGCAATGCAATCGGGTTCGGGTCCGATTTGACGAGTATTTCCCAGCGCATGTGTTTCTGGAGCGTTTTTCGACGCATGTGTTGGGCAGAAGTGTTGAGTGCAAGGGTCTGGGCGCATGTCGTTTTAGGCTAGGCGCATGTCATTTCCGACGGATTTTTCGGGCAGTTTTCGAAAAAGTGTTCGAATCGTTTTCTTTCGAGTACACGTTGCCGGCACATATGGTAAAAGGCTGGGTGCATGTCCCTCTTGGCAAATTTCGGATTTTGCTCTGCAAGAGAGAAAATTTCCAGACTTCAATTTTTTTAGGATTTCAGGTTCTGACGGGAAACCTCCAAAGGACAGCTACCTTTTCTGGGCTTGCGGTCACTGACGACTGTTCGCTTCCCCAAGTGTAGGGTTGCAATGTAGTAATAATCTCGGTAAGACCGAGGTCGATCCACAGGGACTTATGTAGGAATTCACAAACACATCCAACCGTTTCTATTAAAAGCTAACAATCGGATTTTGTATGAGATTGATGTAAATAACAACTTTGAACTAAATTGAAGGCAAACAATTTAAAAAGGCACTAGGGGTTCAAGGATCCACTTGTAGCAATCCTTGATGCTCAATTCGCTGTGGTTTCTCATTCTGTCAATTATAATCGAAATTTAGATTTATCTAGCCAGATGATAGAGCTGTTAAACCAAACAATCTGTCATATGTAAGGCCAATGTATATGATTCACTCAATGCAAGCTAGGATGAGCATGCTCAATTGCATAGGTCAGTCCCTATTCTAATAAACTAAGTTCATAATCATGATCATCATTAAGTCCTGTCACCAGACAAAGCTAGATCATGATTTGAACTTGAATCAAATCACATGCACAGTCCCTTACATAATTCAGAAAACCAGAAAAGTAGAACTTTGGTAGGAAGTTCCCACATGAAGATCATAGTACTAGAGCGTACTCCAATTCCTCGGATCATACAGGTTTAGACTAACATTCAGCCATTAAGAACTTAAGTAATTCTCTCAAACATCCATGAGTCATCATAAGACTAAGAAAAACTTACTTAGAACTTGTATAAACTTCAAACCATTGTTCATAAACATGAAATTCAATCTTAAAACCAACTTATAACGAATTGAAACATCTTAGATCCACTACAAGCTTCACCTCTTAGCCCTAGCTAAGAGGTTTAGCTGCTCATGATCCAAGGAAACATGAAACAACTAGGAAAAGCATAAAAACAGCAAAACAAACTAGGAGTTGTGGAACTCCGAAATCCACTTCCGCCGCCTCCCACCTTGCTCAAACTCCCCTTAGATACCCTAGGAACGATCCCTAGGTGTCCTTTTATAGTGGAAAGGCTCCGCAACATCGGAATATTCCAGAATCTGCGTAAGCTTACGCAGTGCACAGAGAATTTCGGCACCAAAATAGAAAGTTTCTGATTTTTCATGTGGCCGACCGGTCTGGACCGGTCGGACTGAGCTGGCCGACCGGTCACGACCAGTCGGGCTTGATCTGGCACAGTCCAGGGACTTCTGGAGGTGGAAAAATGCCCTGGCCAACTGGTCAAGACCGGTCGACCCTGTTGTGCTGCGGGTCCAGAGGGGAAACAAGGGATGGCTAACCGGTCACGACCAGTCTAGCCTTTTTCTTCTTCAATTCCTTCTTCTTTTCTTCTTTCTCTGCTTCCTTTTTTCTTCAGTCCTCCTTCAACCTTCATCCAGTGGCTCTAAATGGACCCTTTTCATCTTCAATTGAGTGAAGTCCGCTCTCATTCCTACAATAACAAAACATGCCTTAGATTAGTCTTTAAATTGTGAAAACCATGCATAATGAGTGACGAATTGGTGTTAGAATATGCACAATTAAGAGCTCAACAACGTCAAACCACTTTCAGGTTGGGATGGACCTCCTGAATGAACGGGATGGGGTGTGGAGGTCTAAGTGTTGCAAATTTTGGTACTTCGTTCCTAATTTAGAGCCTTCGGGTCAGCTATTCATATAGGAACATTGTTCCGAGAAGCACGCACATGGAAATAGCTATAGGTGGTTCTATGGATGTCCGAATCTGCTCTAAAATGATAGCTGTAGGCTTTCGGACCCTTTTTGGTCAGCTCCGTACGGGGCGAAACGCATTTCAAGGTGCGCAGGTAAAGATATGCGCCGTGTGACTTTGAAACTTGCAGGGTAAGGGTTTTAAGACATTTCGGATCATTTAACGGTGACCTGCATGTCCCATTCCACTTCGAAATGCCATTTATGAATTTTGGTCACGACTGCACTGGTTAGGGTTGCCTTGGCATTTTCCGGGTTTTTTCGATCTCAAAATTGATCCAAATCGTCGTAGACAGACCGCGGGATGTTGTTTTACTATGGGTGCGAATTTGAGCCCTAACACCCGTATTTCAGAAAATCCAACAAACCACCAAACCATTGCAAAATTAGCCTTCAAAATCACAAAAATATTTCCCTTACTTTCAATAAAACCAATCTCCATCCTGACCACTCAGGAAGAGAATCGGATAAGATATTTGCAAAATCACAAAAATATTTCTACTGTTTTCAATAACACCAATCTCCATCCTGACCACTCAGGTAAAGATTCAAATCGATACTTGCAAAAATTACAAAAATTATCACTATCCTCAGGAGTTTTAAACTCCATTCATCCACTTCATAGTATTGGGATGACGGATCCGATCGCCCGTAAATTGGAATCTTGACCAAAACTGGCGACCAAACACCATCCCAATCACATCCATTTCCAGAAAAGTATCTTAAGGTTATAACCTAAAACCTCCTTCATTCATTCCCAGCAACAAATGCAACAGTGTTTTGGGACAATGAACTTGATCGACCACATGTCAGGATCTTGACCAACCTGTTGACCAAACATCCGCATAAAAAAGAAAATTTTCAAGGAAGTAAAACCCTACAAGCAATAAGCTCAAAAATCACTACATCCCCAGCAAAAGCCAAGTCATTGGACGGGAAGATAATGAGCCAAACCATGCATCCATCATCAAATACGCATCCATATGCATCAGCATCCATCGCATCAATCATCATGTTTACCTGCTTTCAAAATAAAAATCGGTTAGCCAAAGACCCCACAGGCATCCCCAGTGGAAGCACGTGCAAGCTAGATTTCATTTTTAAAATTTAAAAAAAAATCCCTATTTGCAAATAAAAACCCCACGGAGTATCACTCCCTAGAGTGTGTATCTTTTCAAAATCCAAAAATATTTTCTCAGTAGAGCGTGCGGCCTCCAAAACATTAAGAGATCTTCCATATCTCTAGGAAGGAGCCAACGCAAAAATAAAATAAGATTCAATGTCTCGCAGTTTTTTCCAGGACCATCAGATCCAATGCACTCAAATACGGTCGAATTGAACTCTAGTGTCAATGCGGTTGTACCAAATGCCAATATACGAAAAGATGAAGGCCAAAAGGCTCGGTCAAAAAAACCATTTGAACGGTGGAAACGGTGAATTGTAACCCAAGTATCGAAACCAACAAATTGGGTGGAAAAAGTTCACCCGTACATACCTAGGCGTAGATGCCTGAAGTACCTTGAATGAGTCAAAGTTGGAGTAGTGGATCACTCGTAAGGTCGCGCAAACGCAGGGTAGCTAACCACTTTAACGGTCAAGCAAAATAAGTATTCCTGGAGTGATCTGGGAAAGCAACGAGCCAATCAATCACAGGGTCAATAACCTCGTAAGACTACATGGACGTAGAGGCTCTATTGTACCTTTCGATGTTAGTACCGATCGGGAACGGAAGGGTTACGATTGGGTACCTAAGTTGCAGCTCATGTAGGGACAATCGCAACGTTTTCTCCAAACTCCCGCGGTATGTGCGAGTTATCCACTTTCAGACAATCAACTGACTCAGATACAAAGGTAAGCAAAGATTCCAGACTATGATCTATGAATGACCGGGTCAGAAGTGGGGTGTCCACTCGCTTTGACATTCGGTTGCACACAACCTCTACCAAAGAGGGGTATCTGTAGACACCTCACCTTCGGCTACAAGGCTGGTTGAGATAGCTGAATGAATGGAGGTCCATACCCCTAAACCCCATGTCTAAACCCAGCCAAACTCACCCTTACAAGCCCCAATCCATAGCCCAACTCAAGCCTGAACCCAGTCAACTCACCTCTAAACATCAACCCGAAAAATCTCCATAAGAAAAACCAGTCCAAAAATCCTAAAAAAGTCAAACTTGATGAGTCAACACACTGAGTCAAATCACTGAGTCAACTCACCGGGTCAGTCCAGACCTTGCACTCAATTGACTCACCTTGTCAATCCATCTTTCAAACCCAGTCAACAGACCTAGTTTCAAGCCACAGCTTTAGAGCAACTCTGAACCTCGAACCTATAGTTTTTTTGCTTAAGGTGCGAAGTCCGTACGCTCCGAAGCTGAAGCAGAGTGGCCGTACGGGTGGCCCCCTGGGGGCTGCCCAAAACTATTTACAGGAGTTGCCACTCTCCACAACTATAAATACCCATACTCATCTCCTTTTCATCACCCCTCAACCTCCAGAAATATTTGAAGGATCCACTTCCCCTCTCTTCAGCCCGAGAGTTTCGAGTCCATCAATATCCCTTTAACCCATTCCCCCACCAAGGAGAGCCCGAGTGAGAAGAGTCTAACCCTGGTCCAACCCAGCCTAACCCTGGTCCAAGTCTCTCAAGCTACCTAAGTCCCAATCTTAGCCGCTCAAAGCAAATCCGTGCGATACCTCTGCCCATCCAACTACCCTCATATTAGCGTTATCTCATTCGCATCTAGCACAAGTGTAGCATTTATTATTCCTCCAACCCCCCTGCTTGTCATTCCATTACAAATACTTGACCAGGTCTTAGCGTATGTTATGAAGTTTGCCAGTTTGCCCGGAATTCATTCATTAGAAACTTTGATCGATCAAACACACATCATATATCTCGCATAAAGCACATGTCAGTTCGAGCATATGCTATGGGTTTTCCTGTTAATGGAAACCTGCCCATCAGAAACTCTTACTGTTCAGACCTATATTCATGCATCATATCATTCATGAGAATGTACGAGAATTAAATTAGACTTTCAAGTATTAGTTCGATTCTGTGAAGTAAAGACCGTACTTCGGTACGGGCAGAGTGAGTGCCTAACACCTTCCCACCCCATAACCGTCATCTCTTATCTCGAATATCTGACCGCAAATCAAAAGGAGTCATTTTAGAAGAATGAATTTTCAGATTTCCTTCTCTAAGGTTTCTACGGGGTCTAGCCGATTGTAGATTCAAAGTAACTGGCTAGTGGCGACTCTAGTCTTATACGAACTCATGTAAGCATACCCGATAACACGACAACCGAAAAAGCCCTCGAGAAAGAGGCTAGCCAGTGGCACAATGGCGATTCGCGCAACCCCTTTTTTGAAAGGGAGGGTCGAAAGCACGGAAAGGCGAGCTTCCACAGAAGGACACTATAGAGTCATCAGCACAGCTCGGCCCGGGACATATTGGTTAGAGGGCTTGAAAGGTCGGCATCTTCCTCATCCATGCAATGCCGAGCACTTGAAGATCTACTATCAGTGATCGGATTGACTTGTCTACAAGGGCTTTAGGCCCAATTTACAACGAGCACTATATGTGCAAAAATTCCTTGTAATTAGATTTTATGAAATCAATAAAAGCAAACTTTATTCTCCTACATAAGTTGATGATCAAACATAATAGACGATTAAGAGGGCCAAGGCCCAAAGGTGGAGTCTTGTGATCAAAAGCTCAAAAGCTCGATGAGGAAAGGTCGATCAAAGATGACCCCTCCAAGAAGTGTGCCTTAGTTGGAACACATATCAGCCCACGAGGCAAATGAGACCTTAGATCAGGTCGTCAATTACACAAACATTGTACTCCCACGACCAAGCATACTTATTCTCGACCTCGAAGGGGGGGGGGGGGGGGGGGGGGGACACATGCCATCACACAAGCATAAGAAAAATGCCATCACACAAGCATAAAAGCATAAGAAAAATGCGTATGTGCAAATGATTGGTAGCAAAAATATGAAATTTAAAATCTAAAGCCCCAAAAGGGGCATCATCCATAACAAGCCCCAACAAGGGCATCGGCATAAAAAAAAGAGTTTAGAGCCCGACCCGGGCAACAACTAAAAAAAAAAGAAAAAAACTCTAGGCTTTAGTAGCATTGGTCGAAGGGGCCCGAGGAACTTCAGTTGAAGGGGTCCTGTCAGCATCAACAACCTTATGAGCGGTAGTCGGAGCATCAGATCGAGAAGGCTTTTCCTGAGCCCCCTCATCAATAGGTGCGATGTCCAAGAAGGAGAGGTCCATCTCGGGATGCTGGGCCATGATATCGAGACAACATTTCTCGAATCCAAGCTCGACTATAGCCAACTTCTCCTTAGAGCTTCGCTTGGAGAGCAATTGACTCTTTTCACTTCGCATTCAGAGCCAAGCGACCTGAGACCCGCTTCAGCTCAGCCTCCTTGGCCACCATCTTGGCCTCCTTTGCCGCCAAGTTAGTTCGCACAGCCGCTAGCTCCTCTTCCTTTTCTTCAGCCACCTTCACCTTCTCCTCGACCACCCTCTTCATCTCTTTGGCCTCTATTCGATACCGATTCACTATCTCCTTGAGCCCAGGACAAAATCCCCTTAGCTCAGGTCATGAAATCCCTAAGAGTCAGGTAACTGAAGGTGATTTATTGCAAAACAATAGGAGTTAAATTTTTAAACAAAGTTCCTAAAGGACAACGAAAGGAATCATGTGACCACGAATAACTCACCTTGGTAGCATTGGCCTACATTGTTTTGAAGATCCTCTCCTCCGGAGCCTTCAAGAAGGCATCGCCCCTAGCCTCAGGGACGCCCTTATAGGCCCACTTGCAAAATTTGTACAAGTAGGATGGGACATCGGACTGACAACGTGAGACCGAAAGAGGAGGCTAAGGGGCCGAGCCTTCCTATTGCCCCGATCTCCTCTCGGCTCGACGCCACTTGAGCTGTCAGGTCAATGACCTCTGTGGCTAGGGGTGGAGGAGTAGGATGTGGCAACAATGGCCATCCTGGCCTCGACTGAGGATAACATGGGAGTAGACCTTGCAGAAGCTAGTGAGCAGCCTTCGAGCAGCCCTCGGGCCTTTGGGGATGACCCTCATCTTCTTCATAACTCGAAGTCGCTCCATCTCCTCTCCCGTAGGAGCTTTTCACCTTGGCGGAGGAGCAAACATGCCTAGAAATAGACAAAGGGAGTGAGCAGTAAGAAATTCAGAGCTACACTACTAAGTAAGGGGCTGGTCAGGACAATTACCTTCTGGGACAAGGCCGGCTTAATACAAGGATTTGAAGTAAAGGAGTTCCTTCTGGCTATGACGTGAACCTGGATACTACCATGCGATCCGGATCTGACCTGACATTTGAGGGCTTAAGTCAGGTTGCTTCTCCCGATTGACTGCATGCAAGGAAGAACAAGGTTAGAGCTAAGATCATATAAGTTTTGTGACAAAAGACATACAAAAGAGACTAAGTACAACTTCCCGACTTGGACTGGAGAAGCACTAGGGGACCCAGGATGACAGAGTCCTCAGCTCAGTTCAGGATGCCTCCCATCCCTTAGTTGCAAAGAACCAATTGTCCTTCCATTTCTTGATGGAGAAGTGTGGACACTCGTCTTTCCGCGCTCCCGACCCTCCCTTTCGAAAATGGGTTGCAGTGAATCACCGTTTGTCACTAGCTCGCCTCTTTCTTGAGGGCTTTTTCGGTTGTCGTGTTATCGTTGGGTTAAACTAGATATGTTTGGATGAGTTCGAATAAGACCAGAGTCGCCACTAGCCAGTTACTTCGAATCTACTAGTCAACAAGACCTCGTAGAAACGTTAGAGAAGGGAATCCGAAGATTCATTCCTCTAAAATGACTCTTTTTGATATACAGTCAGAGATTCGAGGTAAGGGATCATGGTTACAGGATGAGAAGGTGTTAGGCACCCACTCTGCCCGTAACGAAGTACGGTCTTTACTTCACAGAATAGAACTAATACTTAAAAGTCTGGACTAATCCTCGTACAATCTCATAAATGATATGATGCATGTATGTGGGTCTGAACAGTAAGAGTTTCTGATGGGCAGGTTCCGATCAGATAGGCAAGCCCAGAGCATACGGTCGAACTGACAGGTGCTTTATACGGTATACATAATGTGTATTTGATTGGTCAGAGTTTCTGATGGGTAAGTTCCAGGTGAGCCGGCAAACCTCAAAGCATACGCTAAGACTTGATCAAGTGCTTGTAGAAATGATAAGCAGGGAGGTTGGAAGAATAAGAAATATTGCACTTATGATGGATGCGAATGAGATGATGCTGATATAAGAGTAGCTGGATGGACGGAGGTATCGCAAGGATTTACTTCGAGTGGCTAAGAACGGGACTTAGGTGGCTTAAGAGACTTGGACCAGGGTCAGGTTAGGTTGGACCAGGGCTAGGCTCTTCTCACTCGGGCTCTCCTTGGTGGAGGAATGGGCTAAAGGGGTGGAGATGAGTCGTTTCTCACAGAGGAGGACTTGAAGCTGATGGATGATGAAACAAGAGGAGGGGGATATTTATAGCTGTGGATAGGGCTGTAAATGGTTGGGTTCGGGGCGGGTTTAGCCAAAACCAGACCCGCCCATTTACTAAACGGGTCTGGGTCCAAATTTTAGACCCAGACCCTTTTATTAAATGGGCGGGTCCGGGTTAGGTCCGAGTCAACCCAGACCCATTTATAAATAAATGGGTCTGGGTCTGGTAGAGGGAGATCCACCCAGACCCATTTATAAATGGGTCGGGTCTAATGGGTCCGGGTCTGGATCGAGTATGCAAGCATTTTACAAGGCTTAAAATCGGGTCTGGGCTGGATGGGTCCCTTAAAACATAAACCAAACCCGCCTACTTACTAAATGGGTTCGGGTCCGGTCCGGTCGGGCCTAATATAAAGGAAACCAGACCCAGATCCATTTAACAAATGGGTCTGTTCTTGGACCTAGACCCGTACCATTTAACAAATGGGTCGGGTCTAAATGGGTTGGGTCCGGGTACCCCATCGGGTCCGCTGACCCATTTACAGCCCTAGCTGTGAAGAGTGGCAACTCTTGTAAATAATTTTGGACGGCCCCCTGGGGGCCGCCTGTATGGACTCCTTTAACTTTGGAGCATACGGCCTCCAAACCTAAAGCAAGAAAGCCCTAGGTTCGAGGTTCGGAGCTGCTCCGAAGCTGCGGCTCGAAACTAGGTGAGTTGACTGGGTTTGAAAGATGGACTGATAAGGTGAGCCAACTGGGTGCAAGGGCTAGACTAACTGGGTAAGTTGACTCAGTGATTTGACTCAACAGGATTGACTCACCAAGTTTGACTTTTTAAGGATTTTGGGACTGATTTTTCCTATGGGGGGTTTTTCGAGCTGATGTTTAGGGGTGAGTTGACTGGGTTCAAGCTTGAGTTGGGCTATGGATTAGGGCTTACAAGGGTGAGTTTGACTGAGTTTGGATTTAGGGTTTGGGGGTACGGACCTCCATTCATTTAGCTATCTCAACCTGCTTTGTAGCCAAAGGTGGGGTGTCTACAAGGAGGGAAGATCACCAATCAAAGGTTCACCTCTCATCGACCAAGGCAACAAGTAATACTGGTCCTTCAAGCCCGGGTTACGTTTTAATTGATACATATGCACGAGCTTGTGTGCAGTGAGCTAAACATTACCGACCCAATGCCACAGGGCGTAGCAGCTAAAGATCATCCTCCATTAGCTGGGAACGAGCTGATCTAGAGCCAGATTCATCATGATGAGATACTCCCTCCAAAGGATGAAGAGGCAGCTGAAGGCCACACTCGAAGAAAGCTGAGAAGAGTGCGACCTCGCCTTCATGAGGTCATCTCGAAACTTCACCCCCATCGGGGAGGCGGAGCCCAATCAAGCCAGGAATACCATAGTCCTTTCTGAGTTGGCTCAGGTCGGACTTGGTGAGTTTGGATTTGAGGGACTTGGCCGTTGGACGACCAGCCCCAGAGGTAGAAGCCAGGTTCTCAGCTTGGTGTTCCGTGATCGAAGGAGGAATCTCCTCCTGCCCTGCTTCAGATGGGGCCTCATCATGTACGATGTCCTCAGGGTCCTCCCTGAGGTTGAATTGGCATCTCCAAAGGACGAATTCCCTGACTTGCTCATATTGGATAGTTTTTATCCGAGACATATTGTTAGAATCCTTGACCTTCGGCTACGACATGACTCAAGGAGAAAACGGAAAAAGAAAGGGAAAGAGAGAGCAACGACCAACAAGGGCCCTAGATCACTTGGGCCAGGAAAAGAAAATGTATCGGATGAGCTCTGGGATGAAGGACAATGATGGACGGGCACAGAACTCTGGTAAGATTAACAACAGGGAGTAGGGAAGAAGGAGAGAAGTGAGAGAGGGAAATCCGAAAAAAATTCTCTAAGTCCTCTATTTATATCCCTACTCACGCCAGCACCACGCTCGTGTTGATGCCACGTGTCACCACGAGGCAGCCTCAGGAGATGAAATGATGCAACGGTCGACCTGCCCGCTCCACGTGTCGCTTTTTGATTGGCTAAGCTGCCGAGTAATGATTTCTCTAGCACACCTCCACCATGCGTCAATTGCCCATTCGTTCGAGCCTCTGAAAAAAGCTGCCACGTCGGCACATTAATGATAACCTCCCCCACCCATTCTGCTGACGATGTTAACAGGGAATTTTAAGATTTCAAAAAAGATCCGCGCTTGCTGAGATCAGCTCAATGTTTTCTCTTTCCTCCCGAGCTGAGCAAGTCAGGCTCCAGAGTAGGGGGCTACTGTTGTGGGTAAATTCGAGCTAACCTCAAGTCACAAGGAAAGCCCATAGGCCACGAGCCCAGGTATAGGTCTTCGGGCTCACACAATGACATCGGGCGCAAGATTGCCGACCATGACAGGAAGAGAGTCAAGGACCAAAACCGATGTTACAACAGATCGCCCTTTATGAAGGTCATTTTGAATATATTAAAACAACCCAAATTAGGTTGTTCTACTGACATGGCAGACGAACAAAGAGCTCAGCCTCGACCTATATTCCTACTAGGCCAACCTGGGTCACAATCGCTATAAAGGTACGCGGAAGTCCAAGGACGGGCTCAAAAAAGACGAACACGTCTCCTAATGTTATAGGCGTGATCCTTGACTCCGGAATCATGCCTTCAACGAGCATAATGCCCACGATCGTAGCCATGATTGTGCCCTCAACGGCTCTCTGATAGCACCTATAGAGGCACTCTCCCACAACCTAAGATACGTACAAATCGACCAAGAAACTTGTCTCTATTCTCCCATACTCAATTGACTTAAGTATTGGAGGGCTAATGGCCGGACTTGGCCAGCCCCCTTAGCTTTCCTTGTGTTCTACAGGATCCACCAGAGTCTGCACGCATGCAGGAGATTAGTGGCATCCATCCGACCAAGGTGGAGATTAAGTCATCTAATCTGTTGTCCAGTTCTCAACGACAACGGTTGGTGTTCAATCCTCATTGTTTCATGTGGTGTGCCCCACCTGAGTTTTGAGATTCTGTCATTATGTGGTCTTTCGAAACTGATGGACGGGGTGGATTCGTCACAAGCATCTATGTGGGTCCCACATAGCTTCCGACCATAGGCATTTCTGGGGTGCGAATTAGGTGTTACCCCGGTAACAGCTTAGTGGGTGTTACCCCTACAGTATGGCCCACATGGATGATATTTTGTGTATCCACTCCGTCCATCCGTTTATTCAGCCCATTGTTGGATAAGTTTCCAAAACTTAAGCAGATCCAAATCTCAAGTGGACCATACCACTGGAAACAGTGTGATTGAGTGCCCCACCATTAAAAATTCAAAAGAGCCCATAGTAAGGTTTTGGTAATGTTTATTTGCAATCCAAGATCTTGATAATGTCAATAAGGTCTTGATGAAGGGAAAATATAAATATCAGATTGATCCAAAACTTTTGTGGCCCACAAAACGTTTTTAATGGTTATTAATCACTGTTTCTAGTGGTATGGTCCACCTGAGAATTGGATTTTCTTAAGGCTTTGGATCATATCCTAAAAATGATATGAGAAAACAGATAGACATCTATACATAAAAAATACATCACGATGGGCCCCACACGGTATGGGTAACACCCACTAAATCTGATTCGCTCCCGCATTTCTGTGGGCCGGGGGGACAGGCAATTTGCGTTCCAGGAGCATTCCCTCCTGCGACCTAACACCTCCCCAGACCTTCTCTTCCCTCCCCAAAACCCAAAACCAAAAACCCCACCACATGGCGTTGCAGCTCCGCTCCAGTTGTAGAAAAACGCTACAAATACAAAACCCAAGCCTCTGTCATCTCTTCTCTTCTTCTTCCTCCTCCAATGGCGGAGAAGACGATAAACCCCCAACTGCTTCTTCCTATCTAAGCCAAATCAAAGCCAGCCTCCGCCAATCTCCTCCCCCTCAATCTCGATCTCGAAGCCCTTCTCCTCCTCTTCCCCCTCCCAAACCCTCCAATATCACCTCCCTTGAAGAAATCCGCAAAAACCTCTCCGAATTCCGCCGTCGATCCGCTGCCCCATCCCCTTCCGACGGCCGCGATTCCTCCTCCCCTCCCACCATCTCTTTTCAGGATCTCTACAAGAGCAATGTCATCGGCAAGGCCCCCAATACCAATGCCGACTCTGCCAAGCCGTCGTTTGAGTCGATCCGCGAGAGCCTCCGCCAGCTCCGGTCGTCGAATCCAACGGCTGGGACCGATCGGTCGAGGGGGCTGCAGGGGGAGATCCGGAGCCCACTTTCTCTGAAGGCCTTGAAGGAGAGCTTGAAGCTGAAGCCGCCGGAGGAATCTGGGATTGGCTCGGAGCAGCTGCCTAGTTCAATCTTTGGGCGGGAGATGGGGGAGGTGAAGACGGAGGCGGAGTCGCAGGCAGCAAGGACGGATTTCGTGAAGATGTATAGTTATGGGGAGTTGGGAGAGAAGCTGAAGAAGCTGAGGCCGGCGGAGGCTGGGAGTAAGAAGAAAAAGGAGTGGTTTTCGCTGGAGGAGTTGAATGAGAGGCTGAGGAAGCTGAGGGAGATTGAGGAGAAGGAGACGGAGACGGTGATGGGAGGGGTGTCGTTTAAAGATCTGAGGGATAGCTTGGTCAGGTTGAAGAATTCATCTGATGCCAGCACTAAGAAGTCTTCAAGTAAGGTTCAATCCTTCCCATGATTGCAATGTATGAGCCATCTTGGATGGGAGATGGCCTGATGATGTGCCCCATTGGATGATCCTAACCATCCAATTGGAGCCCATGAAATGCAGACCATTGGCTGTAATCGTCTGTTTTGCAAGCCACCAATCGGATGGGCTAGAATTATTTGAGAGGGAATAATGCACCTAGAATTACATCAAGGGAGATATTGGGGTATGGCCGATCATATGAACAACTTAGATTACTGGAAGTCGGTGCCCACCTGTGCCATTGCTGGTACAAGCAAAAAAATGCCATTCCTTCTATTGTGCATCATGTAATACCTTTCTTCCCCTTTTTCTTTTCATTTTTGAGGCATTTTCATAGATAAACTATGATTTCTAAGGGGTCTTTTGGATGCCTGTTAATGGTTTAAGTGGTAAATGATTTACAAGTGTAAATCATTTACAGCCTGTCCTGTTTGGCTGTAAGCTGTAAATGATTTACAGGTAAATGATTGTCCGTGTTTGGATAGCCTGTAAATTGTTCGAGTTCTGTAAATGGAGAGCCAATATCTTTGAAAATATAGCCGTTAGGTAGTAAATGGAGAGCCTATAAATGAAATCATAGCTTTTTTTCCTGTAAATCAAATGGGGCTGAGGTCTGTAAATGATTTACAGCCTGTAAACTATTTTACAGTTAAATGGTTTACACTCTGCGTTTGGATGTTGGAAAATGACTGTAAGGGCCTGTTTGTTAACATTGAAAAAAATCACTGAATGCGGAGCCTAGAAAGCGCTTTGCATTAAGTGTTGTTTGTTAATGCCGAACCCATAAAGTGTTCCATGATTTTCCTTGATTTTTTTTTTGGCGATGGAGGTCTGGCTTAATGGTGAATATGAAATGCGCTCCGCTGATTCTTCTCAAAAACAAAAAAGTTTCTTCCAAAATTGCCCCTACACACGTTGCCACAAAGACCTTACGGTTTTGATCTTTGGCCACTTGAAGTGGGCCTCACCGTGATGTTTTAGTGAAAATCCACCTCGATCATCAGGTGAATCACTCCATTTAAACCGTAGGGCCCTGTACAAGATTCAAGTGGGCCATTCGAAGGAAAACAGTTTGGGAGAGGGACAGTGCACCCTTTAAACAAATACGTCCGGGCTTGATTTTTTTTATTTTCAGGGACCTCCATGATGATTATATGAAAGCCACTTCAACCATTACGTGACCCACTCAAATTTAGGCCCAAGGCCAAAATTCAGTCCTATTCGTGATTTAGGTGGGGCACATCGAGGGAAACAATTTGGACGGTGAGTGTCGCCTTGTACATTGTTTCTTAATGTGTGGTCCATTTGAATGGCTGGTTTTTTCATCCCTACACATAAAATTGCGTCAATCACCTGATAGTTGGAGTGGATGTTTGACATACACGATGGTGGGGCCCACCCTAGCTAGACAACAAGGTTATGTAAACCTTACTGACGGCAACCTAGCAACAGGTTACGTAACCATTTTTTACTCAAATTTCATGCCGGGACGTGGATTTTGTGGCGGTGGTATGTGAGATGTTGGGCACTGTGGGGTCCATAGTAATGTATTTGTTTTATACCCACGCTGTCCATCCGTTTGCTAGCTTATTTTAGGGAATGGGACAAGAAATGTCGAGTGTCAGCAGTCTTCATTTGCAACACTTTTTCAACTTTTTCCTTTTTTTTTTTTTTTTGGGGAGTTGTTTATCTATATCGGTAATGGCTTCATCTTGTGCGTTAGATGCCTCGTCGTGGTACTTGAATAAATCTGCCACATGGAAAGTCAAATTTTTTTTTTTAAAGGTAACATTACCAGGGATTGAACCCTGGATCACTCACATTGAAAGTCGATGAGATATTTAGGTCATCTGGCAACTCAATTTCATAGTCATTGTTACTCAACTTCATCTTGACTTTGCATGGACCAATCTTATTGGACTTGAGCTTATTGTAAGTTTCCGTCGGAAACCTTTCTTTGCATAGATAGACCATAACCAAGTCACCTTCCTGATATATCTTTTCACACCAATGTTCGTTCA
Organism: Liriodendron chinense; assembly: GCA_003013855.2. Classification (NCBI taxonomy): domain Eukaryota; kingdom Viridiplantae; phylum Streptophyta; class Magnoliopsida; order Magnoliales; family Magnoliaceae; genus Liriodendron; species Liriodendron chinense. The sequence continues at coordinate 381,098 of PVNU02002925.1, forward strand.
CAGCTTCTCGGTACCTGGTGCTGCCGCCTTCAATCTTCTTCTTTATTTGAGTTCGCAAGTCGTGGACGTGCTTGGTGAAAGCATCAACATCTTCGCTCACTTGATCTTGTATGGATAATGGTATTAAGTCAAGTACATGATGTGGACTTTTCCCATTTACGATCTCAAATGGAGATTTTCTAGTGGTATGATGTACTGAGTTGTTGTAGGCAAACTCAACTTGAGATAAAGGCAATCTCCCCCCTAAAACTAAAAAGGAAAAAAAGGTCATGGTGTTTGCATGGATGGTGGGGAGGAACCCAATGCTAGTAGTTGATAATGTCCAGAAGAGATTGATGGTGTTGCCTTATTGTTATGTGATGTTCATACGAGAAGCGAGGACGGTGGACCATTTGTTCATTCATCGCTCCTCTCAGAAGGTGTGGTAGAGAGTTTTGGCGGCTTTGGGAATGTCATGGGTCATGCCAAGACCATTGCAAGCCTCTTTTTGCATGGCATGGGGGAAGGGATGGAAGAAGGAGAGAGTGGTTTGGAGGTTGGCCCTTGTTGTGATTATTTGGGCTATATGGGGAGAAAGGAACAAGTGGAGTTCAGTGAATAAATGTGGGTTAGAATAGGATGCGTCTATAAGAGAGCTAGACTTGATGTAATTAGTTGGGCTTCCTATCTTAGGGACTTTGGCCAAGAAGATTGGCCCTTGCTTTTTGGTCTTTAGTTGTATTGATACTTTGAGCTTTTGCTCTTATTGAATAAAAGTGCATAACCTTTTAAAATAAATAAAAAGTTCGTAGAAGCAGAAACGACCATAGGAAACTTGGGGGGTAGGCACTGCTGGAAAAAGTGCAAATTTGGAAAAATTGTTTCCCCCCCTTAAGATTGATTAAGTGTTTAACCAAACAAACTTAAAGCCTAAAAAAGTGATTTTTAGAATCAAAATCACAAAAAGAAAAGCATTTTTTTTAAGCAAAAGCCACACAGGCACTAATACTTTGTTGATGTTTCTCAAAACATTTCTCACAAAGTCGGTAGGTCTAAAATCTCTAGGATTGTCAGTCCCCCTAACAGAAAGATACGCCCTTTATGGAACTCCAACAATGTACCCACAAGCAGTGTTTGAGTTGGGTGTGGAAAGGCCAGTGTGGGACTATTCTCGTTCGGGGCCTTATTTCAAGCTACACCAAAAACCGCCTCTCTGAGTCTTCTTTGCAGAAACTTCACTCTAAAATCCTGTCCCTATCTTCCAATATTTGTCAAACAGTAAGCCATTTAGTGTGAGCCTCTAGGCCCTCTACCATGTATTGATTTAAAAAAAAAAAGGCTTATGGCATGGCTGGTTCTGTAGTCTGTGTAAAAGTGGAAGGTTGATATCTGGGGGGCAGCCGGTCCTAAAACTTTCACCAATCTACATTTAAAAGCGGATCCTAAATTTGTAGGAGAAGGCTGCGATGATGATGATGTTTCAGATACTTTTCTAAGTGAATTATATTGTTGGACACAAAATTAATTCCTGCTAGGTGTTCTTGCTAATGAGTCTAATGAGGCTGCTGAGTGCTGAGTCTCTTTCTAGATATGTAAGGATGACAACTTTATGAACTTCTGCTGATATAATCTTTTCTGTTAAATTAACATGGAGGAAATGATTCAGGAATGCGTTAAGATGTTGTGAAGCACAGCGGTGTGGAAATATCAGGTTGCAGTGCAACCTTGACAATGAAGAAATCAAGTCTGTTTGAGCGCACTAAAGTGGCCAACAAAATTTTAACGGTGAACATCCTTAGGAAGTGAAAATTTTATATTACTGAATACATGTGTGAATGAAGAAACAATTGACTACCTTTTTATTCATTGTGTTACAGCTAAAGAGATCTGGACCTTCTTTCTTGTGAAGTTTGATATTCATTGGGTTTTTTAACATGTCAATTGGATCAGTGCTGCTAGAATGTATTAATGGACCTTTTTAAAGGTTGTAAAAATTGTCATGAATTCTTGTTTTCTTCAGGATTCTATGGGGTATTTGGAAGGAAAGAAATGGCAGGATTTTCAATAGTAAACTGGTGTTTGGCGGTGCTTTAAGAAGCAAATTAATGTCTTTGATCATGGTTGGGCGCTTGCAAGGCCAGATTTCAGTAGCCTCCTTTTTCTACTTTCTTGTGGATTTCAGTCGTCCGGGCTAGTGTGTCGAGTCTTTTCGTCCTCTTTTATTTCCTAGCTTCTACTGAGGAGGTGACAAGAGGTTCACCTCTTGCCTTGCTGATATTGCTGTATCTTTTTGTTCTTTTATTTCCTAGCTTTTCTACTGAGGAGGTAATGAGAGGTTCAACTCTTACCTTGCTGCTATTGCTGTATCTTTTTGGTCCTAATCCCCCCCCCCCCCCCCCCCCCCGCCCAACACACACACACACACACACACAAAAAAATCTTGCAGGCATTGTTTCTCACATGTATAAAACCTTCTGTAATCTTTTGTTTTATAAATTAGTCTTCGGACTGATTGCATTCCCTTCCTCCCCTTTATCTTGTTTGTTCTCCACACAGATTAAATATTTTTGTCCTGCATGATAGTGATTGCAAATATTTGGGTTTTTTATTTACTTTGTTTATTTTTTCTGTTAACAGTGCAGAGATTGGCTATGTTGGGCCAGCTTGGTGGGCAAGTTACCCCAACCTTTATGTTATTACCTCCTAAGGATCAATTGGTTGAAAAAGTAAGCAATCTTTGATTTGTTTCTGTATGCTATTTCTTTTGTATGAACATTTGAGTTTTTATTTCCAGATTGATGCTTCTGCATTGCTTTAAGACCTTGTGATGCTTAATTCAAGGGCTAGGTACATTGATATAATTTGTAGATGGGAAGTTCAGAGTTGTGATTATCTGCTTAGTTTTGTGGGAAGATTGAAGTGCCAACCATAGTGACAAATCTCGTTCTCAGCATGGGAATGTCTTGGGAGATTTTCAGATTTTGATGTCTCTCTCGATGTTACTGGGAAAATCTAGATGAAAATAAAATATTAAAAATATTTAGTACAAATTATAAGTTAAAAATTAATAAATAATTTTAAAATTAAAATATATGTGAAAATATTGTGCGATATTTGTCACAGTGGTTCTTACTGGATAAAAGTAGAAATCTCTCTCCCTAGATTCACAGAAAGTCGGCAAACTTTTGTAAGGTTTACATCCTCTTTCAGAGGATAAGGCATCCACAGTTCAGTTGCTAATGCTTATTTTGTGATATTTGTGGTGGTTTTCCATCTTATTACAGAATACATTAATTTGATCAACTCATAATGAGCTGTTATAATTATTCTTAGTCTGGATTTTTCAGTATTTCCACCCAGATAACATGTCTTCAGCAGAAAAGATGAAGCTGGAGCTTAAAAGGGTTAGAGATGAGTTTAAAATGTCAGAATCAGATTGTGGATCTTCACGTGTCCAAGGTAAAGACCTTTGTCTTCCATATCTTTCTGAGTTCCATCATTGGGTAGATATCTTAATTAATTTATTTTTTGCTCATGCTTATAATTGAAGAGAATTCTTAACAGATGGCTTTCCTTTTTCCATCTGATCTGCTGTTTTGATTGTATTCTGTCTGCATCTAAATTTTCTATCTCTATGTTTGTTTCACTATGTTGGCTTGTTTCCTAGGAATAAATAATTAAGTTCATCAAGCAGTTGAAATTGGATATGTTGTCCTTAAGCTGGTCCTTGGTCTAATAAGAGGATTGTGAGGGACCCCCCCCCCCCCCCCCCCCCCCACACCAAGGCATGGTTAAAAATGTTCTTTTCCAAGGATAAGTATGCACAAAACTTATTAAATAAAAAATTCCCAAGCAAGTCCAAACTGATAAAGTTCAAGAGCTATTATACAAGGGATATGGTGCCAACCCCTTCATGAATTATGATCTACTCTGGAACTTGCAAATTAATTTGCCTGACAATTGGCTTCTTGATGGCATTCAGGAGAAAAAAAGAAAAGGTTGATTGACTTCTTAATTATAGCTTTGAATATGCCCTGATGAATTGTGGAGGACATGCTTTCCCTCCTGAACTCTTAAGTAAACAAATGTTGACAAGTGTCCCCCCTTAATGATCTGATTATATTTTAAGAATCACATATGACCCAAATCCTAGCTTGATAGAGATGGCTGAGTCCAAATTGTCATCTTCTCAAGTAAATAAATAAAATGTGGGTGAGTAACTTTGCTCGAGTTCCAATATTTTGAGGACTGACATGCAGTCCATAGTCTGCATTGCTTCTTGATGGTGGATCTAAGATCCTTCTGCTCAAGCAATTTGGCAGCCATTGCTTGCTTTTAAACATCCAACTCTGCTGTCATCATCATTGATCAGCGGCATATGTAAGGCCTCCTGATTACTCATTTTCCTCTCCAGTTTGTTTTCCTACTTATGCTGCTTCAATGTGTTTTCTCATTATCTCCTATATTTGTTTGAGGACAGCATCATCTGCTAGTTACCTGTTTTCCCCGCCTTGTTTTTAGGTAACTTTTCCAAAAACAGGGTCCTGCAATACATTGTTATTACACTTCACATTTGGCTAACATTCCCAAAACATGGACTGAAACGATTATTATGTTGTACATAATGCTTCCCACTTCTCAATCATTTCCATTTATGCAATCACAAGTTTTCAACAATAACTGAGAGAAAAAAAAAGTTGTGAGTTGTGACTGCAGCTTAGAAACATGCAAAACCATGCAAGACATAGATGCATCAAGTTGTCTCGTGCCCTCTTGTGGGAATGGGCTCAAGTATATAACGTTGAGTCTTGGTGTCTACCTCCAGCCCAGTAGGATTAGGGTGTCTTTTGTGCCTGAATCATGACTGGTTGATGGCGGTTAGATGCATTAAGTTGTCTTGTGCCCTCTTGTGGGAATGGGCTCAAGTGTCTAATGTTGAGTCTTGGTGTCTACATCCAGCCCAATATGATTAGGGTGTTTTTTCCCACTCCAACATTGTCATGGGGATGTTCTTCTGTTTTACGGTTCTCCTTGTTTGAGGGAGGGAGGGGTCTGCTTCCTTTTGAAAAACAGACTGATAATATTGTGTCAAACAGCACTGGGTTCTTTTTTCTTTTTCCCTGAAAGTTTCTGAACTTTTTTTTGAGAAGTTAGGGTGCATTTATTTTTCATCATTGTTGGTTGATGACATTTTTGGTTTGTGGATGACACTCGTGAGAAATACCTTGGTTTATCAGATGGACAGTTAACCATGCTCTGGATGTTTGTTCATATCATGCGTGCTATCATCTCTAAGTTTTTTCTTTTTTAAATGATATTGTGGTTTGATCATACATTTCTTTTCTTCATTTTGCAGTGGCACAACTCACAACAAAAATCAAGCATCTGTCATCCGCTCTGCATAAAAAGGTACCTATGGCCTCATTTAGGTTATCTTGATGTTCTGTTCTTCCTGCAATCAGCGAGCTGATTCCTTTTTTCTTTTCTTTTTCTTTTTCTAATCCATTAAGTTCCTAGTTGTTTAGTTAGACTTCTATATGTTGTTACAAATATAAATATTTTCATCTTCTTTCTGAATTGTACTGTTGTTTCCTTTGTCTGAGTATAGTTTTAGTGGGCGGTATATATCAAGGTAACAATGATATATCTGTTTTAAGAGAGAACGAATATTGATTATCATGGCTGCAGACAAGTTATACATAGTTGGTTGCTGAACATTACACCGTAATATAAAAACCTGATATACCAAGTCCCACGGATGCATAGTGGTGCTGAGCATTCCACTGCATTATAAAGACCTGAGACCCCGAGTCCCGAAATACATCCACTGTTGTAAACTTTGAAGTCCATGCGAACCTGTAGCTATTTGAGCTAATATAAAACATATATTCTAGTGGATGATGGGGGAGTTAAACTTGAAGAAGCATGGGCCAAAGGAATTAGATGTCTACTTCTAACAATAAATTGACTTCCAAACACAGCTCATGGGTTTTTTTTTTTTTTTTTTTTTTAAAGGATAAACACAGTTCATGGTGAAAGCAGCACCATCTAGAAAGAGAACAAAAAGAAAATAAGATTTATTTTGTTAATAATTTAATAATAAAAAAGAAATTTATTCACCTTTCCTTTTGCAAGGATTTTCAGAAGCAAATCACTTGGGCTGATTCATCGTGTTTTTAGAGTCTCCCTTTGTAGGGAAATTATGCCCCCATTGTAATTCACTTCTCTTGTTTTTAGTAGTGTTACTAATTATCAGAAGGGGAAAAGTCCTAGAAGTCGGCAGATCAAGTTAAATATCTCGAGCAACTTTATGATGTTTTGATTTGTTGCTCTGGTCATGTAGCACGAAGAACAAACTTGGATCAAGATAAACTAGAACCCTAAACAACAAATTATCTCCTTACCCTAAAAAACACTAAGCTTTGTTAAAGTTCAAAGCGGATTCCATGATAGAGATGGACTAGATTCAATTACTCGGGTATTTAATTCCTTTACAGATAAAGAAGAGTATCATGAATCCTCAAAACCCAGCTAGATCAAGGTACTGGTGATCTGGGGTATGGAAAGCCTTTCAAAATATTGAATCGCAGTTTTTGAGAGGGATACCATTTGAGTTGGGAACAGTCCTAATGTTTGCTTTTGGGAGGACAAATGGTGTAGTACTGTAGTGAGGGGGTCCTTACTCTTGATTTCTATTCATGTTTAGGCTTCCTTGCTTGGGTTGTATTCTTTTCTCAGTTTTTGCGAGTCTCTTAATAAAGTTTGTGTCATCTTTCAAAAAAAAAAAAAAAGAAAGAAAAGAAAGAAAGATGTCAAGATCAGTCAGTTCTTCCATAGGGAGGGTGCTTATGTAGTTTTTTGTTTTTTGCTTAGGAGTATCTTAAGGGATGAGGAGATTGAGGAGCTGGGTGTCGGATCCCTCGGGGCAATTTTCTGTTAGATCATTCTATGAGCACTTGTTGGAAGAAAAGGATGAAATGGGCGCACGGCTGTGGTTAGTAAATGTGTGCCACCTGAGGGTCATTTTTGGTTCAGTGATACGGGTTGTGGTAAGGATAAGGTGCTAATGAATAAACCACCTCAGAGATAGGCAGGAAATTATATAAATAGAAAAAGAAAGAAAGAAAAGAAGGATGCTGAACAATCACTGGTGTTTCGGAGGCGTGGTTTTTGGTTCCCAAGGCTGTAAAGGTGGGACTATGAAATTTGAACTTCTTAGCAGTGATTTGGTCTATTTGGAAGGAAAAGAAACTAGGGAATATTAAGGGGTGGTTTCGATTCCTATAAAATTGTCAAGTGGTAAACACTTTAGATGTATGGATCATTTGGATGCTTGTAAAATTGTAAGTTGTAAACACTTTACACATGTAAAGAGTTTCACAAGTAAACTGTTTACATTATGTCATGTTTGGTTTAGGTGGTTAAGTGTTTATAGGTAAACAGTTGTGTTTACCAAGTAGAAAGTCGGTATTCACACTTTATAAAGCTTGGAGTGGTAAATCTCGCTAAAATCTTCAAATCACATGGAAGGGCTCGATATAATATATGCCATTAGGTTGAGCCCATCTTGATAAGGCCTTAGGCTTAAACTAATCATCAGGTGGGTTGCAAAAGTGGGCCCATTGAAAGAAGTTTGGATGCGTGCATTGAGACGGTGTGTGTGGATGAGTGAGTTACACTGCGTGTGTGTCCATCTATCTATCTACACACATGCGTGTGCGTGTAGAGAGAGAGAGAGAGAGTTGGGTATGCGCATCACATTTTTTGTAGCATATTTAAATTTTTTGAGCATTGATATGTAATAACTTTACCTGTAAAGTTAAACCTAGGTTTTTAGGTATAAAAAGGAGAATTTTGATATAAACACTTTATAGATTATAAACACTTAACAACCTTCTTCCTCATTCAAGCATTACATGTAAAATGTTTGCCACTTTATGGTTTTACAGGCATCCAAATGACCTTGTATTGTGTTTGGATGGGAGAAGAAGTTTGTAAAGTGTTTACACCAAAACCTTCCCCCTTTTTATATTAAAAAATCTTAGTTTCACTTTATAGGTTAAGTAATTAGTTTTCAACAGTTAAAAAAATTTAAATCCTCTATAAAAGAGGAGATTAATACACCCTCTCTCTTCCACATGCACGTACACACCCAACCTTATCGTAGTGGGTCCACTTTGTGGCTCGCTAAATTTTTGGTTTAGTCTATGGATTGGACTAAGGCTTCAAGATGGGCTTAAACTGAATGTCATATCTTATATCGAGCCCTTTTATGTGGTTTGAAGATTTCGGTGGGATTTACTGCCCCAAGTTCTATTTGGTGTGACTATGTAAATCCCCACTTTCTGCTTGGTAAACGCTCTACAAGTTGTCAAACATAGAGAATGGTTTACATGTAAACATTTTACAACTTAAAACCAAACCTGACATAATGTAATAAGTTTACCTATGAAATTCTTTATATGTGTAATGTGTTTACAACTTGACAAGCATCCAACCAACCCCCTAGTGATTAAAGTGAGACTTCGAGTCATGTTGTGGTTTGGTGATCAATATGGACGGAGAACAACTAGGTATTATGAAATAAATTAGAAATACTCAGCTGGAAGATAGGAATCGAGACTAGATCATATGTTGGGCTTTGGTGTCTAAGGAATTTGAGGGTGCCATGGTAGGTAAGGAATTCGAGGGAAGTCCCTCATGATGCTCTCAAAAGATGATGTGGAAGAAAGAAATCTGAGCTTTAATAATGGATGAACTTACTGTGGATATCTATAATTGTGTGTGAGTATATGTGTATTGTGTACTCATGTGGAGTATTGTAACATTTCCTTCAGAACTAGTGTGTGTGTGTGTGTGTGTGTGTGTGTGTGTGTTGGTATTGAGACCAAGCAACACATGACTCTTGTTGCCCTAGCTGTCCCTCTCCCTCTCTTCTCTTCCTCTCTCCTTTCTTCTTAAGTTTTCTTTTATTTTATTTTTCTACATAGTATAAAAGTGTCTGTTCCGGGACCTAACCGCAAGCTGCGGTAGTGTGGCCCACTGTTGACATCAGCAACGTTCGGTCGATAGTTCTTTTTGGAGCCGAAAGCTGTGATTTGATAGATCTGGTTTTTAAAGGAACGATGAAGAATTTTCTGCATAGTTTGGAGCAATTTTTCTGGTGTTTCTGCAGAAAATGAAGAAAAACTAGAAAAGTCCAAATTTTGTGATTTCTGCTATAGTGTTTTCTGAAGGGCTTTTGAGCAGTTGTTCCACATGGGGAAGGTGAGATTGATCAAGAGCAATCTCCAGCAACAAGTATCATGAAGTTTCATCGAGATTTGGGTGTACGACGACGTCTTTTGTGAGATATTGATGCCGACAGCCCCTGTTCTTTGATTTCTTTGCTGGATTTTCTTTCTTTCTTCATGATCTGATGTGGTAATTGTGATTGCGATGTTGAAGTATTGTACTATGCCTAGGAGTATGATGCACACACAAGTTGTTTGACAAAATGGCTCACCCAACTCTACATGGGAGTTTCTTTACAAATGGTAGATTTTTCCTTCTCAGTTCATCTTCACTTCCTCTCTCAGGCCTGTTTATGGTTTGAGTATCCCTCCACCTTGTGGTCTGTTGTGAGTATTGTTGCTCGCGATGCCCACTCACTTTGTTTTGCACATGATGCACACAAGTCTCCATATGCTATTGTGTTGTTCTCTCGAGTGTTGCACGTGATGTACATTCATGTTTGTGAGAGAATTTGCATGTGGATTTCAAGTTTGTGACTCGATGTTTGTAGAGTTTAGTTATGGCCTTCTACTTGAAGAGAAGATTCAACGAATGAAGTACAACTTATAGTATATATCCTGCCATGTTGTGTTCGAGGGGGAGCAATGATCCATACTCATCTTTACCATTTTCTTTGTATGTATTCCAAGCTCGGCATGATCAATATTCATGCTCCAGCTTGAGGGGGAGTGTGGAAATATATGTAATTGTGTGTGCGTGTGTATGTGTATTGTGTACTCATGTGGAATATTGTAACATTTCCTTTAGAACTAATATATACGTTTGTGTTTGTGTTGGTCTTGAGATCAAGCAACACATGACTCCCTCTCCCTCTCCTCTTCCTCTCTCCTTCTGAAGTTTTCTTTTTATTTTATTTTTCTACTCTTACACCAATTAGAATAAAATTGTCCTTCTAGATGTTACATGATCGAATAAAACTCCAACATAATGGACTGTGGTAGCAATTTCCAATAGTCTTTTAGTTTATCCAACTAGAAATTCAACTAGAAAGATGGGATTAGAGCAACTAATTTGAGGTCGAAAGCAAAACATGCTTAAAAAACTAACTTGAGTTCAAGCAATAATGAAAATATCATTCATAAAAGAGTCTTTGCATATTTATATACTTTTTCTCAATGTGAGAGTAACATTAATATAATCATGACCATGCATTGATTCTAATGCTAACCATCTATTTCAACAAAATATTTTGAATGATTAAAATATCCCTAAATTTTGTCATGCTTTCTGTAAATCAGCTGTTGCCCCTGTTGATGCCAAAAATTGGCTAACAGCTGTTGGTCAGAGACCAGCTTCGATTCTTCGTCGTCTGATCTCCACTCAGAGATAAAGGGTGTAGATTGAGGGACCTGCAACCACTGACAAAGATTAGGACCGCCGCCGGTTGGCCCGGCTTACGGCCCTCCGATGGTAAAGTCAGTATGGATACTGAAAGAGAAGGCTATTAGAGGTTTAATGGCGATGGATTGCTTACCTTGAGAGAGAGAGTGGGAGTCCTCTTTATAGATAATTACTTGGAGAGATTTAAGTTGGGATAATCCTTATCCTTATCTGGATCAGTGGTTATCCTTATCCTTATCTTACCCTTATCCTTATCTGGATCAGTGCTTATCTTATCAAGAGGGATAAGCTTTATTCAAACCAAGGCAGATGAGGCCAGGTCTCTTGCCAAGATGAGGGCCAGATGTTGAGCTGAGGTGGGCCAATGTCGAGAAGGCTGAATGCCGAGCCCGAGTGGGCCTTGGCCTGACTTAGCTTCCTCTCTTAAATAATCGGTCATGACCATTGTAGATGAGCCCCAGTGGGAAGCTTTCCATATTCGAGCTTAGCCCGAATTTACCCATAACAGAAGCCCCCCTACTCTCGAGCCTGACTTGCTCGGCTTGAGAGTAAAGAGAAATGGATGAGCTGACATTTGAATTTGGCCAACTGCATGAGGTCGGCATAGTAGGGTGGCTCGTAGGCTCTGCCAATTATACGGGTCGATATATAGAGGTGACCTCTGGACACTTCGCGTTTTGGTCCGACTCTTTCGTCCATTCCGACTACCCAGGTCGGTCTTTCGACTCTTGGTCTAGGGCTCTTCCGACTGCCCAGGTCGGTCTTTCGACTCTTAGTCTAAGGCACTTCCGACTGCCCAGGTCGGTCTTTCGACTCTTGGTCTAGGGCTCTTCCGATTGCCCAGGTCGGTCTTTCGACTCTTAGTCTAAGGCACTTCCGACTGCCTAGGTCGGTCTTTCGACTCTTAGTCTAGGGCACTTAGGCGATTGATCCCGTCGTGATCAGTCTTGCTGACCTGGAGATTTGCCATGTTTCTTGGAGGAGAGATTTCGCCGCGCTATATAGTTGCGAGGATGACCCTTATGGGCCAGTGTCTTGATTTCATCTTTTTTTCTTAAGGATGAGGCCTTACGAATGAATGCCCGAATCATGGCCCGAGGCATAGATGATGCAAAGCGATGAGACCGAAGCAAATAAATACATTTAAATACTTGGATCACGACCGTACTCGCATCTGGATTATGCAGAGGTCATCTGTTGAAGCCTTCAGGACGTCTGCCAGATATCCGAGGTGAGTGTCGATCTGAGGGCAAGTGGGCCGAGTAGGCCGAATTTCCAAGGCTGGCCGAGGGCAAGTACCCAAGGTCGTGTGCCAAAATGATGAGGCTGAATAAGCCGAGCTGAGTGACAAGTGCGGGCGAGTGCCCAAGGCCGAGCGCCACATGTCAATGCCGAGTAGGCCGAATGTCGATTCGAGGGCGAGTGGGCCAAGGCCGAGCTGAGTGTCGGAATGAGGGAATGCCATATGTTTAGTCTGAGGCCTGATGGGTGTACCCGAGGCAGCCAAGGCCCGTGTCATATGTTTAGCGGACAAATATATTTCAATACTCGGACCATGACCGTACTCGCATCTGGATTATGCAGAGGTCATCTATTGAAGCCTTCAGGACGTCTACTAGATACCCAAGGCGAGTGTCGATCCAAGGGCGAGTGAGCTGAGTCTAAACCAAGGGCGAGTGGGCCGAGTCCAAACCAAGGGCGAGTGCCCAAGACCGAGCGTAAATGAGTAGGCCAAATAGGCCGAGTGGGCGGTGTAGGCCGAGTGTGCAGAGGCCAAGCCGAGGGTGAGTGACCGAGCGCCAAATGCCGAAGGCAAGTGCCTAAGGCCGGGCGCCAAATACGTTGAGTGGCGTAACTCTCCTAAATACTTGGTCCATGTCCGTCCTCGTGGTCGGCTGATTGAACTGGTGCCCATCCGATGTAATGTGAGATGTTGAAGGTGTGGGAGGCTTGGATAGCCCTCATACGTAGTTGAAAGTCCAGCCATTGATGGAGTTGCTGGAAGATTGGATGGTCCACATTATTGGACGGTGGAGATTTTACCCAGCTATCGGAGATGGAAGATGATGAGAATAGAACTCTCGATCAACTGGACGGTGGTGATGATAGTAGTTGTACATGTGGTCCAGATGGCGTGATGGTTGATCGCCAGCACATGAGGAAGGTAAAACACCCACCATTGTTGTTCATATGATAGATGGTGGAGTTTTAATTCCCATTGTTGTTGATTCGGTGGATGGACAATCACCCCACCTGTTGTTGTGAGAGTCATCCATCATGAGGTTAACGTACCAGCAATTAGTGCTTGCTCGTGTGAGGTCCATCTTGATGGACGGCTGGCTGGTGATGCTAGTTCTAATGTTTATCTTGATGATGAATAGAGTGAAGATGAGGCCTCCCTTTGTGGATGCACGGTGATGCTGATCGAAGGTTCGGACAGCTAAGATGAAGGCTGCTCCACATGATGGATGGCCATCATGTGATCGATGGCATGGAAGCGACGGAGATGCTCGAGGCAGAGATTGGACGACTGAAATTGGAGATGCAACAACCTCTTGAAGAGAACGAAGGGCTGCAATCGACCGTCTCCGAAGTCGAGAAGGCCAACGGATCTTGTTAGATGGCAGTGAATGACTGATTGTTTCCACTGCTGGCGTGAGGGCTGATCACGGACGAATGGAGATGATTCTCCACATGAGTGGCTGCTGGACATGGTTGAACGGTGGATCCCACCTGACGCTGGAGGTCAGGACGTGTGGTGGTCTCGGATAGCCTTTTGACGGGCTGAATGTACATGCGATACAGTCTGACCATTGATGAAACTGTTGGAACCTCAGATGGTCCAGATTGTTGGATGACGGAACGTTGGTGATGCACCGTCTTCTGGGCCGCAGATGATTGTTGATGGAACGTGATCGGTGGATGGATGGAGACGTCCTTCATGTTCGCACGTGTGGGCTGAATGGAGGATCCCAACTGATTCTTGGTTAACATGGTCCTTTTAATGGCGGTTAAGACGGTGATGATCATCCATCATAGTTGTTGGAGGTGTGGACACCATCCCAACATGGATGGCTAGAATTGTTGGATGCATGACCGGATGAACGTCCTCTGCTGGACGTTGGAAATGAGGCCCAGATGATCAAGTAGTGATGATTGAAGATGGCCCACCTGTTGGGTGGCGCTTATGGGGTCCACCTTGATGGCCCACATGTTGAACGATGGGAAAGGATTGTCGTTGATGAAGAATGGCTAGCCTTCCAAGATGTTGTGGATGGTTGATGGATGATGTGAGATGGAACTGTGGTTCCACCATGAGCTTCATTAAAAATGGCGGAAGCTCCTCTTTGCTGATGGACAATTGGAGAAGATCCAGCCCTTGGCCTTTGCTGGGGCGTGTGAAGCTTGAAGGAGGGAGTTTCCTTCCTTGGCACATGTAGAGGTTGGAAAGATCCACATTTGCTGGACTCGTGCCAGGGATGATAAAGCTGCCCACATGCAGATGGAGTCTCCATCTCTGGCTCGTGGATGATAGCTAAAGGCAGTATTCCTTGGACGATTGAAATATCTGCACATGATGTTGGCCATTGATGAAGTGAAGAACGATTGAATGATGAAGAAAAGATCAAGTGAACGATCTAGTCATTCCCACAGACGGCGCCAATCTGTTGATGCCAAAAATTGGCTAACAGCTGTTGGTCGGAGACCAGCTTCGATTCTTCGTCGTCTGATCTCCACTCAGAGATAAAGGGTGTAGATTGAGGGACCTGCAACCACTGACAAAGATTAGGACCGCCGCCGGTTGGCCCGGCTTACGGCCCTCCGATGGTAAAGTCAGTATGGATACTGAAAGAGAAGGCTATTAGAGGTTTAATGGCGATGGATTGCTTACCTCGAGAGAGAGAGTGGGAGTCCTCTTTATAGATAATTACTTGGAGAGATTTAAGTTGGGATAATCCTTATCCTTATCTGGATCAGTGGTTATCCTTATCCTTATCCTTATCTTACCCTTATCCTTATCTGGATCAGTGCTTATCTTATCAAGAGGGATAAGCTTTATTCAAACCAAGGCAGATGAGGCCAGGTCTCTTGCCAAGATGAGGGCCAGATGTTGAGCTGAGGTGGGCCAATGTCGAGAAGGCTGAATGCCGAGCCCGAGTGGGCCGAGGCCTGACTTAGCTTCCTCTCTTAAATAATCGGTCCATGACCATTGTAGATGAGCCCCAGTGGGAAGCTTTCCATATTCGAGCTTAGCCCGAATTTACCCATAACAGCCCCCTCACATGATATTAGATTTGCATGATCTTTAGAACATTTGAAAGCTAACTCTATAGAGTTTGAAATGATACCAATTTTGTGTTGTTCAAACATTGTTTAATACTCGAGAAGTGGCCTTTGCACTAAGTAATGAAATACTGAAGAAAACTTGTTAAAAAAGTTGTGGCTTGTTCAACAAGTCATGGTTAACTGAACTTTGAATCTAACAACAAATTAAATATTAAATCCTACGGATTTGTGGACCCCAAATTCCAATATGATCTTTGGCCTCATCTTTATACCTATCATGATTCTTGATGTGGTTCTGATCTTCCATTAAATCGATCCTGCCGATCATATGGTTCGGATCTTAAACTCGGACGGTTAGGTCTGTCATATCTTTAATTGAGACCCTGGGATGGACTTGATTTGTGTCTAATGTTGTCGAATTGCATATGTGATCGTATATGCTCGCGCGCATATGCGACCGCATTTTTTTTTTTTTTTTTGAATTTTTTAAAAAAATCAAAATATAGGAAAAAATAAGAAAAAAGGTAAAAAAATATAAGAAATTAGAGGAAACTTTTCTAAGTTAACAAATAACTAATTTTACATATTTAAAATACATTTTAATGCGGGGGCATTTTCACACTGGGCTCGAGTGGGCAGCCTGTGTGAGGCGGGGGCACACTCGGGGTGGGCGGTCTGGTGAGGTGGGCGGCTCGTGTGAGGTGAGACCCATGTGAGGTGGGGCCCACAAAGGAGGGTTTGGTCGAGGGCCTGGGCTATGAGATAAAGGGATTGATTTGCCACACTCTATCAGTTCGAGCTTTTAGAGCAAGTTGTTAGTTGTCTTACGTTAAAAGTGGTATCAGAGCGCCGAGAGTGATTAATGCAGCGGCATTTTCACAGCGAGCTCAAGTGGGGCGGCCTGTGTGAGGCAGGGGGCACACTCGAGGTGGGTGGTCTGTGTGAGGTGGGTGACTCGTGTGAGGTGAGACCCATGTGAGGTGGGGCCCACGAAGGAGGGTTCGGTCGAGGGCCTGGCCTGGGCTATGAGATATGAGGGATTGATTCGCCACGCTCTATTAGTTCGAGCTTTTAGAGCAAGTGGTTAGTTGTCCTACATCACATTTGAGTGAAATAAAATGAATTAAACAATGAATTAAACATCAAGTCATCAATATTCAACAATATAGTTAACAAATAACACTTAAAATTTAACAAGTAAGAAGTAAAGGAACAACTAATAGGTAATAACTAAATGAAGGAGGCTATTATTATTGAATATTGATTGTAGAAAATGGAAATATAATTTACAAATTACAACTTACAAGTTATGCACAGTTGCACACTAATAAAATAATAATACTAAAGTAAATGTTATATGCATTGTTCTATTTGCCATTGCAGCTTTTGATCACCACCACCATCATCATCGCCGTCATCATCATCAGACTCAACTCCTTCCACATATACTTCTTCTTTTGTTTCTTCATCATCTGTACGTACACCAATGTTTTAAATAGCGATAGTAGGTTGCGTAGCATTCAACCCTTTGTAGCATGTAGCGTAAGCTACGCAATACTTCTATGTTCTAATTTAAAAATAGAAAAATATGATAAATAGTAAGAAATAAACAAAAAAAATATAAAAATGCCTAAAAGATGATTAATTTTTTCAAGTATAAGCATGTTCAAACAAGTTATTAATCATCATTTATAAAAAGCCAATTCACCTACATAAACCAAATCAAATTATTATCACATTAATAACTTTTTAAGCAAACTATAATTAATAATGTTTGATTGAAACCACAAGTCACATGAATGAAAAGAAATTAAATCCCACAGGTTGAGAGTATTAAGTACAAAATAGCAAAATATAATAATTACCTTAAAAAAATACAAATTATACTTACCAGTTATTAAAAAAGGCATAGCGTACACTACATACGCTACGTGCATGCTACATACGCTATGCACGGCTACAATGCTACATACGCTACACATGCGCTACGAGATTTACGCTATTTCCTAATGCTACGTAGCGTCGTAGCTACACTACGGGCCACTATTTAAAACATTGGTACGTAGCTAATACTTCATCAACATCCAACGGTGGATGTGGATCTTCAACTTGATCATCATCTCCTCTATTTCCTCAATCTCTTCCACGGACACGGTTTGATTGCTACTACTCGCTCCCCTTCTCCTTCTCCTTCAAGTGGAAGTAGAAGTACCTTCTCCGGCTCCAGGTGTCAATCTGTATGTGGCATCTTCAACTTGGGACCATGTTAGGTCCTTGCCAACAAAGATCGGGTCCTCCGTCTCTACGAGCCACTCATTATATGCTTCCAACTCATCTAAGCAGATAGGGTCATGGAAACCAGGTTTCTCTTTCCTAGCCGATTCCTCGCAATTTCTGATTGTATTGGACAAAGACCAAGTTGTTAAGCTTCTTTTATTCAAGGCGATTCCTTTTCTCGGTGTGAATCTATATGAAAGAAAGTGTGCATTAGGATTAAGCATTACTCGTTAGCTTAGGCCTTACAATTATCCCAAGTTCCCAACTATGAGTCTATAACACATTAACATTCTTGCAGAACACGTGAGTTCAAGAATCTTCATGGCCAAATTCCTTACAGCTGGATCCTTTCTATTCAGGTTCACTCCATAGGCAGCCCACCAGTCAATTGAGATTTGAGAAAAAAAACTGTTTAAGTAGAGTAGGTTAGACACTTAGACTTTGTAGATTAGATTTGAATTAGATCGTTCAAAACTATTTGCAAGAGAGTTGGGACAATATTACTTACTAGCTAATTTCATTGTCCGATGCTTGACAACGATATCCATTGAGAATATGCCCTCACTCTTTGTATAGAAGTCCAGTAGATCCGAGATCTTGTCCTGTTCTTCTCTATCTGGAACTATTCTTTCCAACACGTCAATAAAACCAATCATTTGTACAATTTGTGCTTCTCTCGGATCGGGGGAAGCAAATAAACAGGCTAGGTTAAGGATATAAGCAACCAAATATAATGGAGATGACATTTGGTTGCTGATGCGGACATTAAGCCCTTTAGAGTGTACTAGCGTAAGAGACGAGCCGTGCCCGCGTCCATATGGTTTGATGATAGGTCTGGATCGAGTCCAAGTTCCTAGATTGTGGTGAAGACCTTACACGTGTAAGTTGTTGGGAGGAGATGATTGGACCGTTGGATTGCGAGGATGATGTGATCGGACAGTTGGTTCGTCGTGGCCCACTTTCATCGTGCCATTATCGAAGGCCATCAGACATCTTAGATTTGAGTTTATTTTATGTACTTTTACTTATTTGAGTTTTGGGTTGGTGTGCGCACGTTTTTTCGTCCGAATGTCTCTTTTTTTAAAAAAAAAATTCTTAGTCCTATTTTGGTAATTATGTTAATTTCGAATTTTATAAGGGTGTTGCCCTAAACCTTTCTGATAATGATATTGTTTATGAAAATTAAGAAGACCTTGTGGTGGCTCCTTCTCTTCTCTGTGTGGATCTCATCTTCCTCTATCTTATCATCTTTTCTTCATCCTTCTCCAAAATCTTTTTCTTTCAAAGGTATTCTCTATCTTCTATCTTTCTTCTGACTTCTCTTTTCATTTCATCTTCTTCCTAATACCTGAAAATTCTTAATCATCGACCCTTTTCTCAGATTTCATGATTCCCTAACCTAGAAATCCTTTGATTCCCTGGACTAGTGAATTCTATTGGTTGTTTGGATGAAACCATGTAAGGTCGGGAGGTCTCATCCCTCGTCGGATCCAATCCACGCATGATTTGAACCTAGTATTGCGTGATTTGTGATAATGGCCCGTCTACTGCATGTTTTCCTTGTGATTTTCTGATTTATGATGATGAAAGGTGGATGTTTACTTGATTTGTTTACTTTATTCCGTTAAATCTACATATTTTGTCATGCGTGCATGTTAGATTAGGCTATCCTACGTTAGCTGCCCCATCTTTTATTTATAATATCTATAATGAGCTTGTAATTAGGGCTGAAAGTCGGGCAGGTTGGGTTGTGTTGGTGCTCAACCCTAACCCAACCCAACCCAACCCAACCCAACCTCGGGTTGGAAATTCTCAACCCAAGCCCAACCCAAGCGGGCTCGGTCGGGTTAATCAGGTTGGTCGGGTTGGTATATGCTAGTATTTTCGTTATTACATTAGTCTATTATGTTTCAATACACGTCTTATTTTTTGTACCTATGGCTTTATTAATTATATATATAGTTATTTATTGTAAAGAACTTTACTTTTTCTAAACAAACAAGCTAAAATGTAGGATAACTACTCTTTTAACACTCAAGCAAATCAAATTTCAAACATTATAAGTTTACTTACTAAAGTAATCTAAACTAATAAGTTAACTAAAGTATAATAAAATTATAAGTAACTTGTATATAGATCGGGTTCGAGTTGGGTTGGGTCGGGCAACTCGAGACCTCAACCCAAGCCCGACCCAAGCTTTATCGGGTTGGTGTTTGCATAGCCCAAGCTCGAGATCGGATCCGATACTTCCTGCCAAAGTCCAACCCAATGTCGGGTTGGTCATGGGTCGATTGAGTTGAACCTGCCCGACTTTCAGCTCCTACTTGTAATTATGCTCTCTATACTTAAAATGGTCTCTCTTATTTTTCATCCCTCTCCACTGCATCATATATGTAACCTATTGTTGACTTCTCATCCCCGTCCATCAATCGCAACACAGTGACTAAGGCCTCAAATGCTTTTAGCGCCTTTACAGCTCGTGTCCAAATTTTTTGCGAAATGATTGTTTTTTTAACCTCATGTTTCCCTTCAGTCTTCTTTGACCAAGGCCCATTTGTAAAATCAGCCGACACTACTAAGCTTCTAAGTTTCAATTTTTTTACATTTAATCTTTGTAGTGTCAAGAAAGCTGTAGCGAAACGAGTGACTGATGGACATAGCAAGTTACCTAATGTGTTTTGTCATTAGACTAAGAAGAAGGGCGTGTTTGTTCATGAAGACCATGATTCTTCTTGCCCTTGCAATCACTGTTATAAATAGCCTACCAATATATTCTAACATAAGATTAATACAATGGGCCGCACAAGAGGTCCAAAACAAATGATGCCTCTTCTCCATAAGACGACCACCAACAGCTATGTGTGGGATTGCGTTGTTTGTAATTACCTGGACAATGTATTCCTCCCCCACTTCGTCAACTACACTATCTATTAAATGAAATAAGTAATCTCTGGTATGAGAATGGGCCGATGCATCCACGGATTTCAAGAACATTATCCCAACCAGACAATTCACGAAAAAGTATATGAGAGACCGACTGGATCTATCAGTCCATTCGTCGACCATGAGTGTACAACCATATGCTTTCCACGATTCCTTATATTCGGCTATGAAGGATCGTGAATTATCAACCTTGACTTTGAGGCACTTCTCCCTCATTTCATGATATGAAGGAGGTTTATGCCTATGTCCAAATTGACATATTGCCTCAACCATACATTTAAAGCTTTTCGATTTAATTGCGTTAAAAGCAATGCCGTTTTGGTAAGACCACTTAGCAATATATTGAATAGTGGTATTCTTATCTGTCTGTTTATACCGGTTTTCTAAAGTTGTTTAAGCCAGCTCTTTGCCCCGGCCCCTTTGGTCGACCACATTCTTAGGGTGTAGTCTACACTACCTATCCATGAGCCCATGCCCACGAGCTCTTTCTGAGGCTGGTGGTCTAGACCGATCTGTCGACGTAAGGGAGGTAGGGCTAGCTTCATCTACATTAATTACGTTTATGTCCTCATACGCATCTTGTTCCATATATTCCTCTTGACTTAAGGCACTATCACATCTCTTTCTCTATTGTTTATCCATATATTCCATGATCTCCCTTCGGATTTTTGGAGTAATTTTGTCGCATGCTTTTGCGTTTGACTCTGATAAACGTGCAAGGTGTTGCTTGTATCGCGCAATGCCACTGGAACCCACATACCCACATCACTCACATACTATGTGAGTTTTATCTGTAGCACTACTATTGTGCCTATACTTTTAACTCGGGTTATTCGACTTGGATTTCAAAGAGGAAGATTGGGAAGAAGACATAGTGTAATGATTTGTTATAACTTATAATTAAAAACTAAAAACTAAAATGAGAGAGAGAGAGAGAGCTACACTTACACACTTGACGCTTCCACTAATCTTGACTCTTGTAGAAGAAAGGGAGAGAAGAAAAATAGAAAGAGAGCCAAAATGTAGAGAGAGAGAGAGAGAGAGAGAGAGAGAGAGAGAGAGAGAGAGAGAGAGAGCTTAGCTACTTACACCACTTACACTTGTAAGAGAGGAGCACAAAAAAAAAAAGAAAAAAAAAGAGAGGGAGTGAGTTGAGACTTATAGGTGAGAGTTGACAGTAGACTTTCTTCACTTTAGTCTTGACTCTTTAGTCACTCGTCTTGCCTTGTACTTGTAAGTTGTTACTTGTAGCTTATGGCCTACACTTGAAACAAAATGTAAGAGAAATGGGGAAAAATGTAGAATGTTTATGTAAATGTAATACTAATATACTAATATATGTATCATGTATGAATATGTAGAGAGTAGAGACTAGAGAGAATAGAGAGAAAGGGAGAGAGAGAATGAAATGAAATAGAAATGTAGAAGTGTATTAATATGTAATGTAAGAGTGCTTGAATCAAATTGTTGAAACTTAAAACTTGAATACTTGATTGAACTTGAATCTTCCTTTGAAAGAAAGATTAGAATTAGAAGAAATGAAGAATGTATGTAATAATGTAAGAGAGAGAGTGCTTGAATTTTGAACACTTGAACTTGAATCTTCCTTGAATCTTGAAACTTGAAAGTGCTTGAATGATTGAATCTTGATTCTTGATCTTCCAACTTCCAAGAGAGAGAGAGAGAGAGAGAGAGAGAGAGGCAGAGATTAACCACTTGGAAGTAGGAAATGTAAGAGAGAGAGATTAGGACCACTTGGAATTAAGAAATGTAAGAGAAGAGAGTAAGGGGTGAGAATGTTGCAAATGGAGGAGCTTTGGAAGCCTTTTTATAGGCAAAAAGTGATATTTTTGCACAAAAAAAAAAAAAAAAAACCTGCCCAACAGTGAGAAAACGGTCAGATTTTTTACCATTGGCAAATATGTGATCACATATGCTGTATCTGATCGCATACATCGCATATTATCGCACAAGTGGCATATGTGGTTGCACATTACAACACCATTTGTCTGATGTACAATCTGATGGCCTGATCATCATTCAACCCGCAATGGGACGACTTTGTGATTGCCCATTCTATGGTCTAATCGTCCTGCACCAGAAGAGGTTGGTTGGTGGTTATTGAGGACGTTAGATGCCCTTTTGTAACTCACATGGTCTAGGTTGCTTCAAAGGTGGATGCTCTACTTTGATGGCAATTGTAGGGGAAACTTTAGGTGTGGTAGGGATTGTGGAATCATTAGTGATAATCCGGCGAGGAGCAAGGCACAATTGAAGGGGACTCTTTTTCTGTAATTGAAAGAACTTATTTGCCTGCATATCTTTACCTCAATAAACAAAGGCAACTCCACCAATGCCATTTATTGGCGGCCTTCACAGAAAGCCATCTGTGGAGATGGTTGAGATGGCTGCAGGAAATAAGAAACTGAAGGAGACTATTTCGGTATCCATCAGTTATTCTTGTAGGGAGCTAAATGTAGTGGATAGTCTGGCAAGGAGGGAATCTCATCTCTAATTTTCTATTATTGGAGATTTCCTCCCTCTATCACAATCTGTTCTTACATAAAAGAAGCTCCAAGTTAGGTGATCAATAGAGTAAGGAACAAATTTTCCTCTTGGGATCTTGTTTTATGTGGTTTTATTAAAAAGCTATGAAACTAGAATTTATATGTTGAATAGGGATGATTTCTTTTGAAGCTTTGGTGGTATTAAAGGCCATAATTTGAAGCTTAAATATGTGTCTGAAATTTGGTGGACATCTATCTAGATTCGACACATTTTGTTATTATAAGAAGTGATGACCATTATCATCTTATCCCAATTAATTGCGGTCGGCTATGCTAATCCTGTTCTGCCATTTCATATTATCATGGAACGTATCATCAGTAAAACCACAAGTGATCGAGTCTTTTCTTACTACTTCACCCACATCCTTTTGGCCCTTCCTCTTCATTTTTGGAGCCACTAACTTGTACCAATTCACTTCTAACTAGCACAATTCTTGGTCTTTGTTCCACGTGGCCAAACCATCTAAATCATCTAAGACTAATTTCCCTCATCTTATTACCTATCGGTGCTACAGATAAGTTCCCTCAACTGCATTCATTTGTAATTCTATCCTTGTCTTGCTACTCATCCATCTCAACATACTCATTTCAGCTGCATTCATCATATGAACATGTCGTTCTTTAACTGCTCGACATTCTGATCATAAAGCATGGCTGGTTTTTAGCTATCCTATGAAGTCTCCCCTGTATTTTCAATATTGAGGCCTCAGGTTCATGCTCCGTAGCTCAATGGTAGACAGGGTGTGTTTCAACATTGAGGTATTGGGTTTGAGCACATCTTAGCTATCAGAATAATAAAAGCAAAAATAAATAATACATAAATAAAATAAAATTGCCCTTTCAGTTTGATTGATACGCGGTGATCACATAAAACTCCAAAGGCACATCTCCACTTCTTCCACCCGGCTTGAATCCTATGAGTAAAATACTTCTCAATCTCTTTGTTATCATGAGTTATTGACCTAAGATATAAAAAATGGTCATTTTGAACACACTGATTGACTCCACTGGAAGATGTTGAATTACATTTTGTAAATACGAGAAATAAACCAAAGATGATTAAATGATTAATTGCATCTAAAACCCCAAGCCAAGCATCTCACTGAAAAATGATTGAGTGACCATGAAGGATGGCAACAGTAATCTCTTTGCTCAAGAGGTACAAAATCTAAGATGGATTTGGGATTTGAAAATCATGGTTTTGTTAGAGGTCTCAAGATAAAATGCTAGAATTACGTATGCAGGTGTAGCTTACTAAGCGGGTTAAAGATACCTCACTCTCTCCCCACCCTCTCCCTTTTTAGTTACTGTGCAGTTGTAGCGAAGCAGGTGAAAGATACATCATACATCTATACCTCCCTCCCTCCCTCTATCCCTCTCTCTATGCACATACAAGATGGGGTACAGAGTTTGATTTTATTGTTTCCATCCTTTGTATACTCAGATAAACAAATTACATATATCTGAATATCTATGTTCTTTTGTCTACAAACAAATTAGAAATATCTGATGTTATCTTTTTTCTGTAACCTCTCCTTGCCAACCATGCACCAAGGATCGAGCTCCCTTTGGTAGCCACTGCAATCAGTGGTCATCACATATTGGGTTTATTGTGCTCCAGAAGATGGGTAGAAAATTAGAGATGGTCTCGAGGAATGATCACGTGTTCAAATGTATGGTAATTACCGTATTCTCAAGCTGTGCAGGGCCCACTCGTGATGTATATGTGGAATCAGAATTCAGAACTATGAATCTGTGTGAGTGCGCATGGTACTGTACATCCCAAGCTATCAAAAACTCAGGTGGGACACACCTGAGGGAGTAGTGTACAATGATGCCTGCAGCCTGTATATTCGCTTTCTTGTAGAATGGCTGAATTTTGGTGTGTCCCATGATCCTGGTGGGGCGCAGTCGATGACAGATAAAAAAACAGTGGACCCCACATTCCATCTGGAAATTTCTATAGTGGGCGTCCCCTGCCCAATGTTCCTCATTTCCCCCCGTTGATGTGACCCACCTACGTTATGGATCGGCTGGATTTTGGCATCTCGGCCTAACATTGGGGTGCATCTAATGGACGGGTTGGGTTACACACATCACGGTGGGCACCACACAGCTCGAATGTATGGCAATTACTATTTGTTTGAATGAATGTGATCATTCCTGATGATCTCTCTAGTCTCTAATTTTTCTATTTCGGGTTTTATCACTCAGATCTGGTATTGCTTTGCATACTCTTGTTTCCTTATTGGAATCATTATATAGACAATTGTGTTAATTTATTTATTTATTATTATCTTTTTTGTTAGAGTTGCTTATTTCTATGAAAATGGCCTTTGGGATGTGTGTCTGTGCCCGGAAATGCAACTGGAGAGGATATTTTGGCAGATCTGTTGCCTATCACTTATGCCTTAAGAGTCCCACACATTACATGGGATACCATGTCTCCACCTTTCTGCTCCAACTCATTAACCAGAATGCTTCTGGTTGGATATGAAGCATTCTGGATATTGATTTGGGAAGAAAAGGAAGCCTGCCGATGGGATCTCTTCAGGACATGCAAACGCAGCCTTGGTTACCTGCTGGCGGTGAGTGGGCCATTGAAGCCATGGATTTGATTGAAATTGTGCAGGATAAGCACTCCCGTAAGGGTCTTCAAGCAATGGTCCAAAGGAGGAAGAAGCTGCTCAGATACCTTCGCAGAACTGACTGGGACTCGTATTGCCTTGTTCTTTCCAAGCTTGGGCTTAGGGACAATCCAGATTACAAGAACTAGAGAAATCAGCACTTTTGATTGATTATCAGTCCTTGGATCCTACATGCAGTCCTTGTCTGAGCTTAATTGAGGGCGGCAATGCATTTAGTGTAAGTGGATCCAGACTCGACTGGAAGTTGAGATGGATTGAGAATTTTCAGCTTTTATTTTTATACTTTTGGCAGTGTTGTTATCTATGCTAATCATTGATCCTTGTTGGTGTCCTATGTGGACAATTTTCTGATTTTGTTTGGGTCCACAAAAGAAGGAAAAATCGTTTGGTGAGGTGAAATTCACCAGACTGTTGAAGTTGCATTTTCTTCTTTTTATTTTTTTATTTTCTATAATCATGTATTTAAGTATTTATACCATCTATTTCTGGGGGATTACGTTTCATGTGGCAGTACCGTATAGAAGAAAGCTAGATGTAGCTGTAAACATGATCCTGACTGTTCGTCATGTGGGGTTCACATGTGGATTACTGCCACATGGGGCTTCATCTATTCCTGTGATTTTCTGCATTCATAGTTTCTTGCAACTGTAGCTAGACTCCTAAGTTGGTTTTGCACCATTTAAAAAATGATGATCTCTTCAAACCTACACACGGGCAGTCCAGACAGTCCAAATCATTGACCCAACTGTTGGAGGCACAAAAAGAGCACTGTAATGTGATACTAAACATCTGATTTTTCCCTTGGGCCAATTACTACTTTAACCATCCATTTGAAATCCTTAGTTGGATGGTTAGGATTGCTTGATCAATGTGATATTAGAGATATGCCGTCCACCATGGGATCCACAATCTTGAAGGCCTGGATAGGCTGTGCATGGATGTCACTTATGAAGAGGATGGGTCAAATCGAATTTCAAAATTGTGGGAACTACCATAGGAGCATAGCCCCTTGCAAAGGATAGCTTTGGCCCTGATTTTGATTTGTATAAAAAAAAATTGCCAGGCATGAGCCTCACCCATTGACAGCCCTAGTCCTGGGTGTTCTCTTTTTTAGGGCCTGTTGGGGCAAAGGGTAAGCCAGGGGAAGCATTTAATTTACCTCCACAAGAAGATTTCACTTGAATAGTGGAAGATGTTGTAATAAACTACTTGCATTTGTCTTTTTCACTTTAACAAAGGAGTAAAATCTTTTCTTGAAAAGGAAATTTTTGTGAAAAAAAAGATTCTCTATGTTTTAAATGGCACAATTGGAGGAAAAAAAGGTCTCCTTGGTTGCATAGTTTGGTAAAATAAAAAAAAATTTGGTTGTTATTGGCATGTGACAGATAAACACATGACATATAGGACATGTGGGTGCTTAAGTTTAATGATATCACACGTACATATGAGGGGTGCTTGTAGTTGTATGGTAGCATTTGGGAACTAAGCAACACATTAGTACATTTGACACATGGGCACCTAAAGGTTGATGATGTCATATGTGTACATTGGCAAATGTGGCATATATAGAGTTGCCTTAAATGAAACTTTCGCTTATAATATTGACACTCGCCTTAAAGTCAAGTTTTAATTGAAATTGTGTGGGGTAGTCTGAGATGACACATTGTCCTGCTATACATTTTATGGAAGCTTGGTGGAGCTACTAGAATAATGGGGGGATGGGATGGAGACATTTTGAAATTCTTTTCGCCTACTTAACTAATTTAATGAGTTAAACTAAGCAAGAATCCTTTGTCTTCTAAGCCTTAGTGGGGTCCAATCACATAAACTAGTAATGATATAACAATTAAACAACTAGTATAAATGTATAGATTACTAATAATTTAATTAATAAAGTACTTAATCTATGTAACTTATGTAGACTATATGAGATGCAATCGTATAAGTTCAATCTACACAACTAGTGAAAATACATCTTGTGTGTGAATTTGTCTATATAGTGCCTATGATGTATTCCAATTAAGCATTCATAATTAAACAATAAAGCATATAATGCGTAAATAGAAAGGCGTACAAATGGATCACGAACACAAGCATGTATAGTGGTTTGACTATTTGTCTACTCCACTCTCGGTTGCTGTACTCACTCCTTGAGTACGCCGAATTTCACTATGAGGGTTTTAAATCAAGTTCACCTCATAACTTAGGAGTTTTAAATAGGTTCCTTTCAACCTTACAATCCTACTCAAGAACCTAATGTATATACCCATGTAGGTGGACCACATATGCACCCGTGTCAGTGGCTCCCCTTAGAGACTTGAGAATTTAGGCTCTACATAAAAGCCATTGTCCTACAACCAAACCTTAATTTAAGCTTCACACATAAGCTAAGGTCCTACAACTAAATCTCAATAGTTTTAATTTCTACAACCGAGGCAATGTCTAACAATCGAACCTAGCATATACTCCAGCCAGAGGCTCCCTACAGAGACTTACTTCGGCCCTACAACCAAACCTATCGAGTTTGGCAATTCAAACTCTACACTTACTTCCCCATGGGAAAAGAGTGGCTAGACTCTACAAATTGACAATCTCACTTGTTGGATTTGAGCCACATTTATGCGTTGCTTAGGTTGTTTGATCTCCGCTCTCCCGTGCTTCAATTAGTTCTCATTTTCTCCCCCGATCTTGTTGCCGATGCTTCGTCAAGGCCTCAACTCCAATGATCAATCACCTTACATGAGATGCTCCAATTGAGATGCCCAATGTGCTGGAGGTGGTGGTGAATCCTCTACAACTAGTAGGAAATAGTTACCTATAGGAATATACTATGGTTTAGACAAGGGTTTTACCTATGGTCAAGGTGCCTAAACTCCTAGAAATTAAGAGGGAGTAAGTTCATCTTCTAAATGAGTTTTGAATGCTCAATTCTTGTGATGAGTCACAAGGAAGATGACTTGATAGGGGTTAGGATTAGAGTCTAATCGTGTTGGCAATGATGGTGGCTTTTAATGGTCTAAAATCCTTATTTTAAGCCTAAAAACTGAATCCTCGTCTTTTATAGATGAAGCTCCAACGATAAAAAAATAATGGACAGGTAATTCTTCGATGGATCGAAAAATTATCCAAAGAGTTTCTGAAGTTGCTAGACATCTAGCTCGATGGTATCGAACAATCTTTATTGGATCAAAGGGACTTGTTCGATGGATCGAAAAACTATCCAGAGGGTTTACAAATGTTGTTGGACATATGTTTAATGGATCGAAGTCCAATAAAAAATTGTTGTCTGTGTTGATTTATTTACAGCGACTTGCACCTCTTTTATTAGCTTAACTTATCATGTTTTTCTAAGTGTTCTAAGGCTAATAAAGATGGCTAGGTGTTTTACTATATGACCAAGTTATATTAGACGTTATGGTTGTTTTGGTTCTAAGGGTTAGGATGATCAAGGCATCTTTTTTACCTGTTCTTCTTCCTTGATGCTTCTTGTCCGCTTGAATCTTTGATTTTTAGGTTGCCAAGGCTTAACCGACGTTACAACTCATGGACATACATTATTGACAAATAAGTTGCACTAGTATGCCAAAGAAAAGTGTACTAACATCAACTGACCTGTAGTTTGATTTCAAATGATGAATCTCTTTCTTTAGATTCTTTTATAAATAAAGTATAGATACCCCCATCTAGAACAAACTACTTTCGGAACTTCAGCTACGCTTTAATAAAATTGTCTCTGCATGACTTAGAAAGCATTGAAAATCTAAACGGGTTGAATAGAAAATGTCTGCAATGCCCCCCTTAAGACTATTTAGACTCTAAAAAAACCCACCTTACTTTGATAAAATTTTCTACATGTGATTTGGAAAGCGTCAAAATTGATGATGACCTAATAGTCCAAATCTGATGGTCAAGTACCTAATCGGTAAGTATCATTATTAATGGCAGATGACTATGATAGTGGAGGGATTGGATTACAAGTGTATGCATGTATGAAGCGGATTGGAGGGCTTTTCTCAAAATAAGATACAAAGAAGTCCGTCGAGTGGAGATCACCATATAGTGCACACTCCTGAACTCTAGCATTTTTCCTATTTAAGATCCTATTGTAGAGAGGAGGGAACACTCAAGAGATAGAATCCCTTGACGTCCTTTCTCTTTGGGCGTCAACAGTAGAGAGAGAAGAGGTGTTTGTGTGGAGTTTCTTTATGTTTTTTCTTCTCCTTCTTCCTTTTACACGTCCACACGTGTGAGTCTATTTGGGCGATGATTTGTGTTGATCCCGACCCTTACCAGAGATTTATATATTGGGATTCTTTATCACCTCTAATTCCTATAGATTAGGGTAAGACTCCTTCACTTAGGAGATTGACATTGACAAATCTACGTTGTGGAATTCATTACGCAGTTGATCATTAATAGGTAAGATATAAGTCATCTCCTTTTGACTATTAATCTTTTTTTTATACACGCACCCACACGCATAGTCCCACACTCACGCCATAATGAGATTTCACCACTATGGCTACTTGAACCCCAGATCTTGTGTTCAAGCTCCTGGGAGTCTACCACTGAGGTAAGGATAACACCCTTATGAAAATATAATATTATTACATCAGGATCCCATAGGAAATAAGGTTACATGTGATGGAACTTTGAAAATCGATGAATCCGCTCTGTTAAACGAATTGAAATCCATTATTATAATCTAATTATGTCATGCCCCAAAATTCGGCACTGGAATCCGATGCTTGATTCCATTGGACCCGGTATCAGACCTAAGGACATAACTCAGAAATTCTAAGTTCCATCATAATCTCATAATAATCATTTTAAACATTTACTTTTAAAATTTAAATGAAGTAATTCAATCTTACTCTATTTCGTCCACAAATTTAAATAAGGTTCTAAACCGATTCAAATACAATTTTAATTCTAAAACATTTATAAGTTCAAGTTCATCAAATAAAACAAATATCTAAGAAGCTAAATAATTTATACAGATTCTGCATTATTTTACTCTAATGGGTCCTTGTATTGAAATTTACAAATCCCGATAGCATGAATTACAGAGCCTAATGAGTATATCCTTGACAAGTTTAAAAGAAAAAACATGTGCATCTCAAAGAAATGTATATAAGAATAGTTAGAAAACTATGCATAAAAGATAGTATATCAAGTCAAAACATTTGAATAATGGATAATGTAATGCATGAATTGTATTCACAATATTCAATATAGTAATTTCCTTTGAACATTAAAGCAACTTTACACCAGCCGGCCTAAATTTACGGAATCAACCCACCTAGTCTGCTTAGGTGGTTTCTTGCAGTCCAGTGTGTTCAGTCATTCGGCCGTAATTAATGAGTAACCAATTAGTATGTTAACTAGTCAGATTACTAATCCACGAAGCTTATGTAGGTGAACTATTGCTATCCAACATGCTCACCTATTTGGCCCTGATTAATGGAAGTTTTAAAATGTACCAATCGGGGTTTCTGAGCTTTCAACTCAAGGGTCTTGATTGCCCCACTTATTTACACTTTAGGAACTCTCAACCCAGGGGACTCATCGCCTCACTTATTGTCTAATGTTCTATACTTAGTGTATAAGTTCATAAGTATGATGCATAATTTTCCATTAAAAATCAGTATTTCGATTTTTTTTTTTTTATACAATTGTGTCCATTTTCAATCGTCGAAATCTAATCCAACATCAAAATTGATGAATCATTCCAAAGTACATTCACTTTTTATTACTAATTCTATTTAATTGCAAAAATTAAGTGTTATGAATGCGAATAACGTAAAACATAGAAAAACATTTAATAAGTTTGCATGCAGTGCCATTTAACAGCTTAGGCCTAAACATGTGTTTTCTTCAAATCTACTAAATGTCCAATTTAATAGCATTTTTGTGTCGTTCCCATGTCTTAAATTTGATCAGATCCTTGGATTGTCTGAGGGTCCTTTAAATTGGACTCGTTTTAAAGATTGATCATGGTATTAACTTTAAACACTTATATATGCTACAAAAATCCAAGGGTAAGCCTTATAATTATCTAGCAATAGATGATTTTGTGGACAATTCAATGTCAAAAAATTTGTCCTACATCACATGAATAAATGATTCAACAATGAATCGATTAATATTCTCTTAATGAATTGTTTTATGGATTGTTTAAGGGTTCACAATGTATCCAACAACAAAACACTCAAGGGGTGTTGGGCATCTCTACAAATAAGAGCTTATTAAGTTGTTTCTATAAAGATAAGTTTATAGACTGTTTGGTAGAAATCTAATTAGGAGGTTTATTTCTTTAAAAAGTGGTGAATAAGCTCCGATTTAATAAATTAGGGAGGGGTTATTTATTGAATAAGAACTTATTTAGCTTAACTAAGTGGACATTTTTAACTAATTTTTGGACAAGTTTATCCTTTCATCTTTTCAAGTAATTCCCATCTTGTCATCTTCTCTTCTCTTAGGTAAACCTACATGATGATCGACCTATATTGAAGGTGGTGCCCCACATGATGAGTGATCCACATCAAAGGTTGGCCCACATAATGCACAGGTCACATCAAAGGTGAGCCCCACATGATGGATGCTCGCATCAAAGTGTGGCCCCACATGATGGACGATCCACATCAAAGGTGGAATCCACATGATGGATGGTGGATATTGAATGTGGGACCACATGATGTAAGGTTGACATTAAGGGTGGGCCACATGATGAATGAGCCCATATTGAACGTTGGGCCCCACATGATGGACGGTCCACAACAAAGGTGGGTCCCACATGATGGATGGCTCATACCAAAATATGACCCCGCATGATGGACTATCCATAGTAAGTGAGCCCCACAAGATAGATGGTCAACAACAAAGGTGGGACCCACATAATGGATGGTGGACATCAAAGGTGGGTCCCACATGATGGATGGCTCATACCAAAATATGACCCTGCATGATGGACTATCCATAGTAAGTGGGCCCCACAAGATAGATGGTCAACTACAAAGGTGAGACCCACATAATGGATGGTGGACATCAAAGGTGGGTCCCACATAATGGATGGCTTGGATCAAAATGTAGCCCCTCATGATGGACTATCCACATCAAGTGGGGCCCATGGGATTGATGGTCCACAACAAAGGTAGGACCCACATGATGGATGGTGGACATCAAAGGTGGGCCCCTCATGATGAATGACCCATATCAAACATGGCCCCCACATGATGTATAGTACACATCAAGGTGGACCCACATAATGAACGATTCACATCAAAGGTCTGCTCCACATGATGGATGGCTTGCATCAAAGTGTGGCCCAGCATGAAAGAGCATCCACATCAAGTGGGCCCCATTTGATGGGTGGTCCACATCAAAGGTGGGACCCACGTTATGGATGATGGCCATTAGGTTGTGCCTTTGAAAATTTCATCCCACAATCTGGCAGTCAACCCATCATGTTTGCTAGATCAGAACCAACTGAGTGCAGCCCGGCCTCACTCGACATGGT
Organism: Liriodendron chinense; assembly: GCA_003013855.2. Taxonomy (NCBI): domain Eukaryota; kingdom Viridiplantae; phylum Streptophyta; class Magnoliopsida; order Magnoliales; family Magnoliaceae; genus Liriodendron; species Liriodendron chinense. The sequence goes on from PVNU02002925.1 coordinate 413,953, forward strand.
GCTACCTGACCTTGGGTCCTACCTTGATATAGGTATTGTAAGTTCACATAGGTTTTGCAAGCTCATTTTAGGGCGTAAACCCAAAAATAAAGCTGATGGTCCACACCATATGAAACAGACTGTGATTGACCATCAAAAACTTCTTGTGGGCCACAAAAGTTTGAATCAAGCTGATATTTGTTTTTTCCCCTCCATCCAAGTCTATTTGACCTTATCAACAGTTTGGATGACAAATAAACAGTAAAGTGGGCATTGTGGTGGGCCTAAAAGGTTTTGATGGTGGGCGTTCAATCACTAATATGAAATAGTTTCCTATGGTGTGGTCCACCTGAGATTTGGATCTGCTTATTTTTTGGTGCTTATGTTCTAAATTGAGCTGGCAAGTGGATGGACGGCATGGATATACAATACATACATCAAGGTGGGCCCCACGGTCAGGGCCGCACCTAATCCACTCCTGTGCCAGACATTCACACCGAAAATGGACAGTTACAGAAACGATGACCATCTTCTTCGGCTTACACTTGTGGTCCACCCCATCAATGGACCAGAATAAGTGGCTGGGTTACCCCCACACGTGTCCAACGGCAGAAGGGTCACAAAAATATTCCTGTGCCCGGGGTTGTGTGGGGCCCACAGATATGTATGTGACAAATCTACTCCGTCCATCTGTTTTGAAAGGACACAATACGATGGGATTTTAAAAATTAGGCAGATCCAAAACTCAGGTGGGCTACACCAACGAAACAGTGGGAACAGAAACGTCTACCGTTGAAACCTTCCTGGAGCTGACCATGATGTTTATATGCCATCCAAGCCGTTCATGGGGTCATTACCACTCAGATAAACTGTAGAAACAAATTTATTCCTGATACAAAACTTCCGTCACCCCCAGTTGTTCAATCATCAGGAAGGTTTCAACGGTAGACGTTTCTGTTCCCAATGTTTCGTTGGTGTGTCCCACCTGAGTTTTGGATCTGTTTAATTTCTAAAAATCTTGTCCTATTGTGGTCTTTAAAAACAGATGGACGGAGTGGATTTGTCACGGACATATCTGTGGGCCCACACGGCCCCGGGCACAGGTGGGCCTAAGGCATCCTCTTTCCACACTCCAACACCCGTCCCGCGAATCGCCTGTTCTATCGCTCTTCCCGCGAATCGCTTCCACCATTGCTCACCGGAAATAAACCACCGCACGGCACCGTTGCAGTCGCGTCATCGAGCGGGAGTGCCTGACGAGAGAATCCCTCTCTCTTTCTCTCTCCTTTTCTCTCTCTATCCTGCACCTGGTGTGAAGCTTAACAAACCTGCGCGCCTGCGCACCATGGGAGGTGGCAAACGAAGGCTGGCCAAGAACAACCGCTCCAAATCCAACCGATCTCTCTTCATCGTTGGTGGCTTCTTATCAGATTTCCAAATCAACGGCTCTGATCCTTCTTCCTCGAATCCAGGTCTCTCTCTCTCTCTCTTCCTCTTTCTACTTTTCCAACAAAACCCTTGAAAACTCGATTCCGTTTCAAAATGCAGGAAAATCCCCCAAAGAGAGGTCGAAATCAACCCCGTTGAATTCCGGCAGATCGAACGGTCCCGCATCCACGGACTGCCCCCGGAAACCTTCCTCCAATCCCTTTGGCTATACGTATCTGACCGTCAATCCTCAGGTTCCTCAATTTCTTGTTTTTTTTTTTTTTTTTTTGGATTTGTGCACCCTCTCTTTTTGATGAATTCACCGCTTGTTTCTACTTTCGGTGCTGGAATGATACAAAAAGTAGGTTTTTTTGATACCAGAAGTAGATAAGAAGGGTGTATGCGTCAATTGACAGGGTGTAAATAATCGTTTTCTTTTCGGCTTATGTAATTGATTTATGGCCGCGAGATAAGACTCTCATTTTCAGGAGGTTCCGCATTCGGAGACTCATGTTCCATCTGATTCAAGTCCGATTGTTTTAGTCGACTCAAATGAGACCAAAATTTTCGGGTATGTGGACCGAACGCCTTGTTCTGAGCCTGTCGGCGGCGGCGAGACTTTCACCTATGATTATGGTTCGTGTTCTGTCTTGGGTGACAGCTCCCACAGAGGGTTGGGATTTTGTGATGAGGATGCGAAGGCGGATGATGGAGAAGGAGATGGGCCAGGAGTTGTTTCGCCTTCCGTCGAGAGTGAGATGTGTGTTGAGAAGCGTGACCATGGCAAGGGAAAGTCAAGGGCGAAGAGCTTGCCCCCCAAGAAGAATGGTGGGTTCTTGTCGATTGGAGGTGTGAAGTTGTATACGGAAGATATCGAACTCTCGGAAGATGAAAATGATGAAACCGATGGGGATTTGGTTGATAGTGGAAGTTCAGAGTCTGATGATGGGATGCCTTGCAGTGCTTCAGCTGAGTCGTCAGATAGTGATGGATCAGAGGAGGATGATGAATCTGATAGCGGTTCGGATGTTGATGATGATGTGGCGGAAGACTATTTGGATGGGATTGGTGGTGGGTTGGAGCTTTTGAATGCTGAGTGGTTGGTGGGACGGGATTTGGATGAAGAGGACAGTTCTTCAAGTTCAAACAGCAGTAGCGATGAAAGTCTTGAAAAGTTGGGCGGAACTTCTCTACAGATTGTGTCAAAGGAGTATGGTATGAAAAAGCCCAAGTCGAGAAAGAAGCATCTTGCAAACTCACGCAAGGGTGTGTCAATTATGGATGTTGGGTCACTTGCTTTGGATGATCTTATGTTTGCGAAGGATCCGAGGACGGCTTCGGGAAAAAAGAAATATGTTCCTCGACTACCTCAGTCATGGCCCGGTGAGAAAATGAAGAATTTCAAGAATATTCGAGGTAAACTTCTTCTGGTGTCTGTGACTATTTCAAGAAATTAGAAATTAATGACTTTGGACTTCATTTTGCTTCCTTTGCTGATCTTGGGCCATCTAGTTGTGCACAGTTCACACTCTATACCTTTATTACATCTGTTCTCTTTGATATCAGATGTTTCAGTCATGCAGATAATATGGTCTCCTATAAATCAGGCAGCGTTCTAAAGTTTATAAATGTTTCCTTGCATGCTGTTATGATGGATCAGTTTGTAATGTTGATAGTTTATGACATCTTACTATCTTTTCGTCAATTATATTTTCTTCTTATTATTATTTTGTTTTTTCACATGTACTCTTGCAAACATTCTGCAAACCGAGAAAAAACTTATTAAGTGGATTCAGTGGAGAGATTGATTTCCCTCTTAATTTGGTTGCGTTCAGATGCACTATTGAATTTAATTGCTATAATTGTTTTAATAACATGGAGGTGACCAGATTGACACTCATCGGTATCATATTGAGGGAATAAGTGTCGTCATTTTGTGTAACAATGAAGGTAATTATGGTTGGTAATTTCCTCTCTATTAACTGATTATTGCAATCCAATTCACTAGGGCATCCAAGTGCTGCCAAGGTACTTCTATTCCATCTAGAGTTTCAAACAAAACTAAAAAGGCGAGATGGTGGTTTTGGGGGGTTGGTGCATTGGATATTCAAGGTAGTCTTTTGACTTTCGTACCAGAGGTAGAGGGTGATTGCACTGTCTTATGGCAGGATCTCTTAAAAAGTAGCACGTTGTTACGTGTCTTAAATTGGGTTTACTATAGCTCATAGTTCTGAAAATCCACCATACAACAGAACCTGCCCGGGGTTTGGGTGAATGGCTAGTGTCATGGGTTTGCTCCCCACATACACGAGTTTGATTCCCCTCCCTGTGCTTTACCCGATGCACATGGTTTGCTGGTGATTGCGTGCATCTGCAGGGAATAGTCTCACCTTAAAAGGGGTAGGGACCAAAAAAAGAAAAAGAAAAAAAGAATTGCACTGTCCTGTGCAATCCAGGATCCAGTAGTATCTAGGAATACCTAGTTCTAGGCATGGAGATAACTGGAGCATCTTGAGATAGTTGTGTAAAATGATGTGTAGGGTGGTGTTTCTACATTAGTATTCAAATTTTGGATAATCATTAATTATGTTAGTGTTGATGGTTAGGTTAACTTTTTGATTCTGAAGACCATCCATCACCTGTTTGGTTGTTTTCGTTGCTCTAGTTTATTCTGTACCATACCATTGCGTTGTACACATCATGATACAACAGTCGCTTTTTGACATGAGCTTACATTTAATGATCCTGTACACATTGATTCATGCAGTTTAAAACATAGAATGTGTTGGTTGTTAATAAAAGAAAGAGGATTATTTTGTTTTCTCATATGCTTATCACAAGGGGTGGTCACGATTCTGTGTTTATTCAGGTGAGAAAAAGAAACATCGTAAAGAACTGATTGCTGTGAAGCGTAGGGAGCGGATGATCCGTCGTGGTGTGGATCTTGAGCAGATAAATGCAGTAAGATAAACTGTAACTTATATCTTCTTTTACGTTTCAACACACACACACACACACACACACACACACACTTTAGTATGGCCAATGGTTTACTGTTGCTTTTTACACTGTTGCTCATTTTCCTGATGCTTTATTGATTAATCAATCTCATCACATTGGCATCCTTTTCTAGCACCATTCACTATACTTTCTATATTTGTCAAGTACTTTGATACTATTTCCTTCTAGTATACATGCATCTTCAATCAGGTTGTATAATTGAGCTGTTCAAATTCTATTAGGAGCTAATAATCTCCTCATTCCTCCATGTGGATACTGTACGATTACTTTTTAATCCATGACTGAGCATCAGGCCCTTCAAAGTATTTGAGGACTTTTAAGTATATTTTCCATAAATCTAATGCTTGCATGCTGCCTAACCTGCAGAAGTTGAGGCAAATGGTCTTGGACGAGGTTGACATGTTATCTTTCCAACCTATGCACTCCCGCGATTGTTCCCAGGTCTGGTTCATTGATTCATCTCTCTGGCATGGAGTTCTTATGCACTTTTTAAGTCACTTGTTGTTGCACGTTAAGTGTGTGAACGTTTAAAATTGCATAATTTCTGGAGGTCATTGTGGTTTCATCAACTATCCATATTTATGAATCTTCTAATAGCTACGACAATGTACTTAAAAGCAATTCTATGTTCAGATTGGTCAATTGAAAATTTGCAGAATATGTATCTTTCTTTCAAAGGAAAAATATGCAAGAAAATGACTATTATAAAATAATCAGGGAAAGTAGAAAATACCACCAGTGTCCAAAATGTAACTCATGGTCATTCTAACTAACATGTTGAGTGTCCAAACGTAATTCATGGTTATTTTAACTACTGATGAGAGCCAAAATGTAACTCATGTTTAATTTAGATAACAATTTTGTGTTGGATTTTCCCAAATTAAATGATGTCATTTTTAATTTTTTTTTTTTTTTTTAAAGCATCGGATGGAGGCCGTCACCCATTTTAATCTTTGAACTAGTATGTCTGTTGGACCTTAGTTCTTTTTTCATGCCTTAAAGATACTATCACGCTTGCTGAAATTGGTTGGGCTTTCTAAAACCAACTCTCAAAGTAGAAGTGTTAACATTTGCATGGGTATGGAAAACTTGGGGTTTTATAGTGATGACAAATCTTGGGTGAAGACTTTTACTGTGGAACAACATTACCATGATCGGTGAGTCTCAACCTCGGATAGGCACTTTGATAGCAGACACCGACTAGTGCACCAAAAGCTCCAGAGCTGATGGGGAAGGATCGATTTATCCCTATATGCAGGCCCTCTCAGGCAAACCTAGGGGAGACCTCCCGTGGGCAACCCCCGTATTGCACGGGTCCCCAAATCACACGGTCCCACAACGGGCCCCACCTTGTGGCCATTCTGCATCTCACAAACCCCACCTCATGGGCCACCCCACCCCAGTGTGGAGACATGCGGCATACTTGGAGTCGCACCAAGATACTCCCGTATCATCCACTCACACCGGTGAGGAAACTCGAACATTAGGCTCTCGCTCTAATACCATTCTGATAGCGGGTACCGACCAACGCAGCAAACGCTCCAGAGTTGATGGGGAAGGACCGGTTTATCCCTATATGCAGCCCCCCCCCTAGGGAAACCCATGCAAGACCTCCCCGTGGGCAACCCCCGCATCGCACGGGTCCCCGAACCACACGGTCCCACAGTGGGCCCCACCTCGTGGCCATTCTGCATCTCACAGACCCCACCCCGTGGGCCACCCCACCCTAGTGTGGAGACATGTGGCATCCTTGGAGTCACACCAAGATGCCCCCGCATCACACGTGTTTCCGTAAGGGGTAAGGTTTGGGATTGGTAAGGAATATCAATTTTGCTTTTGTAAAGGCATATGGGTTGAAAAGGAACCCCTAGCGGTCAAATCATTGAGGTTTTTAAGTGTGTTCGGCAACAAAGAGGATGCATGCGTTAAGGAGTGTTATCAAATGTTGGGAGGAAAGTTGGTATGGAATCCAATCTTACCGAAGAAACCTTAGGGGTTGTTTGGATGCATAGAAAGCTCCACTAAAGATAGTTTTTATTATTTATTATTTATAACTCTTCTTCTTCTTTTGAATGACAAAAATACATTTATTAACTGAGCAAAGAGAGATCAAAGATGATTTCAATCACATCACTGAAGCTCAATTTCTGATGAGGTCTTCCTTCTTATGTTTGTTGACCTCACAACCCATGATACTACATTTCCTTTGGCCCTAGTGAATGCCACTTCACTAGACACAAAACTATTATTGGAAGTATGGTTGTTCCGTCCTCTCCATAGGCAGCATAATCTGCCTAGAGAGGAAAGGTGCTGGAGAATTTTTTTCTTGTCACGAATACTTCACTACTCCATGCATGATAAAATTCTTCAATTGAGTTGGGCATCGCCTATTGCAATCCGAATAGAAGGAACTCTCTCCAAACCATGAATTAAAAGATGATCAACCGATTCTGTGTTTCTTATGCATATGATGCCGGACGAGTGAAAACTAACCTAGGATGATTATGACGAGATCAAAATACGCAATAACCATGTAATCAACATGTAAACCTAAACATAGCCTCGTTTCAACACTGAGGTCATGGTATCGATTCCCATAGTGGGGGTGGCTAACATTGTGATGTGACTAATAGGGGTGGGTGGGTGTACTAACAATGGGGTGTGTGAACTACCCATAAAAAAAAACATGTAAACCTAAACATAGCCTCGTTTCAACACTGAGGTCATGGTATCGATTCCCATAGTGGGGTGGCTAACATTGTGATGTGACTAATAGGGGTGGGTGGGTGTACTAACAATGGGGTGTGTGAACTACCCATAAAAAAAAAATATGTAAACTTAAATAAATTCACACCACAAAATAAAAATTTCAGATTAACAACTAGATGGTTCAAGGTTAGTCACATGCACTGTGCACGAAATATAAAATGCTTTAAGAATAGCCCACTTGGAAGATAGAACTTCCAATCTAGCATAGGTAGTGCCACATCCACAAGAATAACCAAGGTACCATTAAAATTCAGATTTTGGGTTAAAGGTTTTGGCTCAAAATCAGAATTTCCTAAGGAGTTTTGGTATTTGGAATTAGGGTTTTGGGAATTTTAGGGTTAAGGAAAATTGAAAATTGGGGTTTTGGGGATTAGGATTAGGGTTTTAGGGATTTAAGGCCATGGGATGGTTGAAATTTGGATTTGGGTAAAAGGGGGTAGTCAGATTTGAGAATTCGGGTGGGATTAGGTTAGGTTTGATGGATTCGAATGGGAAAAGGTTAGGGTTTTGGGGTAAAACAAATTTTTAGGTCGCGTGGGCCTATGCCGAATGAAAATGGTTCAAGGATTGAGGGTTTTGTTGGGTTGAATGGGGAAGAAGAAAAGATGAGAGATTGTAGGTTTTAGGATATGGGTTGAAGAAGAAAGAAGAAGAAGAAGGTGTTTGAGTACCTTGAATGGAGAAAGAGAAGAGAAGTTGTAGAATCCACCACCAAGTTAGATGTCACCCTTCCACAATGTGATTGGAAGGGAGTGTTTTCTCACAAACTCTAAAGGAAGATGAAGAAGAAAACTCTCTCAAGGAAGGAAGCCCCTTTTCTCTCGCTTTGCTCAAACGTACCATAGGGTTGGACGTTCTCCCCCTTAGCTTTTTATAATAAAACTTTAAAGAAATTACAAGTATGCCCTTACTTAAAGTTCAATGGGCCATACTCAAAACTAGACATCTAAATCAACTAAAAGTAATCCAAACTGTCCAATGAATCCTAAAAATAACATAAAATAAAATAAAAATCAAGGTCCAAGGGGCCTAGATCTGGAAGATCTAACGATCCGATGGCCCGATCAAGATGATCCAATGGTCCGATGGATCCAAAACTAAAAACCTATGGCTAAAAACTCCTAAAAAGCAACCCACATGCATCATCCTAGTGTGGGGTTTTCCTGATGCATGTCCAATGCATGTGGGGTCTTCAAAGTGGCCCTGCGGGCCCCACCTGGAAGTCGTCTCCTATCCATAGAGAAAGTTGTGCTGATGTCGGTGGTCGCCTCCGTCTCTGGTACACTCGAGTAGGTCCTTTGATGTCCCCATTAGCATAGGAGGCAAAACAGTTGTAATCACCATAAAAAGGCCACTACATCATCGGGTGAACCACTGATGATCAAGTTATAATAGGATTTGACTGGAAACTTTCTCGGCAAAGAGACCTCTAAATGCCAACCATCAGAGCTAGAAGGAGATGGTGAGAAACTCTTGATTTGGGAAGCTAAAGCATAAAATTTCAACTTCTCCTCTTCCCTCAAATAACTATGAAAATTTAGGGAACGAACCATTTCTCATGCTATCAAACAAAAACCCTGCTCGATCATAGCTCTTAAGTCAAAAGAGGCACAATGCAGACTAGGAAAGTCTTGTGAGAGTGAGAGAGTCCAATCTACATTTTTCCAAATATGATTCTGGTTCCATTTGCCACTGCAAATACAATCCTATTAGAAGTCCTCCCAAGTCCCGACCATTTTCCATCACTTTCCAAACACCAAATGCCTTGCGCTGCGAAGATGGAAGAGGTAACCATCCTTCTTCAGCAATCCCATATTTGCAGTGGGATTTGCTTCAATAACTATCATTATTCGAACTAAACCTCCACAGCGATTTTCCCAAGCAAACCTTGATTCATGGCTTAGAGATTCTTGATCCCCGAACCCCCTTCTATCGAGTTTGAGATACCTCCTTCCATCACACTAGGTTGAACCTTTGCCAAAGAAAATCATGCTAAAGCTTCTCCATATGATTGATGGCCTCAATCAGCCATTCAGAGAGGGACATGAAGTAGATTGACAAGTTGGACAATAGTTTCATGAAGTTCATCCAACTCCTTAAGGAGATACCTACTCTTCCAAGCTGATAATTTCCACCCCGCCCTTTCCACCACCACATCCCGTAGACGCTTTGTTGGCTTACCCACACACAAAGGAAGACTAAGACAAGACAACAACAATTTTCCAATCTTACAACCAAATGTATCAACCAGTGCTCTAAGGCCCTTGTTCCCTAATTGAATCTGATCATCTCGATCATTCACGTTTATTTTCTGATGTGAGACCACTTCGAAAGATGTTGATATAAGTTGTAACCAAATTGAAAAGAGATGATTTTGAATAGACACCTTTTCCGATTGATCAAACCACGTGTTCTTTCTTCCAAATTGAAAGTTAGGCCCAAGATAGAGTGGTTCGCTACATGTGAATAATCTCCCACAACTAATTGCATAAGAAGGGCATCACATGAGGCAGCACATGCCTAGAGAGAGAAGCAACACTTGCTTTTAATTCAATGAAAAGAAAACTTTTCTTTGTATCACCCTTTTTAAATCCATACTTATGGGTTTGACTTTTAATTTATATCCATGACTACATAGTTGCTAATTAAATGCAAAACCCTTAAAAATAGAAGTGTGTCAATCCCATCAACCATTGCTAAGTTAAATGCCTTGTTTGCCCTTGGGTGGAAGTGTTGGGGATAGATTTCTCACAAGGGATTTGAACCACATTAAAATTTCCTCCTTTACACTAAGGCCCGTCCCACCTACTCCTGGATCCATTCAACTCATCCCAATATATATGCCTGATGCTAGCATCATTAGGGGACCATAAACTACAGTGAACAACCATAGTCTCCTTGTGCTAAAAGTTTTTAAAAGAATCGGGATGGAAAACTGACTAGACCATCATCTTCCTTAGCTAGCATATTGTCATCCCAAATGTTAACTATCCCACTTGCAGCCCCATTTGAATTAAAAGCTACCCAATCAAAAGATGTATCTGGCCAAATAGATGCTATCAATCTTCTATCCCACGTTTGCATTTTGGCCTCTGAAGAGTGACTAATTGAACATTTTAAGCCTTGCAAAACTGTTTCACTTGGCCTCTCTTAGAAGTAAGGCCCAACCCTCATACTTTGTCACGTAAGTCTGACGAGTTCTCTCTTACGTGGTTTTTGCTTCTTACATGTTTCCTTTTCCCAATTTTCTTTTCAACACTCTCTCCCTTTCTTCAAGGGCTTTAAAAATGGCAAATATATCATCATTGCTGCCTTAGATAGTTATCCTCACTCTGCTTCTGACTCACTGGATGCAATCTCTAATCCAATCAAGTTCTTTAACACTAACGCTACACTTGAAATTTTGGCCATCCTTGTTTCCCATCTTTTCCACCACCTAGTCTTGATTATTGTCTGCTGGCACTTTAGGTCTTGGGCCTTCAATTGGTAAAGGAGAGTGAGCAACGACTCTTCCCCTGGACTAGAGCATTGGGAAATATCCTTGGAGCCCAAGAATCTGTCCCCTATTCTGAGTGGATCTCTAAGTAGACGTTAATACTAAGGTATTAAAAATGGTTACATAATGGCCTCTTCGTAATGCTAATGGTTCGGGCCTTTACGCGTTATGGGGTTGTAACAACCAATTCCAAAAGGTTAAGATCGTAACAGTCTGTTACGGTTCAATGTAACCGCATATGGCCGTTATGATGAGAACATCAGGGCACCATTCAAGGTCTACCAGAGGAGGAGGAGATCATCACCAGTTTCCCTTTGAATGGATGACCACTACGTGGGCTCGAGTGGGCCGAGTGGACCGTTTTGATAGAGTTAAGAGCCTTGGCAATCTGTTCTAGATTCATGGTGGGATGTAAACCAAAACCACGTCTTGTGCTGGTGGGCATAAACTAGGGGTACCGACATAACCTAGACTTGGACATTCTAAGTTGGGGACGATGGAGTGCAAAATTATGATTTATGGGTATGATGATATGGAATGCAAACTATACGTGGACAAAAGAAACTAAAACCCTAGAATGCGAAATTTCAGCGTAAATGCAACTCTTAACTTAGATGTGACAAAAATAACCTATGTTAAACTTATGGGCTCTGATACTAAATTTGATGCAGGACGCATGATTTAATGCTAGCATGCAACGTGAAGATTATTAAAGAGTTCATAAAGTAATTCAAATAGCAAAAGATGTTAACCTACCACATGATTAAGAGCAAACAATAGGAAATAAAATCTGATTAATCCTAAATCACATGCACGCATGCTATGAAACCATATAAATCAATTAAAACTAGTCCTAATGGAAGGATAGGACTTTCAACTTAGTGTAGGCATAATCCACATTCAAGGGGCTGACTTGTAGTTTCTAAGACTAGGATTAGGGGGAGAAAACTTGAGATTTGGGTATTTAGAGTTCATGGGAATTGGGGATTTTGGGATTAGGGTTTTTAGAAATTGGGAGAAATATGAATTTGGGAATCTAGGGTTTCGATTAGGGTTGGGGGATTTGGAATCAAGGGTAGAAGTGGGCAACGATCCTGGCCGGGCCGAGTTAGCCCTAGTTTGGTTTGGCTTGTTTTTGTGCCACCAGTTTGTGGATCGGTTCGGTTTGGGTTTCGAGCCGACCCACGCGGCCCGAGTTTGGATTGTTCCAGAAAAATCTGGTTCGAGCTGGGATCGATTTGGTCAAAAATTTCGAACCGGGCCAGGCCAAGTTCGAGCAAGTGGCGGCTCTTTTTTTTTGTTTGTTTGTTTAAATAGAAAAGAATTTAAAAAGTTAGAAAAAAATACAAAAGTATCTTACTACATGATGTTTAGCATCCTCTAGAGGAGTGCAACTTCAAAATTGACATGTAAGAGCCTTTTCCAAATAAAAGTACACAAGCATAATTTTACAAGTGCAAGGAAGTAGTGTGCATTCATGCATGTGTATTATGTATTATCCACGTCATCATGTATATGTATTATCAACGCCGTCCATCCGTTTTTACATATCATTTTAGGACATGATCCCAAAATGAAATCATATCCAAAGCTCAAGTGGATCACAGCACAGGAAACAATGTACTTACAATTTACTTGAATTAAACCGAGCTGAATCAAACCAAGCTTCGAGCCGAGTCGAGCCGGTACTGCCCTAGTTTGAGCTTGGTTTGTTTTTTCAAACAAGCTTGACTCCGAGGCTTGGTTTGGTTTGAAATTCTATTCAAACCAATCCAAGCCGAGCATTTTCAAACCAATCTGAGCCGAGCTTTCGAGTTGGCTTGGTTTGTGCCCAGCTCTAATCAAGGGGTTTTGATGGGGAAAAACAAAGGGGAATTGAAGGGTTGTCCGTTTAGTCAGCCTTGGGTTCGCACATGTGGTCGTACGGTCACACGTGTGGGTGGTTTGGGTTAGGTTTTGAGAATTTCAAGCTAGGGTTTGGTTGGGGTCAAGGTTGGATGATAAAAAGTTGAAGAAAAGAATGATTTAGATGGAAAGGCAAGAAGAAAGATTAAATTTTTTAGAAAATACATCTTTTTGGATAGAAAGGAAGAGAGAAGGAAGATGATAGATGGAAGCCTTACACCTCCGTTGAATAAGAATGGAATCACAACACACCTAATCTCCAAATCACATGGAGAAACCTTCAAATCTCATGAAGAAATAAGAGGAACTTTGAAATTTCATTAAACAATAGCATAGAGAGGTTCACACGACCCCCTTCTCTTTTATATTTTCAAGTGTAGAAATTTACAAAAATAGTCCTACTTAATGTTTTTTTTTTACTAAAATACCCCTAAAACTAGAACATAGCAGGATGTGGACCTCTATATGCTATTGTTTCATGAAATTTCAAAATTCCTCTTATTTCTTCATGAGATTTGAAGGTTTCTCTATGCGATTTGGAGATTAGGTGTGGTGTAATTCCGTTCCTATTTAATGGATGTGCGAGGCTTCCATGTATCATCCAATGTTGTCATATGGCATAAGCGATCCTGTGCGATCACCTATGCCTAATCGCTTATGCGATTGCACAACTTTGTTTTTTTTTTTTTTTTTTTTTTGTTTGAAAAAAATAAAAAAATTGAAAAAAAATGATAAGTATGCGATGTCATATGCGATTATGCGACAGCATAATGGCACATGCGATCGCTTTATGCGATATGCGATGGCATAACATCCATATGGCATATGCGATCATCGCATATGCCATATGGATGGCATTATGCGATTATGCTATCGCATGATCGATTATGCAATCACTTTTGACAACATTGGTATCATCTTCCTTCTCTCTTCATTTCTATAAAAAAGAGGTATTTTCTCAAAATGTTCATCTTTCTTATTCCCTTTCCATCCAAATCACCTTTTTCTTCATCTTTTCATCATCCAACCTTGACCCCAACCAAACCCTAGCTTAAAATTTCCAAAACCTAACCCAAACCACCTACATGTGCGACCATACAGCCATACGTGCAGGCCTATGGTTGACTGTACGAACAATCCTTCAATCTCTTCGATTCCCCTTTGTTTTTCCCCATCAAAACTTCTTGATTCCAAATCCCCTAACCCTAATCGAAACCCCAGATTCCCAAATTTCTATTTTTTCTAATTTCTAAAAACCCTAATACCAAAATTTTCAATTCCCATGAACCCTAAATGCTTAAATCTTAAGTTTTCTCCTCCTAACCCTAGTCTTAGAACCTACAAGTCAGACCCTTGAATGTGAATCGTGCCTATGCTAAGTTGGAAGTGCTATCCTTCCATTGTGACTAGTTTTAATTGATTTATGTGGTTTCATAGCATGCGGGCTTGTGATTTAAGATTAATCAAATTTTATTTCCTATTGTTTACTATTAATCATGTGGTAGGTTAACATCTTTTGCTATTTAGATTACTTTATGGACTCTTTAATAATCTCCACGTTGCATGCTAGAATTAAATCATGTGTCCTGCATCACGTTATGTTTATATAAGCCTCCTTTTTGGGATGTTTTGCAAAATTTTCCCTTTCTCCTCAACTTTTTTATTTTTTATTATTTTTGAGACTATTTTTAACTTAATTTCAACTAGATGTGTGCAAATGTGCAATCTTTGAAGATTAAAACACAAGATTTTTGTCGCTTTTGAAGAATTGAAGATCTGGGGCTGAATTTTGGGGAAAATAAAAATAGGTATTTTTTTTCTTGTTGCAAATTTACTGACTCAACATTATATTACCAAATCGAACAAATCTTGCTAGATGTCTGTTTGATTTGGCTGTGTTTGTGTGTGTGTGTGTGTGTCTATATATATATATATTGTATTTTTGCTGGTTTTTATATAATTTTTAGCAAATTTTATTATTTTATGTAAAATATTTGGTGTGTAGATTGTTCAAATACATGCATGGAGTTTAGATCTACACATGCATGCACTAAATCAATGCTTTCATCTGTTTTTCTATTTTGATATATTTTTTTTTAATTTCGTGTCATTTTTGGAATGAATAGTCCCCATGGTATTTCGTAACGGTAACAGTTGGCCTAATAGCCACCATCGTTACCTTTACGATACAGGGTGTAAAGGCTGTTACAGGGGTCATAACGACCGTTACGGTCTATTTCTTTTAATTGAAAAAACTTCGAAAAACCTATATCGGCCTCGTAACGGTCCATTATGGGGCCGTTATGGCCTTTATGGGGGGTGTAACGAGCTATTATGGGGGGCTGTAATGGCCTTTATGTTTTTTTTTTTCTCTCATAATAGCCATTATGGCTTTTGCTACCCTGTAGTGTATAACAGTTGCCACCGTTACCTTTACGACACACCATGAGAGTCCTAGATCAAATGGTTAGGGATATGCATTAGTGGGATGAATGCTACATATTGCATGAATTTTGGCTTGTTTTGGGGGCATTCGAGTGGTCCCAAATCAACCTGATGTTATTCATTCAAATTTGATTTTTTTTTTTTCCTTTTCCAAATCATTTAAGAGAAATGGGGTCAAATGGTTAGGAATATGCATTAGTGGGATGCTTTTCACGGATTGCATGAATTTCAATCCATTTTGAGGGTATTTGAGAGGCCCTAAATTGGCTTGACACCATTCATCTAAATTTAATTTTTAGTTTTTTTTTCCCCTCAAATTTTGTGAGAAAAAATGGTGTCAAATTGTTAGGGATGACATCACTTTATCACTTATGAGTTCACTTCATACTTCATGCGTTAACAACTTATGGATGTATAGTCCTTTACATCAAATTTAGAAAATTAAATATAGGAATTTTGAAGTTAGTATAGGCCTCTTAGGTTAATATAATCATCAGGTAGCGCGAGATAACATTCTTACCAAAGAATGACCCATTATGTTTAAAACCAGAAAAGAATACATATTTGGAATCCACAATGTTTTTGGAATTTTTTAAATGTTTTTCAGATTTTTTTTTTCTTAAAAAAAATTTCGACCTTTACATGGCCGTAATATAATGGTTGAACAGCTGGCTGTTATGCTGGGCGTTATTTTTATTGAATACCTTGGGCAACATCTACAAGTTGTTGTATAACCCATATGGATGTTTACAATTTGTCCTTCGAGAAGCTCTGGTATCTTTTATTTTTTGTTGTGGTTTGGATCTTTTATCCTTGTTGAGACTATTACTCGACCTTTGATGTGGATATTTTCTTTCTATGAGTGAGCACATTTTCATGGCTTATGGCATCAATGGATGCTTTTTCGCATCATGATTAGTGCTATGCTTGTGACACTATGTGAATTATTAAGGAGATGCTAAGTCATCGATTCAAGTTGTTGTCTATTAAATTTTGATCTTTTCCCTGTACTCTTTCGTTGTCAATGGAGAAAGGCTTGAGTTCAGCTGACGAACATGCGGACAAAGACGATGGAGATGGATGGCAGCAGGTACAGAATAGCAAGAAGAACACAACAAGTAAGAGGAAGGGGAGTAAGGACTCATCTATTGGAGAACGAGGAAAGCAGGAGATTCTTGGGTAGGAGTGCAGGCAGCCATGGACGAGGCTGAAGGTGCTCCAGGGCCATGCTCTGTTGGAATACCGAAAGATATGTCAGACACTTGTCAATCTCGGATTCTGAATGACAGAGGCGGTGAGGGGAAGGTAAATGCGGAGAAGACATGTGGCAATGATACCCTTCTGCGTGCTTCAGTGGAGTATAAGGAAGGTCGATGCTCACTCAGTCAGGACACGCAGACGATGGAGGAGCTTCGGAATGTCAATCGTATAGGGATAGCTTCGGGGGAAACCGAGCCTTTCGCAGAAACGGAGAGTGTGCCGCCAAGTGGCATTGTTGGAAGGTGTGGTGGAGCGATTTGGGAGGCACGACAAACTTTAGTAGCCTCGGGTACTAATTACCCAGACCTGTTAGATTGCTCGGAAGTCCCGAACCAAGCGAGATTGAATCTGGACCTTTCATTAAGGGCGGAGACGAATTGTTTCGTTGCGAGTGGATTAGATGTTCCAAACGAGATGTGCATGGCTTTACCCGAGTCAAGGACACGAGTTGAGCTGGGATCATGTGTTGAAGAGATGTCCAAGACAGACACGTGTACCCTTAATATGTTATGTTTACCCACGTGCGAGCTCCCTCAAACAGATGATAGTGGTTTCGACGAGGACGAACTTCATGCCTGGGATGCAGAATCATCTGAACACTTCGACAGTTCATATTCTCCGTCAAACAGAAGCAGTGCTTCGAGGATGGATCAAGCTATGCTCACCCTTTTCCAAGAGGAGAGCGGGGGAAACGTCATCGTATCGGAACCTCTACGGATCCAGATGGGAGAAGAGCAAAGGGTCAACCTCATCGAAACGATCTAAAAGAAGAAGTGGATTAGGGATGCGTTGGGACATGTGGGAAGATCGATAGGTCTCTCTTTCGGTGATCACCCAAAAGACTATGTGGCCTTATTTCAATGTGTGGAGGCAAGCAGATGACCTTTGGCTATGTCGAGATACCAAGGAAGATCCTTACCAATTGAAGCAGCAACATAGAGTTGAATAATCTTCTCTCCAGCCCTCAGTTGAACAACAGAAAGAGGAGGGAGGGGGGGACACGGGGTAGGCAGAGAATATCGGTTCCCAAATGAAGATTCTATCTTGGAATGTTAGGGGATTGGGCTCAAAGCAGAAGAGAAGTATGATCAAAGATGTATGTGGGAGGAATAAGGTTGAGGTGATCTGCTTTCAAGAAACAAAGTTTCAGAACTTTAACAACAAGCTTGTGGGTAGTATTTGGAAGGCAAAGGACGCCGAATGGGCAGCTCTCGACGCAGAGGGAAGTTCGGGAGGTGTTTTGATTGCTTGGAATTCTTCGCGGTGGACTTCAGTCGACTCTTGGAAGGGGGTCTTTTCTGTTTCAGTTATTTTAAAGGAATTCTCATCCAAGTTCCTCCGTCTCCTCACGTCTGTTTATGGGGCCTCATTCGGATGCTGAAAGGAATGCATGTTGGGAGGAATTGAATGAAAGCGGGCAAAAATTCACAGGGTCGTGGTGTCTCGGGGGTGACTTTA
The DNA here is from genome assembly GCA_003013855.2 of Liriodendron chinense. Classification (NCBI taxonomy): domain Eukaryota; kingdom Viridiplantae; phylum Streptophyta; class Magnoliopsida; order Magnoliales; family Magnoliaceae; genus Liriodendron; species Liriodendron chinense. Next base: position 431,714 of record PVNU02002925.1, read on the forward strand.
ACATTACAAGATATGCTCATGAGAGGTTTCAAAGAGGGAGGGTGTCTGCTGAAATGTGTGTTTTCTCCGAAACTTGTGGACTTGCTGCCAGTGTTTTAAATAGCGAATAGCGTGTAGTATAGCGTTCACCCCTTTGAAGCGTGAGGCATAAGCTACATAACGTGTAGCGTAAGCTACACACAACTACTATTTTTTTAATCAAGGTGCTTGGTTGCACCAATGTCATGATATTCCATACCAAATTAGACTGATTCATAATGAAAGTTAACAAAATTTCATTGTTTTTTGTGCAACAAAATGGAACCTAAAGTAATAGGAAAGAGCAATGATTAAGTATAAAGGTAAAGAAAGGGCAATGAAATTGATTTAATACTGTTGTCTATATCAATTTACTAAAAGCATTAAAAAGGTTAACTACTTTTTATTGGAAATGACAAAATGTAGCCAATCATTGAAAACATCATGTGAGCTACATAGCGTGTAGCGTATGCAATTTATGATGTAGCGTAGGCTACATGTAACTTAAGCTATTTTCATGAGCTACGTAGCGTTAAGGCCATGCTACGCTACGTAGCGTAAGCTACATGCTACATAACGTAGCTATTTAAACCATTGCTTGCCGCTTAATGGAGCTAGATTCACCTGGTCCAATGTGCGGGTGAATCCTTCTATGTCTACAATGGATAGGTTTCTGTTGTCCAATGATTGGTTAGAGAAGTTTCCCATGGTCTGGAAATCAGCTCTTCTGAAACCAACTTCTGACCATTGTCCGCTCCTTCTTGCCATAGATGAAGATAATTGGGGACCAAAGCCTTTCAGATTTGAAATGGCGTGGATGAAGATCGAAGGTTTTCCTCAGAGGATTAGGGAATGGTGGATAGGTTTCCAAGTTGAAGGTTTTGCAGGATTTGTGTTGTGCCGTAAACTGATTCTTCTGAAAGAGAAGATTAAGGATTGGAAGACAACTGAGTTAGAAAAAAGAGAAGCCGAGACCAATGTCATGCTAGCAGAATTGAAAGAAATAGAACGAAAAGAAGAGGAAGGTCAGCTGGCCTCGAAAGTCTTGGGGAGGAAAGCAGAACTAATTTAGACTTATTCAGCCAGGGTGTTAGAAGACGAGATGAAATGGATGCAGAGAGCGCGGAGCAAATGGATCAAAGAAGGTGACAAAAACACTAAATCTTTTCACAACCTAGCAAGTGCTTGGGCGAGGACTAATAAAATTACTAGCATTATGGTGAATGGGCACTCGATTAGAAGATAAGCAAAGTATAGCAGACGCAGTCATCTCTTTTTTCAGCAATCTCTTAAAGGGAGACGAATGGAATAGGCTGAATTTGGATCACCTCTAGTTTAATATGCTGTCGAGTGAGGAAGCTAATGATTTGGAGGCCCCCTTCTCTATTGAAGAAGTCAAAAGTGCGGTGGAAGACTTGGGAGGAGAGAAGGCTCTGAGACTAGATGGCTTTCCGTTGGTGTTTTTCCAGTCGTTCTGGGAAACAATTAAAGAGGACATTATGGATTTTATGAACGAGTTTTATGAAAGAGGGTGGCTGTCCAAGCATCTTGGAGCCTCTTTTGTGGTGTTGATTCCGAAGATTGTTGGGGCGGAGGAGTTAAAAGGATTTTAGACCGATTAGCCTGATAGGTGGGCCGTATAAGATATTAGCGAAAGTGTTGGCTTCTCGTTTGAAAAGGGTTCTTCAGTCAATTATCTCTTTCAATCAGAGTGCCTTTATTCCAGGAAGATAGATTATTGATAGTGCTCTTATCGCCAACGAGTGTTTGGACTCTATTCACAGAGCAAGGTCTAAAGGAATCATATGCAAACTTGATTTAGAGAAGGCGTATGACCATGTTGATTGGGGCTTTTTACAGTATATGTTACAGCGGCTCGGTTTTAGGGTGAAGTGGAGAAAGTGGATGGAGGAGTGTGTCGGTTCGGCGCATTTCTCAACATTGCTCAATGAGTCTCCTAAAGATTTTTTCAAAAGCTCCAGGGGGTTGTGGCAAGGTGACCTGTTATCGCCTTTCCTTTTTGTTATAATGGGGGAAGCGTTGTCGCGGATGTTAACCAAAGGGCAGGAAGAAGGATTGTTTTCTGGATTCAAAGTGGAAGGTATGGAAACCCCGATCTCTCATATTTAGTTTGCAGATGACACACTCTTGTTTTGCGAGGCTGACCTAGAGAAGGTGGGTCATTTGCGAACTATCATTAGATGTTTTGAGGCAGTTTCGGCTTGAGGGTGAACTTAGCAAAGAGTAAAATGTTAGGGGTGAACATGAATGAAGATGAAGTGGGGCAAATGGCTGAAATCTTTGGATGCGCAGTGGGTTCTCTCCCTTCTTCATTTGTGGGCCTTCCTCTTTGTATAGGGAAACCCCCAAAGCACATGTGGGACAAGGTGATCGATAGGGTAGAGATGTATCTCTTAAGATGAAAGTGCATATATTTATCTCTTGGCGGTCAGATTACTCTTATCAAGGCAGCTCTCTCTAACCTTCTGATTTACTTTATGTCGCTGTTCAAGTGTCTGGCTGATGTTTTGAAAAAAATTGATAAGCTGAGGCGTGATTTTCTTTGGCATGGGGTAGAAGTTAAGAAGAAATTTCACCTTATGGAATGGAAAGATGTGTGCCTGAATTATCAGGAAGGAGGGGCGGGTGTTCGAGATCTCATAAACATGAACATGGCCTTACTCAGAAAGTGGATCTGGAAGTTAGGGAATGAAAATGAGTCTCTTTGGAACAAGATTATAAAATGTAAGTATGGTCGTGCGGATAGAGGATGGTGGACTAGAGACTCTACCATTTACAGATCGTCTGCCCTTTGGAAAGGGGTGCTTTCCATTAAGTCAGAGGTGCCGAAAGGAATTGGTTTTTCTATAGGGAACGGTGAAAATATTCATTTTTGGGAAGATATTTGGCTGGGAGACGCTCCTCTGAAAGAGTTTTACCCGCACATATTCAATATAACTCCTAATAGGTCCATAGTGGTGGCTGATTGTTTCTCTGTTGTAGGGGATGAAGTCGTGTGGGAACCTCCCTGCAGAAGTTTTCTTCGGGACGAGGAGATAGAAGAGTTTTTGGAGCTGTTGAATCGGTTACATTACTACAAACCAGACCTATCCTCGGAGGATTCAATAGTGTGGTGGTTCGATAAATCATCTGTGTTTTCGGTGAAGTCCTTTTATAATTTATTATGCTCCCAAACAAATAGTGCCGGGAGGGCAGCTACCGAAAAGGTTTGGAAATATAAGGTGCCCCCGAAGATTGAAGCTTTTGGATGGTTGGTTGGTAAGGAGAAGATCCTAACGGTTGATAAACTACGCAGTAGGGGAATGATATTGCCAAATGTTTGCCTATGTTGTATGGAAGAAGAAGAAACGGTGAATCATTTGTTAATTCATTGCAAATTTATCAAGAGACTGTGGATAGATATCTTAGCCGGGTTTCAGGTTTCTTGGACCTTTCCCTATTCTACGGGAGATCTCTTAAAAGCTTGGCAAGGTGTCAATATGGGGAAACAAACTTTGTGGAGAATGTCCCTGCTGGCTGTTTGGTTGTCCGTGTGGGAAGAAAGGAACGCTAGATGTTTCCGAGGAGAAAGCAAGTTAGGGGAGGCCATTTTTAAAAGGGCGAGGTCTCTAATTATTGAATGGGCAACAAATGTCGATTTCCTTAAGGGATGTAACTTTCTGTTTCTTGTTTGATTGGTGGTCCGCTTTCTCAGCGGCCAGCTTTTGTTGTTTCCTTTTCGTTTTTTTTAATAAAATTCAGTTATCTTTCAAAAAAAAAAAAAAAAAAACACCTACAAGTTGTTGCATCTGGTCCACCGCCATCAATGGCCATGAATTTGCCCTTGGTAGCATACACTGTTGAATCAGGATCCCTTCACGAGACAACGATTTCCTCCTATCCACATCCCACTCCTCCACATTGAACTTAGAATAGGATGCAGGTGAAGGGTAGCTGTGCACAAACAAAGAAGAATGGATAGAGGGATAGCGAGGGGTAATAACTGAGAAGATAAGGATCGAGCAACCTGTGCTAGAGTATGCTGATTGAGCCATGGTCTTGGAGGAACTTCTCCTGCTTTGGGCACAATGCAATTCTCCTTGATTGCTTGCTTCTTTTCGGAGGACAGACTCGCTTTAGAGGAGTCGAGACTCAGGACTCGAGTCCTTTTCTATTCCTTGGCAGGTGAGCTCACTTATTGCATGCATGCCAACCATACCCACAACACGTGTGACCATAGGGTGGGGCCAGCTCTCTTCTGCTGTTTATGGACTGGGCCCTCAAGCCCCGTGACCCAGCCTTTCTACCATCCGGAGACCTACATGTGTGATGTGTCTTGGCCCTGTAACGGTGGTCTGCGAGACATCGGACCGGGTGCACCTTCGTCCACCAATGCTAATGGAACCTGAGCTAGAGATGCACCCCTCCATCGACTTCCATCCCCTCCTCCTGCTGAGAATTCCTTACTCTTGAATGGTGCACCCTCTATCCGAATATGAAAGGATTTTGTGCTCTCTGAGACCTTGATCTTAATATTATTTGGAAGTGGTATCCATCCCTTTCTATGAATCTTCACGCGTACTCTGATGCAGGATTCTGTGTTCCTTAAACAGAGATTTGTCGTCTATAGCTAGAACTTCTTCCACAAAGGATCTCATTGCCTTGAACACCTCTTCCTTCCATAGCTTAATCAGGATGCCATAGAGGCTGATCCACTCCTCAAGCCCCAACAAAGACCAATTACACCACCTGCGGAGTGATTTGATCGGTTCGGTGGCAAAGACTTCTCGAGCCGCCATGATTCTATTCAAGCTAATGTGATCTGCAGCCTTAATCCAAAACTCTGGTTATTGAGTTTGCATAGCTGGAACTCTCCTTCCAGAAGACCCCATCTCTCAACGCAGGCATCCACCTCTGATTGAGATGCAATGCTGCTTCGCACCTCACATACCAGACTTGAAGAAAACTCTACCTCAGCTTTCTCTACTAGCGATGAAGGTACAGTTACCTTCCATTTGACTTCTGATTCTGCCGCCCAGACAGCCTCCTCCTTTCCTGCTCCCTTTAATGAAGTTTGAGAGTTCATAACAGCTAGTATCCCCTTCCCTACGTTAACCCCTGGCTTAACCGCCTCATATAGGATTTTCCTGCCACTGCCATGGATGCCTTCTGAAGCTAACCCTGGTTCCGAGGGCTTATTCCCCTCATGTAGACACTTCTTCTTCCCATACTCTGGGCCATAGCTTGCCAAATTGATGAACAATCACTTTTCTGATATCCATCTCAGGTGTAAGTCAGTGATAGCTCAGGGGTCATAAGCTCAATAACCTTCCCTGATTTACTGAATGATATTGAAAATCTGGTTCGGTCCACTCCTCTGGGAAATGGCTGATGAACAGGGGAAGCCCCTTTCCCTCTCAGTGACCGCAGCTTTCGGGCCTGGTCTGCTTTTGTTCGCCACCATTCTCCACCTGTTCCAAGGCACCAATCAACGGATTCTCCCTAGCTGATTTTCCATTAGCCTTCTCTAACCTTCCATCCTTTCCTACGTTTTCATCTCTCTTTCTCCTTTTCTGTGTCTATCTCTCCTCTGTTCACTGTCAGAACATTAATAAACTTCTTACTACTGGTAAAAAAACAACCTAAAAATAGACATTCTAGTGGCTACAAATTGAATAAAGAAAGAAAGAAAATAACTATATTGGCTAAACTTTTCCTAAAATGTCTCTAAAGAGAACCAACAGAGGCTCCTTTCTTTTTGTAACTTTCTACACATCCTGCACATGTCCTGTAAACCAGCAAGTATACTTGCGTATGGCTTGTTAGTTGCAAGTGTACATGCATATGGAGCTCCTTTTCTGACTGTATGAACTATGAAAATTGTGTTAACGGGTCCTGCCTTAAATAAAACTCCTTTTATATCTTTCGCATCACCCCTTGTACACAAATGTGTACTAATTTGAGCTGTGCGGCTGCATCTAACACAATATGGAATTTGTATGCTGTATTTATGTAGACGGTTGTGTGCATGAAATAGATGCAGTGATATTATGGAAATTGAACTGGATCTGAAAGTCACTGGTGGCCTAGAGCAGGCCAAATGGATTGTAAATTGTTTGATTCTTCTACATTTCTGGAAATATATTGGTTGTACCGATCAAAAAAAAGAAAAGAAAAAAAGAAGAAACATTGGATGTAAAAGATCTGAAAGATGTGGTAATCAAAGGTATATGCAAATCAATAACAGTCTCGAATGCCAAATTAAGCTTTCGATAGTCGTTGACAAGAAGCGAGTTCCATTTTTTCTCCATTCAGTCCATATGAAAAAACTAGCTTTAAACTATGAAGGTGAAAATAGCAGAAGTTTCTCCCTTTTGCTCGTTATTATTATTTGTCATATTTTGAGTTCCTCTGATTGCGTTAATATTTCATTTATGGTTTGTCATTGATACTGTATCTTTAGGTACAACGATTGGCGTCGATTTATCGTCTGAGAAGTGGTTGCCAAGGTTCTGGCAAAAAGAGGTAGCAAACTTTACTCAGTTTTTGTTGGATCAGATGTGCTGGTTAATTCTTTAAGCTTAGCAAACACACATGTCAGAGGTGCCTTTTTTTTAATGGCCAGTCAAAATTTTGTTAAAAGTAAAAGCAGAAAGATACAAATAAGAAACAGGCCAAAGGGTACTAAAGCACCAAGACATGCCCACAGTAAGCCACCTGCTGCCCAATTTCAGCTTATAAGCGGTTAGCAATGCATGGGGAGTCCTTTCTAGCTAGGGTATCTGCCACAAAATTTGCCTCATTGTGGGCATGTGAGAACAGTAAGGTAATGTTGGCGGATAAGTCTCTGATCTCTTCAACTGAGTTCACAACTATGGACAATGGGCAGGCTTGGCTCATCGATAGCATTTGCAGAATTCCCTTCTATTATGAGGGAGGCAATCCAATCCTCTATTTTAGTCTTCATGCATTGAAGCATGGGTTCTGCTTCAGCGAAATTTGCGTCTTGATGATCACCTGGCCTGAGAATGAAATAATACAGGCACCCTGATGGTCTATAAAAATCCTGCTCGCACCAGCTGGCCCCAGGTTCCCAAGGAACTATTGAAATTCATCTTGAATTGAAAACTACCCTTCATGGGGCACATGCCATCTTTCTTTCTTTCTTTTTTTCCTTTTCTTTTTCTTCTTCTTCTTCTTCCTTTTTTTTGGTACTACCAAGACCATATTTAATGACTTGCCAATTTGATCTGAGCATGTGCCTCGATATCCCATGAAGCTTCCTGTTGGCTTTAATCCAATCCATTAAACAATTAAACATTCTGTCAGATACCTCTGCTACACTTATAGCTTTCCCATGACTACACTTATAGCTTTCCCATGAAAAGTTCTACTTCTTTCCAGCCATATACTCCATAAAGTTGTTTGAATTGTGATTTTCCGAAGGAGAAGCCAATAGGACAAATTGCTATTCCACCAACTGGAGAAAAACTGCATTGATCCCAGAATAATCCATGCAAGGCCAAAATGCTAGAAAACTGCTGTCCAAATGTTCTCTGCAAATTTGCAGTGCAGTAATCGGTGAGGTTCGTTCTCTTCTTGTGCTAGGCACATCAAGCATCTGTGAGGCAACGAGTGATCCCCACTTTCCAAGTGGTCCAAAGAATTTTATCCAAGGTTGCAGTCCAGAAAAATGTGTTTACCTTCAGAGGAACCATTGCAGCCTATAGTCAGGAGATGATGCAGGTGTAGAGTCAGCGTCAAGTTTATCCAAAAAGGATCTCATAAAAAAAGTACCATTCTACTCGGGGCCCCATAATCTTTTATTTTCTCGTGGAACCAGAATATCACTTCTTCTAGAATGCCTAGGGCCAAAACTTGTATCTCCTCGTACCGAAGTCTGTCTGAAACAAGGCCCCTGTACCACTTCTTCCAATCTTTGGAGAAACTTTTGAGCAGTTGCCCCTTTCTGGAGTGCTTTCAGGTACAATGACATGTCACCATACACCAATCTTCCCAAAATCATACTCTTATCCCCTATTCCAATTCTATACCAGATATACCTGCCTCAATCGGCTATTTGACAGTTGGTGATTGTTTTAGTCCTTTGGGGAATTTGGGGGGAAAGGAACGGGTGATGCTTTTTGAATAGAGATGTGTGCTGGTGGAGGAGGTTGTTTGGAAGATAAAAATTTTAGTTAGTAGTTGGGCCTCCAATATAGTGGAGGCACGATCTGCTGCCCTTTTCTCTTGTTTCAGTTATTGGTGGTTTTCTTTCCCTGCCTTTGGTGGGCCATGGCAAAAGGAAACAGTTTCCTCCCTTGATTTGCCCATCTATCTCTGCTACGGCCCACCAGAGTTTTGGATCAAGTTGAAAGTTAGTTCCTAATGGTTTTCTGGAGTGCTGCATCACGTGGATGGCTCAGATTTTGGGCTCACATCACGTGTGATGAGCCCTGAAAAAGTGCTCACGAGTTCTCGTGAGAACTGGTGCACAGGTGAGCATTCCTCTCTCTCTCTCTCTCTCTCTCTCTCTCTCTCTCTATATATATATATATATATATATATATATATATATATATTTATGTATATATATAATATTATAGCAGATCCCATTCTGCAGTTACTGCATTAAATTGCCCAGCCATTCTCTGTCACCCGTATTTCTCTGTGAGAATACTATAATGCACTTTTTGTGTCCCCAATTCGCCACTACTGCTTTAAAGAGCCAGATTTACCTGTTTAACTGACCTCATTCCGAGGACCACCATTCTTCTTGGATTTACACCCTTCTTTCTAACCAAGTGAATGGTATTTATGACAGGCTGACTTATCATTTCACAAAAAATTCCTTTTGAAATGACCCCAACTTGGCTACAATCAAATATAGGTGTTTAAGTGATGACATTAGGTACGTTTCAAAAAAAGAAAAAAAGAAGAAGACGACCTTAGGTACACGGTTACATTTGCAAGGGCTGCCTTTACCAACTTAACCCATTCGTAGTGTTCTGCCATTCCACATGGCTAGCTTTGCCTTGAATCTTTCTATCAGGTTGTCCCAAATGGCCTGAGGCATTCTTACAATACATAGTGGAATGCTTGAATGTCAGAGGGCTCTGTTGATCTGAATCCCTCTGCCTTATTTACTTGGATATATTGGAATCTTAACTATGCGTCTATGCCAGTCATGAAATTCAACCTATTGGTTGCCTGGTAGCTAAACACATTTCACTGGTTCAATTATAATTTTGTGTTGCTCTCGAAACCCTTTTTTTTTTTTTTCATTGAAGAGTAAATATCTTTTCTCTTCTCATTTTCTTTTTGAAAATTTCATGCTTCTCTTTATGGTTACTGCATGAAAACTACTTTCTATTGTAGCTTGACATTTTTGTGACATAAAATCTGATGTTGTAGTAGAGTCTAACAGTTGAAGATATCTTTTTTTTTTTTGAACGTTGATAATTTTATTAAAAGGTCAAAGCCAAAAGGAAAACAAAGCAACAACTGCAACTCATCCCAACTAACGGGAAACTGATCAACAAACTTAGAAACATACCACCACTTGGGAAACTGATCAACAAACTTAGAAACATACCACCACTTGGGAAACTGATCAACAAACTTAGAAACATACCACTCCTTGACAAGCGATTTTGCCTTTAGAAAAATGTATAGCACCATTCGTTGCTTATTCCTGAAACACGAATCATTTCTTTCTAGCCATAAACACCAAATACCCGCTAGCATCGACAAGCGCCAAACATATTTCCCGTTCTTTCCTTTTCCTCCCCTGTGCCAAGCCTCAAAAAACATATCAATTGAACCTGGAATCACCCAATCCACACCAAACAACCTAAAGAACCCCTCCCACAACTTACCCGCATAGGAACAATGAAGGAAAAGATGATCTACAAATTCTGCATTTTGATAGCACATCACACACACATTCGGTAGAACCATCTTTCGTTTTTTGAAGATTGTCTACTGTAAGAACCTTCTTGCACCCAACCAGCCAAACGAAAACCGCCACCTTCAGAGGAGTGCCATAATGCCAAACATACGAAGTCGAACACAAATCTTCTGCTAAATCACCACCACTTAAGACCTTATAGAGAGACTTGACCCAGAATCTTCTCGACTTGTCATGCAGCCATATCAAAGAATCATTTTCTGAAAGCACTGGCCAGACTATAGAAAGTAAAGCAAGCAAGCTGGAAAGCTCGACAACCTCTTCATCATACAAATCCCTCCCACATGGAGGAGTCCAAACGACTTGGTTGCCTTGGATCAAAAAGCATTGATCAACCAGCGTTTCTCTATCTACCGCAATATTCACTAATCTTGGAAAAAGGTCCTTAAGTTTATAACTCCCCGCCCAAGTATCCTCCCAATACCTGATACCATTCCCATCTCCCAACTCAAACCCTTCGGTCCTTCCCAAACTTCCCTTTCCAAAGAGGCGACCATTCGCCAAGGATAAGAAGCCCTATATAAAGAAGATGCTTTGATCCATTTATTTCTAGAATCATCCCCATATTTTCTACCTATGACCTCCCTCGACATCATGCCGACCTCATTCCTGAATCTCCACACCCACTTGCCTAATAGAGCCGAATTTATCGTCTCCAAGCTCCCAATGCCAGCTCCCCCTTGATCCCATGGCTTACAAACATCCTCCCACTTCATAAGATGAAATTTAAATTTGTTTTCTGCCCCATGCCACAAGAAATCTCTTCTCAGCTTTTCCAATCTATTAAGCACCAATTTCGGACATTTAAAAAACAACATATAGTACACTGGAAGGTTTGACATTGACGCCTTAATGAGATTGCCATTGGGCTAGCTTGCTTTCAAATCTCTCCACCACCTTGTCCCACAGCTGTTTTGGCGGCCTGCCAATGCATAACGGGATACCAAGGTATGTTGTGGAGAATGATCCTTCCCTACACCCAAACAAATCGGCAAAAGCTTTAACTTCTTCTTTCGAAATTCCCACCACCAATAATTCACTCTTGGTAATGTTTACCTTCAAACCTGAAACAACTTCGAAGCTAATAATAATAGCGTGGAGAATGCTAACTTGATAAGAAGCGGCTTCACAAAATAATAAAGTATCATCAGCAAACTGCAGGTGTATCACCTGAAAATCGGAATTATCCACCCCAAAGCCTTTAATCAACCTTGCATATGCTCCTTTTTGAATCATTCAAATTAGATAAAGCAATAAAAATAATAATCAAAGAGGATCCAGTCAATTCTTTTAGGCATTCACTTTATGCTTGAGTAGATGCAAAAGAAGCCATGTTGCTGAAGTACTTCATAAGCATTTCGAACAAATGGAAATTCATTCCATACTTTGTAACGAACATTACCTTACTCCAATCTTCCACAAATAAGTGAGAGAGCTCGAGCAAAATTTACGATTGCAGATTTCTATGGTCTAACTGAAGTTATGGGCATTGATAGAGTGGAATTGCTGAACAGGATTCATGTAGCCGACCCCAACTAGTTGTGATAAGGCTTAGATGATGATGATGATAATGATACAGATTCCTGTGCAGTGTTTTGCTTTACATAAAGCATTTGGCAATACATTACATGATCATTACTCCCCTCAATAGAAGGCACTATAGCACAAGTTGTTATCATCATCAACAGCATAGCCTTGTTGCAGCTGTCTGGGTTTGGCTTTGATGATAATCACGACAAGGCTATATGATGATCAGTGCTGTATGAATCTTATGATTCACTATATGAGATTCGTATTATATCATATGGGTTTACAATTCAAATCGTACACCCAAATCGCAAATCTTAGACAATGTGTGATTATCGTAGGAATCATATTGAATCGCACGAATTATATGATAATCGTAGAATTGCATAAATGGGCCCAAATTTAAATAAAAAATCAAAACCTATTTTTATTCTTTTTCTTCTTCTTTCTTTTTATCCTTTTGCTTACAAAACATGAAAGGGCTTTCCCTTATGCTTATTCATTTTTCTTCTTTCTTTTACCCATTTTTTCTTCTTTTTCTTAACCCTTTTACTATTTTGCACATGATATGTGTACTATATGCATGTTCTCAATTGATAATATCATGAGATGATGCGATTACTTTTCACAGTGTGTATTGACGGGGAATGGATTATTGATGAGTTTTTAATTTTTTCTGATTTATTTGTATTTTTCCAGATATTTTCGATTTTGTTTAAGAATCAGAAAAATCTTACGATTTACAATACAGTGCAATTTAAATAATTCGACCCCTATTACGATACGCGATATGATAACAATTTTGACAACAATGACGACGATGACGTTAATGGAAGATGAATAACTGAAGTATCAGTATCACATAAGAAATTTAACTTTATAAAACTGATTAGTGTATACTCTAATCTACAGATCCTATTCTTGGGTTTGCTGAATAAGGCTCTTTCTAATGGTGTTGGCTTCGTATACTCATTCTCGAACTCATGCAACTTAGATGCCACAACTTTTTTCGGTGGATCTTGAAACTTGCATTCATAAAGCAAACTTAGATCCAGAAAAAAAACTTTTTTTTTTTTTTTGGTGCCCATATTCAACACAGTCCTTAACTTCCAATTTGATTCAAGGTAACATCCAATGATACTTGATTCTGGACAACTGCCTTCCTGCAAGGGTGGACAAAAGTGTGGTTCCCGCCATTGCTTTCAACCACAACATTTATCTCACCATGATATGAAACACTCTATGACCCTTCTGATTTTTACCCAAAATCCTGTTAGACAGTGATGCCTGCTGCCGTGGGAAGATGCCTCTATTATCCCAGCTTATAGCATTTTAGAAGATTGCCTTTAGTTCCTTGTGGCCAGAGGGGAAAGAGCACTAGATGAAACCCTTGCTTAGCCCAGTTTGTGTTCAAATGGCAAAAGCTTGAACCACTCTAATCACATGGACCTCCTTCAATGTTGTCAAAATCGTTATCGTATCGAAATCTTAGTAGGGGTTGAATCGTATCGCATCACAAATCGTAAGATTTTTAATTTTTTTTTAAATATGAAAAATATAAATGAATCAGATTTTTTTTTAAAACTCATCTGTCTTCCTTTTGCCATCAATGTGCACCAAGTAATACCGTGTCATAATAGGGTTAAAGGATTCTTATTCCTTCATTTTTTTGTCTTCCAAATTTCCCTTTAAAAAACATACAAGTAGACATGATCGTAAATCAAGATCATGATCGTAGCCATCCATAAAAACATTACAAGTAGGTCGTACATCAATTTAGTGTTTTGATCAATTAAGAAGTAAGAAATCACAATAAAAAAAGCTACATAATTTAACGTTGAAGAGAATATATATTTAATCTCTTATAAAGATCAAATAAAAATAATTTTCCTTTTCTAAACAATTCTTAAAGCTTCCACCAATTTAAAAACATAAAATGAAAGCAAAGTGAAGCTGTAGAAGAGAATAAGTATAATTTGAATCGTAAATCAGGATTCGAATCATAAATCGTAGGATTCAAATCATAGAATCGTAAGATTTATATAAAAAGGGATTCAAGGTTGGGATTCAAATCGTTTTGCTTAAGATTCGACAAAAATCGTATATTGTAAATCGTAAATCGTAGGATTTTGACAACACTACTCCTTGTGTACACTCCATTTGAAATACCTGCAGTTGCATGGTTTTCTTTGCTACTTCTATTCATGTTTAACTGTAGACATCCCAGAGGAGGTGGAATGCAAACTAGGAGTAAACAGTACTCCACATGATTCAAATAGACGCTTCATTACAATTGATATTGAAGGCAAGTGCAATTGTGGTCGAAGATTAGTTGTAAAAAAATGGAACTTTGCAGACCGTTTGTGGTAAATTTGACTGTTTTTGGGGTGGTCATAGTTACATTCCTTATTTGTATGCCAGAGTATAATGAAGCTCCTTGCTAGCACCATGGGGGTAGTGGGTGTATTTACCATCCGGCAACTACACATTAGACGTTTGTGTGGTTCTTGCAGTGACTTTTTGACTTGCTGGGCTGCACTTATTTGCTTCTTTTATAATATTGACTTATTGATGAAGTAATTGATCTTCCTCTTATCGGCGGTCTGATTAATTGGTTTAATAATCAGCAGAGGATTGGTCATCATCAAGATTTAACACTTTCTGAACTTAGTTGTTGGTTGAGCCTTTTCAAAGGGGTGGTTCACATAGTTTTTCCTCATCCTTTGTCAGATAATGTTTAGGGGTGGTTCACATAGTTTTTCCTCATCCTGTGTTGGATAATGTTTAGTTATCTCTCTTGAGGTTTTTGGTTCATTGTTTGGCTCAAACCCATTTTGGTTTGAAAATTGGTGGTCGGAGCCTAATTTTCTTCAGTTAGTTTCTAACTAGCTGGACTTCAATGAAGAGGGATGCGCTGGTTCCACATTGGCTTTGTCTATGAGTCCTCCAGAACTCAAGGTGATCTTGAAAGAGTGGGAGTAAAACCTGTTTTGTAATGTGACAGTGGAAAAAATATTGAAGTCTTGCATGGAATAGCCTATATTTTGAGTATACGAAGGTATGAGAAATCTGTACACTAGCTCAAGATGGCAAGAGAATTGTTAATACATGATTTTATTAAGCTTTTGAGGGAAGAGTGAGTGTGGAGGCAAAGTCCAAAGCTACATGGTTACAAAGCTCAAGAGAATGTTTTTCTTTTTCTTGTCACAAGCATAGTTGTCAAAATCCTATGATTTGTCAAATCTTAGGGCCTGTTTGATTTCCAAATTACAATGCAAATGCATTGTAAAATAGTCATCATCATTTTTTTCGAGAATGAGTATATCCTTAAACCTCTTCAAAACTGGGATTAATCACTTGAACATGGATAAGAAGTAGACAAGGAGATTCACTAGAGCCACTTCGATCAACATTAATATATCCCTAATGGATAGAGACGAGATTTCCACTTGGATATCTTCCTCACAACCTTTTTGATCACCTTGTTCTAAAAATGCAAAGTGGGCTTATCCACGCAAAGGGGAAGGCCCAAGAAGAGGGGAGGGATTCGGCACGACATCCAAAGATATTTGCTAAGACCTCTACTTCCTCCTTAGAAGTGCAGAATCCCATGATCTCAATCTTGAGAACATTGACCTTTAACCTTGATGCTAACTCAAAGCATGTCATGATCTCTTTAAAAGGAAAAGAAAAGAAAAGAAAAGAAAGGAAAAAGCATGTCATGATCTTCTTAAGATTATCCACCTTCGCTGCCATGGCATTGCCATCAGAAAAGAGGATAGTATCATCCGTGAACTTTCATTGAAGATGCGAGATTTGGAAATTTGAGTTTTACTCCCTAAAATCAAGAGATTAACCCTGCTGCCCGACCCTTCTACAACATTTTTCTCTAAGCCTCCGCAACCACCACAAATAGAAACAGGGAGAGCGGGTTCCCTCACTTCAAACCCCTCTACACCCGGCGGTAGCCTTTGAGGGAGCCATTAACGATAATTGAGAATAGCGTTGAGCTAACGCAAGTCGTGATCCAACTTCTCCATTTTTCACCAAAGCCGGTCCTTCCCAACATGTAGTCCAAAAAGCCTCAATGGACATGAGCATGGGCATTTTGAATCTCCAATTTGCACATAATTCCCTTTTTCCCTCCCTATGCCTCAAGTCTATTCACTCATGTGCTATTAATGTCGAATCTAAGATTTGTTTACCTTACCATCAAGGAACGCTCCTTGAGATTCAATAATGATCTTCCCTAACATAGCCTTGAATTGAGATGAAAGGACTTTGGCAAGGATCTTGTAGGGGTTAACAATTAAGCTGATGGGCGTAAAATCCGTAAGCAATCCACTCCTTTGATTTTTGGAATTGTAGTGATGAAAGACACCCAGTTCGGAAGAAAGATGACTGTTATCCCAACATTCAGGTAGGAACCTCATCAAGTCGCCCTGAATAAGATCCCAAAATTTATGGAAAAACACTGTTGGAAATCCATCCAAACTAGGAGCCTTGCCCCCTCCATCGTGTTTACTGCCGCTTTAACCACCTCCATGGAGAATGGGGCTTTAAGGCCAGCAGCTTCCTCTTCGGAAATCCAATTAAAGGGGAGGTTGTTGGTCAAGGGCAATCCCCCATCCATCGTCCGAGAGAAGGTTCCTATAGAAGTTCACAATTTCTTTGCACACCTCGTCTTTCTTCTCTACTCTAGAGATCCGTTCATCGTTACGTTTGAGATCTTGTTGACCTGAGCTCGTGCACTTGCAATACCGTTGAAGAGCTTGGTGTTTTAATACCCTTCTTTGAGCCAGGTGGCACGAAACCGCTGCTTCCACTTAATCTCCTCTTCCCTTTTCTATACTTAATAGTGAGAGAGAGTTTCACTTGGCTTTCTCTTCAGCCGAAGCATCGTTTCCCTCTATCAAATCAATTTCTTGAATCTCCTTGAGGATGGATTTTGCTTTGCTTATTGATCGCTAGAGACCTCTTTTTCCAAGAATTAATTTTAGCTTTGAGAAGTTTAAACTTTTGAAATAATTTGAACTTGGTGAAACCATCAACCTCAAAAGACTTTTGCCACCCTTTCATAAGCTCCTCAAAACCTTCCACTTGAAGCCAAGCTAATTCAAATTGAAAGGGTTGAGGACCCCAATTTCTTCGACCACTTCCAATAGAATCGGGCAATGATCAGAAATTGGGCGTGGTAGTCCCCTTTCACTCACTAACGGGAAGACTTCTACCCATTCATTAGAGACTAAGAAATAGTCCAACTTAGAGATAATGACATTCTTGACCATTTGTCCAAGTAAATTTCACATCTCCCCCATCGGAAGGTCCAACAAATCGTTTCTAGCAACCTACTTCAAAAAGTCTTGCATATTATGTGTGATGTGACCTCCACTCGACTTCTCAAAGGAGAATCTTATTACATTAAAGTCCTCTCCCACACACCACAATAAACCCCACCTATGATGAGCAACCTCTAATCCCACCCACATAGATGGCCTTAAAGAAGGGTATTCTTACCGTATGCCGTAGTGGAAACCTATCTAAAGTCCGATGCCTTGTTCTTCAACTGCACCAAAATTGAGAAAGAGCCTACCTAACTGTCCTCCTGGTCCCACAAAAGAGGAGCCCAAACAGCGAGAATCACCCAGTCGAGCCAACAATGTCCAAAACTTCCCACTTGAACTCTTCCTTCCCCCAAATTGAAGATACCATTTGATCCTCCATTTGGTGCATCTTTGTTTGTTGAATGGAGGTAATTTGGACCTTAAACCTCTTGTAAAAATCCTTTTTTTGGGTTCTTTTATTCCTGCAATCCAATTCTCTGACGTTCCATGATAAGACTTACATTCTTACACTAGATGAGGACCTTTCCCCCCTTCTTGCTCCACTTTTCGTTGAACTAGATTCATAATTGATCTAAGTTTGGAGATTCTCCAAATCCCTTGATGCAGGACGGATAGTCTAACCTAGAATGATGTAATGAGATTAGTCAACGGATTAATTAGAGAAATCGAAACACAAAATAAAGTTGTCACAAGGTTAAAGGATTAAAGTAGTAAATATGCTCAAGTTCAAACCAAACAATAATCCTATAATGAAATTTTAGAAGATATTAAGCAATTAGGACCTATGGAATGTAGAACTTCCATCTAGCATATAGATTAATCTTAATTCTAGGTAAGGGTTAAATTTGGGGACTAGTAATTAGGGAGTTAAAATTAGGGTTTTAGGATTAGGGAAACTAGGATTTGGGAATTAAGGTTAGGGTTAGGAAAACTAGAATTTGAGGAATTTGAGTTTTGAGATTTGGGAGATTTTGGGTTAGGGTTTTAGGTTTTGGAAGTTAGGGATTTAGGGTTAGTGATTGGAGATTTAGGGTTTAGGGTTTTGGGGTCGAACGATTAGGGACTAAAAGAGGGAAGTAAGGGGGGAAGGGGCTGGCCGTACGGATGGCTGTACGGTCATGTGGACAGGGAAAATTGGGCCAGGTGGTGGTCAGGATTAGGTCTGGTTGGCGTTTGGGTGCACATGTGTAGGATGAAGACAAATAAAAAGGTGATAGAGTAGATATTGATAGAGGAAAAAGTAAAGCAAACTAGAAAGATGGGAAAGAGAAGAAAAGTGAAGATCATGCCTTGAAGGAAGAGAATAAGAGAGATAAGTTGGAATCACTCTATGGCTTCACACCAACTCAAAACAAAGGAGGTTTTTCTTTGCTCAAAGTAAAAAAGAGAATTTTATTTCAATGCATAATATCCCTTAGGGCTTCACTTACCGACCCTTAATAGTCATTTGGGTTTTTTTTTTTAACAAAAATACCCCTATTGCTAAAAAAGTCCAAAATACCTCTTCAATTAAAACATAAAATAGCCTAAAAGAAACTAAATAAACTAGAAAGAAAATTTGTCCACATGTTCGCAATGTATCCATTATCTAATGGTCCAAAGTGATCCAACGGTCCACATGCAAGATCCAACGGTCCGATAAGTGTCTCCAATGAATCCAATGGTCTAGAAGTGTTCAATAAACTCCTATATTCAAACCACATGCATCTTCCTAGGGTGGGGCCTTCAAAGATGCATAAACATACATGCAGAGTCTTCCAATGTGGCTATGTATTCGATCCAGGCCCCATATAATGGTCATCCAATCATAGAGATGCTGAAACTGGGGCCAAAGTCCTCCTCCTCTGGTATACTTTGAATGATGCTCAGATGTCCTCATTGCGGTTTTATTTTGCCAGAAGCGAACTCTTTTTAGACGAGGGGAGTTGATAAGGACATCTTAGCACCATTCTGAGTATAACATAGGAGGAGAGATTTGGCCCCAGTTCCAGCATCTCTACAATTGGATGACCATTATATGGGGTTCGGATGGAATATGTAGCCACGTTGGAAGGCCTCACATGTATGTTTATGAATCTTTGAAGGCCCCACACTGGGAAGATGCATGTGGGTTGCATATAGGAGCTTATTGGACACATCTAGACCGTTGGATTCATTGGATACACTTATCGGACCGTTTGATCTTGCACGTGGACCGTTGGATTACTTTCAACCATTAGACGATGGATACATTGTGGACAACTTTTCTTTTTTTACTTTATAGCTTTTCTTTCTAGTTTATTTTGGACTATTTTATGTTTTACTAGAAATAAGGGGTGTTTTGGACATGTTTTAGCAATAAGGGTATTTTTGTAAAAAAAAAAAAACCCCATAAGACTATTAAGGGTGGGCATGTGAAGCCCTAGGGGATATTATGCATTGAAATAAAATTCTCTTTTTTGCTTTGAGCAAAGAATAACCTCTTGTCAATGGAGTTGGTGTAAAGCCATGTAGTGATTCCAACTTATCTCTCATTTATTCTCTTCTTTCAAGGTATGATCTTCACTTTTCTTCTCTTTCTAATTTTTTTTTTCTCCTACATCAATATGTACTCCTTTTTCTTTGTCTTCCTCCTACACCCGAGCACCCAAACTCCAACCGGAACTAACCCTGACCACCACTTGGCCCAACTTTCCTTGTCCGCACGACTGTACGGACACAACCGTACGGCCGTCCGTATGGCTAGCGCCATCCCCCCGTACTTCCCTCTTTCGGGCCTTGATCGTTCGACCCTAAAACCCTAACCCCTAAATCTCCAATCCCTAATCCTAAATCCTTAATTTACAAAACCTAAAACCCTAATCCAAAATCTCTAAAATCTCAAAACCATAATTCCTCAAATCGTAAAACCCTAATTCCCAAATCCTAGGTTCCCTAATCCTAAAACCGTAATTCTTAATCCCCAAATTTCATCCTAACCTACCAAAACCCTAACTAGGACAAGTGATTCCCTTTGAATGAAAGTTAATCCCTATGTTAGATGGAAGTTCTACGTTCCATAGGTCCTAATTGCTTAATATTTTCTAAGATTTCATTGCGAGATTATTGTTCGGTTCGAACTTGAGCCTATTTACGATTTTAATCTTTTAACATTGTGATAGATTAGCTTTATTTTGTGTTTGGATTTCTCTAATTAGTCCATCGACTAATTTCATTACGTCATTCTAGGTTAGACTATACGTCTCGCATCAAATTTTGGTAACAAAGCAGGTTTTGCATAGGGCTTTCATATTGCCATGCCTAAGATTAGCAGTCTGCCCATTTTCATCACATTGCATCTAAAGTCTTTAGTTCTTAGGTTTCCCATTAGATACCCAATTTATGCCCACTCATACTGGGCGTGATTTTGGTCTACACCCCACAATAAGTTTAAAATCACTTACAGAGGCTATCAATGCCATGAACAACCGTCTTGTGGCTCTTAAGGCTCAAAGTAGAGCCACCAACAACCAACTGGCAGCTACCAACACTTGCGTAACCTAGTTGGAAACTTCCTTCCAGGTAAACCCCGACGATGGGGAAGATGGCTAATCTCAAGCGGGAGATCAAGTTGGAAGATGTGGAAGATGTTGTGGCCGAGGTGTTGACCATGGTGGGGTGCTTTCCCAGCCACACCTCGGAGAGTATCAAGACCACCATGATCTTGATGAGCGAGTAATGAAAAGTGTGAAAGTTGAGGCACCGAGTTATGATGGTCACTTAAACCTTAAGGCTTTCCTCGACTGGCTTACGGATCATTATTTTGAGTGGTACGATATGTCTAATCGTTGTCAAGTGAGGTTCGCCAAGTTTGGTTGGGCAAGCTAAGTTGTTTTGGACGAATGTCGAGCGGAAGATGGAGAGGTCTAAAGATGATCCAGTCTCATTGTGGGCCGAGATGAAAGAGATCCTGAAAGAAAAGTGAAAATCATACCTTGAAGGAAGAGAATAAGAGCGAGATAAGTTGGAATCACTCCATGGCTTCACACCAACTCTAATCACATGAGGTTTTTCTTTGCTCAAAGCAAAAAAGAGAATTTTATTTCAATGCATAATATCCCATAGGGCTTCACATGCCCACCCTTAATAGTTTTTAGGGGTTTTTTTTTTTTTTTTTACAAAAATATCCTTATTGCTAAAAAATGTCCAAAATACCCCTTATTTCAATTAAAACATAAAATAACCCAAAAGAAACAAAATAAACTAAAAAGAAAAGCTATAAAGAAGGAAAAGTTGTCCACATGTCTACGATGTATTTATCATCAAACAGTCGAAAGTGATCCAACGGTCCACGTGCAAGATCCATTGGTCCGATAAGTGTATTTAATAAATCCAATGGTCTTGATGTGTCCAATAAGCTCCTATATGCAACCCGCATGCATCTTTCCAGTGTGGGGCCTTCAAATATGCATAAACATACATGTGGGGTCTTTCAACATGGCTATGTATTCGATCTGGGTCTCATATAATGGCCATCCAACCATAGAGATGCTGGAACTTGGGTCAAAGCTCCCTTCCTCGTCTGATATACTTTGAATGGTGCTCGAATGTCCTCATCATCCCTACTACCCTTTGGGGAGCGTTGGTACCTATTGCACTTAAGACCCTTTTAGCTCCTCTCTCTTCACAAGCTTGAACAAGGGAGCAGAGCATAAGGTTCTTTCATTCGAAAAGAGTTTCTTTGATTCTCCCCTAGGCAAAAGGGACAAGGGTCCTTATGTTGCCACTCCATAGGTGGCACCCGTGTGGGAGGGAACTTGTGGCTCGCACGCGTCACCTAAGGAGCTGGGTTAAAGGGGTCACCTGAGACGAGTGTCTTAGAGATCACGTTTCCTGCCAGATTAGATATGCCTGACCTCTCGAACTAAAACACCTGGCACTCCAAACCTCTGCTGATCCTTCCTCCCAGCCCAAGTCTTGGACATGTGGCTTCTGAATCGTCAGCCCTCCTTTGTATGTTTTCAAACCTTGCCTGAATCCTTCTGCCGAACCTACACATATTGTATCACCACCTCTGGTATTGCAGCTTGGAGCCACCGTTAAAGCCTCATTTGGCCACGTAAGCACACGACGACCTTTACAACTGTCGGCTCTCCCATCAGTCGGCTCTCCTCCATCGGAGACCATCCATGTCCTGATGGCTGCTTGAGGGATTAGGCATTTGCCTTTCCATAACATCTCTCGATTGGTCACATACCCTTTCTTGGATTCGATGGTCCGCACGAGCGCAAACCACGCTCCTGCAAAGTATGGTAATGGCTGCCTTCCACCCTTGCCGTCCTCGGGAGTGGTGTTGCAACTCCTTCCAACCGCCATCCCCCCCTTCTTTAAACCGTAACGTTCTTTAACCATTCTGACCTTGAACTTGAGGTCCCCAACTTCCATTTTGATCGATGAGGGGAGAGGTATCTTCTTCTTCCTTCATATGTGAATCTGGGCAATCCTCAGCTCTTCCCACATCATCATTGCCTGGTCGATGGATATCACTTTCTCCTAAGCATGCATCCATCTCCATTAGAACTTTCTTGAATCACAGCTTCAAAGGAAGGTCCCAAAGCTAGAACCACCACTCCAGGCCGAACAAAGACCACTCCGACCACCTCGTCACTACAGCCACCACACCTTCATGCGTCATTGAGGTTGTAGCGATGATATGATCGTTATCCTCTAAAGGCCTCAAGAATGTCCACACCTCAAAGGGGAAAGAGACCTTAGAACTCACTCCTCTTCCCTGATGTTGTAGCAGGGGTGTAGCCATGCTTCTAGCTCTCTTATCGAGCACCCAACCTTGATCGCCACCACCAAGCTCCATTGAAGAGCAATCCTCGAATTCTCAGTAATCCTTGTTGAACTTTTACCACATACGCTTCCCCTTCGACAACCTTTCAAGCTCATGCTTGAGTCTTCAGATAGAAGGCAACCTCTCCTCTGTTAGCATTGAGTCCCCCTCCTTTGATCGTTTGGGAACTGCTGAGCATTGCCGACTAATACAACTTGGGTTTTCCTTCTATCTCGCCTCCTCAAGATGAGCATTTTCCTTCGATGGCACCCCAGGGAGAGCAACCCCACAAACCTGCATCGCCATATCCCATCTTCCTCCTCCAACCTTCCTTTCCTCCATTTGTATCATATCGTTCACCATCTCTGGCTCGTGACGAGCTTTCTTCACCAGCAATCTCTTGTCAAGAAACCATTCCCCGTTGAGAGTCGTAATAGCCTTTGAGATTTCTTCAAGGGGTTGCATCCTTACAAATGAAAATCCTCTGAATTTAGGGGAGTTGATCACCTCTAGCACCTCTTTATGGCACTATTGAAGAAGTCCCCCATCTTCTTCTTTAACCACTTTGAAAAATTTGTCACAAAGATTGTAGGTTTCGTCTCCTGGGGCAATGTCGTAACATCCTTCCCTCCCTCTTTTTTGGTTTCTATCGATAGCCCCTCTTTTCCACTTCTATCCCCAACCTCTCTCCACCAACGCCCTTGCGCGCTGCTTCCTAACCTCTCTCCTCCCTTCACCAAAGCCCTTCCATCTCCTCCCACCCCCTTTGCTGAACGAGTTGGTTTCCAAGCCCTACGAGATCTCTTCTTTGCGGATCGCTACTTCTCCCTCTCTTGCCAAAGCTTATACCCCTTGATCCTTGGACCCCTCTATGATCCCCTTCAATTCCTTCCCCACAATTGAAATATTCTCACAACTGAGGAAATCCTGACGATGCTCTCCCCTGCTCTTTGAAACAAGAATACATTGCTCTTCAAAAGGGGAAGAATTCCCGACGATGCCGTCCACAACAATCCTGATGATGCTTTGCTACTAAAAGTATTCTGTTGGAGATAGTTGAATGGCTCAAAGGAGGGTTTTGATGATGAACTAATTCCACAGGCTGTGTTAGAACTAGATAGGGGTAAAGGCCCTCAGTTTGGAAGGGTTTTTTATGACATTTTTCAAAGAGCATTGGGATATTATTATGGTGACACAATCGATTTCTTGAAGGGATTCCCTAAAGGATCGAGCCTCAGTATATTTTATATTGAACCTAGATAAATACGCGTATGGCCAATTCCCTTTCGAAAGAAGGGACCCATGGATCTTCCATATGTATCGTGCCTTGTATTCACTGCCTTATGGATCCTTATATCTTTCTTCTTGCTGGGCTTTTAGTAATATCTATTCTTATTGATCACAAAATTAAAATGTTAAATTGTATGTTTAGTTATTATTTTTTGAAGGGCATTCGTCACCTTTATTTATGTAAATTGAGGGACTTTCGGGAATTGAGGATTCCAACTTACCTGCTTGGTGAGTTGTGTACGGAATTTTGGTTAAAACTCTCTTATAAATTGAGGGTGGCTATGAGCCTTGTTGTCTCCCCCCTATGTGTGGGGCTTTTATCAAGGATTGTTAAATCTTAGATGTATTCTTGTGGTGAACGAGTGCATAGAATCATAAACTCTCATGGAAGGTAGGACATGGTAAGTATCCTTTGCAGGGTATATATGGAAAAGGTGTATGATCACATTGATTGGGATTTTCTCATCTCATCATTGTTAGAATAGGCTTTGCTCCATTTCCCAGTCAACCCGAAAGGTCTTAATAGAGGCACAAGGTTGAGAGAGAGGAAACAATCCAGTTACATCATGTAATTTCTTGTCGCACCATTTTTGGTAATTTCTCATAGAGTTTGACTTACTGTCATTGCATCTCCTTGCAAACTGATGATTCTAGGGCTTGAGGTGGGTCCTTAGTCGTGTGAACCTTCCACCCAATTGTTGCTACTGCTTAAAGCCGACTTCACACTCGCGTTCTTGATCTTGCTTCCTAGTTGTCTATACTTTCTAACATTTTGAAACATATGCTTCCTTGATCCCGCTCCCAAATCAGCTGCCGCTCACCTTCATGCTTTGTGCAACTATAGGTGGGTTGGGGGAAGTGAGGAGAATGTGTAGATGGAATCTCTCCATGTGGTTATTTTAGTAGTACTAGAGGGCTGAGGGAAGGTGACCCTCTTTTGCCTCTTCTCAACCGTAGCTGAAAGTCTTAACTAACTTCTTGCCTGGGCATCCTATCCTAGACTTGTTAATAGTTCTAGGATGAGAATTTCCACCTTCTATTAATGGATGAGGTGCTCATCACGTTCCACACTTCTATTAAACACGTTGAGCATCTTAAAGGTTTTCTTTGGTGTTTTAAAGTGGTCTCCGATGCCTTCAGAATAAATAACAGCAGAAGTGCTATGGAGGGAGTGGTTTTTGGGACCGAAAATGTCCAAGTTTTGGCGGATTGGACGGGTTGCAGACATTGTGTGTCCTTATAAAGTTTGTTCTTTTTTTTTTTTGAAAGGGGACAATGTGAACGCAATGGTTTTACAATTGAGAGAATGGAAAGTGGCAGCATGGAAGAGAGGATGCTTATTTTTGGGATGTGGAATTGCTCTCATCAAGGCTATCTTGAACTTTCCAGCTTTCTTTCTGCTAATGCTGGTGGCTCAGTTAAGAATGTGGAATGTATACAAAGAATTTTGTGTGAAGTGCG
The DNA here is from genome assembly GCA_003013855.2 of Liriodendron chinense. NCBI lineage: Eukaryota > Viridiplantae > Streptophyta > Magnoliopsida > Magnoliales > Magnoliaceae > Liriodendron > Liriodendron chinense. The sequence goes on from PVNU02002925.1 coordinate 457,122, forward strand.
TGGGGTACAAGTTCCATCTCATGAATTGGAGTGATGTTAAGAAGTAAAAAAGAGGGGAGGTTTGGAATAGGAAATATAAGAGAAAGAAACTTGTAACTTCTTAGCAAATGGTGGAAGAGATTTACAGAGGAAAATACGTGCAATTGGGACAAGAATGCTTTAGAAAGGAGTTGCTTCCTCAAATAGGTTCCTAAAGGAGATAGTTCAGATGTCTGGAGAGCACTAAGTTTTCCGTCTCAAGCAGAGATGATGAAATCACCTCTCAGCCTCGCATATCATTTACAGCCTGCTACAGTAGTGTGTTGCAGTGAGGGTACAGTTGCGTGTTACAATAACACTACGGCAGCCTGCTAGAATAATGCTACAATAGCATGCTATAGTAACACTACAGTAATGCTATAGTAATTTAGCATGGTTTTTTACTATGGAAAGACCCTTTTAACAGCCTTTCTTTCTAAATCTGGAGGTAATTTGGACTTAAAAGTTGTTGTATTTCTTTGAAAGGCTCATTAAAGTTGCTGTTTATTTTTTTTCAGAAATTAGTACTCGGAGTTGGTGGAAACTGGATCACATAAGGGAAGCTTGATATCATGTTGTTCTTTATTGACTATTTCCACTTTCATTTAGCATGACTAAATCAAGGTTACCTAGATCACCATCTCCCATATCTTTTTGTTCCAAATTGCACAATGTGGGTTATGGGTCACATTTATTTTATTTTATTTTTTGAAACGATGACTGAAATTTCATTAAAAAGGCTAAAGCCCAAGAATACAAAAGAACCAAAAAGCAAACTGAAACTATGAACAAATTATTAAAGAGCCAATCTGAAAAGAAGGCTTCTATCTACCCATGACCTCATTCTTCTACATTAAGAAGAGCCCTTTTAACGACTTCTGATGCTTCTCTCTTTTTATTTCTGAAGCAACACACATTTCTTTCCCACCATAAAGCCGATATAACCGCTAACAGGCTTAATCTCCATCTTTTTTTTCCCAGACTTTCCCATCCCCCTGCCATGCCAAGAGATAAGAAGATCTTCTATTGACCTTGGAAACACGGGTTGTGGGTCACTTACGATCCAGATAACTGTTTTTACCAATCTGGAATTATGGTTCACATCATTATCGTTGTTTAAGTTGTGATTTAAGCTTATATTTAAAATGTAGATATTTACTCTTTGATTTTTGTAATATCATGCATATAAAATATAATACTAAGCATGAAGGATTTTCAATTATCATATAGATTATTCCGTAGATCAATTAAAATGCCAAATTTGGGTATAGAATGATCCACACGATCCTATCTCTAGTATAAGAGAGGTTGAATGCAGGACATAAGAAAATTGGTTGATATGCTTTCCAATGGAATTTAATTTACTTTTTTCCTAAAACTTTTCTTTCCAATCGAATTTATTCATCATAAAGGAAATGTTAAAGTTGCGCTCTAAACTCAGGTCTGTGTTTTCAGATTCGTAACCGTGACACGAACTGGACATACATGCATGCCCTCTGCCAATGATAAACTCCGTTTGGAGAAGGTACGTACATTTGATTAAACTATATCTTCTATTTTGTTTTATTAATATTTGCTTTTAGTTGGTTGAGTGTGCTTTTTGTCTTATTTCCATGTTTGGTTTATTTATGAGTATAACAGTCTTGGTACTCATCAATAGGACTGAAAACACATCTTATCCATTACCTATTTTGTCTTGTGACTCATGAGATCATGTCTTTGCCTTTATTTTCTTCCACAAGTTTGTTATTTTTATTTTATTCGGCACCGAATACAATCCTCTGTGTTATCTATGTGCACAAGAATAGAATATTGTCAATTCACTACCTTATGCTCTTGAGGGAAATGACTAATATAAGCCTCATGCTGTGTAACCAAATCTAAGTTCTCATCACGTGCTGAATCTATGAGTCAATGGTGCCTGTGAACCTCCATGGGCATGCTGTCTTCTCAAGCCCCTATGATACCCGTATACTTGGATATGCTCATCATACCATGTTGGCCACAAGACGGTTCCAACACTAGCTGATACTTGTAGGCTATTCCTATCTGAATGATATTGTATTGCATTTGATATTGTTGAATCTTGTCAGTTCTCTAACATACTTGTCATAATCTATGTAAACGTATGTATTGTACAATAAACATTAGAAGTTTGGTTTAAATTTAACATGCCTCTCAAGCCGCTGCCGCTGTCATCATCATCAATGCCTTTTCCCAACTAATTGTGGTCAGCTACACAAAAATATGTGGCAAAAGTTTCATGCCTTCTGTCAGCATGACGCAACCCTCCTTTGTTCAGGCCTGGGACGGCAATGGAGGGACAAAACTCCCATAGGCATTATGTTAATAAATAAAATAACTAGCATGCTAGTTTTTAGAAGGGTAAAAAACAATAACTTCTTTAACTAAAAACAGTTATAGAATAGGTTCCATATTTCAAGTCAAAATCACAAAATCAAATATGAATGGTTACAAATCGGATGGTTGTAATGTGTCCGTATCTGTGTCCTGGATTTTTTGAGAGATGGAGAGTTATATCCCTGTTCTCTTATTTATGTCCACATCAGTATACATTTCTAGGCCATGAAATAGCATTGGAGGGTTATCCTCTCCTATAAGCCAACTCGACAAAGATAACCTTACAATCTTTATCCTTTATAAAAGCAACTTCAATTTCTATTGCCCTTTCCTTGTGCTTATTTTACTTTAGGATGCAACTCCGTGGTATACCCATGCCTAGTTCTTGTTTGGAACGCTGCTATTTCTTAACCACTATCTTTGAGTCTTCCTCTACAGCACTGGAAACTACCAATTTGACTCTCTTTTAGTTTTTCTCATGGGACCAGAAAAGACGAAGTTAACACCATCCACATCGTTACTCTCCACTGTCCTTCTGTACTGCTTGGTCTTGGATTTCACAACAAACTTCCATTGAGATTGAGTTCCTCTTTGTTACATGATATAGCTTGTCTTTGAATTCTTGATAGTCCTTCTGCCATCAACTTCCAATTAGGAACCACTCTCTGCATGTTCACATCCCCAAAATCCTTTCTCATCAAAGCCCTCTTATGGTTGATATCTTAATTCCTCATTTTCAGTCATTCAATTCAGATTTGTGATCTCTAGTTGTGGATTTTTACTCCCCTTGTCATAATGCTTGTGTGAATCATGTGACTGACGTGCCATACTGATCACACAATACGATCCAAAATAGTAATTGAGCAATTCTCTTGACCTTTCGTCTGTTTCATGCTTTTATAAAGCTATTCTACTGGATTGGCTTACAAGCATCTAAAGGATTTAATCATTCAAACCATTCGTGTTCAGTTTGAATTTTGTGGTGGCATATGAGTTTATAGCTTGCATTCACATTCTTGTCAATGCAGTTCAAATTTATTGGTCCATCTAGTCTGAAACCATCCAAACCATTTGCCTGTTGTGTTCTGCTGTGGATTTACCACACCCTGAAGTTTCCCAGATTAGAAGATCCTAGCCACCAGCATTGGGACTGTTTTCATTGCTGGATTTCTCTTTTTCCGCCATCTATTTGTAGGCAATAAATCAAAGGGTTAAGCTTGTTCTATCCCAGAGATTTTGGGGGCATAGTCCATCCATGATGGAACCCAGCTGATGGCTGGTCTGGATTACTGAATCATGGGCTGTGGTTGTCAGAACTGAGAACCTTAGTATACTGCACAAAGCCTCAGGTCAAGTATCTTATAATTCTTCTTTACTTTTTTGTAAGATATGATCCCATACGTTGTCTTTTGTGATCTGTTAGCTTGTATGTAGTTGTTTGCTTGTCTTCATATAAACGAGTGCATGGACTTGTCAATTCATGACAGGAGTTGATGCGGGTCTTGCTATGTATCCGTGAGTTAGTGTCAAACTGTGCACTTGAGAAGATTTCATCCTAGCATTACAATAGAAATTTTCGAAAGGTCTTGTTACTTCCAAGTGCCATATTTTATCTAATTGAGCTTGTCAAAGGATCCTTTCCTGTTTTGCATGGTCGTTAGTTAGAATTGGCCCATGCAGTCTGTGCTTGTTCATGCCAATCATATCAGTCTAACTACTTTGTTTCCTTCCTGGTCATCTTCTCTTAGCACTGGCATTTTATATCATCATGTCTGAGACTCTGACAATCTTCTCATGGATTCAGCTGTTAGGAGCAGGTGATGAGGACACAGATTTTGTGGTAAGTCAAGATGTGAACACAAGAACTCCTGCAAGAGAGAAACGCAGAAGAAAAATGGCTGCCAGATTGTATGGGTCGAGTCCATCTTCTCATCCAAGGTCAGAATTACATCAGTCTGGACCAACCAGGCTGATGAAGAATTCATCCAACCATCTTGCCAGAAGCACAGGCAGCGGGAAGAAACAGGGTGGGAGATGGGCCGCCATGTATGCTGATCAGCCAGTGTCATTCGTTTCGAGTGGCATAATGCAAGTCGATCCATTGGAAGAAAAAGTGGCAGTTGATTTAAGTCAGAATGACGTCACTGGTGAAATGAAGACTGGTGTGAGCTCCACCAGCTTGGGTGCATACGAGATGCATACAAAAGGCTTTGGATCAAAGATGTTGGCTAAGATGGGATTTATGGAAGGTGGTGGGTTGGGAAAAGATGGTCAAGGAATGGTTGAGCCCATAGAAGCCATAAAGCGGCCTAAATCTCTGGGATTGGGTATCGAGTTTGGTGAGGCTGGTGACAATGAGGGCAACAGCGCGAGGACAGGGCCTGAGGCAGCATTCCAGAAGCATACCAAGCGAGCTGGATCAAAGATGGCAAAAGCAGGTTTTCCTGAGGGTGCTATGGCTGGAAACAACAGAAGAGGGGAATCTGAAAGGATTGGGGCATTTGAGAAGCATACCAAAGGATTTGGATCAAGGATGATGGCAAAAATGGGTTTTGTTGAAGGCACTGGTCTGGGCAAAGATGCTCAGGGCATTACCAAACCATTGACTGCAGTCAAGCTGCCGAAATCTCGTGGATTGGGTGCCAAAGGTTAGATTGTCTAATTATCCGTCACTTTATTTTGTTCATTGTGTTTAACTAAAACTTATTTAATTATGTTTAAATCATTTTTTTATCAACTTACAGCAATTCTCCATTTCATGAAGTTGTCTGCTTGTGTAGCTGTGAAAGTAGTCCGGCTGTTCATCTTGGATGCCCGTTTCAAAGAGTTTTAATGTTGATTATGCATATGGTGGCAAATGGGCTGGGCTGGGCTGGGCTAGAGCATGTCCCAAGTACATAGCAAAGGACCTATCCATGCCCAGTCCAGCCAGAATCAAGCACAGGCCAGGTCTACCACCTACCATCCAAGCAGTCAGCCCATCAATGTAAAAAGACATTGGTGCCAGACTGGGCCTAGCCTACTCGGGCCTTTAGATTGATGGACGCCTACATGGCGTGTAGAGGTGTTTGTTGGAGAAGGTGCCTTTGGGGTTAGAAAACCCATGCTAGATACATACCTGAAATACAAACTCGGATGACATGATGCAGAGGAATGGTGAAGAGGTCTCTGAAAATAGATGCAAAAGACAAGAAATAGGAAAAGATACCTAACTTCAAATTCAACTAAACCATTTATACTCAATCATCTCTTTGTAAAAAGAAAGAAAGAAAAAACATATCAAAACTTCTGAAGGGAATTGATATCTACATTGACCTTGGTTCACAACACCGCCACGCTGCTACTTTTATAGGTTTGATGTGTTTTAGTGATGCAGGATGCCCTAATCGTGATGCATGCTCATGAACATATGTAATCCAGAGGAAATAAATAGCAATAATAATCTAAAATTCAGCTTCTACCATCATAAATTAAGAAAATCATAAAAGAGGCATGCAATTGAGCGGGCCATCATCACAACCACGAAGTAAGAAATTCAAATAATGCATAGGTTGGATCCGGCGAGGGATAGAACTTCCTGATCTTGCATGGTCATAACCCAATCGAACAATGGGGTTCACTAGTCTGGGAGATCAAAGGATTTCTCGAATTAGGGAATTGGAAGTTTGAGGAATTGGGATTTTTATTCAATTCTCAAACTTAAGATTCAAGGATTAGGAGATAATAGAAATAGAGAGAAGGAAGAAGAAGTTTACCTTAAATGAATATTAGAAGGGCATAAGAAGCAAAGAGAAGAAGTGGATTAGGGGAAAAGGCGAAGTTCCAAGGGAGAGAGAGAGGAGGCAACCAAAAGGCTTGCTTTTCATTAATCAACAACTAATCTCGTTTTTAGGGCTGAGCCCTCTTAAATAACTAATAAGAAAATATGAAAAATACCAAAATACTCCTAAAAATTAAACAAAAACGGAGCTTAAAACTAAATTGCGCAAAAGGTCGGGTGCTCAGTCGGGCGCTCGAAGAAGTCCAAAAACGTCCAGAGAATTTCGGGCGCCAGATAGGGTAAGTTCGGGCGCCCAATCAGGTGCCCGAAGGCTGTGGTCGGGCGCCCGATCGGGCACCCGAGGACAATGAAAATTGTCCAGCAAGTCATCTCTTCTTTTCATCATACACACGTGTCCTCCCAATGTGAGGCCTTCTATGTGTCAACCCACATGTGTAGGGGCTTTAGTGCACCTCAATGATCGCCTAACCATAAGGAAAATACTTGTGGCGTGCGCTTTCTTCGTTGATAGACTTTGAAGGGCTAGATGTCCGCATCATTCTTCTCGTCTGAGAAGAACTCGACTTCGACGAATTAAAACTCTTGTGGCGCTCTAGTAAATCTGGGTCAACGCTCTGTAACTCCTCTTTGCAAGCAATAGGTGGGGAATGGGTAGCGTAAGTTGTGAAACAAAATCGGAGAATGGCCAGGAAAGGGATGAGGGATCAATGATAGGATTAGGGGAATAGACTAGATCCTCTACATTAAATGTTGGATTAATGCCCATTTCAAGTGGAAGGTCAATCCGATACGCGTTGGACCCAATTTTTTGCAATATTTTGAATGGTCCAGCACGACGCGCTTATAATTTCTTAGCGGCACCCTGTGAGAACCGCTCTGACCTTATCCTCACCATTACATAATCTCCTTCCTGAAAATCTTGTGTTCTACAATGAGTGTCAGCTGAATATTTATAAATATTTATAACTATCATTGCTCTTATTGATCTGCTGCTTAATATGCGCATGCAATTCATGAATGTGTCGTGCAAATGCATTGGCTGACTCCGAAGACCTTTGGATGACAGACATGGGTGACATTAAAGGACAATCTGAAAAATCAACGAACTGGAAGTAAACAATCCTATGGAAAGAAACAATCTTATGACCTAGAACTTGGAAAACTGAAACAAAATGACACTTCTCATGGGTGACACATAATTTCTCATTATAAGTATTATAAACAAGGATGATGTTCAGGTACCCCAACACTTGAGAACACACACTATTAGTACCAAGTCATGAGCAGATCTTGGCATCAGCCATTATGTTCAAAATGTCATTAAGATGCGGGATAGGGATTCTGACCATTATATCCACCATGATGTGACTACGTCGCACGGTGGCATGACACTTGACTGAAGCTTTGTGGACGACCAGGATATGCCCACATGTGCGCCATATGCCATTGTTCTTGAAAGTGAAAAGGGCAGGTATGACACACAGAACAAAACTCCAGCTCAAACTTTCCCTATTGAATTCTTCCCCGAGAAGTTTATCAAATTGACGCTGCATTTCTGTATTTTCTGCGGGGTTCACCTGATATGGAAGAAAGCTTGACAGGACCGACCCAGGGACAATATCGATTGTGTGCTGAATGTCCCATTTGGGTGAAAATTTATCCCATAAATCATCTGGTGGGATATCACAAGTCATGCGGGTGTTCATCATCAAATCCTTACTAGTCTCCTTTTCAAATTCATTCGTGTGTATTATGGTAAGAGACTTAGATTGGAAATCTATATCACTTAAGTCGCACATGACATCTGGAAGTGGTGCGGTCTCAATTCCTTCGACCTTTTCTTCACTAGCACACTTCGTTATCCTCAACGATGATGAGCAATGCCTCAATTTCTTCCATTTCATCACTAGTGACGTTAGGCACGTATTCTTCCACTTCATAAACAACCTGATTGGATTCTTCCAACTGGCTATTCACCAAAGTATTATCTCGCTTCCAAGGAAATATAATTGGTGTTAAACACTCAAATTGTTCACAAGCCGAGATTTCCTTAATGATGGGTTGGACCACTTTACAAGGACGTGGTTGCCATATGGGCTCTTTTTCTAGATGAGAAGGTGGGGCAACTCTCTTCTGAGCTAAGGGCTTTTGACGATAAGAGATAGGAATATATTTTTGTTTCAAACGCTCTTTCATCTCGTCCTATTGTGAGATCGGGGCCCTACCTATCCGCTCAATTCTTCGCTCTAAATCTGTCCAAAACGACTTAGCTTGGCCCTCCAATTTCCACTTGGCAAACCTCACTCGACGGCTATTTGACATATCATACCAATAAAAAAAATAGTCCAAGCCTTCAAGCCAATCAAGTAATGTTTATGGGTCCATGTGACCATTAAAGCAGGCCAACTCATCGGAGTTCGGCTTTCCATTCGGTCTCGACGGCCACACGACAACACTTAATGACCCTAAAGATCTCAAACGCCTATACTCCATTCACTACGGGGAGACTCTACGGACTGGGTGACTCACAATATGAATGCAATGAATTTAAACTACAATGAACTGACACTAATTAATTTTAGATGATGCGACTCAAATCTGGAAATTTTCCAAATTCGGAAACTTTCTAAATTTGAAAATTTCCTAAAATTAAGCTAAAAATCAAAACCCTAACTTGATAACTCGATCTAGACAAAACCATGCAAGCCTATTCTCTGATACCAAATTTGATGTAGGATACCCTAATCGTGATGCATGCTCGTGAACATATGTAAACTAGCGGAAATAAATCGCAATAATAATCTAAAATTTAGCATCTACCATCATAAATTAAGAAAATCATAAAAGAGGCATGCAATGGAGTGGGCCATCATCACAACCACGCAGTAAGAAATTCAAATAATGCATAGGTTGGATCCGGCAAGGGATGGAACCTCCCGATCTTGCATGGTTATAACCCAATCGAACAATGGGGTTCACTAGTCCGAGAGATCAAAGGATTTCTCGAATTAGGGAATTGGAAGTTTGAGGAATTGGGGTTTTGATTCAATTCTCAAACTTAAGATTCGAGGATTGGGAGATAATAGAAATAGAGAGAGAATGAAGAAGAAGTTTACCTTAGATGAATATTAGAAGGGCATAAGAAGCAAAGAGAAGAAGAGGATTAGGGAAGAAGACGAAGTTCCAAGAGAGAGAGAGAGAGGAGAAGGAGGCAACCAAAAGGCTTGCTTTTTCATTAATCAACAACTAATCTCGTTTTTAGGGCTGAGCCCTCTTAAATAACCAATAAGAAAACATGAAAAATACCAAAATACCCCTAAAAATTAAACAAAAAACAGAACTTCATTGCGCAAAAGTTTGGGCGCTCGATCGGGTGCCTGAAGATGTCCAAAAACATCAAGAGAGTTTCGGGTGCCAGATAAGCTAAGTTCAGACGCCCGCTAAGTTCAAAGGCCCGATCGGGCACCCAAGGATAATGAAAATTGTCTAGCAAGTCTTGTCTTCTTTCCATCATACACACGTGTCCTTCCAATGTGGGGCCTTTTATGTGTCAACCCACATGTGTAGGGGCTTCAGTGCTCCTCAATGATCGCCTAACCACAAGGAAAATACTTATGGCGTGTGCTTTTTTCGCTGATAGACTTTGAAGGGCTAGATGTCCGCATCATTTAGTCATGGCATCAATTCACCTTACCTGCAAAGCTGACATAATCCTTAGCTTTCCTGTTCGTATCTTGTCATGCTTAGATTTATGTCACAATTGGTAAGCTCCAAGTTTCTGAAATTTTTTTTGGTTGGATATGATACTTGGATCCTTAAAGCAAAAAAGAAAAAAAGAAAAAAGAAAAAAAAAAGAAAAAAAGATGAGTATCGAGTGGGATCAATGTTTTTAATAGTGAATAGCACGTAGTGTCCACCCCTCTGAAGCATGAGGCGTAAGCCACACGATACTTCTAGATTTTTAATCAAGGTTGCGCTTGGCCACACCAATTCATTATATAAATATGTATTTATTCCAAACTTCATACCATCCAAATCCACAAGCTTCATACCATTCCAAACTTCACTACCCTCATGTATTTATTCCAAACTTCATTAGGAGATAAAAATATCTCAGTTTCTTCATACCATCCAAATCCACAAGCTTGCCCCGTAAGTCTCACACAAAAGCAGTGCTTTCTGTTTGTTCTTAATCTTTTTTTTTTCTTGTATCATCCACTTGCACATCAAAGTCAGTCCTTGTCTTGAACTCATTCAATACACTTACATATACCTTCATCTTAAAACTTTTGTCTTCTTTATGACCCTACTGTACTTGCTATTTAAGGAGCTAGAAAATGGGGGAAGTTTGTGTAGACAGTGTGGACAATCGAGTCATTGCACACCACTAACAAATTAAGGTGAAGTAGCCAGTCGACATTTCGAGCAGTAAAAGCAGTAGTAGCCTTATGTCTTGATCATGAAAACTTTCTGGTCCAAGAACACCCTCAGAAATAATAGATAAGATGAATTAGAGTCCTTATTTTAGGTAATGAAATAATTGCCCATTACATGGTATACATATAAAGGGGTACGGTCATATATGTTGCTAATTGTGTAAGACTTTAAATAGAATTTCGTTGGTACTATGGACGGGACACACATCGTAGTTGTTTCTTGTAAACATGCAAGGAATTTTTTGTGATAGAAAAGACTACATCACAAAATGTCATGGTTGCTTGCTTCTTCGACTCGAGGTTTCAGTATGTTTTTGTTGGTTGGGAAGGTTTGGCTTCTGATGTGCAAGTATTGCTGTGTAGACACTTGAAAATAGGCTTATGGTCCCTGATGGTAGTGGGTAAGTTCACACTTCTAACTTGTTGTCACTAATGGTAATGTCCAAGTTGTAATGGATATGTTAACAGTCCTTTTGTATCTAAATGTGGAGGTTAATAATTGCACAAAAACATGATTTCCTGGCTATGTAGAGAAGTACCATGTGGTTGATGTTGGCTATGCAAATTCTATTGGTTTTCTAGCCTGTCTTTGTCAAACTCAGTGTCACCTAAATGAGTATCGAACTATAATGCAACCCAAGGATGAAAGAGAACTATATAAATATAGTCACTCTTCTTTACGCATGCTGTCAAATCTTTGGGTTTTAAAGGAACAATTCCCCATCTTTTCCCTTGGAAGTGTTAAAGGTGTGATTCTTCATTCTTAAAGACAACCACTTTATAAGATAAAAACACAAGTAGAAATATTCTCGTGTCTTGCATGACTTCATGTGAGAAATGAGATATTCCAGTGTCAATGTTGAAGCAGGAGAAGAAATCATATAAATGAAATGAATGAGGAAGCTGGGATCGATAATGTGGCAAAATCACAATTGCTCGGAACACGTTTGTAGAGAGAAAAGGGTTGACCAGACAATAGAAGAAATCGCCATGATTATGTGGAATGATTCACATCCAGTCTCTCTGCTAGCTTTAAATTATCTCGCGCAGGCACACATACACGGTTTGTTGATGCCCTCACCTTCATGAGGATGTCAGCAATGTCCCTGAAGCTTCTAGAGGCCTACACGGGATGCCCAATCATCAAACGGGATGGTTCATTCGATAGTACTATTGGGAGCAAGCCATGGTGCAAGAATCACACTGATTGGAAAATAGGGCCAATTTGTTACAACTGTCTATTGTTTACAGGCCATAGATCACATGGTTAGAATCATCAAACCACAGTTCTATTTTGGAATCATAAACAATACAAAGTGAGATCTATCAGATAGATGTCTCAAGATGATGATTGGACCTATTTTGTTTCTCCGATCAATCTTGACTGTCCATTTTTTATGCTATCGATTGGATGTTTAGGATCATTTAATTGGTGTGATTTTTTGCACCATGGCTTGCTCCTAGTTGTATGAATGAATGAATGGTTCAAATCAATAATAGGTCATCCCATGGGTCATTTAAAAGCTTTGGGGGCTTTGCTACTGATGAAGTTTGAATGAATTCATAAAGGTATGCTGCTGGTTAATACTTTTGATGATTCACAGACTTATTTATGTGCAAATATTAGACTTATTTATAGACAAATATTAACATTTTTCTCACTATAGAGTCATCCTCTTGCCAAGCTCTTCAGAAACTAGCTAATTGAGAAAATTAATGAGTGTGGTATGGTCTTTGGTAAAATTCAAACAAATGGGGGTTCTCCTGCATGGTAAGGAGCAATATACATGAGTAACTCTTAGGCAGATGGATGAAAATAACATTGACGGTCATTTCATGTCCTGGAGCCTTGCTGAACATTGGTTTGGACAATACCTGTTCCTATTCATAGTATGATATTCTGCGTTTGGTTTTCTCGACCTGAGGCACCGTAGGACCCTCTATGGAGGATGAGTCCTGCCTTGGGTGCATGGGGTCATTTACTTAAGAAAAAATAACCAAAAGGAATGATGAGTTGTTTGGATGCATCATCCTTGTAAATTGGAGAAATGGCCAAACCAATAGCTACACCCTATTACTCAGTAGGTGAATATACTAATGAAAAATATATGGATGGGATTATCAGGGATTTGGGTCTCATCGATGTAAAAATACGAAATTTAACTCGATTTAACTAAAGTTGAATAGGTGAATGAGATGTTTATGACCTGTGCAAGATGCAAATGGCATGATTGATGGTCGATGATTATATTGGGGGCATATATTATTGTCTTCTTGTTTATATACTTCTGTTTTTTGCTTTCTTTAGGACTCCATACAGATGATACTTTTGATAGATCATATTTTTAAGTAGATATTGCTTTATGTTGATGATACCATTAAATTATGTATTTTGGTGACTTAGGAATTGATTTTAAGTAGTGTTTTATAAACCTTTCATGTTCTACATTGTGCAATGTCTGCCTACATCCAATTAGTGAGGCTTTTATGATTTGTAAAAAGGTGCAAGTCATGTTTACGCCGTGGGTTTGCTCCCCACAGGCATGGGATCGATTCCCCTCTTGTGCACTTTCCGGGGGCATGTGGATTGCGGGGCCTGCGTGCACTCGTAGGGATTAGTCCCATCACCTAAGGGGTGGATTGTGGGGCCTGCGTGCACCCATAGGGATTAGTCCCATCACCTAAGGGAGGTGTGGGGATACCCTGCGTCATCAAAAGAAAGAGAAAATGTTTAGGGTCCAAATAGGTAATGTGTGTGATTATTTGAATAGGCTATCTCAAAGTAGCGGGGCATATCATTCAAGAACATATGAAAAACATAATCAATCTCTCTCTCTCTCTCTCTCTCTCTCTCTCACAAATGAGTGGCCCTTATCACTTAGAAGGAAACAACCTCAAGCTGGAAAGACCTGGCAAGCCATACATAGTGTTTCAAGTAGCACTCGTATAGTTCATGCAGGCAGTGTAGCTCCCTGTTAGCATTAGCTATTGCGCATGTAGCGCAAGTAGCATACTCTATTTGAAATCTCATTTTTCAGTGTTTCTTCTACGTTAGTTTAAAACCTATTTTAAAATGGTGGTGACTCATCCCCATCATACATGGCACTACATAAGATCAATCCGGACCATCCAATTTGTGGTCCATATCATGAATTTGCGATATTTCAATAAATGAAAAGGAGGTGACACTTCAATATGTCTGGAGGCAAAGAGACGGAGAGATTTTGCATGGAAATATGTGGTTGACAATCCAAATTTGTAGTCAAGAACTTGCATTCTATAAATTTTATTATATATTTCTATTATTTTAATTAAAAATATTAAGTATCTTGTAGCTGCGCCATATGCTCCACGCTATTTAAAACACTGGCATATGGCCATTCAACGGGCTGAAAAATCTCTCTCTCTCTCTCTCTCTCTCTCTCTCTCTCTCCCGAGCAATCGCAACTGCCAAACGAATCGCTACAGTTCTAAGGCCTGGATCATGTTATTGTTGTCTCCTTGGATGGAGAGGTGCTGGATCTACATCTTGGTTGGTTGCCATCTGAATGCTAGAGTGGCCTTCTAAAGGAAGGGCAGAGATGGCCCTTACTATGGAAGATTTGGGTCTAATGAAGTGGATTTTGATTCAGGTGACTTTTGTGGATGAATTTCTGTGTAAGCCAATTCCATACTGGACCCTGACATTGCATTCCAGGAAAACATGTTCAAAGTCGTCTCCCTGGCTTGCCGGGCAGTGAGTGCAATGAATGTTAATTTCCAGCCAGCGCCTGGCTGGTTCCATGGATGTGAGCAGCCAGACATGAATTACTTTCGACAAGAAGATGCAGATCTCCTGCTTTGAATATGGCATCTTCTGTTTGGCAAGTGGGTGGTGACAACATATCAAGATCTCTCTCTTTCCCATAATGGGCTGACTCTCATTTGAATCATCATCCAATCCCCTATTAATTGAGGGTTGGCTATGTGATCCTGTTTTGCCATTCCACTCTATTAAGTGTCCCATAGGTTATCAAGTCTCTTCTTACTAACTCCATTCACATCCTTTCGGGCCTTTTACTTGCCCTTCTAGAGCTTCCATCGGGCAAAGTTTGGCAAAATAGGATTTGGAAAGAAAAGCCTGTTTGTACCATAGCTCAAAAAGAATTTTTTGGCTCCATTTATTGTCTTCCTTGGTTGGATCCACTCGAAGACTCAACTAAATTGGACTTGATATTTTGAAATTGTTGCAAATGGCAAAGTACTTAAAATTGTTGTGTTTGATTTCATGCTCTGTGCCCATTTGATATATATATATATATATATATATATATATATATATATATATATATATATATATATATATATATTATAACAAAATCAACCGACTAGGCGAGTGACTCAGTTCTCACCATATCATATCAAGTCGACCGAGTTTACTCGCCTGACTCGACAAATTCTTGTTGAATCCCACTTGAGTCCCTCTAGTCAATGCGTTTCCGTGAGTCTCGCCTGTAAATCTTGCCCAGTCTAATTGACTCAGCCAAGTTTTGAGTCGACCCACCAAATTTTAGAACTATGGCTCGGACAGGTCACTGATGATGGTGTAGGTCCCATCGACGACATTTCAGCTTGAGCCAGTCATCTTAAGGTCCGGGAGAAAGAAAAAAAAGAAAAAGGAAGAAGATTCAGCTCAAAAGAAGGTGAATATACACAAGGAATTGTAATTTGCAAGACATGTAATTCATCTGTAAGACTTAAAATCATATATAATTACACCTTAAAACCATCAAAATACACAATGTAATTTAAACCTTTCTATCACCATACATCCAAACCCATTTATTTCTTAGCCAAAGGAGATGAGAGAGATTGAGAGGGATACAATACATTCAGTTGTATATGAACTCCAATCTGCCACTGTTGGATGAGTGGTATCTGCACCAAAATATGTTAGAATTCGAATTTTCTGCTTTCCCACCAAGGTGCCACTGATTGGACTACTGAGATTTTCCATACAACTGAGGGCATTGTGTCACTTGTTGTGGTGATACCAGAAGATAGAAATTTTCAGTTCTTGGAAGGAGGAGAGAAAGGAAGGGAGGGCATAACAGGCGTTGGCTGATTGATATCGTCATCTGCTGGTGGCGGCAGAGGCAGCGAGGGCGGGTTGATATCGTTATCTGATGGAGGTGGAAGAGGCAGTGTCGGCCCCACAATACCATCATCACTTGGGGGTGGTAGAGGCAGTGTGGGCCCAACAATGCCATCATCTGATGGGGGTGGCAATGGCAGTACTGGGCCACCTGTATCATCGTCTGATGGAGGTGGCAACGGCAACGTCGGCCCAACAATGCCATCATCTGATGGAGGTGGCAATGGCAGCGTCGGCCCAACGATGCCATCATCTGATGGAGGTGGCAATGGCAGCACCGGCCCGCCTGTGTCATCGTCTGATGGAGGCGGCAGTGGCAGCACCGGCCCACCCGTATCATCGCTGGGCGGGGGCAGTAGAGGCAGCACTGGGCTATTGGTATCATCACTGGATGGTGGTGGCAGAGGTAGAACTGGCCCATCAGGATCATCATTCGATGGAGGTGGCAGAGGCAGGGTGGGCCCATTGATGTTGTCTGCTGGTGGAGGCAGCAATGGCACGATCGGTGGAGGAAGCGGCAGTGGTTGTGGAATGACAGGGGGGATTGTTGGATCGGATGGCGGTGGGAGGAAATCAAACGGGTCGGATGGCGGTGGAGAAAACATCGGTAGGATGGGAGATGTCGGAATTACAGCAGGTGGTGGTAATGTGGGAAATACTGGTGGTGTAATGACTACTGGGGGTGGCGGTGAAGGGACGAGGGGTGGCGGTGGGAGAAATATAAATGGTGGTGGAGGCAATGGCAGTGATGGTGGAGGAGGAGATGGAACGAGAGGTGGCGGTGGCGGTGGCGATGGTGATGGTGATGGTGGTGGAGGTGATGGCACGATTGGTGGTGGCGGTGATGGAAGTAGTGGTGGCGGTGACGGAAGTAGCGGGGGCGGCACAGATGGTGGTGGAGATAGAACTGGTGGTGGTGGGGATGGGACGACTACAGGTGGTGAAGGAGATGGAATCGGGACCGTAGGTGGTGCTGGGGACGGGACAACGGGTGGAATGAGTGGTGGGGATGGAACTATAGGTGGTGGGAATGTGGGAATTGGTGGCGTTGGAAGCGGCGCCGGAGGTGGGAGAGGGACTATGGGTGGTGGGACCGGAGGAGTACGGCGACGGGGCGATGGCGCCGGTGCAAAAGGGTTAGTAGGGGATCGAGCGAACGGCCATTGGCCACAGCTTCCGAAGAGGTACCGGAAGAATGGGTCACAAGATCGACGGCCACGATTGGTTCGCCTTAGCTCTTGATCATGATCGTGTGGCTGTGATTGATGATGGTGCCTTGTGGCCCCTGTGGAGACGAGAGCGAGCAAAACAAGTATGAAAATAGTCTTCATATTTGAGTTTGGTTTTTGGGATATGGTTTCATGCATGCATGCAACGTATATAGTGTATATACACTGAAGAATGGTGTATATGCTTTTATTGCTTGGGTTTTCTCACATGATTTCTGTCATGGATTGAATTGTATATGTGCTGTTGCTGGTGAGTTGTTGGGAAGATTTGGTAACGCGTGTGTTCTTCCTCAGTAACTGAGGAATGGAGGTCTCATTTGGTATTCTGGTAGAGTATCATTGTTAGTGTGCATGCACACAGAAATTGAACAATTGCGCACGTGTATCTCCAATCTCAACCGTCCAAGTAGTTTGGATGAGCCTATATGGGCCATCTGTCTAAAATCAGATCTAATTCCTGATTAGTGAACTTCATTTCTATTTTAACCGTCCATTAGATTTGTCTATCAATCATCCAGTAAGGATTATATTTTTGGTGGGTTTTTTGGGTAGTTGCCCATCTATAGCTAGGCACACGGTGTGGACAGCTTAGATTGAGGTACATTTATGTCATGTATACTGTATTTTTATGTGCATGTATATGGATCATCATGCTCTCTCAGAGTATTGAAGATCTTGTTATTAATGGTGGGCCGTCTTGATTAACGTGCCAGAAGAGGGATTGAATACAAAGCAACGACCGACCTTTCTTCACTGTACTTATCTCTACATTTATTGCACCCTAATGTGGAATGATCATGTACATCTGGTTGCACTTCAGCTTTAAGTGCACCTGGGTGCTTCTAGACAAACGGACTAGCCAATCGTCGATCTGGACTGTCCATTTGCTTGGGTCTATTCTTTCATGGGTGACGTCAAAAAATTGCAGTCATGGGAGGATTGTTGCATTTCACAGGTTAGCCTTTTTATTACCGTCGGTTTTCAAGTCGTGGATCGGATGGTTGTACTTGTGTCTCAACATGGTAGGGCACCCTACCGAATGGATTATTCATATTGATGGTTGGACCTTTTCTTGTATATCATCTACACCGTCCATCTTGTAGGGTTTTGATTGGATGGAAGCGATCCTCTGATGGGTGTCACTTTTTCATCGTGGCCCATTAATGGACTAAGGAACTTAATGGATGATCAAGATCGATGGTTGATCTGTCTGCATGTCTCGTAGCATGGCGTGTACTGAGCTTTAAGTGCACCTGTGTGTATTTTATCTGTTGGGACTCAGGATCACCAGCATATATCGCCCCGTTCAGTCCTACATGCAGTGATGGCCGAATAATCGGACGGTCTATATATCTTCTGGCATGTATTTTGAGTGGTCTATTATCTAATAATGACGCGAAAAGATTATTCCTGACCCTTGATTTGGAGAGTTCAATCTGAGCCACTGAATACTTTCTTCCCATTGGTCTAGATTCAGATTGAAGTATCAATGATCAGAATCATGTATTAAGCATACGAAACCTGGGCAGAATATGGACGGTTCGGATCATTGATTAATCCCTGCACGTTGGCCCCAGTGGGAAAAAAATGATGCTGAGTTTCAGTCGCGGCTTAATGAAACAAACGCTTGTACAGTGCTGGGGCGAAAGTTTGGAGGGCTTCATGTTCGTGTTTTCAATTTACACAAGTGGGACCCAGGGTTCTGTCATCCAAACCATTGATACAATGGACCTAGCCATGGACTACCCAGGTACCAAAAAATACCTCGGATTGGAAAAATCTACACTTTTTATGGCGGCCAAGAAATGGACGGTTAAGAAAAACAAAGCAAAAGTTCACATTCAACAATGTTTCTACGATAAGTTGTTCGTGCTTTCAGTTTATACCAGCAATGCCAGGGTTCTGTGATCCAAACCATTGGTATGATGGGCCTAGATGTGGAAGGCCCAGGTACTGAAAATCCTCGTCATTAGAAAAGCTAACCACTCTTAGTGGGATGCAAAGAAATAGACAAAAACAGTTCAAATCCAACCATTAAAGGCCAAACATTTAATGGAGAGGATCTTCCAAATCTAGGGCCATCGATTCTACTTTATGATCCTTAAACTGGAGCTAACATATGTACTGTACAAAATATTCATGTCCGAACGTTGTACAGTAGTACCTAAACGAATGATCCTTGCTAAGGGTCCTGGCCCATGCGTCATACATGTGCCACATCTGATTGTCATAGATGGGCCACCGTGAATGTGAAATGAAATCAGCTGGTCCTCTCATTAAGTGGGCTAGAAGTGTACATTGAATGTGGAACATTGGGCATTCTTTTTTAATCAGATGTGGGAATACCAAAGACATAAGATATAAAAAAAAGAACTTAGATAAAAGCATCTGATATATATATATATATATATATATATATATATATATATATATATATATATATATATATATATATATATATATAATTTAAAACATTTTTAAAATAGCTAGCTATATCACTTTGTTACAATATGCCTATAGTCAAGGTTTGATGAATAATACAATAAGATGAGAGATAACTCATGAGATTTATATTCTATAGCACTATTTGAATCAGAATACACAACTTAGTATTCAATTGTCATTACACTTCTATATAAAATTTCTTAAAGCAAAAAAATAATTAGAGAAATATTTCATGAAATATGATTAAGTCATATTAAAATAATATATCATCTGTAAAAATAATACTTGAATTAAATAAATTAATAGTAATAGCTTAACCCAAATATTATAATGTACTAAAAAGAAAAGGTAATCACGGATATATATATATATATATATATATATATATATATATATATATATATATATATATATATATATATAAAACACTTTTAAATAATACAATAAGATGAGAGATAACTCATGAGATTTATATTCCATAACACTATTTGAATGTAGAATACACACGTTAGTATTCAATTGTCATTGCACTTCTGCATAAAATTTCTTAAAGTACCAAAATAATTAGAAAATGTTTTATGAAATATGACTAAATCATATGAAAATAATATATCATTGTAGACACCCCACCTTCGGCTACACTGTTGGTAGAGAAAGCTGGATAAATGGAAGACCATACCCCCAAATCCCAAGTCCAAACTCAGCCAAACTCACCCTTGTAAGCCCCATTCCATAGCCCAGATCAAGCCTGAACCCAGTCAACCCAGTCTTAGACATCAGCCTGAAAAATCCACCAGAAAAAAAGCCAGTCAAAAAATCCTAAAAAAGTCAAACTCACTGAGTCAACCCGCTGAGTTAACCCGCTGAGTCAACCCGTCGAGTCAAAACACCGAGTCAACCCGTCTAGTCAACCCGTCGAGTCAAATCACCGAGTCGACCCGCTGAGTCAACTCACTGAGTCAACCCAGCGAGTCAAACAGCAGCCCCGAGGAAGCAACCGTACATCGCTGGAAACCGAAGAGCAGTCGTACGGGCGGCCCATAGCAGGCCGTACGGGCGGCCCATAGCAGCGAGACAAATTACGAGCTCTGCCACTGCTCGCTGCTATAAATACCCCCCTCCCCTTCTCATTTCAACACACCACTCAGCCAAAGAGAGCCCGTCCATCTGAATCACCCTCTTTCACCCCTTAGCCCATCTTTCCACCAAGGAGAGCCCGAGTGAGGAGAGCCCAGCCCTGGTCCAGCCCAGCCTGACCACTGGTCCAAGCCTCCCAAGCCATCTAAGTCTTGATCCAGCCACTCGAAGCCAATCCTTGCGACACCTCTGTCCACCCAGCTACTCTTTTCCAGCATCATCTCATTTACATCTAGCATAAGTGCAACATTTACTTTTCTTCCAACCCCCCTGCTTCACTGCAAGCACCTTGATTCTTCAAGCACACTGCATATGTCTTAAATTAAGCACCTGTCAGTTCGAACGTATGCTCTGGGCTTGCCCGTTGTTGGAACCTGCCCATCAGAAACTCTTACTGTTCAGACCTGCATTCATGCTTCACCATAAAACACCTTGATCATTCAAGCACACTGCATACGTCTTACATTAAGCACCTGTCAGTTCGAGCGTACGCTCTGGGCTTGCCCGTTGTTGGAACCTGCCCATCAGAAACTCTTACTGTTCAGACCTGCATTCACGTACATATCACTATAGACACTTTGAATATTCAAGCACACAGCATGCATCATCTCGCATAAAGCACCTGTCAGTTCGAGCGTACGCTCTGGGCTTGCCCGTTGTTGGAACCTGCCCATCAGAAACTCTTACTGTTCAGACCCGCATTCATGCATCATGTCATCCATGAGAATATACGAGGATTAAACTAGACTTTCAAGTATCCGATAGATTCTGTGAAGTAGAGACCGTACTTCGGTACGAGCAGTGTGTGGGGTGCTTAACCTCTTCCCACCCTGTAACCGTGATCCCTTACCTTGAATTTCTGGCCGCAAATCAACAGGAGTCATTTTAGAGGAAGGAATCTTCGGATTCCCTTCTCTAACGTTTCTATGGGGTCTAGCCGACTGTAGATTCGAAGTAACTGGCTAGTGGCGACTCTGGTCTTATATAAACTCACTTAAACATATCCAGCTTAACACGACAACCAAACGAAGCCCTCAAGAACGAGGCAAGCCAGTGGCACAAACGGCGATTTCGCACTCACGCATCCTCATCTCCTTCTTTTCCGAAAGGAAAGGGGAAGGGAGAAGAACGTCGTGTGGGAGCGCAGAAAATCGGCGAGGGTCCACAGAATGGCGACTCTGCTGGGGAACATGCTAGTCCCACTAGTCGTGATCCGACTTGAAAAACAGAATCCTTCCCGTACTTCAAAGTCACTAATCCTCATACAATCTCATCTGCATAGCATTCTACCCAAAACAAACAAAAAAATAGAAGATCCCAAAACCAGAAAAAAATAGAAAATCCCAAAACCCAAAAAGAGTAGAGTATAGTCCTCACCATTGCGCCTCCTCGGGCTCAACGTACGCGGAGACAACTTTCCTTCCGCAGCATAATCCGCACTCGGGCTCAGCAAGACATGTCCGACCACGAAGAAGAAACGCGTCTCTTCCCTGCCTTGGAGATGACCGAAGCGCAACCTCCAGCGCAACAACCTATTGATAATACACCAATCATACAAGAATTGGCACAAGGAATGAGAGCAATGCAAGAAATGCTCTTGCAATTCATGCAAGCACAAACCACCGCAACAGCCAACAATCAGGTTGGCCCAGTTCAGCAATCTCAGCAACCATGCCGGGTCCTCCCGGCCTCCAGTTCAAATCAAGCACAACCATCGGAGTCTGCCCAAGACTACCGACAGCAGCCATCTCAGCCCTTAGCTAAGGGGCATCCTTCTCAATATCTTCCTGCGACGACAAGGCCATCTCAGAGCACTTCCGTTGCAGGAACATCCAGTCAGCTTCCAGTCAATCTTGCAAACAACAATCTCAGTAGATCTCAGCATGTCCCTGTCCATGGGACACCTTTTCAATTTCAGCACATCCCCGCCGACGGGATTTCAATTCAATTTCCAGCAACAGGGACAGCACTGGCGAATGCCCACAATGGGGGTCAGTGTCATGCCCACATCAATCAGCGGACAGTGACGAATACCCAACAAGGGGGTCACTTCCCAGCATCTCAGCCTCCTGCAAACAGGAGCACTTTTCAATTCCAGCACATCCCCGCCGATGGGATTCCAGTTAATTTCCAGCAATCTTCAATTCAGCAAAATCCAGTTAATTTCCAGCAATCTTCAGTTCAGCAATCTCCAGTTAATTTCCAGCAAGTTTCAGTTCAACCTTCAGTACAGTCTCCAGTTCAGTTACCATCATTTCAAGCACAAGTTCATCAGCATCCAGTTCAGTCATCAAACCAATTTCAGCAACCCGCGGTTGCTTTTCAGCAAGCCCATAGGGTCGAAGACATCGACCACTATGCCGAAGAAGAACGTGCCTTACTCCAGGAGGCACCAGTCGCTCGAACAGATCACTCAGGACTGGACGAGTTGCGGGAGCAGTTCCAGATCTTGCAAAATCAGCTTCAGCGACAACAAGGAATTGATCTACCTTCGACCAAGTTCAGAGACTTGTGTCCTTTCCCAGATGCTCAGGTACCTCAAAACTTTGAGGTTCCAAAATTCAAAAGATACGATGGCAGCGGTTGTCCCACAGCACATCTCAAGGCCTTCTGTGGAGAGCTGAGTGCAATCTCAGGAAATGAAGGGGCCCTCATACGTTTGTTCCAAAAGTCTCTGAAGGGCGACGCCCTAGATTGGTACACTTCACTGGACTGCCACCGCATCAGGACGTGGGAACAGCTTTCCTAGGCTTTCGTCGACAGATTTGCATACAATCTCAACATGGCACCCAGAAGAGCCGACCTCGCGGCTCTCAAGCAAAGGAATGATGAAACGCTATCAGCTTATGTGGGACGTTGGCGAGCTATGACAGCCAGAATACGGACACCCATCGACGACGAAGAACAAATCTCCATGATTGTTCATTCAACATATCCAGGCATATCCGGATATCTCATCTCGCATCCATATGCGAATTTCTCACAATTGATCCGTGCTGGAGAGCAAGTCGAAGCAGGGATCCGGACCGGGACGATCTCCCCATGGCCTCATCAAGCCACTCCAGTCAAGAGGAACAGAGTGGAAGGAAGACCTATCGGGCATGGGAATGGAAACCGCAGTGGTTCTCCTCCCCGCCCAACAGAGGTAAACAACATCAACACCACTGCTCAAGGAAATCAACGTGCTCCCCCACAGGGACGTCAACAGTATCAGCAGAATCAAGTTCAGCATCAGCCTCAGCGGTATCAGCCACAACCGAATCCTCAGCCACAACCACCTCGACAACAGCAGCAGTTCAGAGGAAACGGTCAATACTCATATCAAAATAGGCAAAACTACAGGGAATCCAGGAAATTTACTCCCCTCTCTCAACCACTCAGTCAAGTCATGGCTACTCTAGTGCAGAAGCAATTACTTACTCTAATGGCACCTAGGCCTCCTCCTCATCCTCTGCCACCGAATTACCGAGAAAATGAGTATTGTGCCTACCATCAAGGGCGTGGCCACGCCATTGATCGATGCTATACTTTGAAGAATGCTATACAAGACCTAATTGATGACCGCAAGATCGTCATCTCGGTCCCTGGAACTTCTCCAGCAGCTTCCACCAACATCCTTCAGAATCCTCTGCCTCAACATCCGACGGACCCCAGTTCGTCTCGTGGCCCTGCAGTCAATAGTATAGAAGAAGGAGACCATCTCGATCGCTTCTTCTCCCCTATCCAGTCCATTCATGCTTATACTTATGGGCCGACAAGTCCTCATCTGTTCATGCAAGGGGTAAGTCCCTTTCCTCCTCCAGTCCTCGAGCCAGTAGTACTCGAAGGAGCATTTCCATATGATGTGCCAGTTGTGCAAGGGGCATCTTACGGCCCCTCATGTTGGGAACCATTCGTCCTGGAAGGAGCACAATCATACATTGAGCCCACATACGAGCCTGTCATCTTGCAAGGGGCAACTCCAGAACAATCCAATCCACAATGGAAGGATTATACTCATCAACAGCAAGAGCCCGTTGTCTTGGAAGGAGCTCCTCCAATTGAGCCAGTCATATTGCAAGGGGCAAATCCCGGAGGCGTGTCAATCACACTACGACAGCTGGGACGAACAGAGAAACCTCCTGCCATATCAAGAGGACCAGTATTCATTCCATGGGAGCCTCCTGCCCCAGGAACAGTAGAGCCAGGACCACGACCTTATGTGATTTATGAAGACAAGCCTCGATATTACTCCTTCAGCACAGGCAACAATGTAGTTCTCAAGGCAAAAGCTCCATACGAGGAAGATCTGGTACCCACACCAACACCGTTGTAAGAACCGGTGGTCCTAGAAGGCAAAAGGGAGGAAAACTACAAAGAGGTTCCATGGCACTATCCAGAATGTGCGGAAGTGGGGAACATGAATCCCAATGGGCGTTGCATCCGAAGAGATAATCAGAACAGAGGAGATCCCAAAGGCGCCCTTTCAGGCTTCGGCAACAAAAATGAAGCCGCATACGATGTGGCGAATCAGCTCAAGTCAATCCCTGCACAAATCTCAGTATGGGAGCTACTCTGCACATCTCGCATACACCGAGAAATGTTTGCCAAGACCTTGAACGATGCTCACGTCTCCTCTGATACGGCACCAGAAATGATAGCTTTGATGATTGGACAACTCCTGGCTCCGCGCGCCATCACCTTCACAGATAATGAGTTGCCACCAGAGGGACGTGATCATGGGCGATCCCTCAACATAGCCTTACGATACAAAGACCTCTGTGTTCTGCTGGTCCTTATCGATAATGGCTCAAGCTTAAATGTCTGCCCACTCAAGACTGCAGAACGTCTGGGAATTAGTCCTTCTTCATTCCGACCCAGCACCATATGCGTCAGAGCATTCGACAACACCCGCCGATCAGTGGAAGGGGAAGTCGACATAGAGGTACAGATAGGTCCGGAAGTCTCCACCATCACATTCCAAATCCTGGATATATCAGCCTCTTTCAACATGCTGCTCGGATGACCTTGGCTGCACAAGGTTGGAGCTGTGCCATCAACCCTGCATCAACGAGTGAAGTACATCTGTGGAAATCAAGTAATCTCTATCCATGCAGAGAAGGAGCTCATCATTCCTTCCAATGCTGCTGCCACTGAACCAGACATCCCGGTCATCGATATCCAGCACTCTGAGGAAGACATCCCGTTTCATAGTTTTGAATTCGAGACTGTGAACTCTATCGCCAATCCAGAACCGATAAGGGTGGACTGTGTCTTTTCACCGGCAGAGCGTCTGAGCCTCAAATACCGAATGAAGAATCACTTCAAGTTCAGAAAGGTACCGCTGATATATAACCAACGCAAATGGGGACTCGGATACAGGTCAACCTTCATGGACAAAAGGAGGAAGAAATTTCGGTGCTCACCCATCCAGTTCGTCAAGCCAGGAGAACCTTGCAAAGATTCAGGAGGGAATCAACCGACTGCACTACACAAAGGCCTCCCGATGAGCCTAGTTTGGGCCACGTGGCCCCCCATTCGATGGGATCAGATTCTCGAACCATCTAAGCCTCCAGAAGAAGAAGAAAAGGATGAAGACGAAGAAGGAAGTCAAATACAGCAGCTTCAGGACCAGGTTACTCTGACACCTGCTCCCAACCAGGGGCACAACTTGCCCACTTCTCTCAACCAGGGGCACGACCTGCCCACTTCAATCAGCCAGGGGCACAACCTGCCCACTTCAATCAGCAAGGGGCACAACTCGCCCATCTCAGCACCAATTAGCAAGGGGCACGACTTGCCCATCTCTGCAAAGTCAACATCATCAATCATCAGCCAGGGGCAGAAGCAGCCCATCCATTGGACCAAGAAAGGGAAATGGCCAGCCCTAAATTGGTCTGATGTCCAGATTCCAAACTTGTGTCTAGCCGTGGAACCAGACGAACTGCAATGCGAAGTAAGTGATCCGGGAGGGACTGAGTGCGACTCAGATCTCGAACCCGACCAGCGAGAAGTCATGGTCATTGGGTCAGACCATGATTCTTCGCCCAAATCATCAACCCCTACCTCTCCAGGGGAGGAAGTGTGGGGTCCTGAATGGTCATCTGTTCCCCTAACTTTTGAATCAGCCAAAGAGCCATCTGAGGGCTCTGGCTTCCAAAAAAAACGCCTGTTTAAGTAGCGACCGGAACTTTGGAACAAGTTGGGCTCAATCATGGTCTGCAATGCCTGCTTGTTCAAAGTCCCACGAATTTTGAAAATCCAAAAAAATCAAAAACTTTCAAAAGCCAAAAACATCTAGCATTTCAATTTCAGAAAAATCTCAAAAACCAAAAAATATTTCTTTTCCTGCATTCAATAGTGTGCCAAGTTCGTCTAAAGAGTCGCATGAGTTTGAAGTCGAATCATATGATTTCGACATCGAATTAGACTTCGAGCTCATGGGTCTGGACGAAGCTCGGGATGAGGAAGATGATGATCCAGCTCCCGAACTAGAGGATCTCCTCAAAAAGTTCGAATCTAAAGCCAATGTTGTAGCCGATGATTTTGAGGTAGTAAACTTGGGGACACCTGAGATCCCTAAGGAAGTACGCATCGGAAAATCGTTGCCACCTGAGATAAAACAGAAAATGATAGAGTTCCTAGCTCCAAGATTGTCCAACTTTGCGTTCTCATATGAAGACATGCCGGGGCTCGATGAAGAGCTCGTTGTACACCATCTGCCAACCAAGGCAGATATGAAGCCAGTGAAGCAGAAACTTCGAAGAATGAAGCCAGAATGGGCTCTGAAAGTCCGAGATGAAGTCATCAAGCAGTACAACGCGGGATTCTTGGTAGTCTCCAACTACCCTGAATGGCTCGCCAACATCGTGCCAGTACCAAAGAAGGACGGCAAGGTTCGAATGTGCATCGACTTCCGAGATCTCAACAAAGCCAGTCCAAAAGATGACTTTCCTTTGCCACATATCAACACTCTGGTCGACAACACTGCTGGATACAAGATCTTCTCATTCATGGACGGGTTCTCAGGTTACAATCAGATCAAGATGGTCATCGAAGATCGCGAGAAGACATCGTTCATCACTCCCTGGGGAACATTCTGTTACAGGGTAATGCCGTTCGGTCTGAAGAACGCAGGAGCAACATATCAGCGAGCAATGACAGCATTATTCCACGACATGATGAACAAAGAACTTGAAGTATATGTGGACGACATGATCATCAAATCTCGCACAATTGAAGGACACTTTGAAGATCTGAAGAAGCTATTCAACAGATTAGAGAAGTACAAGCTCCGCCTCAACCCACAGAAATGTGTCTTCGGTGCAATGGGAGGCAAACTCCTCGGCTTTATGGTGAGCAAGGACGGCATCAGGGTCGGCGAGACCAAAACCAGAGCAATCATCGAGATGCCCCCTCCTAGAACAGAGAAAGAAATCCGTGGCTTCCTCGACAGAATTCAATACATCAGTCGCTTCATCGCACAGCTCACACCTATTTGTGAACCTATTTTCAAGCTCCTCCGGAAGAATGTTCCAAAAGAATGGAATGATGATTGCCAAGTTGCCTTCGATCGCATCAAGAGATATCTCATGAATCCTCCAGTCCTAGTGCCGCCCACTCCTGGACGACCACTATTGTTATACATCTCGGTAGCAGCAGAAGCCATTGGCTGTGTCCTCGGCCAGCATGACGAGACCGGGAAGAAGGAACAAGCAATATACTATTTGAGCCGAAAGTTCACCGACTACGAGACCAGGTATTCCCCGATCGAGAAGACTTGCCTCGCCCTAGTCTGGGCAACTCAGCGACTCCGTCAATACATGATTGCATTCCCTATTCTCCTCCTCGCTCACATGGATCCGCTCAAGTACCTGTTCGAGAAGCCGGCACTCACTGGAAGAATAGCTAAATGGCAGCTACTCTTGTCTGAGTTTGACATCACCTATGTCACTCAAAAGGCAATCAAGGGACAGGCCCTCGCCGATCATCTTGCGGCTCACTCTCTCCTGGACTATCAGCCGCTCAAGACATTCTTCCCTGATGAAGATCTCTTGCTCATTGAAGAGGAAGAAAAGAAGAAGAAAGATGAATGGACATTATTCTTCGACGGCGAAGCAAATTCTAAAGGGAGTGGTATTGGAGCAATCCTCTACTCTCCAGATGATGTCCCTATTCCTATCTCGAGGCGCATCGCATTCGAGTGCACCAACAACATGGCAGAGTATGAAGCATGCATCGCTGGCTTAAGGGAAGCCATAATCTTGGGCGTCAAGAAGCTACGAGTGTTTGGAGACTCACAGCTTATCATCAATCAGACCAATGGCGAATGGAAGACCAAAGACGAGAAGTTGATACCATATCATGTGTATCTTGACAATCTGATCGAAGAATTCAAGGAAATCACCTTCTCATACATGCCCAGAGCCAAGAACCAGTTCGCAGATGCTCTCGCCACGCTCGCATCAATGTTCGAGATCCCAAAAGGAGCTTCAGAATGGGAGCTCACAGTCGAAATTCAAGATGAACCTGCTTTTTACCTGCAAATAGAAGAAGCCGAAGCTGTCCCTGACAAACCCTGGTATACCGACATCAAGCAATATCTTGAAACCCAGGAGTATCCAGAATCGGCAACAGCAACAGATCGCCAAACCATTCAGCGTTTGGCCGTCCAGTTCACCATCAGTGGCGAAGTTCTTTACAAGCGATCCTATAATCACATCCTCCTTCGATGTGTCGACGAAACAGAAGCTGCAAAGATCATGGAAGAAATACACGAAGGAATCTGTGGCCCACACATGAACGGGCACATGATGGCAAAGAAGATTTTACGACTCGGTTACTATTGGCTCACCATGGAGACAGACTGTTTCCAGCACGTCAGAAAATGCTTCAAGTGTCAGGAGCATGCGAATCAAATCCATGCCCCCTCATCAGAATTATACAACCTGACCACCCCCTGGCCCTTCTCCATGTGGGGACTCGACATCATCGGCAAGATCAGTCCCAAAGCATCAAATGGTCATGAGTACATACTTGTGGCAGTCGACTACTTCACCAAGTGGGTAGAGGCAGCCTCCTACACCACGATTGCAGCATCTCAAGTGATCAAATTCATAAAGAACAACATCATATGCCGGTACGGAATCCCCAATGCTATCATCACAGATAATGGGACCCCGTTCGTCAACAAGAAGATGGATGACTTCCTCAGCAAATTCAAGATCCAACGTCATCGATCAAGCCCCTACCGTCCCCAGATGAATGGTGGGGTAGAAGCCGCAAACAAGACAATCATCAGGATACTCGAGAAAATGGTCGTGACCTATCGAGATTGGTCAGATATGCTCCCATATGCACTTTGGGCCTATCGAACGTCTGTACGGTCTGCTACGGGCGTTACTCCTTTCGAGCTTACTTATGGAATGGAAGCAGTTCTACCAGTCGAGGTGGAAATACCATCACTACGGGTGTTATTAGAAAGCGGAATTGAAGAAGGAGAATGGCAACGGGCCAGGTTCGATCAGTTGCAGCTAGCAGATGAAAAGCGCATGCGTGCACTAAGTCATTCACAATGCTACCAGAAAAGGATCGCTCGGGCTTACAACAAGAGAGTTCGAAAAAGAAGTTTCAAGGTAGGCGACATGGTCATGAAGAAGATTCTACCGTCGCACCTTCCGGATCCCAGAGGAAAGTTCAAACCCTCGTGGGACTGGCCACTGATCATCAGAGAAGTACTTCCCGGAGGCGCCCTCAGACTCACCAGCATGAGAGGGGTGGATCTTCCTGAGCCAACCAACGCCGACAACGTGAAGATCTTTCACGGGTAAGTTATTCTGACCTTATCAAGAGTTACTTTAATAGAGCTAAAGTCAAGAGGTCAAAGCTAAGACCTCTGAGAAATCAATTCCGTCCACCAACAAGTGTTTCAAATAAAGGGATTCAAAAAGAGAAAAATACAAAAAAAAAGAAAAAGAATACAAAAGAAAAAGAAAATGTGTGCCTAAACAAAGAGGGCGGAGTGAAAACCCGAAAGGGCGCTCCGAGTAAAAACAGTGGGCATACAGCGGACTTGGTGAAAACCCGAAAGGGCGCCGAGGGTAAAAACAGCATAGCTGCCAAGGGGCAGGCAAGATCAAAAGGCCGGCTGTAGTGAAAACTCGAAAGAGCGCTGCAGGCAAAAATGGCTTGAATAAAAAAAAGAAAAAAAAAGTGCAGGTACCAAGAAAGCAGACGGTCCAGATCGGTTCAAGCAGTTACAGTTCAAGAACAAGAAGTGCAGTCAGGAGCGAAGAGCTCTACAAACTCTGACAATCTCAAGAAGGAACAGTTTCCATTGCCTACACCTCTGAGGGAACCAAAGGAGCACACAAGTCAAATCTCGAGACATCGGTCAAGCCATTGGCCGAGCCCTAGTTCTGATTCCTATATCCTGACACAAAATCCAGACACACTCACAATACAACTCATGGCACAGTAGATTTTCAAACAGTTTTCTTTTTTTTTTTAATTAAATGCATCATATTTCTTTTACACATATCATATCATCTTTTTCAAAAAATACAAAAAAATGCATCATCATCAATCATATATGCAAAAAAGAATGTGCAGGTGGCCAACACAATCAATCTCTACCCTCCTCCTCGGCCACATCAGATAAGTCCTCTGACTCATAAAAAGATAATCTCGCTCTCAACCTGCTCACCTCCATACGCAGGTAATGCGCCTCATCGCGCTCAAGGGTACGGATCGCTGTCTCCTCATCAGACAACCTCTGATCGGCAGCCAATCTCCTCGACATCATCTCACAATGATACCGAAGTGCAGAGATCTTAGACAGCAGATGGCCATGAGTGGCCAAAAGGAAGCAAGGATCAATGAATGGGCGCTCCTCAAAAGGTTCATATAAACCAGATGAAGAGCCAGCATCTCCAAGGATATCCTGCTCATCCTCATCAGCAGTCTGGTGCCAGCAAGGGATACGTCGATACAAAGACTGCTCAGCAACCCAGTACTGATACGGAGCGGTCGCCATCGGAAAAGTCCGCAGCTCAAATCCCAACAAATCAGCTGTCAAATAACTCGCCCAGGAACAATCAATCCGAGTCCTGAAGTCAGAGGACCTAGATGGAAGCACTCGACGCCCGATACCCGTGAAAGCAAAAAGAGGAACATCCTGCTCGTATCCAAACTGCCGCAGAAACCGGATAGGGTGATAAGAGAAGTAAGATCGAAAGCCTACCAACATCAGAGGAAGGCGGTGTGCATCGCAAAGCACTGGAGGAAGTGAAAGCCAAGATGACTCCCAACGAACGTTCCAGTCACGAAGTTCAGCAAACATCCTGCGATACAAGGGCTCGCTCATCCTAGCTGTATGAGGAAGAAACTCCATAATGTGTCGCATAAGGTCTGGGCGACGAGTGTCAGGAAAAGGTACAGGAACAGTCATCGAAAGACGCTCCCATAGCCAGGCCTGATCACAGAAAGGAAAAGAAGTTCAGCTAAAGCAAAGCAATCCCCAACAAAGCAAGAAGGAAAAAAGGTGTAGAAAGGATACCTGCAGAAAGGCACAACAGCCGCGAAGGACACGAGTGCGGCCCAGGGCGCAGTCGGTCAGCCCGTTAAACAGCTCGGCCAAGATAAGAGAAATGATCCCCTGCCGTCGGATAGCTCGGCTCATCACCTCAAAAAGCAGAGGGGTCTGGGACCTGCGCCATCCCGAGAACAGCACCTCAGCTATCAAGCAGAACATCAGTGCGTTCCGAGCAAAGGTAGAACCGGCCACACCCCAAGGACCCGAAAAAAGATCATACAGTAAGTCCAAGGAGAACACTACAGCATCCTGACCGGCAGCTGCAAGATGAACAAGATAAGAAATCCCGAACCAGTTCTGCGGTGTAGCAGTCTTCGGCGATGTCTTCGGTGAGAAATACTGAGTATAATCCAAGGGTAGGCCTGTCAAACCTGCAAGCTCCTCCAAAGAAGGCCCCATCTCCATATCGTTGAACGCAAACAAGTTCAACGAAGGGACCTAGTTAATCAAGGCAGCTCCGAGCATCCTCCAGTCAATATCAACTCTGGCCATATGGATCAGACTGCCGAAGCCATAGGACTCCAAATCTCGAATCTCATAAGCTGACAAACTGTCAAGCCAAGCAAGCAGTCGTGGCGAGCAAGAAGGACGAGGAAGCAGCTGACAAGTCCTCACTGGTACCCCATCCAGCACAAAAGGCCCAGAAATCAATGACAGCTCATCAAGGATCGGAAGGTCAACGGGCGAAGGAGAAGGAAAAGATGGAACCTCTGCAGACTCGACAGCCCCTGACCTGTCCCCAGTAACGGCTATGTCTAATATAGTCGCATCACTGTCAGAAACTGTCACAACCTCAGCCGCACGGGAAGACTCGCCCACCTCATGAACGGAGTGCGCAAAAGACCGACGATCAAAAGAAGGGCGATACCCTCCATCAAAAGGGCTACCAGTAAAGATCACACCGCACATCGTGGCATTCTGACCAATCTGACCGTCAAAGAAAGCATCTGAACCATCCAGAAGGGTCCCGGCAACCCCGATCGAAGAATCAACGGTCAGATCTGGACCTGCGGCCCCCTCCAACAGGAAATCATGAATCCAATCATCATCCCGACCGATCAAAGGGATCATCGAGGCACCCACACCGTCCATCATCAAGGGGACATCATCAATGACCACATCAAGTCCACCCAAGCAAGTATACCGCACATCTCGGCCCTCATCCAGAGCATCCAAACCGTCAAAGGTACCATCTGAACCATCCATCCCATCCAAGCATGAGATCAGCCCATCTATGTCCATCATGGTCCCATCACCACCATCCATCACATCATCCATGGGGCCCACACTCAAGGGATGCATAGCCTCACCTATGTCCCATCCTATCATCCTATCTATACCATCCATTCCTCCCATAATGAGGGGCCTACTCAAATGTGAAAATCTAGCCATCCCACCATTAATGGAGCCATTTAAAACTCCACCAACCACCATCCCTAGCCCCTCATCAATGCCTCCATTTAATGCCCCATCTCCACCATTCATTAAAGAAATCCCTCCATCATTAAAGCCTTCAATACTTTCTGAAGTGTGGGACCCACCATGGGCAGCCCCCACAGCCCCAAAATCACCACCATCCATGGCCCAAGAAAGGACAAAGCAAGATGAGGACAAGATGATGAGGAAAGAGGAGACAAAAGAGAGATTCATGGCTGGAATCGAATGATCCAGTGCAGAGAGTGTGGAGACAAGAGAAAAGGACAGTAGGGAATGTCCGAGCTCGAGCCAGCCCAGGCCGCTCAAGAGGCGAGCCTTGGGCGGCCTGCTCTGGGCCACCCGTACGGACGCGGTTCCCCTCTCTCCGCGGGATTGGCTCCAAGGTTCTTGGTAGGTGAGGCTGACAGTCCACGTCAGCAGATGGCACTCTATGAGCCGCCCAAGGCTCCGGTCCACTCCAGATTTCGACTGAGGCTGATCAAGACCATATAAAAGGTGCCCCACCAGTCCAATCACGAAGCAATGCAGCCAGAACATGACTGATCAAGTAAAAAAGAAGGAAAGGTGATCAAGTGGGGGCCACAAGCAATCCAAGTCATTCAAAGACTAGATCATCATGATCTAAACCATTGAAGGACCTACATGAGCCATCAAACAACAAGATCAAAGGTTCGATCATCAAAAGAAGGGCAAGAATCCAAGATCTAATCATCAAGTGGGCCCACAAAGCCAAGTCAAGCGATCTGAGATGTTCAAGGCATCATCCACACCATGAGAAGCCCTCTCAGCCTCACAAGTTATCCAAAGAGGTGCCCAAAGCAAAGCCGAGGTCTCAAGTGGGCCCACAGGGCCGAATCTATCAATCTGAACCATTCAAGGACTAGATCATCAGGATCCAAACCATTGGAAAGCTTACACAAGTCATGGAGCAGCAAGATCAAAGGTTCGATCATCAAGAGAGAAGGCCGGAATCCAAGATCCGATCATCAAATGGCCCGCAGGGCCAAATCAAGCAATTCGGACCACTCAAATCACAGTCAGCCCTGTCAGAAGCCAAAAAAAGCAAGGTAAGTATGCCCAACCCCAAAAACTGGTCCGAAGACCTTAAACTACGTCAGGATCAATATCCCGAGAGATTTTCAATAAAAACCGGCATCGGTCTTCATTAAGGCCTGATGACTCTGGACACAAGGCCTGATGACTCTGGACACTTTCTTATATATATATATATATATATATAAAAAGTGTGATTTCCAGCATCGCTTGCACAGCTTTATGGTCCGAAGACCTTAAACTACGTCGGGATCGACATCTAGAGAGATTTTCAATAAAAGCCGGTATCGGTCTTGATCGCTCGAATTAAGATCCGACGACACCGAGTACTTTCAAAAAAAAAAAAATGTCTTTCCTGTTTTGTGCAGTACTGGTCTGAAGACCTTAAACTACGTCGAGATCAACATCCCGAGGGATTTTAATAAAAACCAGCATCGATCCTAGTCTTTAAGACCAACATCGGATGATCTGGATCATTTCGAAAAACAAAAAATATATCACCAGCCCCTCTTTTAAAGTTTTTGGGTCCGAAGACCTTAAACTACGTCGGGATCAATATCCCAAGGGATTTTCAATAAAAACCGGTATCTGTCTTGATCAAGATCCGCTGACACCGGACATTTTCCAAAAAAAAAAAAAAAATGTGTTTGCCCCCTTTTGTACAGTTTTTGGTCCGAAGACCTTAAACTACGTCGGGAACAAAATCCCGAGAGATTTCCAATAAAAACCAGTGTCAATCCTGACCATTCAAAATTGAGATTTTATGACCTGGAACAGTTTTTGAAAAATCACAAAAAAGAATGTTTTTTCAGCATGTACATATTTTTGGTCCGAAGACCTTAAACTACACTGGGATTAATTTCTTGGGGGACCCTTTCTTGCTTCCAATAAAAACCGGCATCGGCCTCAACCGCTGGGATCAAGGATTCGATAACCCGGATCATCTCAAAAATACCAAAAATATTTTAAAGCTTTCCACAAAAACCAGCATCAATCTCGATCGTTCGAGCTGAAGTCTGGAACCTTTTCCAAAAAAACAAAAAAAAAAAAATGATTCACCAAAAATTTCAACTGCACAAATTCATCCCCAGTGGTCCGAAGACCTAAAACTACACTGGGATTAACTTCTCGGGGGCTTTCTTTCCTAACCTGTTCCAGACATGGCTGACACTTGATCGTACGGGTGTCTGGAATCTTCTAAACAGGTAAGGGCTGAGGCGGGCAGAACTCCGCAATCCTGTTCGTGTTGAACGCACCGTGATAGACAACCTTGATTTGGAAGTCGCTGTTGAATCTGACGGATGTTCCCTGTTCCTAAAACTCATGAAGGGGATTAAGGCTGTTGGGACGTGGAGCGCACCCTCACGGAATTGTGAGCAACGCAAGACCCCAAACTGGATTGACTAAGGGAAATGTGAGGATGTGGCTCATCTTGTGGCCGAAGGAGTCCGTCGGATAATACGTGTCTATGTGCATTGCACATGAGGAACAGGCAACTTTGTGGGTGTGTTAACTGAAAACCCTCAAAATCTCTTCATCCGAAGATGTAAAACTATGGCACTTAACTGTGTGAGACTCGTCTTGCTCGCTGACGTAAAATGGATCGGGTGCCTTACCGGCAGTAGAAGCTGGAAATGGATGAAAATTCCATACTTTTCCCTGCATTTCAGAAAAATCACAAAAATACAAAAACATTGCAAAATCACCTTCTAAAAAAATCACAAAAAATATTTCCCTTGCTTTCAATCAAAATATTGTCAAAAATCACAAAAATATTTCCTTTGCTTTCAACAAAATGTTGTAAAAAATCACAAAAAAATATTTCCCTTGCTTTCAAATCAAATATTTTCAAAAATCACAAAAAATATTTCCTTGGTTTTCAATAACCGATCTCTACCTTGACTACTCAGGTAAAAGATCCGGACCCAAATACTTACAAAAATCACAAAAATTGTCAGTATCCCCAGCACTACACTTCAGGAGTCTTGAACTCCGCTCACTTCACAGTATGGGATGACGGATCCAATCGCCCGCAAATTGGAATCTTGACCAAAATGGGCAACTAAACACCATCTCAATCACACGCATGCCCAGAAGAACATCTTGAAGTCGGATAACATCCTCGTACATTCTCATTAGTAAAGAAACAACATATTGGGACGATGGACCTGATCGACCAAGGGTCAGGATCTTGACCAACCCGCTGACTAAACATCCGCATAAAAAAGAAAATGCCCAGGGAGCACAATCCTGCAAGCAATAAGCTCAAAATTCTCTGCGTCTCCAGCAAAAGAAAAATCAACTAACTGAAAGAGAATGAGCCAAACCATGCATTCATCCTGCATCTCCATGCATCAGCATCCATCGCATTAATCATCACGTTTACCTGCTTTCAAAATAAAAGTCGGTTAGCCAAAGACCCCACAGGCATTCCTAGTGGAGGCAAGTGCAGACCCGATTTCCATTTCAAAAGACAAAAAATATTCCTATTTGCAAATAAAAACCCCACGGAGTATCACTCCCCAGAGTGGGTATCTTTTCAAAAACCCAAAAATATTTTTCCCAGTAGAGCGTTCTGCCTCCAAAACACCAGGAGATCTTCCATATCTCTGGGTAGGAGCCAACGCAAAAATCAAATAAGATCCGATGTCTCACGGTTTCCCCGGAGACCATCGGATCCAATGCACTCAAAGTATGGTCGAACTGAATTCCAGTGTCAGTGCGGTCGTACCACATGCCAAGATACAAAAAGATGAAAGCCAAAAGGCTCGGTCACAGAAACCATTTGAACAGGTGGAAACGATGAATTGTAACCCAAGTATCAAAATCAGCAGATTGGGTGGAAAGAGTTCACCCGCACATACCTAGGCGTGGATGCCTGAAGTACCTTGACTGAGTCCAAGTCGGCGTAGTAGAATCCCGTAAGACTATCTGACGCAGGGCGTCTAACCACTTTGACAGTCAAGTGAAATAAGTACTCCTGGAGTGACCTGGGAAAACATCAAACATCACACAAACAGTCTCAGGGTCAGCAACCTCGTAAGACTACGGACGCAGAGGCTCTGCTGTACCTTTCCGATGTTAGTACCAATCGGGAATGGAAGGGTTGCGATTGGGTACCCAGGTTGCAGCAAAATGCAGGGACAATCGCAACGTTTTCTCCAAACTCTCATGGTATGTGCGAGTTATCAACTTTCAGACAATCAACTGACTCAGATACAAAGAATAACAAAGATTCCAGACCACAATCAAGGAAAGAATGAATTGCAAACCGAGCATCGAAGCCAGCAGATCGGGTGGAAAAAGCCCACCCGCACATACCTAGGCGTGGATGCCTGAAGTACCTTGACTGAGTCCAAGTCGGCGTAGTAGAATCCCGTAAGACTATCTGACGCAGGGCGTCTAACCACTTTGACAGTCAAGCGAAACAAGTACTCCTGGAGTGATCTGGGAAAATATCAAACATCACACAATCAGTCTCAGGGTCAGCATCCTCGTAAGACTGTCGACGCAGAGGCTCTGCTGTACCTTTCCGATGTTAGTACCGATCGGGAATGGAAGGGTTGCGATTGGGTACCCAGGTTGCAGCGCATGCAGGGACAATCGCAACGTTTTCTCCAAACTCCCGCGGTATGTGCGAGTGATCGGTTTCCAAACGATCAACTGACACAGATGCAAAAGCAAGCAAAGATTTCAGAACATGATCTATGAATGACCGGGTCAGAAGTGGGGTGTCCACTCGCTTTGGCATTCGGTTGCACGCAACCTCTGCCAAAGAGGGGCATCTGTAGACACCCCACCTTCGGCTACACTGTTGGTAGAGAAAGCTGGATAAATGGAAGACCATACCCCCAAATCCCAAGTCCAAACTCAGCCAAACTCACCCTTGTAAGCCCCATTCCATAGCCCAGATCAAGCCTGAACCCAGTCAACCCAGTCTTAAACATCAGCCTGAAAAACCCACCAGAAAAAAAGCTAGTCAAAAAATCCCAAAAAAGTCAAACTCACTGAGTCAACCCGCTGAGTTAACCCGCTGAGTCAACCCGTCGAGTCAAAACACCGAGTCAAAACACCGAGTCAACCCGTCGAGTCAACCCGTCGAGTCAAATCACCGAGTCGACCCGCTGAGTCAACCCAGCGAGTCAAACAGCAGCCCCGAGGAAGCAACCGTACATCGCTGGAAACCGAGGAGTAGCCGTACGGGAGGCCCATAGCAGGCCGCCCGAGATAAATTACGAGCTCTGCCACTGCTCGCTGCTATAAATACCCCCCTCCCCTTCTCATTTCAACACACCACTCAGCCAGAGAGAGCCCGTCCATCTGAATCACCCTCTTTCACCCCTTAGCCCATCCTTCCACCAAGGAGAGCCCGAGTGAGGAGAGCCCAGCCCTGGTCCAGCCCAGCCTGACCACTGGTCTAAGCCTCCCAAGCCATCCAAGTCTTGATCCAGCCACTCGAAGCCAATCCTTGCGACACCTCCGTCCACCCAGCTACTCTTTTCCAGCATCATCTCATTTGCATCTAGCATAAGTGCAACATTTACTTTTCTTCCAACCCCCTTGCTTCACTGCAAGCACCTTGATTCTTCAAGTACACTGCATGTCTTAAATTAAGCACCTGTCAGTTCGAACGTATGCTCTGGGCTTGCCCGTTGTTGGAACCTGCCCATCAGAAACTCTTACTGTTCAGACCTGCATTCATGCTTCACCATAAAACACCTTGATCATTCAAGCACACTGCATACGTCTTACATTAAGCACCTGTCAGTTCGAGCGTACGCTCTGGGCTTACCCGTTGTTGGAACCTGCCCATCAGAAACTCTTACTGTTCAGACCTGCATTCACGTACATATCACTATAGACACTTTGAATATTCAAGCACACAGCATGCATCATCTCGCATAAAGCACCTGTCAGTTCGAGCATACGCTCTGGGCTTGCCCGTTGTTGGAACCTGCCCATCAGAAACTCTTACCGTTCAGACCCGCATTCATGCATCATGTCATCCATGAGAATATACGAGGATTAAACTAGACTTTCAAGTATCCGATCGATTCTGTGAAGTAGAGACCGTACTTCGGTACGGGCAGTGTGTGGGGTGCTTAACCTCTTCCCACCTTGTAACCGTGATCCCTTACCTTGAATTTCTGGCCGCAAATCAACAGGAGTCATTTTAGAGGAAGGAATCTTCGGATTCCCTTCTCTAATGTTTCTACGGGGTCTAGCCGACTGTAGATTCGAAGTAACTGGCTAGTGGCGACTCTGGTCTTATATAAACTCACTTAAACATATCCAGCTTAACACGACAACCAAACGAAGCCCTCGAGAACGAGGCAAGCCAGTGGCACAAACGGCGATTTCGTACTCACACATCCTCATCTCCTTCTTTTCCGAAAGGAAAGGGGAAGGGAGAAGAACGTCGTGTGGGAGCGCAGAAAATCGGCGAGGGTCCACAATCATCTGTAAAAATAATACTTAAATTAAATAAATTAATAGTAATAGATTAATCCAAACCTTGTAATATACTAAAAAAAAAAGGCAATTACGGATATATATATATATATATATATATATATATATATATATATATATCAATTGAAAATATTTTTAGAACAACTAACTATACCACTTTGTTACAGTATGCCTACATTCAAGGTTTGATGAGTAATACAATAAGATGAGAAATAACTCATAAGATTTATATTCCATAGTACTATTTGAATGCAAAATACATACTTTAGTATTCAATTGTCTTTGCACTTCTATATAAAATTTCTTAAAATAAGAAAATAATTAGAGAAATGTTTTATGAAATATGACTAAGTCATATGAAAATAATATATCATCTATAATAATACTTGAATTAAATAAATTAATAGTAATAGCTTAACCCAAACATTGTAATGTACTAAAAAGAAAAAGCTATCACAGATTTTGTCTATAGGAGGTGAAAACGACTATATAAACATTGTTTAATTTTTAAGCTCTATGTTTTAACTTAAGCATATAACATAATAACAGAACATAACTTTTTAAGTTATTTAAAGAAAGGTGATCGCTTGTAATATCATAGTTGAAGCGAGACACCTATCTGCAATGCTTGTTCTACTGTCGAGATAATAAAAGTCATTTGCTTTACGTTCTTCATTGATAATCCCTTCCGCCTTTAGATCCCTAAATCCACAATATGATGAAACCTAACAGAACACTTTAAGGATTTAATTAGATTACTTAATGACAACAAACTTAAAGAAAATTCATGAATATATAACATTAATGACAATGGAAGAGATAAAGTGAGATAATTAATACTAATAAAGACACAAAATGTAGCATTGTCAACTGATGTTATGAAAGAAATAGGAGTAGACTTATCTGAGAGGAAAGACTATGCTGACTAATTATATGTCTGAAGCTTTAAAATCAATAACTTAAAGAACACTTTCAGATAAAACAACAGGTATCATATCAAATTGAACAAGAATAATAGTGGAGAATGATACATGGGTAGAATGATCTTTTAGCAAGTTGACATATATTTATCATTGGACAACATATATAATTATATCACTTGTGATAGTTTATTCAGAATGGGATAAGATGAGCTTACATATATGGTCTTTAAATTCATTATAATAAAAAAATTGAACTTGATTTGCGCAAGCTGGTTGAACAGTGAAATCCCAGCACATTAATAATGCAGTTAAAAATATCATAGTGAGAGCACTACCATTCAACAACCGCATCAACCACCAAAATTTATACCATGATCTTTCTAAGTATTCATACCTCTAAAATGACATTCTTTTGAATCTCTACTACCAAATCGTCCATTACGACTTGTAGACACCCCACCTTCGGCTACACTGTTGGTAGAGATAGCTGGTTGAACGGAGGACCATACCCCCAAATCCCAAGTCCAAACTCAGCCAAACTTACCCTTGTAAGCCCCATTCCATAGCCCAGTTCAAGCCTGAACCCAGTCAACCTAGTCCTAAAAACCACCCTGAAAAACCCCCCATAAAAAAGGCCAGTCAAAAAATTCCAAAAAAGTCAAATTCACTGAGTCAACTCGCTGAGTTAACCCGCTGAGTCAACCCGTCGAGTCAACCCGTCGAGTCAAAACACCGAGTCAACCCGTCGAGTCAACCCGTCGAGTCAAACCACCGAGTCGACCCGCTGAGTCAACTCACTGAGTCGACCAGCGAGTCCAACAGCAGCCCCGAGGGAGCGACCGTACTCGCTGGAAACCGAGGAGCGGCCGTACGGGCGGCCCATGGCAGGCCGCTCGAAAAAAATTACGAGAGTGCCCCTCTCTGCTGCTATAAATACCCCCTTCCCTTCTCATTTCAACAGGCCATTCGAGTCCATTTCAGCCCGAGAGCTCTGAGTCCATCTCTCCACCCTTTAGCCCATTTTTCCACCAAGGAGAGCCCGAGTGAGGAGAGTCTAACCCTAGTCCAGCCCAGCCTGACCACTGGTCCAAGCCTCCCAAGCCATCCAAGTCTTGATCCAACCACTCGA
The DNA here is from genome assembly GCA_003013855.2 of Liriodendron chinense. Lineage (NCBI taxonomy): Eukaryota > Viridiplantae > Streptophyta > Magnoliopsida > Magnoliales > Magnoliaceae > Liriodendron > Liriodendron chinense. Next base: position 499,249 of record PVNU02002925.1, read on the forward strand.
AGCCAACCCTTGCGACACCTCCGTCCACCCAGCTACTCTTTTCCAGCATCATCTCATTTGCATCTAGCATAAGTGCAACATTTACTTTTCTTCCAACCCCCCTGCTTCACTACAAGCACCTTGATTACTCAAACACACATGCATATGTCTTTATATTAAGCACCTGTCAGTTCGAGCGTATGCTCTGGGCTTGCCCGTTGTTGGAACCTGCCCATCAGAAACTCTTACTGTTCAGACCTGCATTCACGTACATATCACTATAAGCACTTTGAATATTCAAGCACACAGCATGCATCATCTCGCATAAAGCACTTGTCAGTTCGAGCGTACGCTCTGGGCTTGCCCGTTGTTGGAACCTTGCCCATCAGAAACTCTTACTGTTCAGACCCGCATTCATGCATCATGTCATCCATGAGAATATACGAGGATTAAACTAGACTTTCAAGTATCTGATCGATTCTGTGAAGTAGAGACCGTACTTCGGTACGGGCAGTGTGTGGGGTGCTTAACCTCTTCCCACCCTGTAACCGTGATCCCTTACCTTGAATCTCTGGCCGCAGATCAAAAGGAGTCATTTTAGAGGAAGGAATCTTCGGATCCCCTTCTCTAACGTTTCTACAGGGTCTAGCCGACTGTAGATTCGAAGTAATTGGCTAGTGGCGACTCTGGTCTTATATAAACACATTTAAACACATCCAGCTCAATACGACAACCAAACAAAGCCCTCGAGAACGAGGCAAGCCAGTGGCACAAACGGCGATTTCGCACTTCTTCTTCTGCTTCTTCTTCTTCCGAAAGGAAAGAGAGAACGACGTCGCGTGGGAGTGCGGAAAATCGGCGAGGGTCCACAGAATGGCGACTCCACTGGGGATGAGCTAGTCCCACTAGTCGTGATCCGACTTGAAAAACAGAATCCTTCCCGTACTTGAAAGTCACTAATCCTCATACAATCTCATCTGCATAGCATTCTACCCAAAACCCAAAACAAACAAAAAATAGAAAAATCCCAAAACCAAGAAAAAAAAAATAGAAAATCCCAAAACCCAAAAAAGATATAGTCCTCACCATTGCGCCTCCTCGGGCTCAACGTGTTCGGAGACAGCTTCCCTTCCGCAGCATAATCCGCACTCGGGCTCAGCAAGCCATGTCCGACCACGAAGAAGAAACTCATCACTTCCCTGCTCTTGAAATGACCGAAGCGCAACCTCCAGCGCAACAGCCCGTTGACAATACGCCAATCACACAAGAATTGGCACAAGGAATGAGAGCAATGCAAGAAATGCTCTTGCAATTCATGCAAGCACAAGTCACCGCAGCAGCCAACAATCAAGTTGGCCCAGTTCAGCAATCTCAGCAACCATGCCGGGTCCTCCCGGCCTCCAGTTCAAATCAAGCACAACCATCGGAGTCTGCCCAAGACTACCGACAGCAGCCTTCTCAGCCCTTTGCTATGGGGCATCCTTCTCAATACCTTCCTGCAACAACGGGGCCATCTCAGAGCATCCCAGTCGCAGGGACTTCCAGTCAGCTTCCAGTCAATCTTGCAAACAACAATCTCAGTAGATCTCAGCATGTCCCCGCCGATGGGACACCTTTTCAATTTCAGCACATCCCCGCCGATGGGATTTCAATTCAATTTCCAGCAACAGGGACAGCACTGGCGAATGCCCACAATGGGGGTCAGTGTCAAGCCCACATCAATCAGCGGATAGTGGCGAATACCCAACAAGGGGGTCACTTCCCAGCATCTCAGCCTCCTGCAAACAGGAGCACTTTTCAATTCCAGCACATCCCCGCCGATGGGATTCCAGTTAATTTCCAGCAATCTTCAATTCAGCAAAATCCAGTTAATTTCCAGCAATCTTCAATTCAGTAAAATCCAGTTAATTTTCAGCAATCTTCAGTTTAGCAATCTCCAGTTAATTTCCAGCAAGTTCCAGTTCAACCTTCAGTACAATCTCCAGTTCAGCTACAATCCTTTCAAGCACCAATTCATCAGAATCCAGTCCAATCATCAAATCAACTTTAGCAACCCGCGGTTGCTTTTCAGCAAGCACATAGGGTCGAAGACATCGACCACTATGCCGAAGAAGAACGTGCCTTACTCCAAGAGGCACCAGTCGCTCGAGCAGAACATTCAGGACTGGACGAGTTGCGGGAGCAGTTCCAGATCTTACAAAATCAGCTTCAGCGACAACAAGGAATCGACTTACCTTCGACCAAGTTCAGAGACTTGTGTCCTTTCCCAGATGCTCAAGTACCTCAAAACTTTGAGGTTCCGAAATTCAAGAGGTACGATGGCAGCGGTTGTCCCACAGCACATCTCAAGGCTTTCTGCGGAGAGCTGAGTGCAATCACAGGAAATGAAGGGACCCTTATTCGTTTGTTCCAAAAATCTCTGAAGGGCGATGCCCTAGATTGGTACACTTCATTGGACTGCCACCGCATCAGAACATGGGAACAGCTTTCCCAGGCTTTCGTCGACAGATTCGCATACAATCTCAACAGGGCACCCAGAAGAGCCGACCTTGCAGCACTCAGGCAAAGGAATGATGAAACGCTATCCGCCTACGTAGGACGTTGGCGAGCTATGGCAGCCAGAATGCGGACACCCATCGACGACGAAGAACAAATCTCCATGATTGTCCATTCCACATATCCGGGCATATCTGGATATCTCATTTCGCATCCATATGCGAATTTCTCACAATTGATCCGTGCTGGAGAGCAAGTCGAAGCAGGGATCCGGGCCGGGACGATCTCCCCATGGCCTCATCAAGCCACTCCAGTCAAGAGGAACAGAGTGGAAGGAAGACCTATCGGGCATGGGAATGGAAACCGCAGTGGTTCTCCTCCCCGCCCAACAGAGGTAAACAACATCAACACCACTACTCAAGAAAATCAACGTGCTCCCCCACAGGGACGTCAACAGTATCAGCAGCATCAAGTTCAGCATCAGCCTCAGCGGTATCAGCCACAACCAAATCCTCAGCCACAACCACCTCGACAACAGCAGCAGTTCAGAGGAAACGGCCAATACTCATACCAAAATAGGCAAAACTACAGGGAGTCCAGGAAATTCACTCCACTCAGTCAACCACTTAGTCAAATCATGACTACGCTGGTACAAAAGCAGTTACTCACTCTGATGACACCTAGGCCTCCTCCTCATCCTTTGCCACCAAACTACCGAGAAAATGAGTATTGCGCCTATCATCAAGGACGTGGCCACGCCACTGATCGATGCTATACTTTGAAGAATGCCATACAAGACCTGATTGATGACCGCAAGATCGTCATCTCGGTCCCTGGAACTTCTCCAGCAGCTTCCACCAACATCCTTCAGAATCCTCTGCCTCAGCATCCAACGGACCCCAGTTCGTCTCGTGGCCCTGCAGTCAATAGTATAGAAGAAGGGGACCATCTCGATCGCTTCCTCTCCCCTATCCAGTCTATTCATGCTTACACTTATGGGCCGACAAGTCCTCCTCCGATCATGCAAGGGGCAAGTCCCTTTCCTCTTCCAGTCCTCGAGCCAGTAGTACTCGAAGGAGCATTTCCATATGATGTGCCAGTTGTGCAAGGGGCATCTTACGGCCCCTCATGTTGGGAACCAGTCGTCCTGGAAGGAGCACAATCATACATTGAACCCACATACGAACCTGTCATCTTGCAAGGGGCAACTCCAGAACAATCCAATCCGCAATGGAAGGATTATACTCATCAGCAACAAGAGCCCGTTGTCTTCGAAGGAGCTCTTCCAGTTGAGCCAGTCATATTGCAAGGGGCAAATCCCGGAAGCGTGTCAATCACGCTACGGCAGCTCGGACGAACAGAGAAACCTCCTGCCATATCAAGAGGACCAGTATTCATTCCATGGGAGCCTCCTGTCCCAGGAACAATCAAGCCAGGACCGCGACCTTATGTGGTCTATGAAGACAAGCCTCGATACTACCCCTTCAGCACAGGCAACAATGTAGTTCTCAAGGCAAAAGCTCCATACGAGAAAGATTTGGTACCCACACCAGCACCGTTGCAAGAACCGGTGGTCCTAGAAGGCAAAAGGGAGGAAAACTACAAAGAGGTTCCATGGCACTATCCAGAATGTGCGGAAGTGGGGAGCATGAATCCCAATGGGCGTTGCATCCGAAGAGATAATCAGAACAGACGAGATCCCAAAGGCGCCCTTTCAGGCCTCGGCAACAAAAATGAAGCGCATACAATGTGGCGAATCAGCTCAAGTCAATCCCTGCACAAATCTCAGTATGGGAGTTACTCTGTACATCTCGCATACACCGAGAAATGTTTGCCAAGACCTTGAACGATGCTCACGTCTCCTCTGATACGGCACCAGAAATGATAGCTTTGATGATTGGACAACTCCTGGCTCCGCGCGCCATCACCTTCACAGATAATGAGTTACCACCAGAGGGACGTGATCATGGGCGATCCCTCAACATAGCCTTACGATACAAAGACCTCTGCGTCCCGCTGGTCCTTATCGATAATGGCTCAAGCTTAAACGTCTGCCCACTCAAGACTGCGGAACGTCTGGGAATCAGTCCCTCTTCATTTCGACCCAGCACCATATGTGTCAGAGCATTCGACAACACCCGCCGATCAGTGGAAGGAGAAGTCGACATAGAGGTACAGATAGGTCCGGAAGTCTCTACCATCACATTCCAAATCCTGGATATATCAGCCTCTTTCAACATGCTGCTCGGACGACCTTGGCTGCACAAGGTTGGAGCTGTGCCGTCAACCCTGCATCAACAAGTGAAGTACATCTGTGGAAATCACTCATCATTCCTTCCAACGCTGCTACCACTGAACCAGACATCCCGGTCATCGATATTCAGCATTCTGAAGAAGACATCCCGTTTCACAGTTTCGAATTCGAGACTGTGAACTCTATCGCTAATCCAGAACCGATAAGGGTGGACTGTGTCTTTTCACTGGCAGAGCGTTTGAGCCTCAAATACCGAATGAAGAATCACTTCAAGTCCAGAAAGGTACCGCTGGTATATAACCAACGCAAATGGGGACTCGGATACAGGGCAACCTTCATGGACAAAAGGAGGAAGAAATTTCGGTGCTCACCCATCCAGTTTGTCAAGCCAGGAGAACCTTGCAAAGATCCAGGAAGGAATCAACCGACTGCACTACACAAAGGCCTCCCGATGAGCCTAGTTTGGGCCACGTGGCCCCCCATTCGATGGGATCAGATTCTCGAACCATCTAAGCCTCCAGCAGAAGAAGAAAAGGATGAAGACGAAGAAGGAAGTCAAATACAGCAGCTTCAGGAACAGGTTACTCTGACACCTGCTCCCAACCAGGGGCACAACTTGCCCACTTCTCTCAACCAGGGGCACAACCTGCCCACTTCAATCAGCCAGGGGCCAACCTGCCCACTTCAATCAGCAAGGGGCACAACTCGCCCATCTCAGCACCAATTAGCAAGGGGCACGACTTGCCCATCTCAGCAGAATCAACACCATCAACCGTCAGCCAGGGGCAGAAGCAGCCCATCCATTGGACCAAGAAAGGGAAATGGCCAGCCCTAGATTGGTCTGATGTCCAGATTCCAAACTCATGTCTAGCTGTGGAACCAGACGAACTGCAATGCGAAGTAAGTGATCCGGGAGGGACTGAGTGCGACTCAGATCTCGAACCCGACCAGCGAGAAGTCATGGTCATTGGGCCAGACCATGATTCTTTGCCCAAAGCATCAACCCCCACCTCTCCAGGGGAGGGAGTGTGGGGTCCTGAATGGTCATCTGTTCCCCTAACTTTTGAATCAGCCAAAGAGCCATCTGAGGGCTCTGTCTTCCAAAATAAAACGCCTGTTTAAGCAGCGACCGGAACTTTGGAACAAGTTGGGCTCAATCATGGTCTGCAATGCCTGCTTGTTCAAAGTCCCACGAATTTTGAAAATCCAAAAAATAAAAAACTTTCAAAAGACAAAAACATCTAGTATTCCCATTTCAGAAAAATCTCAAAAACCAAAAAATATTTCTTTTCCTGCATTCAATAATGTGCCAAGTTCGTCTAAAGAGTCGCATGAGCTTGAAGTCGAATCATATGATTTTGACATTGAATTAGACTTCGAGCTTATGCGTATGGACGAAGTTCGGGATGAGGAAGATGATGATTCGGCTCCCGAACTAGAGGATCTCCTCAAAAAGTTCGAATCTAAAGCCAATGTTGTAGCCGATGATTTCGAGATAGTAAACTTGGGGACGCCTGAGATCCCTAGGGAAGTACGCATTGGAAAATCGTTGCCACCTGAGATGAAACAGAAAATGATAGAGTTCCTAGCTCCAAGATTGTCCAACTTTGCGTTCTCATATGAAGACATGCCGGGGCTCGATGAAGAGCTCGTTGTACACCATCTGCCAACCAAGGCAGATATGAAGCCAGTGAAGCAGAAACTTCGAAGAATGAAGCCAGAATGGGCTCTGAAAGTCCGAGATGAAGTCATCAAGCAGTACAACGCAGGATTCTTGGTAGTCTCCAACTACCTTGAATGGCTCGCCAACATCGTACCAGTACCAAAGAAGGACGGCAAGGTTCGAATGTGCATCGACTTTCGAGATCTCAACAAAGCCAGTCCTAAAGATGACTTCCCTTTGCCACATATCGACACTCTGGTCGACAACACTGCTGGATACAAGATCTTCTCATTCATGGACGGGTTCTCAGGTTACAATCAGATTAAGATGGCCATCGAAGATCGTGAGAAGACAGCATTTATCACTCCCTGGGGAACCGTCTGTTATAGGGTGATGCCATTCGGTCTGAAGAACGCAGGAGCAACATATCAGCGAGCAATGACAGCACTATTCCACGACATGATGAACAAAGAGCTTGAAGTATATGTGGACGACATGATCGTCAAATCTCGCACAATTGAAGGACACTTTGAAGATCTGAAGAAATTATTTAACAGATTAGAAAAGTACCAGCTCCGTCTCAACCCTCAGAAATGTGTCTTCGGTGCAATGGGAGGCAAACTCCTCGGTTTTATGGTGAGCGAGGACGGCATCAGGGTCGACGAGACCAAAACCAGAGCAATCATCGAGATGCCCCCTCCTAGAACAGAGAAAGAAATTCGTGGCTTCCTCGGCAGAATTAAATACATCAGTCGCTTCATCGCACAGCTCACACCTATCTGTGAGCCCATATTCAAGCTCCTTCGGAAGAACGTCCCAAAAGAATGGAATGATGATTGCCAAGTTGCCTTCGATCGCATCAAGAGATATCTCATGAATCCTCCAGTCCTAGTGCCGCCTACTCCTGGACGACCACTATTGTTATACATCTCGGTAGCAGCAGAAGCCATTGGCTGTGTCCTCGGTTAGCACGACGAGACCGGGAAGAAGGAACAAGCAATATACTATTTGAGCCGGAAGTTCACCGACTACGAGACCAGGTATTCCCCGATCGAGAAGACTTGCCTCGCCCTAGTCTGGGCAACTCAGCGACTCCGTCAATACATGATTGCATTCCCTATTCTCCTCCTCGCTCACATGGATCCACTCAAGTACCTGTTCGAGAAGCCGCACTCACTAGAAGAATAGCTAAATGGCAGCTACTCTTGTCTGAGTTTGACATCACCTATGTCACTCAAAAGGCAATCAAGGGACAGGCCCTCGCCGATCATCTTGCGGCTCACTCTCTCCTGGACTATCAGCCGCTCAAGACATTCTTCCCTGATGAAGATCTCTTGCTCATTGAAGAGGAAGAAAAGAAGAAGAAAGATGAATGGACATTATTCTTCGACGGCGCAGCAAATTCTAAAGGGAGTGGTATTGGAGCAATCCTCTACTCTCCAGATGATGTCCCTATTCCTATCTCGAGGCGCATCGCATTCGAGTGCACCAACAACATGGCAGAGTATGAAGCATGCATCGCTGGCTTAAGGGAAGCCATAATCTTGGGCGTCAAGAAGCTACGAGTGTTTGGAGACTCACAACTTATCATCAATCAGACCAATGGCGAATGGAAGACCAAAGACGAGAAGTTGATACCATATCATGTGTATCTTGACAATCTGATCGAAGAATTCAAGGAAATCACCTTCTCATACATGCCCAGAGCCAAGAACCAGTTCGCAGATGCTCTCGCCACGCTCGCATCAATGTTCGAGATCCCAAAAGGAGCTTCAGAATGGGAGCTCACAGTCGAAATTCAAGAAGAACCTGCTTTTTGCCTGCAAATAGAAGAAGCCGAAGCTGTCCCTGCAACGGGCCAGATTCGATCAGTTGCAGCTAGCAGATGAAAAGCGCATGCGTGCACTAAGTCATTCCCAGTGCTATCAGAAAAGGATCGCTCGGGCTTACAACAAGAGCGTCCGGAAAAGAAGTTTCAAGGTAGGCGACATGGTCATGAAGAAGATTCTACCGTCGCACCTTCCAGACCCCAGAGGAAAGTTCAAACCCTCGTGGGACGGGCCACTAATCGTTAGAGAAGTACTTCCCGGAGGCGCCCTCAGACTCACCAACATGAGAGGGGTGGATCTTCCTGAGCCAACCAACGCCGACAACGTGAAGATCTTTCACGGGTAAGTTATTCTGACCTTATCAAAGGTTACTTTAATAGAGCTGAAGTCAAGAGGTCGAAGCTAAGACCTCTGAGAAATCATTTCCGTCCACCAACAAGTGTTTCAAATAAGAGGATTCAAAAAGAGGAAAATACAAAAAAGGGGGGAATTCAAAAGGAAAAGACAAAAAAAAAAGAGGGGGAGAGAAAAAGAATAAAAAAAAAAAAGAGAAGAAGAAAAGAGAAAGAAAAAGGGAAGCCAAAGAAAGGCACTCAAGAGAAAAAAAAAAATCAATCCAAGAAGAAACACAGTCATCCATCCATTCATCTCAGAGAGGTCTTTAGCAAAGACCGACAGCTCTATTATCGTAACTCAGGATAAGGGCTGAAAGACTGCCATCGGTCGGCAATGACGGATTCCCGACCTCTAGCCGCCGCAGTTATCCAAGGATGCAGAAAAAGAAAAAGAAAAAAAAAGAGAAAAAGAAAATGTGTGCCTAAACAAAGAGGGCGGAGTAAAAACCCGAAAGGGCGCTCCGAGTAAAAACAGTGGGCATACAGCGGACTTGGTGAAAACCTGAAAGGGCGCCAAGGGTAAAAACAACACAGCTGCCAAGGGGCAGGCAAGACCAAATACCCGGGACGTGGTGAAAACCCGAAAGGGCGCCACGGGCAAAAATGACGGGAAAAAGCCGGCTGTGGTGAAAACTCGAAAGAGCACTGCAGGCAAAAATGGCTCAAATGAAAAAAAGAAAAAATAAAAGTGCAGGTACCAAGAAATCAGACAGTCCAGATCGGTTCAAGCAGTGAAAGTGCAAGAACAAGAGGAAGTACAGTCAGGAGTGAAGAACTCCACAAAATCTGACAATCTCAGGAAGCGAGAGTTTCCATTGCCTACATCTCTAGGGAACCAAAGGATCAAGCAAGTCAAATCTCGAGACATCGGTCAAAGCATTGGCCGAGCCCCAGTTCTGATTCCTATATCCCGACACAAAAATCCAGACACACACTCACAAGACAACTCATGGCACAGTAGATTTTCAAACAGTTTTCTCTTTTCAATTAAAGGCATCATATTTCTTTTACATATAACATATCATCTTTTTCAAAAAATACAAAAAAATACATCATCATCAATCATATATGCAAAAATCAGTGTACAGGTGGCCAACATAATCAATCTCTGCCCTCCTCCTCGGCCACATCAGGTGAGTCCTCTGACTCATAAAAAGATAGCCTCTCTCTCAACCTGCCCACCTCCATACGCAGGTAATGCGCCTCATCGCGCTCAAGGGTACGGATCGCTGTCTCCTCATCAGTCAACCTCTGATCGGCAGCCAATCTCCTCGACATCATCTCACAATGATACCGAAGTGCAGAGATCTCAGGCAGCAGATGGCCATGAGTGGCCAAAAGGAAGCAAGGATCAATGAATGGGCGCTCCTCAAAAGGTTCATATAAACCAGATGAAGAGCCAGCATCTCCAAGGATATCCTCCTCATCCTCATCAGCAGTCTGGTGCCAGCAAGGGATACGTCGATACAAAGACTGCTCAGCAACCCAGTACTGATACGGAGCGGTCGCCATCGGAAAAGTCCGCAGCTCAAATCCCAACAAATCAGCTGTCAAATAACTCGCCTACCAACATCAGAGGAAGGCGGTGTGCATCGCAAAGCACTGGAGGAAGTGAAAGCTAAGATGACTCCCAACGAACGTTCCAGTCACGAAGTTCAGCGAACATCCTACGATACAAGGGCTCGCTCATCCTAGCTATATGAGGAAGAAACTTTATAATGTGTCGCATAAGGTCTGGGCGATGAGTGTCAGGAAAAGGTACAGGAACAGTCAGCGAAAGACGCTCCCATAGCCAGACCTGATCACAAAAAAGGAAAAGAAGTTCAGCTAAAGCAAAGCAATCCCTAACAAAGCAAGAAGAAAAAGGGTGCAGAAAAGATACCTAAAGAAAGGCACAACATCCGCGAAGAACACGAGTGCGGCCCAGGGCGCAGTCAGTCAGCCCATTGAACAGCTCGGCTAAGATAAGAGAAATGATCCCCTGCCGTCGGATAGCTCGACTCATCACCTCAAAAAGCAAAGGAGTCTGGGATCTGCGCCATCCTGAGAACAGCACCTCAGCTATCAAGCAGAACATCAGTGCGTTCCGAGCAAAGGTAGAACCGGCCACACCCCAAGGACCCGAAAAAAGATCATACAGTAAGTCCAAGGAGAACACTACAGCATCCTGGCCGGCAGCTGCAGGATGAACAAGATAAGAAATCTCGAACCAGTTCTGCGGTGTAACAGTCTTCGGCGAAAAATACTGAGCATAATCCCAGGGCAGGCCCTGTCAAGCGAGCAAGCTCCTCCAAAGAAGGTCCCATCTCCATATCGTTGAACGCAAACAAGTTCAACCAAGGGACCCAGTCAATCAAGGCAGCTCCAAGCATCCTCCAATCAATATCAACTCTGGCCATATGGATCAGACCGCCGAAGCCATAAGACTCCAAATCTCAAATCTCATAAAATGACAAGCTGTCAAGCCAAGCAAGCAGTCGTGGCGAGCAGGAAGAACGAGGAAGCAGCTGACAAGTCCTCACTGGTACCCCCTCCAGCACAAAAGGCCCAGAAATCAATAATGACTCATCAAGGATCGGAAGGTCAACGGGCGAAGGAGAAGGAAAAGCTGGAACCTCTGCAGACTCGACAGCCCCTGACCTGCCCTCAGTGATGGCTACGTCTGATATAGTCGCATCGCTGTCTAAACTGTCATAATCTCAGCCGCATGAGAAGACTCGCCCACCTCATGAACAGAGTGCGCAAAAGACCGACGATCAGGGGAAGGACAATGCTCTCCATCAAAAGGACTATCAGTGAAGATCACACCGCACATCGTGACATCCTGGCTAATCTGACCGTCAAAGAATACATCTGAACCATCAAAAAGGGTCCCGGCATCCCCGATCGAAGAATCAACGGTCAGATCTGGACCTGCGGCCCCCTCCAACAGGAAATCATGAATCCAATCATCATCCTGGCGGATCAAAGGGATCATCGAGGCATCCACACCGTCCATCATCAGGGGGACATCATCAATAATCACATCAAGTCCACCCAAACAAGTATACCGTACATCCTGGCCCTCATCCAGAGCATCCAAACCGTCAAAGGTACCATCCGAACCATCCATCCCATCCAAGCATGAGATCAGCCCATCTATGTCCTTCGTGGTCCCATCACCACCATCCATCACATCATCCATGTGGCCTACATTCAAGGGAAGCATGGCCTCACCTATGTCCCACCCCATCATCCTATCCATACCATTCATTCCTCCCATAATGAAGGTCCCATTCAAATCTGGAATTTCAGCATGGCTGCCATTAATGGGGCCATTCAAAACACCATCAACCACCACCCCTAATTCATCATCAATACCCCTATTCAATGCTCCATCCCCACCATCAATCAAAGGCACCTCACCATCTTTAAAGCCTTCATCAATTGCTGTAACATGGGACCCACCAATCTCTCCCACAATGGCCCCCAAGCCATCATCAATGGCTGCCCAAGAGAGGATCAATAAAGAAAAAGACAAAGAGAAGGAAAGAAGGGACAAAAGGAATATTCATGGCTGCAATCGAACCCGGACGTGCAGGGAATGAGGAGACAGGGACAGTGGACAGAGGAGAGTGTCCGAACCAGAGCCAGCCCAGGCCGCTCAAGAGGCGAGCCTTGGGCGGCCTGCCCTGGGCCGCCCGTACGGACGCAGATTTCCTCTCTCCGCAGGATTGGCTCCAGGATTCTTGGTAGGTGAGGCTGACAGTCCACGTCAGCAGATGGCGCTCCATAGGCCGCCCAAGGCTCCGGTCCACTCCAGATTTCGACTAAAGCTGATCAAGATCATATAAAAGGTGCCCCACCGGTCCAATCACAAAGCAATGCAGCCAAAGCATGGCTAATCAAGTCAAAGAGAAGGAAAGGTGATCAAGTGGGGGCCACAAGCAATCCAAGCCATTCCAAGATCAGATCATCATGATCTAAACCATTGAGGGACCTACATGAGCCACCAAACAACAAGATCAAAGGGCGGATCATCAAAAGAAGGGCCAGAATCCAAGATCTAATCATCAAGTGGGCCCACAAAGCCAAATCAAGCGATCTGAGACGTTCAAGCCATCATCCACACCATGAGAAGCCTTCTTAGTCTCACAAATCATCAAAAGAGGTGCCCCATAGTAAAGCTAAGGTCTCAAGTGGGCCCACAGGGCCGAATCTATCAATCTGAACCATTCAAGGACTAGATCATCAGGATCCAAACCGTTGGAAAGCTTACTCAAGTCATGGAGCAGCAAGATCAAAGGTTCGATCATCAAAAGAAGTGCCAGAATCCAAGATCTAATCATCAAGTGGGCCCACAAGGCCTAAACAAGCAATCTGGACCGTTCAAGTCATCATCCATGCAGCTAAGAAGTCTCAAATCATGAAGGAACAAGTCAAAAGTCAAAGCGTCCAGACATCATCAAAGAATTTGAGACAAGTCAAAGACTGTATATTCATTCAAAAAGAGCTTGATACAAAAGAAGATAGAAGCAAAAGTACAAGGCCATACAAAGTAGAGCACCCGAGCAGGCTACAAGTCGCCAACATAATCATCATCGTCCCTCCTCGTGTCCCGCTCCCGACGATAAAGATCCATCAAAGGAGCAGTCACCGAACCTCCAGCATACCTGCGACGGCCACCCGGAACATAAAGCGAAGGAAGCAGAGGCCCCTGGCCGAACAGTAAATACCACTCATCATAATCACGATCCGGGATCGTGAAACGAAATCCAGGCTGGCCCACAAGAGCCTCAACTCTCTCATCAACTGGCATCCGAGCAGCTGGAGGAGGTGCAGAATAAGGGACCCGAGCCACCCCAGTGACTTGCCGAAGCAACCTCTCCCCCAGGTACCACTGAAAAGATTCAGCGTCGGAAAGCATGATACGGAGACATGAAGCATCGTATGCCTCCACACGCTGAGGGGTATAATAGAGAGGGAAACTGGCATATGGCATCCGAGCAAGCTGCAGCAGATGAGGTTACCACGATCAGTTACAATACAGCACGAGGGGTAGGGAAAGCAAGATACTTACGTCCTCGACAGTCAGCCCGTCTATGTCAGCACGCCAATTGTCCCTAGGAACTCGGGAGTTCCGCTGACGGTTTTGTTGGTGCCAGTACATGTGGCGATACTGAGAGGGCTTAACATCAGCCCTCATCCTCGGCGCGAGATGGGGAAAATGGTCATAAAAGCAAGTCTGGACAAAAGCACATCTAATGATCAGAGAGGGAAAGAAGGCGAAAGCCCTTCAAGGAAGGGGAAAGAAGAAATACCTCAACAACAGGCCAGAAACCTGTGAAGGACCGGCTATGCCGACAGGTCTTGTCCAGACCCTGAAAGATACGGGTCAAGATAGCCCCATTCCAGTTATAAGGGTGATGAAGATCCTCGACTAAACGAAGAAATTTGGGGTCAACTCTCTCATTCGCATGGCAGAAAAGAAAGGATCCAAAAGCATAAGTAATCATGGCCCGTGCTTTGTGGAGGGCCTCTCGCTCGGTGGTAGGGATGACAGAAGCAAAACTGTTGTAGAACTATCGCATCTTCACTTGATGGCCTTGGAATTCACCCTCGGGTGGGACATCACCAACAAGCCGTAGCCAGTCAGTGGAAGTGAGAGGAGCTAGGGAGCTAACTTGAGGAACAATTGTCCCATGAAATGGGAAGCCTATCTGCATATAAATGTCCAAGGGGGTTATCCCCCATTCTCCACAAGGGAGCTGAAAGGTGTGGGTCTCATCCCGCCACCGCTCGCAAAGGGCCGCGAGCATCATGCGGTTGGCATCATTATTGTGGAAACGTAGGGTGAGGAGGCCAGCAAAAGGAGTACCATCCAGTACTCGTTCAAGCAAGGGCTGTGGATCCTTCATCCAGTCATCCCAGCGATCCCTGGTACTTCGACCCTTGATAGCGGGAAGAGGTTGATGCTCCATAGCTGTAATGACCCAGGATTTTGGGTGCGTATAGAGACGCACATGAGTATGTACACTACACTAGTTCAAGCATATACATATATAAATCCATTAAACCATTGATTTCCAAGACGAACTATCAATTACCCTAAAGTTCTCACTTATTCATCAAAACCAGCCGTTCAATTGATTATTCATCACTAGGTAAAGGTATCTGATCGTCCACCTCTATTTTGAACAAGTCGATCATAGTAAACTAAACCCCTTGATTTCCACAACTGCTCATACACAAATCAATTTAACATTCTGATCCATTCATCTTATTTATCATACATTGATATGCTTAACCGACCGTCAAAACTGTGATCTGACGAAATTTCATGAGTGGACAAGTCATTAAAATCTGACGGTGTATATGTCTAACTAATAGGTCATCCAAAGACCATATTATGAATATCAGTTTAAGAAACTAACCGTGCAATAGCTCATACTTGTGCTTAAGAACATAAACATCTAATTAGAAAAAAATTAGCCTTTCATACAACCATCCATCGAATTCATATCCGCTAATTGGGCCACCCAAATAACAAACCGAACCGATCATTTCGAAGATCATAGGATAAATACCAAGGGTACTGGTTAAATTTCCTATTGGATATGTACAAATGTCACTTTGGATCATGGAGTGTGATGGACCACTAAAAAGGCATCTTGTTCATCTGTAAGAGATCAAGGCCCAAACTTAACCTGTAGAAAGAGTGTGAAAAATTACAGGCCTCGGTGAAGTTTCATCGAAAACTGATAGTAAATGGGATCTGTACAGGTGGTTGAAGTAAAAAGCAAAGGAAAGGACAAACTTGGAATTATATATAAATATATATACCACATGTATACAAACGTGTTATTATATTACAAGTAATGTTTTAATGGTGAGTGTCAATCACACTATCTTTCATCATGTGGTCCACATGATTATCCAATCTAGCTCATTTTTTTAGCTCATGTCTTAGGTGATCATTCTACACCAGATGATCGGAGCAGATTTTCCTTACAAGCATCACAGTGGACCCCACACCATTCTACACTCAAACCGCGTCCGCAACTCACGTCCGATCAAATCAGAAAACCCTTCTTCTGATCTTTCTTATTATGGAAAGGTGGATGGGCTTTCACGTTGGGTATTACCAACATGTTTGTGTGAATTGTGGCCCACCCAAGACTCGGATCTGCCTCATTTTTCGTGTCACACCCTACAACTCCCTGGCCTAGCTAATGAACGGAGTAGATTTGTCACATACATCATGGTGGGACCCATGTGCACAACGTGCACGTCACCCCCTCTCGGTCAACGCACGTTGACCGAGTATTCAAGACGTTGAGCGTCTTCTTCGGGCTGGTCGCTGCAACAGCGAACGTTCGCTGTCCGTTTGAGCTATCCATGCCGTCCGTCTGTGGGCCCCGCATCAAAAATCCAAACCGTCCAATCAATCCGTCTGCCCCACGCATAAAGTCCTTTTGAGTATTTCTTTCATCGGCCGTCTATCCGAACTTCTTCAAATCACCGTCCAAATAAAAAAAACGGCCAAGATCCTGGCCATTGCTGCGCATGATAACCTGGGAGCTGCTCTGTTAGAGTCGTGTGGACCCCACCTAGGTTTCTAATGTTTAATCTGTGGCTTAGATTGCAAGGATTGAGGTTCGAATCCAAGTTGGAGTTGGAATCTTCTAGCGTCCGTGTAATGCGTTTGTATGTGGCTATAAGAGCCAGCCTTGGCAACGTTTCCTTTGCAAGAAACGTGAGAGAGAGAGAGAGAGAGAGAGAGAGAGAGCCGTGAAAGAAAGGAGAGAGAGAGAGAGAGAGAGAGAGAGAGAGAGAGAGAGAGAGAGAGAGAGAGTGATCGTAGATTCCAAGTTAAGGTTGCTGGTGGCTCCTTCCATTGCTGGAGAAGAAGAAGAAGAAGAAGAAGAAGAAGAAGAAGAAGAAGAAGAGAAAGAAAGCAAGAAAGAGAGTGAGTTTATCTCATATCGTCTTTCCATTGTATTCAAAATTTCCTTTTATTTGAAATTGGTTTTTGATTTTATATTATATTGTAGATTGGTTAATCGTCATGTGAAAGTTGAAATCTTTCTTTGGATTTGTTTTAAACGATTGTTGGAAATTTACATAGTTTCGTGAATTTATGTATTTGCGTGATTATAATTGGTGCTTTGATGGGCTGAAATTTTGTTATATTACATTCAATTTGAAAGTTGGATTTTGAAAGGTTGGTTTTACAGTGATTTTGATAAATCATATGAATTTGATACCTGATTAAGGTTGTACATGGGTGAGCTTATTTTTGAATTACCTTGGAAAGATGTTTTGGAGTATTGATTTGGTTCATGCATAGCACGATTTGAGAACTCCAGTTATTACCGTAGGGTGAGCACCCTAGTGTGTGTAATAGGCCCATTGATGATTGTTTGGGTGAGCGCCCAAGTGTGTGCAACAGTCCCTGGTTGAGCGCCCTGTGTGTGCAATATACCCTTTTGATAGTCCATCGATTGTGGACGGGTTGGTTGAGCTCCCTGGTGTGTGCAAGATACCATACTAGCGTACCCGGTGGATATCAGATGATTTTAGCAGGTTGGATGAGTTCCCTGGTGTGTACAAGAGACCAACTCTGCAGTTGTGAAACAGTGTAGGCCCGACTATAAACTGGCCCTGGATGTTCTACTGATAACCGTACTGAGATTGTTGAAGCATACTTGCATTCCATGCATCACGTGCATGTTTAAGAGGTTTTTAGTTTGATGAAATTACTATTGGAATTGTAGAGAATTGGTACTTTAATGGTTAAGTGGTTTTCTATGTCGAATTACATGTGCTAAACTATATGAGAATGCTCACCGGCTTTTATAGCTGACGCAGTGTTATGCGATTAACCGTAGTGACAGGTGATGATTTAGAGGACTTTGAAGAAGCGGTTCCAGATGAGGAGATACTCTAGAAGATTTTTATTTGAATTAGTTATTTGATTTTTGGTTTGAAAGCATTGATGTAATAAGGTCCATTAGACGGCCATTAGTTTAGACAGTTTGGAACAATTTCATAGACTCGTTGATTTTAGTTTAATTTTCAAAGTTGGTTTATTTTTATTCCATATATTTGGTACCTTGTGAATGGAAAGGATAAAAGTTTCAGTTGTGATTGTGAAGGATTCATTCATAACACCCTTGATTTCGAGATTTGAGTTATATACTCGAGTGTCGAATTTTGGGGGCGTTACAGTTGGTATCAGAGAGTAGGAATGAGATAAACTGTGCCTTGGGAAATAGTCCACTAAAGTTTTAGGATATATAGTAGCTTCATGAATGTAGAAACTCTAAACATAGGCTCCCAAATACTTTTAGGATAGCCATTGAACTTAGATACATGTACCTAGGTACCATGAGAAGTGAATCCCCACCTTAATAAGCGTTTTGCTAAATCATAAGTAATCGAAATTAAAAATTTTAAACCTCTGTGATCTTTCTTAGGGTTATAAGGACATTCCCACGAAATCACAACAAGTGGATTGACCAGAAATCGATATTTTTGAATTTTTTCTTAATTTTCACTTGTAGGACTAAAATTATGGACCAAATTCATACCTGTGATTACCTATGACAAAATACAAGTCTAAAAATTTTTAAAATTTTCTTGGAGGTCAGAAACATACCCATTGATATCCCTGTAAAATTTAAGAACAAACGGAATTGTAAAAAAATTCTAAATATTCTAGAAGTAGATTGAGAAACGTGAAATCTGCTGCTGGACAGCAACATATTACTACCTTTATCAGGGAGAAAATCTAAGAATTATTAGGTATTTTGAGCTGAAAATTTTTCTGATGATACATCTTGAAGTCAGTAACATCTGTTCCAAATTTTAGATCGATTGGATGTATGGTTTGGAAGAAATAAATTTTAAAGTAACTGCCTGTCCAGCCACCCGATTTTCTTGCAAAACCTCCATCAAACAAACATATGGAGAGACTTAAGCGACCTAGATCAAAGAGTGAATAATTTAATTATTATTATTGAAATATTAAATCATGTGTGGATATTTGGATGATCCGATATTTTGAGGAGTAGCAAAATAAATTTTGTTGGTTGTATGATTCTCCCTTTGTGGCTTGTGATAATTGGAGATTGATACATATGTACTCTAATCTCGAGGACGAGATTCTTTTAGGAGGGTAGATTTTAAGAACCCGAGTTCATATGATGAATTATGCATACTATCATCTCTATACATTGTGGAAGTCCTTGAATTTCGGGACGAAATTCCTTTAAGGAGGGTAGAATGTAATGACCCAGGATTTTGGGTGCGTATAGAGACGCACATGAGTATGTACACTACACTAGTTCAAGCATATACATATATAAATCCGTAAACCATTGATTTCCAAGACGAACTATCAATTACCCTAAAGTTCTCACTTATTCATCAAAACCAGCCGTTCAATTGATTATTCATCACTAGGTAAAGGTATCTGATCGTCCACCTCTATTTTGAACAAGTCGATCATAGTAAACTAAACCCCTTGATTTCCACAACTGCTCATACACAAATCAATTTAACATTCTGATCCATTCATCTTATTTATCATACATTGATATGCTTAACCGACCGTCAAAACTGTGATCTGACGAAATTTCATGAGTGGACAAGTCATTAAAATCTGACGGTGTATATGTCTAACTAATAGGTCATCCAAAGACCATATTATGAATATCAGTTTAAGAAACTAACCGTGCAATAGCTCATACTTGTGCTTAAGAACATAAACATCTAATTAGAAAAAAATTAGCCTTTCATACAACCATCCATCGAATTCATATCCGCTAATTGGGCCACCCAAATAACAAACCGAACCGATCATTTCGAAGATCATAGGATAAATACCAAGGGTACTGGTTAAATTTCCTATTGGATATGTACAAATGTCACTTTGGATCATGGAGTGTGATGGACCACTAAAAAGGCATCTTGTTCATCTGTAAGAGATCAAGGCCCAAACTTAACCTGTAGAAAGAGTGTGAAAAATTACAGGCCTCGGTGAAGTTTCATCGAAAACTGATAGTAAACGGGATCTGTACAGGTGGTTGAAGTAAAAAGCAAAGGAAAGGACAAACTTGGAATTATATATAAATATATATACCACATGTATACAAACGTGTTATTATATTACAAGTAATGTTTTAATGGTGAGTGTCAATCACACTATCTTTCATCATGTGGTCCACATGATTATCCAATCTAGCTCATTTTTTTAGCTCATGTCTTAGGTGATCATTCTACACCAGATGATCGGAGCAGATTTTCCTTACAAGCATCACAGTGGACCCCACACCATTCTACACTCAAACCGCGTCCGCAACTCACGTCCGATCAAATCAGAAAACCCTTCTTCTGATCTTTCTTATTATGGAAAGGTGGATGGGCTTTCACGTTGGGTATTACCAACATGTTTGCGTGAATTGTGGCCCACCCAAGACTCGGATCTGCCTCATTTTTCGTGTCACACCCTACAACTCCCTGGCCTAGCTAATGAACGGAGTAGATTTGTCACATACATCATGGTGGGACCCACGTGCACAACGTGCACGTCACCCCCTCTCGGTCAACGTACGTTGACCGAGTATTCAAGACGTTGAGCGTCTTCTTCGGGCTGGTCGCTGCAACAGCGAACGTTCGCTGTCCGTTTGAGCTATCCATGCCGTCCGTCTGTGGGCCCCGCATCAAAAATCCAAACCGTCCAATCAATCCGTCTGCCCCACGCATAAAGTCCTTTTGAGTATTTCTTTCATCGGCCGTCTATCCGAACTTCTTCAAATCACCGTCCAAATAAAAAAACGGCCAAGATCCTGGCCATTGCTGCGCATGATAACCTGGGAGCTGCTCTGTTAGAGTCGTGTGGACCCCACCTAGGTTTCTAATGTTTAATCTGTGGCTTAGATTGCAAGGATTGAGGTTCGAATCCAAGTTGGAGTTGGAATCTTCTAGCGTCCGTGTAATGCGTTTGTATGTGGCTATAAGAGCCAGCCTTGGCAACGTTTCCTTTGCAAGAAACGTGAGAGAGAGAGAGAGAGAGAGAGAGAGAGAGAGCCGTGAAAGAAAGGAGAGAGAGAGAGAGAGAGAGAGAGAGAGAGAGAGAGAGAGAGTGATCGTAGATTCCAAGTTAAGGTTGCTGGTGGCTCCTTCCATTGCTGGAGAAGAAGAAGAAGAAGAAGAAGAAGAAGAAGAAGAAGAAGAAGAGAAAGAAAGCAAGAAAGAGAGTGAGTTTATCTCATATCGTCTTTCCATTGTATTCAAAATTTCCTTTTATTTGAAATTGGTTTTTGATTTTATATTATATTGTAGATTGGTTAATCGTCATGTGAAAGTTGAAATCTTTCTTTGGATTTGTTTTAAACGATTGTTGGAAATTTACATAGTTTCGTGAATTTATGTATTTGCGTGATTATAATTGGTGCTTTGATGGGCTGAAATTTTGTTATATTACATTCAATTTGAAAGTTGGATTTTGAAAGGTTGGTTTTACAGTGATTTTGATAAATCATATGAATTTGATACCTGATTAAGGTTGTACATGGGTGAGCTTATTTTTGAATTACCTTGGAAAGATGTTTTGGAGTATTGATTTGGTTCATGCATAGCACGATTTGAGAACTCCAGTTATTACCGTAGGGTGAGCACCCTAGTGTGTGTAATAGGCCCATTGATGATTGTTTGGGTGAGCGCCCAAGTGTGTGCAACAGTCCCTGGTTGAGCGCCCTGTGTGTGCAATATACCCTTTTGATAGTCCATCGATTGTGGACGGGTTGGTTGAGCTCCCTGGTGTGTGCAAGATACCATACTAGCGTACCCGGTGGATATCAGATGATTTTAGCAGGTTGGATGAGTTCCCTGGTGTGTACAAGAGACCAACTCTGCAGTTGTGAAACAGTGTAGGCCCGACTATAAACTGGCCCTGGATGTTCTACTGATAACCGTACTGAGATTGTTGAAGCATACTTGCATTCCATGCATCACGTGCATGTTTAAGAGGTTTTTAGTTTGATGAAATTACTATTGGAATTGTAGAGAATTGGTACTTTAATGGTTAAGTGGTTTTCTATGTCGAATTACATGTGCTAAACTATATGAGAATGCTCACCGGCTTTTATAGCTGACGCAGTGTTATGCGATTAACCGTAGTGACAGGTGATGATTTAGAGGACTTTGAAGAAGCGGTTCCAGATGAGGAGATACTCTAGAAGATTTTTATTTGAATTAGTTATTTGATTTTTGGTTTGAAAGCATTGATGTAATAAGGTCCATTAGACGGCCATTAGTTTAGACAGTTTGGAACAATTTCATAGACTCGTTGATTTTAGTTTAATTTTCAAAGTTGGTTTATTTTTATTCCATATATTTGGTACCTTGTGAATGGAAAGGATAAAAGTTTCAGTTGTGATTGTGAAGGATTCATTCATAACACCCTTGATTTCGAGATTTGAGTTATATACTCGAGTGTCGAATTTTGGGGGCGTTACAATAGCTAAGGAACACATGTGGTCCCCTCGGCGGACGATGAAGGCGGGATCATCTTCGTCAATTACTCGGTGACCTCTGGTACCATCCGCCATTGAATCCTACAAGCTCTACAAGGTAAGTCCCTATCCCTTTACCCATTAAAATCCAAATTATCATCCAAGAAACCCATGGGATTGGACTCACATTCAAATGCAAAATCTAAAGTCCAACTCCATGTGTCACTTAGGATATGTGTTGGGCCCATTGGAAAAAGTAAGGCCCACCTTAAAGAAGGTGGCATGGCATGCCTTAGGCAAGAAAGTCCATCATCTAAGGACACATTTTGGACAACAAATGCACTCAAGTGCCATGAGATCAACAAAGGATAAGAATCCCACTTCACATGAGAAGTCCCTCGTCAAAGTCCATATGTGGCCAAGGATTGATCCACTTTCATGCCAAGGCCATGTTTCTCACTTAAGATATTCCCATCTTTTTACACACATGCATGGACAAGTGGGGGGTAGAAAAGAAAACGGGCCCCAAGAGCAACCCAAATGCCTCATCCCAATGGATTGAAGAGGGCACATAGCCCACATGAAGAATCAAAGTTGAAAATGCCCATGAAAAGGCAAGTTTGGGCAACTTATGTGCACTAATTTCTCCACCAAAAAGGGAGACCATTTGAGCACAAAGGAGCATGGCTTGATGAGTCACCCGACCATCATAAATGGCTAAAAATGATACACATAGCCCACTTGAAGATCAAAATCCAAAATGTCCCTAAGCATGGGACAAGAATGGGCAACTTATGGGTATCATTCTTTCCCACAAATTCAAAGAAAAATCACCCATACATGAGAATGATGGTGGATGACCCACCAAGCCCCAAAGGAAAAGGAGCTATGATTGTATGGATAGCTCACTTGAGGATCATCCATTTAAGGTTGATAGCATTAGAGGGAAACTCTTGAGAATCACATTCCTACCACAAGGAAAACCATTTGAACTTAGTGAGATTGTGGGAACAACTCACTCATGGGACTTGTAGATGGTCAAGTAACTCAAGTCCTCCATCCATTAAAGAAAAGAGCATGAAAAGAAAAAACCCACATGGACAAAGTGTAGTGGTGCACACATTGGTCCAAAGGAATCCAAATTTCAATAAGGACCCAAAAGCCCATCCACATATAGAGACTCCAAGGAGCCCACTACACCTTGTACAAGGATGTACATCATAATCAAGAAATGATGGAAGAGTTGGGCTACTTGTCCATATAGGCCCAACTAGGAAATCTAGCCCACTTGAGGTCCAAATGAAGAATGGGCTAGTCATCTTGATCCATACATATGTGAAAAAAGATGGGGTCACCTAAAGTGAGCCCCATGAGCCCAAAAAACTTGAGATGGGCCCTACCATGCCCATGGGCCCAAACCTTGAAAAGAAGATGGAAAAGAAAGGAAGAGCATTAAGGAAAAATGACAAGGGCAAGAAAGCATGAGGGAGCCCAAAATGAAGCATTGGGCCCATCAAATACACCAAGGGCCATGACTTCACTTTGAGCCCATTTGATACATATGAAGAGAGGCCCAACTCCCATGAAAAAGATAGAGTATTTTGCCATGCACACTTGATGACATGGCAAAATCACCCTTTACATACACATGAGGGGAGTGTGAAAAGAAGAAAGAAAAAATGAAGTGGAAAGCTTGCAATGTCCTTCTCCATGCACCACCTTTGAAAAGGACTTGAGATCTAGAAAGTGGCCAAAAACACTTGGGCCCACCCTCACTCTTCTTGGAATAACTACATGGAAAAAGAAAAGAGTCATGAGAAGAGACAATGAAGAAGGAAAAGGACAAGAAAGAGAAAGGGAGTGGTTCATACCTTTACCACTCACCAAAGAGGGACCACCTTGCTGTCCCAAAATGTCTCTAAGGGCCACCACTTGAGAGAAGCAAAGGACCACCAAAGAAGAGAGAGAAAACTTGAAAAAAGAGAGAGTATGAGAGAGAGAAGAGAGAGATTGCACGATGGAGGGGGCAAGGGTGCCCCATGTTATATAGAAAAGGGGAGGGCACCCTTTTACCCAGCCCACTGAAGAGACCAGGAGGCAGAGACCGGTCGGGCGGCCCATGGGAGGCCGTCCTAGCCCCTACCTAGGTGAGGTGACTTCTCACCTCCTCTCCTTGGGAAGAACTCCTCCTTGGGAAGGGTGGTTGCAAGTGAATCTTGTACCTTCATGTAAGAATGAAGTGATGGAAGAGAATGGTGAGAAAAAAGGAAGAAATCTCACCAAAATCTCATCTCATGAGAAATGAGGTAAGAAATTGGGTTGATGATGTGGAAAAGTTCCATGGAATTTTCAAAGAAAAGAAAGAAGAATTTGACTTGGTCAAACAATGATCTCAACCATCCAAAGGCATGACCAGATGATCCAAACCATTCCAAGAAGAATCCCAAGAATCTCCGCCCTTGATTACTGTTTACTTGTACAGTTTCTGGTCCGAAGACCTTAAACTACGTTGGGATCAGGATCCCGAGGGATTTTCAATAAAAGCCGACATCGGTTTGGATCGAATCAAGACCTAACGATCTCGGACATTTTCAGAAAACCAAAAAAATATATACATCACATGTACAGTTTCTGGTCCGAAGACCTTAAACTACGTCGGGATCGAGATCCCGAGGGATTTTTAATAAAAACCAGCATCGATCCCAGCCTTTCAGGCCAAGATCTGATGATCTGGATCATTTCGAATATATATATATATATATATCTGCCCCTTTTTGTACAGTTTCATGGTCCGAAGACCTTAAACTACGTCGGGATCGAGATCCCAAGGGATTTTTAATAAAAACCAGCATCGATCCCAGCCTTTCAGGCCAAGATCTGATGATCTGGATCATTTCGAAATATATATATATATATATATATCTGCCCCTTTTGTACAGTTTCATGGTCCGAAGACCTTAAACTACGTCGGGATCGAGATCCCGAGGGATTTTTAATAAAAACCAGCATCGATCCCAGCCTTTCAGGCCAAGATCTGATGATCTGGATCATTTCAATATATATATATATATATATATATATATATATATATATATATATATATATATATATATATATATATATATATATATATATATATATATATATATCTGCCCCTTTTTGTACAGTTTCATGGTCCGAAGACCTTAAACTACGTCGGGAACAAAATCCCGAGAGATTTCCAATAAAAACTAGTGTCAATCCTGACCGTTCAAAATTAAGATTTTATGACCTGGAACAGTTTTCGAAAAATCACAAAAAAGAATGTATTTTCAGTAGGTACATATTTACGGTCCGAAGACCTAAAACTACACTGGGATTAACTTCTCGGGGGCTTTCTTTCCTAACCTGTTCCGGACATGGCTGACACTTGATCGTACGGGTGTCCAGAATCTTTTAAACAGGTAAGGGCTGAGGCGGGCAGAACTCCGCAACCCTGTTCGTGTTGAACGCACCGTGATAGACAACCTTGATTTGGAAGTCGCGGTTGAATCTGACGGATGTTCCCAGTTCCTAAAACTCATGAAGGGGATTAAGGCTGTTGGGAGGTGAAGCTCACCCTCACGGAATTGTGAGCAACATAAGACCCCAAACTGGATTGACTAAGGAAAATGTGAGGATGTGGCTCATCTTGTGGCCGAAGGAGTCCGTCGGACGATACGTGATCTATGTGCATTGCACATGAGGAACAGGCAACTTTGTGGGTGTGTTGACTGAAAACCCTCAAAATCTCCTCATCCGAAGATGTAAAACTACGGCACTTAACTGTGTGAGACTCGTCTTGCTCGCTGACGTAAAATAGATCGGGTGCCTTACCAGCAGTAGAAGCTGGAAGTGGATGAAAATTCCACACTTTTCCCTGCATTTCAGAAAAATCACAAAATACAAAAAAGCATTGTAAAATCACCTCTTCAAAAATCACAAAAATATTTTCCTTGCTTTCAATCAAAATATTGTCAAAAATCACAAAAATATTTCCCTTGCTTTCAATCAAAATATTGTCAAAAAAAAAATCACAAAAAATATTTCCCTTGCTTTCAAATCAAATATTTTCAAAAATCACAAAAAATATTTCCTGTGTTTTCAATAAACTGATCTCTACTCTGACCGCTCAGGTAAAGATTCGGATCCAAATATCTGCAAAAATCTCAAAAATTAGCATCCCCAGCACTACAATTCAGGAGTCTTGAACTCCGCTCACTTCACGGTATGGGATGACGGATCCAATCGCCCGCAAATTGGAATCTTGACCAAAACGGGCAACCAAACACCATCTCAATCACATGTATGCCCAGAAGAACATCTTGAAGTCGAATGATATCCTCGTACATTCTCATTAGCAAAGAAACAGCATCTTGGGACGATGGACCTGATCGACCACGGGTCGGGATCTTGACCAACCCACTGTCCAAACCTCCGTATCAAAAAGAAAAATCCCCAAGGGAGTACAACCCTGCAAGCAATAAGCTCAAAATTCTCTGCATCTCCAGCAAAAGCAAAATCATCAAACGAGAAGAGAATGAGCCAAGCTATGCATTCATCATGCATCTCCATGCATCAGCATCCATCGCATCAATCATCATGTTTACCTGCTTTCAAAATAAAAGCCGGTTAGCCAAAAACCCCACAGACATCCCTAGTGGAGGCACGTGCAAACCAGATTTCCATTTCAAAAAGACAAAAAATGTTTCTATTTGCAAATAAAAACCCCACGGAGTATCACTCCCCAGAGTGGGTGCCTTTTCAAAAATCCAAAAATGTTTTCCAGTAGAGCGTTCTGCCTCCAACAGGTTGGGAGATCTTCCATATCTCTGGGTAGGAGCCGACGCAAAAATCAAATAAGATCTGATGTCTCGCGGTTTTCCCGGAGATCATCGGATCCAATGCACTCAAAATACGGTCGAACTGAACTCCAGTGTCAGTGCGGTCGTACCCCATGCCAAGATACAAAAAGATGAAAGCCAAAAGGCTCGGTCACAGAAACCATTTGAACAGGTGGAAACGATGAATTGTAACCCACGTATCAAAATCAGCAGATTGGGTGGAAAGAGTTCACCCGCACATACCTAGGCGTGGATGCCTGAAGTACCTTGACTGAGTCCAAGTCGGCGTAGTAGAATCCCGTAAGACTATCTGATGTAGGACGTCTAACCACTTTGACAGTCAAGCGAAACAAGTACTCCTGGAGTGATCTGAAAAAACATCAAACATCACACAATCAGTCTCAGGGTCAGTATCCTCGTAAGACTAACGGACGCAGAGGCTCTGCTGTACCTTTCCGATGTTAGTACCGATTGGGAATGGAAGGGTTGCGATTGGGTACCCAGGTTGCAGCGAATGCAGGGACAATCGCAACGTTTTCTCCAAACTCTCGCGGTATGTGCGAGTTATCAATTTCCAGACAATCAACTGACTCAGATACAAAGGATAACAAAGATTCCAGACCACAATCAAGGAAAGAATGAATTGCAAACCAAGCATCAAAACCAGCAGATCGGGTGGAAAAGCCCACCCGCACATACCTAGGCGTGGATGCCTGAAGTACCTTGACTGAGTCCAAGTCAGCGTAGTAGAATCTCGTAAGACTATCTGACGCAGGGCGTCTAACCACTTTGACAGTCAAGCGAAACAAGTACTCCTGGAGTGATCTGGGAAAACATCAAACATCACACAATCAGTCTCAGGGTCAGTAATCTCGTAAGACTGTCGACGCAGAGGCTCTGCTGTACCTTTTCGATGTTAGTACCGGTCGGGAATGGAAGGGTTGCGATTGGGTACCCAGGTTGCAGCGCATGCAGGGACAATCGCAACGTTTTCTCCAAACTCCCGCAGTATGTGCGAGTGAGCGATCTCCAAACGATCAACTGGCACAGATGCAAAGGCAAGCAAAGATTTCAGAACATGATCTATGAATGACCGGGTCAGAAGTGGGGTGTCCACTCGCTTTGGCATTCGGTTGCACGCAACCTCTGCCAAAGAGGGGCATCTGTAGACACCCCACCTTCGGCTACACTGTTGGTAGAGATAGCTGGTTGAACGGAGGACCATACCCCCAAATCCCAAGTCCAAACTCAGCCAAACTCACCCTTGTAAGCCCCATTCCATAGCCCAGTTCAAGCCTGAACCCAGTCAACCCAGTCCTAAAAACCACCCTGAAAAACCCCCCATAAAAAAGGCCAGTCAAAAAATCCCAAAAAAGTCAAACTCAATGAGTCAACTCGCTGAGTTAACCCACTGAGTCAACCCGTCGAGTCAACCCGTCGAGTCAAAACACCGAGTCAACCCGTCGAGTCAACCCGTCGAGTCAAACCACCGAGTCGACCCGCTGAGTCAACTCACTGAGTCGACCAGCGAGTCCAACAGCAGCCCCGAGGGAGCGACCGTACTCGCTGGAAACCGAGGAGCGGCCATACGGGCGGCCCATGGCAGGCCGCCCGGAAAAAATTACGAGAGTGCCCCTCTCTGCTGCTATAAATACCCCCTCCCCTTCTCATTTCAACAGGCCATTCGAGTCCATTTCAGCCCGAGAGCTCTGAGTCCATCTCTCCACCCTTTAGCCCATTTTTCCACCAAGGAGAGCCCGAGTGAGGAGAGTCTAACCCTGGTCCAGCCTAGCCTGACCACTGGTCCAAGCCTCCCAAGCCATCCAAGTCTTGATCCAACCACTCGAAGCCAACCCTTGCGACACCTCCGTCCACCCAGCTACTCTTTTCCAGCATCATCTCATTTGCATCTAGCATAAGTGCAACATTTACTTTTCTTCCAACCCCCCTGCTTCACTACAAGCACCTTGATTACTCAAACACACATGCATATGTCTTTATATTAAGCACCTGTCAGTTCGAGCGTATGCTCTGGGCTTGCCCGTTGTTGGAACCTGCCCATCAGAAACTCTTACTGTTCAGACCTGCATTCACGTACATATCACTATAAGCACTTTGAATATTCAAGCACACAGTATGCATCATCTCGCATAAAGCACCTGTCAGTTCGAGCGTACGCTCTAGGCTTGCCCGTTGTTGGAACCTGCCCATCAGAAACTCTTACTGTTTAGACCCGCATTCATGCATCATGTCATCCATGAGAATATACGAGGATTAAACTAGACTTTCAAGTATCTTATCGATTCTGTGAAGTAGAGACCGTACTTCGGTACGGGTAGTGTGTGGGGTGCTTAACCTCTTCCCACCCTGTAACCGTGATCCCTTACCTTGAATCTCTGGCCGCAGATCAAAAGGAGTCATTTTAGAGGAAGGAATCTTCGGATCCCCTTCTCTAACGTTTCTACAGGGTCTAGCCGACTGTAGATTCGAAGTAATTGGCTAGTGGCGACTCTGGTCTTATATAAACACATTTAAACACATCCAGCTCAATACGACAACCAAACAAAGCCCTCGAGAACGAGGCAAGCCAGTGACACAAACGGCGATTTCGCACGCACGCACTTCTTCTTCTTCTTCTTCCGAAAGGAAAGGGAGAACGACGTCGCGTGGGAGAGCGGAAAATCGGCGAGGGTCCACACGACTACAATTACTACGACTTCATCTCTTATACTAGTGAAGAATAAAAGTTAAGATATTAGATATAGATGAACTTTGCGTATTTATACTACATATAGATGTAGACGTAGATGTATATTAAAGAGAAATTTGACAACACAAAATTCTTTTATCTGTTGTTTTATGGTTTCATAATATTCGCCTACACTTATCTCTTCTTGAAGTGCAAATATATTTTGAAGTAACTTGCATTATAAGTTAAATGTTTTTCTCCTAAATACATTTCTTTTAAATTATCCCACACTTTTTTTTTCTTGTTTCAAGAAAGATAACAGTTGCACTAATATACAGTTCTATGTTATTTTGCTTTAATTTAAGTATCTTTCAACATTCAATCTTCACAATCTATATATTAAGCTTTTAATAGGCTTATGGGATATTAGATACTTCAATTTTATTTTTTCTATAAGAAACACTTCTATTGATATGATCCATTGCAAATCATTTACACTGTTAAGTTTAGTCAAAATAATTTAAAGATTTATCAACTTAAGTGGAAACAGAAGGTTATTCTTGACATTATTTTTATATTCATATTCAGAAAAAAGAAGAAATAAAAACACATGAAAGAATTTGAAGTTGGACTTGAACTTACTAAACACTTGCTCAAGTGATCATATATCAATAATTACCACTACACACATACAAATCGATTTATAATAAATAGAAAAAATGATTCACATTCATTCACAACTTCTACATGTACATTTGATCTTCAAATCTGGCCATAGAGGACATCCACATGCAAAATTAATATTCAAATATGTCAATAGATACTAAATGATTACTTTGAACCATCACAATGGGTTATATATGAAAATGGGCTTGAAGTACACTCATCGGACATAACTATATAACACCTAATGATGATTGAATAAAGAGTAAATGCAATTTATGTAAATCAACCTACAAACAGCTTGAAATTTCACTTTATAGAAATAAATTGAAATAATGAGTAATCAAATATTGTTTTAATACCATATTCTTGAGTAAGATTGACATAGAGAAAGAGAAAAAATATGAAAAGAAGTAAAAGAAAGGAAGATAATGTCTTAATAGACTGACACACCCTAAGCTTCTTTTATCTTATTATGAGAGTTTTATAATAGAAGTAAAAGTATAAAAATTTATCATACATAAATCATAGAATAAAACAAAATTCATGAACTTGAACAATGTTCTAACACTTTTTAGCCTAATAATAATGTGAAATACTAAAACCATAATAGTTATACAAAGTAATGTTGGGAATAGGGGCACGGCAGCAGAAGCGGAAGTCGAACAAACACCACAGCAGAAAATTAAATCAAACGAGAAACACAATGCAATCACACCACACAAGCATTCAACCACAAAAGACAATCCAATTTTACATGGAAAAACCCCTCAGTAGGTAAAAAACTACAGCACAAAGTGATCCACTATGATTAATAGAAGATTACAGAGATTAACAACCCACAAGCCAAGCAAAAATAGAGAAAACTCAAGCTCTCTCTCACAAAACATCTCCCATCTTTCAAAGAAACTTTGGAAACCTTGGACACCTTAGGATTACACCTAATCCCGGATTCGTGCCATATATATAGCAACTAATCCGAAATTAGAAACGTCTTACACAAATCCGCGCAATAGCGTAAGAAATCACGTACTGCGCAAGACTCCGTGTAACACAGTTGACAGGTCGAACCGGACCAAAAAACAATCTAGGTAGTAAAAATCCCACAGAAACCATGCTACCTCAATACTGGCCGACCGATCTTGCCACCCACTGTCCAATCGGTCATGATCAGTCGGTGACAGTCCAGGGAGCACCGTTTGAAGGCTCTTCCAACAAACTCCATCGAGGCTTCATACGTTGAATCAAAACATCCTCGCTTCGTCATCTAATCTTCATCATAGCTCCACCGCTTATCGTGCCACCACCAACTCTAATTTTGCACTTTCACGCCCCTTTTCGCTCTTTTCATGTGGCCTTTGGGCACTTGCCACATACGAGCAACTGTGGATCTCGCTGTCGATCCCGCATCTTCACCATGAATTATACTCCAGATTAACTTGTAAAGATGGCCACACCTCTATGCTTTCATCCACACGAGTGCTCCTTTCAACACTTCACAACAATGATTGCGGCTGATAACACGCACCCTTTCGCCTCAAGTGCACCAAGAGAGATCACATTCATCTTCATCTTGTGGACATGCTTCACATCTTTCAAGACTCGTTCGATCTAATCGAACATCCTGATGTGCATCGTACCAATACCCATCACCTTATGAGCGTAACCATTGTCCACAAACACCGACTCACCACCATACTTCCTGTATATCATGAATGAATTCCGGTCAGGCGTGACATAAAGCCCATGAATTTAGGATCCACTCTCTACCGTGAGATCTCTTGCCAGATATAGTTAGAACTTCACAAAGATCGCCACCGTCCTTTACAGTATTAGCTCCCTCTCAAGAAGAATTTCCATACCTCTCTTGCTTCAACTTAAGATTCTGACAATCCCCTCTCATGTGGCCTTCCTGACCATAACTCCAGCATTTTACCTTAGCTTTCTCTTTGCTCTTGGCCTTAGATCTCGATTTTGAATATGCTCCACCATACTCAAAATTTCTTCCCCTCATAATTAGTGCCTCTGAGGAAGAATGATAACCAATGTCACTACTTTTCTTTCTCATCGCCTTCAACTAGCGGGCTGAGATAACGGTCTCAACGTTTATAGTCTCCCTCCCTGCGCACATAGAATCTCTAAATGACTCATATGAATCTGGAAGAGAATTCAACAGGATGCATGCTTGATATTCATCCTTCATCGGCTCATCTATCTCCACCAACTTGCAAACCAACCGATTGAAAATGCTTAAGTGGTCCTCCAATCCGTCCCTTCAACTATCCCCAATGTGAACAACTGCATCAATAGATACATGCAATTCTCTAGAGACTACTTGGCATAAACCTTCTCTAACTTCGCCATCGTATCAGCTGCAGTCTTCTCCTTCGTGACGTGATAGAGGACATCATCCGTAAGGCATAACAGGATCGAGGTTCTAGCCTTTTTGTCGAGCTTCGTCCACTCATCATCTTTCATAGCCTCAGGTCGCTTTCCAAGAGCTTCTTCAAGCCTTTGCTAAATTAGAAGGGATTCGATCTTCACCTTCCATAACTCAAAGTTATTTTTGCCGGAGAACTTCTCTATATCGAACCGAACCTTGTGCTTGATCCCATCTTCTCGTCTCAGATTTAAATTCTATTCCACCCCAACTTTAGCTCTGATACCACTTGTTGGGAATAGGGGCGCCAACAGCGAAAGCTGAACAAACACCACAGCAGAATATGAGATCAAATGATAAACACAATGCAATCACACCACACAAGCATTCAACCACAAAAGACAATATGATTTTACGTGAAAAACCCCTCAACAGGTAAAAAATCACGACATAAAATGATCCACTATGATTAACAGAAGATTACAGAGATTGATAGCCCACAAACCAAGGAAAAACAGAGATAACCCAAGCTCTCTCTCACAAAACACTCTCCCCTCTTCCAAATACACTTTGGAAACCTTGGACACCTTAGGATTACACCTAATCCTGAATTCGTGCCATATATATATAATAGCTAACCCAGAATTAGAAATGTCTTACGCAAATCCGTGCAATAGCGCAAGAAATCGCATACTGGGTAAGACTCCGCGTAACACAGCCAACCGGTCGGACCGAACAAAAAAACAATCCATGGAGTAAAAATCCCACAGAAACCAAGTGCCTCAACACTACCGGTCGGCCTCCCACTGTCCGACCGGTCATGACCGGTCGGTGACAGTCCAAGGAGCACCAATTGAAGGCTCTTCCAACAAGTGAGTCATATACAATTACATGTGAGATCACCATAATCCATAGTAAGATCATCACGGTCCATCAACTAGTTGAAAATGTCAATATTCGCTAAGAATTTAAACATATAGATAAATAAAGTGAAAGTAAGTTACCTTGTTTAATTTCTTTATTAGGCTTGATCAAGCCATATAATGCACATTTACTAACAAAATAAGATATACTTTTCAAATATTCCATAATAAAATTGATCCAGTGAGGGTGATAATCAAATTTTATCAGGGCATCTTCAAGGAATGACCATTTTATTATATCATAAGCCTTTTTAATATCATTCTTCACACACATTTATATTTTTGCATTTCTTCTTTGAGAGCGTGATAAATAATTTATGGGTGATTAAAATATTATTATGGTTGTGATATGATAAGATATATTGATTAAAATAGAGGGTTTATTAAACATCATTTGAAGCCTATTTACCAAAATCTTGAAAATTATTTTGTAACCGATATTATAAAAAATTATAAGTTTGAATTTATAAGCTTCATCAAAGTTATTAGTTTTTAAAACAAGGGTCATGTTAGCATAGTTTTGCTTTCTAAGCATGTGTTCTAATAAAAAGAAGGATTTGACCATGTTAAAGATCAAATGATCAATTGCAGACTAGCAAGATATAGAAAGAAAATTATTAGGATTTGTGAAGCTTGATCATCAGAGGTATATTGTTCATCCAACCCTCACTTTCGCAGGTCAAACTCTGTGCTGAGCTCGTTAGGGGTCACAAGGGGGCAACGCACCCTTGTTTGGGGGTTTGGAGCGTAGCCCCTGGCTTAGAGGGCAATTTTATAATCTCACATGGAATTTCATGTAAACCCTATTTCATTTGGGATAATATATATTATATCACAATATATCAGAGAGAGAGAGAGAGAGAGAGAGAGAGAGAGAGAGAGAGAGAGAGAGAGAGATCATTGTATTAAGAGTTGCTTCTTCATTTTTTACCTTTGAGCATAGTGGATTGGTGTGAATCCATGGACGTATCGAAAGAGAACTACGTAAATCTTTGTGTT
This sequence comes from Liriodendron chinense, assembly GCA_003013855.2. NCBI lineage: Eukaryota > Viridiplantae > Streptophyta > Magnoliopsida > Magnoliales > Magnoliaceae > Liriodendron > Liriodendron chinense. The sequence goes on from PVNU02002925.1 coordinate 533,880, forward strand.
ATAGTTTGCTTTTTTCTTCTTTCTTTTTATTTCGATATTGTTGTGCGTGTGGTCGAGAAGGGATCTTTCTCCCAACAAAAATATGAAATCCTTCAAGACCTAATGTCTTACGTGGGTTGATTTGCTTTAGAGCTTTGAATATTTTTAGGTTTCATGAGGTTTGATTAGTTCTTAGTTGCTTTCTTAGATAATCAAGTAAGGAATATTTTAAGTAATTTGAAAAGTTATGATGAGATTGTCATGGGCATGGGATGAACATATTTATTAGATATGGTTGTAGACACCCCACCTTTGGCTACAAAGCTGATTGAGATGGTTAAATGGATGGAGGTCCATACCCCCAAACCCTAAGCCCAAACTCAGTCCAACTCAACCTTACAAACCCCAATCCATAGCCCAACTCAAGCCTAAATCTAGTCAACTCACCCTTAAACATTAGCCCGAAAAATCATCCATAGAAAAAATCAGTAAAAAAATCCTTAAAAAGTCAACTTGGTGAGTCAACCCGCTGAGTCAAATCATCGAGTCAACTCATTAGGTCAATCCATCCCTTGTACCCAGTCAACTCACCTTGTTAGTTCATCTTTCAAATCCAGTCAACTCACCTAGTTTCAAGCCAGAGCTTCGGAGCAACTCCAAACCTCGAACCGATAGCTTTTTTGCTTCAGGTTCGGAGTCCATACGCTCCGAAGCTGAAGCAGAGCGTCTGTACTGGGGGCCACCCAAGCTTATTTACGGGAACTTTCATCCCTCGCAGCTATAAATACCCCTACCCCTTCTCATTCTCAGCATCCACTTCTCACCTCTCTAGCCCGAGAGTTCCGAGTCCATCTCCACCCCCTTTAGCCCATTCCTCCACCAAGGAGAGCCCGAGTGCGAATAGTCTAGCCTAGGTCCAGCCCAACCTGACCTTGTCCAAGCTTCTCAAGCTACCTAAGTCCTGATCTTAGCCACTCGAAGTCAATCCTTACGATACCTCCGTCCATCCAGCTACTCTTATACCAATTTCATCCCATTCGCATCTAGCATAAGTGCAACATTTAGTATTCTTCCAACCCCCGCTTATCATTCCACTACAAGCACTTGATCAGGTATTAGCGTATGCTTTGAAGCTCGCCGACTTGTTCAGAACTTACTCATAAAAAATTCTAACCTATCAAACACACATTATGCACATCGCATGAAGCACCTGTCAATTCGAGCGTATGCTCTGGGCTTGTCTATCTGATTGGAACCTGCCCATAAAAAACTCTTACTGTTCAGACCCATATATATATGCATCATATTATTCATGAGAATGTACAAAGATTAATTCAGACTTTCAAGTATTAGTTTGACTCTGTAAAGTAAAGACCGTACTTCGGTACGGGCAGAGTGGGTGCCTAACACCTTACCACCATGTAAGCATGATCCCTTACCTTGAATCTCTGACCGCATATCAAAAAGAGTCATTTTAGATGAATGAATCTTCGGATTCCCTTCTCTAACGTTTTACGGGGTCTAGTCGACTGTAGATTCGAAGTAACTGGTTAGTGGCGACTCTGCTCCTATACGAACTCATCTAAACATATCCAGTTTAACCCAACGATAATACGACAATCGAAAAAGCCCTCGAGAAAAAGACGAGCCAGTGATAAACGACGATTCTCACAACCCCTTTTCGAAAGGGAGGGTTGAGAGCACTAAAAGGCGAGGTCCACAATGGTTAACTAAAGTTAATGTTATTTTAGCTGTATTAATGGGTGTTAGTAATATTAAGATCACTACAACAAAAATAATTTTTAACAGCGTGCAATGCGTGCCATAAATGACTTTTAACGGTGTTTACATGCACATCGTCTAGTGTAATGTTGTCAATAGTCAGTATATATAGACGGCGTGCATCACCTGCCATAAAAAGTTTATAAACGTCATTAAAAGTATTAATGACATCTATTGTATGTTTTGTATGTTTTTTACATGACGCTAATGACTTTTAACGGCACGTATTGCGTGTCGTTAAATGTTATACACATCACTCATTGCACGTTGTATATGTTCGTTACATGCCACTAATGACTTTTCACGGCATTTATGTGCACATCGTTAAAAGTCATATACAGCTCGCATTGCACACTGTTAAATGAGATTTTTTCACCAAAAGGTCCGTAGTTTAGTATCTTTTTCCCTTTCACCTGTTTCTTATTTTTTAAATACCATTAAAACAACACAAGCCATCACAAATGCATACATGAAAGGTACAAATGTGCGGCAGTGGAGGTGGATATAATATCTTAATGGTAGCCAGTGGGAAGAGGGAGAACAGATTGTGCAATCCACATATCCAATGAAAGAAAGGTCAAGTCAGATTTTTACATCTCCAGAAGAAAAAAAAGTGATTGTATAAGAGATGAGAGTACCACCTTTCTCAGAGTCCAGATTCCCAAGTGACTTCTAACAGAACTAACTCATGCATACTAAACTTATCCAGCAAGATCGTAGTATTAAAATGAAAGGAAACAAAAAAGGAAAAGAAAAACAGCTCTGATGTTGTATGCGGATGAAAATCACACAATTTCTAAGCAAAAATTCATTTAAAAAAATAGGATAAATCAGTAGATTAGAAAGAAAAAAGAAAAAGAAAAAAGAAGAAGACAAAAGTAGACCAAATGACTATCCTATTAAGGTCAAGCAATCAACAAAATGTCCACAAGAAAAGAAATCACTCTATAATGAAAAAATTTGTAATCATTAAAATTCAATGCAAGAAAATCTTATTCTTATCCATGAAAGACTTTACTAATTCGAGTTACAAATGAAGGCTTCACTTCTCTAGACTTTAGGGATCCCATCTTATTCATTAGATCTTGAAAAGACGTGTGTAGGTTATGTTGTGTCTTTTTTGCTATAAACAGCCATGATCTGCAACTAAAATACTATCATAGAGATAAAATTACTTCCATACAAATATAGAGTGCAACAAAACCATTTCACAAACTTTTTCAATTTTTAAGATTTAAGGTAACAGTTCCTAAAAGTCTATAGGGAGGAAATGGGAAAAAAATGAATGCACTAATTAGATGCACAAAATAAATGCACTAATTAGCTGCACAAAATGACTTGTCTAAAATTAAATGGGCCAACTCCAACCATGAGCATCAGCAACAAAAACAATGAGTAAAGAGGATGCTATTACAAAATGCTTCATGAGAAACCCATGAAGCAAGGTCCTCATTATAAATGTGGCAAATGTATAAGATTATCAGCATCATTAATCTAGTGGGTCACTGTGTCGATTTTCATAGCTGAAAGATGGCAATAATTGGACAATTATAACCTTCAAATGTATGTAACTCTTTTCTACAGAATGCACTTTTTTCACCTCCTTTTCCAATGATCAACCCCACCTGCAAAAAAGGTAACAATAACAATGTTCGATGACCAAATTTGTCATTGTAAATGAGTAATATGAGTTATGACTCAAAACATGACCAATGTTCAGGAAAAAATAGAGGAAATATATGAGTATCTACATAGGAAGCCATTTGAAAATGAGAATTACTTAGTTTTCAGGAAGAGAGAGGTGAATCTAAAGGGAATACATGAGTATATTTCGTTGCATAACTTGAAAGTAACAGGATTTTTAAACGGCAAAAAAATTATCCATTACACATAGATACATTTTGGATTTAATTTTTATTAGCAATATTATTATAATTTCGTACGATGATACTTTACTATCTATATTTTATTTAATTGGTAGGTTTTTCAGTGTGATTATTGATAGTTTCTCACCTTAGATAACTACACGATTGTAAAATGCATGCATTGTAATCATAATTGTAAAATGCATGCCATGATGCTTCACTACTTTATTATTATAGGTGAATTCCCAATGCAAATGCTTAAGGTACAAGGATTGGGTATGAATTTCAGCAACTAGTTTGTGTAGAAAGCTTAACTAAAAATAAAAAAAATTTCATTTTAGTCCAGTTACCTTTAAGTGGATATTAGTCATCCAAAGCTCTAGGTATAGGCCTCTGCTAGTTGCTTACTGAAGGATCCAGGTAAAAAATAATATTAATTATCCTATTTATTCTTGCGAAGTAATATCAGGGCAATGATGGTGAATTTATGATGCATTCTACTGGTTCTCACATTCCGAAATAAAGACATTTATAATTATAGAAAGTTCAAAGGCCTTAAAGGAAATCTTATGTTATGTATGTTGTAACTAAAGAAACTTGATGAAAAATCAGTAGTTTAAGGAAACCCAATCTCAGATGAACACTCAAGCAAAATCATGTGACCTTCCTAAGGGCCTGAATTAGTGACTTTCCAAGGTAATGGAGCAAAAATGGGGATCGCATTTTCTTGGTGATATGATAAGCACACATGAACACTCAAGCAAAATAATTATCATGAAAGTGCCTAATTCATGTTACTTGGAGTGTGTTTCATCTTCGATTATAAGATTATTGTTAGGAGTAAGAGTAAGATGATAAATTGAAAGAAGAATAGTAAGATGACAAAGAATAAGACTTAAATCTATCAATAGTATGACAATTTTCACATCATAAAAAATCAAAATTCATTTTCAGAGCGTTTAAAATGTCAAATGATCCAAAGCATACACAATAGTTAGATTAACTTGAAAGTACCTTACTTCACAATATCAATAGTAACAAATACAGATTTTCCTTCATCTCTTGAAAAAAATACATAGAAAAGTCAAGCAATTATAAATTTGTAATGTCCATGCACAACAACACTATAGAAAAATTATTCATCTTGGCAATGGAAGAAGAAATTGTTACCCTCAAAGTTGACAGATATATATTCAAATGCCAAGTGATGCCCTATATCTGCTTTGGTCAAAATATACTCAATAATTCCAAATGACACCAACACAAAATCATTGCCACAGAGCCATAAATGTCAAATCAAATGATGAACTAGAACAGTAAAAAAATGAAAATGAACTAAAATTGAATATAACCATTCTTTGAGAAGTTACAGAACTAGTCTAAATTGGTAAATTTTGGAAAGGAATATTTGCAGAAGCATACAACGCAGGGCAGATTCATAAAGAAGGCATTTCATCACTTTGAAAAGTGTTTTCTTCAGAAGCACAACTCATTTTTTCAAATCACTGCAGTGATGATAACGACGCCCACCATTGAAACCTTCTAAGGGCCCACGATGTAACGGCCCGGTTTTCATGATTCGGGTGTTGAGCCTGAGTTCTGAAAACCCAAGTGTAAACATTCAAAAATCCACTTTACAGTATAATTTTTTTTTTCTTTTAAACTTAAAACACGTACAATGGAAGCAAATCAAGACATGTGATGTCTAATATAAATCAAACTGTACAAGTGGCGCCCATAGAGCTTATACAAATCAATTGTCTCCATATTACATTAATTAAAAAAAAAACTAAAGGAAAGAAACACTGCAACAGACTTGAGTTGCACCACCTTCCAACTTCTCATCCAAAGACACCTGCATCAACTGTTATGGTTCGATAGCGTTAAAACGCTATCATAGTGAGGTAAAAACCCTCCAAAATTACCAGGCATGATAGCAGTTAAGTAAAGACCAACTAAAGATAATATATTGCACAATAAGCAATTTATACAATTCCAAAAGAAATGACATTTAAAACAATCAAATGTAACACTTTACTCATAATATAAATACCAACAAATTATAACATTCAATCCATATATTCCAACTTATATCTCGTTTACATGAATGTATGCGTGCACATGTTCTTCAGCCTGGGGATGTACATCCAGCTGGTGAAGTTCAAACCGACAGTAACATGGCTCGTCACCAATGTTACCCGCAATGCAATGCATATCAAACCGACAGTAATGTGGCTCGTCACCAACATTACCCGCAAATGCCATGTATGTATGTTTAACCAGTTTTTATTAGTCCAATTTACAAAACAAGCAATTAAAAGCTCACGGTCACTATGGGGGGCGCACAACCCAGCATAGGCCGACGGCTCGGGCATAGCATTCCATAACACCATCCCCGACCCATGAGACGTCCGACAAAATATACTATAGTACAAATTTTATGATTCTCTATAATTAGACAATTAACGTTATATTTCGTGTGTTCCAAAGTTTCCAACAAAAGGATACTCTTCTTCATCCAAGCCACCTGAAAAACAAGTCCATTGATGGACACCAACAAGGAGATCTTTCCAACAAAAGCCACATGGCATCAAGTCCATTTAAGGACACCAACAATATAAATTTCACTAAATGGCAACAAGTCATTCTCTCAAAACACAACATATAACATTTCACAACCAATTCTCCCAATGACAACCTCAATTCATGTACAACCCATCCACTGAAATCATTTGAAACTAACCAACAAGTAAAAGTTGTATCCATTGGAATCTAAGTATGAAACAATTAATAAAAGATATTCATCACAATTTATCCAAAGCAATTATTTCAATATATATAAGAATTCAATTAACAACATGTATTTAAACAAACAATACTATATAAGAAATACTCAATTCAATTAATGGAAAACTTGAAGGGTGAGAACCTCACCTTGAAGTCCCAATGAAAGGATTCAAGTCGATTCTAATACGAAAAGGAATCCGAAAGTTGGGGAAAAAGAGATCCTACAATCAAATTAATTCCAAACTGAAGTTTATAGCCAACTTTACATCCCAATTTAACAAGGACATTATGAAATTGAAATCCAACCCACCTAGATTGAGTGACATAGCTCTCAGGTGGTGATGTTCGGAAATCTAATTCCCGACAATTCAAATAGGGAATTCTCACAATTAATTTAAATAAACCTCATTTGATTTAGGAATTTAAACTCTAAGCAATTCAACACACCTTGTTCAACTGGTTCAATGGGACTTCAACTTGGTCCAACTTGGACTCCTTTCAATCGAGAGGTTCGAACCAGCCCAAAGCAGTGGCTAGATTGCTTGAACAACTGACCACAATAATAAAGGCAATCATATTCTAACCAAAAGAACTCTATAACTCACTGAGTTATATAGATTTTACCTTGACTCAGCAATTAACACAACTTAACTCATACTTAAACAGATGGCACTAAACCACATTTCTAGAACTTGCTACTGTGGCAACAGCTGATGGACCACAATCGATAAAAAATCTTACCTGATTGGATCTGAATTTTACTATAAACTTCCCAGATCGAGTTTGTAATGGCAATGATTGAGTCAACTCGACTGAAAACTCGGCGGACCACCAACTACTCCTCTTCTTCCTTCCTTCCTTTCTTTCGCTTTATTCTTATTCTCTGATGTTGTCTGAAGAGATTTCACAGTGGCTGTTTCAAACCAAATTTGGGAGTTTAGTTGAAGAAGTCAAGGACCAACAGTTGTGGGTACCACGATCAGCAGTTTCCAATGGTTTCTAGAGTTGAGACGCTGATTCACAGCATTCCACATGGACCGCGAATCCTAGATCGATCATTGGCGATTTAACATTGCTAGAATGTCCCCCCCTGATGAACGCATCAGATTTGAAAGGGATGCCCAAATGGAGATTCTCCATTGCTGCAGCTTGATAAGGACGACGATGAAGCATCCTCCAATGGCCGACTTCAAACAAGAACTTCTTTCGATTTCTTCCTTCTGGATAGATCAGATCAGAGTCCAGGAGTTTGTGAATAATGAAAATCGAAGCTCCATGAAGGTTTTCTCAATGGCTGCGCTAGGTTTTCAAAAACGGAAAGAGAGAGAGAGAGAGAGAGAGAGAGAGAGAGAGAGAGAGAGAATTGAAAATCTCTTATATGACCACCACAATCCATGTGAAACAAAATGGACGGCTGTGATTCTCCTAAAAAAAGGCTTCTACAGTTGCTATAGATGGTTGAGATAAAAGAAAGCAAAGGCACGAGGATTGCCAGCTTGGCAGCTTCCGCTTTTGGAAACACAAGGCAAATAACTGGACTTTGGGTGAAGATTTATTTGCAATCGATGGCCCTCATCAAAGAAGACTAACATGCTTTTATAGAGACCCTAGCCCTCTACAAAGTAGACGGTTTGGATTGTCCAAAGGTGGGCCATATAAATCACAAATTTGAGAATATCATGTTGCTGGAAACACATTTTCCATTTCAACAGTCAAAGTTTGACTCCAAACTGCACACATTACGGAGCATGGAAGTGAAATCTAAGACCTAGTATTTTGATTCCACGCACGTCCAAACATAATGGACGGTCCGGATCATCCAATCTGGCTCAACAGGTGGGGCACATGGTAGCCCAAAAACGGACAGCGGTCCTCTCACCCGCTGTGGGCGGGAACTTGAAAAGAGGAAGAGGAATACTCCTCTTTTGATTTTGTTTTCGGTCAGCAAGTGTTGACCAACTTGCTTTGAACCAGTGCACGTCGTGTGCACTCCTACTATCTGCACATGCAACGTGTGTGGGGCCCACAATGATGTTTTCATAAAATCCATTGCAACTATCTGATTCAACTCATGATGTGAGGTCATGCTTCAAGAGAGAGACATATCCAAAGCTTAGGTGGGCCGCACCACATGATTTTATGCATTAAATCGACATTTCCAACAATTCAACGGTGGGATTGCTTCCAAACTTGATTTCCAATGGTTAAAATAGCCTACAGATTAGTATGACTTACGCTATTTATGGTATAATAACCATTAATACCAATTTTCATTGAATAAGCTACTAATAAAGTTAATAATATTACTAATATTATTATAATTATGATTATGATATTATTATTATTATTATTTTGATTAAAATTTATAATGGCAAAAATGTGTGCACACACCTACACATATGTGATCAAATTACAATTTTCACGGCAACACCCGCGTACCAAAAGTACGGGGTGTTACAATCTACCCCCCTTAAAACAAATTTCGTCCCCGAAATTCTGTACTTCTAAATGAATATGACCAAATAATTCATTCCAAATATCTAAATTTTTATTATTATTCCTATGAGGTAAACTTTTATATTCAAGTGTATCTGATTTGCTAAATAAACTGGGGTTTGACAACCTACCCCCCTTAAAAGAAATCTCGCCCTCGAGATTTATTTATTTATTTAAACAGTTATGTAGATGAATCATGTCATTCAAAATTCATCATGACAGTTTAACGAGAGGAAAAATGTATGAATTAAATTATACTACTTCTAAGTACTGTACATCTACCCCCCTTAAAAATTTTAGAGTTCATCAAACATGAAAGAACGGTTGTAGTAGATCTGAGCTCGATACTTTGATCTCCAACTTAAAGTTGGGCACGAATAGAGACAACTCGTTTAACTCAACTTGAATTAATTCAACTTGGCTCGACTCAAGTCCAACTCTACATCTGTCTGGCCAAGACAGTGAGTTCATTAGTATTATTTCTAAATCCTGATGAATCCGATCTTCTGCTTGATCAAGGCATTGAGTCCATTGGACATCTCCAGGATTCAGAAATTGAATCAGATCATGCATCCATTGCTTAAATATGGTTCCGCAAATCCGTGGTTCTGTATATTTTAGAGTTTCAAGAATTATCATGTAAAATTTAATTTCCATAATACCAAGTACCCAAGTCATGAAGAATAGACCATATTTGGCCAAACCTAAGTTAAACTTGAGCTTATATGTACTTAATTATGAGATGTGAAAATGAAAGTCTTGCACTTAATTTCTTTCTTTCTTTTTTTTTATTATTTTTTTTTTTTTTTTTTTTTTTAAATGTTCCTGAAATCTAACACTTAAGTTTCTACTTATGTAAGACATCACAACAAACATTAAAAATAGTCTTCTTCATTTAATTAAGGTCTTCTCCCGATAAAATCAGGTTTCGATCTTGTGACCTGTGGGTTATGGGCCCACAATTGCGTAACTACAATTGTTTTCTATTTTGTTGAGAATTGTAACATCATTTCTTTTCTTTTCTTTTCTTTTTTTTTTCTTTTTCTTTTTTTTTTTTTTTTAACTAAGAAGAGTTCCAAGAAAAGTCAACCTCCATATTGTTGAAAGTCATCATTTAGGGGTCTAATTCAAAGAATGTTCTTGTTTGCAATTTCATGTACATACTGGTGGGAAATAATTCTCCCACGGGACCTACGTTTAGTTTCTAGTTTGATGGCTATCCTGATATTTCTCAAGGAGCCTAAATGTAGGTCTCTAATTCACAATTCACCCTGAAAACTAATGGAAATTCACCTGAATTGAAGTTTCTAGTTTCCAACAACCTAAATTCAAGTATCTAATTTCAACATCTTAACTGGAGACATTTGATTTGTATAAGTTCATCCTCACACCAGGTTTCATTTATCAAAATTTCTATCTCTGATACCATCTTGTAACGCCCCGGTTTTCATGATTCGAGTGTTGAGCCCGAGTTCTGAAAACCCAAGTGTAAACATTCAAAAATCCACTTTACAGTATAATTTTTTTTTTCTTTTAAACTTAAAACACGTACAATGGAAGCAAATCAAGACATGTGATGTCTAATATAAATCAAACTGTACAAGTGGCGCCCATAGAGCTTATACAAATCAATTGTCTCCATATTACATTAATTAAAAAAAAAAACTAAAGGAAAGAAACACTGCAACAAACTTGAGTTGCACCACCTTCCAACTTCTCATCCAAAGACACCTACATCAACTGTTATGGTTCGATAGCGTTAAAGCGCTATCATAGTGAGGTAAAAACCCTCCAAAATTACCAGGCATGATAGCAGTTAAGTAAAGACCAACTAAAGATAATATATTGCACAATAAGCAATTTATACAATTCCAAAAGAAATGACATTTAAAACAATCAAATGTAACACTTTACTCATAATATAAATACCAACAAATTATAACATTCAATCCATATATTCCAACTTATATCTCGTTTACATGAATGTATGCGTGCACATGTTCTTCAGCCTGGGGATGTACATCCAGCTGGTGAAGTTCAAACCGACAGTAACATGGCTCGTCACCAATGTTACCCGCAATGCAATCCATATCAAACCGACAGTAATGTGGCTCGTCACCAACATTACCCGCAAATGCCATGTATGTATGTTTAACCAGTTTTTATTAGTCCAATTTACAAAACAAGCAATTAAAAGCTCACGGTCACTATGGGGGGCGCACAACCCAGCATAGGCCGACGGCTCGGGCATAGCATCCCATAACACCATCCCCGGCCCATGAGACGTCCGACAAAATATACTATAGTACAAATTTTATGATTCTCTATAATTAGACAATTAACGTTATATTTCGTGTGTTCCAAAGTTTCCAACAAAAGGATACTCTTCTTCATCCAAGCCACCTGAAAAACAAGTCCATTGATGGACACCAACAAGGAGATCTTTCCAACAAAAGCCACATGGCATCAAGTCCATTTAAGGACACCAACAATATAAATTTCACTAAATGGCAACAAGTCATTCTCTCAAAACACAACATATAACATTTCACAACCAATTCTCCCAATGACAACCTCAATTCATGTACAACCCATCCACTGAAATCATTTGAAACTAACCAACAAGTAAAAGTTGTATCCATTGGAATCTAAGTATGAAACAATTAATAAAAGATATTCATCACAATTTATCCAAAGCAATTATTTCAATATATATAAGAATTCAATTAACAACATGTATTTAAACAAACAATACTATATAAGAAATACTCAATTCAATTAATGGAAAACTTGAAGGGTGAGAACCTCACCTTGAAGTCCCAATGAAAGGATTCAAGTCGATTCTAATACGAAAAGGAATCCGAAAGTTGGGGAAAAAGAGATCCTACAATCAAATTAATTCCAAACTGAAGTTTATAGCCAACTTTACATCCCAATTTAACAAGGACATTATGAAATTGAAATCCAACCCACCTAGATTGAGTGACATAGCTCTCAGGTGGTGATGTTCGGAAATCTAATTCCCGACAATTCAAATAGGGAATTCTCACAATTAATTTAAATAAACCTCATTTGATTTAGGAATTTAAACTCTAAGCAATTCAACACACCTTGTTCAACTGGTTCAATGGGACTTCGACTTGGTCCAACTTGGACTCCTTTCAATCGAGAGGTTCGAACCAGCCCAAAGCAGTGGCTAGATTGCTTGAACAACTGACCACAATAATAAAGGCAATCATATTCTAACCAAAAGAACTCTATAACTCACTGAGTTATATAGATTTTACCTTGACTCAGCAATTAACACAACTTAACTCATACTTAAACAGATGGCACTAAACCACATTTCTAGAACTCGCTACTGTGGCAACAGCTGATGGACCACAATCGATAAAAAATCTTACCTGATTGGATCTGAATTTTACTATAAACTTCCCAGATCGAGTTTGTAATGGCAATGATTGAGTCAACTCGACTGAAAACTCGGCGGACCACCAACTACTCCTCTTCTTCCTTCCTTCCTTTCTTTCGCTTTATTCTTATTCTCTGATGCTGTCTGAAGAGATTTCACAGTGGCTGTTTCAAACCAAATTTGGGAGTTTAGTTGAAGAAGTCAAGGACCAACAGTCGTGGGTACCACGATCAGCAGTTTCCAATGGTTTCTAGAGTTGAGACGCTGATTCACAGCATTCCACATGGACCGCGAATCCTAGATCGATCATTGGCGATTTAACATTGCTAGAATGTCCCCCCCTGATGAACGCATCAGATCTGAAAGGGATGCCCAAATGGAGATTCTCCATTGCTGCAGCTTGATAAGGACGACGATGAAGCATCCTCCAATGGCCGACTTCAAACAAGAACTTCTTTCGATTTCTTCCTTCTGGATAGATCAGATCAGAGTCCAGGAGTTTGTGAATAATGAAAATCGAAGCTCCATGAAGGTTTTCTCAATGGCTGCGCTAGGTTTTCAAAAACGGAAAGAGAGAGAGAGAGAGAGAGAGAGAGAGAGAGAGAGAGAGAGAATTGAAAATCTCTTATATGACCACCACAATCCATGTGAAACAAAATGGACGGCTGTGATTCTCCTAAAAAAAGGCTTCTACAGTTGCTATAGATGGTTGAGATAAAAGAAAGCAAAGGCACGAGGATTGCCAGCTTGGCAGCTTCCGCTTTTGGAAACACAAGGCAAATAACTGGACTTTGGGTGAAGATTTATTTGCAATCGATGGCCCTCATCAAAGAAGACTAACATGCTTTTATAGAGACCCTAGCCCTCTACAAAGTAGACGGTTTGGATTGTCCAAAGGTGGGCCATATAAATCACAAATTTGAGAATATCATGTTGCTGGAAACACATTTTCCATTTCAACAGTCAAAGTTTGACTCCAAACTGCACACATTACGGAGCATGGAAGTGAAATCTAAGACCTAGTATTTTGATTCCACGCACGTCCAAACATAATGGACGGTCCGGATCATCCAATCTGGCTCAACAGGTGGGGCACATGGTAGCCCAAAAACGGACAGCGGTCCTCTCACCCGCTGTGGGCGGGAACTTGAAAAGAGGAAGAGGAATACTCCTCTTTTGATTTTGTTTTCGGTCAGCAAGTGTTGACCAACTTGCTTTGAACCAGTGCACGTCGTGTGCACTCCTACTATCTGCACATGCAACGTGTGTGGGGCCCACAATGATGTTTTCATAAAATCCATTGCAACTATCTGATTCAACTCATGATGTGAGGTCATGCTTCAAGAGAGAGACATATCCAAAGCTTAGGTGGGCCGCACCACATGATTTTATGCATTAAATCGACATTTCCAACAATTCAACGGTGGGATTGCTTCCAAACTTGATTTCCAATGGTTAAAATAGCCTACAGATTAGTATGACTTACGCTATTTATGGTATAATAACCATTAATACCAATTTTCATTGAATAAGCTACTAATAAAGTTAATAATATTACTAATATTATTATAATTATGATTATGATATTATTATTATTATTATTTTGATTAAAATTTATAATGGCAAAAATGTGTGCACACACCTACACATATGTGATCAAATTACAATTTTCACGGCAACACCCGCGTACCAAAAGTACGGGGTGTTACACACGATGACTTATATTTTCCATCCAACCTGTTCATTAGGTCATAAAAATCTAAATGAATGGATAAAATAAATTTCAGCTTGATCCAAAACCTCTGCGGCCCCCAAAAGTTTTTCAATGGGAAATGTTCAATCCCCACTGTGTGGTTCACTTAAGCATTAGCCCAATATTTGGGCCATCATATTAAAATGATCTATTAAAATGGATGAACAGAGTGGATAGAACAGATACATCATTTTTGGCCCCACAAAGCCCAGACATATTACGTCAGAAGGGTAAGATGCAACTTCCCGGCAATCGACGTTGTTCTCTTGCGTCGTAAATACGCTACATGTGCCATATGACACATGTGGTGCATGCACACATGAATTTTATTCTATACACATGTGGGATACAAAGCTCCATTTATAAATACCGAGCAAATTCTTCATCCAAATCTCTCTCTCTCTCTCTCTCTCTCTCGATCTATTGCCCTCGATCATTCATCTTCATTACTCTCTCTCTCTCTCTCTCTCTCTCTCTCTCTCTCTCTCTCTCTCTCTCTCTCTCATTCATCTTCATCAAGGACTCAAGGAGAAGTAATGATGCAGAAGCTAAAAGTCCCTCGATCCTGGCTATCACTTTGTCCCGAGCAATGCCAAATTGTTGCTGCACTATCTCAAGAATAAGAATCTGAGTCGCCCACTCCCTATCGATATAATTTCAAATTGTAGTATCTACGAGTTAAATTCTAACAATATTATACGTAAGTGAAAGAGATCATTCAATCCTTTATCTTGTTTACCTTTATTTGGCGATGACCTTCTTTAAATTTTGGTTGATCCAACAAACTTAAGAGGTGGTGGGCTTTCATATTTCTTCAACTCTCACCTTTTTTGAAAAAAGAAAAAAGAGTTGACATGTTTTTATTTTTTAGGTAATTTTGGTGTTGGAATGGAAAAAGAAATGTACTTTTTCACACAGAGGGAACGTAAACTTGAGTTCTGAATCCAATAAACAATTATACGACAATCCACAACCATAATCGCATCCGCATGACATCAATGCCCAAGTCCATATCAAATCATCACATCACTGAAAATCACCGGGGTCATTCCCATGCATCCAATGCTATGAATAAGACCTTGCATACCCGTCACGTCAGCGAGGTCGTGAGACACCCACTTGGCCCGACAATAGTAAATCGCATTCACACTTCTTCTCGCTGATGGGTCTTATTTATCCCTATACATGCCTCAACTCTTAATCAGGTTGAACCCACCTCTTCTCACTCAACCTTGTCAATGGGAGTCAAACGCACTATAACTCATGTTATCCACTCGGCTCGACAGTGAAGCATCACTAGGTACCATCGGGGTTTAGGAACTCTTAACCCATAAAGCCATTTCTTCTTCAACTATTTCACATTTTCAGTGTTCTGCAACACTGTATGTATATGGGGCATCCAAATCATAAGCCATAATCACATTTGTAATATCCATCCCATACAACCATGAATATAATTGTGCTGCCCAAATCTACATCTCCATATCTCACCAATATGTTCATGTGAATGCTAAGGGTATGCATGGCAGCATGCATGCATGTACAATGTATCACACACATCAAATGTACCATGCCTATGATGCATGTTCATGAGTGGATTCTTAACTAAGTAGCCCCTTGGCTAAAATCATGTTCGTGTTTAATCATTAGTCATGTAGACCAACATATGCCATTATCGACTATCAAGTGATCATGGCCCAATGGCTAATTTCATGTACATAAGTAATTCATATCGTATGCATGCATGTGATTACGTCACGATCAATACAGCAAACATAGTATGCCACACTTCATGATGCATTTATGAGAATGATCGCATCAATATGTCTTAATTAAATGTAATCCATAATCATCAACACCATTACCATCATCCATAAATATCATTTATTATCATAATCACATGTACCATTAGTATTCACAATCACACCTTATTCATCGCCAGACGAGTATTCATATAGCGGCTTTGGCCTGATTTTAGGCCCAATATAAATGGCTCGATTTAATGGACTCCACATATATCACTCGAGAATGGTTGTGGATTTTTATAAGTACCATAATTGGCTCATTCATGAGCCTATAACCATATTTGTACATCAAGCGAGCCTCACATGATGGGCGGTTGTAGTGATATACAATACATATGACGAGTGAGGCACATGACGAACTGCATGGATACATACTCTTCATGTATCAAGTAAACCGCTAATAGGTTGGATTGCAAATAATCTTCATGGTGGGTCCACAAAAGTTTGGACGATGCGGGTAACACTCATACGTCACAGCAGGCTAAAACATAGACAGTTCGAATATGCAATGTATGCATCAAGGTAGGCTACAGTTAGACGATATAGATATACGACATATACATCAAGGTAGTGACCAAAATGGGCCCCACATTATGATCAATGGAATGGCAAATAAATATTGTAGTAGGCCTTAAGAAGGTTTCAACAGTGGGTGGACAATATACATTATAATGGGTCTTACGAGATTTTTAATAGTGGATGTTCAATTCACGCGATTCCCTGTAGCGTGGTCCACTTGAGATTCAGATCTGCCTTATTTTTTTAGAGGGCCCTTAGCCCAATCAGTGGGTCTTACACGTGCCTAATTGGGGCATGCCATTAGATCAGGCGACAAATAAACTTTTTAGTGGCCCTTAGGAAGGTTTTGACGATAAGCATTCAATTTTCATTGTTCTTGCATTTAGCGCACCTGCGATTTGGATCCTCTTGCTGTTTTTGGTGTGGCCCACCTAAAATGAGCTCGTAGGATGGAATAGATGGTGTAGATCTAACATATACATCTTATTGCGGTCCATGACGGGTCCCACAGCCCTCTACAGTAAGGGAGGCTGGGCTGAGGCATCCTTTTGAGGGTCTAGAGAAGATCCTATATCCTTTGTTGTTTTTTTATTTGTTGTATTTTTTCTATTTAGATTGTATATATATATAATCTAAATAGAAAAAATACAACAAATAAAAAAACAGCAACCCTTGTTTCTACTATGTGGGGAGGGTATTACAATGGCCCCCAAGAAGGTTTTAACGGTTAGTGTTCGATCATCCTGCTTCTACCATGTGGCCCACCCAGCCCTTGAATCGGCCCCAGTTTTGGACTAATCCCATAAAATGATCTGAAAAAACAGATGTACAACCTGAATAAAAATACTACATGGTGAGCCCACATAGAGTTCTCAATGGTAAGTGTTTTCTATATTAGTGGCCCATCTAAGATCTGAATCTGTCTCTTTTTTTTTTTTTTTCTCATGGCCTAAAATGATCGGAAAAAACATAGATGGAGGGCATGGATTAATACATGCATCATGGTGGGCCATCACAATGGACCACACCTTTTCCATTAAAAGTAGTACCAACTGTTGTAATATGTTATTTTTTTAATCATATTATACACACATGTGTGTGTGTTGAACTCCAAAGTGGACCCTACATGGTGGACGATGTGGTGCATAACCATCAAGATGGGCTCCGCGTTTTGGTTCAAGCTGATTTTTGTACTTTCCCTCCATCCAAGTATATGTGGCCATATGAATGGTTAGATCACTCTCAAACATCACGATGGGGCCCACCGTCAATGGGTCCTATATCATCATCACATAATGTTCATCATCAATCATTCAATCATCATAAAAGAAAATAAAAGAGAAAGTGGAGGATGATGTACTCACTTTGATTTACGAGATGGATGGCTTGAATATCCTTAATGGATAGTCCACCACCCCTCTCTCTCTCTCTCTCTCTCTCTCTCCAGCAATGGATGGAGTTAGAAAGGATTGGACACTTATATGCCAAAATTATGTTCGGGGTAGTTATGTATATAGAAATGGGATGTGATTAGGGGGAGGTTTTTAGATTAGGGTCTAGGCAGAAGCACCCCCTTAATTGAAGGCTGATTTGTCTCACCAAATTTTAGCTTAAGAGTGTTAACGATACTCTAATTATACATAAGATGTTTTTCTTAAAAAGTAGGGGGACAAAATACTTAGGCTCCTTTAAATCTAGAAAAAAGATTACTTGACTTTGGTGCATGTAATTTATTAGCCTTAATCTTATATCTCTTTTTTAAGTTAATTAATCACACTTTATAGGGTCTTAATTGTTCTTAAATTAAGCCTAATTATTTCTATAAAAGGTGTGTTGGCAACTTTACCTTAATTTAAGGAATTTTGTTGACTTTTAATTCTTACCAGTTTATTAAGCTAACCAATGATGCTTTTATACCATTTAATCCATGAATTAAGGTTATTAAGTAATAATCACTTTCTAAAAGAGACTAGGTGACTAGCTCTTCTTATCTCAAAGAAAATCATTGAATTTTATGAAAAAGTTAACATCACTTTTATTAAGGGTTAATAATGATAGATTAATTTAGCTTAGGTTCATATTAAGGTAGCATTAGGACTTAATAAAAATGACTTCATTAAGTTATGAATGTTTTAAAAAAATGATAGAATTTTGGCACTATAGGAATTTTAAGGCTCCTTACGCTCATAAATGTTAATTGTTCTTTTCGTGATAACTAGAGTTCAAGTGTACACATTGACGTGTGAGGGGTATCATTGGATTTATAGCAATGGCGTGTCGCGTTAGTATATGTTTTTTGTTCTTTTAATTCTGTTCTCTCGGGCGAGTACTTGCGCGCTCAATACAGATCCTGCCGGAAATGTCAGATGATCCGTGGAAGGTAACGGAGGTTTACGGATCAGGTAGGTTCAGGTTGTGGGTATTATACCGGATATCACACACATGCGCTTGGAATGGCATGGGAAGATATGGGGCCTTAAATTCTACCTAAGACATTCTCGTACAGAACTTGTAGAAGGGTAATTTTAGAGAGGAGAGTAATTCACCCTTAATCTCAAAGATATCCTTGCAATCATTAAAGCTTTGCACTTAAAATATGTTTTCAAGCAGATAAGCTTATGGATGTAGGATATTCAGATGCAATTTTGTTGGGGGACGTTCATGACAAATCCACTTCGTCCATATATTTTAAAAGACAATGATAGGACAGGAGCGTAAAAATCAGGTCGGATCCAAAACTCAGGTACGTCTGGCGGTGACGAAAGTTTTGTACCAGGATGATATTTATGTCTACAGTTTATCTGAATGGTAATAATCCTATGAACGGTTTGGATGGCATATAAACATAGCGGTCAACTCCAGGAAGGTTTCAACGGTGGAACGTTTCCGTTCTCACTGTTTTGTGTGGTATAGCCCACCTGAGTTTTGGATCCGCCTCATTTTTAGGCTCCTGTCCTACAGTGGTCTTTTAAAACAGATGGACGAAGTGGATTTCTCACTAACATCTCTGAGCCCCCACACAGCCCCAGGCACAGAGATATCTCTGTGCCCGGGGTCACAGGCAATCCGCTCCCTGTACTAACTGATCGACATAAATGCAAGTCTTCTGTTTAAGTACGACAACAGGCAGAACCCATCTGATCCAAACCATTGATCTGTTGTATCCATAGGTGGACCAAGTAATCCTTTAAGATCTCCACCAGTAGAAAATATGAACCTCTGGATTCGTTGCCTATAGGTAGAGAGTGAAGAATGTAAATACAACGACGGTCCTCATTCAACCAAAAGAGATCCTAGAGATTTTTGGGGCACTCTCAATCAAGGGGAAACTCAAGAAACCAATGGTCTGGATTACCTATGTAATCACATCAATGGGACCTATGGATCTGTAAGAGATGAGGAAGTATACAATCTTGTTAGGCCCATGCCCAACAAGCCCAACCCCAAAAACATTGTTTAGGCTCAGTCAAACCCGAAAACTGATGAGTAAATTCTTATTTCCCACTTGGGAATGCTCCTAGCCATCCATCAAGTGGGGCACACATGTATAAAGAAATAGATATTTAAATGAGAAATGATCAAGTGGGCTAAGCATATGGAAACCTTTAATTCACATCATGTATCTAACCGTCTATTAAATCTATTCAAGTCTTCTTCTGCTACATTGGAAAAAAATCATAATAATCGGATGATTTAAAACCGAGCATTTAGTGGCATGAATAAATGGACGAACAAGATCATTCATAGAAGATCAATCCAGTCACGAATGTTTAGAACCATCCAATTATTGCGATGTCACATAATAGTGAAAGAACAGTGGACTGGACATGATGGACGGTCCAGATAGATGATGCTAGCTCTAGGGCTGTAGATGGGTCAGCGGACCGATGGGGTACCCAGACCTAACCCATTTAGACCTGACCCATTGTTAAATGGTACGGGTCTAGGTCCAAGAACAGACCTAGTTGCGAAATGGGTCTGGATCTGGTTTCCTTTATATTAGGCCCGACCCGACCCGACCCGACCCGACCCAAACCCATTTAGTAAGTGGGCGGGTTTGGTCTATGTCGCAAGGGACTCATCTAGACCCAATTTTAAACCTTGTAAAAATGCTTGCATAGTAAATCCAGACCCAAATTCATTAGACCCAACCCATTTATAAATGGGTATTGGTGGATCTCCTTCTACCAGACCCTAACCTATTCATAAATGGGTCTAATGGGTTAAATCAGACTTGACCCAAACCCGCCCATTTAGTAAAAGAGTCTGGGTTTAAAATTTAGACCCAAATCCATTTATTAAATGGGCAGGTCTAGTTTTGGCTAAAGCCTCTCCAAACCCAACCATTTACAGCCGCAGCTGGTTCCAACAATCTTGGCAATGAATGTGCCAGGCTGGCCCGCTGGGCATTTTCATGAATATCATCATGGGCCGGGCTCAGGCCTTCTTGTTTTTGCCCAACATGGGCTCAGTTGGGGCCTAGGTTTGACCTTGTGGGCGGGCTTGGACAGCCCTCTCCACCAACGTACCATCCTTGATATCCACATGATCATTGCATGAAATGATTGCACCCATCAAATGAAGAAGATCCTAATATCAGGTGAACCATACTATAGGAAACAATGGTGATTTTATGTCCTGATATTAAAAACTTGCTGGGCCCCACCGTAGTCTTTATTTGCCATCCAACGTATAGATAAGGTCAGATAAACCTGGATGAAGGGAGAAAACAAATATCAGCTTATTCAAAATCTACGTGGTCTATTAATAGCCAATCACCACTATTTCCTATGGTATGGTTCACCTTAGAATTGGATATGCTTCATTTTTGGGTTGTTGCCGTAAAATGATATGGCAAAATGGATGAACGGCATGGATATAGAATACATACATCAAGGTGGGCCCTAAAGTAAAGGCTGCACCATCTTGTGTGAGGTGGATCACACGTGGGAATTGATATACTACTGTACGGCATGTCATATTACAGTGTGGTATGTGTTCACCAATAACACGACAGCCCTTGTCGACAATGGAAAAGAGAGAATAAAAATCTCGAGCTGATACCATTCCCGCTCAAGAATCTTCTGCAACGGTTGCTTTAGACAACATGTACAACACTATGAAGCATCCATTGGAGCCCACCATGTTAAACATGTAGCATCCATTCTATCCATGATCATAAGGAAATGAAGTGAAGCTATGAAGATCAGTCTGATCAAGAACTCAAGTGGGCCAATACTGCATGAACTTAAAAGAGGTTTTAAAGATGGATATTGATCATGTTTGGAAATACCATGGTTTTTCACTGTTCAATTTTTCATGTTTGGAAGCAAATTTTTCCTTTGATAAAACATTATATTGTATTCACTGAAATTAGTGTTTGGTGCACTATGGAATTGTAATCAATGGATCAGATTTCACAACTAATGATGGTCACCTATATGCACATGCAACTTAGATTAATCCAATCCTACATGCCTATATATTGTTTTCAAACATTAGATGGAATTTACATCCCACCAAATATAATTCAATACCAACTAATGTTATGTTCCAAACAAGCCCTAAGCTAGATGTGTAGAACAATAACGACTTGTGTCTCGCCTGCTAGTCCAACCGGAAGATGCCTAGACGTTTCAATAGTAGGTCTCAGGCTCAAAATGCTAAGGAGACACACTAACCCCATCAGTGGGTGGGTGCATTGTGTGACTAACCATGTGGGTGCACCGTGACGCTAACTGGGTGTGCGCCTTGCACGACTAAAAAAAAAACAAGGATGGATTGCCCACAATAGGTTTTTCGTGCCGGGGGTGTATATTTTATCAAGCTGGTTCATTGAGTGTTAAGGAGGAAGTGGCATTAGATGTAAAAGTCAAGTGGGCGACATTTTCCCAACTTAGAAGTTTTAGGCACAGCTTTATATTGCTTTCATTGATATGACATACATAAGCTTTTTTATCAGGCTGAACATAAGGACCTTTTCATAAGCTTTTTTCATCGACTAGCATAACTTTATCATACATGGCAGACAATTTCCTTTGGACAAGGGAAATGATAAGGTACTAGATTTTTTCATAGAGTAAAACCGTCCATTAGATGTTCAGTATCCAGCAAGTTCGGCCTTTCAAGTCAGTGCAATTTTCAGGTTATGACCCATCTATGTTATGGTCCCTGTTTTGGGCGGTTTTGATTGAGGAACATGAATACCACGTCTACATCTGCTGATTGCATGTGTATGGATCATCACACTGTCAGAGTATAAATGTTTTACACTCCCCCAAAAAAAAAATCAACGGTGGTTGCTCCGAAGAAAATCATTGGTAGTTTTCGTTGAAATCATAAAATTTTCCGAAGAAAATGCTTGAAAGTTTGATGCACTGGCAGATTCTTACTACCCATAGACATCCACATAAATACCGTATATGTAGCACATATGTATCTTAATCTAAGCCAATACAAATAGTGGGCCCCACATCAGATTGGTCCTAACTGAGAAATTAATCTGAAGAGATAATCCTACCAATTCCTGTAATGGCCATAAAATAGATGGTTAAATAAAAAAAAAGTCAGAGAGGTCTAAATTCAAAAAAAAAAAAAAAATATATATATATATATATATATATATATATATATATATATATATATATATATACATATATATATATATATGTTCATTGCTCAGAGGTATTGATTCTCCAGATGACGTGCTTTGGGGGTTATGTCCCATCTAGAGTGAGGCCCGATGCGGACGGTCTGATTTTAGGTAAATGCGTGTGCCTTGTGCACCGTGACCGTTCGTTGCGTGTGGACAGTAAGAGCGGTTGTGGTTTGTTGGAAGGAGAACTAACCACTGCAACCTGTGGCACCGTACCATCTTTCCGGTCATCAATCTGTGGTACCGTACTATCTTCCGGTCATTGTGTCCGCACGCTCTTATCGTGCGGAGTAAACTCTCTTGGGCCCACCTAGAATGTATGTGCTTTATCTTTTTGTTCCATATGTTTTTATGGCTCATTTTAGGAGTTGAGCCCAAAATTTAAGCATATCCAAATCTCAAGTGGACCATGCCACATG
Source organism: Liriodendron chinense (assembly GCA_003013855.2). Classification (NCBI taxonomy): domain Eukaryota; kingdom Viridiplantae; phylum Streptophyta; class Magnoliopsida; order Magnoliales; family Magnoliaceae; genus Liriodendron; species Liriodendron chinense. The sequence continues at coordinate 557,352 of PVNU02002925.1, forward strand.
AAACCGTGGGTGTTATAGTCAAAATAGTGGTGATCGTATATTCTCACGATGTCCTGATACTGCGAGCAGCTTTATTCGACTCTCGAGATCATCTGCTCGCGTCTCGCATATTAGATAAATACGGAACACGGTTACCAAGTCTTCAAGCCCTTATGGTCAATAGTCGAATATTACAAGGTGGGAAATATCCTTCTCGACCTGCGAGCAGTCCTGCTCGCAAGTCGTTAAAAGGCGTCACATCTCAATATGCGAGCACCTGGTCTCGTGAGCATCTTCCGACGTGCGAGTAGCTTTTACTGATGATCAGCGATGACATCCCTTAGCCTCTAGTACCAACAGCCCGTATAGACCGATTTTGGGCTTATCTTCGTCTATGGCTTCGCGTCTCAAGGGATCGTTATCAAGGAACGTAATTGATTTGGTGAGTAATTGGATTAGATTATTCCTTTATCTGAGGATAAGTAGGATAAACACCTTATCCCATGAAATCAGTAGATGATCTCGGTACCTTACGTATCAGAGTGGGACATTCGGATCTATATAAATAGATGGTTTTTATCAATAAGAAGGTACACAATATTCAATCTCTAGCCCCCACCGTTTATTTTGTTCTCTTTTCAACTTCACCCTATCTAACTTAAGCATCGGAGGGCCAATGGCTGGATGCCGGCCACCCTTAGTTACTTTCTGTCTCCTTTCAGGTCCAAGGAGGAAATCACTTGGAGAGAAGGTGAACATCCGGAGGACCCTATTACAAAATTCAACGTAAACAGTTTGGCGCCGTCTGTGGGAACGATTTGATCATCATAGTCAATCGTTCTTACTACTGATCAAAATCCTTCCACCATACCTCATAAAAAGACTGTTCATCCTTCCACATCAAGGCAGACATTACCTCTGCCTGACGTTACGGAATCAATACCTGTTCCTCAAACCACTTCAATAAACATCCCTCAAGGAGCTCCAAACGTGCCATCAGCGAACCCGTTATTTGAGGTTTCCGGAAGTTAAGAAGACATCATGCGTTTCCTCGAAAATACCCTTCTAACCCTCAACGCCGGAGTTCAAGCCCTATCTAATCGGCTTGATCAGCATTTCCTGGAGCCACAGAGACAACCTTCCGAAGGGTTGCCACCGCAACTCATACTAGTGGCTTCCAGACATTCTGTGGACGAGCCACAGGTCCAACCAAATCATCCTCCAGCAAATCAAACGCCGCTTGGCAACCAACCCCCTGTGCTACCTCCACATTCCATACATTCTAGTGCTTCTCGTGAACATCAATCTCAGGGGTCCACAGTCGAAACGTCAGGTTATACTTTACTATGGGAAGGAGACCTCAAGAGAATCCATGATCGTTTTGATGTCATGAAGCAGCGATATCAAGCAAATCAAGCATCAGTTGTGGTGGCATCGATACATCGATCCGAGTCTCCTTTCACCAACGAGGTCATGGGAGCACCTTTACCTAAAAAATATCGTACACCTATCATCACTCCATATACAGGTATAGGCGATCCTCTTGAACACTTGGAAACTTATAGGTCTCTTATGGAGCTGGAGGGACATGGGTCGGAAATCATGTGTAGAGCTTTTTCCCTAACCTTAAAGGAAGCAGCTCGTACGTGGTTCCGGGGGCTGAAGCCTCGATCTATCAGCTCTTTTTCACAATTATCGGAGCTTTTCCTTTCTCAATTCATGGGAACATCCGCACCAAGAAGCCAGCGTCCCACCTAATGGATTTGAAACAGCAGCATGGGGAGACGATAAAGGAGTTCACAGTACGGTTCACTGCCGAAGCCGTCCAAACTGAAGGATATACCAAAGAAAAAGGCCTCACCGCCCTCATAGCCGGAATTACGAGCGAAAAATTCAGATTTGCCTTAGATAAAAACCCTCCAAAAACCATGGCAGAATTCCAAGCTAAAGCTCAGAAGTACATCAATGTAGAAGAAGTTGCTCTGGCACGTCATGGTATATAGGGTAAGAAGCGCAAGCCGGAGGAAATCTCGTCCCCAGATAAAAAATATCGACATGATCGACGGGACCGCTCTCCCAAGAAGGCTTATTCTGGTAAATATCATAACTACACTCCTCTCAACCGATCCCATGAAAAGGTGTTAATGGAGATTAAACATAAACCATATGTAAAATGGCCGGCCAAGATCAAATCTGATCCTGAAAAGAGAGATAAGGGCAAGTTTTGTTACTTCCACAAAGATCATGGGCATAGAACCCAAGACTGCATATCTCTGCGAGATCATATCGAAGCTCTTATTCGAAAGGGCCATCTCCAAGATTATGTTGCTCGTCAAGGTCAATCACCAGAAAGGGTAAAAGTCTCACCTCACCAGAAGAAGTCGCCTCACCATCATACTTCACAAGAAGACCTTGAACCTACTGGCGAAATTCGCACCATCGTCGGGGGACCAGCTTGCGGTGGCGATTCTCAAGCTTCAAGAAAAGCATACACTCGTAAGGCGTCCAAGAAGCCCCAGCATATCTACTGGCTGGAACAGATGCCCAACGCGTCAAAAACCAGTCATCCTCCAATTTCCTTCTCCCTCGAAGATGTAGAGGGAATTCACTTCCCTCACGAAGACTCCATCGTAGTCGCACTAAAGGTATCAAACAATTTGACTCATTGTATTATGGTGGATACAAGTAGCTCTGCTGATATTCTATACCTGGAGGCTTTCAACAAAATGACACTCGCCAGAAGCCTACTCAAGCCAGTCTCAACTCCCCTCATCGGCTTCAAGGGCGAAGTGGTGACACCTGAAGGAAGCATTGACCTTCCAGTCACCTTTGGGGAAAGTCCAGCGAAGACGACTATCTTCATAAATTTCCTCGTGGTGGACCGAAGATCAGCATACAACGTCATTTTGGGGCAGCCATTTCTTAATAAGGTTGGGGCAGCTTTACATCCTTTGTATTTGTGCATCAAATTTCCTACCCCGAATGGTGTTGGGGTTGTACGAGGAAACCAAAAAGAGGCCCGGTCTTGTTATGAGATAGCCCTACAAGATCGAAAGAAAGCATAAGCGACAAGCGACACCGGTTATGATGGTAGCACAAGGTTCATCCAACTCCCCAACGGATACCTCGTTGGACCCGAGAGAGGATGCTCTCCAATCAGGAACTCCCGAGGAAGAGACAGTAGCGATTCCTTTAAATGAAGATGACCCATCCAAAGTTGTTTGTGTGGGATCCTCTTTGAGGAACGTCTTTCGAGCAGATTTGATTTGCCTCCTTACTGAATATCAAGATGTGTTTTCCTGGTCTCACCAAGACATGCCTGGCATTGATCCTAGTGTCATCGCACACCGTCTGAACATCGACCCGAAATATAAACCCGTCCACCAGCGTCGACGTGCCTTCACTGCAGAAAGGCAAATGACGATTAAAGCCGAAGTCGAGAAGCTGCTTACGGTCAATTTCATAAAAGAAGTTGACTACCCAGAATGGGTCGCGAATGTAGTTCTCGTTCGCAAATCTAATGGCAAATGGAGAATGTGTGTCGATTATTCGGATTTGAACAAAGCGTGCCCCAAAGATAACTCCCCGACCCCGCGAATCGACCAGTTGGTTGATTCGACAGCTGTGCATGCTATGCTCAGTTTTATGGACGCTTATTCTGGTTATAACCAGATTATGATGCATCCGCCCGATAGCCAACATACTGCCTTCATCACTGATCGAGGTCTATATTGCTACCAGGTAATGCCATTTGGTCTTAAAAATGCAGGGGCCACCTATCAGCGTCTCGTCAATAAGATATTCGCCGCGCAAATTGGCAAGAATATGGAAGTCTATGTTGATGACATGCTCGTGAAAAGTGTCATAGAAGGCGATCACCTTTCCGATCTTCGAGAAGCCTTCGACCTGATGAGGAAATATCAGATGAAGCTAAACCCAGAAAAATGTGCGTTCGGAGTGTCTGCTGAAAAATTTCTTGGATTTATGGTCGGCCAATGAGGAATTGAGGCAAATCCTGAAAAAATAAAAGCGTTGATAGAGATGAAATCCCCGACCACTCTTAAGGACGTCCAACGTCTGGCTGGTCACATTGCGTCGTTGAATAGGTTCATCTCGCGAGCATCTGACAAGTGCTTACCTTTCTTTAAGCTCCTTTGAGCCGCAGCTAAATCTGATTGGGAGTGGACACCACAATGTGAAGAAGCTTTTCAATGATTAAAGCAATATATGAGTGCGCCCCCCGTTTTATCTAAACCTGTGGCACACGAGCAACTCATCCTTTATTTGTCTGTATCTTCCACGGCCATTAGCGCCGCTTTAATACGAGAAGATTCTGGGATTCAAAGGCCCGTTTACTACATCAGTCGAGCAATGGTGGATGCAGAAACGCGTTATTCTGATATGGAGAAGTTGGCCCTAGCTCTAGTCACAGCTACCCGAAAACTACGACCATACTTCCAGGCCCATGCCATACTAGTACCAACAAATCATCCGTTACGACAGGTCCTTCAAAAGCCCGAGGCTTCAGGAAGATTAATCAAATGGGCGATCGAGATCAGTGAGCACGATATTTCATTCTACCCCAGAACCGCGATCAAGGGCCAAGCCGTGGCTGACTTCATCGCCGAGTTCACATACTCCTTTCTCTATGGTAATGTCGCGATTAGCGACCAGCTATCCTGGTCACTTTTCGTGGACGGGTCCTCACGGGCCACCGGAAGTGGAGCGGGCCTAATTTTAGTTGCTCCAGACGGGTCGCATTTCCAATATGTCTTACGTTTCGATTCTCGCATCTTGAATAATGAAGCAGAATATGAGGCTCTGATCGTTGGCCTCGAACTAGCAAACGTCCTCTCAATTCAGAATCTGCTCATTCACAGCGACTCTCAGCTCATTGTCAATCAGGTTCTCGGTGAATTCGAGGCAAAAGAAGAAAGGATGGCCTTATACAAATCTCGAGTGCTCATCTTGCTCGCAAAGTTGAAGAATTATGAAATAATCCACATCCCTCGCGAGAAGAATAAACTCGCTGATTTGTTAGCAAAACTCGCCTCTGCACCAGAATCTGAGTTATCATATTCAATTCCCATTGAGCACCTTCAGAACTCGAGTATCGACCAAGCAATTCTCGAGCAGGTGATTGCGGTACATCCGTCTCCATGTTGGATGGACCACATACTCCTTTATCTCAGAGACGGATACCTCCCAGACGATAAGAAAGTCGCCCGACAAATTCGTCATCGAGCCGGCAAGTATACCTTACAAGATGGAATATTGTTACATAAGAGTTTTTCCTTGCCCTATTTAAGGTGTCTTCACCCAGAAGAAGCACATCGTGTTCTAGATAAAATACACCAGGGGGCATGTGGTAACCACCCAAGGGGGCGATCCCTAGCATATAAGGCGATGAGGCAAGGATACTATTGGCCCACTATGAAGGCAGACGCAATTGAATTTTCTAAAAAATGTGACAAGTGCCAGCAATACTCTCCTATACCTCATGTACCGTCCAAGCAAATGACTCCAGTTGATAGCCCTTGGCCTTTCGCTCAATGGGGGGTCGATATCATCGGGCCCTTGCCTACTGGAAAAGGACAAAATAGGTTCGCGATAGTGGGGGTCGATTATTTCACCAAATGGGCCGAGGCAGAACTATTAGCCAAAATCACCGAGAAACAAACTACTAAGTTCATATGGAGGAATATCATATACCGTTATGGACTCCCCCACACTATAGTTACCAATAACGGAACGCAATTCGACAACGCAGCTTTCGATGAATTTTGTGAAAAGTGGAAGATACGCAACATCCGCACCTCTCCGTATCATCCTCAGGCAAATGGGCAAGTTGAGGCAGTGAATAAAATCATTAAGCACCACTTAAAGACCAAGCTTGGCGAATGTAAAGGTATATGGTTAGAACTTCTGCCAGAAGTCTTATGGGCATATAGAACTACAACTCGTACATCAACAGGCGAAACTCCTTTCTCCCTAGCATTTGGTGTCGATGCAGTAGTACCAGTTGAAATTCAAGTACCCTCGTATCGAATCGAGCAGTATGACCCCGCACGTAATTAGGAAAGTCTTCGACTTCATCTTGATCTCTTGGAAGAACGGAGAAATGCCTCCCAGATGTGAGCAGCCGCATATCAACAACGTATTGCTCGCTATCGAAATGCTAAAGTTCGGCCTAGAGCTTTCCAGCTCGGCGATTTAGTCCTCAGACAGAGCCTTGGGGTTCCTGCTCGATCGCTTGATTCAAATTGGGAAGGCCCGTATCGAGTCATCAAAATTGTGCGACCCGGCACTTACTATCTTGAAGATATGCGAGGAAGACCCGTACGTCGCCCTTGGCACGTGGAACACTTGCTACAATATTTCCCTTGATTCGATGTAACTCTTGATGACGTTCAAATGACAAGGATTGAAGAAATATTTTGGTCGCTACTCCATTTACTTGGACCAGATAGCCCCGAAGAGAATATACATTCTCTTGGCTAATCATCTACCCTTGGTAGAGTTAGAACTATCTTTTGGTCGCTACTCTATTTACTTGGACCAGAATAGCCCCGAAGAGAATATTCATTCTCTTGGCCAAACTGTCTACCCTTGGTAGAATCAAAGTCTCAATTGATAGATCAGTCTATCTCCACGAGGGTATGGTCATCACGATCCCCTGGATTGAACATAGCTTATTATTGCTAATTTAAATATGAAGACATTCATTGCGTAATGAAGGAAAAACGAGGAGAAGACAAGGAGAAGACCAACATCATCATCAAAAGGTGTATCTTTTCATTAACAATCAATTGTTTACAAAGATTTGATCATAAGTAAAATAAATACAGGAGAAAGAAAAAGAAAAAGATAAATCAGTCTCTTGGAGGAGTTGCACTCTCGACTTCAGGGCCCATATCGGGAACCCCTCCGGCTTGAGTGACTTCGGTCACCTCGTTCTCGGCGGCTGCTTGCTCTTCCGCAGCTATGATGGTCGCAACCCGCTCGAATTCTCCAATGTCAAAAGATGGGGTCATCCGCTACACTACTCGTAGTGCAAAGTCGCGACCAGTATCGTATGACTCATATCTTTCTTCGTCATACAGCGGTGAAGTTTGAAACTCGGTGATGGCCCGAGTTCCTTCTTCGGAGAGCATTTTGACAAGGGCGACCCTCTCCTCGTCCCAGTGGATCGAGTCATCCTTGAGCTGCACGAGAGTGGAGCGCTCTTTTTCCAGACTTTCGCTGACTTCCTTGAGCTGCAACTTGGCCTCTGCGAGCTGCTCCTCCAGCGAGATCTTATCTTGGCAGAAGATCTCCCTTTCTCTCTCTGCTTTCTCCTTCAACTCCACGAGCTTGGCGAATTTGGAGTCCGGAGCCTGGTACCTATCGGTCAGGACTTGGACTTTCTCTATGAGGATCTTCTTTTCCTCATCTCTCTTCGAGATCAACGCCTCGCGGGACTTGAGGAGCTGATCCCTTCCTTGGACCGCCTTCTCCAAGGCGATCATCTTCCCGTCCGCCTCATCAATCACACGACGGGCGGCAAGAATATCATGCCTTGTCCGTAAGATGAGGTCCAAGCCCTGCGAAATAGAAGAAAGATTGTGAGATAAATACTTGGAAGCAGATAAAGATAACAAGTTAAAAAACATAAAAAAAACCATGTTACCTGAACCATCCTCACTCCTGCCTCGAGAAAGAGGTTTTCAGGGCTTGGCTCGAGGAGGGTGCCGAAGGTTTGGGGGGAGATGTTGTCGAAAAGAAATTTACGTATCGGGTGGAGATGGAGAGGGACAGTGAATGATCCACTATCAGAAGGCTGGGCAACGACCAGCCCAGCCGTGCTCGTGACGGGAGCGGCAACCGACTCACGAGCAGGAGCCGCCTCGCCAGCAGGAGCCAATTCGCGAGCAGGAGCCGACTCCCGAGGCCCTGTAGGCTCACGAGTTTCTTCGACTGGGGGGCAGCTGGACCCCGCTCCATCATCCCTAGGGGAGTTATCGGTAATATTAATAACTGGTGGTCCAAGTACGACCACCGGCGAAGGAATGACGGGCGCAGGAGTGTTGGCACCCCTACCGTGCTGCGAGATGGGTAGATTGGTCAGCACCCTTACGGGTAGATGGTTGGGAAGGACCGGCAGATGACTTCTTCTGACTTTTCGGGTTCGTGCCTTTGAGTCGAGGTAGCAGACCCCTCTTCTCTCCAGCCTTTGTCATTACAATCTCTTCACCGGATATTAAACCTGCCGCCGCGAGTCGCGAGGATGACAAATAAGCTTCAATATGCCTGTCGCGAGCAGGCAGCTTGTATATTTTCACGATCTTCTCGTGAATTTCTCCCTTCAAGTTTGGCTTCGTCAAAGCCGGGATACCTGCGAACATGAACAGAAGTTAAAGACGAAAAAACCCTAAGTCTGACTGGAGAAAAATTCGTACAATGTGGAACTGTGCCTACCTTCACAGAAAAATCGGTTCACTCCTGGGCCCCTGGAGGAAGCAGATTCCCAGTTCCCGGAAGCGTAGAACCAGCGTTTTCTCCAGCCGGGATAATTCGAAGAGGGCTTCCCCAACACAAAATTATCCCGGTGCCAATAGCGTAGGTAATACCAGCCTTCGTTGGAGGGCGCTTTCTTAAGACGGAACATACGGATAAACTCCTCAGCGGTGAGCTCCCCGTTACCAGCCTGAGCCCAAAGGACGAATGAGCTCAGAACCACCCTCCATCCGTTCACGATGAGTTGCCCGGGGGCAATCTTATAACACCGAAGAACATCATGAACGAAGGGATGGAGAGAAAGGCGTACCCCAAGAATGAGGTGGTACTCATAAATGGCCACGCACCCTGGGGGAGGGGAATCCGGTGTTTCTCCATTTTCGGGTAGCCAGAGAACGACTGAGTCAGGGATTAAGTATCTCTCCCGTAACTCAAGCAGCCGGTCCTCCGATAAAATGGAGGGATACCCAGATGCTGTGTATCTGCCTGCCGGAACCCTAGCATTACTGGAGGCAGAGGATTCAGGGGTAGCATCTCCCAGGGGGACGGTGGTCTAATCGGAGTCTCCAGCCATGAGAGTTTTTAAAGAAGAAAAAAGAAGAAGGAAAAAGAATGTACCAAGTATGAGAAATGGAAGGGGAAGGACACCGAAAGAAGAACAGACAGATACCGGTGAGGGAAGATGACTGAAGGAAGAAGATTTTTTTTTTAGAGCTTCTGTGAAAATCCGGAGATATGGCGGACTCCGTATATTTATATGCAATCATTCCGCTGGATTTGGCGACACGTGGCTATCACCCATTCGGCACGGCAGTCGAGCAGGCACGCCCATTAATTCCCTAGACACGTGGCGAGCGTCTCTTCATTTCCTATTTATCGAAAGGCTGGCGCTCATTAATTCCAGCCCAATCATGTACGGTTTCATTCTTGATAAAGGTGGTAAGCGGTTACGTATGACAGTGAGTAAGTCCTTCCCTTAGAATTCTTGACGGTAATGACTTGGGGGGCATCTGTTATAGTCAAAATAGCGGTGATCGTATATTCTCACGATGTCCTGATCCTGCGAGCAGCTTTATTCGACTCTCGAGATCATCTGCTCGCGTCTCGCATATTAGATAAATACGAAACACAGTTACCAAGTCTTCGAGCCCTTATGGTTAATAGTCGAATATTACAAGGTGGGAAATATCCTTCTCGACCTGCGAGCAGTCCTGCTCGCAAGTCGTTAAAAGGCGTCACATCTCAATATGCGAGCACCTGGTCTCGCGAGCATCTTCCGACGTGCGAGCAGCTTTTACTGATGATCAGCGATGACATCCCTTAGCCTCTAGTACCAGCAGCCCGTATAGGCCGATTTTGGGCTTATCTTCGTCTATGGCTTCGCGTCTCAAGGGATCGTTATCAAGGAACGTAATTGATTTTGTGAGTAATTGGATTAGATTATTCCTTTATCTGAGGATAAGTAGGATAAACACCTTATCCCATGAAATCAGTAGATGATCTCGGTACCTTACGTATCAGAGTGGGACATTCGGATCTATATAAATAGATGGTTTTCATCAATAAGAAGGTACATAATACTCAATCTCTAGCCCCAACCGTTTATTTTGTTTTCTTTTCAACCTCACCCTATCTAACTTAAGCATCGGAGGGCCAACGGCTGGACGCCGGCCACCCTTAGTTACTTTCTGTCTCCTTTCAGGTTTAAGGAGGAAATCACTTGGAGAGAAGGTGAACATCAGAAGGACCCTATTACAAAATTCGACGTAAACAGTGGGAATAATGATTTCCACCATTGAAACCTTCCCAGGTCCCACGGTAATGTTTATTTGTCATTCAACCTGTTCATAAGATCACATGGACATGGATGAAGGGAAAACACAAATATGAGTTTGATACAAAACTTCCGTGTCCTTCGAGAATTTTTCAATGGTAGATATTAAGTTCACATTTTTGTTGTGGTGTAGTCCACTTTAGATATGCTTTATTTTTTTGCATCATATTTAAAATTATCTATTAAGATGGATGTACGGAGGGGATAAAATACATAAATCACGATGGGCCCACATAGTTTACTCCGCACACTGAGTGTGTGGAGTTACTACGCAATCCGCTTCCCACCGTGTCACTGGTGTAGGGAACCAACGTCATAAAATCCGGGCCCACCATTAAGATCACCTGCCGAGGCGGAGTAAGTCAGGAAATAGTGAGGCTATAGCAGTTTTGGTTTAGGCTAATATTTTTTGTGTTTTCAGTTCATTGTAATAGTGGTGTAGGACAACAAACCCTTTGATAAAGTACGTGAATCAAGCATAAACTTATTACACATGAGCGTATAAAAAACAAGGAAAATTTGCCAAAACGTACAATTTTTGCGGACCAAAATAAGGTGGATCTTTAACTGTGGAGGGCCCACTTCAATGTATGTTTATTATATCCATGTTGTTCATTTATTTAGTTAGATTATTTTAGAGTATGAGCCAAAAAAAAATAATAGCAGATTCATATCTCAGGTGGACCACACCACAGGAAACAGTGGTAATTGATCATTAAAAACTCATTGAGGGCTACAAAAGTTTTGGACCAAGCTGGTATTCCTGTGGTCCTTTTATACATGTCTTTGTGACCTTATCAACATGTTGGATGGCAAACAAACATTCCAACAGCCGACGTGAAGTTTTTAATAGTGGGTGTTTAATCACCACTATTTCTTGTAGTGTGGTCCACTTGAGATTCGTATATGTTGCATTTAGGCTCGTACCCTAAACAGGTGAGCGATCCAGATATAATACACATATATCAAAGTGGGCCCCACAATCAAGGATCGATCAGGGGTTCCATGGAAGCCATGTCCCTCATCCGATAGTAGGGCTATAAATGGTCGGGTTTGGGGCGGGTTTAGCTAAAACCAGACCCGCCCATTTACTAAACGGATCTGGTCCAAATTTTAGACCTCGACCCTTTCACTAAATGGGCGGGTCTAAGTTCGATCCAAGTCAACCCATCAGACCCATTTATAAATGGGTCCGGGTCGGGTAGAGGGAGATCCACCTAGACCCATTTATAAATGGGTCAGGGTCTGGTAGAGAGAGATCCACCTAGACCCATTTATAAATGGGTCAAGTCTAATGGGTTCAGGTCTGGATTAAGTATGCAAGCATTTTATAAGGCTTAAAACCGGGTCGGGAAAAGTCTAGGCTAGACGGGTCCCTTGAAACATAGACCAAACCCGCCCACTTACTAATGGGTTCGGGTCGGGTCAGGTCGGGTCTAATATAAAGTAAACCAGACCCAGACCCATTTAGCAACTGGGTCTGTTGTTGGACCCAGCCCCGTACCATTTACCAAATGGGTCAGGTCTGGGTTGGGTCTGAGTTGGCTTTTAATAGGTTGGGTCGGGTAACCCATCGGGTCTGCTGACCCATTTCCAGCCCTATCCGATAGCCTGTTTCCCACCCTGGACGTTAGTTGTCATGCTCTGATTGGAAAGTTGGAAACGGATTGTGCAGTGAGGAGCTCCCCACGTTATATCTTGGTGTGGATATTCTTGTGGGGTCCATCTTGGTGTATGTGCTTTATCTAGACCGTCCATCCTTTTTTTCAGATCATGTTAAGGCAGGAGTCCAAAATTGAAGCATATTCCAAGCTCAAGTGGACCCACTACACAAAACAGCGGGAATTCCCTACCCACCGTTGAAAACTTCATAGGGCATTTAAAATTTTTGTATTAAGCTGATATTTGTGTTTTTTTTCTCCATCCAATCTGTGTGATATTATAAATAAGTTGGTTGACAAATGAACATTACTGTGGGCTGTGGGAAGGTTTCAAGGGTGGACGTCATTGCTCTTCTTTTTCTTAGCTATCCACTTGGGAAGTGGATTATGTGAGACCCTCCACATTGGTAGGTGGGACCCCTGTGTGCCTTAAATCCACACCATCCAACCATTTTGAAAGCTCGTTTTAGGTTATGAACCCAAAAATGAATCTGACTCAAATCTTCGGTGGACTACACCACAAGAAACAGTTGTGATTGAATCCCTACCATTAAAATTTTCATGTATTACACTGAAATGTTTATTTGCCATCCAACCTATTGATAAGGTTATAAACACTTAGATAAAGAGACCACATAAATATCATCTTGATCCAAAGTTTTTGTGGCCCACAAGAAGTTTTTAATGGTCAATCACCACTGTTTCCTGTAGTATGGCGTCTCACCTAATCTGCTCCCACTTGAGCTTTGCTTTAATTAGGGCGCGGCTCCGGTGGATACCCACATCCACCTAGGTGGGTGGATCCTCAGCTGTGGGGTTATATGTGCCTTATATCCATACCGTCTATTTCTTATGAGAAAATCATTTTAAGACGTGAACCAAGAGGCAAGCCGATCCAAAGATCGGGTAGACCACACTAGATGAAATAATAGTGATTCACCATTAAAATCTTCTCAGGGACACAAAAGTTTTGTAGGAAATAATGATGATTGACCATTAAATACTTCAACAGTGGACGTTTTTTTCATCACTTTTGTCTTCCACGCAGCCTACTTGAGTTTCAGATCTGCCTCATTTTTCTACCCATATCCTAACATGATCTTTAAAAAACGGATGAACGGAGTTGATATCTCAGAAACATCAAAGTGGGCCCCACCTAGCTTTCCATCACAGTAGAAATCTGCGTCCGGCTCAAATGCCCTGAAATGATATGAAAAAACAGATGGACAGCGTGGATAAAACACATACATCACGGTGGGCCCCACAGAAGTTCTCACTACACAATCCACGTATTGGATTAACATACGTGGTACCACATGTGACAGTGTAGCATTTCCCTTCAAACACTCACAAACGCATTAATCATCCATCCAACAATCAAAATGTATTGATACTCGTGAGAACGTCGTGCGCCATGCTCATGCACTGAAATAGTTTACACATGGCAAACCTCTAACCAAAATGAAACCATCAAAATCGTGGATTCAATGTTTATAGATAGTAAGCCTTAAAAAATTATATTGATTGGACATTTGACGCTCTAATTAACTGTCATTGTTTTCAAGTTCAAACAACTGACTATTAATTGTTTCATCTCAACCGTCTAATACATATCAAACAATCGAGCACTTCTGACATCTAATCTATCGTAGCCTTGACTTGGCAGACCAGATAATAGCAGACGGACGATTTGGACCTGTTTTATTTCACTGACAAGCATTTCAAACGTAGAATATCGACTGCATACTCTGTCAGAGTATCAAAGGCTTTCTCCGCAATAATAATGGCAGGATGACTATGCATCGGTTTAGATAAGCTCGTAATTATGAAGCCGATTGCGTCCTGCCCCGGCATGGACGGGCAGGGCCTATATGGGGTCCACCGTGATGAATGGGTTTTACCCATGCCGTCCATTCATTTTTTCGGATCATTTTAGGAGATGAGCCTAGAAAACCTTTTATATATATATATATATATATATATATATATATATATATATAGTTTGTGTGTGTGTGTGTGTGTTTTAAAACTTAAAACCATAACTATGGGGTCGTAGGCTGCTGCCATGGACAGTCCGTCCGGCCGCTGCCATGTAGAGCTGGGCGTCGACTCAAATCAGAACAAGTTACGGCTGGCTCGATCCTAACCATAGGCAAGGACTAGGTCTTTATCGAGTCAGATCGGATTCTGGATCGAGTCAGCCATGTTGGAGAGCATTCAAACTACGTGAACTGGGTGCTCATAATGGTCGGGCGACCGGTCTGGCCATGTGGCCCATACGCACAAAGGCCGTTGTGAGTGCCCAGACCGGTCGAATGACCGGTCGTCAGTGGGCTCCGACCGATCAGCTGTGAGGCAGGAACGACGTGGATTTCTCCCTAGACTGACTGTGCGAGGTGCGACCGGTCGGGCGACCAGTTGGCCGTGTACGTGGTTTTCTTGCGCAATCCGCAGTACTGTGCAAGGTATTTCTATTTTCGGATTTTTTCCTATTTAAGGTATTGTAATCCGATTTAGAGAAGTATCCTAAGGTGTCCAAGGTTTCCTATTCATACTAGGAAGATGGGAGAGAGTTGTGAGAGAGAGAGAGAGAGAGCTTGAATTTTCTCTGTTTTCCTTGCTTGTGGGCTGTCATCTTTGTAATCTTCTGTTTAATTCATAGTGGATCGTTTTGTGCCATGGTTTTTTACCCGTTGAGGGGTTTTTCCACATAAAATTCGAAGTCTCTTGTGGTGAGTGCTTGTGTGTGATTGATTGCATCTTGTTTACTTGTTTGATTTCGCATTGCTTCACATGTTTGGCGTTCCGCTTCCGCTGCCGGCTTTCCCAACAAGTGGTATTAGAGCTAAAGTTGGGGTGGAGTAGATTCGAATCTGAGACGAGAAGATGGGATCGAGCGCAAGGTTCGAGGTAGAGAAGTTCTCTGGGAAAAATAACTTTGAGCTATGAAAGGTGAAGGTTGAATCCTTCCTGGTTCAGCAAGGGCTTGATGATGCTCTTGGAAAGCAACCCGAGGATATGAAAGACGATGAGTGGACGGGGCTCGACAAGAAGGCTAAAACCTCAATCCTGTTAAACCTTATGGATGATGTTCTCCATCATGTCATGAAGGAGAAGACTGCGGCTGAAACGATGGTGAAACTAGAGAAGGTTTATGCCAAGAAGTCTCTAGAGAATCGCATGTACGTGTTGATGCAGTTGTTCACCTTGAGGATGGCTAAGGGAATGGAGGTGGAGGACCACCTGAGCACATTCAATAGGCTGGTTTGCAAGTTGGTGGAGATCGATGAACCGATGAAGGATGAGTATCAAGCATGCATCCTGTTGAATTCTCTTCCAGATTCATATGAGTCGTTCAGGGACTCTGTGTGCGTAGGGAGGGAAACCATAAGCGTCGAGACCGTTATCTCAGCCCTCCAGTTGAAGGCGATGAGAAAGAAAAGTGGCGACGTGGCTTCCCGTTATTCCTCAGAGGCACTGGTTATAAGGGGAAGAAGTTCTGTGCATGGAGGATATTCAAAATCGGGATCTAGAGCCAAGGGCAAAGGTAAGGCTAAGGTGAAGTGCTGGAATTGTGGCCAGGAAGGCCACATGAGAGGGGATTGTCAGAATCCCACGTTGAGGCAAGAGAAGTTTGGAAATTCTTCTGGAAAGGGAGCCAATACCGAATAGGACGGTGGCGATCTGTGTGAAGTTCTGACTGTTTCTAGCAAGGGATCTCACGGTAGTGAGTGGATCCTTGATTCAGGGGCTTCATGTCACGTTTGTCCTGACCGGAAGTCATTCACGACATACAGGGAGTATGGTGGAGAATCGGTGTTTGTGGGCGATGGAGTCGCTCATAAGGTTGTGGGTATTGGTACTGTGCGCATCAGGATGTTCGATGGGGTCGAACAAGTCCTGAAAGATATGAAACACGTTCCCAAGATGAAGATGAATGTGATTTCTCTTGCTGCACTCGAGGCGAAAGGGTGCGTGTTTATCGGCCGTGATCGTTGTTGTGAAGTGATGAAGGGGGCACTCGTGTGTATGAAGGTACGGAGGTGTGGTCATCTTTACAAGTTGATCGGGAGCATGATTCACGGTGGAGTTGCGGGAGAGGCAGCGAGATCCACGGTTGCTCGTATGTGGCAAGTGCCTAAGGGTCACATGAGAAGGGCGATAAAGGGCGTGAATTTGCAAGGATATGGTCGATTGTAGCACGAGAAGCGGTGGAGTTATGATTGAAGATGAGATGACGTTGCAAGGATGTATTGTTTTGACGTTTGAAGCCTCGGTGGAGATTGTCGGAGAGCCTTCAAACTGCGTGAACTGGGTGCTCAGACCGGTCGGGCGACCGGTCTAGCCGTGTGGCCTAGATGCACAAAGGCTGCTGTGAGTGCCCAGACCGGTCGGACGACCGGTCGTCAGTGGGCTCTGACCGGTCGGCTGTGAGGCAGGAACGGCGTGGATTTCTCCCTGGACTGACTGTGCGAGGTGCGACCGGTCGGGCAACCGGTCGGCTGTGTACCCGGTTTTCTTGCGCAGTCCACAGTACTGCGCAAGGTGTTTCTATTTTCGGATTTTTTCCTATTTAAGGTGTTTTAATCCAACTTAGAGAAGTATCCTAAGGTGTCCAAGGTTTCCTATTCGTACTAGGAAGAGGGGAGAGAGTTGTGAGAGAGAGAGAGCTTGGGTTTTCTCTGTTATCCTTGCTTGTGGGCTGTCATCTTTTTAATCTTCTGTTTAATTCATAGTGGATCGTTTTGTGCCGTGGTTTTTTACCCGTTGAGGGGTTTTTCCACGTAAAATTCGGAGTCTCTTGTGGTGAGTGCTTGTGTGTGATTGATTGCATCTTGTTTACTTGTTTGATTTTGCATTGCTTCACGTGTTCGGCGTTCCGCTTCCGCTGCCGGCTTTCCCAACAAGCCAGTCATGACCCAAGCTAAATCGAATTGGTGATGATGTAGTTCGATCCGAGTCTGACCCGTTTATAGGAACCGAGTCGATTCGAGTCAGAATGAGTTAGTTTGAGTTATAGTTGAAATTTAAAAAAAAAAATTCAAAAATTCAAAAAAGAGAGAAAAAACAATTCAAAACATATCACATAAACAAATAAACTTTTGTATAAATTGAAAACCATCATTCAAAATTAAACCTCAAAATTTTAAAAAAAAACCCAAAATTTGTTGAACAATAGAATTAAAATAAGGTAAAAATGGGTCGGATTGTACCTTTAATTTTTTATTGGGTGGGTTGCTTTAGTCTAGATGAGCGAAGAGCTAGAGAAGACAATCGGGCTGGCTGGTGCGACGAACAGATGTCCAATGCGACAGGTTGGCTGTGAGCTAGAGGGTCGTCTGGGATTCCAGCGCGAGTTCTATGAGAGTGAAGAGGGGGAGGATGAGGAGGTGGTCCAGCCAGTGAGCAAGGAGTGAGAGGAGGAAGGAAAATAGGTCAGGGTTTGGGTGGGGTCGAGCGTGCAGATTACTGTTGGGTAGGGTAAAAGTAAAAAAAATGAATTAGGTTTATATATATATATATATATATATATATATATATATATATATATATATATATATATATATATATATATATATACACTAGCCTGAGTTGGATTGAGTACGGTCCGAGTCGGACAATGAGTTGAGTTGAGTCGGATTACTAATGGCTGTACCCAACTCGATGTGGATTCGAATCCTATTCAACATACCCGATCATGGATCGTTTGTTACTGGCAGATTGGCATGATTCGAGTATAAACGGTTCGAACGAGTCAAGTCAATCGATTTGACTTGGCCCGTGCCCAACTCTACTGCCATGGACAGCCCATCCGATCGAGCTGTCCATTACACACACACACACACACACACACACACACACACACACACACACACACACACACTTAATATATAATATATAAGTACATACATGTATATATTAAATGGAGGGCCATAAAAATGCTATTTAAATGTATATATCAAACATTACAATAAATATATTTAATATATAATATATAAATGTATATATTATACAATGTAATTAAATAGATGGGACGGATGGATGGTTGGATGGATAGATAGGAGGGAGGGAGGGATGGTTGGATGTATAGATGGTTGGATGGATAGATAGGAGGGATGGATGGTTAGTTGGATGGATGGATTCATGTTAAATTGTGTTTGTAAAAAATTAGTACTTTGAACTCGGCTCAAGAAACCTTGCTTGAAAACACAAACTCGAACTCAGCTTGAAAGAATCGAACTCGGACTCAGCTCGAAAGACTCGAACTCACTCTCGAGCAGGGGCTGGATCGACTCGGCCAAATAGAGCCAAGTAACAAGCAGGGATAGGTGGGTTTAGGGCTGTCAACGGGTCGGATATGGGCCGGATCATTGATGATCTGTATCCGATCCGATTAAGTATATATCTGACCTGAATCCGATTCGGATCACAAGTATATGATCCGAACCCGACCCGTTTAAATATTTTGAAATCCGTTTCCGATTCGAATATGATCCGACCCGATATCCGAATATGATACAGCCCATGGTTGCGTGCGTGGAGAGTAGAGATGAAGGAGACGACTGGTTTTTTTTTTTTTTTTTAATCGAGTCGTTAACGGGCCGGATCAAGGTTGATCCGAATCCGACCTGAATATTAAACGGATCGTCTTTGGGTATCCGAATCCGATTCGATAATCCGATTATTGATCCAAATCCGATTAAATCGGAGCGGATCTGGATCGAATATGGATTATGATCCGTGCCGTTGACAGCCCTAGGTGGGTTCGAACCGAGCGCCGAGCAGAGGTGATGCTTGATTCGACTACAGCACTAATTACATCTATTAAGGAGGTAGCATATTGAAAATCTTTTTGAAGAAGGTATTAAAATGTAGATTTCATATTAATCAGTTAGTTTTTATGTAAAAAAAAAATTTGAATGGTAACAATATTTATTTAGAGCTGGTTAGCCGTAAATGTATCAAAAATGTGGAAAATAAATAATAATGACTTTTGCTATTTTCATCCATAAAAGATGTTGACGATGTTGAAAGAAGACTCCTATTGCATCACATAAACTCTTGGCCCCACCATGATATATGTGCTTCATCCACTGCGTCCATTCATTTTGTCGGATCATTTTAACACATGAGCCCAAAAAATGAGGCTGATCCAAAACTTCTTTAATGTCAAAAAAGTTTTCAATGATTGGTATTCAATCCTCATTGTTTTCTTTGGTGTAGTCCACTTGAGCTTGTACCTCATCTTTATGCACATGCCCTAAAATGATCTTAAAAAAAATGAATAGTGTGGACCCTCGCCGATTTTTCCTCGCTCCCACACGACGTCGTTCTCCCTTTCCTTTCGGAAGAAGAAGAAGAAGAGGTGCGTGAGTGCGAAATCGCCGTTTGTGCCACTGGCTTGCCTCGTTCTCGAGGGCTTCGTTTGGTTGTCGTATTGAGTTGGATATGTTTAACTGAGTTTATATAAGACCAGAGTCGCCACTAGCCAATTACTTCGAATCTACAGTCGGCTAGACCCCGTAGAAACGTTAGAGAAGGGAATCCGAAGATTCCTTCCTCTAAAATGACTCCTGTTGATCTGCGGTCAGAGATTCAAGGAAAGGGATCACGGTTACAGGGTGGGAAGAGGTTAAGCACCCCACACACTGCCCGTACTGAAGTACGGTCTCTACTTCACAGAATCGATCGAATACTTGAAAGTCTAATTTAATCCTCGTATATTCTCATGGATGACATGATGCATGAATGCGGGTCTGAACAGTAAGAGTTTCTGATGGGCAGGTTCCAACAACGGGCAAGCCCAGAGCGTACGCTCGAACTGACAGGTGCTTAATATAAGACGTATGCAGTGTGCTTGAATGATCAAGGTGTTTTATGGTAAAGCATGAATGCAGGTCTGAACAGTAAGAGTTTCTGATGGGCAGGTTCCAACAACGGGCAAGCCCAGAGCATACGCTCGAACTGACAGGTGCTTAATATAAAGACATATGCATGTGTGCTTGAGTAATCAAGGTGCTTGTAGTGAAGCAGGGGGGTTGGAAGAAAAGTAAATGTTGCACTTATGCTAGATGCAAATGAGATGATGCTGGAAAAGAGTAGCTGGGTGGACGGAAGTGTCGCAAGGGTTGGCTTCGAGTGGTTGGATCAAGACTTGGATGGCTTGGGAGGCTTGGACCAGTGGTCAGGCTGGGCTAGACCAGGGTTAGACTCTCCTCACTCGGGCTCTCCTTGGTGGGAAAATGGGCTAAGGGCACTCGAAAGGATGGACTCTCTCTGGACTCGAAGGGCTTCGAATTGATGTTTGAAATGAGAAGGGGAGGGGGTATTTATAGCAGCAGAGAGTGGCAGCTCTCGTAATTTTGTCCGGGCGGCCTGCCATGGGCCGCCCGTACGGCCGCTCCTCGGTTTTCAGCGAGTACGGCCGTTCCCTCGGGGCTGCTGTTGGACTCGCTGGTCGACTCAGTGAGTTGACTCAGCGGGTCGACTCGGTGGTTTGACTCGACGGGTTGACTCGACGGGTTGACTCGGTGTTTTGACTCGACGGGTTGACTCGACGGGTTGACTCAGCGGGTTAACTCAGCGAGTTGACTCAGTGAGTTTGACTTTTTTTTGGGTCTTTTTTACTAGACTTTTTTATGGGGGGTTTTTCAGGGTGGTGTTTAGGACTGGGTTGACTGGGTTCGGGCTTGAACTGGGCTATGGAATGGGGCTTACAAGGGTGAGTTTGGCTGAGTTTGGACTTGGGATTTGGGGGTATGGTCCTCCGTTCAACCAGCTATCTCTACCAACAGTGTAGCCGAAGGTGGGGTGTCTACAGATGCCCCTCTTTGGCAGAGGTTGCATGCAACCGAATGCCAAAGCGAGTGGACACCCCACTTCTGACCCGGTCATTCATAGATCATGTTCTGAAATCTTTGCTTGCCTTTGCATCTGTGCCAGTTGATCGTTTGGAGATCGCTCACTCGCACATACCGCGAGAGTTTGGAGACAACGTTGCGATTGTCCCTGCAGTTTGCTGCAACCTGGGTACCCAATCGCAACCCTTCCATTCCCGATCGGTACTAACATCGGAAAGGTACAGCAGAGCCTCTGCGTCGACAGTCTTACGAGGTTACTGACCTTGTGATTGATTGTATGTTTGATGTTTTCCCAGATCACTCCAGGAGTACTTGTTTCGCTTGACTGTCAAAGTGGTTAGACGCCCTGCATCCGATAGTCTTACGGGATTCTACTACGCCGACTTGGACTCAGTCAAGGTACTTCAGGCATCCACGCCTAGGTATGTGCGGGTGGGCTTTTTCCACCCGATCTGCTGGTTTCGATGCTTGGTTTGCGATTCATTCTTTCCTTGATTGTGGTCTGGAGTCTTTGTTGTCCTTTGTATCTGAGTCAGTTGATTGTCTGGAAATTGATAACTCGCACATACCGCGAGAGTTTGGAGAAAACGTTGCGATTGTCCCTGCAGTTTGCTGCAACCTGGGTACCCAATCGCAACCCTTCCATTCCCGATCGGTACTAACACCGGAAAGGTACAGCAGAGCCTCTGCGTCGACAGTCTTACGAGGATGCTGACCCTGAGACTGATTGTGTGATGTTTGATGTTTTCCCAGATCACTCCAGGAGTACTTGTTTCGCTTGACTGTCAAAGTGGTTAGACGCCCTGCGTCCGATAGTCTTACGGGATTCTACTACGCCGACTTGGACTCAGTCAAGGTACTTCAGGCATCCACGCCTAGGTATGTGCGGGTGAACTCTTTCCACCCAATCTGCTGATTTTGATACTTGGGTTACAATTCATCGTTTCCACCTGTTCAAATGGTTTCTTTGACCGAGCCTTTTGGCTTTTCATCTTTTCGTATCTTGGCATGTGGTACGACCGCACTGACACTGGAGTTCAGTTCGACCGTACTTTGAGTGCATTGGATCCAATGGTCTCCGGGAAAACCGCGAGACATCGGATCTTATTTGATTTTTGCGTCGGCTCCTACCCAGAGATATGGAAGATCTCCTGGTGTTTTGGGGGCAGAACGCTCTACTGGGAAAATATTTTTGGATTTTTGAAAAGACACCCACTCTGGGGAGTGATACTCCGTGGGGTTTTTATTTGCAAATAGAAATATTTTTTTGTCTTTTTGAAATGGGAACCTGGTTTGCACGTGCCTCCACTAGGGATGCCTGTGGGGTCTTTGGCTAACCGGCTTTTATTTTGAAAGCAGGTAAACATAATGATTGATGCGATGGATGCTGATGCATGGAGATGCATGATGAATGCATGGCTTGGCTCATTCTCTTCTCGTTTGATGATTTTGCTTTTGCTGTGGGTGCAGAGAACTTTGAGCTTATTGCTTGCAGGGTTGTACTCCCTTGGGGATTTTTCTTTTTGATACGGAGGTTTGGACAGCGGGTTGGTCAAGATCCCGACTCGTGGTCGATCAGGTCCATCGTCCCAAGATGCTGTTTCTTTGCTAATGAGAATGTACGAGGATATCATTCGACTTCAAGATGTTCTTCTGGGCATACATGTGATTGAGATGGTGTTTGGTTGCCCGTTTTGGTCAAGATTCCAATTTGCGGGCGATTGGATCCGTCATCCCATACTGTGAAGAGAGTGGAGTTCAAGACTCCTGAAGTGTAGTGCTGGGGATAATTTTTGTGATTTTTGTAAATATGTGGTCCGAATCTTTACCTGAGTGATCAGGATAGAGATTGGTTATTGAAAATACAGGAAATATTTTTTGTGATTTTTCGAAATATTTTCTGATGAAAGCAAGAGAAATATTTTTGATTTTTGATGATATTTTGACTTGAAAGCAAGGAAATATTTTTGTGATTTTTGAAGAGGTGATGTTGTAATATATATATATTTTTTTTTGTATTTTGTGATTTTTCTGAAATGCAGGGAAAAGTATGGAATTTTCATCCACTTCCAGCTTCTACTGCTGGTAAGGCACCCGATCCATTTTACGTCAGCGAGCAAGACGAGTCTCACACAGTTAAGTGCCGTAGTTTTACATCTTCGGATGAGGAGATTTTGAGGGTTTTCAGTCAACACACCCACAAAGTTGCCTGTTCCTCATGTGCAATGCACATAGACCACGTATCGTCCGACGGACTCCTTCGGCCACAAAATGAGCCACATCCTCACATTTTCCTTAGTCAATCCAGTTTGGGGTCTTACGTTGCTCACAATTCCGTGAGGGTGAGCTCCACCTCCCAACAGCCTTAATCCCCTTCATGAGTTCTAGGAACAGGGAACATCCGTCAGCTTCAACAGCGACTTCCAAATCAAGGTTGTCTATCACGGTGCGTTCAACACGAACAGGATTGCGGAGTTCTGCCCGCCACAGCCCTTACCTGTTTAAGAGATTCCAGACACCCGTACGATCAAGTGTCAGCCATGCCTGGAACAGGTTAGGAAAGAAAGCCCCCGAGAAGTTAATCCCAGTGTAGTTTTAGGTCTTCGGACCGCTGGGGATAAATTGGTGGGTTGAAACTGGTGGTGAAAACTTTTTGTTTTATATATATATATATATATATATATATATATTGTTTTGAAAAGGTTCCAGATTTCAACTCGGATGATCAAGGTTGATATTGGTTTTTATGAAAAGTTTTAAAATATTTTTGGTATTTTTGAAATGATCCGGGTTATCGAACCATGATCCCCACGGTCGAGGCCGATGCCGGTTTTTAGTTGAAAGCGAGAAAGGTCCCCCGAAAAATTAATCCCAGTGTAGTTTAAGGTCTTCGGACCATGAAACTGTACAAAAGAGGGGCAAACATGTTTTTTTGTTTTTGGAAAAATGTCCGGTGTCAGCGGATGGACAATCCAGACTGATGCTGGTTTTTATTGAAAATCTCTCAGGATGTCGATCCCGACGTAGTTTAAGGTCTTCGGACCAAAACTTTAAAAGCGGGGCTGGTAATATATTTTTATGATTTTTGAAAATGTCCGGAGTCATTGATCTTGATGTGAGCAAACAAGACCGACGCCGGCTTTTATTGAAAATCTCTCGGGATGTTGATCCCGACGTAGTTTAAGGTCTTCGGACCCAAAACATGTACAAGAGGGGACAAACATATTTTCTGTTTTTCGAAATGATCCAGATCATCAGATCTTGGCCTGAAAGGCTGGGATCGATGCTGGTTTTTATTAAAAATCTCTCGGGACGTTGATCCCGACGTAGTTTAAGGTCTTCGGACCCAAAACTTTAAAAGAGGAAAGGCATTTTTGTTTTCTTTTTTGAAAAATATTCTGGGTCATCGATTCTGATTTTGATGGTCGAGATCGATACCCATTTTTATTAAAAATCCCTTGGGATCTTGATCCCGACGTAGTTTAAGGTCTTCGGACCCAGACTTTGTACAAAAGGGGGGCAAACACATTTTTTTTTTTCGAAATGATCCAGGTCATCAGATCTTGGCCTGAACGGCTGGGATCGATGCTGGCTTTTATTAAAATCCCTCGGGATGTTGATCCCGACGTAGTTTAAGGTCTTCGGACCAAGTTGATGGGGTTGGGCATACTTACCTTGCTTCATTTGGCTTTTGACGGGGCTGACTGTGATTTAAGTGGTCCGGATTGCTGGATTTGGCCCTGTGGGCCCACTTGATGATTAGATATTGGATTCTGGCCCTTCTTTTGATGATCAGCCCTTTGATCTTGTTGCTACATGACTTGTGTAAGCTTTCCAATAGTTTGGATCCTGATGATCTAGTCCTTGAATGGTTCAGATTGATAGATTCAGCCCTGTGGGCCCACTTGAGACCTCGGCTTTGCTTTGGGGCACCTCTTTTGATGATTTGTGAGGCTGAGAAGGTTTCTCATGGTGTGGATGACGGCTTGAACGTCTCAGATCGCTTGATTTGGCTTTGTGGGCCCACTTGATGATTAGATCTTGGATTCTGGCTCTTCTTTTGATGATCACCCCTTTGATCTTGTTGTTTGATGGTTCATGTAGGTCCTTCAACGGTTTAGATCATGATGATCTGGTCTTTGAACGGCTTGGATTGCTTGTGGCCCCCACTTGATCACCTTTCCTTCTCTTTGACTTGATCAGCCATGTTCTGGCCGCATTGCTTCGTGATTGGACCGGTGGGGCACCTTTCATATGATCTTGATCAATCTCAGTCGAAATCTGGAGTGGACCGGAGCCTTGGGCGGCCCATGGAGCGCCATCTGCTGACGTGGACTGTCAGCCTCACCTACCAAAAGCCCAGGAGCCAATCCCGCGGAGAGAGGGGATCTGCGTCCGTACGGGCGGCCCATAGCAGGCCGCCCAAGGCTCGCCTCTTGTGCGGTCTGGGCTGGCTCTGGTTCGGACATTCTCTTCTGTCCACTGCTCCTGTCCCATATTCTTTGTACGCCCAGGTACGATTCCGGCCATGAATCTTCCCTTTGTCTCATCTTTCCTCCTCCTTTTGTCTTTTTCTTGCTTGGTCCTCTCTTGGGCAGCCATTGATGATGGCTTGGGGGCCATTGTGGGAGAGGTTGGTGGGTCCCACACTTCAGCACTTGATGAAGGCTTTAAAGATGATGAGGTGCCTTTGATTGATGGTGGAGATGGAGCATTAAATGGGGGTATTGATGATGAATTAAGCTTGGTGGTTGGTGGAGCTTTGAATGGCTCCATTAATGGTAGGATGGCTGAAATTCCTGATTTGAATGGGGCATTGATTATGGGAGAAATGGATGGTATGGATGAGATGGGGAGATGGGACATAGGTGAGGCTATGCATCCCTTGAGTGTGGGCCACGTGGATGATGTGATCAATGGTGGTGATAGGGGTTTGATGGACATAGATGGGCTGATCTTAGATTGCCTTCTGGTACCTGTGAAGAGAGAAAACACTTTAGCAAGAGGATTGAAGCATTAAAGTAGGAAGAGAGATACTTACCTTCTGGGAGGGATGATCGGGAGAAATGCACTTCACGGAAGGTACCCCATTAGTTGATTGAAGGACGTTTATTTTGAAAGCCCTGTAAGATTTTTTTTTTTTTTTTTTTTTGCATATATATGAATAAGGAAAAATGATTTTGTTTTTTTTTTTTTTTTAAATATATATATATGCAAATCATGCATGAAATGAAAATTTGTGCCAAGTGCTTGTCTGTCTATGCGTGATTCGGATTTGTGCTTTTAGATGTAGAAATCAGAATATTTGACTCAGCCTGATGTCATACTCGATTTTCTTAATTATTCACCAAGGGTCCTGGTCCCCTTAAGATAGTGCGCAATGGTATCCTGCCCCTAGAATTTGGGCAGATCTTGAAAGAATTCTCGACTCATAGCCGCCATCCTTGCTTCCATTGAATCTTCATGTCGCTTGGATTTCTCATATACCTGCTTTTTTTTTCTCTTTTTTTTCTTTTTCTTTTCTTAGCCATTATTACCCGCAACGCCCTTTCGGGTTTTCGCTGCGTCCGGCTTGCCTGTCATTTTTGCCCGTGGCGCCCTTTCGGGTTTTCACCACGTCCCGGGTATTTGATCTTGCCTGCCCCTTGGCAGCTATGCTGTTTTTACCCTTGGCGCCCTTTCGGGTTTTCACCAAGTCCGCTATGTGCCCACTGTTTTTACTCGGAGCGCCCTTTCGGGTTTTCACTCCGCCCTCTTTGTTTAGGCACACATCTCTTTTTTCTTTTTTTTTCCTTTTTTTTTTCTTTTTTATTTTGGATAACTGCGGCGCCCAGAGGTCAGGAATCCGTCGTTGCCGGCCGATGGTAACCTTTCGGCCCTTATCTTAAGTTACAATGGCAGAGCTGTCGGCCTTAGCTACAGACCCTTTTGAGATGGATGGATGGATAGATGTGTTTCTTTTGGGTCGATTTTTTTTCTTTTTCTTTCTTTCTTTCTTTCTTCTTCTTTTTCTCTCTTTTTTTTTTGTGGGTTGTGTGCCCCTTTTTTTTTTTTTTTTTTTTACACCCCTTTTTTTTTTTTTGCAACATTCTTTTTTTTTTCTCTTTTTTTTTCTTTTTTTTTTTTTGGCTTTTGAACCCTTTATTTGGAACACTGATTGGTGAACGGGAAGGGATTCTCAGAGGTCTAAGCCTTGACCTCTTGACTTCAGCTCTACTAATGTAACTCTTGATAAGGTTGGATTGGCTTACCTGTGAGAGATTTTCACGTTGTCGGCGTTGATTGGCTCTGGAAGATCCTTACCCCTCAGGTTGGTGAGTCGAACGGTGCCTCCCAGAAGAACTTCTTTGATTCTTGGGGCTTGCCCCTTGAGTCTGATAGATGCAGCAGTGCTTGTTGTAAACCCGATATGACTTGTCTTTCTTCGGCTTCATTCTTCATCAGCACTCACGTTGACGGGATTTTAAGTTGAACTCTTAGGCTTGTCTTCTGATTTTAAGATTCTCGAGGAACTCCTTCGTCCTTAGATTCCGAAGGATGTCCCATTGCCAATGTTGATAGCATGTGGGAACCCTTAACAATTGATGATGTCATTCTTCATGAGAATTATCGTGCGAGATCAGAATATTACCTCCATCCACTTTGTGCTGTAATCGACTGCCACAAGTATATGTGTATGACTGCTAGATGATGCCGAGTCGATCTTTCTACTGATGTAGATACCTCGTACAGGGAATAGCTGGAGAGTTATCAGGTTGAAGAATTTCGAAGCACACACATGGATCCGATGTGCATGTTACTGACACTTGAAGTGCTTTCTGACATGTTGGCAACAATATGTCTTCATCGAGCCGTGAGGTTTCTTCGATCATTCGTCAAGTCGCACACTTCAGCATGGAATGCAAGCATAGTCTTGGCAGCATCTTCTTGATAGGCTTGATGAGTTTTTGATCGATGAGTCTTCACAGGATGCAAGATTGGGAAGTCATAACTTCAAAAATTCGATCATTCTCTGCTTATTTTTCGCGGACAAGGATTCTCAATGCACACTTCCTTATGGGTCTCAGGAGATCCTTGGTTTATAATTTTGAAACTTTTTGAGATGACATCGGCTTTTGGTTCGAACTTTCGAGGAGACCCTCTAAGTTTGGGAGTCAGCTCATCATTTTCCACATCATTGGCTCTATCCAGACCCTTGAGTTTGAAGTCCAACTCTAGATCGAAATCTTATGAGTTAACTTCATACTCAAGTGCTTTGACAGACAGACTTGACACTTTTATTGAAAAAGATGTTTTTTTACTTTCAAAGATTTTCTGGTTTTTTGGAATTTTGTGAATATCTGGATTTTTTTGAACTTTTGGACTGTGAAAATTTAGTTTTTTTTTTTTGAAATTTTGAAATATTTGATGTTTTTGGGTTTTTGAATCTTCTGTTTTTTTTTTTTTTGAAATTTTTTGTAAAAGACCCGAGCAAGACGGCGATGTGAACCAGGTGTTGCTTGATTCGGCTAGGGGAGCCGAGCACTGTCGACTTTTATTGGCCATCATGGGGACTACAAACCTGTTACTGCCCTGCACTCCTTCCCCTCAGGAGGCAGGGCCAGAGGGATCAGTAGGCCAACCCTCATCGTTGCACCCAAACGTCATGGTAGATCTGGAATTGGGCTCCGAGTCGGTGTCGGATGCGATTTCTCCTGGTTCGTCCCCGATGAATTGCAGCTCTTCAGGTTCATTCGGCTGAGGTGGGACCAGAACGGCAGTCCAATCGATCAGGAAAAATTCCTGCCCCTTGCTTGAGTCTTCTTTGGGCAACTCTATCAGACTCAATCTGCTCGCTTGATCATCGAAGGGGGAATCCAACCCATCATCAGGATAGATAATCCCTGCATTGATAGACTGGATTGGTGTGCAGATGCAGAGATTGCCCTCTTCTTGATGACCCCATCTTCTTCTGATACTTCTGTGCCTAATCCGAGTAGGTTGATATCGCAGTCTTTCTCTATCAACATTCTCTTGAACTCCCACGATTCGGGTCAAGTCTTGATATTCGAGCTGATAGTAGAAGGTTTGACGCTCAACAGGAAGGAAGACGTAGTTCGATCCGATGGGACATGCGCGAGGGAAGTAATTTGCATTGTGATGGTATGAGACCTCCCCATTAGAGCGTTGTACATCCATGGCTGGGATGGTAGGCTCTCGAATGTTAGATGCTTCTACCATGGAAAATTGTTCGGGATCAGTAATGATGGTGATCGCCCTATCTCTGAAGATGTGCTTGACCCTTTGGTGAAGATTTGAAGAGATGACAGCGATTCTGTGAAACCAGGTCCGATCGGGAAGGAGATGGAATGAAGCTGAGATGTCCAAGACCTGAAGAGTGATGGTTGATGTTTTTGGATCGATCCGAACCTGGACATCAATCTCCCCTTCGGCCTCCTCGATAGTGGCCACATAATTGAAGCTGGGCCCTAATTCTGCTAGGGCATGTGGCCTGTTGTCTAAGGAAGGGTCTTCTTCTCGGAGGATGATGGTTGAAGTAGAAGCCAAATAGACAGGTGCGACGGGCAAGTTGTGCCCCTGATTGCTTGATGGAGAGATGGGCAAGTTGTGCCCCTGGCTGACTATTGCTGAGACGGGCAGGTTGTGCTCCTGGTTTGCTGATGCTGTGTTAGGGAGATTGGCCCCTTGGTTGACTGAGATAGGCTGATTGTGCCCATGGTTGGAAATGGGTGCGAATAATGAATCGACTGAAGATGCCCCTTGCATAATGATGGACTCTGGGATTGAAATAACCGAGGGTGCCCCTTGCAGGATGAGAGGCTCGAACTCTAAACTAGAGTCGATGGCACGAATAAACTGGAGAGGAGGCTCTTCTTGGCTGATGACAATTGGACAGGCAGGAAGTGCCCCTTGCATTGCGGAGACTGGATCAACTGGAGATGCCCCTTGCAGGATGAGGGGTTCTGAAACTGGACTGGTAAGGGGTGCCCCTTGCCAACCTTGATTAGGGAACTGTGAGTTCCATCTTGACTGTTGCTGTTGCTGCTGTTGTCCATGCTGAGGGAGGAATAGTGCACCTTCGGTAGAGGCGACAAGATCATCCTCTTCCATTGGATGGGAGATGGAAACACTATCATTATCGCTCTCGTATCCGGTAGGCTCACCTTCCACTATCGGTTGTACTGGAGAGGCCTGCTGAGGCCACCAAGGGGAGATCATCCCAGCCCTTATTCCGGCTTCGACTTGTTCCCCGGCACGGATGAGTTGGGTGAAGTTCACATATGGATGTGAGACAAGGTATCCAGAGATACTTGGATTTGCCGAGTGGATGATCATGGAGATTTGCTCATCGTCGTCGATGGGAGTCTTCATTCTAGCGGCCATGGCTCGCCACCGTCCAACGTAAGCTGACAATGTTTCGTCATTTCTTTGCCTGAGAGCTGCGAGGTCCGCTCTCCTAGGTGCCATGTTAAGATTGTATGCGAACCTGTTGACGAAAGCCTGGGAGAGCTGCTCCCAAGTCCTGATGTGATGACAGTCCAATGATATGTACCAGTCTAGGGCATCGTCTTTCAGAGATTTTTGAAACAAGCGGATGAGTGCTCCATCATTGCCCGCCATAGCATTAAGCTCTCCACAGAAAGCTCGTAAGTGGTCTACAGGACACCCTGTCCCACCATATCTTTTAAATTTGGTACCTGAAAGCCTTGAGGTACCATTGCATCTGGAAAGGGACAGAGGTCCCTGAACTTAGTGGATGGAAGATCCACCCCTTGCTGCTTCTGCAACTTTCTCTTCATCTCTTGTATCTGCTCTCGGAGTTGTTCGACTTCAAATGAACCAGATGAGGGAGATCTTGCCCCTTGCTAGGACCGAGATGGCCCCCTTTCATAATAATTAGTGTCATTGATGCTCCTATGATTCCTGCTTGAAGGATGTTGGGCCTGGTAATTACTCCCATTGTAGGGACTTTGTTGGACTGGAGCTGAGAAGAGCGACTGCGAAGAAATCCCAGTCACAGGAGAATATTGAAATTGGTTGGAATTCCCATTGGGGAGAGATTGTTGGAATTGACTGGGATTCTGGGTTGCGGGATGTGACTGAAAATGGCTCTTGTTTGCAGGAGGATACTGGAAGAAATGCCCTGAGGTCGAGAGTTGTCCTGATTGAGGACCTTCATTAGGAGGGTATCGAAAGTCCTGTGCCACCCCTGATAGTTGTGGTTGAGATGAACTGTAGGCTGGAAGAGATGCTTGTTGTGGTTGTTGAACTGGACCAGCTTGATTGCTGGCTGTTGAAGCCTGGGCTTGTGTGAATCGGAGAAGCATTTCCTGCATGGCCTTCATGCTTTGTTGTAGCTCTTGGATGCCAGGAATTGACATGGATTCACTCGAGTTTAACAGTGCAGAGGAAGCCTCAGGTATAGGGAATGGGAGAGCCATGTCGATTTTGTATTGGATGTGGCAGGGTGATTTGATTTGGAGGAGTAATGATGGGAAGTATGCACTACTTTTTTTTTGGGTTTTGGGATTTTCTATTTTTTTTTGTTTTGGGTGGAATGTTATGCAGATGAGATTGTATGAGGACTAATGACTTTCAAGTATAGGAGGATTCTGTTTTTCAAGTCGGATCACAACTAGTGGGACTAGCTAATCCCCAGCAGAGTCGCCATTCTGTGGACCCTCGCCGATTTTTTCGCGCTCCCACACGACGTCGTTCTCCCTTTCCTTTCGGAAGAAGAAGAAGAAGAGGTGCGTGAGTGCGAAATCGCCGTTTGTGCCACTGGCTTGCCTCGTTCTCGAGGGCTTCGTTTGGTTGTCGTATTGAGCTGGATATGTTTAAATGAGTTTATATAAGACCAGAGTCGCCACTAGCCAATTACTTCGAATCTACAGTCGGCTAGACCCCGTAGAAACGTTAGAGAAGGGAATCCGAAGATTCCTTCCTCTAAAATGACTCCTGTTGATCTGCGGTCAGAGATTCAAGGTAAGGGATCACGGTTACAGGGTGGGAAGAGGTTAAGCACCCCACACACTGCCCGTACCGAAGTACGGTCTCTACTTCACAGAATCGATCGAATACTTGAAAGTCTAATTTAATCCTCGTATATTCTCATGGATGACATGATGCATGAATGCGGGTCTGAACAGTAAGAGTTTCTGATGGGCAGGTTCCAACAACGGGCAAGCCCAGAGAGTACGCTCGAACTGACA
This sequence comes from Liriodendron chinense, assembly GCA_003013855.2. NCBI lineage: Eukaryota > Viridiplantae > Streptophyta > Magnoliopsida > Magnoliales > Magnoliaceae > Liriodendron > Liriodendron chinense. The sequence continues at coordinate 589,396 of PVNU02002925.1, forward strand.
GGTGCTTAATATAAGACGTATGCAGTGTGCTTGAATGATCAAGGTGTTTTATGGTGAAGCATGAATGCAGGTCTGAACAGTAAGAGTTTCTGATGGGCAGGTTCCAACAACGGGCAAGCCCAGAGCATACGCTCGAACTGACAGGTGCTTAATATAAAGACATATGTATGTGTGCTTGAGTAATCAAGGTGCTTGTAGTGAAGCAGGGGGGTTGGAAGAAAAGTAAATGTTGCACTTATGCTAGATGCAAATGAGATGATGCTGGAAAAGAGTAGCTGGGTGGACGGAAGTGTCGCAAGGGTTGGCTTCGAGTGGTTGGATCAAGACTTGGATGGCTTGGGAGGCTTGGACCAGTGGTCAGGCTGGGCTAGACCAGGGTTAGACTCTCCTCACTCGGGCTCTCCTTGGTGGGAAAATGGGCTAAGGGCACTCGAAAGGATGGACTCTCTCTGGACTCGAAGGGCTTCGAATTGATGTTTGAAATGAGAAGGGGAGGGGGTATTTATAGCAGCAGAGAGTGGCAGCTCTCGTAATTTTGTCCGGGCGGCCTGCCATGGGCCGCCCGTACGGCCGCTCCTCGGTTTCCAGCGAGTACGGCCGTTCCCTCGGGGCTGCTGTTGGACTCGCTGGTCGACTCAGTGAGTTGACTCAGCGGGTCGACTCGGTGGTTTGACTCGACGGGTTGACTCGGTGTTTTGACTCGACGGGTTGACTCGACGGGTTGACTCAGCGGGTTAACTCAGCGAGTTGACTCAGTGAGTTTGACTTTTTTTTGGGTCTTTTTTACTGGACTTTTTTATGGGGGTTTTTTCAGGGTGGTGTTTAGGACTGGGTTGACTGGGTTCAGGCTTGAACTGGGCTATGGAATGGGGCTTACAAGGGTGAGTTTGGCTAAGTTTGGACTTGGGATTTGGGGGTATGGTCCTCCGTTCAACCAGCTATCTCTACCAACAGTGTAGCCGAAGGTGGGGTGTCTACAAATAGACAACATGGATATACACATACATCATAGGGGGGCCCATAGGTTGAGTTTTGCCTGAAGTTTTAGGTGGAACTCAAAACACATTGCATACAAAAACCACTCCCAATATTTATGATTTTACAGTATATATATATATATATATATATATATATATATATATATATATATATATATAAACACACACACACACACACCAAATCAAATAGTCCTTTGAAGCAAGGGATTGAAATTCACTGGTGATCCCTCCCGTATGCAGAAAAGTTCTGTGGGCCACACCATGATGTATATGTTTTATCCATGTTGTTTGCGAACTCATTTTAGGAGATGAGATTAAAAAAAAAAAAAAAAAATCAAAGCCCAAGTGGACCACACCAGAATTAGCATAGTAAATAATGACACCCACCGTTGAAACCTTCTTAGGGCCTTACAACGATGTTTTATCTGCTATCCAACTGTTCATAAAATCACATAAACCTCCAAAAAAAAAAAAAAAAAAAAAAAAAAAATTACAGCTTGATCCAAAACTTCTGTGCCCCACAAGAAGTTTTCAACTGTAGACATTGATTCAATCCCAATTTTTCCAGGTGCCCCAAAATCGAGTTGGCAAAATGGACGGCGGATAAAACACAGAGATCATGTGGGGCCCACAGAGACTAATACCGACCTCAGTACTTGAGGGGTCACTACCGAATCCGAGTCCTGAGGAAAGAGCCAAAGATGCGGATCAAGGCGGAGTAACAAAGGTGAAAGGTTACAGCCAAAAAGCCTTTAAATTTGAAAGCCACCCAACCCATCACATCCGACTTAGACCCATCCAATTAGTCTCGTGAAATCTCAGCCACTCATTAGTAGAGATCCTCCCCTTCACCAAAAAGCTAGACCTGTTCCAGTCATCAGCTAGGCCAATAAGCACGTTACGTTGAATGCAGGCCGTCAGTCAATTTTTAATCAGCAAAAATTTCAGGCCAGGGAGTAGTGGGGCCTACTAGATGAATGGTTGGGATCTCACATGTCAGGCTGTAACATATGTATAGGTTCCATGACTTCAAATGGGTCCATTGTTACCTCCTTTGGGGTGCCAGTATAAACTAATTCAGTAGTCCCGCAGAGTACCCTGCTCGGTAGATCCTACTAAATGGTTAAAAAGGGAATCTGGGGAATAACAAGGTGCAGACTACCATTTCCCTGTCATTTTAAAATAGGTAAGACTCTTCAACGGTAGAAATAGGATAGTTACAAGGAAATCCAGACCTTACAAATTTCCGATCTAATCATGGATGAACCATAGCCCAAAAATTACATGAGACTATGATCACAACCATTTAATTTTTCCCTTGGAATTTCGACTACTCATAATTTTACTTTCAACCATCCATTTTATGGAAATCAATTGGACCGTCTGTATTTCCTGATCAGCACTGTTTTAAAAACATGATCCTTCGAAAATGTTGCACGAAATTTGAACGGTCTAGATAGACATACACAAGTGCCACATGTGAGGTGGATGAATCTACTTCGAGAGAAGAAAAAAATGGAATTTAAACCGCGTGACGGAAAAGCTGACCGGGCCCATGATACTCCGGCTGTATACGAAAATTGATACACAAGCGCTTAAAAGTTGTACACGTGGCATATATTTACTAGATTTAGACCGACTGAATTGTGGAACCCACTATCTCTAAGTATAATTCGAAAAATCGGATCAATTAATCAATCTGAGCCTCTGATTTATGGACACTAGCTTGTCGAAATAAGGCCATTGGATATTTTTATTTTGAATCGTCCAAAAAAATGCCCACCAATCTGATAGGAAGATAATCAATCAAGCTTAATTTCCGGTCCATGATACATTTCAACCAGTGCCCAGAATTTGGACAATTGCATTTGAATTACTTGAACTCCATATATGCAATCTATAAGTAATTTTGAAATGCCAGTGTATCATCCATCACAGTCTATCAGAGTATCAAAGCGTTTCTCTTCTTACAACTCCCCCTAAATGCATTCTACCATCATAAGGCGCTGAAAAGATGATTTATTTAATACTCTGGCAGAGCATGACACCTGATAGGCGTGCACTCAAAAGAAATCTTAGATATGACCCAACTCAAATTAGACCGACTCGATTGTGGGAGTTGCTTTCGCTGAGTCAGTCTGAAAATTAGATTTTAGTTAAACAAACCTAACTTTAGATTAAGTTGGGTTCTAAATGCCTGTGTATCCTTCGCACTCCAGAGTAGTAAAGCTTTGCTGAAGTCTAACTACACCACATGAACAGCAAACTGAGAGATTGGGTGGGACTTTCTCCTTCAAGGAAAAACTCATTTGAGTCTATTAAGGAGGCTGCTCTCCTCTTACCTATCCTTTGGGAGAAATCCTTCCTTTGATTTCTTGGGTTTTCAAGGTAGAGATCTGTAGAAATGGCAGGTGGGTCTTTTGCACCATCAGGTGTGGCTAAGGAAAGAGCTCAAGAGTATGAAGGGAGGGTCACCTTGTTTGTGGTCATGGCGTGTTTGGTCGCCGCCATCGGTGGTTCGATCTTCGGTTATGATATCGGGATTTCAGGTAATCTTCGCGGCTAATTTAAATTGAGAAAAAAAAAAAAAAAAATTAGGCATGTTTGGATGCTACTCAGAATCCATTTTTCTCTTTCTACCTGTTGAAAATGTTCCTATGGTTATTATTGAAGGTAAGGTTGTGGTGGCCCACCTAGTAATTCAATGGCCTAAAATTTTTGGAGAGGCACTTGATTGCTGTACCAAGTTCCATGAACGGTTCAATTAATGATATCTGGCAGTAAATTCTCATAGATTCATCAAGTGGGGGCTGAAAGTTAGGTGATCCACTAAAATGAGGTGGGCCCTTTTGTTTTTTTTGAGCCAGGGCATTCATGGTGGGCCCCACCTGATGACTGGCCCACTTGGGTGGCCCATGTACTACAACAATCTTCGTCGATGTCTCCTTAGAATTTCTCATCATTCATCAGGCTGAAAGTTAGGTGATCCACTAGCATTAGGTGGGCCGCAAATGTGTGATATCCACTTGGGCCAATGTATTACAATCCTTGGAATTTCTCATCATTCAAAAAGAGAATGGATTGTAATGTAATGTATTGCTTTTTGAATTTGGTAGGGGGAGTTACATCAATGGATCCATTCCTGAAGAAGTTCTTCCCAGCAGTTTATAGAAAGAAGAACTATCACACTGAGAACAACTACTGCAAGTATAATAATCATGGCCTGGCTTTATTCACGTCTTCGCTATATCTGGCGGGCCTCGTCGCATCACTGGCAGCCTCGCCGGTGACTAGAAAGTACGGCCGGCGGGTCAGCATTATATGCGGTGGGATTAGCTTTCTCGTCGGGGCGGCCCTCAATGCCGGGGCGGCGAATTTGGCAATGCTGCTGTTGGGTCGGATCATGCTCGGCATCGGGATTGGATTCGGAAATCAGGTAATGTCTCTCCATCTCACCATCTCTTCTTTGCAATTGCATCCCACCCCAATTGAGGGAGGATTACTAAGTACTGGGGGGCCCAGTTTCATAATGGACCACTTAAATCCATAATTTGGCCCATTGGGTGGATGATCTGAACCGTTTATCTGATGGGCCCTGCAATAGATACTTAACTACAAAAAAACGACGTGCGCTTTCAATTACAAAAGGAAGGTTGAGATAACATTTGAGTGTGATCGAGTTCAATAGGCCCATTCATGTTTCCAGGACTTCCCCATGACTAGTCTGGAAAATGGGCCAGGCCCAGCCCAACCAGGCTCCAGTTGGGTCAAGACTCAAGACTGACCAACCCATTTAAATACTTCACCCACCAACGACATCCAATCAACCAGCCCATTGCCAGCATGGCAGTCCAGATGAACGGTATGGATTATCTGACAAATCCAGCCACGTGGACCCCTCATGGATTAGATAATTCAGAGCATCTTGATCTTTTCCTAACCGACCATACTATCTTTAGAAACAGCCAAAAGGGCCCATTCAATGTCAAATCACGTACGTACTACATATCTACAGCAGGATAAGCGACAATGGGAAGTAAAGGCCTGCACATACATGAATTCCCATCATTTAATCAGTTTTAAGACTTGGGTTTTTTTTTTCAAACATGGCAGTTCAACATGCAGACACGTGCAAGCACATGCATGTGTAGGAACATCACAGCCATCTATAAAGTGGGACACTTTGTAGATGACCTGTGCAAATTACGGACATTACCCAGTTGAGTAGGCCACTCTTAGGAGCAGATGACATAATTATACATAGGAATGCACACCTGCGCACTTCTCTCACGAGAACTCGTGAGCACTTTTTCATGGCTCATCACACATGACGTGAGTCCAAAATCTGAGCCGTCCACATGATGTAGCACCCCAAAAAACTCCAGGGCTCATCTTTCAACTTGGTCCAAAACTTTGGTGGGCCATGAAAAAAGGAAACAGTTTCCTCCCTTGATTTGCCTCTTGCTTTTTGTTGCGGCCCATCAGAATTTTGGATCAGATTGAAGATGGGCTCTTGGGGCTTTTTGGGGTGCTGCATCACATGGACGGCTCAGATTTTGGGCTCACATCATGTGTGATGAGCCATGAAAAAGTGCTCGCGAGTTTCTCGCCCAGGTGAGCATTTTTCCGATCACATGAACTCGTGAGCACTTTTTCATAGCTCATCACACATAACGTAAGCCCAAAATCTGAGCCGTTCACATGATGCAGCATCCCAAAAAATCCTAAAGCCCATCTTTCAACTTGTTCCAAAAGGATATATATATATATATATATATATATATATATATATATATATATATATATATATATATATATATATATATATATATATATATAGGAATGCTCACCTATGCACTTCTCGTGAGAGACACTCATGAGCAGAGACACTCATGAGCACTTTTTCATGGCTCAGTGCACGTGATGTGAGCCCAAAATTTGAGCCGTCGATGTGATGCAGCACCTCAAAAAACTCCTACCATCTTTTAACTTGTTCCAGAACTTTGGTGGGAAATGAAAGAAGGAAACAGTTTCCTCCCTTAATTTGCCTCTTGCTTTCTGATGCGGCCCACCAGAGTTTTGAATCAAGTTGAATGGGCCCTTGGAGTTTTTTGGGGTGCTGCATCACATGGACGGCTCAGATTTTGGGCTCACATCACGTGCGATAAGTCATGAAAAAGTGCTCATGAGTGTCTCTCACCATAAGTGCCCAGGTGAGCATTCCTCTCTCTCTCTCTCTCTCTCTCTCTCTCTCTCTCTATATATATATATATATATATATATATATATATATATATATATATATATATATATCACATCAAATTCTTTATATGTAATAAAAGTTGTCCTACTTCCCTTATATGTGAAGCTTATCTTATATTAAAATTCTAAACTCAATGACTAGGTTTGCAACTCAGTGGTTCAACGGAATCTCAAACCATCCCACTAAGATACTCACTCGTTCAATGACTAGTATTCCAAATCAGTTACGCAACGGCTGTAATGATTATTACGTAACAGGAACAGTAACGGTCATAACCGTTACATATTAAGGAGTAAAAGGACCCTTATAACAGACTGTAACGGCGCCCGAACACTTCTATGACAGTTTTGCTAAATTAAGGGGAAAAAACAAAAAAACAAAAAAACAAAAGAAGAAGGTAATGGCTGTTAAAGCTCGTAACATAACAGTAATGGTGGTGTCCGCTACAAAACCCATTGCTCATAGGCCTGACTCTATCTAGACTCAACCAGATTCAACTCACATGGACTGGACCATCTCAAGCTAAGTCACTAGGTCAACTCTTCTTTTTAATAAGAGTGGAGTACTCCCTATGCCTAGGAAGTAGAAATCTTAGCTGTCCACCTCGAGATGAGTAATGCATCTCTTTTCTTAAGACATTTCATATAAATATATTTATAGGGAGTGCTAACCTCGCCACTTAGAGGAGACTTTTGCAAGTTCTCTAAATTATTTTATATTAAAGTCACATGTGGCATGTTTAGCATTTGGTCCGTCCATTCATATTACCAAGCCATAGTGAAAAATGACGTTGACATTCTAGACCGTGTCATAAATACCAATAGAAATAGAAATGTGTTGGGATAGGAGGGTCGGCAGCGGAAGCAAATCCGTACACAAACAGCAAATTGAATTAAATAAGCCACACAATGCAATCACAAAGCATGCAATCACTCACACATAAATAATCGGATTTTTACGTGGAAGAACCCATCAAGGGTAAAAAAAACCACGGCACAAAGCGACACCAATCCACTATAATATCACAGAAGTTACAAGAGATGGAACCCAAGACCCAAGACCCAAGACCCAAGACTCAAAACCCAAGCCGACAAGAGAAATTCCAAGCTTACCCAAGAAGAAACCCTCTTCTTCAAGGTTTTTCTCTCACTTTGCAACCTTCTAAACATCTAATCCCGTATTACCCTTTAAATAGGAAAAAAAACGGATTTAGAAACCTCTTGCTCAAAGAAACCGCCAACCGGTCGGATGGGCAAAATTCATCACAGCAGCCTTGCTGCCTTGGTTTCCAGCGTGACCGGCCGGTCGGACACCCCCACCGACCGACCGGTGGCCTCTGTTCACTTTTGATTTGAGACGTCCGTTCTCAACAAACTCCACCACGACTCAAATCACCATGCACCTCCTGGCCACGCACAATCTCCACCTCTACTTCGTCATCATTATAGTCCCGTCGCTTCTCATGCCCCATCGACTCTATCCTTGCATCTTCACACGTCTTGTTGCTCTTCCCATGTGGCCCTTTTTCTCTTGCCACACTTGAGCAACCGTGGATCCCGCTGCCAATCCCGCAGCTCCACCATGAATAGTGTTCCCAATCACTTTGTAAAGATTATCGCACCTTCGTGCCTTGATCATCACGCGTGCTCCTTTCACCACTTTACAATACCGATCGCAGCCGATGAACTTGCACCCTTTCACCTTGAGTGCACCAGGAGATATCATATTCCTCTTCATCTCAAGGACATGCTTCACACTTTCAAGGATCCGTTCGACTCCATCGAACATCCTAATGCGCACTGAACCAATCCCTACCACATTGCGAGTGTAGCCATCGCCCACAAACACCGATCCACCATCATACTTCTTGTATGACATGAATGAACTTCAGTCAGGACATACATGACATGATGCCCCTGAATCCAAGAGCCACTCTCCACCAAGAGGCTCTATGCCGGATATAGTCAATACATCACAACCGTCACCACCGTCCTCTATAGTATTGGTTCCTTCCCTAGAAGAATCTCCCGATCTCTCCTACCTTTTTTCGGGATTCGAACAATCTCTCTTCACATGACCTTCTTCCCCACAATTCCAGCATCTCACCTTGTGCCTCCACTTGCCTTTTGATTTAGATCTCGATGAAGGAGATCCTCCACCCTGCTCAGAATTCCTCCCCCTCATAACCAATGCCTCATCAGTAGAGGGACCCACGCCGCCACTTTTCCTTCTCATCGCCTTCGCCTGAAGGGCTGAGATAACGGTTTCTATGCCAATAGTCTCCCTACCTGCGCACAAAGAGTCCTTGAGCGACTCATATGATTCTAGAAGAGAATTCAACAGGATAAACGCTTGATCATTGTCCTTCATCGGCTCATCTACATCCATCAACTTGCAAATAAGCCTATTGAAATTGCTGATGTGGCTCTCAACATCAGCGCCCTCCGTCATCTTCAGATTGTACAACTGAAGCTCCAAGTAAATGCGATTTTCAAGAGATTTCTTCGCATAGATGTTCTCCAACTTCGCCCATGTTGTAGCCGCAGTCTTCTCTTTCATGACGTTATACAGGACCTCATCTGTCAGGCACAACTGGATTTAGACATTAGCCTTTTCATCGATCTTCTTCCACTCTTCTTCTTTCATAGCTTCTGGTCGCTCTCCAAGGAGCGCATCTTGCAATCCTTGCTGAACTAGAAGGCCTTTCATCTTCACCTTCCAAAGTTCAAAATTATTTTTCCCCGAATACTTCTCTATGTCGTACCTCATGCCTGATGTCATGCTCTTGTCTCATATTCGAATTTCTGCTACACCCCAACGATCTCTCTGATACCAGTTGTTGGGAGAGGAAGGGCCGGCATTGGTAGCAAAGCCATGGACAAACAGCAAATTGAATCAAACAAGCCACACAATGCAATCACAAAGCATGCAATCACTCACACATAGACACCCCCACCGACCGGCCGGTGGCCTCTGTTCACTTTTGATTTGCGATGTCCGTTCTCAACAAAATGGACAAAAGATGGTATGGATTGATAATTGGAGGTGGACACATAGGTCATTTTAGGGCCCGTTTGGATACCACCAAATAAATTACTTTTTCTACTTACAACAGTAGATAAGTAACTTATTTGAAATAAGTAAGTTTGGTTTATGATCACTAACTTATTATTTGAAATAAGTAAGTTTTGTCTATGATCACTTATAACTAACTTCTTTTTTTTCAAGTTACTTCATCACTTCATTTTAATAAGTAGAAATCAAGATAAGCTACTTGAGGCATAAGTAGCTTATCTCAAGGGTCCTTACTCATGCCTAGTGGTAGACTCACAAGAGTTTTAACACGAGGACATGTGTCCGAGTACCCATTGTGATATAAAAAGGTCACTATTGTGTGTGTGTGTGTGTGTGTGTGTGTGTGTGTGAGGGGGGTGTGAGTGTGAGTGCATGTGTAAAATAAAAAATAAAAAAAAAGTAACTTATCTTAAGCAACTAGCGATCCAAACGCCCCCTTAATTACTTCAATTTAACAAGAAGATATCAAGATAAGCTATTTGAGGCATAAGTAGCTTAAGTAACTTACTATCCAAACGTCCCCTTAAAGATTTTAAGTGTTGATAGAGCCTTCAAATTGTGCAAAAATAGGGTCCCATGACCTGTCGGCTAGACTGGCTGATTGTTCTAATTTTAGACTGGGAAAACACTGAAGAATCTAAACAACTTTTATGTCTCCAGGACCGGTCGATCAGGGGTCCAGGACCGGTCGGCAGTTGTGTTGCAACCGATCCAGGATCGGTCGTGTGATGAGGTGGAATGGGTCAAATTTTGGCTGAACTCTCTGGACTCTCCCTGGCTACCTGCGACCGGTCGTCAGCAGTGGCGGTGTTCTGTATTATTACTCAATTTTGTGTAAGTTGTTTTTATTTTTGGATCTTTTGCTATATATATGGCTCTAATCCATGTTTGGAGATATAACAAGGTGTCATAATTGATATTAGGGTTTTGAGGAGAGTGTTGGTGAGGGGGAGAACTTTGTTCTTCCATTGGGGCTCCATTGTGGGTAGTTCATCTTTGTAATCTTTTGATTCATAGTGTTTGTTATCGCTTTGTGCTGTGGTTTTTTCCCGCAAGGGTTTTCCACATAAAATTTAGATTGTTCTCTGTGTGTTGATTACATGAGTGCTTGTGGTATTCGTTTAGTTATACTCTGTGCTTCTGTGAGGTTTTCTCAATAAGTGGTATTAGAGCTATCGTTGAGTGTAGCATATTCAAACCTGAGACAACACATGGCATCAAGCGCGAAGTTCGATGTTGAGAAGTTTTCTAGCAAAAACAATTTCGAGTTTTAAAAAGTGAAGATGGAGGTCGTCTTGGCGCAGCAAAGGGTTGAACACACCCTTGGGAAGCGACCGGAAGCTATGAATGAAAATGAGTGGACCCAGATGGATAAGAAGGCTCGAACCTCTATCCAATTGTGCCTAACAGATGACATTCTCTATCACATCATGAGGGAGAAGACAACAGCGGATACATGGGCCAAGCTAGAGAACGTATATGCGAAGAAATCTCTAGAAAACAGGATGTATCTGATGATGCAACTCTTTACCTTGAAGATGGCGAAGGTGATTGTTGTTAATGACCACATCAACACATTCAATCGGTTGATTTGCAAGTTGCTGGACATTGAAGAATAGATGAAGGACGGGTATCAAGCATGCATCATGCCGAACTTGCTTTCTAGTTCATATGAGTCGCTCAAAGACTCGTTATGTGCAGGTAGGGAAACTATAAACGTCGAGATTGTTGTCTCAGCCCTTTATTCGAAGGCTATGAGACAGAAAAGTAGTAATGTTGGGTCTTCCTCTGAGGCACTGGTTATGAGAGGAAGAAATTCGGAGTGGGGTGAAGGATTGTCGCGTTCTAGATTTAAATCTAAGGGCAATGACAAAGCCAAGTTGAAGTGTTGGAATGTGGCCAAGTAGGGCACATGAAGGACTGTAAGAGTCTTAAATATAAGAAAGAGAAGAAGGAAGATTCTTCCAAGGAAGCCAATACCGTAGAATCTTCGGAAGATAGTAGTGATGTGTTCGATATCTTAACGGTGTCAAGGACGGTCTCTTGGCAATGAGTGGCTCATGAACTCTAAAACCTCGTATCACATGTGCCCAGATCATAGCGTCTTTACTTCATATAGGGAGTATGAGGGCAACTCGATATTTCTAGGCGATGACTATGCATGTAAGGTTGTCGGCATTGGAACAGTGCGTATCAAGATGTTCGATGGGATCGAATGGACTTTGACAAAAGTGAGACACATTCCCAGGTTGAAGAAGAACTTAATTTCTCTTGGTGCACTCGAGGCGATGGGTGCAAGTTCACCGGTTTTGATCGGTTCTGCAAAGTTTCAAAGGGGCCCTTGTAATTATGAAGGGATAGAGGCACGAAAATATTTACAACCTGATTGGGAACACTTCAGCGACTATATCGGATTTCACGTCTGCATGTATGTGGCATGCCCGTTTGGGCCACATTAGCTAGCTGGGCATGAAGGTACTCTCTAAATGATCTTTGATTCCTATATAAATTTTTAGACTTGAGTATATGCGAGCATTGTATGTATGATAAATAGTCTAGATTGTCGTTTAAAGGGGGGAAATATGTATGTAAAAGGGTGCTAGAATATGTCCACTCTGATGCATGGGGTACGTAGCCCGTAGTTTCTATTGGGAGGTCATCGTGGTTCGTGTTGTTTATAGATGACTTCAGTAGGAAGGTTTGGGTTTATTTTCTAAAAAATAAATCTGATGTATTCACCACTTCTAACCATTAGAAGGCCATGGTGGAAAATCAATTAAGGCATAAATTGAAAGTTTTGATAACCGACAAAGGAGGAGAGTTCACTTCCGGAGAATTTAACAAATATTGTAAGGAAGAAGGGATTGTGAGGCACCACACACCAGAGCAGAATGGTGTAGTTGAGCGGAAGAATCAGACTCTTTTGGAGAGAGGCCGGTCCATATTGAGTAATGCTAGGTTAGGCAAAGAGCTTTGGATGGAGACCATTAACACGGCTTGTTACCTGATAAATCAATCGCTTTTAACGGCAACTAAATGTAAAATTCGTGAAGAAGTATGAAGTAGTAATATGATTGACTACTTATGTCTGTGGGTGTTTGGTTGTGAGGCTTACTCTCATGTACCATCAGTTGAGAGAGATAAGCTTGACCATAGGGCTAGAAAAGGGGTCTTTATGGGCTATGGTGATGGTGTGAAGGGTTACTGGTTGTATGACCTTGTCACACGAAAAATCACCATGAGCCGTGATGTCAGATTTGATGAAGGGTCTTTGTTCCGAAAGGATGTGCCAAAAGAACCTGAAAAATTAGAAATTGTCGACATCCAGTTAGATAGAGATGAGACGTGGGCCGAAATTGATACGTAGACAGAGGTATGGGATCAGGTGGAGCAGCCACCTGTGCGAAGAAACTCACTCAGAGATCGCAAGTTACCAGCAAGGTATAAGGATGACTCGAACATTGTATTCGCCCTTATTACATATGATGGGGATCCGTCTAGTTTTGAGGGGGCACTACATGATATGGATGCTGAAAAGTGGAAGGCGGCAATACAAGACAAGATGGATTCTCTGTACAAGAATGAAACATGAGAGCTAGTGGAGCTTCTAGTGGGCCGAAAAGCAATTGGGTGCAAGTGAATTTTAAAAAAAAAAATAGGATAGGTACAAGGCGAAGGGATATGCTCAGCATGAAAGTGTTAACTTCGGTGAAATATTCTCGCCGGTTGTGAAAAAAATATCTATTGGTTCGTATTGGCACCTGTTGCCCAATACGACCTCGAGCTGGAACAGATGGATGTAAAGACTACTTTCCTGCATTGGGGAATTAGAAGAGTAGATTTACATGATGCAGCCAGAAGGCTATTCAAAATAAGGGGCAGAGAACAAGGTTTACAGGTTGATGAGATCGTTATTTGGTCTCAAATAATCGCTTGGGCAATGGTACAAGAAGTTTAATTACTTCATGATGAGTTAGGGCTTTTCCAAGAGCGAGTACGATCATCGTGTCTACTTTAAGACACTGAGTGATGAGAAATTTCTCATACTGATATTATATGTTGATTACATGCTTATTACCAGTTATAGCATGTATGACATCGATGTGTTAAATACAGCTTTTAGGGACATTCGAGATGAAGGATCTAGGGCATGCAAAGAGGGTTCTCAGCATTGATATATATAGAGACATGAATAAGAGTAGGCTTTGGTTATCTCAAGCTGAATACGTAGGAAAGGTATTGGTGAAGTTTGGGATGGATACGGCAAAGCCGGTCAGTGTTCCCCACGCGGCTCACTTCAAGCTTTCTTTAAAGCAGTGTCCCAAGACAAATGAAGAAAAGCAGGTTGTCTCATGTGCCTTATTCGAGCACAATAGGCAGCTTGATGTATGCTATGGTCTATACAAGACCAGATATTTCACAGACAATGGGTGTTGTTAATAGATTTATGTCTAACACAAGCAAGCAACATTGGGAAGCTGTGAAATAGCTACTTTGATACATTCGGGGTACGCAGGACTACATCTTGATGTTTGAAAAGTCTAAGGACAAGTTCGTTGGGTATGTCGATTCTGATTACGCAAGTATTGTGGACTGTAGGAGATAAACTTCTAGGTACTCGTTTGTGATACTGGGTGGAGCGATTAGTTGGATGTCCAAGCTTTAGTCAGTGGTGGCTCTTTTCACTACTAAAGCTGAGTATATAGCGGTGACAGAAGCATTCAAGGAAGCAGTTTGGTTAAGGGGCATGATAAATCAGTTGGGACTTCAGCGGGAGGTCATGCCGATTAATTGTGATAGCTCTAGTGCTATAAATTTGGCTAAGAATTCTGTTTATTACTCTCATACTAAACACATTGATGTACGTCACCATTTTGTCCCACGGGTGCTTGAGGAAGGAGATGTGACTTTGGAGAAAATTCACACTAGCATGAATCCAGTGGATATGATGACCAAGATGGTCCCTACAAAGAGTTCAAGTTCTACACAACTTCTCATAGATTGGCAAAGACTGAATGAAGACGCAGGGAGCATGAGAAACAATGACACTATGATTGAAGTTGAGATGATGCAAAGAGCAAGGATGTTTTTTCGACGTTTGAAGCCTCGGTGGAGATTATTGATAAAGTCTTCAAAATGTACAAAAATAGGGTCCCACGACCTGTCGGCTAGACTGAAGACCGGTTTAATTCCGAACTGGGAAAGCACTGAAGAATCTAGATAATTTTCACATCTCCAGGACCGGTCAACCAAGGGTCTAGGACCAGTCGGCAGTTGTGCTGCAACCGATCTAGAACCGGTCATGTGTTGAGATCTCTCTAAGAAAAAATTTATAAGTTACTTAACTTGACAATAACACCCACAATAAACTTGTCTAACTATGCAAAGGGCTTTAACCAAGTTATACCTGCCATAGTTTGTGCAATTTCGTACCAACACTGCACAAGGATGTATTCAATCACCTTGTCTCATGTTATTACACATATCGTTTTATACACTACCTTAAGACCAATGGTCTTAGGGCTCACCATATCCCACTATCATGATTGATGAATTAAAAAACAATTCAAAACTATCAATTTTACAACAAAAAAAAATAATAATAAATAAATTTACAGACTATAATTTCGAAACAATTTACAAAATCAAATCTAATCGCTCATGTTGATCAATCATTCTAATTCTTGATATAAGGCTAAACTTGTAACGAGTGTAGATCCTTTGTTAAGAACCCTAGACCCTGTAAAAAAAAACTAATCAACCACTTTACTCACCATGACCCACTTAAAAAACTCATATATTGGTAAATTAAAATAATCATTTAAGCCTCACTAAAACCCCATGTCCTGTCAAGTTTGAGGATAAACATAACAAGCATAATAAGTGTTTACACATGGCCTGGTGCGGCCAGATCAAACGGTTTGAAAGACACCATGTAACAGCCACGTGATGTAGATGAAATTCAAAAGGAGGAGTTAGAAATGCATACACGATGGAGCATTAAATTCTATAGCTCTATCAAAAGCATCTCTTGCAAAAGTCTCATTGAAGCAAGTCTCTCTCAAAGCATTAAATGTCAAATATCCCATCAAAGCAAATTCTATCAAGTATTAAATGCTAGTCCTATTAAAAGCAACTCTTTTAAATGTAAGAGCCCAATGACGTGAGGACTCTAGCAAGGTTTAGTATGCAAGAGTCCATTGACGTCAAGATTCCAGCAACGCTTCCAATACGCATTACAAGACCGAAACGATAAGATACATATACAATCTCTTATACACATGGTCATACGCGATAAGCTGCACTTAAATGAGAATCAAGGAGATTTGCATGCTCAATTGTCCAAATCTTTCACAATGTCAAAGACTACGTAAGGCCGCCGCCTGCCAAAAGCCTATATAAACAACATTTTACAAAGAGTTGAGGGACAGATGAACAAATACCAACACAAGCCAACCAAGCTCTACGTTGCCTCATCTATTCGTCCACCGTAGGCATTTATCTTTTTACTTTATTTTAGTTTAACCTCTCATAGCTGCTCATAGCATAGGGCTCTGGTTTTTTATTTTTGATTTATCTCTCCACCCTTCATCCACATCTCACTGGAATATAAGGAACATCACTCAATTTTGAACGAAAGGCTGTGAGGCATTTTTGCTACATGCTAGGTGATTATGCCGATCATCTCACCATGAAGTTTGGTCCACACTAGACGACGAACAGATAGTCAAATAACGACCCTCTTGGAACATGCTTGGTTCTCTCTAAGATCACGAATAGACTGTCACCTCATCAGCCATATCTCCACGAATTGCGGTTCCAAAATAAATTGTTGAAAATCCGCTCTCCATTAGTCGTCTCACCAGGAAGTTTGGTTTTCAATCGAGCAACAAACAAATTACCATCCTACACATCACGACCATCCCGCTACAAAGCTGAATCCGCGATTGGGCGACAAACAAATCATGATCTCTCAAGTCGATCGTGAGTGTCAATATTTGCATAAATCATTAATAAAATACTTTCGACTTTTATCCTCTTTCTCTATTGTTACATTGTTAAACTACGGTTGCAACTAAGTTGAAAGAAAAGTCCTTAACGTAAGGAAAAAAGTTCTCATTCAGAAGGATAAATCCCGACCCTTTTTAAATCGCCCGTAACAATAGGTGGTTGGAAGGCGGCCGATCTCACGGATCCGATCTTAATCAGTCTATGTCAGCACCTGAGGTCGCAAGCGTTCAATCAAACTCGAGTCGAGTACAACTTTGGCAAGCCCACACTATCTTCATCACACAAGTTTGACCAAATACAGGCCTTCATTAACACGTGTAGCCTCGTATTTGATTGAATAGCTAAACAGTAATTATGATCCAATACCTAACAGTGAGATCCAATTTGACTTCTTAAATCCAATCAATAAGTACACGCACATACACCTATACATTTGTAGGGACAATGTCATGTGAAAGGGACTCACCATATGTCCAACAATTGTACCATGCATAGTGGCCCATCAATTAAGATATGTAACTTATCCATTAGTTATAACAATATTCTATGTTTATGAAGAATCGAACAGGTAAAGCTTTTACAAATATATTTGACATTGAGCTTGTCTTATTTATTTCTTTAAGGATATAGAGACCTCAAATAAATCACCCTATCATATTCATTCAATTTACACATAATTTGGCATTCGTAGAATCCTTTTAGATTTTTCAATTATTTGCTTCAACACCCATACTAGCTACAATTTAAAAAAATGCATCAAATTTGACTTAAGTAGATTCGATATATTAGAGCTCTCCCATATAGGTAAAATAATACAGTTGTTTTAGTGAAGCTCTTCCAGTACGACTACTTATACGTGTTACTAATTGCTACACTACAAGTGCAACTAGAAGCAAATCATTAGGAAGAACTACAGGTTCCTACACAGTAATGGTATTTCTTATGCTGGGTTTCATCTTGTAAATGTCTCATCGAAAATGATCCATTCTTACTATGGCTCATATAATTGCAATATTTATCATCTTTTGAAGACACAGAAACAATATTATCCATTAAAAAGAAAAACCATTCTGCTAGGACATTTATTTGTGACATAACTCTGTCCTGCCCAACATTCGAATTCTTCAATTTATGGCAAACTTAGGGTTCATTTGGCACCGCAGATTTGGGGGGGGGGGGGGGGGGGGGGGGGAGATTTGAGGATATTCTAAATCCATCGGTCATTTAGCAAGGTGGATTAGAGGGTATTTTGAATCTAAGGGATTTCAAATCCTCACTTTTGGTGATTTTTGCAATCCTTCTTGCTTGGATTACTAATGTCTCCTTTTTTGGCTCACTTTTAAAGGCCGGAGAGTCACATGTGTAACATATGCTCCACTAGGCTACTAATCTATTGTACATATGGCCATTGACGATATTCCAAAACAGTCATATTATCAACTGCATCACTAAAATTGATTTAATAGAATGATTTGAGTAGTCTAAACATTGTCCATGTGATCCTATGCTTGTGGCACATCCAAGGTTTGGAATTTCATCATTTTGTGTCAAAATCACATATCCAAACCATTTAGGGATATTAAAGCTGCTTTAGTAGTTAATCTCTTCTTGCATTTCAAATCTCTCCCTCCTTATCAGGACCTGATTTTTCAGGTAAGGTATCTAAACAAGGGACCCATCTGATAAGCGGCTTAGATCTCGCACACATGCTACCATATCAAGGCCCTCTTTGCAAAATCCCAAGATCCACCCTATTCACCCTACATGCATCGGACCATTCATATTCGCTACAATCGTTTTGTCCTCTGAATCAGAGGGCTAAGATTATCTGAATGTGTTTATTTTGATAGATATGCGGTCCAGATTGATAAAATCGCCATACTACGTGTACTATGGACTCCAATTTGTGTGGACCATGGGATCAATCTTTACAGAGGGCCCACCACAAACCGATGGTTAAAACAAGATTGGTAGTCTTTCCATTGTAGGACCTGTGCGGGGCCCACCTGGGATTTTTATGTGGCACACACCACGGATAGAAAAATGCATTCCCATCCAAAACCCACATTCCCTTTGGTGTGGCCCACCTGAACCATGAAGCATCTATGCCTACAGCTCGAACATCATCCCCTTCCGGGTTTTGCATATCAATCTTTCCATTCAAACAGATTATTCAGACAGCTAACATGTCTTCCCAATCGTGCATCAGGCTGTCCCTCTATATCTATCAGAGATGGCCCCGGCCCACCTCCGAGGCGGCCTGAACATGATGTTTCAGCTGGCCACGACGCTCGGCATCTTCTCCGCCAACATGATCAACTATGGGACGCAGAAGATCAATCCGTGGGGATGGAGGCTGTCGCTGGGCCTAGCCATGTTCCCAGCCTTCCTAATGACCGTTGGCGGCCTCTTCCTCCCCGAGACGCCCAACAGCCTGATCGAACAAGGACTGAAAGATGAGGGACGCAGAGTCCTGGAGAAGATCAGAGGCACCCCTCATGTGGATGCCGAGTTCCAAGACATGATCGAGGCGAGTGAGCTTGCGAACTCGATCAAACACCCGTTCAGGAACATACTCAAGACGAGGAACAGGCCACAGCTGATAATAGCAATCTTCATGCCGATGTTTCAGATCCTCACCGGCATCAACTCGATACTCTTCTATGCTCCGGTCCTCTTCCAAAGCATGGGTTTTGGTGGGAATGCATCCCTCTACTCTTCCGTCATGACGGGAGCAGTTCTAGCATCTTCAACGGTTGTCTCGATCGTGACCGTTGATAAGTGGGGGCGGCGGGCTTTACTGATCGGCGGTGGAATACAGATGGTCATATGCCAGGTAAGAGGATTCCATTACTAGCATGCAGTGGAAATGTACTGTTTCAGTACTTACGTTGCAAGTATTTAGTACCAGCTGGTCCCACCTTGCAGTTGTCCAGACCATTCATCTGGTGGGCCGAATCCAATCAGGAATTATAGACTGGCTATAGTCATCGTGTAAATGAATGGTTCCAAGGTTCATACATTTGGATGAGAGTGCTGACACCGGAACCACAAGGAATGCCGGCCCAAATGAAATCACCGGCTATTCCATCTGAGCCATCTTTGACCCCTCTTAGTGTTGGTCCAAATCAAAATTGCCATTAATTCCAGCTAACCATCCAAAGATGGGCCACCAGATGGCCAGGAACATTGAAATATGGCCCACCTGTATAATGAGTGCTGGCCCAAATGAAAAACAACAGATTTCCACTCACCATTGATCTTGTTGTGTTGAACAGATCATAGTAGCCATCATACTGGGCCTCAAATTAGGCACGGACAAGGAACTCTCAAAGGGCTTCTCGATACTAGTCGTCGTGTTCATCTGCCTCTTCGTGGCTGCCTTCGGATGGTCATGGGGGCCACTCGGGTGGACGGTGCCAAGTGAGATATTCCCTTTGGAGACCCGATCAGCAGGGCAAAGCATAACCGTGACCGTCAACCTCCTCTTCACATTCATCATCGCCCAATCCTTCCTTCCACTCCTCTGCTCCTTCAAGTTCGGGATCTTCCTCTTCTTCGCCGGATGGATTACGATCATGACCGTCTTTGTCGTCATCTTCCTGCCCGAGACAAAAGGAGTGCCGATCGAAGAGATGGTACTGTTGTGGAGAAAACACTGGTTTTGGAAGAAAGTAATGCCGCCTATTCAAGAGCTGGTCGAGAGTAACGGCAAGCAAGCCGAGTTACCAGAGCTTGGAAACTAGAAATGCATATTCGTGTTTGATACGATTATGTAGTTTTCTTCATGTAAATCAAAATATCAGAAACCAACAGCAACACAATAGATTTTATTAGCTCTTGCACCTCTAGAACAGGTACCTGACTTCTCCACTCCACCACTGGATCCTCCGTTTGGATAGAGAGATTGGGATAATCTTCCTAAATTAGGATATTTCTTTTATGTTAAAATATGTATATGTTGAAGTCCACGCAGATCTTTGCAGATTTTCATAAATCTCTCTCATTTTATATATATGTTCCCGTTATGCTAAGTGAAATAAACAAGTTACAATTTTCTACTCATGTGGTTTAGCATGGTCTCAGAACCCCATCTAGGGTTCATCCTAGTCTTCTATCATGACGGCGCCCAATCTTTCGGTCTTCTCTATGTCTACCATTAATTCCAACAAGAACTCAATCCTTGTCCATGACCAGGTCGTAAATCACATCTATGCTCTTCATTGATCCTCTGCCAACAGCCACCATAGCTCCACAACCATCAACATGGTCACCGAACCCTATTTTACAGGGTCAACCTTAGTCACCATTGTCAGGCCTCATTTATGTCTCTGTGAACCTCCCCATCATCGTCAGCACCCCTTGTTTCCGCCACCGACAACAACCCCCATCTGCCGTTCGAACCCACCTCCACCACTTCTAGGCGCAGATCATCAGCGCAACCCCAAACCCATCTCTGCCACAATTAAATCTGGCGGATGTCATCTTCAGCCATCTCTGTTCACCAAAATTGTTTGCTTGCTGCGAGCAGCCCCACAATCGCCATCACCTTCGGCAACGGCACCATCACCGCTTCCCATATGCCTCCCCATTGTTGTCCGGACCAACCACAGCCGTCTCTGCGGACCATCAGATTTGCAGCAATCTATTGTCAGTGGCGTTTCAACCTGTTCTCATCACTAAAGCACCACCGTAAATCAATCACCCATCACTGTAATGTAGCTCCTCCAGCATCTATTTCAGGCAATCTCGATCTACATCCCTGCCACTGTCAGGATCGAACCCATATTCACCCTCATTTCCATCGTGACTCAATCTTCTCTGTTTTCGGTGACCTGTGTTACAGTTGCTGGGTCTGGTTAGCGGCGTTGATCTCTGCTGCTGCCACCTGGTTCTGTACTAGATCCCATTCCTGACCCCGATCAGTTCCTCATCTCTGCACGTCGTTCACTGCCATCTACTGTCGCTTTTGGAAACTATATGTCATTGCCATCACTGCCGTCTTCCTCCAGGAACTCCTCTGCATATCATTTTCTCAGTGTTAGGAAGATGATTTTTCCTCTTAAAGTCCCTTCCGGTCCTCTAGCATGGGAAATTCTCAAGCCTTCCACTGCATCAAGTAAAGATTGCTGCCATGCTTTGCCCTGTTGGCAGGTTAGCTCAAGTAAATATCATTAATAAAGACATCATCGATCCCTTTATTATTGATCCAGTTGCAAACTATCTTCTGGCCACCCCCTCCGCACTCTTTCGATGATGTAGCTTCCCAACACCAGGCCTTTTGACAAGATGACATTTCGCTTGTGCCGGGCATTTAGATCGAACTTGTCTTTGCCAGGCTTGTGAACCGGACTTGTTTTCATGCCAGGCATCTCAGACTGAACTTTTTTTTGTGCCTGGCATATGGATCAGACTTGTTTGAACACCCAACCACCGTAAGTGCACATCCACTGCAATAGTTAAAATCCTGGCCAGCAGAAGTGTCAGTCAATCAGATACATTAATCGTTATAAGTACTATTGATTCACATCTTAGAAGTCATCAAAAGTGCCTACTCACCTCGTGCTACTCGTCATTTTGTCGTTAAATTCTTTTCTTTTGCTTTGGAATAAACTTTCATCATACCTTTCAAGCTCGCCCTTTCCAAGCACCTTGAGCTTGCATAGGAATGTTCGAGTAAATTAGGGTAATCTTCCTACATTACGATATTTCTTCGTATATATAGATTTCTTGCATTTCCTATATATTTTATTATTCTAAGCGACAAGTAACTTTTTTTCTAAGCGACAAGTAACTTTTTTAACTTATATAATTTAATAAGTTACTTTTTTAACATACTTTTCCACTTTTTGGCTGTAAGTAAATACCAAGATAAACTACTTGAGGCATAAGTAGCTTAAGTAATTAATGATCTAAACGCCCCCTAGGCGAAATAAACAAGTAACAGTTTCCACAATGTAGTATCTTGTGTTTAATAAAGCCAAACTTTGCAAATGGAAATCAAGTTCCACAGTTACTTTGGGGTGTAGACAATGAAACTCAATCCAAACAATCTTGCCTAGAGGTGTACACGAGCCGAGCCGAGCTTTGCCCAGTTCAGCTTGGTTTGGTCAACGAGCGACTTGGGCTCGAGCTTGGCTCGGCTTGGTCCTCGAGCCCAAGTGGTGGGCTTGGCTTGGCTTGGACGAGCTTTCGAGCCGAATTCGAGCCTGTCCGAGCTTCAAGCTTTCAAGCCTGAATTCGAGCCTGTCCGAGCTTCAAGCTTTCAAGCCTGAATTCGAGCCAAGCTTTCGAGCCGACATTTTTCAGGCCTATTTCGAGCTACAACTCACAAATTCAGAGATGAGGGAGAGCTGGAGAGGGAGGAGGTGAGGCTGGGGGATGGGGAAGAGAAATCAGATATGAGGGAGAGTCAGAGAGGGAGGAGGTGAGGCCGACAGCCGGAGGGGGTCGCTGGTCAGGCCGGGGCCGCCGGGTGAGGTCAATTCAGCTGGAGGGGAGGGGGTTTTGTTTTTTGAAATTTTTAAGGGTGGGCAGGCGAGTGTGAAATGGCGCTGGAAGAAAATAATTAGGGCGAAAGGGCATGAAAAAAATATAATAAATTTTGAAGTAAAAAAATATCGAGCCTTCTACGAGCCGAGTCGAACCGAGCTCAGGTCAAGCTCGGGCTTGGCTCGAATTTCCAACGAGCCCACACACTCGGCTTGGCTTGGCTTGGCTTGATCCACCCTCCGAATCGAGCCAAACCAACATTTTTAGAGTCGAGCGAGCTTTTCAAGCTAGCTCGGTTCATGTACAACTCTAATCTTGCCTTACAAACACGCCAGACTTTTTTAAAGCTCATTGCTTTTGGAAATTAACCTTTAAACAACATGACAAATATCAAACAGGTTTGAAATTTACGAAGAATCACTAAATGATATTATCAAGACATTATCACAAGATTTTCAAAATATCATTATATTTTAAAATATCATGTTTTCATCACAATATATATATATATATATATATATATTCATTTTCGGAGTAATTTTTCGAATTAGAAAAACCATAATATTAGACCAAGAAATTGTTGCAAACGATATGTGTCACTTATGGCTTCTAACAGAAACTAAGATCACATTCATATCTTCCCCGAATTAGCAACTTGGTTTCAGCTAGCATCCTAAAAGTTCTATGTATCATCTGTTGTTGTTCAATCAGACACAAAGCCACGCATATCAATGAACAGCCCATATTCGGTCAAACGCATGTGATTAGGAATAATGTCGAGCATGCCAAAGTCGTACTCGACTCGAATCAATTGAACGTTTGCGACCCCAAGCGCCAAATCAACCCTAGGATCAAACCAATGAAGGTTAAACTGACTGTTTAACCACCAATCCTGCAATGATTAGGTGAGGGGGTTAGTCCTTCAATTGGATCTTTTGGCCTTGTGCTAATGACTTTTCTTTCAATGACGATTACAGTACTCGGTTTTGTAATTAATGCAATAATAGACAAATGAAATTAAAAACTGAAGCTAATTGTCAATTTTTATTGATTTGTAAACAAGATCAATACAATCAGCGAAGAAGTTTAATCCTTCTTGGCCCGTGGTTTTATCCTCGAAGGTTATACGATCGTATCCTAATCGGACGCAGATTCTTCATCGCGTCCTAATTTCTTTCTAACTCTGGAAGAACACATTTCTTAATCCTCCACAGTCTCCATGAAAGCACTGATTGTCTCTATAAAATTTTCTTATTGCCATGCGTATCTTGGATCGTGAGAGATCTACCATCGATGGGTTTATACTACTTGTTAAACATGTTGCTCGATCACACGTGTCACTCATGCGACAATCATGTGTTCTTCTCACAGTGTCTCGCTTTTCTCAACCACAAACGTGCGTATGGCTCTTGAGCCGTTCTAATTTTGGCAAGCGACGTGTCATTTAAGGAAACAGATAGAGAGATTGTCTCAGGGCGCGAGTAAAATTCCGTCAGTCATTCATACATAATATTGACACGTAGCGGTATTCCATTAAGCTGCATGGACTACACCAAGACAAGTGTAAACAATACCCCCACGTCACTTTACATTCTAAGAATGTAAAGGGACGGTGTCGCTTCTGATTCAGCAATCACGCCAATGCTCAACACGTGGCCACATAAGGTTCAGACGTCATGGCAAAAAAAGCTTAAAGGAGGCAGGAAAAGAAAGAAAGATGGAAGTCGAGTGACGAGCAAGTTTTGCAAAGGATTGCGATTTATCGAGGGCAATGACCGTCGAAGCCATCACCAGCCATTAACGACAGGTGTTTTACGACGCAGCATTACTGAGCATAATGGCCGAGCACAAACCCCATGCCACAATGTGTCAAGCGTCGAAGCGACTGTTGAAGCTAAAGCGACATTACGTTCCTTCACATTATTCGAATGTAAAGTGACATGGGGGAAATGTTTACACCTATCCTAGCGTGGTTCATGTAGCCTAATAGAATACCGCCATGTATAGGTACTATGTAAGAATGACGAACGAAATCTCACTCGCGCCCGAGACAATCTCCTGATCCGTTTCCTCCAGTGACATGTCACCTGCCAAAATCAAAACGGCTCAGAGTTGTACGCACGTTTGAAGTCGAGAAATGAGAGACACTACGAGAAAACACGTGACCGTCGCCCGAAAGGCATGTGACCGAGCAACGTGTTCAACAAGATGTATAAACCCATGCCAATGCTAGATCTCTCGCAATCCAGGATAGCACGATACGGCCGTCTCACACAATCATGCCGAAAAGAAAAATTTTCTAGAAACAACTGGTGCTTTCACGAAGACTGCGGAGAATTGAAAACCATGTTATTCCAAAATTAGAAAGAGATCAGGACGCGATGAAGAATGCGCGCCTCACTAGGATACAACCGCTTAACCTTCGAGGATAAAAGCACGAACGAACAAGGAAACCGAAGACGATCACCGCCCTTAAAGTCAAGGTAACACCATCGCCAACACACAATCTCTCTACACAACGCAATGTTGTCTATTCTAATTTTAGCCCTAGCTCCACCACTTCTATTGAACCCTGTCGTAGCAAGCTCAGAGTTCAGCATAGCTTAGATTCACTATTGTCCAATGCCATCGCCACGGTACACCCTAATAGTATAAATATCCATGACAACCGTCATCAAATCCCTGATCAACCGAATCTATACTTAGAAAATCACACAAGCCATCCTACAGACTATCCACCAAGATTGCTTGTGCACACAGTTAGTGGCAGGTAATTTCTTTTATTTTTTTTCTACTTAGTTTTATTTTTTGCGTTGATTGCATTAGCCGCTTAGTTTTAAATTTTTTTTCGTTGATTGCACTGACCGTATTTATAAATTAATAAAAATCAACAATAGGCCTTAGTTTTTAATCTCATTCGTCCATTGTTGCACTACTGAAAAACCATGATCAGCATTGAAAGAAAAGTCATTAGCACAAAGAAAGAAGATCTCATTGAAGGACTAACCCTTCCCTTTAAAATCTCTCGATTGATGTAAACACTGGTTTGGTTGCACAGTCAAGCTGACATTCATGTGTCTGATCATATGGTTGATTTAGCGCTTAGGGTCACAAGCGTTCAATCGATTCGAGTCTAGTATGACTCTAACACGCCCGACACTATTTCTAATCACACACGTTTGACCGAATATGAGTCGTTCGTTAACACGTGTGGCCTCATGTCAAATTAAACAACAACAGGAACACTTTTGCAAACCATTACCAAAACGAGCAGACCAAACGCATATGACAATAAGCGTGCAACTTGGGTAGGTGAAGTTGAGCTAGGCTCGCTTGTCAACCCAAGCCTAACCTACAACCCACCCCAACCAAATTTCAACACAAGGTGATGCCCAACCTGAACCCAAACTGAATTCCTCTATACCTAAACCCATCCCAACCCAATTTCACATCAAGTTGACATTTTCGAAACCAAACCTAACCCGAGGACATTGACAACCCAACCCAAACTCGAGTTGGATCAATGGGATTCAAGTCGACCCAACCCTAGTTTTAGTACTACCTGACCATAAACCTTCTCAAGCCTATTGTCCAACAACTAATAGTTTATGCATCAAACTCACTCTCTATATAGCTTTTTAACAACATCAAACTTCCCTCCCTATCGCATTAAGATCGTTAAAAAAAAGGCACATTGCTTTACAATTCAGCCAGGATTTGTATAGATCTCCAATCATAATGTCCTTCAGAATCAGTGCAAAAAATGATATGCCTCGATCAATATTTTCTCCCCTCAGTAAAATTCCAAAACAAATCTGAACAAGCGATGTTGCAGTCAGATGTTAGCCAGCACTAGGGCTCTCTCCCCCAATTGGACTTCCCCAGGCAGACTTGGCATCTACTTGAATTGGAGGTAAAATATCAAATTGGAGGTAAAATATCAAAAAACCTTTCCCCAACCTTTCTCATCATTTCTTTAATAAAATAGAACTTTCACAATTTCAGTCAATTTTCCTGCCTGTTCTCCATCCTTTTGCCGTCCACCGCTGTCAAAGTTTTCTCTTCCCATGGCATCCGGCACCAGCTGCCCAGCAATACCATGAAAAAATTTTCCATATTCCTGTAACCTTCTTTTGGTCATATGTTACTTGATTTTTGCATCTGCTTAATTTCCTCTCACCCACCTACCCACCATAGGATTCCCTGACTATTCAGGGCCACACACTGTTGGGTGAGTGATGCAAGGTCCACACCTAATCCACTCCCTCTTCCAACGAAATTTCTTACCTCACACCACTGACATGCCATAGCGATCCAGCTCAACCCCAAAAAGGCAGTCTGCAAACAATAAAGATCCAGGCCCAACTTTATAATTTAGCCTAACTGTCAGACCCCAAAACAAGTAAGATCCAAGAACATGTAATGCCAAACAAGCTCACTTAAGCATAAAACAATGAGAAAAATGGACGGTAGATATTAACGCCAAATAAAAAATTTCAATGTAGACATTTAAAGCACCAACAAAATTCTCTTTTGGGCAGATAGGCTTTTTCCTAGCCAGTTTAGGGTGCGTTTGGTTATCATGAAATTTCATGATAGATGTTACACTCATGGGCTTCACCTTGAAACAGAAGCACAAGACAGAAAACAAATGCATTCCCAAAATGACATATCTGGTACAAACCTCAAGCACTTTCATATTTGCTTAGGTATCCATCGGAAACAGAAACTCTGATATTCTGGCAGTGTGTGATGGATGATACGCAGGCACATAGTAACTAGATAGAAATTGCACAGTTACATACAGGTGACTTAAATTAAACATCCAAACGCTGTGTACCAGTTTAGATGTATCATGAACCAAAAATCACGCTTATTTTATTATCCGACTATCTGATTAGTGGACATTTATTGGTGGTTAAAAACGAATTAAGATCCAACGGTCTTACTACAATAAACAAGTGTCCACAAATCAGAGGTTAGGATTCTGCAACCCATCTTAATTTTTGGATTGAAACGTGGAGAGGGCAGGAATTACAATTTATTGGGTTTAATTTGAGCCCACATGTGCCTCACGTACCCTTTCAAAGAGCCCTGCGTACCAAGCATCAGACCTAGACCGAACATCAAATAACTCCATTTGAAAAGCTCGTTTTAAGATAAACTAATTTACTGTTTAGAAAGCAAGGATTGAATATCGGTTTTGACTGAATCTGTCACCACTGAAACCAGGCCACATAGCCCTGTATTTGTTTCAGGCAAATACAACCTTATCATTCATGAACAAAAACAGTCCACATCAAGGCGTACCTACCTGTTTCGGAAGATGCTTCAACCCTTAGCAGTATGACTCGGTACCGGCAATACATTGTGACACGTCAGCATGTCAAATAGTCAGTCCTCCGCTTAATGGCACCATAGCATAGTTGCCGAATTCATTCAACTTCTACCTCGGACTTTGCAATCCTTTTTTAAAAGCCTTTTGATAAGCAGATCATCAGAAGGCCAACATGATAACCAGAACCAATAGGAAGGCCAACAAGATACATGACTTCATTGATCCCACCATCTAATTCCAAAGCCCATTCAACTCAACATTTGCAAATGTCTTGCCGATGCAAATTTGTCACATTCCTTGGTGTGCATTCTATCCAAACAGGCCCCAAGATGCAAACAATAGCGAAACCATCGAAAAAACATAACTGCAAGAGCAAAATGATGTTGGCTAATAACTAGAACTTCAAATACAAACTGAAGCTTGTGCCCCAAGTATTGTAAATCCGATGTATTGTAATGATTCATTATTGCTCCATTCAAATATGACAGTTACAAGTAACAACTTCTAAAGATAATTAACAGATTCTATTAAGCAACTAAAAGGAGAAATCGACCAATAGAAAAAATTGCCTATCACAAAACAAGAAGACAAATAAAGACCTAGATAACCTTATATGTACCAACAAGTTCATGAAAACCATACAAATTTATAAACACCAAGCATCAATCAACCAAATTAACTAAAGCTAAGATGTGAGAGAGAGAGAGAGAGAGAGATGTATGGATATGATGTGATTACAAGACTCGTCCTTTTTCTCGATATATTTTTATATTTGTTTGATTATCAACTCCATTGCAAGGATATACACCCAAACATGCCCTATCGAAAGGCTTTCATTGGATATGGGAACAAAGTGCATTCCAAGCTGTAGTCCGACGCCAGCCCTTAACTTGGGAAAAACTATTAATTAAATGGTAAAAACTAGAAAACTGGTCTGTTACACGATAAAGAGTAGAAAGATGCAAATGATGCACAAAATCCTAATATGTGGTCATTCATCTTCAATGTATCCTAACCATCGATTAGGCAGAGCACTCTTATGCTTTCAAGAAGTCGAATAGCCTCAGCATTTACATCCTATATAGCTTTCATGAAATTCAGAAGTTCTAGTTGCCTGCCTGCCTTACCCTGAGGTGTTCAAAGACCTATATGGCTTTCATGAAATTCAGAAGTTCTAATAGCCTGCCTGCCTTACCCCAAGGCATTCAAAGACCTAAGACAGAAATTGCACTGGGCCATTTTGCTAGAGAAACTATGGGTGGGCCACAAGTGTCTTGACAGTTAGCATGGGACCACCCAGGGGTTCAGTTCATCAATCCAGACTGTCGGAGTGGGGACCCTGCTTGAGGCTCTGGATAGTGTGTAACCACCACCGGGTCCTTGAACAGTCAGCACTGGGCCACTACTCAGGAGTCGGGTCCCTCAGGCATTAATATGGGGCCAGACTGCTGGTACTAAGACAATTGGCACAAAGTCACTATTGGGGGTCCAAATACTAGTGCAGAGCCACATTTCATGAGTCCTTGAGACTCTCATTCTCACCTTGTCCCTAGCGTCAGCATAAGGAAAAGGAAAAGGAAAAGAAGGGCTTTGCAAAAGATCCAATGAGCTCTTAAGCAATCTCAAGAACCAAATGGCATGAACTGTCAGAATGAAGACCCAAATGGGTATTTATAGTGTGATGGGAGATGGTTATTTCTTGGAGATGGTTATTTCTTGCCCATGAAGTGGTTAAACAGTTATTTCCCACCCAGAAGTTGTTAGGCGAGTTTGGTGCCACAATGCTTATAGACAGACAGCACGATCCAACATACTTGGTTCTGCGCTGGCTCTTGGGGTGAGCGCAATCTAGACTTTGGTTCATTGGAAAATGCATGGTGTCATCTCGTGTTGTCCTTGGACTTTTGAGCACAAAGTGGAATAATGACCACGTTGGGCTTGACCATTGGCGTGGAGTGTTTCAGAGGGTTTTGTACTGACCTTACTCTGCACGTGAATTGGATCCGCACAGACTTGGAGATGAGTGTGGACCATCCTACACTAACCAGTTATGGTTAGGGTTGGCACAATTTGGACTCACTAAAATTATAATGCCAACAAGAGGTCACAAGAACATGAGAGAGAGAGAGAGAGAGAGAGAGAGAGAGAGGTGTCAAAGGAACATGCATGTGAAGAATGATAACATAAAGAAATGATTGATTTCCATCATATTCAACAGCTGATTGAAAGAAATTGATGGAAAATAAAGTACTTCAAAGAAAACTACAGACTAGCGGACACTTGGTATCATTGTCATCTATGCCTTGGGCACTGGGATCGACTTCTAAATGGCAGAAGTTTCTACCATTGCCCACCAAAGAAATCAACTGGTATCAACAGAAGCTCCACCTAGAGAACATCAAACAATTGCAACTAGCACCAACCCCCTCCGAAACCAACACAAAGCAACCCCAAACTCACAAGAAGCAAGAAAAAGAATGTCGATGACAAAACATCCCATTTGAAAATGGAATTTCCTTGGTATCCATTCCTCAATGGTACCTTGAGGAATAATGATTATGAATTCCTGTGTTTTCCCATGAATTATCACTCATCAAACAGACCCCCCTTGTGTTTATTGAAGAAAGAACCCAACTGCGAAGCAAAGAACTTACATGGAAAGGAGGCGGCGGTCACAAGCAACCCTCCCATCACTCCATCTTTTGCAAGGGCTACTAATTAAGAAAATGACTTGAAAGGAAGGGGAAGGAGGAGCCAACCACAAGCAACCCTCTGGTCACTCCATCTTTTGCAAGGGAACAGCACATTGTTGGCTGCAAAGGACAGATCATGGGGTGGGTGGCAAGCTGCCTTCAGCCTAACTACCACACCCACCACAGAGACTTTGTGAATGTTTAAGATCTTAAGCATGCAAAGCCAAACAATCTTACTGAGCATTAAACACAAGAAAAACAGGTGCTAGATAGACATTAATGCCAACTTAAACTATATCAATAGCATTGGAGCACCAGCATCAGACACAAAAGCTACAAGTTGCTGTTTTTTTGGAGTCTGCACTTTTGTGGTCTCTGCTAAAGCACATCAGGGCACCACATTTTACCAGAATCTCAATGCCTTCATTTGAAAGATCAGGCGCACGTCTTGCAATTGCCCGACCAGACATTGCATATTCTTGAAGTGTTGTCAGCCAATTCATGGAGAAGCCCAGAACAGAACACGTCAGATTAAGAAAGTTCTTTTTTATAATTTTATTCATTTGATTGCTATATGAAACTTTTTTTTTCAGCCCCCATTAGAGAAATGGGAAGAAAGATAACAATATAGGAGTCAACTCGGCCGAGGGCAATGGTCCTATGACAATTGACAAGAAACACTTGCCATCTCAGATGGAGGAACAACCTACCACCTAGACTAATCAAACCACCCACCATCCAGATTGTCCTATAGCAAGAAACACCATCCATCTAGATCAATCAAATCCATTGGTTCTTCTACTTAATTGGCCATACCTTTGCCATCAATTTCCATTTACATTCATACCTCAGAACTCAGTGTTGATCCATCTATCAAGGTTGCAGCTCACCACCACCACCCCCGTATTGAACCAAAAAAAAAAAAATAGCTAGTGATATGTGGAGGAAAAAAGAAGAAGAAAAAACCTTTAAAACTGCAAGAGATTCAAAACAGAGGGCCATCTATCAAAGTGGTTCATGTACTGGTACAATTCCATACAGAACAAGTTATAACAGGTACAACTACTCTACTCCACCAAAAACAGCTGCAGCATCAATCTCATCTCAATCTAAAGAAGCAGAATTGTCCAACATTGGATGTGTGAAAAGACCAAAAATACCTTGTCAAAGCCAAATAATATATTGCACACAATCAGGGAAAGCAAACTGAAGAGAAAGAAGGCCAAGAAGGCTCACCGAAACTGCGGTCACCACCACCTCTTCTGCCCCATGCCAAGATCATCCCCACCAATTCATCTACAAGCTTGTAGATATACCAAATGGTAAAAGTCCCACCATGTATAGAAGCTAGAGAGGATGGCCCAGAGAAGTAGTTCCCAGCTTTCTCACCTTCTGCCAAGAGAAGGGAAATAGTCTGGTCGCAACAGATCTGCAGGATTTTTGCACTGTAAATGAGAGCAACTCCTATCTTTCGACCTGCAACGCATCCCAAAGCCTCCTGAACTCTCCCTCATCCATACTCCTGACAAACCAAAGAAAAGGAAACAAAGGAGAATCCAAAGTCAGCCAAGCCACCCACGGATTAGAGATCATGATCTAGAGAGAGAGACAGTATATCCAATGAGCACCACATACTTAAGATCATTGACCCTAACCGATAGATTGCAGGCCAACAAACAAACAGCTGGTATCCTGCAGCCCACTATCTTATATGCGAGATTTTGAGAGAAACCACCATCTGCAGGACAGATCAGATTAATCCACCATAACAAGAATACAATACTGCTGATCTGATGAGCCTCGTACCTTTGATAGGGATGCCCCAAAAACTTTCCAAGCATAAGAAATCCCAATCTGCAGTTACTCGGCCAACTCAAGAGGCAACCAATCAAACAGCTGGGGTATCTAATTGTGAAATTTTTTAGGGAACCCCAACCACAGTAGGATCAATCACGATCGACAGTCCGCACCACAAGCCGTGGGGCCTCACTTGTAAAACATCGAGGGCTCAAGCTCATCAACGGCATAATTCCAATGCGGCCGACAGTCCGCACCACATGCCATGGGGCCTCACTTGTACAAAATCGACAGCTCAGACTCATCACCCCCATAATTCCAACAGTGAATTATAGAATCAATTACCAAAAAAAAAAAAAAGACTCTGATTTCAATCGAAATACTGGAACAAGAAACTACTTTCCAATTACAGCTAATGTTAGAAACAACCAAGTGAAAAGATAATTGCAATCCCTACCAATCTATGAAACCCTAAAAATTCCCCCAAACACAATCGACAGATTACAACAAAAACCAGTCTCTACAGGGCATCTTCATCAAGCAGCAGTATCAAAGCTAAAACCTATATACAACCACATGAAAACCTAACCCTAATATCTATATTTTCACTTCCTTGTAGCAAAGACAGATCAGATCAGATCCTACACAGCATCCATACACCTCGATTGCTGAGTTTCCTTCTCCGATCCAGATCCCTTCCTGTTGAAAAAATAAAGGAGAGATCTATCAACTGGAGAAGAACATTTCTCATGGCTCGAGCCGTAACAGACGGCGCAAATCCTTCGTCGCCACATCGTTGTTCTTCCTCGAGAAGAAAGCCGGGAACGGTAGCGAGCTCGGCGACGGCGACGAAAAGAACGCCGCGCCGGCATAGAGGCTGTCACCGCAGCCGCTGGAGTCACGGCCGGTGAGCCGGGCCTGCGTCGGCACCATCTCCGGCTCCGGCCCCAGCCGATCCGTCGAGCACAGCATCGAATCCTCGTCTTCGATTCTCCCTGCGGCCTTCCTAGCGTCTCCACCGTCCGATCGCTGCTCCTTGAACGGCGAGGATGTCAGCTCCTCGCCGCGCTTCAGTATCGTGACTTTCTCCATGACGAGACTTCTTGACGGGAATTTCACAACGGGAGGGCTTGTATCGCCGTTATCTTTAACGGCGGGGTAACGGCGTTTTCTACGGACGGTACGTGTCGGGCTTGGTGTAGCGTTTCGGCCGATTTTGGGACCGGAACGGAATTTCAGATAGTCCTGAGAAGGAAGGACAGCAGTCGCCATTTCTGCACAGAGAGAGAGAGAGAGAGAGAGAGAGAGACTGTAATTTCTTGTGTGACAGCTGAGATCAAAGGATAAGATCAGACGAGTCAGATCCAACGGCTGCAGATCAACGAGGTAGGGTTAGAGAGGGAAGAAGAGGGAGAGAAGGGGGGGAGGGAGAGAAGGGGGAGAGGGAGAGGGCGATGCTTGGGAGGGGAGGCGAGTGGTATTTTTATAGAGAAGAGAAAGGCGGTTCGGCCAAAAACCGCTTCCTGGACGCGGATTGCCTGCGAAGAGCCCTTCGCAAGGAACTTCCCGAGACGGCAAGCTTAGGTGGGGCCCACCGTGATGTTTTTGAGAAATCCAACCGTCCATCCGTTTTGCCAGATTTTGTGATGGCATGGACCCAAACATAAGGTAGATTCAAAACCGCAAGTGGGCCGCACGACGGGAAAAAATGGGCAGGGAAATGCCTACCGTTGAAACCTCCCTGGGGTCCACCGTGATGTTCATATGCCATCCATACCGTTCATAAGGTCATTCCTAATGGGATGAGCTGAAAACACGAAATTATTAGCCGGATCCAAAACTTCGTTGGCCCCACGAATGTTTCAGCGGTGTACGTTCAATCCTCACCATTTACTGCCGTACGACCCACTTTATTTTTCGATCTACCTCAGGCCCATGTCCTAACATGATCCGGAAAAACGGATGGACGGGGTGGATTTCTCACAAGTATCACTGTGGGCCCCACCTAGCTTCCCGTCGCAGGAAGTCCCTGCAAATGGCTTATCCGCAACCTTCCTCCCCTTGCGACGGAGGGAAGGGCGGTACCCGCTTTTCTACTTCAATACGTACGCGTGCCAAACTTACATGTGTACGTGTAATCCTATCCGTTTATCAGGTGGGCCCAGCTTCATGATCATCTTCTGCAATGAATCTCATGTGGATCAGCTGTTGGGTAGCTGCGTGTTATTTTAACGCGATGGACGGTGGAAACGTTGCGTGTTATCTTACACCGTTTATTATTCAATTTCGTGTGGGGCCTGCCCGATAGCGGATGGACCGGCACTGTTTTCGCAGTGGGTGTAACACCTGATACACGGATCAGATTCATACACGTTTGCCAAGTGTACACGTGTCAGCGCGTGCAGAAGTGCGGCTTGGCTAGCAATCTTGTTGTAGATATCGCTTTTCAGGTTTGCAGTGCACTGGATTTAAGGCTGTCAGTGGGCCGGGCCTGTGGTAGGTCTCGGCCCGGTTTTTGCACTATTTCTGGCCGGGCCTTCAGTCCAGGTTTATAAAATTCTAATTTTAAAGCCCGAGCCTGGCCCATTAACACCCCTACAGGATTGCGGAGTGTAGAACACACCACCGCACCGAGATCGGTACTGTGTCGACGTGGAAAGTCCTGTGGCCCCATCATGTTGGATGTGTTACATCCACACCGTCCATCTATTTTTTCAGATTATTTAAAGGCGTGAGACAAAAAATGAAGCAGATTCGAAGCTCAAGTGGACCACACCAAAGGAAACACTAGGGATTGAACACTTACCATTAAGAACTTCTCAGAGAAGTAGAAGTTTTGGATCAAGCTGATACTCAGTGTTTTCCCTTCATCCATGTCTTTGTGACCTATGAACATTGGATGTTAAATAAACATCATGGTGGGCGTTATCATCCAACTTTCTATGGTGTGGTCCATTTGTCTCCCTTATTTTTTTTAGGTCATGCTGTAAAATGATTTAGAAAAAATGGATGAATGGTGTGGATTAAACACATATATCAGGGTGAGACCCACAAAACTTTGTCACTTCAACACACTATGAACCTTGGTACTGTGCTATACACTACGCAATCCAAGTCCAGTACATTGTACGTGACCCTCGGGGGTCTCCTCTGTCCAAGTGCAATTCATGTTCAGTGATACGGCTGTTGAGATCACGAGTTGCCCGTCGACCAAAAAGCATGTCAGATGGAAAAATGATAAATGGTCCACATTCAACCATGTATCCAAATAAGTGATAGTGATGGATATGGTTATGGGCCACTTATGGTGAGGCCTATCATCTCATCTGATTCGATGCCCTCTTTTTGGGGCTCAGATCGAGTGCTACCTCCACGAGATGCAGCTTGGGATGATAGTGTATGTGTCACCTCTGCGGTGATGGAGAGCACGTGGGACCTGCACCTTGGTAATAGCAAAGAGTTGATAGATCTGTCAAGTCAGTTGAGTCGCTGTCCACCAATGCTAAGGTGACACACACCGGTTCGTAGCCAATTATGTCCTAGTGGGGGTGGTAACCAATCCAAGCCCCCTCCATTGTGCAAACAGAAAACTAAATAAAGCAAATTTATCATATCTAAAGCTTAAGTGGACCCCACCATGAGAATGAAGCGATAGAGATGATTATGCCCGCCGTTGAAATCTTCCTCCTGGCCATATTGATGTTTATTTGCTATCTAACTTATTCACAAGTTTATATAACTATAATTGAACATGAAACACAAATATAAGCCTAATTCAAAATTCTCGAGGAGGTTTCTAATGGTGAGCAATCGATCCCCACTGCTTATTTTGGTGTAGCCCACTTGATTGGATTTGTCTCATGCACTAAAGGATTGATAAGGTGAACAAACACACATCATGGTTAGGCCTACAGGGTTTCTAGTCTCGCTAGGATGTCTATGTTTTGTCCAAGCCGCTTATTCATATTTTTATGTCATTTTACGGTGCGAAATGAAAAATGAGATATCCAAATCTGAGGTAGACCATATTATAGAAAATGACGGTGCTTGAATGCACATCGATAAAACCCTCTTATGGCTACAAAAATTTTAGATTAAGTTGATAGTTGTGTTTTCTCTTCATTCATATTTATATGACATAATCTACTTCACGACAAAAGCTACATATTAGATTATACATAATCATTACCTTGGCTTTAAAAAGTTTTTAATGGTTGGCATTCAATCACTATTATTTTAAGAGTCTAGATCCTCCGTTAACTTCCAAGTAGGGAATTCTTGCTTGGAGCTTTTTCATTGGGCATTGAGGATGTGACAGGGTTACAAACCTATGTGATGATATCAACCAATAAAAAGCCTCCAAGTAGAGATTTCCTACTTGGAAGCCAATAGAAGATCTAAACTCTTATTTCAGCAATGTGGTCCACATGATATTTGTATACATGGATAAGCTATATACATAATGTTAGACCCATAATCATTACTGAATCCGAGTCTAACATTTTCTAGTGACGTAGTCCACCTTGAGCTCTTGAATGAATCGTTCTTTTTTGTGTTGTATGGTTAAAACGATTTAGGATGGGCAGAGTTGATTAAACTGAAGTTTCACTTTCACCCAAGTGACTCACGATTTCTCGAACCCGCGCAGGTGGCTAACCAGCGTTAGAACCCAAGCGGGGCTCTACCGCGATTAACTGAACACGCCAGGGTTCCGGGCAAGTCGTCGGACCGAAGATCTTTTGAGTATCGCCCAAGCGACGTAATATTGTAACAGCTGGTTGGATGATTATCCTTTGGCTTGTAATTAGCCACTACTTTTTCAATTAATTACATTGTTGCCATCTTGATAATGACCTGCCCCTCGAATCCGGTCTTGTCTCGATGAAATTACTGAAATACCCTCACTCAGAATCTTTAAAAGTTGTTGGGTTTTGGGGCGATTTTTTTATCTTTTTTACGAATGCCCCTCAAATCCAACGATTGCAAATCCACACACGTTGCAGATAAGTAAACGTGTGCCAGATCAGAGCCATTACCGGTGGACATTACTATCTCATAGCTGACCTGTACAAGAAATCAGCACGATCTAACCGTCAGGTGGGTCATAGGTGCACATAGAATGAGGATAACCGTTCAATCTATTAATATCATTTTTTTGCATACGTGTGGCCCACCTGATAATCAGATCAGCATGATATAGGACATCTCGTATGTGTACAGAGGGAATCGCCTGATGAACGGTTCTGATCTTTCACTTGTCAGCCCAGCAGCCATGGCTGTGCATATTAGGCCAAGGATGCATGTAGACCATTCATCTATGGATGTGGATGGCCCATTTATTTTGCCAGCCGGATGATTGTGACCATATGGTGAACGACTTATAAAGGAGTAAACGAATATATGCACGGCAGCGTAATGTGCGCATTTTAAAGAGAAAAGCTATGATGCTCTGGCACTTTGATGGATGATACGCAGGCACTAGGAAATTGCTAGAAATTGCTAGAATTGCTAAAGTTTCACTTAATTATTTAAAATTAAACTTTACAGATTATTAGGCCATGTTTAAACTTTTTTAATCATCCAAGGACATTTAGGGCCTGTGTTGAAATGGTGTATTTATATGTACATACACCACCTTGTTTGGATCTGAGCACTTGCTTTCATGACAACGATTTCAAAGCCAAAACTTTGTGGCCCCACGATAGAATATGTATTGTATCCACATCATCCATTCGTTAATATAGATCATTTTTGGACAGTTAGGGCCCATTTGGATACCACCAAATAAGTTGATGTTAACAGTTAAGTAGCCTATTTGAGATAAGTTAGTTTGGTTAATAAATAAAGATCATTACTTAAGTGCTAAAAATCACTTTCTAAGTATTTCAACATTTGTATTTTGCTTTTCTACTTTTTTCACTGCCAACTAAAACAAGAGGTGCTCGTCCATAGTCGCAAAAGTGTTGATTTTTGTGGCAATCGCCCAGCCCACGTTGACCATCCAACTTGCTAGTCCCGCTGCGATATATTTGATCTGCACCATCCATTTGGTTTAGATGTGAGTGAGGGTAACATACGAGGCATATCTGAACCTCAAGTGGACCGCACATTAGAAAACAACGATGATAATGATGACATTGTTGAAACCTCCTTGGGCCCAACATAATGTGTTTTACTCATGACATTCACCTATTTTTCCAACTAGTTTTGAGTGGCCCAATGGGTAGTGGGGCCACATAATGTGCACATGAAATCCACATTGTCCACCCTTGTTGGTCCATCCCAAAAATGAAACAAAATCCAATCTCAAATAGACTACACCTTAGGAAACAGTGGTCATTGACGCCCACCATTGGTCGGCCCTAATGATGAGTGCCCCATATCCAAGGCAGGCCCTGCATGATGGACGGCCCATATTAGAGGTGGGCCCCACATTTGGGATGATCTACATTAAAGGTGGCTCCACATGATGGGCAGTGGATATTGATGGTGGGCCCACTTGATGGATGACCAACATCTATTGGGAAAACCAACAGCGAAAGCGAATTAAACGAGCGAACCACCATGGCAATCAACCAAGCAACAATCAAACACATACAAGAAGGCAATCCAAATTTAACCTGGAAAACCCCTCACGGGTAAAAAACCATGGCACAAAGCAACATCAATCCACTATGATTTCAGAAGTTATAAGAGATGGAAGAAACAAAACCCGGATCACAAGCCCACAAGAAAAATCACAAGCTACCCACAGCTTATTCTCACATGAGACGGACAAGCACCGTCCTTTTTCTCATCCCAAAGAACCCCAAGCTTTTTCTCTTGCCCTAGAAC
Source organism: Liriodendron chinense (assembly GCA_003013855.2). Lineage (NCBI taxonomy): Eukaryota > Viridiplantae > Streptophyta > Magnoliopsida > Magnoliales > Magnoliaceae > Liriodendron > Liriodendron chinense. Next base: position 628,897 of record PVNU02002925.1, read on the forward strand.
TCTCTCACTCTCCTTTAGGAAACCTAGCTGCTACAATCCGAAGATTGCACACCCAAGTGCAGGTAGCGAAGTAGTAAAATACTCGGTAAGACCGAGGTCGATCCACAGGGATTGGGGTTAAGAACACTTAGAGGAATTAGTTTAGGTGAGTGAAATGAAATTTGGTTTATCCACGTGAGTGGAGCAAGTTGTGTGTGGTGAAAGACAAAAATAGAAAAAGGGGCTAAGGCATCAGGGATCCACCTTTGATTCATTCACAAGATTCGATTCGTTGGTCCAACTATAACTCAGCTGGAATTGAATAAAGATTCATTCCAACCGGAAGATAAAACAGTTAAACCATTTGCATATTTCATAAAAGATGGTGATCTGAACCGATTGATTTGACCATGAAGCACTCGTTAGTTGATCGCAGGGAATTCCAAGCATCCACTGTGCCCGGAGTCGACAATGGATCAAGGAATTGTACAGATCAACAACTTTGCCAACAAGTCAACCGATAAGATCACAATTCATACGATCAAATGCATACTTACAAGATAGGAGGCTTTGATTGACCGATCCAACCGTTAAGATCTCGTCTATCGATCGCAGGGAATCCAAAGCATCCAATGTGCCCGGAGTCTACAATGGATCAAGGAATTTTACAGATCGATGACTTTACCTGCACTAGCTCGATGACCGTAGGGAATCCAAAGCATCCAACGTGCCCGGAGTCGACGATGGATCAAGGGACTTTATCGATCATGAACTAGCTAATTGGTGTGCAAGGGATCCCAAGCATCCAACGTGCCCAAAGTCGACGATGGATCAAGGGGCTTGTACAACAATAGCGTCCGCCGAGGTGGATAACCAAACCAATCAACCAAAGAGAACTCCAACAATTACACCACACAATGTTGAACCAAAAGAACCATAGCTTGCAAATTTCTTCAAAGGCTTCACCCCTAGCCTTAGCTAGAGGTTTAGCCAACCATGCTACAATGGAAGACTAAATTCTCTACAAAGGAAAAACTACACTACTCTACACTACAAAAGAAAGAAAGAAAGAAAACTAAAGAGAAGAGAGGAGTTGTAGAGAATGGGATTTGAGGGATGAGAGGGATGATTGAAATGAGGAGGAGAGGCCTCCTTTTATAGCCTTATGAGGAGCTTCCAAGCCTCCTCCCAATCCTAGGTGGCACACCAAATTAAAGTTTCTTTAGGTTTGGGAATGGAGTTAGGCTTGGAGTGCCCAAAGCAAACTTTGCTTTTAGGTTTGGGCTTGGAGTTAGGCTTGGAGTGACATGTGGCAAGAAAAGTACTCCAATCCTAGGTGTCACTCCAAGCCTAAAGCAACTTTTCTTTTAGGTTTGGGCTTGGAGTGAGGTTTGGATGATGAGGTGGCATCCCAAGCCTTACACATGTGTGGGGAGAGAGAGAGAGAGAGAGAGAGAGAGAGAGAGAGAGAGAGAGAGAGAGAGAGCTCCTCTCTTGCTGCCATGGTGGAGATGATGAGAAGGATCAAGGGGTCCACTGGATGGTGGAGAGCTGGCCGCTGGTGTGGTCCACCTTGGATTGAAGGGACGGCTGTGCTGATGAACAGCTGGTTGGACGTCCACTTGATGCTGGCCTTGATGGCCTTCATCATGCTGATTTGAACAGGGGCGGTGACGCTGGACGTTGATGGAGCTGCTGATGATGGATGGACGGTCCAAATGAAGATAGAAGCAGCTGTTGCTGCTTGTGGTGCTGAAGATGGAGGCCATGGACACGTGATCAGCTGCCCCCTTTTACTTGCACGTGCACACTGTTGCACATTCAAACAGTGGAGTCCACTTGATGAACGGCTGTTGTAGCTGGTGGACGTGATGATGTCCAGCTCTACACGTGCTGGAGATGGGTGGTCCTCTTGAAGCTGATCGTTCAAAGATGAATGGACGATGTTGATGGTGGGCCACTTGATGGACGGTTGCTGTCTTGGCAGCTGCTGTTGTTGCTGGACATGAGGTGATGGAGGATGGACGGTTGCTGTCTTGGCAGCTGCTGTTGTTGCTGGACGTGAGGTGATGGAGGATGGTCGGTTGATGATGATAGATGAAGCTGATCTCCAGCTGGACGGTGGAAATGTTAATGTCCCTTGAATGCTGCTTTCAGCTGGCACGTGTGGAGGTTTGAGCTGTGGACGTGCAAGGAGCTGGTGTGGGCATGAACGGTGAAGCTTGGATGGTTGGAGAATCATCTTGACAGATGATCTGATGCTGGGGTCCACGTTGATGAATGGATGGACGGCTGGATCTTGAGATGCTGGCCGTTGATCAAATGATGGATGGTGGAATTCATCTAGCCCTTCATTGCTGACGTGATGCAAGTGCTTGATGAGTCCACATGTGCTGGTTGCTGGAGTGCAATGTGCAGATGGACGGTGGCTGATGAAGGTGAGTTGTTCAGCAGCTGGACTCATTAGATGCAGTGGACATTGGGGGTGCATGTTGATGCAGCTGCAGCTGCAACTGGACTGCTGTGTGGCCCACCTTGCTGAATTGGATGGTGAAATGGGGTCCACTGAATTGAGACGATCCAATGGCTAGAGTAGCTTGGATTGCTGGACGGCTGAGCTTGGAGATCAGCTATGGGGTTCACTTGATGAACGGCTGGAAACAGTCCAGTGTCTTTGGATAATGGATGAGGATTGAAGGTGGGGTCCATCAAAGCTGCTGATCTTAGGCACCCAACCATCTGGAGCTTTGGACTGCTGCACGTGTGGCATCTGTGGGACATCCTCACACATGTGATGGACAACTCTTGGCTGCACATCAGCTACTCCTTACTAGCTGGTGAAGTGGTGAACGGTGGAGATTGATCTCCATCTGAACATGTTGGCTGATTTCCACTGTTGATTGGACAATGGCTGGATGGCTACACACGTCTAATGGATGGACGGTTGCTAGCTATTGGTGGCCCACATGATGGACGTGATGGACCATGGAATGATGGTGATGAGGACATCCAACCCCTGAATTTTCAAATGAACGGTTGTGATGCGGTCCACCATAGAACATGATCCATCCTTCGATCTTTACGGTCTGATTTCCTTCCAAGCTGCCCTGATGGTTGATCTTGCTTTCTTTTGGGCCTTTAATTGCCTTGATTGGCTCGGATCTTGCGCAACCTCTCCTGAGCACCTGAAGACAGAAAATTCACCTAATGAGAGATAATTAACCGAAAAAACAATGATAATGCTCTTAACAACCAGGGTTAATTATACAATATTAGGTACTCATCACTAGCCCCAATGGCAAAACTCATAATCCCGCATTACACCCCCTTTATAGGCATAAAACTGAAATTAGAAACCTCTTGCACAAAACCGCACAAGATACCAGCTCAAATAGGAAACAGGCCGACCAGTTGCACGATCGATTGCGAGCCCTTGTTACAGAAGATTTGAGGCGTCCGATTCTAACAATCTCCACCACGACTCTAATCTTCATGCAACACCTTGTCACGCACCATCTTCAATCTCTACTTCGTCCTCATCATATCTCCATCGCTTCTTATGCTTCATCGACTCTATCCTTGCACATTCATCCTCCTTGCTCTTCTCATGTGGCCCTTTGGCACTTGCCACATATAAGCAATCATGGATTCCACTACCGATCTCACAGCTCCACTATGAATAGTACTCCCGATCAACTTATAAAGATTTCCACACCTTCAGCCCTTTATCATCACAAGTGCCTATTTTGCTACTTTATAGTCTCAATCGCAGCCGATGAGCCTGATTGAGATATTGGCATATCGATCCACCTTCTTCTACTCTACTTCTTTCATAGACGCCAATCCCTTTCCATATTTTTCTTTCACGAAATACTTCTTTGTGTCGAATCTCATGCTTGAAGACATCATCGATACCTCGTCTCAGATTCCGATCTACCTCCTAACGATTTCTCTGATACCACTTGTTGGGAATAAGGACGCCGGCAGTAGAAGCGAAAGCCAAACAACACACAGTAAAAATATAAAATCAAATGAGAAACACAATGCAATTACACAACACAAGCATTCAAACACACAGAGACAATCCGATTTTACATGGAAAAACCCTTCAACGGGTAAAAAACTACAGCACAAAGCAATCCACTATGATTCCAGAAGATTACAAAGAAAACCCAAGCTCTCACTCTCTCCAAACATTCTCCCCTCTTCCTAACGCACTAAGGAAACCTTGGACACCTTAAATTACTCATAATCCCGAATTTATGCCATATATATAGCAAGCAACCCGAAATTAGAAACATTTTACGCAAAACTGCGTAACCATGCACAACACCGCCATTGCGCACGACTGGTCAGCAAACCGGTCGCACATGGCGCAAAACAGTTGAGAGGAAAAAAACCCAAATTTTGCAAATCTGCCTCACCTCAAACCTATTGCCCGATCGGTCTGAGCCCCCTGCAAACCGGTCGGCCGACCGGTCTAGGGTGAGTGAAAACAGTCCAGCAGCCTTTGCTGTGCATCGGGCCAAAGGGCAGACCGGTCACTCGACCGGTCTGAGCACCCAAACCTTGCACAGTTTGAAGGCTCTACAACAACATCAAAGGTGGGCCCTAGATAAAGAATGGTGCAAATGGCCCACATCCAAGGTGGGCCCCACATGATGTATTGCCCAAATCAAAGGCGAGGCCCACACAATGAACATTAATCCACACCAAAGAATGGCCCCAAATGATGGATGGTGGATGTGCAGGGACTAAACAGTCTTGAGGAATGATGTTGGAAACAAACAAGCTTTTCTACTTTTTGGTTGATAAACATGTTCTTTACCAAACATACTTATTTGCTAATCAAGTAGAAACCAAGAAAAGTTATTTATCTGATAAGTAGCTTATCTTAAGTAACTTACAATCCAGGGCCTGTTTGGATCGTAAGTTACTTATGCCACAAGTAGCTTATCTTAGTTTCTACTTACTAAGAAAATAAGTATGTTTCAGCTTTTCCTCTCTTTCATCTCTCATATTCCTCTCTTCAGCAACTAATGAAAAGTTAAAAGGCTAAAAAAATGAACTGAAGTGATTATCTACTTTTAAGTAAAAAAGTTACTTATTACTAATCATAAACCAAACATACTTATCTGAAATAAGTTACTTATCTACTATTGTAAGCAGAAGAAGTAACTTATTTGGTGGTATCCAAATAGGCCCTAATGTTGTATTTACATGTACATACACCACCTTGTTTGAAAGTGAGCACTTGCTTTCATGACATGAAGTTCAAAGCAAAAACTTTGGGCCCCACCATAGAATATGTATTGTATCCACACCATCCATTCATTAATATAGATCATTTTAGGGTGTGGGCCCAAAAATGAGGCAAATTCAAAGCTCAAGTGGACCACACTACAAAAACATGAAAATTGAACACTAACCATTTAAATGTTCTTCCTGTAATGTGGTCCCCTTGAGCTTTGGAACTGTGTCATTTTTGGAGGCATACCTTAGAATGATTTGGCCAAATGAATGGACGGCATGGATAAAACATAAACATCATGGTGTGAACCATGGAGTCCCATCTCATTTTTTATGCTAAAAGTTGTTGCTGTCACGTTCGTAAAGCGCCTTTCATTCAAAATACCCTAGGTAAATAATAAATCTAGAAAAAGGTAAAATATACTACAATTACTATGAAATAATCGTTTCAAACAGGTCCTTAGGGGGGCGTTTGGATTGTAAGTTGTTTTGGTCTTATGTGATGAATAGCTTATCTTAGTTTCTACTTGTTCAACTTATCAATAAAAAAGTAGAAAAACATGTTTGGTTTCCAACATCATAAGTAATTATCCCTAAGGGCTTGTTTGGAGCGTGGATTTAGAACTCCTGGATTTAAAACGCCCTAGATTTGGTACCCCTTGGATTTGATATCCTCTGGTTCTGTTTGGCACCCTAGATTTGGAATCGCCTGTAATAAAAAAAAAGTATGATATTTCCAGGGGTTTGAATTTAATTACTAAATAAACTTTAATATCCCTAATCAGTATACATATGTAATGTTCAACACAATGGTTGTAATAAGCCCGTTGAAATATATACTTTGGCTGAAAATGATGAAATTCCAAGTCTCGGATGGGCTACAAGCATAGGATCACACCCTAGTGACTAACAAATTTTAACCGTTGATTTCCATGGATAATGTTTGGACGGCGTAGATCATTCTATTAAAAGTAAATTTAGTGATGCAGTTGGCAATCTAATTATTTTGGGATATCATCAGTGGGCCATGTGCATAATAGATTAGTAGTCCAGTGACACACATGTTACATATGCGACTTTTGTTAAGATTTTAGATATAATCCAAGCTTCTGCCTTGGATTTGAAACCCCCTGGATTCGAAATCCCCAGTTGCTTTATGTGCCAAACACACAAAGGGACTCAAATCCCCCCAAATCCATGGTGCCAAACGGGGCCTAAGTTTGTTTGGTCCCCCTGACATCTACCATCAATCTGTGGGGCCAATCTTTGATGTGGACCATATATTGTGTGGCCCCTATCTTATATGTGGGCCATTCATCATTATGGCCCCACCTTTAATGTGCACCATTAATTAAATAGGTCCCACCTTTGATGTTGTTCATCCATCTGTGGGGCCCACCTTCAATATCCACCGCCCATCATGTGGAGCCCACCTTTAATGTGGAGAGTACATCATGTGAGCCCCACCTTTGATGTTGGTCGTCCATCATGCAAGGCACGCCTTGAATATGGGCCACGCATCATCAGGGTTGACCTTTGATGTGGATTATCCATCATGTGGGGCCTACCTTGCTACCTTGATGTAGACCATCCATCATGTGGGGCCAACCATTATTAATTGCCCATCATGTGGAGCCCAATTTTGATGTAGTTTATCCATCATGTGGGCCCCACCTTCAATGTGAGTTGCTCATCATGCATGAAATCGGATTGCATACTGAGTTACTCGGTACACTTTTATCATATTGAGTAAACTTAGTTGGGGACACCGTGAATGCATGTTCTTTATCCATACCGTCCATTGGTTTTTCTATCTCATTTTAGCAGCTGAGTCCAAAATTGAAGCATATCCAAAGATCAAATGGGTCATATCACATAAAAAAGTGGGAATAATGATTTTCACCGTTGAAATCTTCTTAGGGCCCACAGTGATTTTCATTTGTCATCCAACCTGTTCATAAGATCACACAAACATGGATGATGGGAAAACACAAATATCAACTTGATCCAAAACTCCTTTTGCTCTTAAGGATTTTTCAACAATATACATTCAATTCACCGTATTTCCTGTGGTGTAGTCCACTTGAGCTTTAGATATGCTTCATTTTTTTATTCAAGCTCTAAAATTATATGATAAAATAAATGGATGGAGTGGATAAAATACATGCATCATGGTGGGCCCCATAGAGTTTACTTAGTACGCTTAGCATCATATTGAGTAACTCAATACTTACTCAGTACGCAATCCGCTTCCATCATGCACAACTCACCTTGGATGTAGGTCATTCATCATTAGGGGCAGACCTCTAATGTGGACCATCTATCATGTGGTGCTCGGCTTCAATGTCCACTACTCATCATGTGGAGCCCACCTTTAATGTGGACCATCCATCATGTAGGCCCCACCTTTGAAGTGGGTCATCCAGCATACCAACCCACTTTGGATGTGGAATTTTTATCATTATGGCCCAACCTTGGATGTGGACCATTTATATGTGGGCCCACATTAATATGGGGTCATCCATCATATGGGGCTTACCTTTCATGTGAACCATCCATTGTGTGATCCCCACCTTCAATGTAGATAATCCACCATGTGGGGCATCTTTTGATATGGACCATGAGAAGGAGCTTCCTTCGACATAGGATGGTGAGAGAGAGAAGTAGAAAAGCCACATGTTAAAAAAGCTATAAAAAAAATACTAACTAAGATAAGTAGCCTATGGTACATAAGTTATTTTTACCATGATGCTTACCAAACTAACTTAAGTGGAAAAAGTAACTTAATTACTTAACATAAGTTAAAAAGAAACTTATTTGGCGGTATCCAAACTGGCCCTTGGGGAACATTTGGATAGTAAGTTCTTTGGTAAAAATTACTTATACTTCAAATAGCTTATCTTGGTTTCTACTTATTTACATGTTTATGGGCACATATTAGGTACTACCCCATCGGGGTTTACCTAGAAGCGGGCCTTCCTGCTAGGCAATTTATGGGGCCTACCATGTTGTATATAATGTATTCATGCCATCTATATATTTTTCACATATTATTTTAAGGCACGCACCCCAAAAGGAGGTAAATCGAAACAACCCCAAATCGGACCCTTACTAATAAACTACCAAGGCAAATTGCCAAAAAAAATCCCAATGGACCGCATTACCCATTATAGTTGTCAAGTCCCCAAAGCAATAAGCACAAAAAAATCCATATATACTAGCGACGTTGATCTCAACCACAATCATCTGATTGTGGGACGACGGATCAAAGTCTTTCACTAAAACCCAAAACAACACTTTCAATAAAAACTAGCTAGTAGAAAGCCCCACTGGCATCCCCAGTTGAGGTAGTCAAGCAAGTTGGACATATTCTCAAAAAACAACTTTGGCAATAACTCTCTATGGATTTTTACTCTCTAAAGTATGGCAATTTTTAAAAAAGTTTTAAAAAATAGAGCGTTGGGCTTCCGAAGCACTGAGAGATCTTTCATATCTGTGGGTGGGGGCTAGTGTAAAATCAAATAAGATCCGATGTCTCACGGTTTCCTTGGAAACTATCAGATCCGAATGCACATAAAGTACGAACGGTCTGAACTCTCGTGACAGAATGGTCATATCAAATGTTGATGTAAGGAAAGATGATAAGCCAAGGCTAGTAAGAAGAAACCATCTGAACGATGGAAACGATGAATTGCAACCTAAGTGTTAAAACCAGAAGATTGCATGGAAAAATGTCACCCACACATATTTAATCCTGGATGCCTGCAACACTTGATCGAGTCTAAGTCGGCATAATGAGTTCCCCATAAGGCCGCAGAAAGTGCAGGGTAACTAACCACTTTGACGATCAAGCTAAACAAATACTCTTGGGGCGATCTATGAAGCAACATACATTTCATCTCTAGTCAATACCCTCATAAGGCCGCAGAAAGCGCAGGTGCTCTAATGTATTGTGTTCTTCCGATGTTAGTACTGATTGGGAACGAAAAAGTTGCGATTGGTTGCCCATAATACTATAAAAATCGTAGGACAATTGCAATATTTTCTCCAAACCCTCATGATATGTGCGAGTTATCTATTTCCAAGCAACTAGCTACACGGACATAAAGGCAGACAGTAAATCAAGACCACAATCCGCGACTGGCTAGAAAAGGAGGGATGTTCACTTGCTTTAGCATTTGGTTGCACCCAACCTTTGTAAAAAATGGGCATATGTAGACACCCCACCCTATGCCGACAAGATGATTAAAGTTGGGCGAAATTCGAACCTCAAACCTGACCCTAACCTCAAACCTGATCCTAACCCAAAGCCAAAACCCAGTTAACCCAGCCAACCAAACCCAATTAAACCCTAACCCCAAAGCCAGAACCCAGTCAACTCAGTTAACCAAACCTGACCCTAACCTAAAGCCAAAACCCAGTCAACCCTGTTAAAATTAGAAAAATGCTCAAAGGCAATTTTTCCTGTGTTTCATTGATCTGGGGAATTCTGAGTATAGAAGCACTCATAGACAATCGTAAGCAATCACAAAATATACACGAGAAAGCATCGCAAGATAAATTTTATTCCAGAGATTCCGAGATCTTTTACATTCCAGGCTGTGAACTGATCACGAACCCTTAATTACATCAATGGATGATCACCCTTGATTAGAAGGCAAAAATAAATGAATGCATGCATCATAGATAAGTTAAACAAAGCATTAAAAGAGCGTAAATGTAAATAAACCACAATACAAACAACACAGAGATTTTTTACGTGGAAACCCTTATGGGAGAAAACCACAGCACAAAGCGACAAGATTTTACTATGAATGTAGTTATACAATGGGTGGAGTATTAAGGAAGAAGCCCGAATAGATCAAGCAAGTAATTTAGATCATCAGGGATTATGGTCTTGAGTTCATGGTCGTAGGGACCAAGTTTTAGATTTCTTATGGACTAAGCCATCATTTAGATCAGTCAAATGTACATCTCATGTTCTTTCAGGTATTCCTAGTTGAGAAGCAACCAGGATTTTAATCGAGTCATGTATCACAGTGTCACTGACCGTTTTTTGTCGATGAGTGACTTTCAGGATATATGACACGATTTCTATGTAATGCAACTAGTGTCACTGACCATTTCTGTTGGTGAGTGACTTTCAGGAAGACACACCATGGTTTTCATTTAGTGCAACCAGTGCCACTAACCATTTCTGTTGGTGAGTGACTTTCAGGAAGACACGCCATGGTTTTCATTTAGTGCAACCAGTGCCACTGACCATTTCTGTTGGTGAGTGACTTTCATGAAGACACGCCATGGTTTTCATTTAGTACAACCAGTGCCACTAACCATTTCTATTGGTGAGTAACTTTCAGGAAGACACGCCATGGTTTTCATTTAGTGCAACCAGTGCCACTGACCATTTCTGTTGGTAAGTGACTTTCAGGAAGACACGCCATGGTTTCCATTTAGTGCAACCAGTGCCACTGACCATTTCTGTTGGTGAGCGACTTTCAGGAAGACACACCATAGTTGCCATGCGCAACACAATGTCAGTATCCGTTACTGCGAACGGGTGACCATCAGAAGGCATATTACGGCTACCATATGATATATCACAGTGTCACTGACAGTTTCTGTCGGTGAGTGACTTTCAGGATACATCATAGTTGCTAAATGGTACAACACAGTGTCACTGACTGTTTCTGTCAATGAGTGACTTTCAAGAAGACGCATTATAGCTACCAAATGGTACGACATAGTGTCATTGATCACCTCTGTGGATGGGTGACCACTTGAAAATACATTTATGGCTATCGGGTGGTACAACACAGTGTCACTGATCATTTCTGTCGGTGAGTGACTTTCAGGAAGACACACCACTATTACCTTAGCTTCTCAACTAACGGATCCTGCTTTGGATGGGACTTACATCAACTGGTCTTAACGATGATAGCTCATAATGAAGTATCTCAGATGTTTTGGAACTCTTTTATTACAGTTCTCAATGATAACCATAGTCCATTTGATTTAGTTTCGTATCTCGATCCGGGATAAATAAAATTCATGTAATGGATATAAGGAGCACAAAGTAAATATACTTGATTACATGCTCGAGAAAAGATTACACTTATACTTGATGTTTAGTGCATTGGATGAATTATGCACTTGATTTAGTTAATCTGCTGCGTATCTTTAATTCGACCACGTCGTTATTGATAATCGATATTTCGAATGATTGGATCATTGTGAGAAGCTGTATTGAGTTATATTCCTTAGAGAAGTTTAAGTTTGATGGACTGGATCGGCCATTTCTGATGCTTGCAAATGGCTAAGTATCGGGTCTGATAAACGCCCGTTTATGACAATTTTTTATAAACGATAGGGATTGGTACCCTATAAATGCTTGACTCAGTTGTTCTGTAGCATGAGAGTGTTAAATTTTCCTTGGCGTCGACGAGATCGCGTTTAGTTTACTTGGCATTAGTCGATCTTCAAGCCAATAGGGCATTTCCCAGGGCTGAAAATGACTGAGTATCGGACCTGCTTACGGTCTAATCGGAGTATTCAATGAATACTGGTCACAATCATCTTCGAACAGTGATGGATCATATCTAAAAGGATTGCAATGATGCTGGATCCACTTCGGCGTCAGTGCGATCGCATATCGTTTCACCTGGTATCAGTCGATTTTCTAGCCAACTGGGCACTTTTCAGGGCTGAAAATGACCAAGTACTGGGCCTGCTTATCGCTTAATTAGGGTATTCAAGGATCCTGAAATCAAATATCCTCGTTGCAGTGTATGATTTTGGTGCATCATGTTGTAGAGAAGATAACCCTCTCTCGGGGTCGGTCAGATTACACCCAATTTTTCTTGATTTCGGCCATTTCCTGGTCTTTCAGGGAGATTTTCGGGTTTGTAAATTTGACTAAGTGTTGGTCATTTTTTATTAAATCATTGATCTGGGCCATTTATCATCGATCGTTGAAAGATCTGACCCAGGGGATGGATAGATATCGTCCGTGTGCATTTATGAGAGCTGGTTTGATCAGAAGGCAGGCCACACCAAGGAAAGTTCCCAAGTCCCATCAGCATCTAGGCGCATGTATGGTGGACTGGGCACATGTTGAATTGGGTGTGGGCGCATGTGCCACCTCCTGGGCACATGTTGCTTAAAATGTATGAAGGAGAGAGAAAAAAGGGTGTTCAGGCGCATGTCTTTTTGCACATGCGCCCAGACCCAGGCGGTGGGCGCATGTACCCATGGGATTTGGCCATTTTCCCACTTTTTCCGGCCAAAAAGGGTGGGCGCATGTCCCCCTGCACTTAGTGCATTTTCTGAGATTTTTATCCCTCTTTCCCTATGCATTTTGCTCTGGTGGGAGAAATCCCTTTCCAGCGAAGGCATCTGGCGAGAGGATGGGCACATGTCCCTTTCAGGCAAAGGCATCGGCGAGAGGATGGGCACATGTCCCTTTCCGGGGAGGATTCTACCATGTTCTGATGATCCTTTCTAAAAAATGAAGAAGTCCCTCTCTCAGTAGGTGAGTGGGGTATTTATAGCAAGTTAATCGGGTCCCGAGTCCACAAAAAATGAAGTTTCACGAGCGCATGTGTTTAGGAGAGGGGGTGATGCGCATGTGTTATGGAGGTAGGCACATGTGCCCCTGTGGTGGGCGCATGTGCACTATGTGGTGGGCGTATGTGGCCACACTTGTCAATTTTCTTGAATTTTTTAATTTCAGAATTTTGCAAGAGAGAGAGAAGTGCTCCCATGCGCATGTGGTGGAGGCACGGGCGCATGTCTCCTCATGGCATGTGCATGTGGAGAGAGAGTGGTGGATGCATATTCCAATACTTAGATTATTTTTCGAATTTCAAGCTCCGACGGCAACCTCCAGAGGATAGCTACCTTTTTCATGGACCGAAGTCACTGATGCCAAGCTACTTTTAAGCCATGATCGACCTATCAAATGAACGGGATGGGGTATGGATGGTCATCTGATGTAAATTTTGGTAGTTCCTTTCCAATTCGAGCTCTCCCGATCGGCTCCAAACAGGGGTAAAAATGCGTTTCCGTGTGCACAAGCAAAGATACGCGCCACGCAACATTCAAACTTGCAGGTTAAGGTTTTTGGGCATTCCGGACCATTTAGAGGTAATATGCATGCCCAGTTCCGCTCTGAAATGACATTTACGGGTTTTGGACCTTTACAGTCAGCTCTAGACTAGGGTGAAATGCGTTTTGGTGTGCACAAGCAAAGATACACGCAGCGTAACATTCAAACTTACAGGTTGAGGGTTTTAGGGTGTTCCGGATCATCTGGTGGCAATACGCATATCCGGTTCCGCTCTAAAATATTTTGGTCACAATTGTGCGGGTTAGGGCTACAATGGCGTTCGATCGCATTTTCCAGGTGTTTCCCGATCATGGAATTGGTCCGAATCGTCGTAGATTGACCTTCGTACATCGTTTTATCATAGGTGAGATTTTGAGCCCCAAGAAACCCTAACCCAAAAATCTAACTAAAATGTTAACCTTAGGAAATACCTAATAAAAAATTAGTCAACTCACCTAGTCATCATACCCAACCCATCTACTCGATCAACTCAATGAGTCAAATCGAACCCTAAACCGGGCCTTATCTAACCCAAATCCAAGCATGTTCAGAGTCTAGGGCAAAACAACACCTCTTGAGGCGGAGCTCTCTATAACGCCCTGGATTTTTCAATCATTGAGTCTTGAGAGTACTCGAGCGCCTCTAGACATTTTTTTGATTTAATTATCAAATGAAAGTGTATATGTCTGATTTTAAATTAAGAATCTAGGAGGTTTGTACATGAAACCCTAGTTTGAACGCACCGATTTGATTGAAAACTTGTAAGACACTTGAACACATCCATTTAATCATACCTACTTCATAAAATATCATGGATAACTACCGATTTATTTTTAATCGTCAAATCCAACATTTAATCCGTTGATTTATGAACCTTGAATTATAATTTACTGGGATCACAATTGATTAACTTGTATAACCGACTCTCAGTGCAAATCCACCTTAGACTACCCTAACAATGAATCAGATATTGATTTCCTCGAGTATTGAAGTCGAATTGACCTAATTTCCATTAGGACCCAAGTAACGACCTAATCCGATTTATAATATTAAAAACCTTAAATAAATCTGCGTTACCATTATAATCTGGTACTTGTCAGTGTACACTACGGTCCAGTAAAAGGATTCACCGAACCTTGTTCCCTAAATCATTTAAATGGTATCCTGAAAACATAGGATAGCTATAGACCGTTCGTTGGAGGGCCAATGATCCTGAAACTAAACGAAAATGTTCACCTTACTGGACTTGTCATTTCACATAAATCAGATTATCGACGCCCATAGCCGAACCACACAACTTGAATCATTACCCGAGCACATGTACCGTGTGACTCACCTTAACCTTTAACAATCTGGAACTATAAATAGCTAGCCCCATTTAAAGATTTCATTTGAGATGAAATTTGAGGGTTTTCTAGGGTTTTTCTTGGAGTTTTACTTGAAGCTTTCGATCCGGCTGTGTGGCTTCCAATTGATTGATGTTGGTCGTCCATTGTAGGTAATACTCCAAACTATGTGTCAAATTAAAGCTTCGAATTGAGTCTTTCTTATTTTAATCCAATCTAATTGAATTTCATATATAATTTTGGTTTTTATTTCGAATCCTTCGCTCTAGACGTTGTTAGCATGTGGATTCACCAACACAGGTAAGAACTATTCTTCTAAGTTAGCTACTATCAGCTCATGAGGGTTTCAGATAGTGAAAATTGGGTATTTCTTGAATTTCATTCAAATTTGATTGTTGAATAATTTATGTTTATGTTTTATGCCATGTATGTGTTGATTGATTACATGCTTACTATGAGGTATAGATTCATTGCCCAATTGAATCGATTTTATGAAAATATGTAATTCGATGCATTTCGCATGCCAAGTGTTTGATGAAATGTTTGAGTATAAATTTTGTGATTAAATTGCACTTTAATGCTTATGAACATGCTTAGATAATCATGAATTCGTATTGTTTGAGATTAATACTTGAGAAACTATTATTGAGTGGACCGCCCACCTGAGGTTGGGCTGTCTCAGTCTCGTTCGGTTGATTCGGGCATAACACAGCTAATCGGCCCTAGCTAAGCCGATCTCGTCGTCGTTCACTCAGCTTTACTAGATTAGTCTACTCCAGGGAAAATCAGTGTACCGTGATTGCTGGCAAATATTTTATGGAATCCAGAACACCACGATTACCCATGTTGTACAATCACTTATAATTGTACGTATCAATTCTCATGAGCCAGACATGGAATATGGGTAACTGTGTTTGCGTTGTCTTTGGCTGGTGATGGGTGATGAGCCCTACGATAGCTTTGAGTATTAAATCATACATACTGAAGCTCATGGGCTAGGTATGATATAATGGGTAACTATGCTTGTGTTGTCTTTGACTTATGTTGATTCTGATAGTCTTACAGAGAGTTTTAAGCACTGATGCTAGGTGACGAGCCTACCATCATTGACCTTGGGTTACGACCCATTACCATGTATATGTTATTTTAGGGTGTTGAGACCCTTACTATTTAATTTGTTATTTAGTTATGTTGGGTGACAGGCCCAAATTGGGATTCCAAGAGCCGGGAATGAGACGCCCCGACCTGGCAGTGGGCCCCGGCCTAACATAGGGTACCCCAACCTAGTAGTGTCCAGTGTTTGGTCAGGCCACTGTTTAGTGTCCGGCTTTCCTTGTTGTCCAGTGTCCGGCCGTGTTCCTATCGGTCATGTTCCTGTCTATTAGACTTTTGATATAATTGAAGTATTTTGGCTTCACCAATACTGCTGGCTAAATACGAAACTAAATAAATACTTGGTAATCATGCATGCATCACATATGTGTTTAGGTGTTTGGTTGCCCTCCTGGTTATGTCAACCCTAACCCTTTTCAAGTACATTAGTCCGCTGGGGGCTGGGGTGGTAGGTGAGAGAGCCCCACCATTTATTATTCTAAAACATAACATTTGCATATCATGGTTGTATGCATTATTCGACTATATTAGGAACTTGATTATGAGGTTATACTATCCACTAATGTTGTGGTGGTAGGCAAGAGAGTCTCACCATTTGTTATGCTTCATTACCTGTACTTGATTGTGTTATTAACATGTTTAACTTAGATAATGGTAACACTAAGTATGATTACTCACTCCCACTTGGGGGGTGTTTTAAAACACCGATCAGTTATTTTTTATGCAGGAGTTAATGCCACTTGACGAGTGAGATGTATGACCTGTTGTCTTGCCTATATCTTGTGCTTCTTTTTCTGCCTTAGATTGGACGTCCTATGTCGATAGTCCTAACAACAAAATATTTTTTCCTTGTATATGTATAAAATTGAGCCCTAGCTGAGTGGACTCCTTGATTGTGTGGATGATTGTATGTATTTACACTTTAATTTAAATTAGATTAAACATTATTTTAGTTTAAATTTTCATTTCTGAGTTGATTCCATTGATTTGTGTTATTAAACTATGCTTCCACAAAATACAGTCAGACCAGAAGAGTTGGGAGCCGCGAAATACCCGACACCCAAAATTCAGGGTGTGACACTCTCACAGGTGTAGGGGAGCCTTCCTGCCAAGATAGGGAGACCCACATGAGGCTAGTGGTGCCCTGGGTGCCGTTGGCCACGTGGTAGGTCTCTTATCAGGGTAAGAGTCTTGTACGTACGATATCTCTTCCTTTGCAACCTTCATCCATGTGAATTGACTCTGATGTCTTTCCCCTTTAGCCAAAATTACAATCCACGCTATCTGATCTATTCCTTGAGATCGAGTCATGCCAAAACCCTTTTGACCCTAAACTTGGCAAGAATTACCAGAAACCTCGACTGGGAGGCTATAAATAGCCCCATTCCCTTCCCATCTAAATCATCCAGAAAACACCCAATCATCCTTCAAGCATCTAGTGAGTCCTAAACCTTCCCTTCATCAAAGAGAGGAGTGAGTAGCCAAAGAGAGCCTAGCCCAAGTCTAGCTTAGTCTAGACTGACCCCTAGCCTCTTGAGCAATCCAGAGCTTGATCCAAGCCACTCAATCCGGTCCTTGCAACACCACAGTTCATTGAACATTCCAAACTTCTAAACCAGCTTCATCAAACTTTACTTTAACATTGTGCAACATCCACTCCCTTCTCAACCCATCTACTTATCTTGTTCATCATCATCACATCGCATAGCACCCAATACCTGGTTAGTTCAAACGTAAGCTCTATGGCTTGCTGACATAGTCGGATCCCGCCTATTAGAAACTTTAACTAATTAGTTTTACACATGACAAGTGGACAGTTGAGGCGAATTTATCTAGCTAAAACTACAACATGTCGTTGGCATTGCATTTAACACAACATTACACACAAATCATTGCATCTTTAGCACATGAGAACTAATCCCAATCCTTGTTGAGCCATGAATTGTGCATATCTGAACCCCAATTCATAACACAATTGCATAGTTTAAGTTGTTAAAGTTAAGGACTTATGCTTATTTTTGTGTTTGTAGGTAAAATAAAGAGGTGTCATGGATTTATTGTTAATTTAAAGGATTTTGAGTGATTAGAAGATTAAACTTTAATGAGCCAAAGAAGTGAAGAAAAAGCCTTAGAAAAATCAAGTTAACGACCTGTAATGGCCAGTAAAATCAGTGTAGAACTGCAGGGCCAGAAAAGTAAAACGTAGAAAGTTCAGAAAATGGCCTTGAAATATTGTTGAAGTGAAGTTCTGATCAATCGGAAAATCAGAATTCAGGACTAAAAACTTCTGCACTCTGTGGACAGAATTTCCGATCGATCGGAACATCAATCAGAACTATTTACAACTGTGTAATTAATACGCGGATTCTGAAATTTTCTAAGTCGATGGAGCTTCATTATTACAAAAGAACACCTTGGGTTCGTTCCTGAGGTATCATAGAAAGCTTGGGAACTTGTGGGAGGTGGAGAGGAGCGTCGTGAAGCGTTCGCAACTCTTCCAACTAGGGTTTTTATAGTTTTTCTATGCTTTTAGTAGTTTTTCTTTTGAGTTTTAGTTCAGCCTTCCTAATGGTTAACTAAACCTCTTAACTAGGGCTAAGAGATAAAGCTTTTAATTGCTTACAATGCTTAATTCGAATTAGTTCAAGTATTTTTTTGTTTAATGAAGAACCCTTCTAGTTCAAATTTGAAATAAAGTTAGTATTTTTAGTTAATATTCTATCTCTTGTGATTGATCTTACATGAGATGTTTTGATTACTGAGATTGCTTAATGGAAGTGTTGATTGATAGGATTTTGGGTTGTAGAGATCTTAGATCTAACATGATATGTTGGATGCTAGGGGATCTTACAAACTAAGTTTCATAAGTGCTTATCTAGAACTAAACTAGAAGGGATTCTTATCTTTTTATTGGATCTAATATATGTGTTTATGTATTGATATTAGTTCAATAAAAGTTCATTTCGTGCTTCTAAATTAAGTCTAATGACAAGGCTTGAGGAAAAATCATGCATGTGATCTTAATTATTTTGTAAAGGAATGGGCTGTGTGATTAAATACGCCCAATGCCTTAGTTGATTATAAGAGAACTATATCAGTGGATGATCCATCTATGTTAGATAAGTTATGATGATTTGATTGCTCTATAATTCAATTAAATAGGGATAGAACTCAGTTTTCAATTGATTGATTGGCTTGAATGGTTTGAATTGGCATTGTGAATGATTATAAGTGGATCCTTGACGCTCTAGTGCTTATTTTCCTGATGGTTTTATGTTCTTAAATTTCATTCATCATTACAAATCCGAATTTAGCCCATCCTAGTTGTAAAACTTAGAATTGTTACGACAATCCCTGAGGATCGACCTTGATCTTACCAAGAATTATTACTACATCGCAGTCTTGCACTTGAGCGAGCGAACAACCCTCAAAAGTTAGTCAATCCTATGAAGTATATATCGTACACTTGTACGACGCAGAGTGAGTGCCTACCACTTTCCATCTCTATAACCGTGGTCCCTTACCCTAAATTTTGGATCACAAATTAAGGAATCATTTTAAGGTTGAGAATATTCGGATCCTCTTTCATGGCATTTCTATAGGGTCTAGCCAACTATAAAAACAGAGTAATTGGCTAGTGAGAGGCAAATCCATGGAAAGAGCGCGATTTGCCCATGATCCCAGCGTCCACAATCCTCCTAGAAATATATTAAAAAATTCAAATGCAATCAGTTTCCTCCCATTTACTCCCACCCCAACATGATATTTGGATTTTAAATGCATTTCATTTACTCCTTCCAATTCCATTTCCCATTTACCTCCATTTATAAGTTCCCAAATGAGCCCTAATTCAAATTAAACCGTAGAAATTATGTTTTAACTTTTACTGTATCATGAACCAACAATTGTAGGAAGTGGATTGCATCTTGCCCCCACTTGGATGGTAATTCGTCCTAGTAGGGCTCCGTGGGGCCCATCGTGATATATGGGCTTTATCCACTTTTTATCCATTATTCCATATCATTGTAGGATATGAGCCCAAAAAGAGGCAGATCCAAGGGTCAAGTGGACAACATCAAGAGGATTGAATGCCCACTATTAAAAACTTACTTCGGGCAATGAAAGTTTTGGATCAAGCTGATATTTGTGTTTACTTCATTAGGTCTACATGACCTTATGAACACGTTAGATGGTATATAAACGGTATGGTGGCCTAAGGTTTCCTGTGCTGTGGTCCACTCGAGCTCTGGGTCTGTCTTTTGTTTTGCTCATACCCGAGAATGACCTGGAAAAATGGATCAACAGTGTCAATCAAACTCTTACATCACGGTGGGCCCCACATAGCATCTGCTTGGACGGATTATGGTCCAGCGTAGGTAGGACATAACCCTTCTTCTGCAATTGTGACTATTGATTGATTGGTGGACATTTATTAAACGGCTAAAATGAAAATAAAAAATAAAAAATCCAAACAGTCCAATTTCAACCAGACAAATCACGTGAGAAGGGTCACACCTCTAACCAGCGACCCAACCATGTTTTTATACCGCTGGTTATTTGATACTCCGGCTACGTATGCTGCTTGATACACAGGCACTTAGAAATGATACACGTGGCATACATTAATCCAAAACTAAACCTTATAAACTGTGAAACACACTGTCCTTAAGCTACATGACAAAAATGAGGCTGGTTGAAAAATCTCAACCTTTGATTCATGGACACTTGTTTTCTCATTTATAACCGTCCAATAACCAAATAAGAGCAAATTTTTGTTCATGATACATCTAAACTGGTGCCATAATTTGGACGGTTTAGGTTTAGCTTAAATTATTTCTATGATGTATGAGCAATTTTTTAGTAATTTTTAAACCGCCTGTGTATCATCACACTGCCAGAGTACAAAATATTGCCCTTTCGGAACTAGTCATGGCTATTTTTGGAACCAGAACGTTGGACCACAAGTTACGATCCATCCAGCGGATAGCATCCAACCCTTTCAATAGGTTGGCTCGATCATGAACATCACTTGGCACAAAAATCAGCCTATCTACTCATCAGGTGGGCCACACCATAAAAACAAAGTCTAGTCATCGATAAATACAAAATAGGAGTGTGGTCAACATCACGGTGGTCCACTTGACAAGAGATTGTGAATGATTTTGGCACTAGAAGATACTACTGGTGGGACAAACCTATTGGACATGTTGGATGTTGTACACACATGAAAAGTTGGAATTGGTAGGGTGGACCCTAACTTGTATCGGAGCCGTTTGGACCGGTACAAATAGATTTAATGCAAGGGTTCTTGCAGCCCTAAGCTCTTGGGGCAGCTTTGTGGGACGTGGACCGTCTCTGGCCATGAACGGGCGGATCTGTGTGGGGACCTACAGTGATGTATCTGCTTATTCACGCCGTCCATTCCTTTTCTCATGTCATCTTAAGGTATGAGCCCAAAAATGAGGCAGATCCAATGCTCAGGTGGACCACTCGGGCAGAGGTAGGACATTCCGCATCCACTTTTGTGTACGTGTTAGATCAACTTCTTCCATCTCTTTATGCATATCGATTTGGGAGTTTAGAACAGGAGCAAAAAAAAATGAGGCAGACCAAAAGCTCAAGTGGACCACACTACAAACTGTGGGTATAAAGATGCCCATTTTGAAAATTTGGTTGCTTAAATCATAATGTTTATATGCCATTCAACCCGTTCATAAAGTGATGCCAACCTGGATGGCCCTAATAAGTTTTCAATGGTAGGCTTTCAAGTCCCACTATTTCCTATAGTGTAGTCCACTTGCACTTTGGATTTCTCATGTATAAAAATGGAGGATTAAGATAAATTGGCCCATCAGATCTTAAACACGTGTGCCTCATCTCTATTTTTGTCCAGTCTCAAGTTAACTTGGGAGTCATGGCCTCGAGATGAATTTGTGATGTTTAGCTCTGGATTGGGTCTAACTGAGTTCGAGTTGATTCCTCATGAAGCACAGGACTCTTCCAAGCCTTAAGAGTCATTTGGGTGCATGGATCTATGTGAGTCAATGATAATTGGTACATTTAAAAAGAGTGTATTTAATGTGAATTATAATCAAATATGTCAGAAGGTATTATTCGAAATTACAGTGAAATCATATGATCTCAATTACCACTAATTCGTAAGTCATAGTCTCTAAAAAAAAAGTAATATTTGAAATTACAATAGAATCACCCTCCTCTCTAAAATATAGATTGCGAAACTCAATTTGATAATTCTAATTACCGGAGTAAAGTGGATTTTATTACAAGCTTAGGGCTGTAAATGGTCGGGTTCGGGGCGGGTTTAGCCAAAACCAGACCCGCCCATTTACTAAACGGGCCTGGGTCCAAATTTTAGACCCAGACCCTTTTACTAAATGGGCGGGTCTGGGTCGGGTCTGAGTCAACCCATTAGACCCATTTATAAATGGGTCCGGGTCTGGTAGAGGGAGATCCACCCAGACCCATTTATAAATGGGTAGGGTCCAATGGGTCTGGGTCTAGATCAAGTATGCAAGCATTTTACAAGGCTTAAAACTGGGTCTGGACGGGTCTAGGCTAGACGGGTCCTTTGAGACATAGACCAAACCCGCCCACTTTCTAAATGGGTTCGGGTCGGGTCGGGTCGGATCTAATATAAAGGAAACCAGACCCAGACCCGTTTATTAACTGGGTCTGTTCTTGGACCCAGACCCGTACCATTTAACAAACGGGTCGGGTCTGGGTCGGGTCTAAATGGGTTGGGTCCGGGTACCCCATCGGGTCGACTGACCCATTTACAGCCCTATACAAGCTGCCAAACATAATTTGGTAATTCTAATTATTGGATTGTTGGCTTCAAGTGAATTCTGATTACATTTTGCCTAACATAATTAATGATTCTAATTCATATAAATTCCACACTAATGCCGATAAAGCTACCAAAGGATCCCTAACTAAGCCATCCAAGGCGAGTGCATTCAATCATGGAAGTGAATTGGATGCCGAGTAGTTTGGTATGCTTAAGAGTTGAGTAAACTCTTTGAGGCCTCCAATGGATGTATGTGTTTTATCCATGCTGTCCATTTGATTTTCCAAATCATTTTAGGGCATTAGTCCAAAATTGAAGCATATCCAAATCTCAACCGTACCACCCCACATGAAAGAGTGAGGATAACTACGTCTATCGTTGAAACCTTCCTAAGACTCACAATGGTGTTATTTGTTATCTAACCTGCTCATAAAGTGTAATACTCCAAATTTTAAGAGTCGAGTACAACCTCAATCCTCTAGATCTTAAGTATCACTTATGCTTTGCAGAAGCGTGATTAATTGATTGTTATTTTATTAGTTATCAATGCATAAGTTTAAAGTCAATTCAAGAAGTAAAGCAAAGATGTAATTTAAATTAAATCTAATCCATATCCAAAGTCGTACATCCAACTGTCGACAGTACGAGGCCCACCCAATTGGTGGCCTCAAATAATACATGCCCAAAATGATAGTAATAAAACATCAACAAGAGTCGAGCCCATGGCTCACCCACCTGATGAGTGGACAAGATCTTGTACACGTATTCTCTCCCTCACATAAGAGCCTTGATTTCAGACATGGTTTGGCTAATGACCCATGGCTGGTGTCAAAGCTTTCCACCATGATGTATGTGGTTATCCAAGCCATCGATCCATTTTTCATATCATTTTAGGGTATGAGCCAAAAAATGAGACATATCCAAATCTTAGGTGGGCCACCCCACAAGAAACAATGAGCTTAGATTAGGTGCTACCCTCGCTAGGATGTAGCATGAGATAAACGGGTACGTGGCACGTCAGTATTAGTGGAGAGTAGGGGGGGCCTGCATCTTGGTATTGGTGGAGTGATGTCAGACCCATCACATCAGCAAACCGAGGTGCAGGCTACACGTACTCTCCACTAATACCGACGTGCCACCTACCCGATCGTCTCCCACTGGGTCCTGGTAGGGGTAGTACCTAATCTAAGCTAAAAAATAGGCCACAAAAGCTTTAAGCTGATATTTATGCTTTCCATTCATTAAGATATGTGTGACCTCATTGGCAAGGTGTATGGAAAATAAACATTACAATGGGCCTTAGAAAGTTTTTAACAATGGATGTTTTATCAATACTATTTTCCTATGGTGTGGTCCACCTAAGATTTGGATCCCCCTCTTTTAGACCATGCCCTAAAATGACCAGTGACGATTGAACACTCACCATTAAAAACTTGCTAGGGCCACTGTAATGTTTATTTTCCAGCCCATCGGTTGATGAGGTCAAACAGACCTGTATGGATGGAAAATACGTAGATCAGCTAGATCCAAGATTATTATTTTTTCTTGCTCATAAAAGGTTTTTAATGGTCATTCACCACTCTTTCTGCTGGTATGGTCCACCTGTGATTTGTATTTGCTTAAGTTTTGATATCATCTCTTAAAATGATACGCAAAAACAAATGGATGTCATGGATATACAAAAATTTCACCAAGGTAGGCCCCACACAGGAATCGGAGCACCCACTAAGGTTTTTAATGGGAAAAACAATTATTAGCTTGATAAACTTCTGTGGGCGCCAACAAGTTTTTAATGGTGGCCGTTCAATCAGCATCTTTTTCCTGTGACTTGGCTCACTTGAGATTTTGGCTCTGCCTTATTTTTGGGCCCATTCAATAAAATGACATTCAAAAAAATAAATGGACGGCAGGGATGAAACACATGCCATTATGGTGGGGTCCACATGGGTATCCATGAATAATTATTATTTTTATAAAAGTGACGGAGATGGAAGGGCATTTCAGTCACACAAAAAGGTAACGGAGACCGAAAGCAAAGGGTACGCTTTGTAATTTCATGAAAAGAAGGGCTGCTTTTAACGAACGGCCGCCTCTTGAATCTCGTGATTTGGCCAAAGCTATCGCACACGCGTCATTTCCATAATGGCGGGATGGACAGGTCTCAACAGACACGTGTCATTTGACTGTACGACCGGCTTTTCGAAGTCGGTTCACTTACGACCACCCTCGCCCGGCTATGACCGGTTCAGCTTGCGTGTGGACGTGGTGTCAAGAGGTAACTTGCCGCAGCGGGCACTTGAGTTGCTAAACACAATCTCATCATACGTGATAGATTCAAACACTTGTAATAAATCTGAAACGTTAGAAAAGTGGGCCCCATGGATTAGGCAAGTAAGATTATCTGGATCGTCAAAAATCTATAACAAAACGTACGGTTAGAAATAGTATAATTGTTTAACGTGAATAAAAGGGGAAAATGAAGATATTAATATATAAAATATTTATAGATTCACGTAAACTAGTTTTTACCTCTGATAGACGTACTGGATTTCTCATACGTGTGCCATATGAGATCATGTGAGGAAGTGGTGTTTTGTGGTTTAAGACGCGCGGTGAAACTATCATTCCTCTTTGTCGACGCTCGCCCACAACGTGTCTTGGGGATTGGGACAAGGTATTATACAATGCTTGGACCGAGCGACTGGACCGTGCAGATTTCGTACGGACTTCTGGTTTTGAAGGTGGGACCGATTATTCAGTAATCCAATCCGTTGATGCCACGACCCCACTCATTTTACATTCCCAAAACTTCAATAAATAGCAAACAAGAAAAAGGGTTAAAATAAAATACAGAAAAAGATTCATAACTAATAAAATAAAAATATTTCGTGGCTAGGATCTTTTGATTTAAAATTAAATTTTAAGTCATGATCCATCAGCGCTTGGTCCTATCGTTTCAACGGTTTGGATCATTGAAAAATGGCCCAAGTATAGAAAAACTGGAACGCGCTATAGAGAATCTCTTGACCCAGCATTGTATAATACTTCTAGAAGAGGCTCGCGGCTCTTTGATAATCGGCCCGTCATCGGTAAGGGAGCGGGTTAGGTGATACCCCGGATCGACCAAGGTAGGTGGAGTCCACTGTGACGTATGTTACTAAATCCTCGCCGTCCATCCGTATTGAAAATTCATTTTAGGACATGATAAAAAAAATGAAGCAGTTTCAAATCCCAGATGTACATGAAACAGTGGTGATTGACCATTAAAAAACATTCTTGTGGACCACAAAAACTTTGGATCAAGATGATTTTTTTTTTGTCTCTTCATCTGGGTGTGTGTGACCTTATCAACAGGTTGGATGGAAAATAAACATTCCGGTGAAATTCATGAAGTTTTTAATGGTAGGGATTAAATCATGACTGTTTCCTGTGTTGTGGTCCACCTAATATTTGAGTCAGCTTCATTTTTGGGATCATGCCAGAAAATGAGCTTTCAAAATGATTGGATGGTGTGGATTTAAGGCATATACATCACTGTGAGCCCACATCGGTAGGATGCCAATATGCAAACATCGGATGTGTTGACTCGTTAAGTGGACCACCGCTATAGGCCTGTTAAGGAAAAAAAGTTTCCAGCCGTTCAGCACTTGGTGTTTGGTTAATGGAAATCTCTGTTGTGGTCGTTTTTCAGCTGAGAACCAAACACCAGCTGGTTGTATGCTAAGTTAGCATGCAGCTCTTTGCACGTATAAGCGTTGTTGTTGTTGTGTATTTTTTTTTTTTTGGGTTACTTGGGGATTGTAAAACTGAGAAAGTGCAATAATTATATTAAAGCTTCACCATTCCATTTGCAAAGGAGGCAAAAGAAAATAATGATTATTACACTTTTACTTTTGCATTTTTGCTTTTGGCTTAAAAGTTAGGAATTTTCTCATAATCGGGTGATTCACTATGTTTGAATAGTTAAAAAATATTAAATTTTAAAATGTAATTATTAACATCGAGTGTGCTATCTCTATTTTATGAAATTTATGATTTTTTTTTTTTTTTTTGTGAATTTTTAAGCTTTAGAATGCTTTTGTTGCCTAACCAATTGTGGATAAAATTCAAAGCTAATTAGGAGACCAGCTACTCAACTCCAACCACCTTAGGGTGTCTCGCCTGCTAGCCCAGTTGGAAAACGCTTAGGCGTTTCTTCGGTTCAAGTGCTAATGAGACACATTAACCCCATCGATGTGCGGGTGTCCAGTGTGGCTAACCAAGTGGGTGCATTGCACGGCTAACAAGGTGGGTGTGTTGAATGACTAGCAAAAAATAAAAAAATAAAATGCCACCCGACAAGACCACAAGGGCTCGATTAGGAAGGTAATTCCAGATGGTAATGATTATTGTGAAAATGAAAGAAAATGCTAATATATTTACTTGGTTGGGATCATGAAGATGGCTTGCTCATATTAACCATAAACAAGTTGGTTATTAAAAATAAAATCAAATATTAGATAACCCTAATTTTTTTATGTACTATGATTCGAAAGTTCAATATTCGGTCAATGATTCATCGACGGAGATATCTACTTGAATTAGATTTTTTTTTATTTTTTTGGAAACATAACTAAATTTGAACGAAAATCTTTATTGACTAAATAATATCAGATTTTGAAAAACCCTTTTATTCCACTGTGTTTCTAAAATTCATCCATTAAAAGCCAGGTCTAATTCCATGGTTGAACTTGTACATGATTGAGTCAATGTTAGAAAAATGTATTTTTTTAATATGGTTTTTTAAATAATAATATAATTGATTTAATGGATTAAACTAAAAAAAAAAAATTATATATTAAGAATGTGGCAACCGACCAGTACTGGTCGTTACAACCATATTGTTTATGGATGATATTTTAACCTTGATTCAAAATCTAATCGAATGAGAATATGTGGACATAAACCCAATCTATCTATCAATCGAGTTTATAATTTGAATTCAGATCCAATTAAATCGAGTATCCGAAGGCTTTGTTTAGTCTAGATGCACTTTCGTACATGGAAAGACCTGCCGACTCGGTCCAATTCAAGTTGCGAGTCACACAGCTCATATGAGTTGGGTTGGTCGTCCAGGTGACTCATTGTTTTGAACTGGGTCAGGTCTGACTGAGTCTGAGTCAACTCGGACGTGTCAAATGGGTCTCTTCCAAGTCTTAAAACCATGGTCTTTGGACTTGACTCGTCAGTAGCTCAGCATTAGATTCCCAGAGTATCGTCCAAAAAATAGTTAGAATTTTGGGAAGAACTCATGTTAGAAAACATGGCCCACTTAAACCAATGGGTCAGGCATGGCTTGACCCCAGCCCAACCCGGCTCAACCCATGCGCGTTTGCCGTTATATATGAATAAATAGGTAATGCACAATAACCATGACCCTAGCAGTAGAGATGTGACGAACCTTGTAAATGGTCTCCCCGCATCAACGGTCCAACTATTTTGTAGGTGGGTTGGGCTAAGTTAGACTAGGTTAAGGATCTAGTCCCAGGTCAGGCCTAATCATCTCATTTTGGGCACATTGTCAATAGGCATGAAGCCCTATTCAGTAAATGGGTTGGGCATGGGCTAACCCTAACCCTAACCTGACCCAAAACTGACCCATTGCCACCTCTATGTACTAGTAATTGGTTTGAGCTTAGGCCACTTGTATTGATCTATTGAATTGAGCCAAGACCACTGATATGATGATCACATGGTGATGTTATGCATGACATCCATTCCACTCATTGGGTGCGCCCCTTCGTGTTTGGCCAGGGCCCCAAAAATTAGGCTGATCCAATATTTAAGAGGGCCACACCAGCAGGAGTGGTTGGGAGGGGATGCCTACCGTTGGTTTCGCTGGCCCCACTTGAGTTTCAAAATAACCCGATTTTTTAGTTGTACAATCATCCAAGTGGGATACATCTGATGAATGGATTGGATTGGGCCTGATTTTTTGGGTGTGGAGGCCAATGTGGGAGGGCACACCTGATGGACGGGTAGGATGTATCACCAAAAATCAGGTGGGCTCCACCAACAGGAACGGTTGGGAGGGGGGAAGTACCCACCATTGGTTTCGTTAGGCCCCACTTGAGTTCCAAGAATGGCCTTATTTTTAAGATATCCTTCATCGGTATGGAATGCAGCAGATGAATGTATTGAATGACCTGTACGAATTTTGTGGGCCCCCACACGCAATCAAGCGTGACGTCCTCTCTCTTACCGGTACCTGGAATGGTTCTGGTCAAGCTCTGGCCCAGTCCAAGTCAGCTAACGTATTTATTAATGGGCTGGGCTTATATCAATATTTATTAATTTCCACCATACAAATTTTTTATGTGACTTTTCAATTGTATACATGGCATAGTTGTATGGTAATCAGACCATCCAAATCACTGACCTATCTGTGGATGGAGCATAAAAAATAAACATAAAAAATCATAGTTTCCCTTGAGATTTGGACGTCACACTATTTTACTTTTAACCATTCATTTACTAGCCATTAATTGAAAGGTTCAGGACCGCTTGACCAATGCCGTTTTAAAGATATGCTCCATCAATAATGGGATCGACAACTTCAATGGTTTGGACAGCTTTATATCAATGACACATGTGAGTATAGTGAGTTGCTGAAAACCTGTCATAGTCTTAGCCCTTAGTCAAGCCGCAGATAGAAGGAGAAATACGGCATATCAGGAAGACATTAATTTGGCAGAGCAATCTCTCCTCAAGACAGTAATATATCTACTGTATCTATATAAACTCAGTTAGAAAGAACTTCAAAGGAAATGAGCTAGAGACGTGACCACGTAAAAAAGTCTTATAAAAACAACTCTTTTACCATAATTAAAATGATGGAATCTACCAAAAGTAACTCTATGTAAAGGCAGGAGTCCTGAAAATTTCAGTAAAACTTTCAAAGCGTCTTAAGAACATTGCTTGACTATACACATGGTTGAATGTGATGAGTTATATTTATGTAAAGAATCAAAGAAAGTTTCACGAAATCTCAAGAGTTGTCGAATGTTACGCATGACCACTGCCTTTCAAAGTGTAAAAAAGCATCATATGAAGAAGAAGCTCAAAGCTTTATGGCAATACAATGACACATAAATCTTTTAATTTTATGTTGCCTGTCTATTTCATCTTCTATGAATATCTAAAAATTTAATTTTAGTTTTCTTTATATCTGTTTAGAACCATACTGCAGTAGGCTTGGAGTCCCTAGATTAGCTTCTTAACTTAGTTTTGCTATTATCCAACTCATGGCTGCAATACAACAATATGTTAGTATAAGCATCTACAACCTTGTCATTAGATCCCAAGATTGTTAAGTCGTTGTTTAATAACTCTTCAGTGATATGTTATTAACCACACACTATTACCATCTCACATTCGTCCAGTATTTTCCACAATTGTCCAGGTTTGGAGTATCGCCAAGACCATGACCATTTTGCAAGCAAAGATTGGATATGTAATCTATTTTG
The DNA here is from genome assembly GCA_003013855.2 of Liriodendron chinense. Classification (NCBI taxonomy): domain Eukaryota; kingdom Viridiplantae; phylum Streptophyta; class Magnoliopsida; order Magnoliales; family Magnoliaceae; genus Liriodendron; species Liriodendron chinense. Next base: position 659,005 of record PVNU02002925.1, read on the forward strand.
CTTATCTACTTTTCTTTTGTGCCAATTGTATTGCATTAATACTTCGATTAGAGTAAAATCGAGGATCAAACCATTATTTTTATATGGTCTATTTTTTATTGTTCTCATTGAGAAACATGATCCCAACTATCACTGTTGGAAGAAAAGCTCTTATCTTCAAAACATAAAGAGCTCACAAAAAGGATTAACCATCCCCTTCATAAATCGCCTAATCACAACAACGATTAGTAGCTAAATAATTAGGCCAATATCCACAAATATGGTTCTAATCTAGCTAATTCAATGCCTAAGGCCACAAGTGTCCCATTTGATTCGAGTCGACTACAACCCTAGCACTCACGACACCTAATCTATTCACACATTAAACCAAAATTAAAGCCATTCTTTATACATGTGGCCATGTGTCCCATTCGAGGGTCCACCCAAATGTAGGCCCCATTACAAATTTCTTTGATTTTAAAAATAAAACCCATTACACAATCCTAGATATCGATACTTTTTTTCCTATTTTTTTCAGTGCCCATTCCAATTATTAACTGTTTTTGTTTTCCACCATCACTTTAATGGCCACAAATAAGATGGATAGGAACATCTAATCGGATTGAGTCTCGAGCCAATAACCATCCACGTAAGGCCTTACATATGAGCAGTCCTGATCTGCCCACGTCTTATGGAGAGATGTCTCTACCATTCTACGGTTATCCCTGCTCTAGTGTATCATTTCCACATTTGGAGCTGACCACAACCAAAAGTAGGGCAATCAATTCATCAAGCGGTCCATAAGAGGTACAAGCAAGTGCTTGGTGGATCTTCCTTAGTCTTAAAATGCTAGACCAATGATACATATCAGATGAGCCACACATGTGTCGAGTTGTACAAGGCCCAGCTTGGCTCAACTAGCAGACTACTTGGACTCGAGCTCGGCTCTATTTGGTCCTCAAGCCAGGCTGGCCAGCTTGGCTTGGTTTGGTCAAGCTTTCGAGCTAACATCGAGCTCGTGCTTTCAAGCCTATTTCAAGTCATGACTCACAACATAGCTCAAAAGTCATAACATCAATTTAATAATTAATATCCTCAATAGGATGAATCGTCTCCCAATATAGAGCAAGGTGAGCTAGATGGCTGGTGGGCGATTGAGAGGGGGGCAATGAGAGAGATCCAGCGAGAGGTGACTGTTCGATGGTCCGTGGGCGACTGGGCGAGCTGTGGGCAAAACTCAAAAAGAGGGACGGAGGATGCTCAAATGAAAATTAGAATTGGGAGAAAGGCGCTTGAACGACAATCTTATATATATATATATATATATATATATATATATATATATATATATATATATATATATATATATATATATATATATGTGTGTGTGGTGTGTGTGTGTGTGTGTGTGTGTGTGTGTGTGTGTGTGGACCCTCGCCGTTTCCGCGCTCCCACACGACGTTCTCGTCCCTTCCCCTTTCGGGAAAAGAAGGAAAGGAGGATGCGAGTGCGAATCGCCGTTTGTGCCACTGGCTTGCTCATTCTCGAGGGATTTATCTGGTAGTCGTATTTAAGCTGGATGTGTTTAAATGAGTTTATATAAGACCAGAGTCGCCACTAGCCAGTTACTTCGAATCTACAGTCGGCTAGACCCTGTAGAAACGTTAGAGAAGGGGATCCGAAGATTCCTTCCTCTAAAATGACTCCTTTTGATCTGCGGCCAGAGATTCAAGGTAAGGGATCACGGTTACAGGGTGGGAAGAGGTTAAGCACCCCACACACTGCCCGTACCGAAGTACGGTCTCTACTTCACAGAATCGAACTAATACTTGAAAGTCTGTTTTAATCCTCGTACATTCTCATAGATGACATGATGCATGAATGCGCGTCTGAACAGTAAGAGTTTCTGATGGGCAGGTTCCAACAACAGGCAAGCCCAGAGCATACGCTCGAACTGACAGGTGCTTAATATAAGAAGTATGCAGTGTGCTTGGATAATCAAGGTGCTTTATAGTGAAGCATGAATGCAGGTCTGAACAGTAAGAGTTTCTGATGGGCATGTTCCAACAACGGGCAAGCCCAGAGCATACGATCAAACTGACAGGTGCTTAATATAAGACGTATGCAGTGTGCTTGAATAATCAAGGTGCTTGCAGTGAAGCAGGGGGGTTGGAAGAAAAGTAAATGTTGCACTTATGCTAGATGCAAATGAGATGATGCTGGAAAAAGAGTAGCTGGATGGACGGAGGTGTCGCAAGGGTTGGCTTTAAGAGCAAACAATAGGAAATAAAATCTGATTAATCCTAAATCACATGCACGCATGCTATGAAACCATATAAATCAATTAAAACTAGTCCTAATGGAAGGATAGGACTTTCAACTTAGTGTAGGCATAATCCACATTCAAGGGGCTGACTTGTAGTTTCTAAGACTAGGATTAGGGGGAGAAAACTTGAGATTTGGGTATTTAGAGTTCATGGGAATTGGGGATTTTGGGATTAGGGTTTTTAGAAATTGGGAGAAATATGAATTTGGGAATCTAGGGTTTCGATTAGGGTTGGGGGATTTGGAATCAAGGGTAGAAGTGGGCAACGATCCTGGCCGGGCCGAGTTAGCCCTAGTTTGGTTTGGCTTGTTTTTGTGCCACCAGTTTGTGGATCGGTTCGGTTTGGGTTTCGAGCCGACCCACGCGGCCCGAGTTTGGATTGTTCCAGAAAAATCTGGTTCGAGCTGGGATCGATTTGGTCAAAATTTCGAACCGGGCCAGGCCAAGTTCGAGCAAGTGGCGGCTCTTTTTTTTGTTTGTTTGTTTAAATAGAAAAGAATTTAAAAAGTTAGAAAAAAATACAAAAGTATCTTACTACATGATGTTTAGCATCCTCTAGAGGAGTGCAACTTCAAAATTGACATGTAAGAGCCTTTTCCAAATAAAAGTACACAAGCATAATTTTACAAGTGCAAGGAAGTAGTGTGCATTCATGCATGTGTATTATGTATTATCCACGTCATCATGTATATGTATTATCAACGCCGTCCATCCGTTTTTACATATCATTTTAGGACATGATCCCAAAATGAAATCATATCCAAAGCTCAAGTGGATCACAGCACAGGAAACAATGTACTTACAATTTACTTGAATTAACCGAGCTGAATCAAACCAAGCTTCGAGCCGAGTCGAGCCGGTACTGCCCTAGTTTGAGCTTGGTTTTTTTTTCAAACAAGCTTGACTCCGAGGCTTGGTTTGGTTTGAAATTCTATTCAAACCAATCCAAGCCGAGCATTTTCAAACCAATCTGAGCCGAGCTTTCGAGTTGGCTTGGTTTGTGCCCAGCTCTAATCAAGGGGTTTTGATGGGGAAAAACAAAGGGGAATTGAAGGGTTGTCCGTTTAGTCAGCCTTGGGTTCGCACATGTGGTCGTACGGTCACACGTGTGGGTGGTTTGGGTTAGGTTTTGAGAATTTCAAGCTAGGGTTTGGTTGGGGTCAAGGTTGGATGATAAAAAGTTGAAGAAAAGAATGATTTAGATGGAAAGGCAAGAAGAAAGATTAAATTTTTTAGAAAATACATCTTTTTGGATAGAAAGGAAGAGAGAAGGAAGATGATAGATGGAAGCCTTACACCTCCGTTGAATAAGAATGGAATCACAACACACCTAATCTCCAAACACATGGAGAAACCTTCAAATCTCATGAAGAAATAAGAGGAACTTTGAAATTTCATTAAACAATAGCATAGAGAGGTTCACACGACCCCCTTCTCTTTTATATTTTCAAGTGTAGAAATTTACAAAAATAGTCCTACTTAATGTTTTTTTTTTACTAAAATACCCCTAAAACTAGAACATAGCAGGATGTGGACCTCTATATGCTATTGTTTCATGAAATTTCAAAATTCCTCTTATTTCTTCATGAGATTTGAAGGTTTCTCTATGCGATTTGGAGATTAGGTGTGGTGTAATTCCGTTCCTATTTAATGGATGTGCGAGGCTTCCATGTATCATCCAATGTTGTCATATGGCATAAGCGATCCCGTGCGATCACCTATGCCTAATCGCTTATGCGATTGCACAACTTTGTTTTTTTTTTTTTTTTTTTTTGTTTGAAAAAAATAAAAAAATTGAAAAAAAATGATAAGTATGCGATGTCATATGCGATTATGCGACAGCATAATGGCACATGCGATCGCTTTATGCGATATGCGATGGCATAACATCCATATGGCATATGCGATCATCGCATATGCCATATGGATGGCATTATGCGATTATGCTATCGCATGATCGATTATGCAATCACTTTTGACAACATTGGTATCATCTTCCTTCTCTCTTCATTTCTATAAAAAAGAGGTATTTTCTCAAAAGTTCATCTTTCTTATTCCCTTTCCATCCAAATCACCTTTTTCTTCATCTTTTCATCATCCAACCTTGACCCCAACCAAACCCTAGCTTAAAATTTCCAAAACCTAACCCAAACCACCTACATGTGCGACCACAGCCATACGTGCAGGCCTATGGTTGACTGTACGAACAATCCTTCAATCTCTTCGATTCCCCTTTGTTTTTCCCCATCAAAACTTCTTGATTCCAAATCCCCTAACCCTAATCGAAACCCAGATTCCCAAATTTCTATTTTTTCTAATTTCTAAAAACCCTAATACCAAAATTTTCAATTCCCATGAACCCTAAATGCTTAAATCTTAAGTTTTCTCCTCCTAACCCTAGTCTTAGAACCTACAAGTCAGACCCTTGAATGTGAATCGTGCCTATGCTAAGTTGGAAGTGCTATCCTTCCATTGTGACTAGTTTTAATTGATTTATGTGGTTTCATAGCATGCGGGCTTGTGATTTAAGATTAATCAAATTTTATTTCCTATTGTTTACTATTAATCATGTGGTAGGTTAACATCTTTTGCTATTTAGATTACTTTATGGACTCTTTAATAATCTCCACGTTGCATGCTAGAATTAAATCATGTGTCCTGCATCACGTTATGTTTATATAAGCCTCCTTTTTGGGATGTTTTGCAAAATTTTCCCTTTCTCCTCAACTTTTTTATTTTTTATTATTTTTGAGACTATTTTTAACTTAATTTCAACTAGATGTGTGCAAATGTGCAATCTTTGAAGATTAAAACACAAGATTTTGTCGCTTTTGAAGAATTGAAGATCTGGGGCTGAATTTTGGGGAAAATAAAAAGGTATTTTTTTTCTTGTTGCAAATTTACTGACTCAACATTATATTACCAAATCGAACAAATCTTGCTAGATGTCTGTTTGATTTGGCTGTTTGTGTGTGTGTGTGTGTGTCTATATATATATATTGTATTTTTGCTTTTTTATATAATTTTTAGCAAATTTTATTATTTTATGTAAAATATTTGGTGTGTAGATTGTTCAAATACATGCATGGAGTTTAGATCTACACATGCATGCACTAAATCAATGCTTTCATCTGTTTTTCTATTTTGATATATTTTTTTTTAATTTCGTGTCATTTTTGGAATGAATAGTCCCCATGGTATTTCGTAACGGTAACAGTTGGCCTAATAGCCACCATCGTTACCTTTACGATACAGGGTGTAAAGGCTGTTACAGGGGTCATAACGACCGTTACGGTCTATTCTTTAATTGAAAAAAACTTCGAAAAAACCTATATCGGCCTCGTACGGGTCCATTATGGGGCCGTTACGGCCTTTATGGGGGGTGTAACGAGCCATTATGGGGGGCTGTAATGGCCTTTATGTTTTTTTTTTCTCTCATAATAGCCATTATGGCTTTTGCTACCCTGTAGCGTATAACAGTTGCCACCGTTACCTTTACGACACACCATGAGAGTCCTAGATCAAATGGTTAGGGATATGCATTAGTGGGATGAATGCTACATATTGCATGAATTTTGGCTTGTTTTGGGGGGCATTCGAGTGGTCCCAAATCAAACCTGATGTTATTCATTCAAATTTGATTTTTTTTTTTTTCCTTTTCCAAATCATTTAAGAGAAATGGGGGTCAAATGGTTAGGAATATGCATTAGTGGGATGCTTTTCACGGATTGCATGAATTTCAATCCATTTTGAGGGTATTTGAGAGGCCCTAAATTGGCTTGACACCATTCATCTAAATTTAATTTTTAGTTTTTTTTTCCCCTCAAATTTTGTGAGAAAAAAATGGTGTCAAATTGTTAGGATGACATCACTTTATCACTTATGAGTTCACTTCATACTTCATGCGTTAACAACTAATGGATGTATAGTCCTTTACATCAAATTTAGAAAATTAAATATAGGAATTTTGAAGTTAGTATAGGCCTCTTAGGTTAATATAATCATCAGGTAGCGCGAGATAACATTCTTACCAAAGAATGACCCATTATGTTTAAAACCAGAAAAGAATACATATTTGGAATCCACAATGTTTTTGGAATTTTTTAAATGTTTTTCAGATTTTTTTTTTCTTAAAAAAAATTTCGACCTTTACATGGCTGTAATATAATGGTTGAACAGCTGGCTGTTATGCTGGGCGTTATTTTTATTGAATACCTTGGGCAACATCTACAAGTTGTTGTATAACCCATATGGATGTTACAATTTGTCCTTCGAGAAGCTCTGGTATCTTTTATTTTTTGTTGTGGTTTGGATCTTTTATCCTTGTTGAGACTATTACTCGACCTTTGATGTGGATATTTTCTTTCTATGAGTGAGCACATTTTCATGGCTTATGGCATCAATGGATGCTTTTTCGCATCATGATTAGTGCTATGCTTGTGACACTATGTGAATTATTAAGGAGATGCTAAGTCATCGATTCAAGTTGTTGTCTATTAAATTTGATCTTTTCCCTGTACTCTTTCGTTGTCAATGGAGAAAGGCTTGAGTTCAGCTGACGAACATGCGGACAAAGACGATGGAGATGGATGGCAGCAGGTACAGAATAGCAAGAAGAACACAACAAGTAAGAGGAAGGGGAGTAAGGACTCATCTATTGGAGAACGAGGAAAGCAGGAGATTCTTGGGTAGGAGTGCAGGCAGCCATGGACGAGGCTGAAGGTGCTCCAGGGCCATGCTCTGTTGGAATACCGAAAGATATGTCAGACACTTGTCAATCTCGGATTCTGAATGACAGAGGCGGTGAGGGGAAGGTAAATGCGGAGAAGACATGTGGCAATGATACCCTTCTGCGTGCTTCAGTGGAGTATAAGGAAGGTCGATGCTCACTCAGTCAGGACACGCAGACGATGGAGGAGCTTCGGAATGTCAATCGTATAGGGATAGCTTCGGGGGAAACCGAGCCTTTCGCAGAAACGGAGAGTGTGCCGCCAAGTGGCATTGTTGGAAGGTGTGGTGGAGCGATTTGGGAGGCACGACAAACTTTAGTAGCCTCGGGTACTAATTACCCAGACCTGTTAGATTGCTCGGAAGTCCCGAACCAAGCGAGATTGAATCTGGACCTTTCATTAAGGGCGGAGACGAATTGTTTCGTTGCGAGTGGATTAGATGTTCCAAACGAGATGTGCATGGCTTTACCCGAGTCAAGGACACGAGTTGAGCTGGGATCATGTGTTGAAGAGATGTCCAGACAGACACGTGTACCCTTAATATGTTATGTTTACCCACGTGCGAGCTCCCTCAAACAGATGATAGTGGTTTCGACGAGGACGAACTTCATGCCTGGGATGCAGAATCATCTGAACACTTCGACAGTTCATATTCTCCGTCAAACAGAAGCAGTGCTTCGAGGATGGATCAAGCTATGCTCACCCTTTTCCAAGAGGAGAGCGGGGGAAACGTCATCGTATCGGAACCTCTACGATCCAGATGGGAGAAGAGCAAAGGGTCAACCTCATCGAAACGATCTAAAAGAAGAAGTGGATTAGGGATGCGTTGGGACATGTGGGAAGATCGATAGGTCTCTCTTTCGGTGATCACCCAAAAGACTATGTGGCCTTATTTCAATGTGTGGAGGCAAGCAGATGACCTTTGGCTATGTCGAGATACCAAGGAAGATCCTTACCAATTGAAGCAGCAACATAGAGTTGAATAATCTTCTCTCCAGCCCTCAGTTGAACAACAGAAAGAGGAGGGAGGGGGGGACACGGGGGTAGGCAGAGAATATCGGTTCCCAAATGAAGATTCTATCTTGGAATGTTAGGGGATTGGGCTCAAAGCAGAAGAGAAGTATGATCAAAGATGTATGTGGGAGGAATAAGGTTGAGGTGATCTGCTTTCAAGAAACAAAGTTTCAGAACTTTAACAACAAGCTTGTGGGTAGTATTTGGAAGGCAAAGGACGCCGAATGGGCAGCTCTCGACGCAGAGGGAAGTTCGGGAGGTGTTTTGATTGCTTGGAATTCTTCGCGGTGGACTTCAGTCGACTCTTGGAAGGGGGTCCTTTTCTGTTTCAGTTATTTTAAAGGAATTCTCATCCAAGTTCCTCTGTCTCCTCACGTCTGTTTATGGGGCCTCATTCGGATGCTGAAAGGAATGCATGTTGGGAGGAATTGAATGAAAGCGGGCAAAAATTCACAGGGTCGTGGTGTCTCGGGGGTGACTTTAACATTACAAGATATGCTCATGAGAGGTTTCAAAGAGGGAGGGTGTCTGCTGAAATGTGTGTTTTCTCCGAAACTTGTGGACTTGCTGCCAGTGTTTTAAATAGCGAATAGCGTGTAGTATAGCGTTCACCCCTTTGAAGCGTGAGGCATAAGCTACATAACGTGTAGCGTAAGCTACACACAACTACTATTTTTTTAATCAAGGTGCTTGGTTGCACCAATGTCATGATATTCCATACCAAATTAGACTGATTCATAATGAAAGTTAACAAAATTTCATTGTTTTTTGTGCAACAAAATAGAACCTAAAGTAATAGGAAAGAGCAATGATTAAGTATAAAGGTAAAGAAAGGGCAATGAAATTGATTTAATACTGTTGTCTATATCAATTTACTAAAAGCATTAAAAAGGTTAACTACTTTTATTGGAAATGACAAAATGTAGCCAATCATTGAAAACATCATGTGAGCTACATAGCGTGTAGCGTATGCAATTTATGATGTAGCGTAGGCTACATGTAACTTAAGCTATTTTCATGAGCTACGTAGCGTTAAGGCCATGCTACGCTACGTAGCGTAAGCTACATGCTACATAACGTAGCTATTTAAACCATTGCTTGCCGCTTAATGGAGCTAGATTCACCTGGTCCAATGTGCGGGTGAATCCTTCTATGTCTACAATGGATAGGTTTCTGTTGTCCAATGATTGGTTAGAGAAGTTTCCCATGGTCTGGCAATCAGCTCTTCTGAAACCAACTTCGGACCATTGTCCGCTCCTTCTTGCCATAGATGAAGATAATTGGGGACCAAAGCCTTTCAGATTTGAAATGGCGTGGATGAAGATCGAAGGTTTTCCTCAGAGGATTAGGGAATGGTGGATAGGTTTCCAAGTTGAAGGTTTTGCGGGATTTGTGTTGTGCCGTAAACTGATTCTTCTGAAAGAGAAGATTAAGGATTGGAAGACAACTGAGTTAGAAAAAAGAGAAGCCGAGACCAATGTCATGCTAGCAGAATTGAAAGAAATAGAACGAAAAGAAGAGGAAGGTCAGCTGGCCTCGAAAGTCTTGGGGAGGAAAGCAGAACTAATTTAGACTTATTCAGCCAGGGTGTTAGAAGACGAGATGAAATGGATGCAGAGAGCGCGGAGCAAATGGATCAAAGAAGGTGACAAAAACACTAAATCTTTTCACAACCTAGCAAGTGCTTGGGCGAGGACTAATAAAATTACTAGCATTATGGTGAATGCGCACTCGATTAGAAGATAAGCAAAGTATAGCAGACGCAGTCATCTCTTTTTCAGCAATCTCTTAAAGGGAGACGAATGGAATAGGCTGAATTTGGATCACCTCTAGTTTAATATGCTGTCGAGTGAGGAAGCTAATGATTTGGAGGCCCCCTTCTCTATTGAAGAAGTCAAAAGTGCGGTGGAAGACTTGGGAGGAGAGAAGGCTCTGAGACTAGATGGCTTTCCGTTGGTGTTTTTCCAGTCGTTCTGGGAAACAATTAAAGAGGACATTATGGATTTTATGAACGAGTTTTATGAAAGAGGGTGGCTGTCCAAGCATCTTGGAGCCTCTTTTGTGGTGTTGATTCCGAAGATTGTTGGGGGCGGAGGAGTTAAAAGGATTTTAGACCGATTAGCCTGATAGGTGGGCCGTATAAGATATTAGCGAAAGTGTTGGCTTCTCGTTTGAAAAGGGTTCTTCAGTCAATTATCTCTTTCAATCAGAGTGCCTTTATTCCAGGAAGATAGATTATTGATAGTGCTCTTATCGCCAACGAGTGTTTGGACTCTATTCACAGAGCAAGGTCTAAAGGAATCATATGCAAACTTGATTTAGAGAAGGCGTATGACCATGTTGATTGGGGCTTTTTACAGTATGTGTTACAGCGGCTCGGTTTTAGGGTGAAGTGGAGAAAGTGGATGGAGGAGTGTGTCGGTTCGGCGCATTTCTCAACATTGCTCAATGAGTCTCCTAAAGATTTTTTCAAAAGCTCCAGGGGGTTGTGGCAAGGTGACCTGTTATCGCCTTTCCTTTTTGTTATAATGGGGGAAGCGTTGTCGCGGATGTTAACCGAAGGGCAGGAAGAAGGATTGTTTTCTGGATTCAAAGTGGAAGGTATGGAAACCCCGATCTCTCATATTTAGTTTGCAGAGGACACACTCTTGTTTTGCGAGGCTGACCTAGAGAAGGTGGGTCATTTGCGAACTATCATTAGATGTTTTGAGGCAGTTTCGGCTTGAGGGTGAACTTAGCAAAGAGTAAAATGCTAGGGGTGAACATGAATGAAGATGAAGTGGGGCAAATGGCTGAAATCTTTGGATGCGCAGTGGGTTCTCTCCCTTCTTCATTTGTGGGCCTTCCTCTTTGTATAGGGAAACCCCCAAAGCACATGTGGGACAAGGTGATCGATAGGGTAGAGATGTATCTCTTAAGATGAAAGTGCATATATTTATCTCTTGGCGGTCAGATTACTCTTATCAAGGCAGCTCTCTCTAACCTTCTGATTTACTTTATGTCGCTGTTCAAGTGTCCGGCTGATGTTTTGAAAAAAATTGATAAGCTGAGGCGTGATTTTCTTTGGCATGGGGTAGAAGTTAAGAAGAAATTTCACCTTATGGAATGGAAAGATGTGTGCCTGAATTATCAGGAGGAGGGGCGGGTGTTCGAGATCTCATAAACATGAACATGGCCTTACTCAGAAAGTGGATCTGGAAGTTAGGGAATGAAAATGAGTCTCTTTGGAACAAGATTATAAAATGTAAGTATGGTCGTGCGGATAGAAGATGGTGGACTAGAGACTCTACCATTTACAGATCGTCTGCCCTTTGGAAAGGGGTGCTTTCCATTAAGTCAGAGGTGCCGAAAGGAATTGGTTTTTCTATAGGGAACGGTGAAAATATTCATTTTTGGGAAGATATTTGGCTGGGAGACGCTCCTCTGAAAGAGTTTTACCCGCACATATTCAATATAACTCCTAATAGGTCCATAGTGGTGGCTGATTGTTTCTCTGTTGTAGGGGATGAAGTCGTGTGGGAACCTCCCTGCAGAAGTTTTTCTTCGGGACGAGGAGATAGAAGAGTTTTTGGAGCTGTTGAATCGGTTACATTACTGCAAACCAGACCTATCCTCGGAGGATTCAATAGTGTGGTGGTTCGATAAATCATCTGTGTTTTCGGTGAAGTCCTTTTATAATTTATTATGCTCCCAAACAAATAGTGCCGGGAGGGCAGCTACCGAAAAGGTTTGGAAATATAAGGTGCCCCCCCGAAGATTGAAGCTTTTGGATGGTTGGTTGGTAAGGAGAAGATCCTAACGGTTGATAAACTACGCAGTAGGGGAATGATATTGCCAAATGTTTGCCTATGTTGTATGGAAGAAGAAGAAACGGTGAATCATTTGTTAATTCATTGCAAATTTATCAAGAGACTGTGGATAGATATCTTAGCTGGGTTTCAGGTTTCTTGGACCTTTCCCTATTCTACGGGAGATCTCTTAAAAGCTTGGCAAGGTGTCAATATGGGGAAACAAACTTTGTGGAGAATGTCCCTGCTGGCTGTTTGGTTGTCCGTATGGGAAGAAAGGAACGCTAGATGTTTCCGAGGAGAAAGCAAGTTAGGGGGAGGCCATTTTTAAAAGGGCGAGGTCTCTAATTATTGAATGGGCAACAAATGTCGATTTCCTTAAGGGATGTAACTTTCTGTTTCTTGTTTGATTGGTGGTCCGCTTTCTCAGCGGCCAGCTTTTGTTGTTTCCTTTTCGTTTTTTTTAATAAAATTCAGTTATCTTTCAAAAAAAAAAAAAAAAAAAACATCTACAAGTTGTTGCATCTGGTCCACCGCCATCAATGGCCATGAATTTGCCCTTGGTAGCATACACTGTTGAATCAGGATCCCTTCACGAGACAACGATTTCCTCCTATCCACATCCCACTCCTCCACATTGAACTTAGAATAGGATGCAGGTGAAGGGTAGCTGTGCACAAACAAAGAAGAATGGATAGAGGGATAGCGAGGGGTAATAACTGAGAAGATAAGGATCGAGCAACCTGTGCTAGAGTATGCTGATTGAGCCATGGTCTTGGAGGAACTTCTCCTGCTTTGGGCACAATGCAATTCTCCTTGATTGCTTGCTTCTTTTCGGAGGACAGACTCGCTTTAGAGGAGTCGAGACTCAGGACTCGAGTCCTTTTCTATTCCTTGGCAGGTGAGCTCACTTATTGCATGCATGCCAACCATACCCACAACACGTGTGACCATAGGGTGGGGCCAGCTCTCTTCTGCTGTTTATGGACTGGGCCCTCAAGCCCCGTGACCCAGCCTTTCTACCATCCGGAGACCTACATGTGTGATGTGTCTTGGCCCTGTAACGGTGGTCTGCGAGACATCGGACCGGGTGCACCTTCGTCCACCAATGCTAATGGAACCTGAGCTAGAGATGCACCCCTCCATCGACTTCCATCCCCTCCTCCTGCTGAGAATTCCTTACTCTTGAATGGTGTGCACCCTCTATCCGAATATGAAAGGATTTTGTGCTCTCTGAGACCTTGATCTTAATATTATTTGGAAGTGGTATCCATCCCTTTCTATGAATCTTCACGCGTACTCTGATGCAGGATTCTGTGTTCCTTAAACAGAGATTTGTCGTCTATAGCTAGAACTTCTTCCACAAAGGATCTCATTGCCTTGAACACCTCTTCCTTCCATAGCTTAATCAGGATGCCATAGAGGCTGATCCACTCCTCAAGCCCCAACAAAGACCAATTACAACCACCTGCGGAGTGATTTGATCGGTTCGGTGGCAAAGACTTCTCGAGCCGCCATGATTCTATTCAAGCTAACGTGATCTGCAGCCTTAATCCAAAACTCTGGTTATTGAGTTTGCATAGCTGGAACTCTCCTTCCAGAAGACCCCATCTCTCAACGCAGGCATCCACCTCTGATTGAGATGCAATGCTGCTTCGCACCTCACATACCAGACTTGAAGAAAACTCTACCTCAGCTTTCTCTACTAGCGATGAAGGTACAGTTACCTTCCATTTGACTTCTGATTCTGCCGCCCAGACAGCCTCCTCCTTTCCTGCTCCCTTTAATGAAGTTTGAGAGTTCATAACAGCTAGTATCCCCTTCCCTACGTTAACCCCTGGCTTAACCGCCTCATATAGGATTTTCCTGCCACTGCCATGGATGCCTTCTGAAGCTAACCCTGGTTCCGAGGGCTTATTCCCCTCATGTAGACACTTCTTCTTCCCATACTCTGGGCCATAGCTTGCCAAATTGATGAACAATCACTTTTCTGATATCCATCTCAGGTGTAAGTCAGTGATAGCTCAGGGGTCATAAGCTCAATAACCTTCCCTGATTTACTGAATGATATTGAAAATCTGGTTCGGTCCACTCCTCTGGGAAATGGCTGATGAACAGGGGAAGCCCCTTTCCCTCTCAGTGACCGCAGCTTTCGGGCCTGGTCTGCTTTTGTTCGCCACCATTCTCCACCTGTTCCAAGGCACCAATCAACGGATTCTCCCTAGCTGATTTTCCATTAGCCTTCTCTAACCTTCCATCCTTTCCTACGTTTTCATCTCTCTTTCTCCTTTTCTGTGTCTATCTCTCCTCTGTTCACTGTCAGAACATTAATAAACTTCTTACTACTGGTAAAAAAACAACCTAAAAATAGACATTCTAGTGGCTACAAATTGAATAAAGAAAGAAAGAAAATAACTATATTGGCTAAACTTTTCCTAAAATGTCTCTAAAGAGAACCAACAGAGGCTCCTTTCTTTTGTAACTTTCTACACATCCTGCACATGTCCTGTAAACCAGCAATATACTTGCGTATGGCTTGTTAGTTGCAAGTGTACATGCATATGGAGCTCCTTTTCTGACTGTATGAACTATGAAAATTGTGTTAACGGGTCCTGCCTTAAATAAAACTCCTTTTATATCTTTCGCATCACCCCTTGTACACAAATGTGTACTAATTTGAGCTGTGCGGCTGCATCTAACACAATATGGAATTTGTATGCTGTATTTATGTAGACGGTTGTGTGCATGAAATAGATGCAGTGATATTATGGAAATTGAACTGGATCTGAAAGTCACTGGTGGCCTAGAGCAGGCCAAATGGATTGTAAATTGTTTGATTCTTCTACATTTCTGGAAATATATTGGTTGTACCGTTCAAAAAAAAGAAAAGAAAAAAAGAAGAAACATTGGATGTAAAAGATCTGAAAGATGTGGTAATCAAAGGTATATGCAAATCAATAACAGTCTCGAATGCCAAATTAAGCTTTCGATAGTCGTTGACAAGAAGCGAGTTCCATTTTTTCTCCATTCAGTCCATATGAAAAAACTAGCTTTAAACTATGAAGGTGAAAATAGCAGAAGTTTCTCCCTTTTGCTCGTTATTATTATTTGTCATATTTTGAGTTCCTCTGATTGCGTTAATATTTCATTTATGGTTTGTCATTGATACTGTATCTTTAGGTACAACGATTGGCGTCGATTTATCGTCTGAGAAGTGGTTGCCAAGGTTCTGGCAAAAAGAGGTAGCAAACTTTACTCAGTTTTTGTTGGATCAGATGTGCTGGTTAATTCTTTAAGCTTAGCAAACACACATGTCAGAGGTGCCTTTTTTTAATGGCCAGTCAAAATTTTGTTAAAAGTAAAAGCAGAAAGATACAAATAAGAAACAGGCCAAAGGGTACTAAAGCACCAAGACATGCCCACAGTAAGCCACCTGCTGCCCAATTTCAGCTTATAAGCGGTTAGCAATGCATGGGGAGTCCTTTCTAGCTAGGGTATCTGCCACAAAATTTGCCTCATTGTGGGCATGTGAGAACAGTAAGGTAATGTTGGCGGATAAGTCTCTGATCTCTTCAACTGAGTTCACAACTATGGACAATGGGCAGGCTTGGCTCATCGATAGCATTTGCAGAATTCCCTTCTATTATGAGGGAGGCAATCCAATCCTCTATTTTAGTCTTCATGCATTGAAGCATGGGTTCTGCTTCAGCGAAATTTGCGTCTTGATGATCACCTGGCCTGAGAATGAAATAATACAGGCACCCTGATGGTCTATAAAAATCCTGCTCGCACCAGCTGGCCCCAGGTTCCCAAGGAACTATTGAAATTCATCTTGAATTGAAAACTACCCTTCATGGGGCACATGCCATCTTTCTTTCTTTCTTTTTTTCCTTTTCTTTTTCTTCTTCTTCTTCTTCCTTTTTTTTGGTACTACCAAGACCATATTTAATGACTTGCCAATTTGATCTGAGCATGTGCCTCGATATCCCATGAAGCTTCCTGTTGGCTTTAATCCAATCCATTAAACAATTAAACATTCTGTCAGATACCTCTGCTACACTTATAGCTTTCCCATGACTACACTTATAGCTTTCCCATGAAAAGTTCTACTTCTTTCCAGCCATATACTCCATAAAGTTGTTTGAATTGTGATTTTCCGAAGGAGAAGCCAATAGGACAAATTGCTATTCCACCAACTGGAGAAAAACTGCATTGATCCCAGAATAATCCATGCAAGGCCAAAATGCTAGAAAACTGCTGTCCAAATGTTCTCTGCAAATTTGCAGTGCAGTAATCGGTGAGGTTCGTTCTCTTCTTGTGCTAGGCACATCAAGCATCTGTGAGGCAACGAGTGATCCCCACTTTCCAAGTGGTCCAAAGAATTTTATCCAAGGTTGCAGTCCAGAAAAATGTGTTTACCTTCAGAGGAACCATTGCAGCCTATAGTCAGGAGATGATGCAGGTGTAGAGTCAGCAGTCAAGTTTATCCAAAAAGGATCTCATAAAAAAAGTACCATTCTACTCGGGGGCCCCATAATCTTTTATTTTCTCGTGGAACCAGAATATCACTTCTTCTAGAATGCCTAGGGCCAAAACTTGTATCTCCTCGTACCGAAGTCTGTCTGAAACAAGGCCCCTGTACCACTTCTTCCAATCTTTGGAGAAACTTTTGAGCAGTTGCCCCTTTCTGGAGTGCTTTCAGGTACAATGACATGTCACCATACACCAATCTTCCCAAAATCATACTCTTATCCCCTATTCCAATTCTATACCAGATATACCTGCCTCAATCGGCTATTTGACAGTTGGTGATTGTTTTAGTCCTTTGGGGAATTTGGGGGGAAAGGAACGGGTGATGCTTTTTGAATAGAGATGTGTGCTGGTGGAGGAGGTTGTTTGGAAGATAAAAATTTTAGTTAGTAGTTGGGCCTCCAATATAGTGGAGGCACGATCTGCTGCCCTTTTCTCTTGTTTCAGTTATTGGTGGTTTTCTTTCCCTGCCTTTGGTGGGCCATGGCAAAAGGAAACAGTTTCCTCCCTTGATTTGCCCATCTATCTCTGCTACGGCCCACCAGAGTTTTGGATCAAGTTGAAAGTTAGTTCCTAGAGGTTTTCTGGAGTGCTGCATCACGTGGATGGCTCAGATTTTGGGCTCACATCACGTGTGATGAGCCCTGAAAAAGTGCTCACGAGTTCTCGTGAGAACTGGTGCGCAGGTGAGCATTCCTCTCTCTCTCTCTCTCTCTCTCTCTCTCTCTCTCTCTCTATATATATATATATATATATATATATATATATTTATGTATATATATAATATTATAGCAGATCCCATTCTGCAGTTACTGCATTAAATTGCCCAGCCATTCTCTGTCACCCGTATTTCTCTGTGAGAATACTATAATGCACTTTTTGTGTCCCCAATTCGCCACTACTGCTTTAAAGAGCCAGATTTACCTGTTTAACTGACCTCATTCCGAGGACCACCATTCTTCTTGGATTTACACCCTTCTTTCTAACCAAGTGAATGGTATTTATGACAGGCTGACTTATCATTTCACAAAAAATTCCTTTTGAAATGACCCCAACTTGGCTACAATCAAATATAGGTGTTTAAGTGATGACATTAGGTACGTTTCAAAAAAAGAAAAAAAGAAGAAGACGACCTTAGGTACACGGTTACATTTGCAAGGGCTGCCTTTACCAACTTAACCCATTCGTAGTGTTCTGCCATTCCACATGGCTAGCTTTGCCTTGAATCTTTCTATCAGGTTGTCCCAAATGGCCTGAGGCATTCTTACAATACATAGTGGAATGCTTGAATGTCAGAGGGCTCTGTTGATCTGAATCCCTCTGCATTATTTACTTGGATATATTGGAATCTTAACTATGCGTCTATGCCAGTCATGAAATTCAACCTATTGGTTGCCTGGTAGCTAAACACATTTCACTGGTTCAATTATAATTTTGTGTTGCTCTCGAAACCCTTTTTTTTTTTTCATTGAAGAGTAAATATCTTTTCTCTTCTCATTTTCTTTTTGAAAATTTCATGCTTCTCTTTATGGTTACTGCATGAAAACTACTTTCTATTGTAGCTTGACATTTTTGTGACATAAAATCTGATGTTGTAGTAGAGTCTAACAGTTGAAGATATCTTTTTTTTTTTGAACGTTGATAATTTTATTAAAAGGTCAAAGCCAAAAGGAAAACAAAGCAACAACTGCAACTCATCCCAACTAACGGGAAACTGATCAACAAACTTAGAAACATACCACCACTTGGGAAACTGATCAACAAACTTAGAAACATACCACCACTTGGGAAACTGATCAACAAACTTAGAAACATACCACTCCTTGACAAGCGATTTTGCCTTTAGAAAAATGTATAGCACCATTCGTTGCTTATTCCTGAAACACGAATCATTTCTTTCTAGCCATAAACACCAAATACCCGCTAGCATCGACAAGCGCCAAACATATTTCCCGTTCTTTCCTTTTCCTCCCCTGTGCCAAGCCTCAAAAAACATATCAATTGAACCTGGAATCACCCAATCCACACCAAACAACCTAAAGAACCCCTCCCACAACTTACCCGCATAAGAACAATGAAGGAAAAGATGATCTACAAATTCTGCATTTTGATAGCACATCACACACACATTCGGTAGAACCATCTTTCGTTTTTGAAGATTGTCTACTGTAAGAACCTTCTTGCACCCAACCAGCCAAACGAAAACCGCCACCTTCAGAGGAGTGCCATAATGCCAAACATACGAAGTCGAACACAAATCTTCTGCTAAATCACCACCACTTAAGACCTTATAGAGAGACTTGACCCAGAATCTTCTCGACTTGTCATGCAGCCATATCAAAGAATCATTTTCTGAAAGCACTGGCCAGACTATAGAAAGTAAAGCAAGCAAGCTGGAAAGCTCGACAACCTCTTCATCATACAAATCCCTCCCACATGGAGGAGTCCAAACGACTTGGTTGCCTTGGATCAAAAAGCATTGATCAACCAGCGTTTCTCTATCTACCGCAATATTCACTAATCTTGGAAAAAGGTCCTTAAGTTTATAACTCCCCGCCCAAGTATCCTCCCAATACCTGATACCATTCCCATCTCCCAACTCAAACCCTTCGGTCCTTCCCAAACTTCCCTTTCCAAAGAGGCGACCATTCGCCAAGGATAAGAAGCCCTATATAAAGAAGATGCTTTGATCCATTTATTTCTAGAATCATCCCCATATTTTCTACCTATGACCTCCCTCCACATCATGCCGACCTCATTCCTGAATCTCCACACCCACTTGCCTAATAGAGCCGAATTTATCGTCTCCAAGCTCCCAATGCCAGCTCCCCCTTGATCCCATGGCTTACAAACATCCTCCCACTTCATAAGATGAAATTTAAATTTGTTTTCTGCCCCATGCCACAAGAAATCTCTTCTCAGCTTTTCCAATCTATTAAGCACCAATTTCGGACATTTAAAAAACAACATATAGTACACTGGAAGGTTTGACATTGACGCCTTAATGAGATTGCCATTGGGCTAGCTTGCTTTCAAATCTCTCCACCACCTTGTCCCACAGCTGTTTTGGCGGCCTGCCAATGCATAACGGGATACCAAGGTATGTTGTGGAGAATGATCCTTCCCTACACCCAAACAAATCGGCAAAAGCTTTAACTTCTTCTTTCGAAATTCCCACCACCAATAATTCACTCTTGGTAATGTTTACCTTCAAACCTGAAACAACTTCGAAGCTAATAATAATAGCGTGGAGAATGCTAACTTGATAAGAAGCGGCTTCACAAAATAATAAAGTATCATCAGCAAACTGCAGGTGTATCACCTGAAAATCGGAATTATCCACCCCAAAGCCTTTAATCAACCTTGCATATGCTCCTTTTTGAATCATTCAAATTAGATAAAGCAATAAAAATAATAATCAAAGAGGATCCAGTCAATTCTTTTAGGCATTCACTTTATGCTTGAGTAGATGCAAAAGAAGCCATGTTGCTGAAGTACTTCATAAGCATTTCGAACAAATGGAAATTCATTCCATACTTTGTAACGAACATTACCTTACTCCAATCTTCCACAAATAAGTGAGAGAGCTCGAGCAAAATTTACGATTGCAGATTTCTATGGTCTAACTGAAGTTATGGGCATTGATAGAGTGGAATTACTGAACAGGATTCATGTAGCCGACCCCAACTAGTTGTGATAAGGCTTAGATGATGATGATGATAATGATACAGATTCCTGTGCAGTGTTTTGCTTTACATAAAGCATTTGGCAATACATTACATGATCATTACTCCCCTCAATAGAAGGCACTATAGCACAAGTTGTTATCATCATCAACAGCATAGCCTTGTTGCAGCTGTCTGGGTTTGGCTTTGATGATAATCACGACAAGGCTATATGATGATCAGTGCTGTATGAATCTTATGATTCACTATATGAGATTCGTATTATATCATATGGGTTTACAATTCAAATCGTACACCCAAATTGCAAATCTTAGACAATGTGTGATTATCGTAGGAATCATATTGAATCGCACGAATTATATGATAATCGTAGAATTGCATAAATGGGCCCAAATTTAAATAAAAAATCAAAACCTATTTTTATTCTTTTTCTTCTTCTTTCTTTTTATCCTTTTGCTTACAAAACATGAAAGGGCTTTCCCTTATGCTTATTCATTTTTCTTCTTTCTTTTACCCATTTTTTCTTCTTTTTCTTAACCCTTTTACTATTTTGCACATGATATGTGTACTATATGCATGTTCTCAATTGATAATATCATGAGATGATGCGATTACTTTTCACAGTGTGTATTGACGGGGAATGGATTATTGATGAGTTTTTAATTTTTTCTGATTTATTTGTATTTTTCCAGATATTTTCGATTTTGTTTAAGAATCAGAAAAATCTTACGATTTACAATACAGTGCAATTTAAATAATTCGACCCCTATTACGATACGCGATATGATAACAATTTTGACAACAATGACGACGATGACGTTAATGGAAGATGAATAACTGAAGTATCAGTATCACATAAGAAATTTAACTTTATAAAACTGATTAGTGTATACTCTAATCTACAGATCCTATTCTTGGGTTTGCTGAATAAGGCTCTTTCTAATGGTGTTGGCTTCGTATACTCATTCTCGAACTCATGCAACTTAGATGCCACAACTTTTTTCGGTGGATCTTGAAACTTGCATTCATAATGCAAACTTAGATCCAGAAAAAAAACTTTTTTTTTTTTTTTGGTGCCCATATTCAACACAGTCCTTAACTTCCAATTTGATTCAAGGTAACATCCAATGATACTTGATTCTGGACAACTGCCTTCCTGCAAGGGTGGACAAAAGTGTGGTTCCCGCCATTGCTTTCAACCACAACATTTATCTCACCATGATATGAAACACTCTATGACCCTTCTGATTTTTACCCAAAATCCTGTTAGACAGTGATGCCTGCTGCCGTGGGAAGATGCCTCTATTATCCCAGCTTATAGCATTTTAGAAGATTGCCTTTAGTTCCTTGTGGCCAGAGGGGAAAGAGCACTAGATGAAACCCTTGCTTAGCCCAGTTTGTGTTCAAATGGCAAAAGCTTGAACCACTCTAATCACATGGACCTCCTTCAATGTTGTCAAAATCGTTATCGTATCGAAATCTTAGTAGGGGTTGAATCGTATCGCATCACAAATCGTAAGATTTTTAATTTTTTTTTAAATATGAAAAATATAAATGAATCAGATTTTTTTTTAAAACTCATCTATCTTCCTTTTGCCATCAATGTGCACCAAGTAATACCGTGTCATAATAGGGTTAAAGGATTCTTATTCCTTCATTTTTTTGTCTTCCAAATTTCCCTTTAAAAAACATACAAGTAGACATGATCGTAAATCAAGATCATGATCGTAGCCATCCATAAAAACATTACAAGTAGGTCGTACATCAATTTAGTGTTTTGATCAATTAAGAAGTAAGAAATCACAATAAAAAAAGCTACATAATTTAACGTTGAAGAGAATATATATTTAATCTCTTATAAAGATCAAATAAAAATAATTTTCCTTTTCTAAACAATTCTTAAAGCTTCCACCAATTTAAAAACATAAAATGAAAGCAAAGTGAAGCTGTAGAAGAGAATAAGTATAATTTGAATCGTAAATCAGGATTCAAATCATAAATCGTAGGATTCAAATCATAGAATCGTAAGATTTATATAAAAAGGGATTCAAGGTTGGGATTCAAATCGTTTTGCTTAAGATTCGACAAAAATCGTATATCGTAAATCGTAAATCGTAGGATTTTGACAACACTACTCCTTGTGTACACTCCATTTGAAATACCTGCAGTTGCATGGTTTTCTTTGCTACTTCTATTCATGTTTAACTGTAGACATCCCAGAGGAGGTGGAATGCAAACTAGGAGTAAACAGTACTCCACATGATTCAAATAGACGCTTCATTACAATTGATATTGAAGGCAAGTGCAATTGTGGTCGAAGATTAGTTGTAAAAAAATGGAACTTTGCAGACCGTTTGTGGTAAATTTGACTGTTTTTGGGGTGGTCATAGTTACATTCCTTATTTGTATGCCAGAGTATAATGAAGCTCCTTGCTAGCACCATGGGGGTAGTGGGTGTATTTACCATCCGGCAACTACACATTAGACGTTTGTGTGGTTCTTGCAGTGACTTTTTGACTTGCTGGGCTGCACTTATTTGCTTCTTTTATAATATTGACTTATTGATGAAGTAATTGATCTTCCTCTTATCGGCGGTCTGATTAATTGGTTTAATAATCAGCAGAGGATTGGTCATCATCAAGATTTAACACTTTCTGAACTTAGTTGTTGGTTGAGCCTTTTCAAAGGGGTGGTTCACATAGTTTTTCCTCATCCTTTGTCAGATAATGTTTAGGGGTGGTTCACATAGTTTTTCCTCATCCTGTGTCGGATAATGTTTAGTTATCTCTCTTGAGGTTTTTGGTTCATTGTTTGGCTCAAACCCATTTTGGTTTGAAAATTGGTGGTCGGAGCCTAATTTTCTTCAGTTAGTTTCTAACTAGCTGGACTTCAATGAAGAGGGATGCGCTGGTTCCACATTGGCTTTGTCTATGAGTCCTCCAGAACTCAAGGTGATCTTGAAAGAGTGGGAGTAAAACCTGTTTTGTAATGTGACAGTGGAAAAAATATTGAAGTCTTGCATGGAATAGCCTATATTTTGAGTATACGAAGGTATGAGAAATCTGTACACTAGCTCAAGATGGCAAGAGAATTGTTAATACATGATTTTATTAAGCTTTTGAGGGAAGAGTGAGTGTGGAGGCAAAGTCCAAAGCTACATGGTTACAAAGCTCAAGAGAATGTTTTTCTTTTTCTTGTCACAAGCATAGTTGTCAAAATCCTATGATTTGTCAAATCTTAGGGCCTGTTTGATTTCCAAATTACAATGCAAATGCATTGTAAAATAGTCATCATCATTTTTTTCGAGAATGAGTATATCCTTAAACCTCTTCAAAACTGGGATTAATCACTTGAACATGGATAAGAAGTAGACAAGGAGATTCACTAGAGCCACTTCAATCAACATTAATATATCCCTAATGGATAGAGACGAGATTTCCACTTGGATATCTTCCTCACAACCTTTTTGATCACCTTGTTCTAAAAATGCAAAGTGGGCTTATCCACGCAAAGGGGAAGGCCCAAGAAGAGGGGAGGGATTCGGCACGACATCCAAAGATATTTGCTAAGACCTCTACTTCCTCCTTAGAAGTGCAGAATCCCATGATCTCAATCTTGAGAACATTGACCTTTAACCTTGATGCTAACTCAAAGCATGTCATGATCTCTTTAAAAAGAAAAGAAAAGAAAAGAAAAGAAAAGAAAAAGCATGTCATGATCTTCTTAAGATTATCCACCTTCGCTGCCATGGCATTGCCATCAGAAAAGAGGATAGTATCATCCGTGAACTTTCATTGAAGATGCGAGATTTGGAAATTTGAGTTTTACTCCCTAAAATCAAGAGATTAACCCTGCTGCCCGACCCTTCTACAACATTTTTCTCTAAGCCTCCGCAACCACCACAAATAGAAACAGGGAGAGCGGGTTCCCTCGCTTCAAACCCCTCTACACCCGGCGGTAGCCTTTGAGGGAGCCATTAACGATAATTGAGAATAGCGTTGAGCTAACGCAAGTCGTGATCCAACTTCTCCATTTTTCACCAAAGCCGGTCCTTCCCAACATGTAGTCCAAAAAGCCTCAATGGACATGAGCATGGGCATTTTGAATCTCCAATTTGCACATAATTCCCTTTTTCCCTCCCTATGCCTCAAGTCTATTCACTCATGTGCTATTAATGTCGAATCTAAGATTTGTTTACCTTACCATCAAGGAACGCTCCTTGAGATTCAATAATGATCTTCCCTAACATAGCCTTGAATTGAGATGAAAGGACTTTGGCAAGGATCTTGTAGGGGTTAACAATTAAGCTGATGGGCGTAAAATCCGTAAGCAATCCACTCCTTTGATTTTTGGAATTGTAGTGATGAAAGACACCCAGTTCGGAAGTAAGATGACTGTTATCCCAACATTCAGATAGGAACCTCATCAAGTCGCCCTGAATAAGATCCCAAAATTTATGGAAAAACACTGTTGGAAATCCATCCAAACTAGGAGCCTTGCCCCCTCCATCGTGTTTACTGCCGCTTTAACCACCTCCATGGAGAATGGGGCTTTAAGGCCAGCAGCTTCCTCTTCGGAAATCCAATTAAAGGGGAGGTTGTTGGTCAAGGGCAATCCCCCATCCATCGTCCGAGAGAAGGTTCCTATAGAAGTTCACAATTTCTTTGCACACCTCGTCTTTCTTCTCTACTCTAGAGATCCGTTCATCGTTACGTTTGAGATCTTGTTGACCTGAGCTCGTGCACTTGCAATACCGTTGAAGAGCTTGGTGTTTTAATACCCTTCTTTGAGCCAGGTGGCACGAAACCGCTGCTTCCACTTAATCTCCTCTTCCCTTTTCTATACTTAATAGTGAGAGAGAGTTTCACTTGGCTTTCTCTTCAGCCGAAGCATCGTTTCCCTCTATCAAATCAATTTCTTGAATCTCCTTGAGGATGGATTTTGCTTCTGCTTATTGATCGCTAGAGACCTCTTTTTCCAAGAATTAATTTTAGCTTTGAGAAGTTTAAACTTTTGAAATAATTTGAACTTGGTGAAACCATCAACCTCAAAAGACTTTTGCCACCCTTTCATAAGCTCCTCAAAACCTTCCACTTGAAGCCAAGCTAATTCAAATTGAAAGGGTTGAGGACCCCAATTTCTTCGACCACTTCCAATAGAATCGGGCAATGATCAGAAATTGGGCGTGGTAGTCCCCTTTCACTCACTAACGGGAAGACTTCTACCCATTCATTAGAGACTAAGAAATAGTCCAACTTAGAGATAATGACATTCTTGACCATTTGTCCAAGTAAATTTCACATCTCCCCCATCGGAAGGTCCAACAAATCGTTTCTAGCAACCTACTTCAAAAAGTCTTGCATATTATGTGTGATGTGACCTCCACTCGACTTCTCAAAGGAGAATCTTATTACATTAAAGTCCTCTCCCACACACCACAATAAACCCCACCTATGATGAGCAACCTCTAATCCCACCCACATAGATGGCCTTAAAGAAGGGTATTCTTACCGTATGCCGTAGTGGAAACCTATCTAAAGTCCGATGCCTTGTTCTTCAACTGCACCAAAATTGAGAAAGAGCCTACCTAACTGTCCTCCTGGTCCCACAAAAGAGGAGCCCAAACAGCGAGAATCACCCAGTCGAGCCAACAATGTCCAAAACTTCCCACTTGAACTCTTCCTTCCCCCAAATTGAAGATACCATTTGATCCTCCATTTGGTGCATCTTTGTTTGTTGAATGGAGGTAATTTGGACCTTAAACCTCTTGTAAAAATCCTTTTTTTGGGTTCTTTTATTCTTGCAATCCAATTCTCTGACGTTCCATGATAAGACTTACATTCTTACACTAGATGAGGACCTTTCCCCCCTTCTTGCTCCACTTTTCGTTGAACTAGATTCATAATTGATCTAAGTTTGGAGATTCTCCAAATCCCTTGATGCAGGACGGATAGTCTAACCTAGAATGATGTAATGAGATTAGTCAACGGATTAATTAGAGAAATCGAAACACAAAATAAAGTTGTCACAAGGTTAAAGGATTAAAGTAGTAAATATGCTCAAGTTCAAACCAAACAATAATCCTATAATGAAATTTTAGAAGATATTAAGCAATTAGGACCTATGGAATGTAGAACTTCCATCTAGCATATAGATTAATCTTAATTCTAGGTAAGGGTTAAATTTGGGGACTAGTAATTAGGGAGTTAAAATTAGGGTTTTAGGATTAGGGAAACTAGGATTTGGGAATTAAGGTTAGGGTTAGGAAAACTAGAATGTGAGGAATTTGAGTTTTGAGATTTGGGAGATTTTTGGTTAGGGTTTTAGGTTTTGGAAGTTAGGGATTTAGGGTTAGGGATTGGAGATTTAGGGTTTAGGGTTTTGGGGTCGAACGATTAGGGACTAAAAGAGGGAAGTAAGGGGGGAAGGGGCTGGCCGTACGGATGGCTGTACGGTCATGTGGACAGGGAAAATTGGGCCAGGTGGTGGTCAGGGTTAGGTCTGGTTGGCGTTTGGGTGCACATGTGTAGGATGAAGACAAATAAAAAGGTGATAGAGTAGATATTGATAGAGGAAAAAGTAAAGCAAACTAGAAAGATGGGAAAGAGAAGAAAAGTGAAGATCATGCCTTGAAGGAAGAGAATAAGAGAGATAAGTTGGAATCACTCTATGGCTTCACACCAACTCAAAACAAAGGAGGTTTTTCTTTGCTCAAAGTAAAAAAGAGAATTTTATTTCAATGCATAATATCCCTTAGGGCTTCACTTACCGACCCTTAATAGTCATTTGGGTTTTTTTTTTATAACAAAAATACCCCTATTGCTAAAAAAGTCCAAAATACCTCTTCAATTAAAACATAAAATAGCCTAAAAGAAACTAAATAAACTAGAAAGAAAATTTGTCCACATGTTCGCAATGTATCCATTATCTAATGGTCCAAAGTGATCCAACGGTCCACATGCAAGATCCAACGGTCCGATAAGTGTCTCCAATGAATCCAATGGTCTAGAAGTGTTCAATAAACTCCTATATTCAAACCACATGCATCTTCCTAGGGTGGGGCCTTCAAAGATGCATAAACATACATGCAGAGTCTTCCAATGTGGCTATGTATTCGATCCAGGCCCCATATAATGGTCATCCAATCATAGAGATGCTGAAACTGGGGCCAAAGTCCTCCTCCTCTGGTATACTTTGAATGATGCTCAGATGTCCTCATTGCGGTTTTATTTTGCCAGAAGCGAACTCTTTTTAGACGAGGGGAGTTGATAAGGACATCTTAGCACCATTCTGAGTATACCATAGGAGGAGAGATTTGGCCCCAGTTCCAGCATCTCTACAATTGGATGACCATTATATGGGGTTCGGATGGAATATGTAGCCACGTTGGAAGGCCTCACATGTATGTTTATGAATCTTTGAAGGCCCCACACTGGGAAGATGCATGTGGGTTGCATTTAGGAGCTTATTGGACACATCTAGACCGTTGGATTCATTGGATACACTTATCGGACCGTTTGATCTTGCACGTGGACCGTTGGATTACTTTCAACCATTAGACGATGGATACATTGTGGACAACTTTTCTTTGTTTACTTTATAGCTTTTCTTTCTAGTTTATTTTGGACTATTTTATGTTTTACTAGAAATAAGGGGTGTTTTGGACATGTTTTAGCAATAAGGGTATTTTTGTAAAAAAAAAAAACCCCATAAGACTATTAAGGGTGGGCATGTGAAGCCCTAGGGGATATTATGCATTGAAATAAAATTCTCTTTTTTGCTTTGAGCAAAGAATAACCTCTTGTCAATGGAGTTGGTGTAAAGCCATGTAGTGATTCCAACTTATCTCTCATTTATTCTCTTCTTTCAAGGTATGATCTTCACTTTTCTTCTCTTTCTAATTTTTTTTTTCTCCTACATCAATATGTACTCCTTTTTCTTTGTCTTCCTCCTACACCTGAGCACCCAAACTCCAACCGGAACTAACCCTGACCACCACTTGGCCCAACTTTCCTTGTCCGCACGACTGTACGGACACAACCGTACGGCCGTCCGTATGGCTAGCGCCATCCCCCCGTACTTCCCTCTTTCGGGCCTTGATCGTTCGACCCTAAAACCCTAACCCCTAAATCTCCAATCCCTAATCCTAAATCCTTAATTTACAAAACCTAAAACCCTAATCCAAAATCTCTAAAATCTCAAAACCATAATTCCTCAAATCGTAAAACCCTAATTCCCAAATCCTAGGTTCCCTAATCCTAAAACCGTAATTCTTAATCCCCAAATTTCATCCTAACCTACCAAAACCCTAACTAGGACAAGTGATTCCCTTTGAATGAAAGTTAATCCCTATGTTAGATGGAAGTTCTACGTTCCATAGGTCCTAATTGCTTAATATTTTCTAAGATTTCATTGCGAGATTATTGTTCGGTTCGAACTTGAGCCTATTTACGATTTTAATCTTTTAACATTGTGATAGATTAGCTTTATTTTGTGTTTGGATTTCTCTAATTAGTCCATCGACTAATTTCATTACGTCATTCTAGGTTAGACTATACGTCTCGCATCAAATTTTGGTAACAAAGCAGGTTTTGCATAGGGCTTTCATATTGCCATGCCTAAGATTAGCAGTCTGCCCATTTTCATCACATTGCATCTAAAGTCTTTAGTTCTTAGGTTTCCCATTAGATACCCAATTTATGCCCACTCATACTGGGCGTGATTTTGGTCTACACCCCACAATAAGTTTAAAATCACTTACAGAGGCTATCAATGCCATGAACAACCGTCTTGTGGCTCTTAAGGCTCAAAGTAGAGCCACCAACAACCAACTGGCAGCTACCAACACTTGCGTAACCTAGTTGGAAACTTCCTTCCAGGTAAACCCCGACGATGGGGAAGATGGCTAATCTCAAGCGGGAGATCAAGTTGGAAGATGTGGAAGATGTTGTGGCCGAGGTGTTGACCATGGTGGGGTGCTTTCCCAGCCACACCTCGGAGAGTATCAAGACCACCATGATCTTGATGAGCGAGTAATGAAAAGTGTGAAAGTTGAGGCACCGAGTTATGATGGTCACTTAAACCTTAAGGCTTTCCTCGACTGGCTTACGGATCATTATTTTGAGTGGTACGATATGTCTAATCGTTGTCAAGTGAGGTTCGCCAAGTTTGGTTGGGCAAGCTAAGTTGTTTTGGACGAATGTCGAGCGGAAGATGGAGAGGTCTAAAGATGATCCAGTCTCATTGTGGGCCGAGATGAAAGAGATCCTGAAAGAAAAGTGAAAATCATACCTTGAAGGAAGAGAATAAGAGCGAGATAAGTTGGAATCACTCCATGGCTTCACACCAACTCTAATCACATGAGGTTTTTCTTTGCTCAAAGCAAAAAAGAGAATTTTATTTCAATGCATAATATCCCATAGGGCTTCACATGCCCACCCTTAATAGTTTTTAGGGGTTTTTTTTTTTTTTTTACAAAAATATCCTTATTGCTAAAAAATGTCCAAAATACCCCTTATTTCAATTAAAACATAAAATAACCCAAAAGAAACAAAATAAACTAAAAAGAAAAGCTATAAAGAAGGAAAAGTTGTCCACATGTCTACGATGTATTTATCATCAAACAGTCGAAAGTGATCCAACGGTCCACGTGCAAGATCCATTGGTCCGATAAGTGTATTTAATAAATCCAATGGTCTTGATGTGTCCAATAAGCTCCTATATGCAACCCGCATGCATCTTTCCAGTGTGGGGCCTTCAAATATGCATAAACATACATGTGGGGTCTTTCAACATGGCTATGTATTCGATCTGGGTCTCATATAATGGCCATCCAACCATAGAGATGCTGGAACTTGGGTCAAAGCTCCCTTCCTCGTCTGATATACTTTGCATGGTGCTCGAATGTCCTCATCATCCCTACTACCCTTTGGGGAGCGTTGGTACCTATTGCACTTAAGACCCTTTTAGCTCCTCTCTCTTCACAAGCTTGAACAAGGGAGCAGAGCATAAGGTTCTTTCATTCGAAAAGAGTTTCTTTGATTCTCCCCTAGGCAAAAGGGACAAGGGTCCTTATGTTGCCACTCCATAGGTGGCACCCGTGTGGGAGGGAACTTGTGGCTCGCACGCGTCACCTAAGGAGCTGGGTTAAAGGGGTCACTTAAGACGAGTGTCTTGGAGATCACGTTTCCTGCCAGATTAGATATGCCTGACCTCTCGAACTAAAACACCTGGCACTCCAAACCTCTGCTGATCCTTCCTCCCAGCCCAAGTCTTGGACATGTGGCTTCTGAATCGTCAGCCCTCCTTTGTATGGTTTCAAACCTTGCCTGAATCCTTCTGCCGAACCTACACATATTGTATCACCACCTCTGGTATTGCAGCTTGGAGCCACCGTTAAAGCCTCATTTGGCCACGTAAGCACACGACGACCTTTACAACTGTCGGCTCTCCCATCAGTCGGCTCTCCTCCATCGGAGACCATCCATGTCCTGATGGCTGCTTGAGGGATTAGGCATTTGCCTTTCCATAACATCTCTCGATTGGTCACATACCCTTTCTTGGATTCGATGGTCCGCACGAGCGCAAACCACGCTCCTGCAAAGTATGGTAATGGCTGCCTTCCACCCTTGCCGTCATCGGGAGTGGTGTTGCAACTCCTTCCAACCGCCATCCCCCCCTTCTTTAAACCGTAACGTTCTTTAACCATTCTGACCTTGAACTTGAGGTCCCCAACTTCCATTTTGATCGATGAGGGGAGAGGTATCTTCTTCTTCCTTCATATGTGAATCTGGGCAATCCTCAGCTCTTCCCACATCATCATTGCCTGGTCGATGGATATCACTTTCTCCTAAGCATGCATCCATCTCCATTAGAACTTTCTTGAATCACAGCTTCAAAGGAAGGTCCCAAAGCTAGAACCACCACTCCAGGCAGAACAAAGACCACTCCGACCACCTCGTCACTACAGCCACCACACCTTCATGCGTCATTGAGGTTGTAGCGATGATATGATCGTTATCCTCTAAAGGCCTCAAGAATGTCCACACCTCAAAGGGGAAAGAGACCTTAGAACTCACTCCTCTTCCCTGATGTTGTAGCAGGGGTGTAGCCATGCTTCTAGCTCTCTTATCGAGCACCCAACCTTGATCGCCACCACCAAGCTCCATTGAAGAGCAATCCTCGAATTCTCAGTAATCCTTGTTGAACTTTTACCACATACGCTTCCCCTTCGACAACCTTTCAAGCTCATGCTTGAGTCTTCAGATAGAAGGCAACCTCTCCTCTGTTAGCATTGAGTCCCCCTCCTTTGATCGTTTGGGAACTGCTGAGCATTGCCGACTAATACAACTTGGGTTTTCCTTCTATCTCGCCTCCTCAAGATGAGCATTTTCCTTCGATGGCACCCCAGGGAGAGCAACCCCACAAACCTGCATCGCCATATCCCATCTTCCTCCTCCAACCTTCCTTTCCTCCATTTGTATCATATCGTTCACCATCTCTGGCTCGTGACGAGCTTTCTTCACCAGCAATCTCTTGTCAAGAAACCATTCCCCGTTGAGAGTCGTAATAGCCTTTGAGATTTCTTCAAGGGGTTGCATCCTTACAAATGAAAATCCTCTGAATTTAGGGGAGTTGATCACCTCTAGCACCTCTTTATGGCACTATTGAAGAAGTCCCCCATCTTCTTCTTTAACCACTTTGAAAAATTTGTCACAAAGATTGTAGGTTTCGTCTCCTGGGGCAATGTCGTAACATCCTTCCCTCCCTCCTTTTTGGTTTCTATCGATAGCCCCTCTTTTCCACTTCTATCCCCAACCTCTCTCCATCAACGCCCTTGCGCGCTGCTTCCTAACCTCTCTCCTCCCTTCACCAAAGCCCTTCCATCTCCTCCCACCCCCTTTGCTGAACGAGTTGGTTTCCAAGCCCTACGAGATCTCTTCTTTGCGGATCGCTACTTCTCCCTCTCTTGCCAAAGCTTATACCCCTTGATCCTTGGACCCCTCTATGATCCCCTTCAATTCCTTCCCCACAATTGAAATATTCTCACGACTGAGGAAATCCTGACGATGCTCTCCCCTGCTCTTTGAAACAAGAATACATTGCTCTTCAAAAGGGGAAGAATTCCCGACGATGCCGTCCACAACAATCCTGATGATGCTTTGCTACTAAAAGTATTCTGTTGGAGATAGCTGAATGGCTCAAAGGAGGGTTTTGATGATGAACTAATTCCACAGGCTGTGTTAGAACTAGATAGGGGTAAAGGCCCTCAGTTTGGAAGGGTTTTTTATGACATTTTTCAAAGAGCATTGGGATATTATTATGGTGACACAATCGATTTCTTGAAGGGATTCCCTAAAGGATCGAGCCTCAGTATATTTTATATTGAACCTAGATAAATACGCGTATGGCCAATTCCCTTTCGAAAGAAGGGACCCATGGATCTTCCATATGTATCGTGCCTTGTATTCACTGCCTTATGGATCCTTATATCTTTCTTCTTGCTGGGCTTTTAGTAATATCTATTCTTATTGATCACAAAATTAAAATGTTAAATTGTATGTTTAGTTATTATTTTTTGAAGGGCATTCGTCACCTTTATTTATGTAAATTGAGGGACTTTCGGGAATTGAGGATTCCAACTTACCTGCTTGGTGAGTTGTGTACGGAATTTTGGTTAAAACTCTCTTATAAATTGAGGGTGGCTATGAGCCTTGTTGTCTCCCCCCTATGTGTGGGGCTTTTATCAAGGATTGTTAAATCTTAGATGTATTCTTGTGGTGAACGAGTGCATAGAATCATAAACTCTCATGGAAGGTAGGACATGGTAAGTATCCTTTGCAGGGTATATATGGAAAAGGTGTATGATCACATTGATTGGGATTTTCTCATCTCATCATTGTTAGAATAGGCTTTGCTCCATTTCCCAGTCAACCCGAAAGGTCTTAATAGAGGCACAAGGTTGAGAGAGAGGAAACAATCCAGTTACATCATGTAATTTCTTGTCGCACCATTTTTGGTAATTTCTCATAGAGTTTGACTTACTGTCATTGCATCTCCTTGCAAACTGATGATTCTAGGGCTTGAGGTGGGTCCTTAGTCGTGTGAACCTTCCACCCAATTGTTGCTACTGCTTAAAGCCGACTTCACACTCGCGTTCTTGATCTTGCTTCCTAGTTGTCTATACTTTCTAACATTTTGAAACATATGCTTCCTTGATCCCGCTCCCAAATCAGCTGCCGCTCACCTTCATGCTTTGTGCAACTATAGGTGGGTTGGGGGAAGTGAGGAGAATGTGTAGATGGAATCTCTCCATGTGGTTATTTTAGTAGTACTAGAGGGCTGAGGGAAGGTGACCCTCTTTTGCCTCTTCTCAACCGTAGCTGAAAGTCTTAACTAACTTCTTGCCTGGGCATCCTATCCTAGACTTGTTAATAGTTCTAGGATGAGAATTTCCACCTTCTATTAATGGATGAGGTGCTCATCACGTTCCACACTTCTATTAAACACGTTGAGCATCTTAAAGGTTTTCTTTGGTGTTTTAAAGTGGTCTCCGATGCCTTCAGAATAAATAACAGCAGAAGTGCTATGGAGGGAGTGGTTTTTGGGACCGAAAATGTCCAAGTTTTGGCGGATTGGACGGGTTGCAGACATTGTGTGTCCTTATAAAGTTTGTTCTTTTTTTTTTTTTGAAAGGGGACAATGTGAACGCAATGGTTTTACAATTGAGAGAATGGAAAGTGGCAGCATGGAAGAGAGGATGCTTATTTTTGGGATGTGGAATTGCTCTCATCAAGGCTATCTTGAACTTTCCAGCTTTCTTTCTGCTAATGCTGGTGGCTCAGTTAAGAATGTGGAATGTATACAAAGAATTTTGTGTGAAGTGCGTGGGGTACAAGTTCCATCTCATGAATTGGAGTGATGTTAAGAAGTAAAAAAGAGGGGAGGTTTGGAATAGGAAATATAAGAGAAAGAAACTTGTAACTTCTTAGCAAATGGTGGAAGAGATTTACAGAGGAAAATACGTGCAATTGGGACAAGAATGCTTTAGAAAGGAGTTGCTTCCTCAAATAGGTTCCTAAAGGAGATAGTTCAGATGTCTGGAGAGCACTAAGTTTTCCGTCTCAAGCAGAGATGATGAAATCACCTCTCAGCCTCGCATATCATTTACAGCCTGCTACAGTAGTGTGTTGCAGTGAGGGTACAGTTGCGTGTTACAATAACACTACGGCAGCCTGCTAGAATAATGCTACAATAGCATGCTATAGTAACACTACAGTAATGCTATAGTAATTTAGCATGGTTTTTTACTATGGAAAGACCCTTTTAACAGCCTTTCTTTCTAAATCTGGAGGTAATTTGGACTTAAAAGTTGTTGTATTTCTTTGAAAGGCTCATTAAAGTTGCTGTTTATTTTTTTTCAGAAATTAGTACTCGGAGTTGGTGGAAACTGGATCACATAAGGGAAGCTTGATATCATGTTGTTCTTTATTGACTATTTCCACTTTCATTTAGCATGACTAAATCAAGGTTACCTAGATCACCATCTCCCATATCTTTTTGTTCCAAATTGCACAATGTGGGTTATGGGTCACATTTATTTTATTTTATTTTTTGAAACGATGATGAAATTTCATTAAAAAGGCTAAAGCCCAAGAATACAAAAGAACCAAAAAGCAAACTGAAACTATGAACAAATTATTAAAGAGCCAATCTGAAAAGAAGGCTTCTATCTACCCATGACCTCATTCTTCTACATTAAGAAGAGCCCTTTTAACGACTTCTGATGCTTCTCTCTTTTTATTTCTGAAGCAACACACATTTCTTTCCCACCATAAAGCCGATATAACCGCTAACAGGCTTAATCTCCATCTTTTTTTTCCCAGACTTTCCCATCCCCCTGCCATGCCAAGAGATAAGAAGATCTTCTATTGACCTTGGAAACACGGGTTGTGGGTCACTTACGATCCAGATAACTGTTTTTACCAATCTGGAATTATGGTTCACATCATTATCGTTGTTTAAGTTGTGATTTAAGCTTATATTTAAAATGTAGATATTTACTCTTTGATTTTTGTAATATCATGCATATAAAATATAATACTAAGCATGAAGGATTTTCAATTATCATATAGATTATTCCGTAGATCAATTAAAATGCCAAATTTGGGTATAGAATGATCCACACGATCCTATCTCTAGTATAAGAGAGGTTGAATGCAGGACATAAGAAAATTGGTTGATATGCTTTCCAATGGAATTTAATTTACTTTTTTCCTAAAACTTTTCTTTCCAATCGAATTTATTCATCATAAAGGAAATGTTAAAGTTGCGCTCTAAACTCAGGTCTGTGTTTTCAGATTCGTAACCGTGACACGAACTGGACATACATGCATGCCCTCTGCCAATGATAAACTCCGTTTGGAGAAGGTACGTACATTTGATTAAACTATATCTTCTATTTTGTTTTATTAATATTTGCTTTTAGTTGGTTGAGTGTGCTTTTTGTCTTATTTCCATGTTTGGTTTATTTATGAGTATAACAGTCTTGGTACTCATCAATAGGACTGAAAACACATCTTATCCATTACCTATTTTGTCTTGTGACTCATGAGATCATGTCTTTGCCTTTATTTTCTTCCACAAGTTTGTTATTTTTATTTTATTCGGCACCGAATACAATCCTCTGTGTTATCTATGTGCACAAGAATAGAATATTGTCAATTCACTACCTTATGCTCTTGAGGGAAATGACTAATATAAGCCTCATGCTGTGTAACCAAATCTAAGTTCTCATCACGTGCTGAATCTATGAGTCAATGGTGCCTGTGAACCTCCATGGGCATGCTGTCTTCTCAAGCCCCTATGATACCCGTATACTTGGATATGCTCATCATACCATGTTGGCCACAAGACGGTTCCAACACTAGCTGATACTTGTAGGCTATTCCTATCTGAATGATATTGTATTGCATTTGATATTGTTGAATCTTGTCAGTTCTCTAACATACTTGTCATAATCTATGTAAACGTATGTATTGTACAATAAACATTAGAAGTTTGGTTTAAATTTAACATGCCTCTCAAGCCGCTGCCGCTGTCATCATCATCAATGCCTTTTCCCAACTAATTGTGGTCAGCTACACAAAAATATGTGGCAAAAGTTTCATGCCTTCTGTCAGCATGACACAACCCTCCTTTGTTCAGGCCTGGGACGGCAATGGAGGGACAAAACTCCCATAGGCATTATGTTAATAAATAAAATAACTAGCATGCTAGTTTTTAGAAGGGTAAAAAACAATAACTTCTTTAACTAAAAACAGTTATAGATATTTCAAGTCAAAATCACAAAATCAAATATGAATGGTTACAAATCGGATGGTTGTAATGTGTCCGTATCTGTGTCCTGGATTTTTTGAGAGATGGAGAGTTATATCCCTGTTCTCTTATTTATGTCCACATCAGTATACATTTCTAGGCCATGAAATAGCATTGGAGGGTTATCCTCTCCTATAAGCCAACTCGACAAAGATAACCTTACAATCTTTATCCTTTATAAAAGCAACTTCAATTTCTATTGCCCTTTCCTTGTGCTTATTTTACTTTAGGATGCAACTCCGTGGTATACCCATGCCTAGTTCTTGTTTGGAACGCTGCTATTTCTTAACCACTATCTTTGAGTCTTCCTCTACAGCACTGGAAACTACCAATTTGACTCTCTTTTAGTTTTTCTCATGGGACCAGAAAAGACGAAGTTAACACCATCCACATCGTTACTCTCCACTGTCCTTCTGTACTGCTTGGTCTTGGATTTCACAACAAACTTCCATTGAGATTGAGTTCCTCTTTGTTACATGATATAGCTTGTCTTTGAATTCTTGATAGTCCTTCTGCCATCAACTTCCAATTAGGAACCACTCTCTGCATGTTCACATCCCCAAAATCCTTTCTCATCAAAGCCCTCTTGTGGTTGATATCTTAATTCCTCATTTTCAGTCATTCAATTCAGATTTGTGATCTCTAGTTGTGGATTTTTACTCCCCTTGTCATAATGCTTGTGTGAATCATGTGACTGACGTGCCATACTGATCACACAATACGATCCAAAATAGTAATTGAGCAATTCTCTTGACCTTTCGTCTGTTTGATGCTTTTATAAAGCTATTCTACTGGATTGGCTTACAAGCATCTAAAGGATTTAATCATTCAAACCATTCGTGTTCAGTTTGAATTTTGTGGTGGCATATGAGTTTATAGCTTGCATTCACATTCTTGTCAATGCAGTTCAAATTTATTGGTCCATCTAGTCTGAAACCATCCAAACCATTTGCCTGTTGTGTTCTGCTGTGGATTTACCACACCCTGAAGTTTCCCAGATTAGAAGATCCTAGCCACCAGCATTGGGACTGTTTTCATTGCTGGATTTCTCTTTTTCCGCCATCTATTTGTAGGCAATAAATCAAAGGGTTAAGCTTGTTCTATCCCAGAGATTTTGGGGGCATAGTCCATCCATGATGGAACCCAGCTGATGGCTGGTCTGGATTACTGAATCATGGGCTGTGGTTGTCAGAACTGAGAACCTTAGTATACTGCACAAGGCCTCAGGTCAAGTATCTTATAATTCTTCTTTACTTTTTT
This sequence comes from Liriodendron chinense, assembly GCA_003013855.2. Classification (NCBI taxonomy): domain Eukaryota; kingdom Viridiplantae; phylum Streptophyta; class Magnoliopsida; order Magnoliales; family Magnoliaceae; genus Liriodendron; species Liriodendron chinense. The sequence goes on from PVNU02002925.1 coordinate 696,695, forward strand.
GTAAGATATGATCCCATACGTTGTCTTTTGTGATCTGTTAGCTTGTATGTAGTTGTTTGCTTGTCTTCATATAAACGAGTGCATGGACTTGTCAATTCATGACAGGAGTTGATGCGGGTCTTGCTATGGATCCGTGAGTTAGTGTCAAACTGTGCACTTGAGAAGATTTCATCCTAGCATTACAATAGAAATTTTCGAAAGGTCTTGTTACTTCCAAGTGCCATATTTTATCTAATTGAGCTTGTCAAAGGATCCTTTCCTGTTTTGCATGGTCGTTAGTTAGAATTGGCCCATGCAGTCTGTGCTTGTTCATGCCAATCATATCAGTCTAACTACTTTGTTTCCTTCCTGGTCATCTTCTCTTAGCACTGGCATTTTATATCATCATGTCTGAGACTCTGACAATCTTCTCATGGATTCAGCTGTTAGGAGCAGGTGATGAGGACACAGATTTTGTGGTAAGTCAAGATGTGAACACAAGAACTCCTGCAAGAGAGAAGCGCAGAAGAAAAATGGCTGCCAGATTGTATGGGTCGAGTCCATCTTCTCATCCAAGGTCAGAATTACATCAGTCTGGACCAACCAGGCTGATGAAGAATTCATCCAACCATCTTGCCAGAAGCACAGGCAGCGGGAAGAAACAGGGTGGGAGATGGGCCGCCATGTATGCTGATCAGCCAGTGTCATTCGTTTCGAGTGGCATAATGCAAGTCGATCCATTGGAAGAAAAAGTGGCAGTTGATTTAAGTCAGAATGACGTCACTGGTGAAATGAAGACTGGTGTGAGCTCCACCAGCTTGGGTGCATACGAGATGCATACAAAAGGCTTTGGATCAAAGATGTTGGCTAAGATGGGATTTATGGAAGGTGGTGGGTTGGGAAAAGATGGTCAAGGAATGGTTGAGCCCATAGAAGCCATAAAGCGGCCTAAATCTCTGGGATTGGGTATCGAGTTTGGTGAGGCTGGTGACAATGAGGGCAACAGCGCGAGGACAGGGCCTGAGGCAGCATTCCAGAAGCATACCAAGCGAGCTGGATCAAAGATGGCAAAAGCAGGTTTTCCTGAGGGTGCTATGGCTGGAAACAACAGAAGAGGGGAATCTGAAAGGATTGGGGCATTTGAGAAGCATACCAAAGGATTTGGATCAAGGATGATGGCAAAAATGGGTTTTGTTGAAGGCACTGGTCTGGGCAAAGATGCTCAGGGCATTACCAAACCATTGACTGCAGTCAAGCTGCCGAAATCTCGTGGATTGGGTGCCAAAGGTTAGATTGTCTAATTATCCGTCACTTTATTTTGTTCATTGTGTTTAACTAAAACTTATTTAATTATGTTTAAATCATTTTTTTATCAACTTACAGCAATTCTCCATTTCATGAAGTTGTCTGCTTGTGTAGCTGTGAAAGTAGTCCGGCTGTTCATCTTGGATGCCCGTTTCAAAGAGTTTTAATGTTGATTATGCATATGGTGGCAAATGGGCTGGGCTGGGCTGGGCTGGGCTAGAGCATGTCCCAAGTACATAGCAAAGGACCTATCCATGCCCAGTCCAGCCAGAATCAAGCACAGGCCAGGTCTACCACCTACCATCCAAGCAGTCAGCCCATCAATGTAAAAAGACATTGGTGCCAGACTGGGCCTAGCCTACTCGGGCCTTTAGATTGATGGACGCCTACATGGCGTGTAGAGGTGTTTGTTGGAGAAGGTGCCTTTGGGGTTAGAAAACCCATGCTAGATACATACCTGAAATACAAACTCGGATGACATGATGCAGAGGAATGGTGAAGAGGTCTCTGAAAATAGATGCAAAAGACAAGAAATAGGAAAAGATACCTAACTTCAAATTCAACTAAACCATTTATACTCAATCATCTCTTTGTAAAAAGAAAGAAAGAAAAAAACATATCAAAACTTCTGAAGGGAATTGATATCTACATTGACCTTGGTTCACAACACCGCCACGCTGCTGCTTTTATAGGTTTGATGTGTTTTAGTGATGCAGGATGCCCTAATCGTGATGCATGCTCATGAACATATGTAATCCAGAGGAAATAAATAGCAATAATAATCTAAAATTCAGCTTCTACCATCATAAATTAAGAAAATCATAAAAGAGGCATGCAATTGAGCGGGCCATCATCACAACCACGAAGTAAGAAATTCAAATAATGCATAGGTTGGATCCGGCGAGGGATAGAACTTCCTGATCTTGCATGGTCATAACCCAATCGAACAATGGGGTTCACTAGTCTGGGAGATCAAAGGATTTCTCGAATTAGGGAATTGGAAGTTTGAGGAATTGGGGTTTTTATTCAATTCTCAAACTTAAGATTCAAGGATTAGGAGATAATAGAAATAGAGAGAAGGAAGAAGAAGTTTACCTTAAATGAATATTAGAAGGGCATAAGAAGCAAAGAGAAGAAGTGGATTAGGGGAAAAGGCGAAGTTCCAAGGGAGAGAGAGAGAGGAGGCAACCAAAAGGCTTGCTTTTCATTAATCAACAACTAATCTCGTTTTTAGGGCTGAGCCCTCTTAAATAACTAATAAGAAAATATGAAAAATACCAAAATACCCCTAAAAATTAAACAAAAACGGAGCTTAAAACTAAATTGCGAAAAAGGTCGGGTGCTCAGTCGGGCGCTAGAAGAAGTCCAAAAACGTCCAGAGAATTTCGGGCGCCAGATAGGCTAAGTTCGGGCGCCCAATCAGGTGCCCGAAGGCTGTGGTCGGGCGCCCGATCGGGCACCCGAGGACAATGAAAATTGTCCAGCAAGTCATCTCTTCTTTTCATCATACACACGTGTCCTCCCAATGTGAGGCCTTCTATGTGTCAACCCACATGTGTAGGGGCTTCAGTGCACCTCAATGATCGCCTAACCATAAGGAAAATACTTGTGGCGTGCGCTTTCTTCGTTGATAGACTTTGAAGGGCTAGATGTCCGCATCATTCTTCTCGTCTGAGAAGAACTCGACTTCGACGAATTAAAACTCTTGTGGCGCTCTAGTAAATCTGGGTCAACGCTCTGTAACTCCTCTTTGCAAGCAATAGGTGGGGAATGGGTAGCGTAAGTTGTGAAACAAAATCGGAGAATGGCCAGGAAAGGGATGAGGGATCAATGATAGGATTAGGGGAATAGACTAGATCCTCTACATTAAATGTTGGATTAATGCCCATTTCAAGTGGAAGGTCAATCCGATACGCGTTGGACCCAATTTTTTGCAATATTTTGAATGGTCCAGCACGACGCGCTTATAATTTCTTAGCGGCACCCTGTGAGAACTGCTCTGACCTTATCCTCACCATTACATAATCTCCTTCCTGAAAATCTTGTGTTCTACAATGAGTGTCAGCTGAATATTTATAAATATTTATAACTATCATTGCTCTTATTGATCTGCTGCTTAATATGCGCATGCAATTCATGAATGTGTCGTGCAAATGCATTGGCTGACTCCGAAGACCTTTGGATGACAGACATGGGTGACATTAAAGGACACTCTGAAAAATCAACGAACTGGAAGTAAACAATCCTATGGAAAGAAACAATCTTATGACCTAGAACTTGGAAAACTGAAACAAAATGACACTTCTCATGGGTGACACATAATTTCTCATTATAAGTATTATAAACAAGGATGATGTTCAGGTACCCCAACACTTGAGAACACACACTATTAGTACCAAGTCATGAGCAGATCTTGGCATCAGCCATTATGTTCAAAATGTTATTAAGATGCGGGATAGGGATTCTGACCATTATATCCACCATGACGTGACTACGTCGCACGGTGGCATGACACTTGACTGAAGCTTTGTGGACGACCAGGATATGCCCACATGTGCGCCATATGCCATTGTTCTTGAAAGTGAAAAGGGCAGGTATGACACACAGAACAAAACTCCAGCTCAAACTTTCCCTATTGAATTCTTCCCCGAGAAGTTTATCAAATTGACGCTGCATTTCTGTATTTTCTGCGGGGTTCACCTGGTATGGAAGAAAGCTTGACAGGACCGACCCAGGAACAATATCGATTGTGTGCTGAATGTCCCATTTGGGTGAAAATTTATCCCATAAATCATCTGGTGGGATATCACAAGTCATGCGGGTGTTCATCATCAAATCCTTACTAGTCTCCTTTTCAAATTCATTCGTGTGTATTATGGTAAGAGACTTAGATTGGAAATCTATATCACTTAAGTCGCACATGACATCTGGAAGTGGTGCGGTCTCAATTCCTTCGACCTTTTCTTCACTAGCACACTTCGTTATCCTCAACGATGATGAGCAATGCCTCAATTTCTTCCATTTCATCACTAGTGACGTTAGGCACGTATTCTTCCACTTCATAAACAACCTGATTGGATTCTTCCAACTGGCTATTCACCAAAGTATTATCTCGCTTCTAAGGAAATATAATTGGTGTTAAACACTCAAATTGTTCACAAGCCGAGATTTCCTTAATGATGGGTTGGACCACTTTACAAGGACGTGGTTGCCATATGGGCTCTTTTTCTAGATGAGAAGGTGGGGCAACTCTCTTCTGAGCTAAGGGCTTTTGACGATAAGAGATAGGAATATATTTTTCTTTCAAACGCTCTTTCATCTCGTCCTATTGTGAGATCGGGGCCCTACCTATCCGCTCAATTCTTCGCTCTAAATCTGTCCAAAACGACTTAGCTTGGCCCTCCAATTTCCACTTGGCAAACCTCACTCGACGGCTATTTGACATATCATACCAATAAAAAAAATAGTCCAAGCCTTCAAGCCAATCAAGTAATGTTTATGGGTCCATGTGACCATTAAAGCAGGCCAACTCATCGGAGTTCGGCTTTCCATTCGGTCTCGACGGCCACACGACAACACTTAATGACCCTAAAGATCTCAAACGCCTATACTCCATTCACTACGGGGAGACTCTACGGACTGGGTGACTCACAATATGAATGCAATGAATTTAAACTACAATGAACTGACACTAATTAATTTTAGATGATGCGACTCAAATCTGGAAATTTTCCAAATTCGGAAACTTTCTAAATTTGAAAATTTCCTAAAATTAACCTAAAAATCAAAACCCTAACTTGATAACTCGATCTAGACAAAACCATGCAAGCCTATTCTCTGATACCAAATTTGATGTAGGATACCCTAATCGTGATGCATGCTCGTGAACATATGTAAACTAGCGGAAATAAATCGCAATAATAATCTAAAATTTAGCATCTACCATCATAAATTAAGAAAATCATAAAAGAGGCATGCAATGGAGTGGGCCATCATCACAACCACGCAGTAAGAAATTCAAATAATGCATAGGTTGGATCCGGCAAGGGATGGAACCTCCCGATCTTGCATGGTTATAACCCAATCGAACAATGGGGTTCACTAGTCCGAGAGATCAAAGGATTTCTCGAATTAGGGAATTGGAAGTTTGAGGAATTGGGGTTTTGATTCAATTCTCAAACTTAAGATTCGAGGATTGGGAGATAATAGAAATAGAGAGAGAATGAAGAAGAAGTTTACCTTAGATGAATATTAGAAGGGCATAAGAAGCAAAGAGAAGAAGAGGATTAGGGAAGAAGACGAAGTTCCAAGAGAGAGAGAGAGAGGAGAAGGAGGCAACCAAAAGGCTTGCTTTTTCATTAATCAACAACTAATCTCGTTTTTAGGGCTGAGCCCTCTTAAATAACCAATAAGAAAACATGAAAAATACCAAAATACCCCTAAAAATTAAACAAAAAACAGAACTTCATTGCGCAAAAGTTTGGGCGCTCGATCGGGTGCCTGAAGATGTCCAAAAACATCAAGAGAGTTTCGGGTGCCAGATAAGCTAAGTTCAGACGCCCGCTAAGTTCAAAGGCCCGATCGGGCACCCAAGGATAATGAAAATTGTCTAGCAAGTCTTGTCTTCTTTCCATCATACACACGTGTCCTTCCAATGTGGGGCCTTTTATGTGTCAACCCACATGTGTAGGGGCTTCAGTGCTCCTCAATGATCGCCTAACCACAAGGAAAATACTTATGGCGTGTGCTTTTTTCGCTGATAGACTTTGAAGGGCTAGATGTCCGCATCATTTAGTCATGGCATCAATTCACCTTACCTGCAAAGCTGACATAATCCTTAGCTTTCCTGTTCGTATCTTGTCATGCTTAGATTTATGTCACAATTGGTAAGCTCCAAGTTTCTGAAAATTTTTTTGGTTGGATATGATACTTGGATCCTTAAAGCAAAAAAGAAAAAAAGAAAAAAGAAAAAAAAAAGAAAAAAAGATGAGTATCGAGTGGGATCAATGTTTTTAATAGTGAATAGCACGTAGTGTCCACCCCTCTGAAGCATGAGGCGTAAGCCACACGATACTTCTAGATTTTTAATCAAGGTTGCGCTTGGCCACACCAATTCATTATATAAATACCTCTATGTATTTATTCCAAACTTCATACCATCCAAATCCACAAGCTTCATACCATTCCAAACTTCACTACCCTCATGTATTTATTCCAAACTTCATTAGGAGATAAAAATATCTCAGTTTCTTCATACCATCCAAATCCACAAGCTTGCCCCGTAAGTCTCACACAAAAGCAGTGCTTTCTGTTTGTTCTTAATCTTTTTTTTTTCTTGTATCATCCACTTGCACATCAAAGTCAGTCCTTGTCTTGAACTCATTCAATACACTTACATATACCTTCATCTTAAAACTTTTGTCTTCTTTATGACCCTACTGTACTTGCTATTTAAGGAGCTAGAAAATGGGGGAAGTTTGTGTAGACAGTGTGGACAATCGAGTCATTGCACACCACTAACAAATTAAGGTGAAGTAGCCAGTCGACATTTCGAGCAGTAAAAGCAGTAGTAGCCTTATGTCTTGATCATGAAAACTTTCTGGTCCAAGAACACCCTCAGAAATAATAGATAAGATGAATTAGAGTCCTTATTTTTAGGTAATGAAATAATTGCCCATTACATGGTATACATATAAAGGGGTACGGTCATATATGTTGCTAATTGTGTAAGACTTTAAATAGAATTTCGTTGGTACTATGGACGGGACACACATCGTAGTTGTTTCTTGTAAACATGCAAGGAATTTTTTGTGATAGAAAAGACTATATCACAAAATGTCATGGTTGCTTGCTTCTTCGACTCGAGGTTTCAGTATGTTTTTGTTGGTTGGGAAGGTTTGGCTTCTGATGTGCAAGTATTGCTGTGTAGACACTTGAAAATAGGCTTATGGTCCCTGATGGTAGTGGGTAAGTTCACACGTCTAACTTGTTGTCACTAATGGTAATGTCCAAGTTGTAATGGATATGTTAACAGTCCTTTTGTATCTAAATGTGGAGGTTAATAATTGCACAAAAACATGATTTCCTGGCTATGTAGAGAAGTACCATGTGGTTGATGTTGGCTATGCAAATTCTATTGGTTTTCTAGCCTGTCTTTGTCAAACTCAGTGTCACCTAAATGAGTATCGAACTATAATGCAACCCAAGGATGAAAGAGAACTATATAAATATAGTCACTCTTCTTTACGCATGCTGTCAAATCTTTGGGTTTTAAAGGAACAATTCCCCATCTTTTCCCTTGGAAGTGTTAAAGGTGTGATTCTTCATTCTTAAAGACAACCACTTTATAAGATAAAAACACAAGTAGAAATATTCTCTTGTCTTGCATGACTTCATGTGAGAAATGAGATATTCCAGTGTCAATGTTGAAGCAGGAGAAGAAATCATATAAATGAAATGAATGAGGAAGCTGGGATCGATAATGTGGCAAAATCACAATTGCTCGGAACACGTTTGTAGAGAGAAAAGGGTTGACAGACAATAGAAGAAATCGCCATGATTATGTGGAATGATTCACATCCAGTCTCTCTGCTAGCTTTAAATTATCTCGCGCAGGCACACATACACGGTTTGTTGATGCCCTCACCTTCATGAGGATGTCAGCAATGTCCCTGAAGCTTCTAGAGGCCTACACGGGATGCCCAATCATCAAACGGGATGGTTCATTCGATAGTACTATTGGGAGCAAGCCATGGTGCAAGAATCACACTGATTGGAAAATAGGGCCAATTTGTTACAACTGTCTATTGTTTACAGGCCATAGATCACATGGTTAGAATCATCAAACCACAGTTCTATTTTGGAATCATAAACAATACAAAGTGAGATCTATCAGATAGATGTCTCAAGATGATGATTGGACCTATTTTGTTTCTCCGATCAATCTTGACTGTCCATTTTTTATGCTATCGATTGGATGTTTAGGATCATTTAATTGGTGTGATTTTTTGCACCATGGCTTGCTCCTAGTTGTATGAATGAATGAATGGTTCAAATCAATAATAGGTCATCCCATGGGTCATTTAAAAGCTTTGGGGGCTTTGCTACTGATGAGGTTTGAATGAATTCATAAAGGTATGCTGCTGGTTAATACTTTTGATGATTCACAGACTTATTTATGTGCAAATATTAGACTTATTTATAGACAAATATTAACATTTTTCTCACTATAGAGTCATCCTCTTGCCAAGCTCTTCAGAAACTAGGTAATTGAGAAAATTAATTAGTGTGGTATGGTCTTTGGTAAAATTCAAACAAATGGGGGTTCTCCTGCATGGTAAGGAGCAATATACATGAGTAACTCTTAGGCAGATGGATGAAAATAACATTGACGGTCATTTCATGTCCTGGAGCCTTGCTGAACATTGGTTTGGACAATACCTGTTCCTATTCATAGTATGATATTCTGCGTTTGGTTTTCTCGACCTGAGGCACCGTAGGACCCTCTATGGAGGATGAGTCCTGCCTTGGGTGCATGGGGTCATTTACTTAAGAAAAAATAACCAAAAGGAATGATGAGTTGTTTGGATGCATCATCCTTGTAAATTGGAGAAATGGCCAAACCAATAGCTACACCCTATTACTCAGTAGGTGAATATACTAATGAAAAATATATGGATGGGATTATCAGGGATTTGGGTCTCATCGATGTAAAAATACGAAATTTAACTCGATTTAACTAAAGTTGAATAGGTGAATGAGATGTTTATGACCTGTGCAAGATGCAAATGGCATGATTGATGGTCGATGATTATATTGGGGGCATATATTATTGTCTTCTTGTTTATATACTTCTGTTTTTTGCTTTCTTTAGGACTCCATACAGATGATACTTTTGATAGATCATATTTTTAAGTAGATATTGCTTTATGTTGATGATACCATTTAATTATGTATTTTGGTGACTTAGGAATTGATTTTAAGTAGTGTTTTATAAACCTTTCATGTTCTACATTGTGCAATGTCTGCCTACATCCAATTAGTGAGGCTTTTATGATTTGTAAAAAGGTGCAAGTCATGTTTACGCCGTGGGTTTGCTCCCCACAGGCATGGGATCGATTCCCCTCTTGTGCACTTTCCGGGGGCATGTGGATTGCGGGGCCTGCGTGCACTCGTAGGGATTAGTCCCATCACCTAAGGGGTGGATTGTGGGGCCTGCGTGCACCCATAGGGATTAGTCCCATCACCTAAGGGAGGTGTGGGGATACCCTGCGTCATCAAAGAAAGAGAAAATGTTTAGGGTCCAAATAGGTAATGTGTGTGATTATTTGAATAGGCTATCTCAAAGTAGCGGGGCATATCATTCAAGAACATATGAAAAACATAAGCAATCTCTCTCTCTCTCTCTCACAAATGAGTGGCCCTTATCACTTAGAAGGAAACAACCTCAAGCTGGAAAGACCTGGCAAGCCATACATAGTGTTTCAAGTAGCACTCGTATAGTTCATGCAGGCAGTGTAGCTCCCTGTTAGCATTAGCTATTGCGCATGTAGCGCAAGTAGCATACTCTATTTGAAATCTCATTTTTCAGTGTTTCTTCTACGTTAGTTTAAAACCTATTTTAAAATGGTGGTGACTCATCCCCATCATACATGGCACTACATAAGATCAATCCGAACCATCCAAATTGTGGTCCATATCATGAATTTGCGATATTTCAATAAATGAAAAGGAGGTGACACTTCAATATGTCTGGAGGCAAAGAGACGGAGAGATTTTGCATGGAAATATGTGGTTGACAATCCAAATTTGTAGTCAAGAACTCGCATTCTATAAATTTTATTATATATTTCTATTATTTTAATTAAAAATATTATGTATCTTGTAGCTGCGCCATATGCTCCACGCTATTTAAAACACTGGCATGGCCATTCAACGAGCTGAAAAATCTCTCTCTCTCTCTCTCTCTCTCTCCCGAGCAATCGCAACTGCCAAACGAATCGCTACAGTTCTAAGGCCTGGATCATGTTATTGTTGTCTCCTTGGATGGAGAGGTGCTGGATCTACATCTTGGTTGCCATCTGAATGCTAGAGTGGCCTTCTAAAGGAAGGGCAGAGATGGCCCTTACTATGGAAGATTTGGGTCTAATGAAGTGGATTTTGATTCAGGTGACTTTTGTGGATGAATTTCTGTGTAAGCCAATTCCATACTGGACCCTGACATTGCATTCCAGGAAAACATGTTCAAAGTCGTCTCCCTGGCTTGCCTGGCAGTGAGTGCAATGAATGTTAATTTCCAGCCAGCGCCTGGCTGGTTCCATGGATGTGAGCAGCCAGACATGAATTACTTTCGACAAGAAGATGCAATCTCCTGCTTTGAATATGGTATCTTCTGTTTGGCAAGTGGGTGGTGACAACATATCAAGATCTCTCTCTTTCCCATAATGGGCTGACTCTCATTTGAATCATCATCCAATCCCCTATTAATTGAGGGTTGGCTATGTGATCCTGTTTTGCCGTTCCACTCTATAAAGTGTCCCATAGGTCATTAAGTCTCTTCTTACTAACTCCATTCACATCCTTTCGGGCCTTTTACTTGCCCTTTAGAGCTTCCATCGGGCAAAGTTTGGCAAAATAGGATTTGGAAAGAAAAGCCTGTTTGTACCATAGCTCAAAAAGAATTTTTTGGCTCCATTTATTGTCTTCCTTGGTTGGATCCACTCGAAGACTCAACTCAATTGGACTTGATATTTTGAAATTGTTGCAAATGGCAAAGTACTTAAAATTGTTGTGTTTGATTTCATGCTCTGTGCCCATTTGATATATATATATATCTTCACATGGTTTTGGATGGTATGGCCCACCTAAGCTCTGTATACGGATGATTTTTGGGATATCCCCAAACCTAAAGGGAACCCATCAAATACACGGTTTTGATGTTCCACACACATCACAGTGGGACCCACACAGCTCGACCTCATGGTAAGTTCCCATGAGGTCGAGCTCTGTGGTCCCTGCTGTGATGTGTGTCAAACATCTGCCCCATCAGTCAGATGCATCATTCCATGGTGGGCCACGGTCTTAAAAATCATGTCAATCCATAACTTCGGTGGGCCACACCACATACAACAGTTGAGAGGGGCTACTCACCCATTAAAACCTTCATGATCGTTTATTGGAGCCATCGAGATGTGGTTCACAAATCCAGCCCATCCATTGTGTGTGTCCCACTTGGATGAGGGGTCAGAGAAAGTTTCAGTGGCATCGAAAACTCAGGTGGGCCCCACCAAGTGCTTTTAGATGTTTTAGGCATGTCTTCACATGGTTTTGGATGGTATGGCCCACCTGAGCTCTGTATACGGATGATTTTTGGGATATCCCCAAACCTAAAGGGAACCCATCAAATACACGGTTTTGATGTTCCACACACATCACAGTGGGACCCACACAGCTCGACCTCATGGGAAGTTCCCATGAGGTCGACCGCATAGTACCATTTCCCTATATATATATATATATATATATATATATATATATATATATATAACAAAATCAACCGACTAGGCGAGTGACTCAGTTCTCACCAAATCATATCAAGTCGACCGAGTTTACTCGCCTGACTCGACAAATTCTTGTTGAATCCCAGTTGAGTCCCTCTAGTCAATGCGTTTCCGTGAGTCTCGCCTGTAAATCTTGCCCAGGCCAATTGACTCAGCCAAGTTTTGAGTCGACCCACCAAATTTTAGAACTATGGCTCGGACAGGTCACTGATGATGGTGTAGGTCCCATCGACGACATTTCAGCTTGAGCCAGTCATCTTAAGGTCCGGGAGAAAGAAAAAAAAGAAAAAGGAAGAAGATTCAGCTCAAAAGAAGGTGAATATACACAAGTAATTGTAATTTGCAAGACATGTAATTCATCTGTAAGACTTAAAATCATATATAATTACACCTTAAAACCATCAAAATACACAATGTAATTTAAACCTTTCTATCACCATACATCCAAAACCATTTATTTCTTAGCCAAAGGAGATGAGAGAGATTGAGAGGGATACAATACATTCAGTTGTATATGAACTCCAATCTGCCACTGTTGGATGAGTGGTATCTGCACCAAAATATGTTAGAATTCGAATTTTCTGCTTTCCCACCAAGGTGCCACTGATTGGACTACTGAGATTTTCCATACAACTGAGGGCATTGTGTCACTTGTTGTGGTGATACCAGAAGATAGAAATTTTCAGTTCTTGGAAGGAGGAGAGAAAGTAAGGGAGGGCATAACAGGCGTTGGCTGATTGATATCGTCATCTGCTGGTGGCGGCAGAGGCAGCGACGGCGGGTTGATATCGTTATCTGATGGAGGTGGAAGAGGCAGTGTCGGCCCCACAATACCATCATCACTTGGGGGTGGTAGAGGCAGTGTGGGCCCAACAATGCCATCATCTGATGGGGGTGGCAATGGCAGTACTGGGCCACCTGTATCATCGTCTGATGGAGGTGGCAACGGCAACGTCGGCCCAACAATGCCATCATCTGATGGAGGTGGCAATGGCAGCGTCGGCCCAACGATGCCATCATCTGATGGAGGTGGCAATGGCAGCACCGGCCCGCCTGTGTCATCGTCTGATGGAGGCGGCAGTGGCAGCACCGGCCCACCCGTATCATCGCTGGGCGGGGGCAGTAGAGGCAGCACTGGGCTATTGGTATCATCACTGGATGGTGGTGGCAGAGGTAGAACTGGCCCATCAGGATCATCATTCGATGGAGGTGGCAGAGGCAGGGTGGGCCCATTGATGTTGTCTGCTGGTGGAGGCAGCAATGGCACGATCGGTGGAGGAAGCGGCAGTGGTTGTGGAATAACAGGGGGGATTGTTGGATCGGATGGCGGTGGGAGGAAATCAAAACGGGTCGGATGGCGGTGGAGAAAACATCGGTAGGATGGGAGATGTCGGAATTACAGCAGGTGGTGGTAATGTGGGAAATACTGGTGGTGTAATGACTACTGGGGGTGGCGGTGAAGGGACGAGGGGTGGCGGTGGGAGAAATATAAATGGTGGTGGAGGCAATGGCAGTGATGGTGGAGGAGGAGATGGAACGAGAGGTGGCGGTGGCGGTGGCGATGGTGATGGTGATGGTGGTGGAGGTGATGGCACGATTGGTGGGGGCGGTGATGGAAGTAGTGGTGGCGGTGACGGAAGTAGCGGGGGCGGTACAGATGGTGGTGGAGATAGAACTGGTGGTGGTGGGGATGGGACGACTACAGGTGGTGAAGGAGATGGAATCGGGACCGTAGGTGGTGCTGGGGACGGGACAACGGGTGGAATGAGTGGTGGGGATGGAACTATAGGTGGTGGGAATGTGGGAATTGGTGGCGTTGGAAGCGGCGCCGGAGGTGGGAGAGGGACTATGGGTGGTGGGACCGGAGGAGTACGGCGACGGGGCGCCGGTGCAAAAGGGTTAGTAGGGGATCGAGCGAACGGCCATTGGCCACAGCTTCCGAAGAGGTACCGGAAGAATGGGTCACAAGATCGACGGCCACGATTGGTTCGCCTTAGCTCTTGATCATGATCGTGTGGCTGTGATTGATGATGGTGCCTTGTGGCCCCTGTGGAGACGAGAGCGAGCAAAACAAGTATGAAAATAGTCTTCATATTTGAGTTTGGTTTTTGGGATATGGTTTCATGCATGCATGCAACGTATATAGTGTATATACACTGAAGAATGGTGTATATACTTTTATTGCTTGGGTTTTCTCACGTGATTTCTGTCATGGATTGAATTGTATATGTGCTGTTGCTGGTGAGTTGTTGGGAAGATTTGGTAACGCGTGTGTTCTTCCTCAGTAACTGAGGAATGGAGGTGTCATTTGGTATTCTGGTAGAGTATCATTGTTAGTGTGCATGCACACAGAAATTGAACAATTGCACACGTGTATCTCCAATCTCAACCGTCCAAGTAGTTTGGATGAGCCTATATGGGCCATCTGTCTAAAATCAGATCTAATTCCTGATTAGTGAACTTCATTTCTATTTTAACCGTCCATTAGATTTGTCTATCAATCATCCAGTAAGGATTATATTTTTGGTGGGTTTTTTGGGTAGTTGCCCATCTATAGCTAGGCACACGGTGTGGACAGCTTAGATTGAGGTACATTTATGTCATGTATACTGTATTTTTATGTGCATGTATATGGATCATCATGCTCTCTCAGAGTATTGAAGATCTTGTTATTAATGGTGGGCCGTCTTGATTAACGTGCCAGAAGAGGGATTGAATACAAAGCAACGACCGACCTTTCTTCACTGTACTTATCTCTACATTTATTGCACCCTAATGTGGAATGATCATGTACATCTGGTTGCACTTCAGCTTTAAGTGCACCTGGGTGCTTCTAGACAAACGGACTAGCCAATCGTCGATCTGGACCGTCCATTTGCTTGGGTCTATTCTTTCATGGGTGACGTCAAAAAATTGCAGTCATGGGAGGATTGTTGCATTTCACAGGTTAGCCTTTTTATTACCGTCGGTTTTCAAGTCGTGGATCGGATGGTTGTACTTGTGTCTCAACATGGTAGGGCACCCTACCGAATGGATTATTCATATTGATGGTTGGACCTTTTCTTGTATATCATCTACACCGTCCATCTTGTAGGGTTTTGATTGGATGGAAGCGATCCTCTGATGGGTGTCACTTTTTCATCGTGGCCCATTAATGGACTAAGGAACTTAATGGATGATCAAGATCGATGGTTGATCTGTTGCATGTCTCGTAGCATGGCGTGTACTGAGCTTTAAGTGCACCTGTGTGTATTTTAGCTGTTGGGACTCAGGATCATCAGCATATATCGCCCCGTTCAGTCCTACATGCAGTGATGGCCGAATAATCGGACGGTCTATATATCTTCTGGCATGTATTTTGAGTGGTCTATTATCTAATAATGACACGAAAAGATTATTCCTGACCCTTGATTTGGAGAGTTCAATCTGAGCCACTGAATACTTTCTTCCCATTGGTCTAGATTCAGATTGAAGTATCAATGATCAGAATCATGTATTAAGCATACGAAACCTGGGCAGAATATGGACGGTTCGGATCATTGATTAATCCCTGCACGTTGGCCCCAGTGGGAAAAAATGATGCTGAGTTTCAGTCGCGGCTTAATGAAACAAACGCTTGTACAGTGCTGGGGCGAAAGTTTGGAGGGCTTCATGTTCGTGTTTTCAGTTTACACAAGTGGGGCCCAGGGTTCTGTCATCCAAACCATTGATACAATGGACCTAGCCATGGACTACCCAGGTACCAAAAAATACCTCGGATTGGAAAAATCTACACTTTTTATGGCGGCCAAGAAATGGACGGTTAAGAAAAACAAAGCAAAAGTTCACATTCAACAATATTTCTACGATTAGTTGTTCGTGCTTTCAGTTTATACAAGCAGTGCCAGGGTTCTGTGATCCAAACCATTGGTATGATGGGCCTAGATGTGGAAGGCCCAGGTACTGAAAATCCTCGTCATTAGAAAAGCTAACCACTCTTAGTGGGATGCAAAGAAATAGACAAAAACAGTTCAAATCCAACCATTAAAGGCCAAACATTTAATGGAGAGGATCTTCCAATCTAGGGCCATCGATTTTACTTTTAGATCCTTAAACAGGAGCTAACATATGTAATGTACAAAACATTCATATCCGAGCGTTGTACAGTAGTACCTAAACGAATGATCATTGCTAAGGGTCTTGGTCCGTGCGTTATACATGTGCCACATCTGATTGTCATAGATGGGCCACCGTGAATGTGAAATGAAATCAGTTGATCCTCTCATTAAGTGGGCTAGAAGTGTACATTGAATGTGGAACATTGGGCATTTTTTTTTAATCAGATGTGGGAATGCCAAAGACATAAGATATTAAAAAAGAATTTAGATAAAAGCATCTGATTTGTTAAATGATATGTTGTTAAGCCTATATATATATATATATATATATATATATATATATATATATATATATATATATATATATATATATATATACCACTTTGTTTAAGTATGCCTACATTCAAGGTTTGATGAATAATACAATGAGATGAGTAGGGCTGTAAATGGTCGGGTTCGGGGCGGGTTTAGCCAAAACCAGACCCGTCCATTTACTAAACGGGTCTAGGTCCAAATTTTAAACCCAGACCCTTTTACTAAATGGGCGGGTCCGGGTCCGGGTCCGGGTCGGGTCCGAGTCAGCCCATCAGACCCATTTATAAATGGGTCCGGGTCTGGTAGAGGGAGATCCACCCAGACCCATTTATAAATGGGCCGGGTCTAATGGGTCCGGGTCTGATCAAATATGCAAGCATTTTACAAGGCTTAAAATTGGGTCTGGACGGGTTTGGGCTGGACGGGTCCCTTGTAACATAGACCAAACTCGCCCACTTACTAAATGGGTTTGGGTCGGGTCGGGTCGGGTCGGGTCGGGCCTAAAATAAAGGAAACCAGACCTAAACCTGTTTAACAAATGGGTCTATTCTTGGACCCAGACCCGTACCATTTAACAAATGGGTCGGGTCTAAATGGGTTGGGTCCGGGTACCCCATCGGGTCCATTGACCCATTTACAGCCCTAGAGATGAGAGATAACTCATGAGATTTATATTCCATAACACTATTTGAATGCAGAATACACACCTTAGTATTCAATTGTGATTGCACTTCTATATAAAATTTCTTAAAGTAAGAAAATAATTAGAAAGATGTTTCATGAAATATGACTAAGTCATATGAAAATAATATATCATCGGTAAAAATAATACTTGAATTAAATAAATTAATAGTAATAGCTTAACCCAAACATTGTAATGTACTAAAAAGAAAAAGCTATCACGAATTTTGTCTACAGGATGTGAAAACGACTATATAATTCTTGTTTAATTTTCAAGCTTTATATTTTAACTTAAACATATAACATAATAACGGAACATAACTTTTTAACTTATTTAAAGAAAGTTGATTGCCTGAAATATCATAGTTGAAGCGAGACACCTATCTGCAATGCTTGTCGAGATAGTAAAGGTCATTCGCTTTACGTTCTTCATTGATAATCATTTCTGCCTTTATATTCTTAAATCCACAATATGATAAAACCCAACAGAACACTTTAAGGATTTAATTAGATTACTTAATGACAACAAACTCAAAAAAAAAAATCATGAATATATAACATTAATGATAATGGAAGAGATAAAGTGGGATAATTAATATTAACAAAGACACAAATTGTAGCATTGTCAACTAATGTTATGGAAGAAATAGAAGTAGACTTATCTAAGAGAAAAGACTATACTGACTAATTTTATGTCTGAAGCTTCAAAATCAATAATTTAAAAAACACTTTCAGATAAAAGAACAGATACCGTACTAAATTGAACAAGAGTAGTAGTTGAGAAGGATACATGGGTAGAATGATCTTTTAAGAATTTGACATATATTTATCATTGGACAACATATATAACTATATCACTTGTGGTACTTTATTAAGAATGGGATAAGATGAGCTTACATATATAGTTCTTAAATTCATTATAATTAAAAAAAATTGAACTTAATTTGTCCAAGCTGGTCGAACAGTGAAATCCCAACACATTAATAATGCGATTAAAAATAACATAGTGAGAGCACTACCATTCAACAACCGCATCAACCACCAAAATTTATACCATGATCTTTCTAAGTATCATACCTCTAAAACAACATTCTCTTGAATCTCTACAATCAAATTGTCCATTGCGACTACAATTACTACGACTTTATCTCTTATACTAGTGAAGAATAAAAGCTAAGATATTAGATGTAGATGAATTTCGTGTATTTATACTACATGTAGATGTATATCAGAGAGAAATTTGACAACACAAAATTCTTTTGTTTGTTGTTTTATGGTTTCATAATATTCGTCTACACTTATCTCTTCTTGAAGTGCAAATATATTTTGAAGCAACTTGTATTACAAGTTAAATGCTTCTTACCTAAATACATTTCTTTTAAATTATCCCACAATTTTTTTTCTTGTTTCAAGAAAGATAACAGTTGCACTAATATACAGTTCTATGTTATTTTGTTTTAATTTAAGTATCTTTCGACATTCAATCTTCACAATCTATATATTAAGCTTTCACTAGGCTTATGGAATGTTAGATACTTCAATTTTATTTTTTTCTATAAGAAACACTTCTATTGATATGATCCGCTGCAAATTATTTATACTGTTAAGTTTAGTCAAAGTAATTTAAAGATTTATCAACTTAAGTGGAGACAGAAGGTTATTCTTGGCATTATTTTTATATCTATATTTAGAAAAAAGAAGAAATAAAAACACATGAAAGAATTTGAAGTTGGACTTGAACTTACTAAACACTTACTCAAGTGATCATATATCAATAATTACCACCGCACACATACAAATCGATTTATAATAAATAAGAAAAATGATTCACATTCATTCACAACTTCTACATGTACATTCGATCTTCAAAACTGTCCATAGAGGACATCTACATGCAAAATTAATATTCAAATATGTCAATAGATACTAAATGATTACCTTGAACCATCACGATGGGTTATATATGAAAATGGGCTTAAAGTACACTCATGGGACATAACTACATAACACTTAATGATGATTGAATAAAGAGTAAATGTGATTTGTATAAATCAACTTACAAACAGCTTTGAATTTCACTTTATAAAAATAAAAGAAGAAAGTGAAAGAAAAGAAAAAAGGGGTACTAAATCAAATATTGTTTTAATACCATCTTGAGTAAGATTGATATAGAGAAAGAGATAAAATATGAAAAGAAGTAAAAGAAAGGAAGAGAAGGGCTCAATAGACTAACGCACCCTGAGCTTCTCCTATCTTATTATGAGAGTTTTATAATAGAAGTAAAAGTATAAAAAATTCTCATACATAAATAATAAAATAAAACAACATTCATGAGCTTGAACAATGTTCTAATATTTCTTAGCCTAATAATAATGTGAAATACTAAAACCATAATAGTTATATAAAGTGATGTTAAGAATAGGGGCACTCGTAGCGGAAGCGGAAGCCGAACAAACACCACAGCAGAAAATGAGATCAAACGAGAAACACAATGCAATCACACCACACAAGCATTCAACCACAAGAGACAATCCGATTTCACGTGGAAAATCCCCTCAACAGGTTAAAAACCACGGCGCAAAGCGATCCACTATGATTAACAGAAGATTACAGAGATTATCAGCCCACAAGCCAAGCAAAAACAGAGAAAACCCAAGCTCTCTCTCACAAAATACTCTCCCCTCTTCCAAATACACTTTGAAAACCTTGGACACCTTAGGATAACACCTAATCCCGGATTCGTGCCATATATATAGCAACTAACCCAGAATTAGAAACGTCTTATGCAAATCTGCACAATAGCGCAAGAAATTGTGTACTGCGCAAAACTCTATGTAACACAACTGACCAATCAAACTGGACCAAAAAACAGTCTAGGGAGTAAAAACCCCACAGAAACCACGCTGCCTCAACACTGGCCAACTAATCTTGCCTCCCACTGTCCTATCAGTCATGACTGGTCAGTGACAGTCCAGGGAGCACCGTTTGGAAGGCTCTTCCAACAAACTCCACCGAGGCTTCAAACGTCGAATCAGAACATCCTCGCTTCGTCATCTAATCTTCATCATAGCTCCAACGCTTCTCGTGCCACCATTAACCCTAACCTTGCACTTTCACGCCCTTTTTTGCTCTTCTCATGTGGCTTTTAGGCACTTGCCACATACGAGCAACCGTGGATCTCATTGTCGATCCCGCAGCTCCACCGTGAATTGTACTCTCGATCAACTTGTAAAGATGGCCACACCTCTGTGCTTTCATCCACATGAATGCCCCCTTCAACACTTCACAACAACGATCGCGGCCGATGAACAAGCACCCTTTCGCCTCGAGTGCATCAAGAGAGATCACATTCACCTTCATCTTGGGGACATACTTCACATCTTCCAGGACTCGTTCGATCTCATTGAACATCCTGATGCGCATCGTACTAATACTCATCACCTTATAAGCATAGCCATCATCCACAAACACCGATTCACCACCATACTTCCTGTATGTCGTAAATGAACTCTAGTCAGGACAAACGTGACATGAAGCCCATGAATCTAGGATCCACTCTCTACTGTGAGATCCTTTGCTATATACAATCAGAACTTCACAAAGATCACCACCGTCCTCTACGATATTAGCTCCCTCTCTAGAAGAATTTTCATACATCTCTTGCTTCAACTTGAGATTCTGACAATCCCCTCTCATGTGGCCTTCTTGACCACAACTCCAGCACTTCACCTTAGCTTTCCCTTTACCCTTGACTTTAGATCTCGATTTCGAATATCCTCCACCATACTCAGAATTTATTCTCATCATAATCAGTACCTCTGAGGAAGAACGAGAACCCACGTCAACGCTTTTCTTTCTCATCGCCTTCGACTAGCGAGCTGTGATAACGGTCTCAACGTTTATGGTCTCTTTCCTTGCGCACACAGAGTCCCTGAATGACTTAGATAAATATGAAAGAGAATTCAACAGGATGCATGCTTGATATTCATCCTTAATCGGCTCATCTATCTCCACCAACTTGCAAAGCAGCCGATTGAACGTACTTAAGTGGTCTTCCACATCCGTCCCCTCAGTAATCCTCAACGTAAACAACTACATCAACAGATACATGCAATTCTCTAGAGACTTCTTGGCATAAACCTTCTCTAACTTCGTCATCGTATCAGCTGAATCTTCTCCTTCATGATGTGATAGAGGACATCATCCATAAGGCATAACAAGATCGAGGTTCTAGCCTTTTTGTCAAGCTTTGTCTACTCATCATCTTTCATAGCCTCAGGTTGCTTTCCAAGAGCTTCATCAAGCCCTTGCTGAACGAAAAGGGATTCGATTTTCACCTTCCATAGCTTAAAGTTATTTTTGCTGAATAACTTCTCTACATCGAACCTTGTACTTGATCTCATCTTCTTGTCTCAGATTCGAATTCTACTCCACCCCAACTTTAGCTCTGATACCACTTGTTGGGAATAGGGGCGTCAATGCGTCATACATGTACTGTACAAAATATTCATATCCGAGCGTTGTACAGTAGTACCTAAACGAATGATCCTTGGTAAGGGTCCTGGCCAATGCGTCATACATGTGCCACATCTGATTGTCATAGATGGGCCACCGTGAATGTGAAATGAAATCAGCTGGTCCTCTCATTATTGGGCATTCTTTTTTAATCAGATGTGGGAATACCAAAGACATAAGATATAAAAAAAAGAACTTAGATAAAAGCATCTGATTTATTAAATGATATATAGATAAGACTATATATATATATATATATATATATATATATATATATATATATATATATATATATATCAATTTAAAACATTTTTTAGAATAGCTAGCTATATCACTTTGTTATAATATGTCTACATTCAAGGTTTGATGAATAATACAATAAGATGAGTGATAACTCATGAGATTTATATTCTATAACATTATTTGAATACAGAATACACAACTTAGTATTCAATTGTCATTGCACTTTTATATAAAATTTCTTAAAGTAAAAAAATAATTAGAGAAATATTTCATGAAATATGATTAAGTCATATGAAAATAATATATCATCTGTAAAAATAATACTTGAATTAAATAAATTAATAGTAATAGTTTAACCCAAATATTATAATGTACTAAAAAGAAAAGGTTATCATGGATTATATATATATATATATATATATATATATATATATATATACACATTTTTAAAACAGTTAGCTATACCACTTTATTATAGTATGTTTACATTTAAGGTTTGATGAATAATACAATAAGATGAGAGATAACTCATGAGATTTATATTCTATAGCACTATTTGAATGTAGAATACATACGTTAGTATTTAATTGTCATTGCACTTCTATATAAAATTTCTTAAAGTACGAAAATAATTAGAAAATGTTTTATGAAATATGACTAAATCATATGAAAATAATATATCATCTGTAAAATAATACTTAAATTAAATAAATTAATAGTAATAGATTAAGCCAAACCTTGTAATATACTAAAAAGAAAAGGCTATTACGAATATATATATATATATATATATATATATATATATATATATATATATATATATATATATATATATCAATTTAAAACATTTTTAGAACAACTAGCTATACCACTTTGTTACAGTATGCCTACATTCAAGGTTTGATGAGTAATACAATGAGATGAGAAATAACTCATAAGATTTATATTCCACAGTACTATTTGAATGCAGAATATATACCTTAGTATTCAATTGTCATTGCACTTTTATATAAAATTTCTTAAAATAAGAAAATAATTAGAGAAATGTTTTATGAAATATGACTAAGTCATATGAAAATAATATATCATCTGTAATAATAATACTTGAATTAAATAAATTAATAGTAATAGCTTGACCCAAACATTGTAATGTACTAAAAAGAAAAAGCTATCACGGATTTTGTCTATAGGAGGTGAAAACGACTATATAATCATTGTTTAATTTTTAAGCTCTACATTTTAACTTAAGCATATAACATAATAACAGAACATAACTTTTTAAGTTATTTAAAGAAAGGTGATCGCTTGTAATATCATAGTTGAAGCGAGACACCTATCTGCAATGCTTGTTCTACTGTCAAGATAATAAAAGTCATTCGCTTTACGTTTTTCATTGATAATCCCTTCCGCCTTTAGATCCCTAAATCCACAATATGATAAAACCTAACAGAACACTTTAAGGATTTAATTAGATTACTTAATGACAACAAACTTAAAGAAAATTCATGAATATATAACATTAATGACAATGGAAGAGATAAAGTGAGATAATTAATACTAATAAAGACAGAAATTGTAGCATTGTCAACTAATGTTATGAAAGAAATAGGAGTAGACTTATCTGAGAGGAAAGACTATGCTGACTAATTATATGTCTGAAGCTTCAAAATCAATAACTTAAATAACACTTTCAGATAAAACAACAGGTATCATACCAAATTGAACAAGAATAATAGTGAAGAATGATACATGGGTAGAATGATCTTTTAGCAAGTTGACATATATTTATCATTGGACAACATATATAATTATATCACTTGCGATACTTTATTCAGAATGGGATAAGATGAGCTTACATATATGGTCTTTAAATTCATTATAATAAAAAAATTGAACTTGATTTGCGCAAGCTGGTTGAACAGTGAAATCCCAGCACATTAATAATGCAGTTAAAAATATCATAGTGAGAGCACTACCATTCAACAACTGCATCAACCACCAAAATTTATACCTTGATCTTTCTAAGTATTCATACCTCTAAAATGACATTCTTTTGAATCTCTACTACCAAATCGTCCATTACAACTACAATTACTATGACTTCATCTCTTATACCAATGAAGAATAAAAGTTAAGATATTAGATACAGATGAACTTCGCGTATTTATACTACATATAGATATAGACGTAGATGTAGATCAGAGAGAAATTTGACAACACAAAATTCTTTAATCTGTTGTTTTATGGTTTCATAATATTCGCCTACACTTATCTCTTCTTAAAGTGCAAATATATTTTGAAGTAAGTTGCATTATAAGTTAAATGTTTTTCTCCTAAATACATTTCTTTTAAATTATCCCACACTTTTTTTTTCTTGTTTCAAGAAAGATAACAGTTGCACTAATATACAGTTCTATGTTATTTTGCTTTAATTTAAGTATCTTTCAACATTCAATCTTCACAATCTATATATTAAGCTTTCAATAGGCTCATGAGATGTTAGATACTTCAATTTTATTTTTTCTATAAGAAACACTTCTATTGATATGATCCACTGCAAATCATTTACACTGTTAAGTTTAGTCAAAATAATTTAAAGATTTATCAACTTAAGTGGAGACAGAAGGTTATTCTTGCATTATTTTTATATCCATATTCAGAAAAAAGAAGAAATAAAAACACATGAAAGAATTTGAAGTTGGACTTGAACTTACTAAACACTTGCTCAAGTAATCATATATAAATAATTACCACTACACACATACAAATCGATTTATAATAATAGAAAAAATGATTCACATTCATTCACAACTTCTACATGTACATTTGATCTTCAAATCTGGCCATAAAGGACATCCACATGCAAAATTAATATTCAAATATATCAATAGATACTAAATTATTACTTTGAACCATCACAATGGGTTACATATGAAAATGGGATTAAAGTACACTCATCGGACATAACTATATAACACCTAATGATGATTGAATAAAGAGTAAATGCGATTTATGTAAATCAACCTACAAACAGCTTGAAATTTCACTTTATAGAAATAAAAGAAGAAAGTGAAAGAAAAGAAAAAAATGGATACCTAATCAAATATTGTTTTAATACCATATTCTTGAGTAAGATTGAAATAGAGAAAGAGAAAAAATATGAAAAGAAGTAAAAGAAAGGAAGAGAATGACTTAATAGACTGATACACCATGAGCTTTTCCTATCTTATTATGAGAGTTTTATAATAGAAGTAAAAGTATAAAAATTTCTCATACATAAATCATAGAATAAAATAAAAATCATGAACTTGAACAATGTTCTAACACTTTTTAGCCTAATAATAATGTGAAATATTAAAACCATAATAGTTATACAAAGTAATGTTGGGAATAGGGGCACGGCAGCAGAAGCGGAAGTCGAACAAACACCACAGCAGAAAATTAAATCAAACGAGAAACACAATGCAATCACACCACACAAGCATTCAACCACAAGAGACAATCCAATTTTACATGGAAAAACCCCTCAACGGGTAAAAAACTACAGAACAAAGTGATCCACTATGATCAATAGAAGATTACAGAGATTAACAGCCCACAAGCCAAGCAAAAATAGAGAAAACTCAAGCTCTCTCTCACAAAACATCTCCCCTCTTCCAAAGACACTTTGGAAACCTTGACACCTTAGGATTACACCTAATCCCGGATTCGTGCCATATATATAGCAACTAACCCGAAATTAGAAACGTCTTAGGCAAATCCGCGCAATAGCGTAAGAAATCACGTATTGCGCAAGACTCCGCGTAACATAGTTGACAGGTCAAACAGGACCAAAAAACAGTCTAGGGAGTAAAAATCCCACAGAAACCACGCTACCTCAACACTGGCCGACCGGTCTTGCCACCCACTGTCCAATCGGTCATGACCAGTCGGTGACAGTCCAGGGAGCACCGTTTGAAGGCTCTTCCAACAAACTCCATCAAGGCTTTATACGTCGAATCAAAACATCATCGGTTCGTCATCTAATCTTCATCATAGCTCCACCGCTTATCATGCCACCACCAACTCTAATTTTGCACTTTCATGCCCTTTTTCGCTCTTCTCATGTGACCTTTGGGCACTTGCCACATACGAGCAACCGTGGATCTCGCTGTCGATCCTGCAGCTTCACCATGAATTATACTCCCGATCAATTTGCTGATAACACGCACCCTTTCGCCTCAAGTGCACCAAGAGAGATCACATTCATCTTCATCTTGGGGACATGCTTCACATCTTTCAAGACTTGTTCGATCTAATCGAACATCCTGATGCGCACCGTACCAATACCCATCACCTTATGAGCGTAACCATTGTCCACAAACACCAATTCACCACCATACTTCCTGTATATCATGAATGAACTCCGGTCAGGCATGACATAAAGCCCATGAATTTAGGATCCACTTTCTACCGTGAGATCTCTTGCCAGATACAGTTAGAACTTCACAAAGATCGCCACCGTCCTTTACAGTATTAGCTCCCTCTCAAGAAGAATTTTCATACCTCTCTTGCTTCAACTTAAGATTCTGACAATCCCCTCTCATGTGGCCTTCCTGACCATAACTCCAGCACTTTACCTTAGCTTTCTCTTTGCTCTTGGCCTTAGATCTCGATTTTGAATATGCTCCACCATACTCGAAATTTCTTCCCCTCATAATCAGTGCCTCTGAGGAAGAACGATAACCAATGTCACTACTTTTCTTTCTCATCGCCTTCAACTGGTGGGCTGAGATAACGGTCTCAACATCTATAGTCTCCCTCCCTGTGCACACAGAATCTCTAAATGACTCATATGAATTTAGAAGAGAATTCAGCAGGATGCATGCTTGATATTCATCCTTCATCGGCTCATCTATCTCCACCAACTTGCAAACCAACCGATTAAAAATGCTTAAGTGGTCTTCCACATCCGTCCCCTCAACTATCCTCAATGTGAACAACTGCATCAACAGATACATGCAATTCTCTAGAGACTACTTGGCATAAACCTTCTCTAACTTCGCCATCGTATCAGCTGTAGTCTTCTCCTTCGTGACGTGATAGAGGACATCATCCATAAGGCATAATAGGATCGAGGTTCTAGCCTTTTTGTCAAAATTCGTCCACTCATCATCTTTCATAGCCTCAGGTCGCTTTCCAAGAGCTTCATCAAGCCTTTGCTGAACTAGAAGGGATTCAATCTTCACCTTCCATAACTCAAAGTTATTTTTGCTAGAGAACTCTATATCGAACCGAATCTTGTGCTTGATCCCATCTTCTCGTCTCAGATTTGAATTCTACTCCACCCCAACTTTAGCTCTGATACCACTTATTGGGAATAGGGGCGCCAACAGCGAAAGCGGAAGCGAAAGCTGAACAAACACCACAGCAAAATATGAGATCAAATGAGAAACACAATGCAATCACACCACACAAGCATTCAACCACAAAAGACAATCTAATCTTACGTGGAAAAACCCCTTAACAGGTAAAAAATCACGGCATAAAATGATCCACTATGATTAACAGAAGATTACAGAGATTGATAGCCCACAAACCAAGGAAAAACAGAGAAAACCCAAGCTCTCTCTCACAAAACACTCTCCCCTCTTCCAAATACACTTTGGAAACCTTGGTCACCTTAGGATTACACCTAATCCTGAATTCGTGCCATATATATATAGCAGCCAACCCAGAATTAGAAATGTCTTATGCAAATCCGTGTAATAGCGCAAGAAATCGCATACTGCGTAAGACTCCGCGTAACACAGCCGACCGGTCGGACCGAACCAAAAAACAATCCATGGAGTAAAAATCCCACAGAAACCAATCTGCCTCAACACTACCGGTTGGCCTCCCACTTTCCGACCGGTCATGACCGGTCGGTGACAGTCCAAGGAGCACCAATTGAAGGCTCTTCCAACAAGTGAGTCATATACAATTGCATGTGAGATCACCATAATCCATAGTAAGATCATCACGGTCCATCAACTAGTTGAAAATATCAATATTCGCTAAGAATTTAAACATATAGATAAATAAAGTGAAAGTAGGTTACCTTGTTTAATTTCTTTATTAGGCTTGATCAAGCCATATAATGCACATTTACTAACAAAATAAGATATACTTTTCAAATATTCCATAACAAAATTGACCAAGTGAGGGTGATAGTCAATTTTATCAGGGCATCTTCAATGAATGACCATTTTATTATATCATAAGCCTTTTTAATATCATTCTTCACACACATTTATATTTTTGCATTTCTTCTTTGAGAGCGTGATCAATAATTTATGGGTGATTAAAATATTATTATAGATGTGATATGATGAGATATATTGATTAAAATAGAGGGTTTATTAAGCATCATTTGAAGCCTATTTACCAAAATCTTGGAGATTATTTTGTAACCGATATTATAAAAAATTATAAGTTTGAATTTATAAGCTTCATCAAAGTTACTAGTTTTTAAAACAAGGGTCATGTTAGCATAGTTTTGCTTTCTAAGCATGTGTTCTAATATTAAAGATCAAATGATCAATTGTAGACCAGCAAGATATAGAAAGAAAATTATTAGGATTTGTGAAGCTTGATCATCAGAGGTATATTGTTCATCCAACCCTCACTTTCGCAGGTCAAACTCTATGCTGAGCTCGTTAGGGGTCACAAGGGGGCAACGCACCCTTGTTTGGGGGTTTGGGGCGTAGCCCCTGGCTTAGAGGGCAATTTTATAATCTCACATGGAATTTCATGTAAACCCTATTTCATTTGGGATAATATATATTATATCGCAATATATCAGAGAGAGAGAGAGAGAGAGAGAGAGAGAGAGATCATTGTATTAAGAGTTGCTTCTTCATTTTTTACCTTTAAGCATAGTGGATTGGCGTGAATCCATGGACGTATCGAAAGAGAACTACGTAAATCTTTGTGTTATAGTTTGCTTTTTTCTACTTTCTTTTTATTTCGATATTGTTGTGTGTGTGGTCGAGAAGGGATCTTTCTCCCAACAAAAATATGAAATCCTTTAAAACCTAATGTCTTACTTGGGCTGATTTGCTTTAGAGCTTTGAATATTTTTAGGTTTCATGAGGTTTGATTAGTTCTTAGTTGCTTTCTTAGATAATCAAGTAAGGAATATTTTAAGTACTTTGAAAAGTTATGATGAGATTGTCATGGGCATGGGATGAACATATTTATTAGAAACGGTTGTAGACACCCCACCTTCGACTACAAGGCTGATTGAGATGGTTAAATGGATGGAGGTCCATACCCCCAAACCCTAAGCCCAAACTTAGTCCAACTCAACCTTGCAAACCCCAATCCATAGCCCAACTCAAGCCTAAACCCAGTCAACTCCCCCTTTAACATTAGCCCGAAAAATCATCCATAGAAAAAATCAATCCAAAAATCCTTAAAAAGTCAACTTGGTGAGTCAACCCGTTGAGTCAAATCACGGAGTCAACTCATTAGGTCAATCCAACCCTTGCACCCAGTCAACTCACCTTATTAGTTCATCTTTCAAATCCAGTCAACTCACCTAGTTTCAAGCCAGAGCTTCGGAGCAACTCCAAACCTCGAACCTATAGCTTTTTTGCTTCAAGTTCGGAGTCCATACGCTCCGAGGCTGAAGCAGAGCGTCTGTACTGGGGACCTCCTAAGCTTATTTACGGGAACTTCCATCCCTCGCAGCTATAAATACCCCTGCCCCTTCTCATTCTCAGCATCCACTTCTTACCTCTCTAGCCCGAGAGTTCCGAGTCCATCTCCACCCCCTTTAGCCAATTCCTCTACCAATGAGAGCCCGAGTGCAAAGAGTCTAGCTTAGGTCCAGCCCAGCCTGACCTTGTCCAAGCCTCTCAAGCTACCTAAGTCCTGATCTTAGCCACTCGAAGTCAATCCTTACGATACCTCCGTCCATCCAGCTACTCTTATACCAATTTCATCTCATTCGCATCTAACATAAGTGCAACATTTAGTATTCTTCCAACCCCCACTTATCATTCCACTATAAGCACTTGATCAGGTCTTAGCGTATGCTTTGAAGCTCGCCGACTTGTTCAGAACTTACTCATCAGAAATTCTGACCTATCAAACACACATTATGCACATCGCATGAAGCACCTGTCAATTCGAGCGTATGCTTTGGGCTTGCTTATCTGATTGGAACCTGCCCATAAAAAACTCTTACTGTTCAGACCCATATACATGCATCATATCATTCATGAGAATGTACAAAGATTAATTCAGACTTTCAAGTATTAGTTTAATTCTGTAAAGTAAAGACCGTACTTCGGTACGGGCAGAGTGGGTGCGTAACACCTTCCCACCATGTAAGCGTGATCCCTTACCTTGAATTTCTGACCGCATATAAAAAAGAGTCATTTTAGAGGAATGAATCTTCGGATTCCCTTCTCTAACGTTTTACGGAGTCTAGTCGACTGTAGATTCGAAGTAACTGGTTAGTAGCCACTCTAGTCTTATACGAACTCATCTAAACATATTCAGTTTAACCCAACGATAATACGACAATCGAAAAAGCCTTCGAGAAAAAGACGAGCCAATGGTAAACGACGATTCTCACAACCCCTTTTTGAAAGGGAGGGTTGAGAGCACTGAAAGGCGAGGTCCACAATGGTTAACTAAAGTTAATGTTATTTTAGTTGTATTAATGGGTGTTAGTAATATTAAGATCACTACAACAAAAATAATTTTTAACAACATGCAATGCATGCCATAAATGACTTTTAACGGTGTTCACATGCACATTGTCTGGTGTAATGTTGTCAATAGTCAGTATATATAGACGGCGTGCATCACCTGCCATAAAAAGCTTATAAACGTCATTAAAAGTATTAATGACATCTATTGTATGTTTTGTATGTTTTTTACATGACGCTAATGACTTTTAACGGCACATATTGCGTGCCGTTAAATGTTATACACATCACTCATTGCACGTTGTATATGTTCGTTACATGCCACTAATGACTTTTCACGGCATTTATGTGCACATCGTTAAAAGTCATATACAACTCGCATTGCACGCTGTTAAATGAGCTTTTTTCACCAAAAGGTCGGTAGTTCGGTATCTTTTTCCCTTTCACCTGTTTCTTATTTTTTAAATACCATTAAAACAACACAAGCCATCACAAATGCATACATGAAAGGTACAAATGTACGGCAGTGAAGGTGGATATAATATGTTAATGGTAGCCAGTGGTAAGAGGGAGAACAGATTGTGCAATCCACATATCCAATGAAAGAAAGGTCAAGTCAGATTTTTACATCTCCAGAAAAAAAAAGAAGTGATTGTATAAGAGATGAGAGTACTACCTTTCTTAGAGTCCAGATTCCCAAGTGACTTCTAATAGAACTAACTCATGCATACTAAACTTATCCAGCAAGATCGTAGTATTAAAATGAAAGGAAACAAAAAAGGAAAAGAAAAGAAAAGAAAAACAGCTCTGATGTTGTATGCGGCTGAAAATCACACAATTTCTAAGCAAAAATTCATTCAAAAAAATAGGATAAATCAGTAGATTAGAAAAAAAAAAAAAAAGAAAAAAAGAAGAAGACAAAAGTAGACCAAATGACTATCCTATTAAGGTCAAGCAATCAACAAAATGTCCACAAGAAAAGAAATCACTCTATAATGAAAAAATTTGTAATCATTAAAATTCAATGCAAGAAAATCTTATTCTTATCCATGAAAGACTTTACTAATTCGAGTTACAAATGAAGGCTTCACTTCTCTAGACTTTAGGGATCCCATCTTATTCATTAGATCTTGAAAAGACGTGTGTAGGTTATGTTGTGTCTTTTCTGTTATAAATAGCCATGAGCTGCAACTAAAATATTATCATAGAGATAAAATTACTTCCATACAAATATAGAGTGCAACAAAACCATTTCACAAACTTTTTCAATTTTTAAGATTTAAGGTAACAGTTCCTAAAAGTATATAGGGAGGAAATGGGAAAAAAATGAATGCACTAATTAGATGCACAAAATGAATGTACTAATTAATTGTACAAAATGACTTGTCTAAAATTAAATGGGCCAACTCCAACCATGAGCATCAGCAGCAAGAACAATGTATAAAGAGGATGCTATTACAAAATGCTTCATGGGAACCCCATGAAGCAAGGTCCTCATTATAAATGTGGCAAATGTATAAGATTATCAGCATCATTACTCTAGTGGGTCACTGTGTCGATTTTCATAGCTGAAAGATGGCAATAATTGGACAATTATAACCTTCAAATGTATGTAACTCTTTTCTACAGAATGCACTTTTTTCACCTCTTTTCCCAATGATCAACCCCACCTGTAAAAAAGGCAACAATAACAATATTCGATGACCAAATTTGTCATTGTAAATGGGTAATATGAGTTATGACTCAAAACATGACCAATGTTCAGGAAAAAATAGAGGAAATATATGAGTATCTACATGGGAAGCCATTTGGAAATAAGAATTACTTAGTTTTCAGGAAGAGAGAGGTGAATCTAAAGGAAATACATGAGTATATTTCGTTACATAACTTGAAAGTAACAGGATTTTTAAACGGCAAAAAAAATTATCCATTACGCATAGATACATTTTGGATTTAATTTTTATTAGCAATATTATTATAATTTCGTACGATGATACTTTACTATCTACATTTTATTTAATTGGCAGGTTTTTCAGTGTGATTATTGATAGTTTCTCACCTTAGATAACTACACGATTGTAAAATGCATGCATTGTAATCATAATTGTAAAATGCATGCCATGATGCTTCACTACTTTATTTGTTATAGGTGAATTCCCAATGCAAATGCTTCAGGTACAAGGATTGGGTATGAATTTCAGCAACTAGTTTGTGTAGAAAGCTTAACTAATAACAAAAAAAAGGTTCATTTTAGTCCAGTTACCTTTAAGTGGATATTAGTCATCCAAAGCTCTAGGTATAGGCCTCTGCTAGTTGCTTACCGAAGGATCCAGGTAAAAAATAATATTAATTATCCTATTTATTCTTGCGAAGTAATATCAGAGCAATGATGGTGAATTTATGATGTATTCTACTGGTTCTCACATTCCGAAATAAAGACATTTATAATTATAGAAAGTTCAAAGGCCTTAAAGGAAATCTTCTGTTACGTATGTTGTAACTAAAGAAACTTGATGAAAAACCAGTAGTTTAAGGAAACCCAATCTCAGATGAATACTCAAGCAAAATAACGTGACCTTCTTAAGGGCTTGAATTAGTGACTTTCCAAGGTAATGGAGCAAAAATGGGGATCTCATTTTCTTGGTGATATGATAAGCACACATGAACACTCAAGCAAAATAATTATCATGAAAGTGCCTAATTCATTTTACTTGAAGTGTGTTTCATCTTCGATTATAAGATTATTATTAGGAGTAAGAGTAAGATGATAAATTGAAAGAAGAATAGTAAGATGACAAAGAGTAAGACTTAAATCTATCAATAGTATGACAAATATTTTCACATCATAAAAAATCAAAATTCATTTTCAGAGCGTTTAAAATGTCAAATGATCCAAAGCATACACAATAGTTAGATTAACTTGGAAGTAACTTACTTCACAATATCAATAGTAACAAATACAGATTTTCCTTCCTCTCCTGAAAAAAATACATAGAAAAGTCGAGCAATTATAAATTTGTAATGTCCATACACAACAACACTATAGAAAAATTATTCATCTTGGCAATGAAAGAAGAAATTGTTACCCTCAAAGTTGACAGACATATATTCAAATGCCAAGCGATGCCCTATATCCGCTTTGGTCAAAATATACTCAACAGTTCCAAATGACACCAACACAAAATCATTGCCACAGAACCATAAATGTCAAATCAAATGATGAACTAGAACAGTAAAAAATGGAAATGAACTAAAATTGAATATAACCATTCTTTGAGAAGTTACAGAACTAGTCTAAATTGGTAAATTTTGGAAAGAAATATTTGCAGAAGCATACAACGCAGGGCAGATTCATAAAGAAGGCATTTCATCACTTTGAAAAGTGTTTTCTTCAGAAGCACAACTCATTTTTTCAAATCACCGCAGTGATGATAACGACGCCCACCATTGAAACATTCTAAGGGCCCACGATGACTTATATTTTCCATCCAACCTGTTCATTAGGTCATAAAAATCTAAATGAATGGATAAAATAAATTTCAGCTTGATCCAAAACCTTTGCGGCCCCCAAAAGTTTTTCAATGGGAAATGTTCAATCCCCACTGTTTGGTTCACTTAAGCATTGGATTAGCCCAATATTTGGGCCATCATATTAAAATGATCTATTAAAATGGATGAACAGAGTGGATAAAACAGATACATCATTTTTGGCCCCACAAAGCCCAGACATATTACGTTAGAAGGGTAAGATGCAACTTCCCGGCAATCGACGTTGTTCTCTTGCATCGTAAATACGCTACACGTGCCATATGACACATGTGGTACATGCACACGTGAATTTTATTCTATACATGTGGGATACAAAGCTCCATTTATAAATACCGCGCAACATATCTCAATTCTTCATCTAAATCTCTCTCTCTCTCTCTCTCTCTCTCTCTCTCTCTCGATCTATTGCCCTTGATCATTCATCTTCATTACTCTCTCTCTCTCTCTCTCATTCATCTTCATCAAGGACTCAAGGAGAAGTGATGATGCAGAAGCCAAAAGTCCCTCGATCCTGGCTATCACTTTGTCCCGAGCAACACCAAATTGTTGCTGCACTATCTCAAGAATAAGAATCTGAGTCGCCCACTCCCTATCGATATAATTCCAGATTGTAGTATCTACGAGTTAAATTCTAACAATATTATACGTAAGTGAAAGAGATCATTCAACCTTTATCTTGTTTACCTTTATTTGGAGATGACCTTCTTTAAATTTTGGTTGATCCAACAAACTTAAGAGGTGGTGGGCTTTCATATTTCTTCAACTCTTACCTTTCTTGAAAAAAGAAAAAAGAGTTGACATGTTTTTATTTTTTAGGTAATTTTGGTGTTGGAATGGAGAAAGAAATGTACTTTTTCACACAGAGGGAACGTAAACATGAGTGCTAAATCCAATAAACAATTATACGACAATCCACAACCATAATCGCATACGCATCACATCAATGCCCAAGTCCATAGCAAATCATCACATCACTGAAAATCACCGGGGTCATTCCCATGCATCCAATGCTATGAATAAGACCTTGCATACCCGTCACGTCAGAGAGGTCGTGAGACACCCACTTGGCACGACAGCAGTAAATCACATTCACACTTCTCCTCGCTGATGGGTCAAATTGATCCCTGTACATGCCTCAACTCTTAATCAAGTTGGACCCACCTCTTCTCACTCAACCTTGTCAATGGGAGTCAAACGCACTATGACTCATGTTATCTACTCGGCTCGACAGTGAAGCATCACTAGGTACCATTGGGGTTTAGAAACTCTTAACCCATAAAGCCATTTCTTCTTCAACTATTTCACATTTTCAGTGTTCCGCAACCCTGTATGTATATGGGGCATCCAAATTATAAGCCATAATCACATTTGTAATATCCATCCCATACAACCATGAATATAATTGTGCTGCCCAAATCTACATCTCCATATCTCACCAATATGTTCATGTGAATGCTAAGGGTATGCATGGCAACAAGAATGCATGTACAATGTATCACACACATCAAATGTACCATGCTTATGATGCATGTTCATGAGTGGATTCTTAACCAAGTAGCCCCTTGGCTAAAATCATGTTCGTGTTTAATCATTAGTCATGTAGACCAACATATGCCATTATCGACTATCAAGTGATCATGGCCCAATGGCTAATTTCATGTACATAAGTGATTCATCTCGTATGCATGCATGTGATTACGTCACGATCAATACAACAAACATAGTATGCCACACTTCATGATGCATTTATGAGAATGATCGCATCAATATGTCTTAATTAAATGAATAGCATACTAGAAAGTATAACAACGTTAATCAAGGCATCATATTACATACCTCCACTAATCTATAATCATCAACACCATTACCATCATCCATCAATATCAGTTATTATCATAATCACATGTACCATTAGTATTCACAATCACACCTTATCATCGCCAGACGAGTATTCCTATAGTGACTTTGGTCTGATTTTAGGCCCAATATAAATGGCTCAATTTAATGGACTCTACACTGTAGACACCCCACCTTCGGCTACACTGTTGGTAGAGATAGCTGGATGAATGGAGGACCATACCCCCAAATCCCATGTCCAAACTCAGCCAAACTCACTCTTATAAGCCCCAATTCATAGCCTAACTCAAGCCTGAACCCAGTCAACTCGCCCCTAAATATCAGCCTGAAAAACCCCCCATAAGAAAAACCAGTTAAAAAATCCTAAAAAAGTCAAACTCACTGAGTTAACCCGCTGAGTCAAATCACCGAGTCAACCCGTCGAGTCAAACCACCGAGTCAAATCGCCGAGTCAACCCACTGAGTCAAATCACCGAGTCAACCCGCTGAGTCGACCCACAGAGTCAACTCACTGAGTCCAAAGCAGCAGCCCAAAGACATAACCGTACCACGCGCTGGAACCTAAGGAGTGTCCGTACGGGCGGCCCAAAATTATTTACGGATTCTGCCACCCAAAATTATTTATGGGTTCTCCCACTGCCCGCTGCTATATAAATACCCCTATCCCCTTCTCATTTCAAGAATCCAACCCAAGCCGATCCCTCCGAAGCCAGCCCGAGTGCAATCCGTCTCTCCACCCTTTAGCCCATTCCTCCACCAAGGAGAGCCCGAGTGAGAAGAGTTTAGCCCTGGTCCAGCCCAGCCTGACCACTGGTCCAAGTCTCTCAAGCCATCCAAGTCTTGATCCAGCCACTCGAAGCCAACCCTTGCGACACCTCCGTCCATCTAGCTGTTCTTTACTAGCATCATCTCATTCGCATCTAGCATAAGTGCAACATTTACTTTCTTCCAACCCCCCTACTTCATTACAAGCACTTTGATTATTCAAACACACAGCATGCATCCCGCATAAAGCACCTGTCAGTTCGAGCGTATGCTCTTGTCTTGTCTGTTAATGGAAACCTACCCATCAGAAACTCTTACTGTTTAGACCTGCATTCATACATTAGTCACTACGAGCACTTTGATTATTCAAACACACAGCATGCATCTCGCATAAAGCACCTGTCAGTTCGAGCGTATGCTCTGGGCTTGCCTGTTAATGAAAACCTGCCCATCAGAAACTCTTACTGTTCAGACCTGCATTCATGCATCATGTCATCTATGAGAATATACGAGGATTAAAACAGACTTTCAAGTGTTAGTTCGATTCTGTGAAGTAGAGACCATACTTCGGTACGGGCAGTGTGTGGGGTGCTTAACCTCTTCCCACCCTATAACCGTGATCTCTTACCTCGAATCTCTGGCCGCAGATCAAAAGGAGTCATTTTAGAAAAGGAAATCTTCAGATTCCCTTCTCTAACATTTCTACGGGGTCTAGCCGACTGTAGATTCGAAGTAACTGGCTAGTGGCGACTCTGGTCTTATATAAACTCATCTAAACACATCCAGCTTAACACGATAACCAAACAAAGCCCTCGAGAACGAGGCAAGCCAGTGGCACAAACGGCGATTCGCGCGCACGCACCGCTTCTTCTTTTTCCGAAAGGAAAGGGAGCACATTCGTGGGAGCGCAGAACGGCGAGGGTCCACACACACATATCACTCGAAAATGGTTATGGATTTTTATAAGTACCATAATTGGCTCATTCATGAGCTTATAACCATATTTGTACATCAAGCGAGCCTCACATGATGGGCGGTTGTAGTGATATACAATACATATGACGAGTGAGGCACAGGACGAACTGCATGGATACATACTCTTCGTGTATCAAGTGAACCGCTAATAGGTTGGATTGCAAATAATCTTCATGGTGGGTCCACAAAAGTTTGGACGATACGGGTAACACTCATACGTCACAGCAGGCTAAAAAATAGACAGTTCAAATATGCAATGTATGCATCAAGGTAGGCTGCAGTTAGACGATATAGATATACAACATATACATCAAGGTAGTGACCAAAATGGGCCCCACATTATGATCAATGGAATGGCAAATAAATATTGTAGTAGGCCTTAAGAAGGTTTCAACAGTGGCTGGAAAATAGACATTATAATGGGTCTTACGAGATTTTTAATAGTGGATGTTCAATTCACGCGATTCCCTGTAGCGTGGTCCACTTGAGATTCGGATCTGCCTTATTTTTTTAGAGGGCCCCTAGCCCAATGAGTGGGTCTTACACGTGCCTAATTGGGGCATGCCAGTAGATCAGGCGACAAATAAACTTTTTAGTGGCCCTTAGGAAGGTTTTGACGATAAGCATTCAATTTTCATTGTTTCTTGCATTTAGCACACCTGCGATTTGGATCCTCTTGCTGTTTTTGGTGTGGCCCACCTAAAATGAGCTCGTAGGATGGAATGAATGGTGTAGATCTAACATATACATCTTATTGTGGTCCATGATGGGTCCCACAGCCCTCTACAGTAAGGGAGGCTGGGCTGAGGCATCCTTCTGAGGGTCTAGAGAGGATCCTATATCCTTTGTTGTTTTTTTATTTGTTGTATTTTTTCTATTTAGATTATATATATATATATATAATCTAAATAGAAAAAATACAACAAATAAAAAAACAGCAACCTTTGTTTCTACTATGTGGGGAGGGTATTACAATGGCCCCCAGGAAGGTTTTAATGGTTAGTGTTCGATCACCCTATTTCTACCATGTGGCCCACCCAGCCCTTGAATCGGCCCTAGTTTTGGACTAATCCCCTAAAATGATCTGAAAAAACAGATGTACAACCTGAATAAAAATACTACATGGTGAGCCCACATAGAGTTCTCAATGGTAAGTGTTTTCTATATTAGTGGCCCATCTAAGATCTGAATCTGTCTCTTTTTTTTTTTTTGCTCATGGCCTAAAATGATCGGAAAAAAAATAGATGGAGGGCATGGATTAATACATGCATCATGGTGGGCCGTCACAATGGACCACACCTTTTCCATTAAAAGTAGTACCAACTGTTGTAATATGTTATTTTTTTAATCATATTATACACACATGTGTGTGTGTGTTGAACCCCAAAGTGGACCCTACATGGTGGACGATGTGGTGCATAACCATCAAGATGGGCTCCACGTTTTGGTTCAAGCTGATTTTTGTACTTTCCCTCCATCCAAGTATATGTGGCCATATGAATGGTTAGATCACTCTCAAACATCACGATGGGGCCCACCGTCAATGGGTCCTATATCATTATCACATAATGTTCATCATCAATCATTCAATCATCATAAAAGAAAATAAAAGAGAAAGTGGAGGATGATGTACTCAATTTGATTTACGAGATGGATGGCTTGCCCCCCCCCCCCCCCCCCCCCCCCCCCCCTTTCCACAGCAATGGATGGACTTAGAAAGGATTGGACACTTATATGCCAAAATTATGTTAGGGGTGGCTATATATAGAAATGGGGTGTGATTAGGGGGAGGTTTTTAGATTAGGGTCTAGGCAGAAGCACCCCCTTAATTGCAGGCTGATTTGTCTCACCAAATTTTAGCTTAAGAGTGTTAACGATACTCTAATTATGCATAAGATGCTTTTCTTAAAAAGTAGGGGGACAAAATACTTAGGCTCCTTTAAATCTAGAAAAAAGATTAGTTAACTTTGGTGCATGTAATTTATTAGCCTTAATCTTATATCTCTTTTTTAAGTTAATTAATCACACTTTATAGGGTCTTAATTATTCTTAAATTAAGCCTAATTATTTCTATAAAAGGTGTGTTGGCAACTTTACCTTAATTTAAATAATTTTGTTGACTTTTAATTCTTACCACTTTATTAAGCTAACCAATGATGCTTTTATACCATTTAATCCATGAATTAAGGTTATTAAGTAATAATCACTTTCTAAAAGAGACTAGGTGACTAGCTCTTCTTATCTCAAAGAAAATCATTGAATTTTATGAAAAAGTTAACGTCACCTTTATTAAAGGCTAATAATGATAGATTAATTTAGCTTAGGTTCATATTAAGGTAGCATTAGGACTTAATAAAAATGACTTCATTAAGTTATGAATGTTTTAAAAAAATGATAGAATTTTGGCACTATAGGAATTTTAAGGCTCCTTAACGCTCATAAATGTTAATTGTTCTTTTCGTGATAACTAGAGTTCAAGTGTACACATTGACGTGTGAGGGGTATCGTTGGATTTATAGCAATGGCGTGTCGCGTTAGTATATGTTTTATGTTCTTTTAATTCTGTTCTCTCGGGTGAGTACTTGCGCGCTCAATACAGATCCTGCCGGAAATGTCAGATGATCCGTGGAAGGTAACGGAGGTTTACGGATCAGGTAGGTTCAGGTTGTAGGTATTATACCGGATATCACACACATGCGCCTGGAATGGCATGGGAAGATATGGGGCCTTAAATTCTACCTAAGACATTCTCGTACAGAACTTGTAGAAGGGTAATTTTAGAGAGGAGAGTAATTCACCCTTAATCTCAAGGATATCCTTGCAATCATTAAAGCTTTGCACTTAAAATACGTTTTCAAGCAGATAAGCTTATCGATGTAGGATATTCAGATGCAATTTTGTTGGGGGACGTTCATGACAAATCCACTTCGTCCATATATTTTAAAAGACAATGATAGGACAGGAGCGTAAAAATCAGGTCGGATCCAAAACTCAGGTACGTCTGGCGGTGACGAAAGTTTTGTACCAGGATGATATTTATGTCTACAGTTTATCTGAATGGTAATAATCCTATGAACGGTTTGGATGGCATATAAACATAGCGGTCAACTCCAGGAAGGTTTCAACGGTGGAACGTTTCCGTTCTCACTGTTTTGTGTGGTATAGCCCACCTGAGTTTTGGATCCGCCTCATTTTTAGGCTCCTGTCCTACAGTGGTCTTTTAAAACAGATGGACGAAGTGGATTTCTCACTAACATCTCTGAGCCCCCACACAGCCCCAGGCACAGAGATATCTCTGTGCCCGGGGTCACAGGCAATCCGCTCCCTGTACTAACTGATCGACATAAATGCAAGTCTTCTGTTTAAGTACGACAACAGGCAGAACCCATCTGATCCAAACCATTGATCTGTTGTATCCATAGGTGGACCAAGTAATCCTTTAAGATCTCCACCAGTAGAAAATATGAACCTCTGGATTCGTTGCCTATAGGTAGAGAGTGAAGAATGTAAATACAACGACGGTCCTCATTCAACCAAAAGAGATCCTAGAGATTTTTGGGGCACTCTCAATCA
Source organism: Liriodendron chinense (assembly GCA_003013855.2). Taxonomy (NCBI): domain Eukaryota; kingdom Viridiplantae; phylum Streptophyta; class Magnoliopsida; order Magnoliales; family Magnoliaceae; genus Liriodendron; species Liriodendron chinense. The sequence goes on from PVNU02002925.1 coordinate 737,789, forward strand.
AGGGGAAACTCAAGAAACCAATGGTCTGGATTACCTATGTAATCACATCAATGGGACCTATGGATCTGTAAGAGATGAGGAAGTATACAATCTTGTTAGGCCCATGCCCAACAAGCCCAACCCCAAAAACATTGTTTAGGCTCAGTCAAACCCGAAAACTGATGAGTAAATTCTTATTTCCCACTTGGGAATGCTCCTAGCCATCCATCAAGTGGGGCACACATGTATAAAGAAATAGATATTTAAATGAGAAATGATCAAGTGGGCTAAGCATATGGAAACCTTTAATTCACATCATGTATCTAACCGTCTATTAAATCTATTCAAGTCTTCTTCTGCTACATTGGAAAAAAATCATAATAATCGGATGATTTAAAACCGAGCATTTAGTGGCATGAATAAATGGACGAACAAGATCATTCATAGAAGATCAATCCAGTCACGAATGTTTAGAACCATCCAATTATTGCGATGTCACATAATAGTGAAAGAACAGTGGACTGGACATGATGGACGGTCCAGATAGATGATGCTAGCTCTAGGGCTGTAGATGGGTCAGCGGACCGATGGGGTACCCAGACCTAACCCATTTAGACCTGACCCATTGTTAAATGGTACGGGTCTAGGTCCAAGAACAGACCTAGTTGCGAAATGGGTCTGGATCTGGTTTCCTTTATATTGGGCCCGACCCGACCCGACCCGACCCGACCCGACCCAAACCCATTTAGTAAGTGGGCGGGTTTGGTCTATGTCGCAAGGGACTCATCTAGACCCAATTTTAAACCTTGTAAAAATGCTTGCATAGTAAATCCAGACCCAAATTCATTAGACCCAACCCATTTATAAATGGGTATTGGTGGATCTCCTTCTACCGGACCCTAACCTATTCATAAATGGGTCTAATGGGTTAAATCAGACTTGACCCAAACCCGCCCATTTAGTAAAAGAGTCTGGGTTTAAAATTTAGACCCAAATCCATTTATTAAATGGGCAGGTCTAGTTTTGGCTAAAGCCTCTCCAAACCCAACCATTTACAGCCGCAGCTGGTTCCAACAATCTTGGCAATGAATGTGCCAGGCTGGCCCGCTGGGCATTTTCATGAATATCATCATGGGCCGGGCTCAGGCCTTCTTGTTTTTGCCCAACATGGGCTCAGTTGGGGCCTAGGTTTGACCTTGTGGGCGGGCTTGGACAGCCCTCTCCACCAACGTACCATCCTTGGCATCCACATGATCATTGCATGAAATGATTGCACCCATCAAATGAAGAAGATCCTAATATCAGGTGAACCATACTATAGGAAACAATGGTGATTTTATGTCCTGATATTAAAAACTTGGTGGGCCCCACCGTAGTCTTTATTTGCCATCCAACGTATAGATAAGGTCAGATAAACCTGGATGAAGGGAGAAAACAAATATCAGCTTATTCAAAACCTACGTGGTCTATTAATAGCCAATCACCACTATTTCCTATGGTATGGTTCACCTTAGAATTGGATATGCTTCATTTTTGGGTTGTTGCCGTAAAATGATATGGCAAAATGGATGAACGGCATGGATATAGAATACATACATCAAGGTGGGCCCTAAAGTAAAGGCTGCACCATCTTGTGTGAGGTGGATCACACGTGGGAATTGATATACTACTGTACGGCATGTCATATTACAGTGTGGTATGTGTTCACCAATAATACGACAGCCCTTGTCGACAATGGAAAAGAGAGAATAAAAATCTCGAGCTGATACCATTCCCGCTCAAGAATCTTCTGCAACGGTTGCTTTAGACAACATGTACAACACTATGAAGCATCCATTGGAGCCCACCATGTTAAACATGTAGCATCCATTCTATCCATGATCATAAGGAAATGAAGTGAAGCTATGAAGATCAGTCTGATCAAGAACTCAAGTGGGCCAATACTGCATGAACTTAAAAGAGGTTTTAAATGATGGATATTGATCATGTTTGGAAATACCATGGTTTTTCACTGTTCAATTTTTCATGTTTGGAAGCAAATTTTTCCTTTGATAAAACATTATATTGTATTCACTGAAATTAGTGTTTGGTGCACTATGGAATTGTAATCAATGGATCAGATTTCACAACTAATGATGGTCACCTATATACACATGCAACTTAGATTAATCCAATCCTACATGCCTATATATTGTTTTCAAACATTAGATGGAATTTACATCCCACCAAATATAATTCAATACCAACAAATGTTATGTTCCAAACAAGCCCTAAGCTAGATGTGTAGAACAATAACGACTTGTGTCTCGCCTGCTAGTCCAACCGGAAGATGCCTAGACGTTTCAATAGTAGGTCTCAGGCTCAAAATGCTAAGGAGATACACTAACCCCATCAGTGGGTGGGTGCATTGTGTGACTAACCATGTGGGTGCACCGTGAAGCTAACTGGGTGTGCGCCTTGCACGACTAAAAAAAAAAACAAGGATGGATTGCCCACAATAGGTTTTTCGTGCTGGGGGTGTATATTTTATCAAGCTGGTTCATTGAGTGTTAAGGAGGAAGTGGCATTAGATGTAAAAGTCAAGTGGGCGACATTTTCCCAACTTAGAAGTTTTAGGCACAGCTTTATATTGCTTTCATTGATATGACATACATAAGCTTTTTTATCAGGCTGAACATAAGGACCTTTTCATAAGCTTTTTTCATCGACTAGCATAACTTTATCATACATGGCAGACAATTTCCTTTGGACAAGGGAAATGATAAGGTACTGGATTTTTTCATAGAGTAAAACCGTCCATTAGATGTTCAGTATCCAGCAAGTTCGGCCTTTCAAGTCAGTGCAATTTTCAGGTTATGACCCATCTATGTTATGGTCCCTGTTTTGGGCGGTTTTGATTGAGGAACATGAATACCACGTCTACATCTGCTGACTGCATGTGTATGGATCATCACACTGTCAGAGTATAAATGTTTTACACTCCCCAAAAAAAAAAATCAACGGTGGTTGCTCCGAAGAAAATCATTGGTAGTTTTCGTTGAAATCATAAAATTTTCCGAAGAAAATGCTTGAAAGTTTGATGCACTGGCAGATTCTTACTACCCATAGACATCCACATAAATACCGTATATGTAGCACATATGTATCTTAATCTAAGCCAATACAAAATAGTGGGCCCCACATCAGATTGGTCCTAACTGAGAAATTAATCTGAAGAGATAATCCTACCAATTCCTGTAATGGCCATAAAATAGATGGTTAAAATAAAAAAAAAAAAAAGTCAGAGAGGTCTAAATTCAAAAAAAAGAAAAATATATGTTCATTGCTCAGAGGTATTGATTCTCCAGATGACGTGCTTTGGGGGTTATGTCCCATCTAGAGTGAGGCCCGATGCGGACGGTCTGATTTTAGGTAAATGCGTGTGCCTTGTGCACCGTGACCGTTCGTTGCGTGCGGACAGTAAGAGCGGTTGTGGTTTGTTGGAAGGAGAACTAACCACTGCAACCTGTGGCACCGTACCATCTTTCCGGTCATCAATCTGTGGTACCGTACTATCTTCCGGTCATTGTGTCCGCACGCTCTTATTGTGCGGAGTAAACTCTCTTGGGCCCACCTAGAATGTATGTGCTTTATCTTTTTGGTCCATATGTTTTTATGGCTCATTTTAGGAGTTGAGCCCAAAATTTAAGCATATCCAAATCTCAAGTGGACCATGCCACATGAAACCGTGGGTGTTATAGTCAAAATAGTGGTGATCGTATATTCTCACGATGTCCTGATACTACGAGCAGCTTTATTCGACTCTCGAGATCATCTGCTCGCATCTCGCATATTAGATAAATACGGAACACGGTTACCAAGTCTTCAAGCCCTTATGGTCAATAGTCGAATATTACAAGGTGGGAAATATCCTTCTCGACCTGCGAGCAGTCCTGCTCGCAAGTCGTTAAAAGGCGTCACATCTCAATATGCGAGCACCTGGTCTCGCGAGCATCTTCCGACGTGCGAGTAGCTTTTACTGATGATCAGCGATGACATCCCTTAGCCTCTAGTACCAACAGCCCGTATAGACCGATTTTGGGCTTATCTTCGTCTATGACTTCGCGTCTCAAGGGATCGTTATCAAGGAACGTAATTGATTTGGTGAGTAATTGGATTAGATTATTCCTTTATCTGAGGATAAGTAGGATAAACACCTTATCCCATGAAATCAGTAAATGATCTCGGTACCTTACGTATCAGAGTGGGACATTCGGATCTATATAAATAGATGGTTTTTTATCAATAAGAAGGTACACAATATTCAATCTCTAGCCCCCACCGTTTATTTTGTTCTCTTTTCAACTTCACCCTATCTAACTTAAGCATCGGAGGGCCAATGGCTGGACGCCGGCCACCCTTAGTTACTTTCTGTCTCCTTTCAGGTCCAAGGAGGAAATCACTTGGAGAGAAGGTGAACATCCGGAGGACCCTATTACAAAATTCAACGTAAACAGTTTGGCGCCATCTGTGGGAACGATTTGATCATCATAGTCAATCGTTCTTACTACTGATCAAAATCCTTCCACTATACCTCATAAAAAGACTGTTCATCCTTCCACATCAAGGCAGACATTACCTCCGCCTGACGTTACGGAATCAATGCCTGTTCCTCAAACCACTTCAATAAACATCCCTCAAGGAGCTCCAAACGTGCCATCAGCGAACCCGTTATTTGAGGTTTCCGGAAGTTAAGAAGACATCATGCGTTTCGTCGGAAATACCCTTCTAACCCTCAACGCATGAGTTCAAGCCCTGTCTAATCGGCTTGATCAGCATTTCCTGGAGCCACAGAGACAACCTTCCGAAGGGTTGCCACCGCAACTCATACCAGTGGCTTCCAAACATTCTGTGGACGAGCCACAGGTCCAACCAAATCATCCTCCATCAAATCAAACGCCGCTTGGCAACCAACCCCCTGTGCTACCTCCACATTCCATACATTCTAGTGCTTCTCGTGAACATCAATCTCAGGGGTCCATAGTCGAAACGTCAGGTTATACTTTACCATGGGAAGGAGACCTCAAGAGAATCCATGATCGTTTTGATGTCATGAAGCAGCGATATCAAGCAAATCGACCATCAGTTGTGGTGGCATCGATACATCGATCCGAGTCTCCTTTCACCAACGAGGTCATGGGAGCACCTTTACCTAAAAAATATCGTACACCTGTCATCACTCCATATACAGGTATAGGCGATCCTCTTGAACACTTGGAAACTTATAGGTCTCTTATGGAGCTGGAGGAACATGGGTCGGAAATCATGTGTAGAGCTTTTTCCCTAACCTTAAAGGAAGCAGCTCATACGTGGTTCCGGGGGCTGAAGCCTCGATCTATCAGCTCTTTTTCACAATTATCGGAGCTTTTCCTTTCTCAATTCATGGGAAGCATCCGCACCAAGAAGCCAGCGTCCCACCTAATGGATTTGAAACAGCAGCATGGGGAGACGATAAAGGAGTTCACAGTACGGTTCACTGCCGAAGCCGTCCAAACTGAAGGATATACCAAAGAAAAAGGCCTCACCGCCCTCATAGCCGGAATTACGAGCGAAAAATTCATATTTGCCTTAGATAAAAACCCTCCAAAAACCATGGCAGAATTTCAAGCTAAAGCTCAGAAGTACATCAATGCAGAAGAAGTTGCTCTGGCACGTCATGGTATATAGGGTAAGAAGCGCAAGCCGGAGGAAATCTCGCCCCCAGATAAAAAATATCGACGTGATCGACGGGACCGCTCTCCCAAGAAGCCTTATTCTGATAAATATCATAACTACACTCCTCTCAACCGATCCCATGAAAAGGTGTAATGGAGATTAAACATAAACCATATGTAAAATGGCCGGCCAAGATCAAATCTGATCCTGAAAAGAGAGATAAGGGCAAGTTTTGTTACTTCCACAAAGATCATGGGCATAGAACCCAAGATTGCATATCTCTGCGAGATCATATCGAAGCTCTCATTCGAAAGGGCCATCTCCAAGATTATGTTGCTCGTCAAGGTCAATCACCAGAAAGGGCAAAAGTCTCACCTCACCAGAAGAAGTCGCCTCACCATCATACTTCACAAGAAGACCTTGAACCTACTGGCGAAATTCGCACCATCGTCGGGGGACCAGCTTGCGGTGGCGATTCTCAAGCTTCAAGAAAAGCATACACTCGTAAGGCGTCCAAGAAGCCCCAGCATATCTACTGGCTGGAACAGACGCCCAACGCGTCAAAAACCAGTCATCCTCCAATTTCCTTCTCCCTCGAAGATGCAGAGGGAATTCACTTCCCTCACGAAGACTCCATCGTAGTCGCACTAAAGGTATCAAACAATTTGACTCATTGTATTATGGTGGATACAAGTAGCTCTGCTGATATTCTATACCTGGAGGCTTTCAACAAAATGGCACTCGCCAGAAGCCTACTCAAGCCAGTCTCAACTCCCCTCATCGGCTTCAAGGGTGAAGTGGTGACACCTGAAGGAAGCATTGACCTTCCAGTCACCTTTGGGGAAAGTCCAGCGAAGACGACTATCTTCATAAATTTCCTCGTGGTGGACCGAAGATCAGCATACAACGTCATTTTGGGGCAGCCATTTCTTAATAAGGTTGGGGCAGCTTTACATCCTTTGTATTTGTGCATCAAATTTCCTACCCCGAATGGTGTTGGGGTTGCACGAGGAAACCAAAAAGAGGCCCGGTCTTGTTATGAGATAGCCCTACAAGATCGAAAGAAAGCACAAGCGACACCGGTTATGATGGTAGCACAAGGTTCATCCAACTCCCCAACGGATACCTCGTTGGACCCGAGAGAGGATGCTCTCCAATCAGGAACTCCCGGGGAAGAGACAGTAGCGATTCCTTTAAATGAAGATGACCCATCCAAAGTTGTTTGTGTGGGATCCTCTTTGAGGAACGTCTTTCGAGCAGATTTGATTTGCCTCCTCACTGAATATCAAGATGTGTTTGCCTGGTCTCACCAAGACATGCCTGGCATTGATCCTAGTGTCATCGCACACCGTCTGAACATCGACCCGAAATATAAACCCGTCCACCAGCGTCGACTTGCCTTCACTGCAGAAAGGCAAATGGCGATTAAAGCCGAAGTCGAGAAGCTGCTTACGATCAATTTCTTAAAAGAAGTTGACTACCCAGAATGGGTCGCGAATGTAGTTCTCGTTCGCAAATCTAATGGCAAATGGAGAATGTGTGTCGATTATTCGGATTTGAACAAAACGTGCCCCAAAGATAACTTCCCGACCCCGCGAATCGACCAGTTGGTTGATTCGACAGCTGTGCATGCTATGCTCAGTTTTATGGACGCTTATTCTGGTTATAACCAGATTATGATGCATCCGCCCGATAGCCAACATACTGCCTTCATCACTGATCGAGGTCTATATTGCTACCAGGTAATGCCATTTGGTCTTAAAAATGCAGGGGCCACCTATCAGCGTCTCGTCAATAAGATATTCGCCGTGCAAATTGGCAAGAATATGGAAGTCTATGTTGATGACATGCTCGTGAAAAGTGTCATAGAAGGCGATCACCTTTCCGATCTTCGAGAAGCCTTTGACCTGATGAGGAAATATCAGATGAAGCTAAACCCAGAAAAATGTGCGTTCGGAGTATCTGCTGAAAAATTTCTTGGATTTATGGTCGGCCAATGAGGAATTGAGGCAAATCCTGAAAAAATAAAAGCGTTGATAGAGATGAAATCCCCGACCACTCTTAAGGACGTCCAACGTCTGGCTGGTCACATTGCGTCGTTGAATAGGTTCATCTCGCGAGCATCTGACAAGTGCTTACCTTTCTTTAAGCTCCTTTGAGCCACAGCTAAATCTGATTGGAAGTGGACACCACAATGTGAAGAAGCTTTTCAATAATTAAAGCAATATATGAGTGCGCCCCCCGTTTTATCTAAACCTGTGGCACACGAGCAACTCATCCTTTATTTGTCTGTATCTTCCACGGCCATTAGCGCCGCTTTAATACGAGAAGATTCTGGGGTTCAAAGGCTCGTTTACTACATCAGTCGAGCAATGGTGGATGCAGAAACGCGTTATTCTGATATGGAGAAGTTGGCCCTATCTCTAGTCACAGCTACCCGAAAACTACGACCATACTTCCAGGCCCATGCCATACTAGTACCAACAAATCATCCGTTACGACAGGTCCTTCAAAAGCCCGAGGCTTCAGGAAGATTAACCAAATGGGCGATCGAGATCAGTGAGCACGATATTTCATTCTACCCCAGAACCGCGATCAGGGGCCAAGCCGTGGCTGACTTCATCGCCGAGTTCACATACTCCTCTCTCTATGGTAATGTCGCGATTAGCGACCAGCTATCCTGGTCACTTTTCGTGGACGGGTCCTCACGGGCCACCGGAAGTGGAGCGGGCCTAATTTTAGTTGCTCCAGACGGGTCGCATTTCCAATACGCCTTACGTTTCGATTCTCGCATCTCGAATAATGAAGCAGAATATGAGGCTCTGATCGTTGGCCTCGAACTAGCAAACGTCCTCTCAATTCAGAATCTGCTCATTCACAGCGACTCTCAGCTCATTGTCAATCAGGTTCTCGGTGAATTCGAGGCAAAAGAAGAAAGGATGGCCTTATACAAATCTCGAGTGCTCATCTTGCTCGCAAAGTTGAAGAATTATGAAATAATCCACATCCCTCGCGAGAAGAATAAACTCGCTGATTCGTTAGCAAAACTCGCCTCTGCACCAGAATCTGAGTTATCATATTCAATTCCCATTGAGCACCTTCAGAACTCGAGTATCGACCAAGCAATTCTCGAGCAGGTGATTGCGGTACATCCGTCTCCATGTTAGATGGACCACATACTCCTTTATCTCAGAGACGGATACCTCCCAGACGATAAGAAAGTCGCCCGACAAATTCGTCATCGAGCCGGCAATTATACCTTACAAGATGGAATATTGTTATATAAGAGTTTTTCCTTGCCCTATTTAAGGTGTCTTTACCCAGAAGAAGCACATCGTGTTCTAGATAAAATACACCAGGGGGCATGTGGTAACCACCTAAGGGGGCGATCTCTAGCATATAAGGCGATGAGGCAAGGATACTATTGGCCCACTATGAAGGCAGACGCAATTGAATTCTCTAAAAAATGTGACAAGTGCCAGCAATACTCTCCTATACTTCATGTACCGTCCAAGCAAATGACTCCAGTTGATAGCCCTTGGCCTTTCGCTCAATGGGGAGTCGATATCATCGGGCCCTTGCCTACTGGAAAAGGACAAAATAGGTTCGCGATAGTGGGGGTTGATTATTTCACCAAATGGGCCGAGGCAGAACTATTAGCCAAAATCACTGAGAAACAAACTACTAAGTTCATATGGAGGAATATCATATACCGTTATGGACTCCCCCACACTATAGTTACCGATAACGGAACGCAATTCGACAACGCAGCTTTCGATGAATTTTGTGAAAAGTGTAAGATACGCAACATCCGCACCTCTCCGTATCATCCTCAGGCAAATGGGCAAGTTGAGGCAGTGAATAAAATCATTAAGCACCACTTAAAGACCAAGCTTGGCGAATGTAAAGGTATATGGCTAGAACTTCTGCCAGAAGTCTTATGGGCATATAGAACTACAACTCGTACATCAATAGGCGAAACTCCTTTCTCCCTAGCATTTGGTGTCGATGCAGTAGTACCAGTTGAAATTCAAGTACCCTCGTATCGAATCGAGCAGTATGACCCCGCACGTAATCAGGAAAGTCTTCGACTTCATCTTGATCTCTTGGAAGAACGGAGAAATGCCTCCCAGATGCGAGCAGCCGCATATCAACAACGTATTGCTCGCTATCGAAATGCTAAAGTTCGGCCTAGAGCTTTCCAGCTCGGCGATTTAGTCCTCAGACAGAGCCTTGGGGTTCCTGCTCGATCGCTTGATTCAAATTGGGAAGGCCCGTATCGAGTCATCAAAATTGTGCGACCCGGCACTTACTATCTTGAAGATATGCAGGGAAGACCCGTACGTCGCCCTTGGCACGTGGAACACTTGCTACAATATTTCCCTTGATTCGATGTAACTCTTGATGACGTTCAAATGACAAGGATTGAAGAAATATTTTGGTCGCTACTCCATTTACTTGGACCAGGATAGCCCCGAAGAGAATATACATTCTCTTGGTCAATCATCTATCCTTGGTAGAGTTAGAACTATCTTTTGGTCGCTACTCTATTTACTTGGACCAGAATAGCCCCGAAGAGAATATTCATTCTCTTGGCCAAACTGTCTACCCTTGGTAGAATCAAAGTCTCAATTGATAGATCAGTCTATCTCCACGAGGGTATGGTCATCACGACCCCCCGGATTGAACATAGCTCATTATTGCTAATTTAAATATGAAGACACTCATTGCGTAATGAAGGAAAAACGAGGAGAAGACAAGGAGAAGACCAACATCATCATCAAAAGGTGTATCTTTTCATTAACAATCAATTGTTTACAAAGATTTGATCATAAGTAAAATAAATACAGGAGAAAGAAAAAGAAAAAGATAAATCAGTCTCTTGGAGGAGCTGCACTCTCGACTTCAGAGCCCATATCGGGAACCCCTCCGGCTTGAGTGACTTCGGTCACCTCGTTCTCGGCAGCTGCTTGCTCTTCCGCAGCTATGATGGTCGCAACCCGCTCGAATTCTCTCATGTCAAAAGATGGGGTCATCCTCTACACTACTCGTAGTGTAAAGTCGCGACCAGTATCGTATGACTCATATCTTTCTTCGTCATACAGCGGTGAAGTTTGAAACTCGGTGATGGCCCGAGTTCCTTCTTCGGAGAGCATTTTGACAAGGGCGACCCTCTCCTCATCCCAGTGGATCGAGTCATCCTTGAGCTGCACGAGAGTGGAGCGCTCTTTTTCCAGACTTTCGCTGACTTCCTTGAGCTGCGACTTGGCCTCTGCGAGCTGCTCCTCCAGCGAGATCTTATCTTGGCGGAAGATCTCCCTTTCTCTCTCTGCTTTCTCCTTCAACTCCGCGAGCTTGGCGAATTTGGAGTCCAGAGCCTGGTACCTATCAGTCAGGACTTGGACTTTCTCTATGAGGATCTTCTTTTCCTCATCTCTCTTCGAGATCAACGCCTCGCGGGACTTGAGGAGCTGATCCCTTCCTTGGACCGCCTTCTCCAAGGCGATCCTCTTCCCGTCCGCCTCATCAATCACACAACGGGCGGCAAGAATATCATGCCTTGTCCGTAAGATGAGGTCCAAGCCCTGCGAAATGGAAGAAAGATTGTGAGATAAATACTTAGAAGCAGATAAAGATAACAAGTTAAAAAACATCAAAAAACCATGTTACCTGAACCATCCTCACTCCCGCCTCGAGAAAGAGGTTTTCAGGGCTTGGCTCGAGGAGGGTGCCGAAGGTTTGGGGGGAGATGTTGTCGAAAAGAAATTTACATATCGGGTGGAGATGGAGAGGGACAGTGAATGATCCACTATCAGAAGGCTGGGCAACGACCAGCCCAGCCGTGCTCGTGACGGGAGCGGCAACCGACTCACGAGCAGGAGCCGCCTCGCCAGCAGGAGCCAATTCGCGAGCAGGAGCCGACTCCCGAGGCCCTGTCGGCTCACGAGTTTCTTCGACTGGGGGGCAGCTGGACCCCGCTCCATCATCCCTAGGGGAGTTATCGGTAATATTAATAACTGGTGGTCCAGGTACGACCACCAGCAAAGGAATGACGGGCGCAGGAGTGCTGGCGCCCCTACCGTGCTGCGAGATGGGTAGATTGGTCGGCACCCTTACGGGTAGATGGTTGGGAAGGACCGGCAGATGACTTCTTCTGACTTTTCGGGTTCGTGCCTTTGAGTCGAGGTAGCAGACCCCTCTTCTCTCCAGCCTTTGTCATTGCAATCTCTTCACCGGATATTAAACCTGCCGCCGCGAGTCGCGAGGATGACAAATAAGCTTCAATATGCCTGTCGCGAGCAGGCAGCTTGTATATTTTCACGATCTTCTCGTGAATTCCTCCCTTCAAGTTTGGCTTCGTCAAAGCTGGGATACCTGCGAACATGAACAGAAGTTAAAGACGAAAAAACCCTAAGTCTGACTGGAGAAAAATTCGTACAATGTGGAACTGTGCCTACCTTCACAGAAAAACCGGTTCACTCCTGGACCCCTGGAGGAAGCAGATTCCCAGTTCCTGGAAGCGTAGAACCAGCGTTTTCTCCAGCCGGGATAATTCGAAGAGGGCTTCCCCAACACGAAATTATCCCGGTGCCAATAGCGTAGGTAATACCAGCCTTCGCTGGATGGCGCTTTCTTAAGACGGAACATACGGATAAACTCCTCAGCGGTGAGCTCCCCGTTACCAGCCTGAGCCCAGAGGACGAATGAGCTCAGAACCACCCTCCATCCGTTCACGATGAGTTGCCCGGGGGCAATCTTATAACACCGAAGAACATCATGAACGAAGGGATGGAGAGAAAGGCGTACCCCAAGAATGAGGTGGTACTCATAAATGGCCACGCACCCTGGGGGAGGGGAATCCGGTGTTTCTCCATTTTCGGGTAGCCGGAGAACGACTGAGTCAGGGATTAAGTATCTCTCCCGTAACTCAAGCAGCCGGTCCTCCAATAAAATGGAGGGATACCCAGATGTTGTGTATCTGCCTGCCGGAACCCTAGCATTACTGGAGGCAGAGGATTCCAGGGTAGCATCTCCCAGGGGGACGGTGGTCTAATCGGAGTCTCCAGCCATGAGAGTTTTTAAAGAAGAAAAAAGAAGAAGGAAAAAGAATGTACCAAGTATGAGAAATGGAAGGGGAAGGACACCGAAAGAAGAACAGACAGATACCGGTGAGGGAAGATGACTGAAGGAAGAAGATTTTTTTTTTAGAGTTTCTGTGAAAATCCGGAGATATGGCGGACTCCGTATATTTATATGCAATCATTCCGCCGGATTTGGCGACACGTGGCTATCACCTGTTCGGCACGGCAGTCGAGCAGGCACGCCCATTAATTTCCTAGACACGTGGCGAGCGTCTCTTCATTTCCTATTTATCGAAAGGCTGGCGCTCATTAATTCCAGCCCAATCATGTACGGTTTCATTCTTGATAAAGGTGGTAAGCGGTTACGTATGACAGTAAGTAAGTCCTTCCCTTAGAATTCTTGACGGTAATGACTTGGGGGGCATCTGTTATAGTCAAAATAGCGGTGATCGTATATTCTCACGATGTCTTGATCCTGCGAGCAGCTTTATTCGACTCTTGAGATCATCTGCTCGCGTCTCGCATATTAGATAAATACGGAACACAGTTACCAAGTCTTCGAGCCCTTATGGTTAATAGTCGGAACACAGTTACCAAGGTGGAAAATATCCTTCTCGACCTGCGAGCAGTCCTGATCGCAAGTCGTTAAAAGGTGTCACATCTCAATATGCGAGCACCTGGTCTCGCGAGCATCTTCCGACGTGCGAGCAGCTTTTACTGATGATCAGCGATGACATCCCTTAGCCTCTAGTACCAGCAGCCCGTATAGGCCGATTTTGGGCTTATTTTCGTCTATGGCTTCGCGTCTCAAGGGATCGTTATCAAGGAACGTAATTGATTTGGTGAATAATTGGATTAGATTATTCCTTTATCTGAGGATAAGTAGGATAAACACCTTATCCCATGAAATCAGTAGATGATCTCGGTACCTTACGTATCAGAGTGGGACATTCGGATCTATATAAATAGATGGTTTTCATCAATAAGAAGGTACACAATACTCAATCTCTAGCCCCCACCGTTTATTTTGTTTTCTTTTCAACCTCACCCTATCTAACTTAAGCATCGGAGGGCCAACGGCTGGACGCCGGCCACCCTTAGTTACTTTCTGTCTCCTTTCAGGTTTAAGGAGGAAATCACTTGGAGAGAAGGTGAACATCAGAAGGACCCTATTACAAAATTCGACGTAAACAGTGGGAATAATGATTTCCACCATTGAAACCTTCCCAGGTCCCACGGTAATGTTTATTTGTCATTCAACCTGTTCATAAGATCACATGGACATGGATGAAGGGAAAACACAAATATGAGTTTGATACAAAACTTCCGTGTCCTTCCAGAATTTTTCAATGGTAGATATTAAGTTCACATTTTTGTTGTGGTGTAGTCCACTTTAGATATGCTTTATTTTTTTGCATCATATTTAAAATTATCTGTTAAGATGGATGTACGGAGGGGATAAAATACATAAATCACGATGGGCCACATAGTTTACTCCGCACACTGAGTGTGTGGAGTTACTACGCAATCCGCTTCCCACCGTGTCACTGGTGTAGGGAACCAACGTCATAAAATGCGGGCCCACCATTAAGATCACCTGCCGAGGCGGAGTAAGTCAGGAAATAGTGAGGCTATAGCAGTTTTGGTTTAGGCTAATATTTTTTGTGTTTTCAGTTCATTGTAATAGTGGTGTAGGACAACAAACCCTTTGATAAAGTACGTGAATCAAGCATAAACTTATTACACATGAGCGTATAAAAAACAAGGAAAATTTGCCAAAACGGACAATTTTTGCGGACCAAAATAAGGTGGATCTTTAACTGTGGAGGGCCCACTTCAATGTATGTTTATTATATCCATGTTGTTCATTTATTTAGTTAGATTATTTTAGAGTATGAGCCAAAAAAAAATATAGCAGATTCATATCTCAGGTGGACCACACCACAGGAAACAGTGGTAATTGATCATTAAAAACTCATTGAGGGCTACAAAAGTTTTGGACCAAGCTGGTATTCCTGTGGTCCTTTTATACATGTCTTTGTGACCTTATCAACATGTTGGATGGCAAACAAACATTCCAACAGCCGACGTGAAGTTTTTAATAGTGGGTGTTTAATCACCACTATTTCTTGTAGCGTGGTCCACTTGAGATTCGTATATGTTGCATTTAGGCTCGTACCCTAAACAGGTGAGCGATCCAGATATAATACACATATATTAAAGTGGGCCCCACAATCAAGGATCGATCAGGGGATCCATGGAAGCCATGTCCCTCATCCGATAGTAGGGCTATAAATGGTCGGGTTTGGGGCGGGTTTAGCTAAAACCAGACCCGCCCATTTACTAAACGGATCTGGTCCAAATTTTAGACCTAGACCCTTTCACTAAATGGGCGGGTCTAAGTTCGGTCCAAGTCAACCCATCAGACCCATTTATAAATGGGTCCGGGTCAGGTAGAGGGAGATCCACCTAGACCCATTTATAAATGGGTCCGGGTCTGGTAGAGAGTGATCCACCTAGACCCATTTATAAATGGGTCAGGTCTAATGGGTTCAGGTCTGGATTAAGTATGCAAGCATCTTATAAGGCTTAAAACTGGGTCGGGAAAAGTCTAGGCTAAATGAGTCCCTTGAAACATAGACCAAACCCGCCCACTTACTAATGGGTTCGGGTCGGGTCAGGTCGGGTCTAATATAAAGTAAACCAGACCCAGACCCATTTAGCAACTGGGTCTGTTGTTGGACCCAGACCCGTACCATTTAACAAATGGGTCAGGTCTGGGTTGGGTCTGAGTTGGCTTTTAATAGTTGGGTCGGGTAACCCATCGGGTCTGCTGACCCATTTCCAGCCCTATCCGATAGCCTGTTTCCCACCCTGAACGTTAGTTGTCATGCTCTGATTGGAAAGTTGGAAACGGATTGTGCAGTGAGGAGCTCCCCACGTTATATCTTGGTGTGGATATTCTTGTGGGGTCCATCTTGGTGTATGTGCTTTATCTAGACCGTCCATCCTTTTTTTCAGATCATGTTAAGGCAGGAGTCCAAAATTGAAGCATATTCCAAGCTCAAGTGGACCCACTACACAAAACAGCGGGAATTCCCTACCCACCGTTGAAAACTTCATAGGGCATTTAAAATTTTTGTATTAAGCTGATATTTGTGTTTTTTTTCTCCATCCAATCTGTGTGATATTATAAATAAGTTAGTTGACAAATGAACATTACTGTGGCCTGTGGGAAGGTTTCAAGGGTGGACGTCATTGCTCTTCTTTTTCTTAGGTGCTATCCACTTGGGAAGTGGATTATGTGAGACCCATGATCCACATTGGTAGGTGGGACCCCTGTGTGCCTTAAATCCACACCATCCAACCATTTTGAAAGCTCGTTTTAGGTTATGAACCCAAAAATGAATCTGACTCAAATCTTCGGTGGACCACACCACAAGAAATAGTTGTGATTGAATCCCTACCATTAAAATTTTCATGTATTACACTGAAATGTTTATTTGCCATCCAACCTATTGATAAGGTTATAAACACTTAGATAAAGAGACCACATAAATATCATCTTGATCCAAAGTTTTTGTGGCCCACAAGAAGTTTTTAATGGTCAATCACCACTGTTTCCTGTAGTATGGCGTCTCACCTAATCTGCTCCCACTTGAGCTTTGCTTTAATTAGGGCGCGGCTGCGGTGGATACCCACATCCACCTAGGTGGGTGGATCCTCAGCTGTGGGGTTATATGTGCCTTATATCCATACCGTCTATTTCTTCTGAAAAAATCATTTTAAGACGTGAACCAAGAGGCAAGCCGATCCAAAGATCGGGTAGACCACACTAGATGAAATAATAGTGATTCACCATTAAAATCTTCTCAGGGACACAAAAGTTTTGTAGGAAATAATGATGATTGACCATTAAATACTTGAACAGTGGACGTTTTTTTCATCACTTTTGTCTTCCACGCAGCCTACTTGAGTTTCAGATCTGCCTCATTTTTCTACCCATATCCTAACATGATCTTTAAAAAACGGATGAACGGAGTTGATATCTCAGAAACATCAAAGTGGGCCCCACCTAGCTTTCCATCACAGGAGAAATCTGCGTCCGGCTCAAATGCCCTGAAATGATATGAAAAAACAGATGGACAGCGTGGATGAAACACATACATCACGGTGGGCCCCACAGAAGTTCTCACTACACAATCCACGTATTGGATTAACATACGTGGTACCACATGTGACAGTGTAGCATTTCCCTTCAAACACTCACAAACGCATTAATCATCCACCCAACAATCAAAATGTATTGATTCTCGGGAGAACGTCGTGCGCCATGCTCATGCACTGAAATAGTTTACACATGGCAAACCTCTAACCATAGTGAAACCATCAAAATCGTGGATTCAATGTTTATAGATAGTAAGCCTTAAAAAATTATATTGATTGGACATTTGACGTACCCTCTAATTAACTGTCATTGTTTTCAAGTTCAAACAACTGACTATTAATTGTTTCATCTCAACCGTCTAATACATATCAAACAATCGAGCACTTCTGACATCTAATCTATCGTAGCCTTGACTTGGTAGACCAGATAATAGGAGACGGACGATTTGGACCTGTTTTATTTCACTGACAAGCATTTCAAACGTAGAATATCGACTGCATACTCTGTCAGAGTATCAAAGGTTTTCTCCACAATAATAATGGCAGGATGACTGTGCATCGGTTTAGATAAGCTCGTAATTATGAAGCCGATTGCGTCCTGCCCCGGCATGGACGGGCAGGGCCTATATGGGGTCCACCGTGATGAATGGGTTTTACCCATGCCGTCCATTCATTTTTTCGGATCATTTTAGGAGATGAGCCTAGAAAACCTTTTATATATATATATATATATATATATATATATATATATATATATATATATATATATATATATTTGTGTGTGTGTGTGTGTTAAAACTTAAAACCCTAACTATGGGGGTCGTAGGCTGCTGCCATGGACAGTCCGTCCGGCCGCTGCCATGTAGAGCTGGGCGTCGACTCAAATCAGAACAAGTTAGGGCTGGCTCGATCCTAACCATAGGCAAGGACTAGGTCTTTATCTAGTCAGATCGGATTCTAGATCGAGTCAGCCATGTTGGAGAGCCTTCAAACTGCGTGAGCTGGGTGCTCATATTGGTCGGGCGACCATTCTGGCCGTGTGGCCTAGACGCACAAAGGCCGTTGTGAGTGCCCAGACCAGTCGGACGACCGGTCGTCAGTGGGCTCCGACTAGTCAGTCGTGAGGCAAGAATGGCGTGGATTTCTCCCTAGACTGACTGTGCGAGGTGCGACCGGTTGGCTGTGTATGTGGTTTTCTTGCGCAGTCCGCAGTACTGCGCAAGGTATTTCTATTTTCGGATTTTTTCCTATTTAAGGTATTTAATCCGATTTAGAGACATATCTTAAGGTGTCAAAGGTTTCCTATTCATACTAGGAAGAGGAGAGAGAGTTGTGAGAGAGAGAGAGCTTGAGTTTTCTCTGTTTTCCTTGCTTGTGGGCTGTCATCTTTATAATCTTCTGTTTAATTCATAGTGGATCGTTTTGTGCTGTGGTTTTTTATCCGTTAATGGGTTTTTTCACGTAAAATTCGGAGTCTCTTGTGGTGAGTGCTTGTGTGTGATTGATTGCATCTTGTTTACTTGTTTGATTTCGCATTGCTTCACGTGTTTGGCGTTCCGTTTCCGCTGCCGTCTTTCCCAACAAGTGGTATCAGAGCTAAAATTGGGGTGGAGTAGATTCGAATCTGAGACGAGAAGATGGGATTGGGCACAAGGTTCGAGGTAGAGAAGTTCTCTGGAAAAAATAACTTTAAGCTATGGAAGGTGAAGGTTGAATCCTTCCTAGTTCAGCAAGGGCTTGATGATGCTCTTGGAAAGCGACTCGAGGCTATGAAAGACGATGAGTGGACGAGGCTCGACAAGAAGGCTAGAACCTCAATCCTGTTAAACCTTCGGATGATGTTCTCTATCATGTCATGAAGGAGAAGACTGCGGTTGAAACGATGGCGAAGCTAGAGAAGGTTTATGCCAAGAAGTCTCTAGAGAATCGCATGTACGTGGTGATGTAGTTGTTCACCTTGAGGATGGCTAAGGGAATGGAGGTGGAGGACCACCTGAGCACGTTCAATAGGCTGGTTTGCAAGTTGGTGGAGATCGATGAACCGATGAAGGATGAGTATCAAGCATGCATCCTGTTGAATTCTCTTCCAGATTCATATGAGTCGTTCAGGAACTCTATGTGCGCAGGGAGGGAAACCATAAGCGTCGAGACCATTATCTCAGCCCTCCAGTTGAAGGCGATGAGAAAGAAAAGTGGCGACATGGCTTCCCGTTATTTCTCAAAGGCACTGGTTATAAGGGGAAGAAATTCTGTGCATGGAGGATATTCAAAATCGGGATCTAGAGCCAAGGCAAAGGTAAGGTTAAGGTGAAGTGCTGGAATTGTGGCCAGGAGGGCCACATGAGAGGGGATTGTCAGAATCCCACGTTGAGGCAAGAGAAGTTTGGAAATTCTTGTAGAGAGGGAGCCAATACCGTAGAGGATGGTGGCGATCTGTGTGAAGTTCTGACTGTTTCTAGCAAGGGATCTCACGATAGTGAGTGGATCCTTGATTCAGGGGCTTCATGTCACGTTTGTCCTGACCGGAGGTCATTCACGACATACAGGGAGTATGGTGGAGAATCGGTGTTTGTGGGCGATGGAGTCGCTCATAAGGTTGTGGGTATTAGTACTGTGCGCATCAGGATGTTCGATGGGGTCGAACGAGTCCTGAAAGATGTGAAGCACGTTCCCAAGATGAAGATGAATGTGATTTCTCTTGGTGCACTCGAGGCGAAAGGGTGCGTGTTTATCGGCCGCGATCATTGTTGTGAAGTGATGAAGGGGGCACTCGTGTGTATGAAGGCACGGAGGTTTGGCCATCTTTACATGTTGATCGGGAGCACAATTCACAGTGAAGTTACGGGAGAGGCAGTGAGATCCACCGTTGCTCGTATGTGGCAAGTGCCTAAGGGCCACATGAGAAGGGCGGTAAAGGGCGTGAATTTGCAAGGATAGGGTCGATGGTGGCACGAGAAGCGGTGGAGCTATGATTGAAGATGAGATGACGTTGCAAGGATGTGTTGTTTTGACGTTTGAAGACTCGATGGAGATTGTTGGAGAGCCTTCAAACTGCGTGAACTAGGTGCTCAGACCGGTCGGGCGACCGGTCAGCCATGTGGCCTAGACGTACAAAGGCTGCTGTGAGTGCCCAGACCGGTCGTCAGTGGGCTCCGACCGGTTGGCTGTGAGGCAGGAACGGCGTGGATTTCTCCCTGGACTGACTATGCGAGGTGCGACCGGTCGGCTGTGTACCCGATTTTCTTGCGCAGTCCGCAGTACTGCGCAAGGTGTTTCTATTTTTGGATTTTTTCCTATTTAAGGTGTTGTAATCCAACTTAGAGAAGTATCCTAAGGTGTCTTCCTATTCATACTAGGAAGAGGGGAGAGAGTTGTGAGAGAGAGAGAGAGAGAGCTTAGGTTTTCTCTGTTTTCCTTGCTTGTGGGTTGTCATCTTTGTAATCTTCTGTTTAATTCATAGTGGATCGTTTTGTGCCGTGGTTTTTTACCCGTTGAGGGGTTTTTCCACATAAAATTCTGAGTCTCTTGTAGTGAGTGCTTGTGTGTGATTGATTGCATCTTGTTTACTTGTTTGATTTCGCATTGCTTCACGTGTTTGGCGTTCCGCTTCCACTGCCGGCTTTCCCAACGAGCCAGTCATGACCCAAGCTAAATCGAATTGGTAATGATGTAGTTCGATCCAAGTCCGACTCGTTCATAGGAACCAAGTCGATTCGAGTCAGAATGAGTTGGTTTGAGTTATAGTTGAAATTTAAAAAAAAAATCAAAAATTCAAAAAAGAGAGAAAAAACAATTCAAAACATATCACATAGACAGATAAACTTTGTATAAATTGAAAACCATCATTCAAAATTAAAGATCAAAATTTTAAAAAAACCCAAAATTTGTTGAACAATAGAATCAAAATAAGGTAAAAATGGGTCGGATTGTACCTTTAATTTTTTATTTGGTGGGTTGCTTTAGTCGAGACGAGCGAAGAGCTGGAGAAGACAATCGGGCTGGCTGGTGCGACGAACAGATGTCCAATGCGACAGGTTGGCTGTGAGCTAGAGGGTCGTCCGGGATTCCAGCGCAAGTTCTATGAGAGTGAAGAGGGGGAGGATGAGGAGGTGGTCCAGCCGGTGAGAAAGGAGTGAGAGGAGGAAGGAAAATAGGTCAGGGTTTGGGTGGGGTCGAGCGTGCAGATTACTGTTGGATAGGGTAAAAGTAAAAAAAATGAATTAGGTATATATATATATATATATATATATATATATATATATATATATATATATATATATATATATATATATACACTAGCCTGAGTCGGATTGAGTACGGGTCGAGTCGGACAATACACACTAGCTTGAGTCGGATTGAGTACGGGTCGAGTCGGACAATGAGTTGAGTCGAGTCGGATTACTAACGGACTGTACCCAACTCGATGTGGATTCGAATCCTATTCAACATACCCGATCATGGATCGTTTGTTACTGGCAGATCGGCATAATTCGAGTATAAACGGTTCGAACGAGTTGAGTCAACCGATTTGACTTGGCCCGTGCCCAACTCTACTGCCATGGACAACCCATCCGATCGTGCTGTCCATATATATATATATATATATATATATATATATATATATATATATATATATATATATATATATATATATATATATATTAAATGGAGGGCCATAAAAATGCTATTTAAATGTATATATCAAATATTACAATAAATATATTTAATATATAATATATAAATGTATATATTATACAATGTAATTAAATAGATGGGAGGGATGGATAGATAAGAGGGAGGGAGGGATGGTTGGTTGGATGGATGGTTGGATGTATAGATGGTTAGATGGATAAATAGGAGGGATGGATGGTTAGTTGGATGGATGGATTCATGTTAAATTGTGTTTGTAAAAAATTAGTACTTTGAACTCAGCTCAAGAAACCTTACTTGAAAACACAAACTTGAACTCAGCTTGAAAGAATCGGACTCGGACTTAGCTCGAAAACTCAAAATTGACTCGAACTCACTCTCAAGCAGGGGCTGGGTCGACTCGACCGAATAGAGCCAAGTAACGAGCAGGGATAGGTGGGTTTAGGGCTGTCAACGGGTCGGATACGGGCCGGATCATTGATGATCCGTATCCGATCCGATTAAGTATATATCCAACCCGAATCCGATTCGGATCACAAGTATATGATTCGAACTCGACCCGTTTAAATATTTTGAAATCCGTTTTCGATCCGAATATGATACAACCCATGGTTGCGTGCGTGGAGAGTAGAGACGAAGGAGACGGCTGGTTTTTTTTTTTTTTTTTTTTTTTTTAATCGGGTCGTTAACGGGCCGGATCAAGGTTGATCCGAATCCGACCCGAATATTAAACAGATCATCTTTAGGTATCTGAATCTGACCCAATGATCCGATTATTGATCCGAATCCGATTAAATCGGAGCGGATCTGGATCGGATACGGATCATGATCCGTGCCGTTGACAACCCTAGGTGGGTTCGAACCGAGCGCCAAGCAGAGGTAATGCTTGATTCGACTACAGCACTAATTACATCGATTAAGGAGGTAGCATATTGAAAATCTTTTTGAAAAAGGTATTAAAATGTAGATTTCATATTAATCAGTTAGTTTTTATGTAAAAAATAAAAAAAAAATTGACTGGTAACAGTATTTATTTAGAGCCGGTTAGCTGTAAATGTATCGGAAATGTGGAAAATAAATAATAATGACTTTGATATTTTCATCCATAAAGATGTTGACGATTTTGAAAAGAGACTCTGATTGCATCACATAAACTCTTGGCCACACCATGATGTATGTGCTTCATCCACTGCGTCCATTCATTTTGTCGGATCATTTTACGACATGAGCCAAAAAAAATGAGGCTGATCCAAAACTTCTTTGATCTCAAAAAAGTTTTCAATGATAGGCATTCAATCGTCATTGTTTTCTTTGGTGTAGTCCACTTGACCTTGTACCTCATCTTTATGCACATGCCCTAAAATGATCTTAAAAAAATAAATAGACAACATAGATATACACATACATCATGGTGGGGCCCATAGGTTGAGTTTTGCCTGAATTTTTAGGTGGAACTCAAAACACATTGCATGCAGAAACCACTCCCAAAATATATATATATATATATATATATATATATATATATATATATATATATATATATATATATAGACACACACACACACACACACACAAACACACCAAATCAAATAGTCCTTTGAAGCAAGGGATTGAAATTCACTGGTGATCCCTCCAGTATCCAGAAAAGTTCTGTGGGCCACACCATGATGTATATGTTTTATCCACGCTGTTTGCGAACTCATTTTAGGAGATGAGATTAAAAAAAAAAAAAAAAAAAAAAACCAGATCAAAGCCCAAGTGGACCACACCATAATAAGCATAGTAAATAATGACACCCACCGTTGAAACCTTCTTAGGGCCTTGCAACGATGTTTTATCTGCTATCCAACTGTTCATAAAATTACATAAACCTGAAAAAAAAAAAAAAAAAGAAGAAGCAAATTACAGCTTGATCCAAAAATTCTATGCCCCACAAGAAGTTTTCAACTGTAGACATTGATTCAATCCCAATTTTTCCAGATGCCCCAAAATCGAGTTGGCAAAATGGACGGCGGATAAAACACAGAGATCATGTGGGGCCCACAGAGACTAATACCGACCTCAGTACTTGAGGGGTCACTACCGAATCCGAGTCCTGAGGAAAGAGCCAAAGATGCGGATCAAGGCGGAGTAACAAAGGTGAAAGGTTACAGCCAAAAAGCCTCTAAATTTGAAAGCCACCCAACCCATCACATCCGACTTAGACCCATCCAATTAGTCTTGTGAAATCTCAGCCACTCATTAGTAGAGATCCTCCCCTTCACCAAAAAGCTAGACCTGTTCCAGTCATCAGCTAGGCCAATAAGCACGTTACGTTGAATGCAGGCCGTCAGTCAATTTTTAATCAGCAAAAATTTCAGGCCAGGGAGTAGTGGGGCCTACTAGATGAACGGTTGGGATCTCACATGTTAGGCTGGAACATATGTACAGGTTCCATGACTTCAAATGGGTCCATTGTTACCTCCTTTGGGGTGCCAGTATAAACTAATTCAGTAGTCCCGCAGAGTACCCTGCTCGGTAGATCCTACTAAAGGGTAAAAAAGGGAATCTGGAGAAGAAAAAGGTGCAGATTACCATTTCCCTGTCATTTTAAAATAGGTAAGACTCTTCAACGGTAGAAATAGGATAGTTATAAGGAAATCCAGACCTTACAAATTTCCGATCTAATCATGGATGAACCATAGCCCAAAAATTACATGAGACTATGATCACAACCATTTAATTTTTCCCTTGGAATTTCGACTACTCATAATTTTACTTTCAACCATCCATTTTATGGAAATCAATTGGACCGTCTGTATTTCCTGATCAGCACTGTTTTAAAAACATGATCCTTCGAAAATGTTGCACGAAATTTGAACGGTCTAGATAGACATACACAAGTGCCACATGTGAGGTGGATGAATCTACTTCGAGAGAAGAAAAAAATGGAATTTAAACCGCGTGACGGAAAAGCTGACCGGGCCCATGATACTCCGGCTGTATACGAAAATTGATACACAAGCGCTAAAAAGTTGTACACGTGGCATATATTTACTAGATTTAGACCGACTGAATTGTGGAACCCACTATCTCTAAGTATAATTCGAAAAATCGGATCAATTAATCAATCTGAGCCTCTGATTTATGGACACTAGCTTGTCGAAATAAGGCCATTGGATATTTTTATTTTGAATCGTCCAAAAAAATGCCCACCAATCTGATAGGAAGATAATCAATCGAGCTTAATTTCCGGTCCATGATACATTTCAACCAGTGCCCAGAATTTGGACAACTGCATTTGAATTACTTGAACTCCATATATGCAATCTATAAGTAATTTTGAAATGCCAGTGTATCATCCATCACAGTCTATCAGAGTATCAAAGCGTTTCTCTTCTTACAACTCCCCCTAAATGCATTCTACCATCATAAGGCGCTGAAAAGATGATTTATTTAATACTCTGGCAGAGCATGACACCTGATAGGCGTGCACTCAAAAGAAATCTTAGATATGACCCAACTCAAATTAGACCGACTCGATTGTGGGAGTTGCTTTCGCTGAGTCAGTCTGAAAATTAGATTTTAGTTAAACAAACCTAACTTTAGATTAAGTTGGGTTCTAAATGCCTGTGTATCCTTCGCACTCCAGAGTAGTAAAGCTTTGCTGAAGTCTAACTACACCACATGAACAGCAAACTGAGAGATTGGGTGGGACTTTCTCATTCAAGGAAAAACTCATTTGAGTCTATTAAGGAGGCTGCTCTCCTCTTACCTATCCTTTGGGAGAAATCCTTCCTTTGATTTCTTGGGTTTTCAAGGTAGAGATCTGTAGAAATGGCAGGTGGGTCTTTTGCACCATCAGGTGTGGCTAAGGAAAGAGCTCAAGAGTATGAAGGGAGGGTCACCTTGTTTGTGGTCATGGCGTGTTTGGTCGCCGCCATCGGTGGTTCGATCTTCGGTTATGATATCGGGATTTCAGGTAATCTTCGCGGCTAATTTAAATTGAGAAAAAAAAAAAAAAAATTTAGGCATGTTTGGATGCTACTCAGAATCCATTTTTCTCTTTCTACCTGTTGAAAATGTTCCTATGGTTATTATTGAAGGTAAGGTTGTGGTGGCCCACCTAGTAATTCAATGGCCTAAAATTTTTGGAGAGGCACTTGATTGTGGTACCAAGTTCCATGAACGGTTCAATTAATGATATCTGGCAGTAAATTCTCATAGATTCATCAAGTGGGGGCTGAAAGTTAGGTGATCCACTAAAATTAGGTGGGCCCATTTGATTTTTTTGAGCCAGGGCATTCATGGTGGGCCCCACCTGATGACTGGCCCACTTGGGTGGCCCATGTACTTCAACAATCTTCGTCGATGTCTCCTTAGTATTTCTCATCATTCATCAGGCTGAAAGTTAGGTGATCCACCACCATTAGGTGGGCCGCAAATGTATGATATCCACTTGGGCCAATGTAAAACAATCCTTGGAATTTCTCATCATTCAAAAAGAGAATGGATTGTAATGTAATGTGTTGTTTTTTGAATTTGGTAGGGGGAGTTACATCAATGGATCCATTCCTGAAGAAGTTCTTCCCAGCAGTTTATAGAAAGAAGAACTATCACACTGAGAACAACTACTGCAAGTATAATAATCATGGCCTGGCTTTATTCACGTCTTCGCTATATCTGGCGGGCCTCGTCGCATCACTGGCAGCCTCGCCGGTGACTAGAAAGTACGGCCGGCGGGTCAGCATTATATGCGGTGGGATTAGCTTTCTCGTCGGGGCGGCCCTCAATGCCGGGGCGGCGAATTTGGCAATGCTGCTGTTGGGTCGGATCATGCTCGGCATCGGGATTGGATTCGGAAATCAGGTAATGTCTCTCCATCTCACCATCTCTTCTTTGCAATTTCATCCCACCCCAATTGAGGGAGGATTACTAAGTACTGGGGGCCCAGTTTCATAATGGACCACTTAAATCCATAATTTGGCCCATTGGGTGGATGATCTGAACCGTTTATCTGATGGGCCCTGCAATAGATACTTAACTACAAAAAAACGACCTGTGCTTTCAATTACAAAAGGAAGGTTGAGATAACATTTGAGTGTGATCGAGTTCAATAGGCCCATTCATGTTTCCAGGACTTCCCCATGACTAGTCTGGAAAATGGGCCAGGCCCAGCCCAACCAGGCTCCAGTTGGGTCAAGACTCAAGACTGACCAACCCATTTAAATACTTCACCCACCAACGACATCCAATCAGCCAGCCCATTGCCAGCATGGCAGTCCAGATGAACGGTATGGATTATCTGACAAATCCAGCCACGTGGACCCCTCATGGATTAGATAATTGAGAGCATCTTGATCTTTTCCTAACTGACCATACTATCTTTAGAAACAGCCAAAAGGGCCCATTCAATGTCAAATCACGTACGTACTACATATCTACAACAGGATAAGCGACAATGGGAAGTAAAGGCCTGCACATACATGAATTCCCATCATTTGATCAGTTTTAAGACTTGGATTTTTTTTTTTTAAACATGGCAGTTCTACATGCAGACACGTGCAAGCACATGCATGTGTAGGAACATCACAGCCATCTATAAAGTGGGACACTTTGTAGATGACCTGTGCAAATTACGGACATTACCCAATTGAGTAGGCCACTCTTAGGAGCGGATGACGTAATTATATAGAGGAATGCACACCTGCGTACGTCTCTCACTGGTGAGCACTTTTTCATGGCTCATTACACATAACTTGAGTCCAAATATGAGCTGTCCACGTGATGCAGCACCCCAAAAAACCCCAAGGCCCATCTTTCAACTTAGTCCAAAACTTTGGTGGGCCATGAAAAAAGGAAACAGTTTCCTCCCTTGATTTGCCTATTGCTTTCTGTTGAAGCCCATCAGAGTTTTGGATCAGATTGAAAGATGGCCCTTGGGGATTTTTGGGGTGCTGCATCACATGGACGGCTCAAATTTTGGGCTCACATCATGTACAATGAGCCATGAAAAAGTGCTCATGAGTTTCTCTAAGTTTCTTGTGAGGGAAGTACGCAAGTGAGCATTACTTCTCACAGAAACTAGTGAGCACTTTTTCATAGCTCATCAAACATAATGTGAGATTTGAGCCATCCACATGATGCAGCACTCCAAAAAACCCTATTGCGGATCTTTCAACTTGTTATATATATATATATATATATATATATATATATATATATATATATATATATATATATTGGAAGATTTCACATCAAATTCTTTATACTTTATAAAAGTCGTCCTACTTCCCTTGTGAAGCTTACCTTATATTAAAATTCTAAATTCAATGACTAGGTTTGCAACTCAGTCGGAATCTCAAACCATCCCACTAAGACACTCGGTTCAATGACTAGTATTCCAAATCAGTTCCGTAACGGCTGTAATGATTATCACGTAACAGTAACGGTTATAACCATTACATATCAAGGGACTAGCTGTAATAGATATCGTGGAAAAAAGGACCGTAATAACAGATTGTAACTGCGCCGTAACACTTCTATAGCAGTTTTCCTAAATTAAGAAAAAAAAAAAAAAAGGTAACGGCTGTTAAAGCACGAAGCATAACAGTAATGGTTGTGGCCGTTACAAAATTCATTGTTCATAGGCCCGATTCTATTTAGACTCGACCAGATTCAACTCACATGGACTAGACTATCTCAAGCTAAGTCACTAGGTCAACTCTTCTTTTTTAATAAGACTGCTCCCTGCGCCAAGTAGAAATCTTAGCTGTCCACCTCGAGATGAGTAATGCATCTCATTTCTTAAGACATTTCATATAAATATATTTATAGGGAGTGCTAACCTCTCCACTTAGAGGAGACTTTTGCAAGTTCTCTAAATTATTTTATATTAAAGTCACATGTGGCATGTTTAGCATTTGGTCCGTCCATTCATATTACTAGGGCTCTCAATGGAGCGGGTCAGATCCAAGATCCGATTCACTCCAAATCTGTATAATGCGGATTTGGATCTTAAAATAGGTCCGATTTGTTAAATGGACCGGATTTGGATCTTAAAATAGGTCCGATTACTTAAATGGAGCGGATATGGATTCACAGGAACATTTCCGAGTTCGATCCGAATCCGATTAAGATCCGACTCATTGTCACCTTACTGTATATGTTATATTCATGCTGGCCATCCGTTTTACAAATTATTTCAAGCCATGCCGAACATACCATACTAAATAGTGGGATTTGCATCAATTTTCTGCTAAATTAAATTTATTATATTATATATTTTATATCATATATTCTTTTAGATTTGTAATGGGGTGGATTCGGACCTAGATCCGACCCGAATCCGATGGTTATATGGATTTTGGATCGGAAATGGATCTAACAATTTGTAAATGGATCGGATATGGATATCACCTTTTGGATCCGAGTCGGATCCGAATCCGATCCGAATCCGTCTATAGATATACGGACTTGGATCCGGATTCAACTAGATCCGATCCAGATCCGACCCATTGAGAGCCCTACATATTACCAAGCCATAGTGAAAAATCACGTTGACATTCTATACCGTGTCATAAATACCAAGAGAAATGGACAAAAGATGGTATGGGTTGATAATTGGAGGTGGACACACATGTCATTTTAGGACCCGTTTGGATACCACCAAATAAATTACTTTTTCTACCTACTACAGTAGATAAGTAACTTATTTGAAATAAATAAGTATGGTTTATGATTGCTTATAAAACTTTTTTTTTTCAAGTTACTTCATCACTTCAGTTTAATAAGTAAAAAATCAAGATAAGATACTTGAGGCATAAGTAGCTTATCTCAAGGGTCCTTACTCATGCCTAGTGGTAGACTCACAAGAGTTTCAACATGAGGACATGGGTCCGAGTACCCATTATAATATAAAAGAGTAACTATGGTGTGTGTGTGTGTGTGTGTGTGTGTGTGTGTGTGTGTGTGAGGGGTGTGAGTGTGAGTGCATGTGTAAAATAAAAAACAACAAAAAAAAGTAACTTAACTAGCGATCCAAACGCCCCCTTAAAGTTAATAACTTCAATTTAATAAGTAGATATCAAGATAAGTTACTTGAGGCATAAGTATCTTAAGTAACTTACTATCCAGATGTCCCCTTAAAGATTTTAGGTGTTGATAGAGCCTTCAAATTGTGCAAAAACAGGGTCTCATGACCTATCGGCTAGATTGGCTAATCGGTCTAATTTTAGACCGGGAAAGCATTGAAGAATCTAAACAATTTTTATGTCTCCAAGACCAGTCGACCAGGGGTCCAGGATCGATCAGCAGTTGTGCTGCAACCGATCTAGGACCGATCGTGTGATGAGGTGGAATGGGTTAAATTTTGGCTAGACTCTTTGGACTCTCCTTGGCTACCTGCGACTGGTCGTCAGCAGTGGCGGTGTTATGCATTGTTACGCAATTTTGTGTAAGTTGTTTCTATTTTCGGATCTTTTGCTATATATATGGCTCTAATCCATGTTTGGAGATATAACAAAGTGTCATAATTGATATTAGGGTTCTGAGGAGAGAGTCTTGGTGAGGGGGGGAACTTTGTTCTTCCATTAGGGCTCCATTGTGGGTAGTTCATCTCTGTAATCTTTTGACTCATAATGTTTGTTATCACTTTGTGCCGTGGTTTTTTCCCACAAGGGTTTTCCACATAAAATTGGGTTGTTATCTATGTGTTGATTACATTTGTGCTTGTGGTATTTGTTTAGTTATACTCTATGCTTCCGTAAGGTTTTCCCAATAAGTGGTATTAGAGCTATCGTTGGGTGTAGCATATTCAAACCTGAGACGACACATGGCATCAAGCGCGAAGTTCGATGTTGAGAAGTTTTCTGGCAAAATCAACTTCGAGTTTTGGAAAGTGAAGTTGAAGGCCGTCTTGGCATAACAAGAGGTTGAACACACCCTTGGGAAGCGACCGAAAGCTATAAATGAAAATGAGTGGACCCAGATAGATAAGAAGGCCTGAACCTCTATCCAATTCTGCATAACGGATGACATTCTCTATCACGTCATGAGGGAGAAGACCGCAACAGATACATGGGCCAAGCTAGAGAACGTATATGCGGAAAAATCTCTAGAAAACATGATGTATCTAATGATGCAGCTCTTTACCTTGAAGATGACAAAGGTGACTGATGTTAATGACCACATCAACACATTCAATCGATTGATTTGCAGGTTGCTGGACATTGGAGAATAGATGAAGGACGAGTATCAAGCATGCATCATACTGAATTTGCTTTCTAGTTCACAGGGAAACTATAAACGTCGAGACTGTTGTCTCAGCCCTTTAATCAAAGGCTATGAGACAGAAAAACGGTAATGTTAGGTCTTCCTTTGAGGCACTGGTTATGAGAGGAAGAAATTCGGAGCGGTGTGAAGGATTGTCGCGTTCTAAATCTAAATCTAAGGGCAATGACAAAGCCAAGTTGAAGTGTTGGGGATGTAGCCAAGTAGGGCACATGAAGAAGGACTGTAAGTGTCACGCCCCGAAATCTGGACACAGAGTGTGCACCCTCAGGCCTAGGTTATGGGGTATGACTCATGCACAAAAGCACTTAATTCAAAAGTCAAACTGTTATAGAGGCATGTGATCATATGTGTACTAAGTTCAAATTATCATTTGACAACAATTAAATAAAAATACAATCCATACACAATGGTCCACTCATTTGGGACTTATTAGTAATTTCATCAAACGAAAATAAAATAGAAAAATGATAGAAATAATCTAAATGTCTTGATTTGTAGCAGCTACTTCTTCGTTCGTTAAGATACTTGGTGGTTCCTCCACTTGTTCAGGTTCCTGCTCATGTATATTATATGTACCATCTGTATATATTTACTTCCGTCAGCGAGGAAGTCCAGTGAGTAATTCCATCATGGTTCACACCGGTCCAAATAAGTAGTACATCCTAATACAGCCTTACAATTAAATTTACACTATGGATGCAATAATGTTATGCAAGATGATATGATGCATCAAGTGGGCATTACTCAGTCTTCCACTTACTTCGATTGGATCCCATCAATCGGCTCCCCCTTCCTTGTAAGGCGGACTTCCACATATTAGTGGGCTTTTAGGATGGTCCCTAGGTAACCGAGTACTTAAGTACCTACCGGTCTTTCATAGCGATGCTCTAGGATAACTATGTATGAATATATGAAGCGTATGGCATGTCGTATTCAATAATAATCTCCCTGATTGAGAGGCAACAGATAATTCATTCATCTCTCCTTTTGAGAGGCGCACACACACACACACACACACACACACACACACACACACACACACATATATATATATAATCAATCATCTTTCCTTTTAAGAGGCACATACCATTTGTGTTATCTCTCATTTTGAAAGACACATACATATTATTTGTCATTCCTTTCATTCAACATGTATAAGTAATAAAATGCATTGGCATATATACATAACACCATCATAATCAACACAAGTCACCCTAAGCATAGCATCACCCCACAACAACCTACTTAATTCAAATGAATTGAAAACATGTTGGGATTCACTCACCTCTTAATGTGAATTCTACAAGCTTTCGAAAATTAGACTAAATATCAAGTTTCTAGCATATAATTCATCATTTAATAATTTTATTCATTTGATCTACTTAATATGAACTTAGAGTTACCAAGGATCAGATCTAGACCATCCATTACACATAAGATATCTGGATGGTCTATGATCATACCCTAATCCCATATCTTAGCCATGACGATCATCATATATTATAATTTACATAATTAACGTAAACTAGAACCGACCTTGACGGCCCATTGGATTATCTGATTCATTCCATCACTTTTTAACGGTTCAGATCAGTGACCGGATCAAATGCATCCGTTAGTCCACATAAAGATTACTACACAATCCAAAAATTGAATTACCATGGCCCACTTGTGGATCAGATTAATTTGAGAATTCTAGCCTACACATGGTTTGGCCTTACGATCCTCATAATCCGTGCAGATCAGATCTAGCACATCCAGATGATCCAGCATATTCTCTTACGCCAAGTGTCATTTTGCAGGGAAAAGAAGATCTCTAATATTAAAATCATTTATCTGATCAACACAGTAACCACTCGGCCAATCTAACCTGACAAACATTACATGATTCATTATCCATAATTTTTATAGATCGGTGTGGCCCACACAATGATCAGATCTTCCTAATTTCTGGAGTCCTTGAATGTTTTAACCCTAAAAGTCGAATGATTGGTGTAGA
Source organism: Liriodendron chinense (assembly GCA_003013855.2). NCBI lineage: Eukaryota > Viridiplantae > Streptophyta > Magnoliopsida > Magnoliales > Magnoliaceae > Liriodendron > Liriodendron chinense. Next base: position 770,633 of record PVNU02002925.1, read on the forward strand.
TCTAACCACACACATCTTGATGGCCTATCCCAATCCTTTGTGCCAAGTAGCAATCACTAGCGCAGAAAATTGGATTCTTTTTATTAAATGCTCTAGATCTCATAGTGTAATGAACGTACCGCTAATCTGATCCATTCATTGTATTGCTCAAATGGTCATAACCAAAATAATCAGATTGATTCGACTCCCAGAGATAGGGATTGAATCACCCACGTCCAGATTGTAAGAAATAATTCCTTGTGCAGGAAGTTCAAGGTTATGACGTAGAGGAACGGATCTTTTTTAATTAGATTATTTAAGTGCACATGATGGACTTATAGCTAATCTGAATCGTCCATCATGATAATCTATAATTTAACAATGATTAATACAATAAAAGTTAAAAATTAAAAATAAGGACAAACCTAGATCGAGCTCTCTTCTCCAAATGCTTCATCTCTCTCTCTCTCTCTCTCTCTCTCTCTCTCTCTCTCTCTGCGTAGGTTTTTCATTTTGTTTATTTGTGTTTAAGTGAAACTCTCTCTCTCTCTCTCTCTCTCTCTCTCTCTCTCACGTTTCCTTAAGAAAGGAGGAACCGTTTAGAAAAGGGAGACACAAGTGAGTGAGGGAGAGATAAGAGGGATAAAGAGAAGGGAGAGATAAGAGGTAGAGATTCGGTAGCTCTCTACTCCTTCAAATTTAAAACTAAGGTTCGGTTATTTTGGACGGTGATCTAGAAGGCTGGTCATGTGAGTTTAGACCATCCAGATCAAGTAACGATGGGTTATGTGGATTGTAAAAGAATTTGGTGGTTTAGATCTTTAAATAGGTAAAAGTAAACAACTCTTATCAAATCAATGATTCAGAGATATTTGAATTTATGACTAGATGAAACGGTTAAGAGTACACATGATGAACGAGCATTGATGAGTGAGTTTGATGAATGCTTTAGATTCAGTGGAATCTTTGCTCATAAGGTTCATGTGCGGCCTAGATAAAAAGAAGTTGGATGTTGATGTTTTTTTTTTTTTTGCCCAGCACGTTCGAGAAGAAAATGTGACGAAAAGTGGGGAGGGTCTCATGCGGATTGTCCGCGAGTTATGGGTGGCGTGCAGATGTGCAGTTGTAGCAGGTTAAGTGGGATACACTTGTGATGATTTTGAGAAAATCATATCCGTCCACATGGTTTGGTGGGTTAAGATAAGACATTATTGAAAAAGTGAGATAGATCAAGAATTCAAGTGGGTCGTACAATAAGAAACAACGAGGGCTCTAGAGTCCAAGTTGTTTGGATCTAAAAGGTAAGTGCCTAATAATGGACGGTTGAGACAAAAGGGTTGACAAATGGCTGGACTTGGTGAATAGATGGTGGTGAATAAATCATCGTCCTAGAGAAGGACGGCAAAGATTGACATATAGTGGATGAATAGCAGAGAATGAAAACCAGTAGAGAAAGCCCATCACCACACGTCTCTTGTTTAAAAAGGGAAGTAATCATTCCTATTTAGAGAAGATGTTGGATTTGGCTAAGTCTCACACGTTGATACAGCACATACATAAGATTTCTTTTTATTAATATTATATATAGAGAGAGATGTTAATCCTACAATAATGTGGACCAAAATCGACTCCACTCAACGGTTTTGTTAGATTATATTAGGCTATTGGCCCGAGTATGAAGCAAATTTGAATCTTATCTGGGCTATACCAAAGGTAAATGCTAACAACCGTTAAAACTTTCCTTGGAGAAGCTAAAACGGAAGCACTCATCTCATGTGTATGGCACTTGTTATTTACAAGTTTGCGCTTTTCTACTATCCCAACTTTAAACTTCCATAATCCTAATTTTTTACTGTCTAAATAAGCTACAATTTGGTCCAGATATGTTATTTGCCGTGCTCTATCAACGAACTAAGTTTGAGCCCTGATCTCTTACGGGTGACCAAGATACCTTTTTAGTGGTCTATGTCTAACCCTAATTCAAAACACTGTTTATTTACATCTTATGTGAAATCTAACCGATATTTCAAATATATAATTTAAGATCTTCTAAATGGACGGTTTACTTCAACAAATGGGTGGCCCGTTTGACAGATACAATTATGATGGACAGTCATATGGTGGCCTAAAATTAAAGTAAGTGTATGGTTATGATATTAATCATGTAAATGATTTATTGTACGGTCAGCTTTATAAATGGATACGTATAAAGTGGTTTTTGGATGTGGTTTAGGTTACAAATGTACACTGTTAAACTCAATTTGCTTGTTCAAGTCTGTACATTACTTAAATCATAGATTTAATAGTTAGTTAAGTATATTTATAGGTGATAAACAAAATGAGCGGATCGGAATTTTAATTCGATCTGTATTCGAGCGGATACAGAGATCAAGTTGTTAGTTTATTATGATCGGGTGGTCCAAATTTAAAATAGACGGTCAAATGTCTTCATTTAGTGGTAATAGGATGTTTCTACGATTGGTTTTGATAATCGAGTGCGAATATTAAGGTATACGGTGGTTTACCCAAAGAATCAACGGTCGGATGACTTACTTTATGGGTGAAAATTACTCCTTATGGTTTAGATTCAAGCTAAGCTATAAATTGATGGTTAAAATTAATGATTCTATAACTATACAGTTGAACAAGTGTAACCCTACCTTCGTACGTACGGATAAACTCACACACAAAATTTCGGGTTGTTACAGTAAGAGTCTTAAAGGTAAGAAAAAGAAGACGGGAGATTCTTCCAATGAAACCAATACCATAGAATCTTCAGAAGATAGTATTGATGTGTGCAATATATTAACGGTGTCAGGGACAGGGTCTCTCAGCGATGAGTGGCTCATGGACTCCAAAGCCTCGTATCACATGTGCCCAGATCGTAACGTCTTTACTTCATATAGGGAATATGAGGGCGGCTTGATATTTCTAGGAGATGATTATGCCTATAAGCTTGTTGGCATTGGAACGGTGCGCATCAAGATGTTCGACGAAATTGAACGGACCTTAACAAAAGTGAGACACGTTCCCAAGTTGAAGAAGAACCTAATTTCTCTTGGTGCACTCGAGGCAATGGGTGCAAGTTCATCGGTTTTGACCGATTATGCAAAGTTTCAAAGGGGCCCTTGTAATTATGAAGGGACAGAGGCACGAAAATATTTACAGGCTTATTGGGAGCACTTCAATGACTGTAGCGGATTTCACGTCTGCATGTATGTGGCATGCCCGTTTAGGCCACATGAGCTAGCGGGGCATGAAGGTACTCTCTGAATTATCTTTGATTCCTATCTTTAAATTTCTAGACTTGAGTATATGCAAGCATTATATGTATGGTAAACAGTCCAGATTGTCGTTTAAAGGAGGAAACATGTACGTAAAAGGGTGTTAGAATATGTCCACTCCGATGTATGGGGTTCGTAGCCCGTAGTTTCTATTAGGAGGTCATCGTGGTTCATGTCGTTTATAGATGACTTCAGTAGGAAGGTTTAGGTTTATTTTCTGAAAAATAAATTCGATATTTTCACCACTTCTAACCATTAGAAGGCCATGGTGGAAAATCAGTCAAGGCAGAAATTGAAAGTTTTGAAAACCGACAATGGAGGTGAGTTCACTTCCGGGGAATTTAACAAATATTGTAAGGAAGAAGGGATTGTGAGGCACGACACAGTGCACCACATACCAGAGCAAAATGGTGTGGCTGAGCGGATGAATCAGACTCTTTTAGAGAGAGCCCGATCCATGTTGAGTAATGCTAGGTTGGGCAAAGAGCTTTGGACGGAGACCGTTAACATGGCTTGTTACCTGATAAATCAATCGCTTTCAACAGCAACTGAATGTAAAATTTCTGAAGAAGTATGGAGTGGTAATATGATTGATTACTCATGTATGTGGGTGTTTGGTTGTGAAGCTTATTCTCATGTACCATCAGTTGAGAGAGATAAGCTTGACCATAGGGCCAAAAAGGGGTCTTTGTGGGCTATGGTGATGGTGTGAAGGGTTACCGGTTGTATGACCCTGTCACACGGAAAATCACAATGAGCCGTGATGTCAGATTTGATGAAGGGTCTTTGTTCCGAAAGGATGTGTCAAAGGAACCTGAAAAACCAGAAATTGTCGACATCCAGTTAGATAGAGAGACGTGGGCCAAAATTGATACGTAGACAGAGGTACGGGATTAGGTGGAGCAGCCACCTTTGTGAAGAAACTCACTCAGAGATCGCAGGTTACCAGCAAAGTATAGGGATAACTTGAACATTGTATTCGCCCTTATTACATATGATGGGGATCCGTCTACTTTTGAGGAGACACTACATGATGTGGATGCTGAAAAGTGGAAGACGACAATGCAAGACGAGATGGACTCTCTGTATAAGAATGAAACATGGGAGCTAGTGGAGCTTCCAATGGGCCGAAAAGCAATTGAGTGCAAGTGGATTTAAAAAAAAAAGGATAGGTACAAGGCTAGATTGGTGGCGAAGGGATATGCTCAGCATGAAGGTGTGGACTTCAGTGAGATATCTACGCCGGTTGTGAAGCAAATATCTATCAGGTTCGTATTGGCACCCGTTGCCCAATACGACCTCAACCTGGAACAGATGGATGTAAAAATTACTTTCCTGCATTGGGGAATTAGAAGAGCAGATTTACATGATGCAGCCACAAGGTTATGCAAAATAAGGGGCAGAAAACAAGGTATGCAGGTTGATGAGATCATTATTTGGTCTCAAACAGTCGTCTGGGCAATGGTACAAGAAGTTTGATTCCTTCATGATGAGTTAGGGCTTTTCCAAGAGCGAGTACGATCATTATGTCTACTTTAAGACACTTGAGTGATGAGAAGTTTCTCATACTAATATATATGTTGATGACATGCTTATTGTTAGTCATATCATGTCTGACATCGATGTATTAAATACAGCTTTTAGGGACATTCAAGATGAAGGATCTTAAGGCCTGTAAAGAGGGTTCTCGGCATTGATATACATAAAGACGGGAAGAAGAGTAAGCTTTGGTTATCTCAAGCTAAATACCTAGAGAAGGTATTGGTGAAGTTTGGGATGGATACAGCGAAGCCGGTCAATGTTCCTCATGTGGCTCACTTCAAGCTTTCTTTAGAGCAGTGTCTCAAGACAAATGAAGAAAAGCAGGTTATGTCTTGTGTGCCTTATTCGAGCACAGTAGGCAGCTTGATGTATGTTATGGTCTATACAAGACCTGATATTTCACAGGCAACGGGTGTTGTTAACAGATTTATGTCTAACCCAGGCAAACAACATTGGGAAGCTGTGAAATGGCTACTTTGATACATTCGGGGTACGCAGGACTACATCTTGATGTTTGAAAAGTCTAAGGACAAGTTGGTTGGGTATGTCGATTCTGATTACGCAGGTACTGTGGACTGTAGGAGATAAACTTCCGAGTACTCATTTGTGCTACCGGGTGGAGCGATTAGTTGGATGTCCAAGCTTTAGTTGATGGTGGCTCTTTTCACTACTGAAGCTGAGTATATGGCGGTGATAGAAGCATTCAAGGAGGCATTTTGGTTGAGGGGCATGATAAATCAGTTAGGGCTTCAGTGGGAGGTCATGCCGATTAATTGTGATAGTTCTAGTGCTATAAATTTGGCTAAAAATTCTGTTTATCACTCTCATACTAAACACATTGATGTGCGTCACCATTTTATCCAACGGGTGCTTGAGGAAGGAGATGTGACTCTGGAGCAGATTCACACTAACATGAATTCGGTGGATATGATAACCAAGGTGGTCCCTCCAGAGAGTTCAAGTTCTGTGCAACTTCTCAGAGATTGGCAAAGACTAAATGAAGACGCAGGGAGCATGAGAAACGATGACACTATGATTGAAGTTGAGATGATGCAAAGAGCAAGGATGTTTTTTCGACGTTTGAAGCCTTGGTGGAGATTGTTGATAGAGTCTTCAAAATGTGCAAAAATAAGGTCCCATGACCTATCGGCTAAACTGGAGACCGGTTTAATTTTGAATTGGAAAAGACTACAGAATCTAGATAGTTTTCACGTCTCCAGGACCAGTTGACCAGGGGTCTAGGACCAGTCGGCAGTTGTGCTGCGACCAATCCAGGATCGGTCGTGTGCTGAGATCTCTCTAAGAAAAAAATTATAGGTTACTTGACAATAACACCCACAATAAACTTGCCTAACTATGCAAAGGACTTTAATCAAGTTATGCCTACCATAATTTGTGCAATTTCGTACCAACACTACACAAGGATGTATTTAATCACCTTGTCTCATGTTATTACACATATCCTTTTATAACTACCTTAAGACCAATGATCTTAGGGCTCACCATATACCACTATCATGATTGATGAATTAAAAAACAAATTAAAACGATAAATTTTACAAAAAAAAAATTACACTATAATTTCGAAACAATTTACAAAATTAAATCTAATCGCTCATGTTAAGCAATCATTCTAATTTTTTATATAAGGCTAAACTTGTAACGAGTGTAGATCCTTTGTTGAGAATCCTAGACTTTGTAAGAAAAACTAATCGACCACTTTACTCACCATGGCCCACTTAAAAGAAGACTCATATATTGGTAAATCAAAATAATCATTTAAGCCCCACTAAAACCCCATGTCCTCTCAAGTTTGAGGATAAACATAGCAAGTATAATAAGTATTTACGCATGGCCTGGTGTGGCCAGATCAAAAGGTCTAAAAGACACCACGTAGCAGCCACGTGGTGTAGATGAAATTCAAAAGGAGGAGTTAGAGATGCATACACGATGGAGCATTAAATGCTATAGCTCTATCAAAAGCATCTCTTGCAAAAGTCTCATTAAAGCAAGTCTCTCTCAAAGCATTAAATGTCAAATATCCCATCAAAGTAAATTCTATCAAGAGTATTAAATGCTAGTCCTATTAAAAGCAACTCTTTTAAATGTAAGAGCCCATTGATGTTAGAACTCTAGCAAGGTTTAGTATGCAAGAGTCCATTGACGTCAAGATTCCAGCAAGGCTTCCAATACACATTGCAAGAACGAAACAATAAGATACATATGCAATCTCTTGTACACATGGACAGACGCGATAAGCTACAGTTAAATGAGAATCAAGGAGATTTACATGCTCAATTGTCCAAATCTTTCACGATGTCAAATACTACGTAAAGCCACCGCCTCCCAAAAGACTATATAAACAACACTTTACAAAGAGTTGAGGGACAAATGAACAAATACCAACACAAGCCAACCCAGCTCTACGTTGCCTCATCTATTCGTTCACCATAGGCATTTATCTTTTTACTTTATTTTAATTTAACCCCCCATAGCTGCTCATAGCATAGGACTCCAGTGTCTTTTTTTTTTTTTTTTTTTTTTTTTTTTGGGGGGGGGGGGGGGGGGGGGTTGTTATCTCTCCACCCTTCATCCACATCTCGCTGAAATGTAAGGAACATCACTCAATTTTGAACGAAAGGCTACAAAGTTTTTTTGCTACGTGCTAGGTGATTATGCCGACCATCTCACCACGAAGTTTGGTCCACGCCAGATGACGAACAGATAGTCAAATAACGACCCTCTTGGAACATGCTTGGTTCTCTCTAAGATCACGAATAGACTGTCACCTCATCAACCATCTCTCCACGAATCGCGGTTCCAAAACAGATTGTCGAAAATCCGCTCTTCATTGGTCTTCTCACTACGAAGCTCGGTTTTCAATTGAGCAACAAACAAATAACCATCCCACACATCACGACCATCCCGCTACAAAGCTGAGTCCGCGATTAGGCGACAAACAAATCGTGATCTCTCAAGTCGATCGTGAGTGTCAATATTTGTATAAATCATTAATAAAATACTTTCGACTTTTATCCTCTTTCTTTATTGTTCCATTGTTAAACTACGGTTGCAATTATGTTGAAAGAAAAGTCCTTAACGTAAGGAAAAAAGTTCTCATTCAGAAGGATAAACCTCGCCCCTTTTAAATCGCCTGTAACAATAGGTGGCTGGAAGGCGGTCGATCTCACGGATCAGATCTTAATCAGTCTATGTCAGCACCTGGGGTCGCAAGCGTTCAATCAAATTCGAGTTGAGTACGACTCTGGCAAGCCCACACTATCTTCATCACACAAGTTTGACCAAATACAGGCCTTCATTAACATGTGTACCCTCATGTTTGATTGAATAGCTAAACAGTAATTACGATCCAATACCTAACAGTGAGATCCAGTTTGACTTCTTAAATCCAATCAATCTGTACACGTACATACACCTATACATTTGTAAGGACAATGTCATGTGAAAGGGATTCACCATATGTCCAACAATTGTACCATGCATAGTGGCCCATGGATTAAGATATCTAACTTATCCATTAGCTATAACAATATTCTATGTTTATCAAGAATCGAACAGGTAAAGTTTTTACAATATATTTCACATTGAACTTGTTTTATTTATTTCTTTAAGGATACAGAGACCTCACACAAATCACCCTATCATATTCATTCCATTTATACATAATTCGGCATTCGTAGAATCCTTTTAGATTTTTCAATTATTTGCTTCAACACCCATACTAGCTTAAAACAACGCATCAAATTTGACCAAGTAGATTCAATATATTATAGCTCTCCCATATAGGTAAAATAATACAGTTGTTTTAGTGAAGCTCTTCCAGTACGATTACTTTGACGTGTTACTAATTGCTACACTACAAGTGCAACTAGAGGCAAATCATTAGGAAGAACTACTGGTTCCTACACAGTAATGGTATTTCTTATGTTGGGTTTCATCTTTGTAAATGTCCCATAAAAAATTATCCATTCTAACCATGGCTCATATGTTTGCAATATTTATCATCTTTTGAAGAAAGAAAAAAACCATCCCTCTTGGACGCTTATTTGTGGCATGAGTGTGTCCTGCTCAACATTCAAATTCTTCAATCTATGTCAAACTTAGGGTTTGTTTGGCACCGCAGATTTGGAGGGGATTTGAGGGTATTCTGAATCCATCAGTCATTTCGCAAGGTGGATTAGAGGGTATTTCTAATCCAAGGGATTTTAAATCCTTACTTTTGGTGATTTTTGCAATCCTTCTTGCTTGGATTACTAATGTCTCCTTGTTTTGCTCATTTTTAAAGGCTGGAGAATCACTTGTGTAACATATGCTCCACTAGGCTACTAATCTATTGTACATATGGTCATTGGCGATGTTCCAAAACAGTTGTATTATCAACTGCATCACTAAAATTGATTTAATAGAATGATTTGAGTGGTCCAAACATTGTCCATGTGATCCTATGCTTGTGGCCCATCCAAGGTTTGGAATTTCATCATTTTGTGTCAAAATCACATATCCAAACCAATTAGGGATATTAAAGCTGCTTTAGTAGTTAATCTCTTCTTGCATTTCAAATCTCTCCCTCCTTATCAGGACCTGATTTTTCAGGTAAGGTATCTAAACAAGGGACCCATCTGATAAGCGGCTTAGATCTCGCACACATGCTACCATATCAAGGCCCTCTTTGCAAAATCCCAAGATCCACCCTATTCACCCTACATGCATCGGACCATTCATATTCGCTACAATCGTTTTGTCCTCTGAATCAGAGGGCTAAGATTATCTGAATGTGTCTATTTTGATAGATATGCGGTCCAGATTGATAAAATCGCCATACTACGTGTACTATGGACTCCAATTTGTGTGGACCATGGGATCAATCTTTACAGAGGGCCCACCACAAACCGATGGTTAAAACAAGATTGGTAGTCTTTCCATTGTAGGACCTGTGCGGGGCCCACCTGGGATTTTATGTGGCACACACCACGGATAGAAAAATGCATTCCCATCCAAAACCCACATTCCCTTTGGTGTGTGGCCCACCTGAACCATGAAGCATCTATGCCTACAGCTCGAACATCATCCCCTTCCGGGTTTTGCATATCAATCTTTCCATTCAAACAGATTATTCAGACAGCTAACATGTCTTCCCAATCGTGCATCAGGCTGTCCCTCTATATCTATCAGAGATGGCCCCGGCCCACCTCCGAGGCGGCCTGAACATGATGTTTCAGCTGGCCACGACGCTCGGCATCTTCTCCGCCAACATGATCAACTATGGGACGCAGAAGATCAATCCGTGGGGATGGAGGCTGTCGCTGGGCCTAGCCATGTTCCCAGCCTTCCTAATGACCGTTGGCGGCCTCTTCCTCCCCGAGACGCCCAACAGCCTGATCGAACAAGGACTGAAAGATGAGGGACGCAGAGTCCTGGAGAAGATCAGGGGCACCCGTCATGTGGATGCCGAGTTCCAAGACATGATCGAGGCGAGTGAGCTTGCGAACTCGATCAAACACCCGTTCAGGAACATATTCAAGACGAGGAACAGGCCACAGCTGATAATAGCGATCTTCATGCCGATGTTTCAGATCCTTACCGGCATCAACTCGATACTCTTCTATGCTCCGGTCCTCTTCCAAAGCATGGGTTTTGGTGGGAATGCATCCCTCTACTCTTCCGTCATGACGGGAGCAGTTCTAGCATCTTCAACGGTTGTCTCGATCGTGACCGTCGATAAGTGGGGGCGGCGGGCTTTACTGATCGGCGGTGGAATACAGATGGTCATATGCCAGGTAAGAGGATTCCATTACTAGCATGCAGTGGAAATGTACTGTTTCAGTACTTACGTTGCAAGTATTTAGTACCAGCTGGTCCCACCTTGCAGTTGTCCAGACCATTCATCTGGTGGGCCGAATCCAATCAGGAATTATAGACTGGCTATAGTCATCGTGTAAATGAATGGTTCCAAGGTTCATACATTTGGATGAGAGTGTTGACACCGGAACCACAAGGAATGCCGGCCCAAATGAAATCACCGGCTATTCCATCTGAGCCATCTTTGACACCTCTTAGTGTTGGTCCAAATCAAAATTGCCATTAATTCCAGCTAACCATCCAAAGATGGGCCACCAGATGGCCAGGAACATTGAAATACGGCCCACCTGTATAATGAGTGCTGGCCCAAATGAAAAACAACAGATTTCCACTCACCATTGATCTTGTTCTGTGTTGAACAGATCATAGTAGCCATCATACTGGGCCTCAAATTAGGCACGGACAAGGAACTCTCAAAGGGCTTCTCGATACTAGTCGTCGTGTTCATCTGCCTCTTCGTGGCTGCCTTCGGATGGTCATGGGGGCCACTCGGGTGGACGGTGCCAAGTGAGATATTCCCTTTGGAGACCCGATCAGCAGGGCAAAGCATAACCGTGACCGTCAACCTCCTCTTCACATTCATCATCGCCCAATCCTTCCTTCCACTCCTCTGCTCCTTCAAGTTCGGGATCTTCCTCTTCTTCGCCGGATGGATTACGATCATGACCGTCTTTGTCGTCATCTTCCTGCCCGAGACAAAAGGAGTGCCGATCGAAGAGATGGTACTGTTGTGGAGAAAACACTGGTTTTGGAAGAAAGTAATGCCGCCTATTCAAGAGCTGGTCGAGAGTAACGGCAAGCAAGCCGAGTTACCAGAGCTTGGAAACTAGAAATGCATATTCGTGTTTGATACGATTATGTAGTTTTCTTCATGTAAATCAAAATATCAGAAACCAACAGCAACACAATAGATTTTATTAGCTCTTGCACCTCTAGAACAGGTACCTGACTTCTCCACTCCACCACTGGATCCTCCGTTTGGCTAGAGAGATTGGGATAATCTTCCTAAATTAGGATATTTCTTTTATGTTAAAATATGTATATGTTGAAGTCCACGCAGATCTTTGCAGATTTTCATAAATCTCTCACATTTTCTATATATGTTCCCGTTATGCTAAGTGAAATAAACAAGTTACAATTTTCTACTCATGTGGTTTAGCATGGTCTCAGAACCCCATCTAGGGTTCATCCTAGTCTTCTATCATGACGGCGCCCAATCTTTCGGTCTTCTCTATGTCTACCATTAATTCCAACAAGAACTCAATCCTTGTCCATGACCAGGTCGTAAATCACATCTATGCTCTTCATTGATCCTCTGCCAACAGCCACCATAGCTCCACAACCATCAACATGGTCACCGAACCCTATTTTACAGGGTCAACCTTAGTCACCATTGTCAGGCCTCATTTATGTCTGTGTGAACCTCCACATCATCGTCAGCACCCTTGTTTCCGCTGCCGACAACAACCCCCATCTGCCGTTCGGACCCACCTCCACCACTTCTAGGCGCAGATCATCAGCGCAACCCCAAACCCATCTCTGCCACAATTAAATCTGGCGGATGTCATCTTCAGCCATCTCTGTTCACCAAAATTGTTTGCTTGCTGCGAGCAGCCCCACAATCGCCATCACCTTCGGCAACGGCACCATCACCGCTTCCCATATGCCTCCCCATTGTTGTCCGGACCAACCACAGCCGTCTCTGCAGACCATCAGATTTGCAGCAATCTATTGTCAGTGGCGTTTCAACCTGTTCTCATCACTAAAGCACCACCGTAAATCAATCACCCATCACTGTAATGTAGCTCCTCCAGCATCTATTTCAGGCAATCTCGATCTACATCCCTGCCACTGTCAGGATCGAACCCATATTCACCCTCATTTCCATCGTGACTCAATCTTCTCTGTTTTCGGTGACCTGTGTTACAGTTGCTGGGTCTGGTTAGCGGCGTTGATCTCTGCTGCTGCCACCTGGTTCTGTACTAGATCCCATTCCTGACCCCGATCAGTTCCTCATCTCTGCACGTCGTTCACTGCCATCTACTGTCGCTTTTGGAAACTGTATGTCATTGCCATCACTGCCGTCTTCCTCCAGGAACTCCTCTGCATATCATTTTCTCAGTGTTAGGAAGATGATTTTTCCTCTTAAAGTCCCTTCCGGTCCTCTAGCATGGGAAATTCTCAAGCCTTCCACTGCATCAAGTAAAGATTGCTGCCATGCTTTGCCCTGTTGGCAGGTTAGCTCAAGTAAATATCATTAATAAAGACATCATCGATCCCTTTATTATTGATCCAGTTGCAAACTATCTTCTGGCCACCCCCTCCGCACTCTTTCGATGATGTAGCTTCCCAATACCAGGCCTTTTGACAAGATGACATTTCGCTTGTGCCGGGCATTTAGATCGAACTTGTCTTTGCCAGGCTTGTGAACCGGACTTGTTTTCATGCCAGGCATCTCAGACTGAACTTTTTTTTGTGCCTGGCATATGGATCAGACTTGTTTGAACACCCAACCACCGTAAGTGCACATCCACTGCAATAGTTAAAATCCTGGCCAGCAGAAGTGTCAGTCAATCAGATACATTAATCGTTATAAGTACTATTGATTCACATCTTAGAAGTCATCAAAAGTGCCTACTCACCTCGTGCTACTCGTCATTTTGTCGTTAAATTCTTTTCTTTTGCTTTGGAATAAACTTTCATCATACCTTTCAAGCTCGCCCTTTCCAAGCACCTTGAGCTTGCATAGGAATGTTCGAGTAAATTAGGGTAATCTTCCTACATTACGATATTTCTTCGTATATATAGATTTCTTGCATTTCCTATATATTTTATTATTCTAAGCGACAAGTAACTTTTTTTCTAAGCGACAAGTAACTTTTTTAACTTATATAATTTAATAAGTTACTTTTTTAACATACTTTTCCACTTTTTGGCTGTAAGTAAATACCAAGATAAACTACTTGAGGCATAAGTAGCTTAAGTAATTAATGATCTAAACACCCCCTAGGCGAAATAAACAAGTAACAGTTTCCACAATGTAGTATCTTGTGTTTAATAAAGCCAAACTTTGCAAATGGAAATCAAGTTCCACAGTTACTTTGGGGTGTAGACAATGAAACTCAATCCAAACAATCTTGCCTAGAGGAGTACACGAGCCGAGCCGAGCTTTGCCCAGTTCAGCTTGGTTTGGTCAACGAGCGACTTGGGCTCGAGCTTGGCTCGGCTTGGTCCTCGAGCCCAAGTGGTGGGCTTGGCTTGGCTTGGACGAGCTTTCGAGCCGAATTCGAGCCTGTCCGAGCTTCAAGCTTTCAAGCCTGAATTCGAGCCAAGCTTTCGAGCCGACATTTTTCAGGCCTATTTCGAGCTACAACTCACAAATTCAGAGATGAGGGAGAGCTGGAGAGGGAGGAGGTGAGGCTGGGGGATGGGGAAGAAAAATCAGATATGAGGGAGAGTCAGAGAGGGAGGAGGTGAGGCCGACAGCCGGAGGGGGTCGCTGGTCAGGCCGGGGCCGCCGGGTGAGGTCAATTCAGCTGGAGGGGAGGGGGTTTTGTTTTTTGAAATTTTTAAGGGTGGGCAAGCGATTGCGAAATGGTGCTGGAAGAAAATAATTAGGGCGAAAGGGCATGAAAAAAATATAATAAATTTTTAAGTAAAAAAATATCGAGCCTTCTACGAGCCGAGTCAAACCGAGCTCAGGTCAAGCTCGGGCTTGGCTCGAATTTCCAACGAGCCCACATACTCGGCTTGGCTCGGCTTGGCTTGATCCACCCTCCGAATCGAGCCAAACCAACATTTTTCGAGTCGAGCGAGCTTTTCAAGCTAGCTCGGTTCATGTACAACTCTAATCTTGCCTTACAAACACGCCAGACTTTTTTAAAGCTCATTGCTTTTGGAAATTAACCTTTAAACAACATGACAAATATCAAACAGGTTTGAAATTTACGAAGAATCACTAAATGATATTATCAAGACATTATCACAAGATTTTCAAAATATCATTATATTTTAAAATATCATGTTTTCATCACTATATATATATATATATATATATATATATATATATATATATATATTCATTTTCCGAGTAATTTTTCGAATTAGAAAAACCATAATATTAGACCAAGAAATTGTTGCAAACGATATGTGTCACTTATGGCTTCTAACAGAAACCAAGATCACATTCATATCTTCCCCGAATTAGCCACTTGGTTTCAGCTAGCATCCTAAAATTCTATGTATCATCTGTTGTTGTTCAATCAGACACAAAGCCACGCATATCAATGAACAGCCCATATTCGGTCAAACGCATGTGATTAGGAATAATGTCGAGCATGCCAAAGTCGTACTCGACTCGAATCAATTGAACGTTTGCGACCCCAAGCGCCAAATCAACCCTAGGATCAAACCAATGAAGGTTAAACTGACTGTTTAACCACCAATCCTGCAACGATTAGGTGAGGGGGTTAGTCCTTCAATTGGATCTTTTGGCCTTGTGCTAATGACTTTTCTTTCAATGACGATTACAGTACTCAGTTTTGTAATTAATGCAATAATAGACAAATGAAATTAAAAACTGAAGCTAATTGTCAATTTTTATTGATTTGTAAACAAGATCAATACAATCAGCGAAGAAGTTTAATCCTTCTTGGCCCGTGGTTTTATCCTCGAAGGTTATACGATCGTATCCTAACCGGACGCAGATTCTTCATCGCGTCCTAATTTCTTTCTAACTCTGGAAGAACACATTTCTTAATCCTCCACAGTCTCCATGAAAGCACTGATTGTCTCTATAAAATTTTCTTATTGCCATGTGTATCTTGGATCGTGAGAGATCTACCATCGATGGGTTTATACTACTTGTTAAACATGTTGCTCGATCACACGTGTCGCTCATGCGACAATCATGTGTTCTTCTCACAGTGTCTCGCTTTTCTCAACCACAAACGTGCGTATGGCTCTTGAGCCGTTCTAATTTTGGCAAGCAACGTGTCATTTAAGGAAACAGATAGAGAGATTGTCTCAGGGCGCGAGTAAAATTCCGTCAGTCATTCATACATAATATTGACACGTAGCGGTATTCCATTAAGCTGCATGGACTACACCAAGACAAGTGTAAACAATACCCCCACGTCACTTTACATTCTAAGAATGTAAAGGGACGGTGTCGCTTCTGATTCAGCAATCACGCCAATGCTCAACACGTGGCCACATAAGGTTCAGACGTCATGGCAAAAAAAGCTTAAAGGAGGCAGGAAAAGAAAGAAAGATGGAAGTCGAGTGACGAGCAAGTTTAGCAAAGGATTGCGATTTATCGAGGGCAATGACCGTCGAAGCCATCACCAGCCATTAACGACAGGTCAGCATTACTAAGCATAATGGCCGAGCACAAACCCCATGCCACAATGTGTCAAGCGTCGAAGCGACTGTTGAAGCTAAAGCGACATTACGTTCCTTCACATTATTCAATGTAAAGTGACATGGGGGAAATGTTTACACCTATCCTAGCGTGGTTCATGTAGCCTAATAGAATACCGCCATGTATAGGTACTATGTAAGAATGACGAACGAAATCTCACTCGCGCCCGAGACAATCTCCTGATCCGTTTCCTTCAGTGACATGTCACCTGCCAAAATCAAAACGGCTCAGAGTTGTACGCACGTTTGAAGTCGAGAAATGAGAGACACTACAAGAAAAACACGTGACCGTCGCCCGAAAGGCATGTGACCGAGCAACGTGTTCAACAAGATGTATAAACCCATGCCAATGCTAGATCTCTCGCAATCCAGGATAGCACGATACGGCCGTCTCACACAATCATGCCGAAAAGAAAAATTTTCTAGAAACAACTGGTGCTTTCACGAAGACTGCGGAGAATTGAAAACCATGTTATTCCAAAATTAGAATGAGATCAGGACGCGATGAAGAATGCGCGCCTCACTAGGATACAACCGCTTAACCTTCGAGGATAAAAGCACGAACGAACAAGGAAACCAAAGACGATCACCGCCCTTAAAGTCAAGGTAACACCATCGCCAACACACAATCTCTCTACACAACGCAATGTTGTCTATTCTAATTTTAGCCCTAGCTCCACCACTTCTATTGAACCCTGTCATAGCAAGCTCAGAGTTCAGCATAGCTTAGATTCACTACTGTCCAATGCCATCGCCATGGTACACCCTAATAGTATAAATATCCATGACAACCGTCATCAAATCCCCGATCAACCGAATCTATACTTAGAAAATCACACAAGCCATCCTACAGACCATCCACCAAGATTGCTTGTGCACACAGTTAGTGGCAGGTAATTTCTTTTATTTTTTTTCTACTTAGTTTTATTTTTTGCATTGATTGCATTAGCCGCTTAGTTTTAAATTTTTTTTCGTTGATTGCACTGACCGTATTTATAAATTAATGAAAATCAACAATAGGCCTTAGTTTTTAATCTCATTCGTCCATTGTTGCACTGAAAAACCATGATCAGCATTGAAAGAAAAGTCATTAGCACAAAGAAAGAAGATCTCATTGAAGGACTAACCCTTCCCTTTAAAATCTCTCGATTGATGTAGCACTGGTTTGGTTGCACAGTCAAGCTGACATTCATATGTCTGATCATATGGTTGATTTAGCGCTTAGGGTCACAAGCGTTCAATCGATTCGAGTCTAATATGACTCTAACACACCCGACACTATTTCTAATCACACACGTTTGACCGAATATGAGTCGTTCGTTAACACGTGTGGCCTCGTGTCAAATTAAACAACAACAGGAACACTTTTGCAAACCATTACCAAAACGAGCAGACCAAACGCATATGACAATAAGCGTGCAACTTGGGTAGGTGAAGTTGAGCTAGGCTCGCTTGTCAACCCAAGCCTAACCTACAACCCACCCCAACCAAATTTCAACACAAGGTGATGCCCAACCTGAACCCAAACTGAATTCCTCTATACCTAAACCCATCCCAACCCAATTTCACATCAGGTTGACATTTTCGAAACCAAACCTAACCCGAGGACATTGACAACCCAACCCAAACTCGAGTTGGATCAATGGGATTCAAGTCGACCCAACCCTAGTTTTAGTACTACCTGACCATAAACCTTCTCAAGCCTATTGTCCAACAACTAATAGTTTATGCATCAAACTCACTCTCTATATAGCTTTTTAACAACATCAAACTTCCCTCCCTATCGCATTAAGATCGTTAAAAAAAAGGCACATTGCTTTACAATTCAGCCAGGATTTGTATAGATCTCCAATCATAATGTCCTTCAGAATCAGTGCAAAAAATGATATGCCTCGATCAATATTTTCTCCCCTCAGTAAAATTCCAAAACAAATCTGAACAAGCGATGTTGCAGTCAGATGTTAGCCAGCACTAGGGCTCTCTCCCCCAATTGGACTTTTCCCCAGGCAGACTTGGCATCTACTTGAATTGGAGGTAAAATATCAAAAAAAAACCTTTCCCCAACCTTTCTCATCATTTCTTTAATAAAATAGAACTTTAACAATTTCAGTCAATTTTCCTGCCTGTTCTCCATCCTTTTGCCGTCCACCGCTGTCAAAGTTTTCTCTTCCCATGGCATCCGGCACCAGCTGCCCAGCAATACCATGAAAAAATTTTCCATATTCTTGTAACCTTCTTTTGGTCATATGTTACTTGATTTTTGCATCTGCTTAATCTCCTCTCACCCACCTACCCACCATAGGATTCCCTGACTATTCAGGGCCACACACTGTTGGGTGAGTGACGCAAGGTCCACACCTAATCCACTCCCTCTTCCAACGAAATTTCTTACCTCACACCACTGACATGCCATAGCAATCCAGCTCAACCCCAAAAAGGCAGTCTGCAAACAATAAAGATCCAGGCCCAACTTTATAATTTAGCCTAACTGTCAGACCCCAAAACAAGTAAGATCCAAGAACATGTAATGCCAAACAAGCTCACTTAAGCATAAAACAATGAGAAAAATGGACGGTAGATATTAACGCCAAATAAAAAATTTCAATGTAGACATTTAAAGCACCAACAAAATTCTCTTTTGGGCAGATAGGCTTTTTCCTAGCCAGTTTAGGGTGCGTTTGGTTATCATGAAATTTCATGATAGATGTCACACTCATGGGCTTCACCTTGAAACAGAAGCACAAGACAGAAAACAAATGCATTCCCAAAATGACATATCTGGTACAAGCCTCAAGCACTTTCATATTTGCTTAGGTATCCATCGGAAACAGAAACTCTGATATTCTGGCAGTGTGTGATGGATGATACGCAGGCACATAGTAACTAGATAGAAATCGCACAGTTACATACAGGTGACTTAAATTAAACATCCAAACGCTGTATACCAGTTTAGATGTATCATGAACCAAAAATCACGCTTATTTTATTATCCGACTATCTGATTAGTGGACATTTATTGGTGGTTAAAAATGAATTAAGATCCAACGGTCTTACTACAATAAACAAGTGTCCACAAATCAGAGGTTAGGATTCTGCAACCCATCTTAATTTTTGGATTGAAACGTGGAGAGGGCAGGAATTACAATTTATTGGGTTTAATTTGAGCCCACATGTGCCTCACGTACCCTTTCAAAGAGCCCTGCGTACCAAGCATCAGACCTAGACCGAACATCAAATAACTCCATTTGAAAAGCTCGTTTTAAGATAAACTAATTTACTGTTTAGAAAGCAAGGATTGAATATCGGTTTTGACTGAATCTGTCACCACTGAAACCAGGCCACATAGCCCTGTATTTGTTTCAGGCAAATACAACCTTATCATTCATGAACAAAAACAGTCCACATCAAGGCGTACCTACCTGTTTCGGAAGATGCTTCAACCCTTAGCAGTATGACTCGGTACCGGCAATACATTGTGACACGTCAGCATGTCAAATAGTCAGTCCTCCGCTTAATGGCACCATAGCATAGTTGCCGAATTCATTCAACTTCTACCTCGGACTCTGCAATCCTTTTTTAAAAGCCTTTTGATAAGCAGATCATCAGAAGGCCAACATGATAACCAGAACCAATAGGAAGGCCAACAAGATACATGACTTCATTGATCCCACCATCTAATTCCAAAGCCCATTCAACTCAACATTTGCAAATGTCTTGCCGATGCAAATTTGTCACATTCCTTGGTGTGCATTCTATCCAAACAGGCCCCAAGATGCAAACAATAGCGAAACCATCGAAAAAACATAACTGCAAGAGCAAAATGATGTTGGCTAATAACTAGAACTTCAAATACAAACTGAAGCTTGTGCCCCAAGTATTGTAAATCCGATGTATTGTAATGATTCATTATTGCTCCATTCAAATATGACAGTTACAAGTAACAACTTCTAAAGATAATTAACAGATTCTATTAAGCAACTAAAAGGAGAAATCGACCAATAGAAAAAATTGCCTATCACAAAACAAGAAGACAAATAAAGACCTAGATAACCTTATATGTACCAACAAGTTCATGAAAACCATACAAATTTATAAACACCAAGCATCAATCAACCAAATTAACTAAAGCTAAGATATGAGAGAGAGAGAGAGAGAGAGAGAGAGAGATGTATGGATATGATGTGATTACAAGACTCGTCCTTTTTCTCGATATATTTTTATATTTGTTTGATTATCAACTCCATTGCAAGGATATACACCCAAACATGCCCTATCGAAAGACTTTCATTGGATATGGGAACAAAGTGCATTCCAAGCTGTAGTCCGACGCCAGCCCTTAACTTGGGAAAAACTATTAATTAAATGGTAAAAACTAGAAAACTGGTCTGTTACACGATAAAGAGTAGAAAGATGCAAATGATGCACAAAATCCTAATATGTGGTCATTCATCTTCAATGTATCCTAACCATCGATTAGGCAGAGCACTCTTATGCTTTCAAGAAGTCGAATAGCCTCAGCATTTACATCCTATATAGCTTTCATGAAATTCAGAAGTTCTAGTTGCCTGCCTGCCTTACCCTGAGGTGTTCAAAGACCTATATGGCTTTCATGAAATTCAGAAGTTCTAATAGCCTGCCTGCCTTACCCCAAGGCATTCAAAGACCTAAGACAGAAATTGCACTGGGCCATTTTGCTAGAGAAACTATGGGTGGGCCACAAGTGTCTTGACAGTTAGCATGGGACCACCCAGGGGTTCAGTTCATCAATCCAGACTGTCGGAGTGGGGACCCTGCTTGAGGCTCTGGATAGTGTGTAACCACCACCGGGTCCTTGAACAGTCAGCACTGGGCCACTACTCAGGAGTCGGGTCCCTCAGGCATTAATATGGGGCCAGACTGCTGGTACTAAGACAATTGGCACAAAGTCACTATTGGGGGTCCAAATACTAATGCAGAGCCACATTTCATGAGTCCTTAAGACTCTCATTCTCACCTTGTCCCTAGCGTCAGCATAAGGAAAAGGAAAAGAAGGGCTTTGCAAAAGATCCAATGAGCTCTTAAGCAATCTCAAGAACCAAATGGCATGAACTGTCAGAATGAAGACCCAAATGGGTATTTATAGTGTGATGGGAGATGGTTATTTCTTGCCCATGAAGTGGTTAAACAGTTATTTCCCACCCAGAAGTTGTTAGGCGAGTTTGGTGCCACAATGCTTATAGACAGACAGCACGATCCAACATACTTGGTTCTGCGCTGGCTCTTGGGGTGAGCGCAATCTAGACTTTGGTTCATTGGAAAATGCATGGTGTCATCTCGTGTTGTCCTTGGACTTTTGAGCACAAAGTGGAATAATGACCACGTTGGGCTTGACCATTGGCGTGGAGTGTTTCAGAGGGTTTTGTACTGACCTTACTCTGCACGTGAATTGGATCCGCACAGACTTGGAGATGAGTGTGGACCATCCTACACTAACCAGTTATGGTTAGGGTTGGCACAATTTGGACTCCCTAAAATTATAATGCCAACAAGAGGTCACAAGAACATGAGAGAGAGAGAGAGAGAGAGAGAGAGAGGTGTCAAAGGAACATGCATGTGAAGAATGATAACATAAAGAAATGATTGATTTCCATCATATTCAACAGCTGATTGAAAGAAATTGATGGAAAATAAAGTACTTCAAAGAAAACTACAGACTAGCGGACACTTGGTATCATTGTCATCTATGCCTTGGGCACTGGGATCGACTTCTAAATGGCAGAAGTTTCTACCATTGCCCACCAAAGAAATCAACTGGTATCAACAGAAGCTCCACCTAGAGAACATCAAACAATTGCAACTAGCACCAACCCCCTCCGAAACCAACACAAAGCAACCCCAAACTCACAAGAAGCAAGAAAAAGAATGTCGATGACAAAACATCCCATTTGAAAATGGAATTTCCTTGGTATCCATTCCTCAATGGTACCTTGAGGAATAATGATTATGAATTCCTGTGTTTTCCCATGAATTATCACTCATCAAACAGACCCCCCTTGTGTTTATTGAAGAAAGAACCCAACTGCGAAGCAAAGAACTTACATGGAAAGGAGGCGGCGGTCACAAGCAACCCTCCCATCACTCCATCTTTTGCAAGGGCTACTAATTAAGAAAATGACTTGAAAGGAAGGGGAAGGAGGAGCCAACCACAAGCAACCCTCTGGTCACTCCATCTTTTGCAAGGGAACAGCACATTGTTGGCTGTAAAGGACAGATCATGGGGTGGGTGGCAAGCTGCCTTCAGCCTAACTACCACACCCACCACAGAGACTTTGTGAATGTTTAAGATCTTAAGCATGCAAAGCCAAACAATCTTACTGAGCATTAAACACAAGAAAAACAGGTGCTAGATAGACATTAATGCCAACTTAAACTATATCAATAGCATTGGAGCACCAGCATCAGACACAAAAGCTACAAGTTGCTGTTTTTTTGGAGTCTGCACTTTTGTGGTCTCTGCTAAAGCACATCAGGGCACCACATTTTACCAGAATATCAATGCCTTCATTTGAAAGATCAGGTGCACGTCTTGCAATTGCCCGACCAGACATTGCATATTCTTGAAGTGTTGTCAGCCAATTCATGGAGAAGCCCAGAACAGAACACGTCAGATTAAGAAAGTTCTTTTTTATAATTTTATTCATTTGATTGCTATATGAAACTTTTTTTTTCAGCCCCCATTAGAGAAATGGGAAGAAAGATAACAATATAGGAGTCAACTCGGCCGAGGGCAATGGTCCTATGACAATTGACAAGAAACACTTGCCATCTCAGATGGAGGAACAACCTACCACCTAGACTAATCAAACCACCCACCATCCAGATTGTCCTATAGCAAGAAACACCATCCATCTAGATCAATCAAATCCATTGGTTCTTCTACTTAATTGGCCATACCTTTGCCATCAATTTCCATTTACATTCATACCTCAGAACTCTAGTGTTGATCCATCTATCAAGGTTGCAGCTCACCACCACCACCCCCGTATTGAACCAAAAAAAAAAAAATAGCTAGTGATATGTGGAGGAAAAAAGAAGAAGAAAAAACCTTTAAAACTGCAAGAAATTCAAAACAGAGGGCCATCTATCAAAGTGGTTACTGGTACAATTCCATACAGAACAAGTTATAACAGGTACAACTACTCTACTCCAACAAAAAAAGCTGCAGCATCAATCTCATCTCAATCTAAAGAAGCAGAATTGTCCAACATTGGACGTGTGAAAAGACCAAAAATACCTTGTCAAAGCCAAATAATATATTGCACACAATCAGGGAAAGCAAACTGAAGAGAAAGAAGGCCAAGAAGGCTCACCGAAACTGCGGTCACCACCACCTCTTCTGCCCCATGCCAAGATCATCCCCACCAATTCATCTACAAGCTTGTAGATATACCAAATGGTAAAATTCCCACCATGTATAGAAGCTAGAGAGGATGGCCCAGAGAAGTAGTTCCCAGCTTTCTCACCTTCTGCCAAGAGAAGGGAAATAGTCTGGTCGCAACAGATCTGCAGGATTTTTGCACTGTAAATGAGAACAACTCCTATCTTTCGACCTGCAACGCATCCCAAAGCCACCTGAACTCTCCCTCATCCATACTCCTGACAAACCAAAGAAAAGGAAACAAAGGAGAATCCAAAGTTAGCCAAGCCACCCACGGATTAGAGATCATGATCTAGAGAGAGAGACAGTATATCCAATGAGCACCACATACTTAAGATCATTGACCCTAACCGATAGATTGCAGGCCAACAAACAAACAGCTGGTATCCTGCAGCCCACTATCTTATATGCGAGATTTTGAGAGAAACCACCATCTGCAGGACAGATCAGATTAATCCACCATAACAAGAATACATTTACTGCTGATCTGATGAGCCTCGTACCTTTGATAGGGATGCCCCAAAAACTTTCCAAGCATAAGAAATCCCAATCTGCAGTTACTCGGCCAACTCAAGAGGCAACCAATCAAACAGCTGGGGTATCTAATTGTGAAATTTTTTAGGGAACCCCAACCACAGTAGGATCAATCACGATCGACAGTCCGCACCACAAGCCGTGGGGCCTCACTTGTACAAAATCGACAGCTCAGACTCATCACCCCCATAATTCCAACAGTGAATTATAGAATCAATTACCAAAAAAAAAAAAAAAAGACTCTGATTTCAATCGTAATACTGGAACAAGAAACTACTTTCCAATTACAGCTAATGTTAGAAACAACCAAGTGAAAAGATAATTGCAATCCCTACCAATCTATGAAACCCTAAAAAATCCCCCAAACACAATCGACAGATTACAACAAAAACCAGTCTCTACAGGGCATCTTCATCAAGCAGCAGTATCAAAGCTAAAACCTATATACAACCACATGAAAACCTAACCCTAATATCTATATTTTCACTTCCTTCTAGCAAAGACAGATCAGATCAGATCCTACACAGCATCCATACACCTCGATTGCTGAGTTTCCTTCTCCGATCCAGATCCCTTCCTGTTGAAAAAATAAAGGAGAGATCTATCAACTGGAGAAGAACATTTCTCATGGCTCGAGCCGTAACAGACGGCGCAGATCCTTCGTCGCCACATCGTTGTTCTTCCTCGAGAAGAAAGCCGGGAACGGTAGCGAGCTCGGCGACGGCGACGAAAAGAACGCCGCGCCGGCATAGAGGCTGTCACCGCAGCCGCTGGAGTCACGGCCGGTGAGCCGGGCCTGCGTCGGCACCATCTCCGGCTCCGGCCCCAGCCGATCCGTCGAGCACAGCATCGAATCCTCGTCTTCGATTCTCCCTGCGGCCTTCCTAGCGTCTCCACCGTCCGATCGCTGCTCCTTGAACGGCGAGTATGTCAGCTCCTCGCCGCGCTTCAGTATCGTGACTTTCTCCATGACGAGACTTCTTGACGGGAATTTCACAACGGGAGGGCTTGTATCGCCGTTATCTTTAACGGCGGGGTAACGGCGTTTTCTACGGACGGTACGTGTCGGGCTTGGTGTAGCGTTTCGGCCGATTTTGGGACCGGAACGGAATTTCAGATAGTCCTGAGAAGGAAGGACTGCAGTCGCCATTTCTGCACAGAGAGAGGGGGAGAGAGAGAGAGAGAGAGAGAGAGACTGTAATTTCTTGTGTGACAGCTGAGATCAAAGGATACGATCAGACGAGTCAGATCCAACGGCTGCAGATCAACGACGTAGGGAGAGAGAGGGAAGAAGGGGGGTAGAGAGGAGAGGGAGAGAGGGGGTAGAGAGGAGAGGGAGAGGGCGATGCTTGGGAGGTGAGGCGAGTGGTATTTTTATAGAGAAGAGAAAGGCGGTTCGGCCAAAAACCGCTTCCTGGACGCGGATTGCCTGCGAAGAGCCCTTCGCAAGGAACTTCCCGAGACGGCAAGCTTAGGTGGGGCCCACCGTGATGTTTGTGAGAAATCCAACCGTCCATCCGTTTTGCCAGATCTTTTGATGACATGGACCCAAACATAAGGTAGATTCAAAACCGCAAGTGGGCCGCACGACGGGAAAAAATGGGCAGGGAAATGCCTACCGTTGAAACCTCCCTGGGGTCCACCGTGATGTTCATATGCCATCCATACCGTTCATAACTTCATTCCTAACGGGATGAGCTGACAACACAAAATTATTAGCCGGATCCAAAACTTCGTTGGCCCCACGAATGTTTCAGCGGTGTACGTTCAATCCTCACCATTTACTGCCGTACGACCCACTTTATTTTTCGATCTACCTCAGGTCCATGTCCTAACATGATCCGGAAAAATGGATGGACGGGGTAGATTTCTCACAAGTATCACTGTGGACCCCACCTAGCTTCCCGTCGCAGGAAGTCACTGCAAATGGCTTATCCGCAACCTTCCTCCCCTTGCGACGGAGGGAAGGGCGGTACCCGCTTTTCTACTTCAATACGTACGCGTGCCAAACTTACATGTGTACGTGTAATCCTATCCGTTTATCAGGTGGGCCCAGCTTCATGATCATCTTCTGCAATGAATCTCATGTGGATCAGCTGTTGGGTAGCTGCGTGTTATTTTAACGCGATGGACGGTGGAAACGTTGCGTGTTATCTTACACCGTTTATTATTCAATTTCGTGTGGGGCCTGCCCGATAGCGGATGGACCGGCACTGTTTTAGCAGTGGGTGTAACACCTGATACACGGATCAGATTCATACACGTTTGCCAAGTGTACACGTGTCAGCGCGTGCAGAAGTGCGGCTTGGCTAGCAGTCTTGTTGTAGATATCGCTTTTCAGGTTTGCAGTGCACTGGATTTAGGGGTGTCAGTGGTCCGGGCCTGTGGTAGGTCTCGGCCCGGTTTTTGCACTATTTCTGGCCGGGCCTTCAGTCCAGGTTTATAAAATTCTAATTTTAAAGCCCGAGCCTGGCCCATTAACACCCCTACAGGATTGCGGAGTGTAGAACACACCACCGCACCGAGATCGGTACTGTGTCGACGTGGAAAGTCCTGTGGCCCCATCATGTTGGATGTGTTACATCCACACCGTCCATCTATTTTTTCAGATTATTTAAAGGCGTGAGACATAAAATGAAGCAGATTCAAAGCTCGAGTGGACCACACCAAAGGAAACACTAGAGATTGAACACTTACCATTAAGAACTTCTCAGAGCAGTAGAAGTTTTGGATCAAGCTGATACTCAGTGTTTTCCCTTCATCCATGTCTGTGTGACCTATGAACATTGGATGTTAAATAAACATCATGGTGGGCGTTATCGTCCAACTTTCTATGGTGTGGTCCATTTGTCTCCCTTATTTTTTTTAGGTCATGCTGTAAAATGATTTAGAAAAAATGGATGAATGGTGTGGATTAAACACATATATCATGGTGAGACCCACAAAACTTTGTCACTTCAACACACTATGAACCTTGGTACTGTGTTATACACTACGCAATCCAAGTCCAGTACATTGTACGTGACCCTCAGGGGTCTCCTCTGTCCAAGTGCAATTCATGTTCAGTGATACGGCTGTTGAGATCACGAGTTGCCCGTGGACCAAAAAGCATGTCAGATGGAAAAATGATAAATGGTCCACATTCAACCATGTATCCAAATAAGTGATGGTGATGGATATGGTTATGGGCCATTTATGGTGAGGCCTATCATCTCATCTGATTCGATACCCTCTCTTTGGGGCTCAGATCGAGTACTACCTCCATGAGGATGCAGCTTCAGATGATAGTGTAGGTGTCACCTCTGCAGTGATGGAGAGCACGTGGGACCCGCACCTTGGTAATAGCAAAGAGTTGATAGATCTGTCAAGTCAGTTGAGTCGCTGTCCACCAATGCTAAGGTGACACACACCAGTTCGTCACCAATTGTGTCCTAGTGGGGGGTGGCGGGGAGGGGAGGGGGGGGGGGGGGGGGGGGGGGGGGGGTGGTAACCAATCCAAGCCCCCTCCATTATGCAAACAGAAAACTAAATGAAGCAAATTTATCATATCTAAAGCTTAAGTGGACCCCACCATGAGAATGAAGCGATAGAGATGATTATGCCCGTCGTTGAAATCTTCCTCCTGGCCATATTGATGTTTATTTGCTATCTAACTTATTCACAAGTTTATATAACTATAATTGAACATGAAACACAAATATAAGCCTAATTCAAAATTCTGGAGGAGGTTTCTAATGGTGAGCAATCGATCCCCACTGCTTATTTTGGTGTAGCCCACTTGATTGGATTTGTCTCATGCACTAAAGGATTGATAAGGTGAACAAACACACATCATGGTTAGGCCTACAGGGTTTCTAGTCTCGCTAGGATGTCTATGTTTTGTCCAAGCCGCTTATTCATATTTTTATGTCATTTTACGGTGCGAAATGAAAAATGAGATATCCAAATCTGAGGTAGACCATATTATAGAAAATGACGGTGCTTGAATGCACATCGGTAAAACCCTCTTATGGCTACAAAAATTTTAGATTAAGTTGATAGTTGTGTTTTCTCTTCATTCATATTTATATGACATAATCTACTCCACGACAAAAGCTACATATTAGATTATACATAATCATTACCTTGGCTTTAAAAAGTTTTTAATGGTTGGCATTCAATCACTATTATTTTAAGAGTCTAGATCCTCCATTAACTTCCAAGTAGGGAATTATTGCTTGGAGCTTTTTCATTGGGCATTGAGGATGTGACAGGGTTACAAACTTATGTGATGATATCAACCAATAAAAAGGCTCCAAGTAGGGATTTCCTACTTGGAAGCCAATAGAAGATCTAGACTCTTATTTCAGCAATGCGGTCCACATGATATTTGTATACATGGATAAGCTATATACATAATGTTAGACCCATAATCATTACTGAATCCGAGTCTAACATTTTTTAGTGACGTAGACCACCTTGAGCTCTTGAATGAATCGTTCTTTTTTGTGTTGTATGGTCAAAACGATTTAGGATGGGCAGAGTTGATTAAACTGAAGTTTCACTTTCACCCAAGTGACTCACGATTCCTCGAACCCGCGCAGGTGGCTAACCAGCGTTAGAACCCAAGCGGGGCTCTACCGCGATTAACTGAACACGCCAGGGTTCCGGGCAAGTCGTCGGACCGAAGATCTTTTGAGTATCGCCCAAGCGACGTAATATTTTAACAGCTGGTTGGATGATTATCCTTTGGCTTGTAATTAGCCACTACTTTTTCAATTAATTACATTGTTGCCATCTTGATAATGACCTGCCCCTCGAATCCGGTCTTGTCTCGATGAAATTACTGAAATACCCTCACTCAGAATCTTTAAAAGTTGTTGGGTTTTGGGGCGATTTTTTTATCTTTTTTACGAATGCCCCTCAAATCCAACGATTGCAAATCCACACACGTTGCAGATAAGTAAACGTGTGCCAGATCAGAGCCATTACCGGTGGACATTACTATCTTATAGCTGACCTGTACAAGAAATCAGCACGATCTAACCGTCAGGTGGGTCATAGGTGCACATAGAATGAGGATAACCGTTCAATCTATTAATATCATTTTTTTGCATACGTGTGGCCCACTTGATAATCAGATCAGCATGATATAGGACATCTCGTATGTGTACAGAGGGAATCGCCTGATGAACGGTTCTGATCTTTCACTTGTCAGCCCAGCAGCCATGGCTGTGCATATTAGGCCAAGGATGCATGTAGACCATTCATCTATGGATGTGGATGGCCCATTTATTTTGCCAGCCGGATGATTGTGACCATATGGTGAACGACTTATAAAGGAGTAAACGAATATATGCACGGCAGCGTAATGTGCGCATTTTAAAGAGAAAAGCTATGATGCTCTGGCACTTTGATGGATGATACGCAGGCACTAGGAAATTGCTAGAAATTGCTAGAAATTGCTAGAATTGCTAAAGTTTCACTTAATTATTTAAAATTAAACTTTACAGATTATTAGGCCATGTTTAAACTTTTTTAATCATCCAAGGACATTTAGGGCCTGTGTTGAAATGGTGTATTTATATGTACATACACCACCTTGTTTGGATCTGAGCACTTGCTTTCATGACAACGATTTCAAAGCCAAAACTTTGTGGCCCCACGATAGAATATGTATTGTATCCACATCATCCATTCGTTAATATAGATCATTTTTGGACAGTTAGGGCCCATTTGGATACCACCAAATAAGTTGATGTTAACAGTTAAGTAGCCTATTTGAGATAAGTTAGTTTGGTTAATAAATAAAGATCATTACTTAAGTGCTAAAAATCACTTTCTAAGTATTTCAACATTTTTATTTTGCTTTTCTACTTTTTTCACTGCCAACTAAAACAAGAGGTGCTCGTCCATAGTCGCAAAAGTGTTGATTTTTGTGGCAATCACCCAGCCCACGTTGACCATCCAACTTGCTAGGCCCGCTGTGATATATTTGATCTACACCATCCATCTGGTTTAGATGTGAGTGAGGGTAGCATACGAGGCATATCTGAACCTCAAGTGGACCGCACATTAAAAAACAACGATGATAATGATGACATTGTTGAAACCTCCTTGGGCCCAACATAATGTGTTTTACTCATGACATTCACCTATTTTTCCAACTAGTTTTGAGTGGCCCAATGGGTAGTGGGGCCACATAATGTGCACATGAAATCCACATTGTCCACCCTTGTTGGTCCATCCCAAAAATGAAACAAAATCCAATCTCAAATAGACTACACCTTAGGAAACAGTGGTCATTGACGCCCACCATTGGTCGGCCCTAATGATGAGTGCCCCATATCCAAGGCAGGCCCTGCATGATGGACGGCCCATATTAGAGGTGGGCCCCACATTTGGGATGATCTACATTAAAGGTGGCTCCACATGATGGGCAGTGGATATTGATGGTGGGCCCACTTGATGGATGACCAACATCTATTGGGAAAACCAACAGCGAAAGCGAATTAAACGAGCGAACCACCATGGCAATCAACCAAGCAACAATCAAACACATACAAGAAGGCAATCCAAATTTAACGTGGAAAACCCCTCACGGGTAAAAAACCATGGCACAAAGCAACATCAATCCACTATGATATCAGAAGTTATAAGAGATGGAAGAAACAAAACCCGAATCACAAGCGCACAAGAAAAATCACAAGCTACCCACAGCTTATTCTCACATGAGACGGACAAGCACCGTCCTTTTTCTCATCCCAAAGAACCCCAAGCTTTTTCTCTTGCCCTAAAACTCTCTCACTCTCCTTTAGGAAACCTAGCCCCAATGGCAAAACTCATAATCCCTCATTACACCCCCTTTATAGGCATAAAACTGAAATTAGAAACCTCTTGCACAAAACCACACAAGATACCAGCTCAAATAGGAAACAGGCCGACCAGTTGCACGATCGATTGCGAGCCCTTGTTACAGAAGATTTGAGGCGTCCGATTCTAAAAATCTCCACCACGACTCTAATCTTCATGCAACACCTTGTCACGCACCATCTTCAATCTCTACTTCGTCCTCATCATATCTCCATCGCTTCTTATGCCTCATCGACTCTATCCTTGCACATTCATCCTCCTTGCTCTTCTCATGTGGCCCTTTGGCACTTGCCACATATAAGCAATCATGGATTCCGCTACCGATCTCACAGCTCCACTATGAATAGTACTCCCGATCAACTTATAAAGATTTCCACACCTTCAGCCCTTTATCATCACAAGTGCCTATTTTGCTACTTTATAGTCTCAATCGCAACCGATGAGCCTGATTGAGATACTGGCGTATCGATCCACCTTCTTCTACTCTACTTCTTTCATAGACGCCAATCCCTTTCCATATTTTTCTTTCACGAAATACTTCTTTGTGTCGAATCTCATGCTTGAAGACATCATCGATACCTCGTCTCAGATTCCGATCTACCTCCTAACGATTTCTCTGATACCACTTGTTGAGAATAAGGACGCCGGCAGCAGAAGCGAAAGCCAAACAACACATAGTAAAAATATAAAATCAAATGAGAAACACAATGCAATTACACAACACAAGCATTCAAACACACAGAGACAATCCGATTTTACATGGAAAAACCCCTCAACGGGTAAAAAACCACAGCACAAAGCAATCCACTATGATTCCAGAAGATTACAAAGAAAACCCAAGCTCTCACTCTCTCCAAACATTCTCCCCTCTTCCTAACGCACTAAGGAAACCTTGGACACCTTAAATTACTCCTAATCCCGAATTTATGCCATATATATAGCAAGCAACTCGAAATTAGAAACATTTTACGCAAAACTGCGTAACCATGCACAACACCGCCATTGCGCACGACTGGTCAGCAAACCGGTCGCACATGGCGCAAAACAGTTGAGAGGAAAAAAACCCAAATTTTGCAAATCTGCCTCACCTCAAACCTATTGCCCGATCGGTCTGAGCCCCCTGCAAACCGGTCGGCCGACCGGTCTAGGGTGAGTGAAAACAGTCCAGCAGCCTTTGCTATGCATCGGGCCAAAGGGCAGACCGGTCGCTCGACCGGTCTAAGCACCCAAACCTTGCACAGTTTGAAGGCTCTACAACAACATCAAAGGTGGGCCCTAGATAAAGAATGGTGCAAATGGCCCACATCCAAGGTGGGCCCCACATGATGTATTGCCCAAATCAAAGGCGAGGCCCACACAATGAACATTAATCCACACCAAAGAATGGCCCCAAATGATGGATGGTGAATGTGCAGGGACTAAACAGTCTTGAGGAATGATGTTGGAAACAAACAAGCTTTTCTACTTTTTGGTTGATAAACATGTTCTTTACCAAACATACTTATTTGCTAATCAAGTAGAAACCAAGAAAAGTTATTTATCTGATAAGTAGCTTATCTTAAGTAACTTACAATCCAGGGCCTGTTTGGATCGTAAGTTACTTATGCCACAAGTAGCTTATCTTAGTTTCTACTTACTAAGAAAATAAGTATGTTTGAGCTTTTCCTCTCTTTCATCTCTCATATTCCTCTCTTCAGCAACTAATGAAAAGTTAAAAGGCTAAAAAAATGAACTGAAGTGATTATCTACTTTTAAGTAAAAAAGTTACTTATTACTAATCATAAACCAAACATACTTATCTGAAATAAGTTACTTATCTACTATTGTAAGCAGAAGAGGTAACTTATTTTGTGGTATCCAAACAGGCCCTAATGTTGTATTTACATGTACATACACCACCTTGTTTGAAAGTGAGCACTTGCTTTCATGACATGAAGTTCAAAGCAAAAACTTTGTGGGCCCCACCATAGAATATGTATTGTATCCACACCATCCATTCATTAATATAGATCATTTTAGGGTGTGGGCCCAAAAATGAGGCAAATTCAAAGCTCAAGTGGACCACACTACAAAAACATGAAAATTGAACACTAACCATTTAAATGTTCTTCCTGTAATGTGGTCCCCTTGAGCTTTGGAACTGTGTCATTTTTGGAGGCATACCTTAGAATGATTTGGCCAAATGAATGGACGGCATGGATAAAACATAAACATCATGGTGTGAACCATGGAGTCCCATCTCATTTTTTATGCTAAAAGTTGTTGCTGTCACGTTCGTAAAGCGCCTTTCATTCAAAATACCCTAGGTAAATAATAAATCTAGAAAAAGGTAAAATATACTACAATTACTATGAAATAATTGTTTCAAACAGGTCCTTAGGGGGGCGTTTGGATTGTAAGTTGTTTTGGTCTTATGTGATGAATAGCTTATCTTAGTTTCTACTTGTTCAACTTATCAATAAAAAAGTAGAAAAACATGTTTGGTTTCCAACATCATAAGTAATTATCCCTAAGGGCTTGTTTGGAGCGTGGATTTAGAACTCCTGGATTTAAAACGCCCTAGATTTGGTACCCCTTGGATTTGATATCCTCTGGTTCTGTTTGGCACCCTAGATTTGGAATCGCCTGTAATAAAAAAAAAGTATGATATTTCCAGGGGTTTGAATTTAATTACTAAATAAACTTTAATATCCCTAATCAGTATACATATGTAATGTTCAACACAATGGTTGTAATAAGCCCGTTGAAATATATACTTTGGCTGAAAATGATGAAATTCCAAGTCTCGGATGGGCTACAAGCATAGGATCACACCCTAGTGACTAACAAATTTTAACCGTTGATTTCCATGGATAATGTTTGGACGGCGTAGATCATTCTATTAAAAGTAAATTTAGTGATGCAGTTGGCAATCTAATTATTTTGGGATATCATCAGTGGGCCATGTGCATAATAGATTAGTAGTCCAGTGACACACATGTTACATATGCGACTTTTGTTAAGATTTTAGATGTAATCCAAGCTTCTGCCTTGGATTTGAAACCCCCTGGATTCGAAATCCCCAGTTGCTTTATGTGCCAAACACACAAAGGGACTCAAATCCCCCCAAATCCATGGTGCCAAACGGGGCCTAAGTTTGTTTGGTCCCCCTGACATCTACCATCAATCTGTGGGGCCAATCTTTGATGTGGACCATATATTGTGTGGCCCCTATCTTATATGTGGGCCATTCATCATTATGGCCCCACCTTTAATGTGCACCATTAATTAAGTAGGTCCCACCTTTGATGTTGTTCATCCATCTGTGGGGCCCACCTTCAATATCCACCGCCCATCATGTGGAGCCCACCTTTAATGTGGAGAGTACATCATGTGAGCCCCACCTTTGATGTTGGTCGTCCGTCATGCAAGGCACGCCTTGAATATGGGCCACGCATCATCAGGGTTGACCTTTGATGTGGATTATCCATCATGTGGGGCCTACCTTGCTACCTTGATGTAGACCATCCATCATGTGGGGCCAACCATTATTAATTGCCCATCATGTGGAGCCCAATTTTGATGTAGTTTATCCATCATGTGGGCCCCACCTTCAATGTGAGTTGCTCATCATGCATGAAATCGGATTGCATACTGAGTTACTCGGTACACTTTTATCATATTGAGTAAACTTAGTTGGGGACACCGTGAATGCATGTTCTTTATCCATACCGTCCATTGGTTTTTCTATCTCATTTTAGCAGCTGAGTCCAAAATTGAAGCATATCCAAAGATCAAATGGGTCATATCACATAAAAAAGTGGGAATAATGATTTTCACCGTTGAAATCTTCTTAGGGCCCACAGTGATTTTCATTTGTCATCCAACCTGTTCATAAGATCACACAAACATGGATGATGGGAAAACACAAATATCAACTTGATCCAAAACTCCTTTTGCTCTTAAGGATTTTTCAACAATATACATTCAATTCACCGTATTTCCTGTGGTGTAGTCCACTTGAGCTTTAGATATGCTTCATTTTTTTTATTCAAGCTCTAAAATTATATGATAAAATAAATGGATGGAGTGGATAAAATACATGCATCATAGTGGGCCCCATAGAGTTTACTTAGTACGCTTAGCATCATATTGAGTAACTCAATACTTACTCAGTACGCAATCCGCTTCCATCATGCACAACTCACCTTGGATGTAGGTCATTCATCATTAGGGGCAGACCTCTAATGTGGACCATATATCATGTGGTGCTCGGCTTCAATGTCCACTACTCATCATGTGGAGCCCACCTTTAATGTGGACCATCCATCATGTAGGCCCCACCTTTGAAGTGGGTCATCCAGCATACCAACCCACTTTGGATGTGGAATTTTTATCATTATGGCCCAACCTTGGATGTGGACCATTTATATGTGGGCCCACATTAATATGGGGTCATCCATCATATGGGGCTTGCCTTTCATGTGAACCATCCATTGTGTGATCCCCACCTTCAATGTAGATAATCCACCATGTGGGGCATCTTTTGATATGGACCGTGAGAAGGAGCTTCCTTCGACATAGGATGGTAAGAGAGAGAAGTAGAAAAGCCACATGTTAAAAAAGCTATAAAAAAAATACTTACTAAGATAAGTAGCCTATGGTACATAAGTTATTTTTACCATGATGCTTACCAAACTAACTTAAGTGGAAAAAGTAACTTAATTACTTAACATAAGTTAAAAAGAAACTTATTTGGCGGTATCCAAACTGGCCCTTGGGGAACATTTGAATAGTAAGTTCTTTGGTAAAAATTACTTATACTTCAAATAGCTTATCTTGGTTTCTACTTATTTACATGTTTATGGGCACATATTAGGTACTACCCCATCGGGGTTTACCTAGAAGCGGGCCTTCCTGCTAGGCAATTTATGGGGCCTACCATGTTGTATATAATTTATTCATGCCATCTATATATTTTTCACATATTATTTTAAGGCACGCACCCCAAAAGGAGGTAAATCGAAACAACCCCAAATCGGACCCTTACTAATAAACTACCAAGGCAAATTGCCAAAAAAAATCCCAATGGACCCCATTACCCATTATAGTTGTCAAGTCCCCAAAGCAATAAGCACAAAAAAATCCATATATACTAGCGACGTTGATCTCAACCACAATCATCTGATTGTGGGACGACGGATCAAAGTCTTTCACTAAAACCCAAAACAACACTTTCAATAAAAACTAGCTAGTAGAAAGCCCCATTGGCATCCCCAGTTGAGGTAGTCAAGCAAGTTGGACATATTCTCAAAAAACAACTTTGGCAATAACTCTCTATGGATTTTTACTCTCTAAAGTATGGCAATTTTTAAAAAAGTTTTAAAAAATAGAGCGTTGGGCTTCCAAAGCACTGAGAGATCTTTCATATCTGTGGGTGGGGGCTAGTGTAAAATCAAATAAGATCCGATGTCTCACGGTTTCCTTGGAAACTATCAGATCCGAATGCACATAAAGTACGAACGGTCTGAACTCTCGTGACAGATTGGTCATATCAAATGTTGAAGTAAGGAAAGATGATAAGCCAAGGCTAGTAAGAAGAAACCATCTGAACGATGAAAACGATGAATTGCAACCTAAGTGTCAAAACCAGAAGATTGCATGGAAAAATGTCACCCACACATATTTAATCCTGGATGCCTGCAACACTTGATCGAGTCTAAGTCGGCATAATGAGTTCCCCATAAGGCCGCAGAAAGTACAGGGTAACTAACCACTTTGACGATCAAGCTAAACAAATACTCTTGGGGCGATCTATGAAGCAACATACATTTCATCTCTAGTCAATACCCTCGTAAGGCCGCAGAAAGCGCAGGTGCTCTAATGTATTGTGTTCTTCCGATGTTAGTACTGATTGGGAACGAAAAAGTTGCGATTGGTTGCCCATAATACTATAAAAATCGTAGGACAATTGCAATATTTTCTCCAAACCCTCATGATATGTGCGAGTTATCTATTTCCAAGCAACTAGCTACACGGACATAAAGGCAGACAGTAAATCGAGACCACAATCCGCGACTGGCTAGAAAAGGTGGGATGTTCACTCGCTTTAGCATTTGGTTGCACCCAACCTTTGTAAAAAATGGGCATATGTAGACACCCCACCCTATGCCGACAAGATGATTAAAGTTGGGCGAAATTCAAACCTCAAACCTGACCCTAACCTCAAACCTGATCCTAACCCAAAGCCAAAACCCAGTTAACCCAGCCAACCAAACCCAATTAAACCCTAACCCCAAAGCCAGAACCCAGTCAACTCAGTTAACCAAACCTGACCCTAACCTAAAGCCAAAACCCAGTCAACCCTGTTAAAATTAGAAAAATGCTCAAAGGCAATTTTTCCTGTGTTTCATTGATCTGGGGAATTCTGAGTATAGAAGCATTCATAAACAATCATAAGCAATCACAAAATATACAC
The DNA here is from genome assembly GCA_003013855.2 of Liriodendron chinense. NCBI lineage: Eukaryota > Viridiplantae > Streptophyta > Magnoliopsida > Magnoliales > Magnoliaceae > Liriodendron > Liriodendron chinense. The sequence continues at coordinate 807,999 of PVNU02002925.1, forward strand.
GAGAAAGCATCGCAAGGTAAATTTTATTCCAGAGATTCCGAGATCTTTTACATTCCAGGCTGTGAACTGATCACGAATCCTTAATTACATCAATGGATGATCACCCTTGATTAGAAGGCAAAAATAAATGAATGCATGCATCATAGATAAGTTAAACAAAGCATTAAAAGAGCGTAAATGTAAATAAATTACAATACAAACAACACAAAGATTTTTTACGTGGATACCCTTATGGGAGAAAACCACAGCACAAAGCGACAAGATTTTACTATGAATGTAGTTATACAATGGGTGGAGTATTAAGGAAGAAGCCCGAATAGATCAAGCAATTAATTTAGATCATCAGGGATTATGGTCTTGAGTTCACGGTCGTAGGGACCAAGTTTTAGATTTCTTATGGACTAAGCCATCATTTAGATCAGTCAAATGTACATCTCATGTTCTTTCAGGTATTCCTAGTTGAGAAGCAACCAGGATTTTAATCGAGTCATGTATCACAGTGTCACTGACCGTTTTTTGTCGATGAGTGACTTTCAGGATATATGACACGATTTCTATGTAATGCAACTAGTGTCACTGACCATTTCTGTTGGTGAGTGACTTTCAGGAAGACACACCATGGTTTTCATTTAGTGCAACCAGTGCCACTAACCATTTCTGTTGGTGAGTGACTTTCAGGAAGACACGCCATGGTTTTCATTTAGTGCAACCAGTGCCACTGACCATTTCTGTTGGTGAGTGACTTTCAGGAAGACACGCCATGGTTTTCATTTAGTACAACCAGTGCCACTAACCATTTCTATTGGTGAGTAACTTTCAGGAAGACACGCCATGGTTTTCATTTAGTGCAACCAGTGCCACTGACCATTTCTGTTGGTGAGTGACTTTCAGGAAGACACGCCATTCCATTTAGTGCAACCAGTGCCACTGACCATTTCTGTTGGTGAGCGACTTTCAGGAAGACACACCATAGTTGCCATGCGCAACACAATGTCAGTATCCGTTACTGCGAACGGGTGACCATCAGAAGGCATATTACGGCTACCATATGATATATCACAGTGTCACTGACAGTTTCTGTCGGTGAGTGACTTTCAGGATACATCATAGTTGCTAAATGGTACAACACAGTGTCACTGACTGTTTCTGTCAATGAGTGACTTTCAAGAAGACGCATTATAGCTACCAAATGGTACGACATAGTGTCATTGATCGCCTCTGTGGATGGGTGACCACTTGAAAATACATTTATGGCTATCGGGTGGTACAACACAGTGTCACTGATCATTTCTGTCGGTGAGTGACTTTCAGGAAGACACACCACTATTACCTTAGCTTCTCAACTAACGGATCCTGCTTTGGATGGGACGTACATCAACTGGTCTTAACGATGATAGCTCATAATGAAGTATCTCAGATGTTTTGGAACTCTTTTATTACAGTTTTCGATGATAACCATAGTCCATTTGATTTAGTTTCGTATCTCGATCCGGGATGAATAAAATTCATGTAATGGATATAAGGAGCACAAAGTAAATATACTTGATTACATGCTCGAGAAAAGATTACACTTATACTTGATGTTTAGTGCACTGGATGAATTATGCACTTGATTTAGTTAATCTGCTGCGTATCTTTAATTCGACCACGTCGTTATTGATAATCGATATTTCGAATGATTGGATCATTGTGAGAAGCTGTATTGAGTTATATTCCTTAGAGAAGTTTAAGTTTGATGGACTGGATCGGCCATTTCTGATGCTTGCAAATGGCTAAGTATCGGGTCTGATAAACGCCCGTTTATGACAATTTTTTATAAACGATAGGGATTGGTACCCTATAAATGCTTGACTCAGTTGTTCTGTAGCATGAGAGTGTTAAATTTTCCTTGGCGTCGACGAGATCGCGTTTAGTTTACTTGGCATTAGTCGATTTGCAAGCCAATAGGGCATTTCCTAGGGCTGAAAATGACTGAGTATCGGACCTGCTTATGGTCTAATCGGAGTATTCAATGAATACTGGTCACAATCATCTTCAAACAGTGATGGATCATGTCTAAAAGGATTGCAATGATGCTGGATCCACTTCGGCGTCAGTGCGATCGCATCTCGTTTCACCTGGTATCAGTCGATTTTCTAGCCAACTGGGCACTTTTCAGGGCTGAAAATGACTAAGTACTGGGCCTGCTTATCGCTTAATTAGGATATTCAAGGATCCTGAAATCAAATATCCTCGTTGCAGTGTATGATTTTAGTGCATCATGTTGTAGAGAAGATAACCCTCTCTCGGGGTCGGTCAGATTACACCCAATTTTTCTTGATTTCGGCCATTTCCTAGTCTTTCAAGGGGATTTTCGGGTTTGCAAATTTGACTAAGTGTTGGTCATTTTTTATTAAATCATTGATCTGGGCCATTTATCATCGATCGTTGAAAGATCTGACCCAAGGGATGGATAGATATCGTCGTGTGCATTTATGAGAGCTGGTTTGATCAGAAGGCAAGCCACACCATGGAAAGTTCCCAAGTCCCATCAGCATCTAGGCGCATGTATGGTGGACTGGGCACATGTTGAATTGGGTGTGGGCGCATGTGCCACCTCCTGGGCACATGTTGCTTAAAATATATGAAGGAGAGAGAAAAAAGGGTGTTCAGGCGCATGTCTTTTTGCACATGCGCCCAGACCCAGGCGGTGGGCGCATGTACCCATGGGATTTGGCCATTTTCCCACTTTTTCCGGCCAAAAAGGGTGGGCGCATGTCCCCCTGCACTTAGTGCATTTTCTGAGATTTTTATCCCTCTTTCCCTATGCATTTTGCTCTGGTGGGAGAAATCCCTTTCCAGCGAAGGCATCCGGCGAGAGGATGGGCACATGTCCCTTTCAGGCAAAGGCATCGGCGAGAGGATGGGCACATGTCCCTTTCCGGCGAGGATTCTACCATGTTCTGATGATCCTTTCTAAAAAATGAAGAAGTCCCTCTCTCAGTAGGTGAGTGGGGTATTTATAGCAAGTTAATCGGGTCCCGAGTCCACAAAAAATGAAGTTTCACGAGCGCATGTGTTTAGGAGAGGGGGTGATGCGCATGTGTTACGGAGGTAGGCACATGTGCCCCTGTGGTGGGCGCATGTGCCCTATGTGGTGGGCGTATGTGGCCACACTTGTCAATTTTCTTGAATTTTTTAATTTCAGAATTTTGCAAGAGAGAGAGAAGTGCTCCCATGCGCATGTGGTGGAGGCACGGGCCCATGTCTCCTCATGGCATGTGCATGTGGAGAGAGAGTGGTGGATGCATATTCCAATACTTAGATTATTTTTCGAATTTCAAGCTCCGACGGCAACCTCCAGAGGACAGCTACCTTTTTCATGGACCGAAGTCACTGATGCCAAGCTACTTTTAAGCCATGATCGACCTATCAAATGAACGGGATGGGGTATGGATGGTCATCTGATGTAAATTTTGGTAGTTCCTTTCCAATTCGAGCTCTCCCGATCGGCTCCAAACAGGGGTAAAAATGTGTTTCCGTGTGCACAAGCAAAGATACGCGCCACGCAACATTCAAACTTGCAGGTTAAGGTTTTTGGGCATTCCGGACCATTTAGAGGTAATATGCATGCCCAGTTCCGCTCTGAAATGACATTTACGGGTTTTGGACCTTTACAGTCAGCTCTAAACTAGGGTGAAATGCGTTTTGGTGTGCACAAGCAAAGATACACGCAGCGTAACATTCAAACTTACAGGTTGAGGGTTTTAGGGTGTTCCGGATCATCTGGCGGCAATACGCATATCCGGTTCCGCTCTAAAATATTTTGGTCACAATTGTGCGGGTTAGGGCTACAATGGCGTTCGATCGCATTTTCCAGGTGTTTCCCGATCATGGAATTGGTCCGAATCGTCGTAGATTGACCTTCGTACATCGTTTTATCATAGGTGAGATTTTGAGCCCCAAGAAACCCTAACCCAAAAATCTAACTAAAATGTTAACCTTAGGAAATACCTAATAAAAAATTAGTCAACTCACCTAGTCATCATACCCAACCCATCTACTCGATCAACTCAATGAGTCAAATCGAACCCTAAACCGGGCCTTATCTAACCCAAATCCAAGCATGTTCGGAGTCTAGGGCAAAACAACACCTCTTGAGGCGGAGCTCTCTATAACGCCCTGGATTTTTCAATCATCGAGTCTTAAGAGTACTCGAGCGCCTCTAGACATTTTTTTGATTTAATTATCAAATGAAAGTGTATATGTCTAATTTTAAACTAAGAATCTAGGAGGTTTGTACATGAAACCCTAGTTTGAACGCACCGATTTGATTGAAAACTTGTAAGACACTTGAACACATCCATTTAATCGTACCTACTTCATAAAATATCATGGATAACTACCGATTTATTTTTAATCGTCAAATCCAACATTTAATCCGTTGATTTATGAACCTTGAATTATAATTTACTGGGATCACAATTGATTAACTTGTATAACCGACTCTCAGTGCAGATCCACCTTAGACTACCCTAACAATGAATCAGATATTGATTTCCTCGAGTATTGAAGTCGAATTGACCTAATTTCCATTAGGACCCAAGTAACGACCTAATCCGATTTATAATATTAAAAACCTTAAATAAATCCGCGTTACCATTATAATCTGGTACTTGTCAGTGTACACTACGGTCCAGTAAAAGGATTCACCGAACCTTGTTCCCTAAATCATTTAAATGGTATCCTGAAAACATAGGACAGCTATAGACCGTTCGTTGGAGGGCCAATGATCCTGAAACTAAACGAAAATGTTCACCTTACTGGACTTGTCATTTCACATAAATCAGATTATCGACGCCCATAGCCAAACCACACAACTTGAATCATTACCCGAGCACATGTACCGTGTGACTCACCTTAACCTTTAACAATCTGGAACTATAAATAGCTAGCCCCATTTAAAGATTTCATTTGAGATGAAATTTGAGGGTTTTCTAGGGTTTTTCTTGGAGTTTTACTTGAAGCTTTCGATCCGGCTGTGTGGCTTCCAATTGATTGATGTTGGTCGTCCATTGTAGGTAATACTCCAAACTATGTGTCAAATTAAAGCTTCGAATTGAGTCTTTCTTATTTTAATCCAATCTAATTGAATTTCATATATAATTTTGGTTTTTATTTCGAATCCTTCGCTCTAGACGTTGTTAGCATGTGGATTCACCAACACAGGTAAGAACTATTCTTCTAAGTTAGCTACTATCAGCTCATGAGGGTTTCAGATAGTAAAAATTGGGTATTTCTTGAATTTCATTCAAATTTGATTGTTGAATAATTTATGTTTATGTTTTATGCTATGTATGTGTTGATTGATTACATGCTTACTATGAGGTATAGATTCATTGCCCAATTGAATCAATTTTATGAAAATATGTAATTCGATGCATTTCGCATGCCAAGTGTTTGATGAAATGTTTGAGTATAAATTTTGTGATTAAATTGCACTTTAATGCTTATGAACATGCTTAGATAATCATGAATTCGTATTGTTTGAGATTAATACTTGAGAAACTATTATTGAGTGGACCGCCCACCTAAGGTTGGGCTGTCTCAGTCTCGTTCGGTTGATTCGAGCATAACACAGCTAATCGGCCCTAGCTAAGCCGATCTCGTTGTCGTTCACTCAGCTTTACTAGATTAGTCTACTCCAGGGAAAATCAGTGTACCGTGATTGCTGGCAAATATTTTATGGAATCCAGAACACCACGATTACCCATGTTGTACAATCACTTATAATTGTACGTATCAATTCTCACGAGCCAGACATGGAATATGGGTAACTGTGTTTGCGTTGTCTTTGGCTGGTGATGGGTGATGAGCCCTACGATAGCTTTGAGTATTAAATCATACATACTGAAGCTCATGGGCTAGGTATGATATAATGGGTAACTATGCTTATGTTGTCTTTGACTTATATTGATTCTGATAGTCTTACAGAGAGTTTTAAGCACTGATGCTAGGTGACGAGCCTACCATCATTGACCTTGGGTTACGACCCATTACCATGTATATGTTATTTTAGGGTGTTGAGACCCTTACTATTTAATTTGTTATTTAGTTATGTTGGGTGACAGGCCCAAATTGGGATTCCAAGAGCCGGGAATGAGACGCCCCGACCTTGCAGTGGGCCCCGGCCTAACATAGGGTACCCCAACCTAGTAGTATCCAGTGTTTGGTCAGGCCACTGTTTAGTGTCCGGCTTTCCTTGTTGTCCAGTGTCCGGCCGTGTTCCTATCGGTCATGTTCCTGTCTATTAGACTTTTGATATAATTGAGGTATTTTGGCTTCACCAATACTGCTGGCTAAATACGAAACTAAATAAATACTTGGTAATCATGCATGCATCACATATGTGTTTAGGTGTTTGGTTGCCCTCCTGGTTATGTCAACCCTAACCCTTTTCAAGTACATTAGTCCGCTGGGGGCTGGGGTGGTAGGTGAGAGAGCCCCACCATTTATTATTCTAAAACATAACATTTGCATATCATGGTTGTATGCATTATTCGACTATATTAGGAACTTGATTATGAGGTTATACTATTTACTAATGTTGTGGTGGTAGGCAAGAGAGTCTCACCATTTGTTATGCTCCATTACCTGTACTTGATTGTGTTATTAACATGTTTAACCTAGAGAATGGTAACACTAAGTATGATTACTCACTCCCACTTGGGGGGTGTTTTAAAACACCGATCAGTTATTTTTTATGCAGGAGTTAATGCCACTTGACGAGTGAGATGTATGACCTGTTGGCTTGCCTATATCTTGTGCTTCTTTTTCTGCCTTAGATTGGACGTCCTATGTCGATAGTCCTAACAACAAAATATTTTTTCCTTGTACATGTATAAAATTGAGCCCTAGCTGAGTGGACTCCTTGATTGTGTGGATGATTGTATGTATTTACACTTTAATTTAAATTAGATTAAACATTATTTTAGTTTAAATTTTCATTTCTGAGTTGATTCCATTGATTTGTGTTATTAAACTATGCTTCCACAAAATACAGTCAGACCAGAAGAGTTGGGAGCCGCGAAATACTCGACACCCAAAATTCAGGGTGTGACACTCTCACAGGTGTAGGGGAGCCTTCCTGCCAAGATAGGGAGACCCACATGAGGCTAGTGGTGCCCTGGGTGCCGTTGGCCACGTGGTAGGTCTCTTATCAGGGTAAGAGTCTTGTACATACGATATCTCTTCCTTTGCAACCTTCATCCATGTGAATTGACTCTGATGTCTTTCCCCTTTAGCCAAAATTACAATCCACGCTATCTGATCCATTCCTTGAGATCGAGTCATGCCAAAACCCTTTTGACCCTAAACTTGGCAAGAATTACCAGAAACCTCGACTGGGAGGCTATAAATAGCCCCATTCCCTTCCCATCTAAATCATCCAGAAAACACCCAATCATCCTTCAAGCATCCAGTGAGTCCTAAACCTTCCCTTCATCAAAGAGAGGAGTGAGTAGCCAAAGAGAGCCTAGCCCAAGTCTAGCTTAGTCTAGACTGACCCCTAGCCTCTTGAGCAATCCAGAGCTTGATCTAAGCCACTCAATCCGGTCCTTGCAACACCACAGTTCATTGAACATTCCAAACTTCTAAACTAGCTTTATCAAACTTTACTTTAACATTGTGCAACATCCACTCCCTTCTCAACCCATCTACTTATCTTGTTCATCATCATCACATCGCATAGCACCCAACACCTGGTTAGTTCAAACGTAAGCTCTATGGCTTGCTGACATAGTCGGATCCCGCCTATTAGAAACTTTAACTAATTAGTTTTACACATGACAAGTGGATAGTTGAGGCGGATTTATCTAGCTAAAACTACAACATGTCGTTGGCATTGCATTTAACACAACATTACACACAAATCATTGCATCTTTAGCACATGAGAACTAATCCCAATCCTTGTTGAGCCATGAATTGTGCATATCTGAACCCCAATTCATAACACAATTGCATAGTTTAAGTTGTTAAAGTTAAGGACTTATGCTTATTTTTGTGTTTGTAGGTAAAATAAAGAGGTGTCATGGATTTATTGTTAATTTAAAGGATTTTGAGTGATTAGAAATTAAACTTTAATGAGCCAAAGAAGTGAAGAAAAAGCCTTAGAAAAATCAAGTTAACGACCTGTAATGGCCAGTAAAATCAGTGTAGAACTGCAGGGCCAGAAAAGTAAAACGCGGAAAGTTCAAAAAATGGCCTTGAAATATTGTTGAAGTGAAGTTCTGATCAATCGGAAAATCAGAATTCAGGACTAAAAACTTCTGCACTCTGTGGACAGAATTTCCGATCGATCGGAACATCAATCAGAACTATTTACAACTGTGTAATTAATACGCGGATTCTGAAATTTTCTAAGTCGATGGAGCTTCATTATTACAAAAGAACACCTTGGGTTCGTTCCTGAGGTATCATAGAAAGCTTGGGAACTTGTGGGAGGTGGAGAGGAGTGTCGTGAAGCGTTCGCAACTCTTCCAACTAGGGTTTTTATAGTTTTTCTATGCTTTTAGTAGTTTTTCTTTTGAGTTTTAGTTCAGCCTTCCTAATGGTTAACTAAACCTCTTAACTAGGGCTAAGAGATAAAGCTTTTAATTGCTTACAATGCTTAATTCGAATTAGTTCAAGTATTTTTTTGTTTAATGAAAAACACTTCTAGTTCAAATTTGAAATAAAGTTAGTATTTTTAGTTAATATTCTATCTCTTGTGATTGCTCTTACATGAGATGTTTTGATTACTGAGATTGCTTAATGGAAGTGTTGATTGATAGGATTTTGGGTTGTAGAGATCTTAGATCCAACATGATATGTTGGATGCTAGGGGATCTTACAAACTAAGTTTCATAAGTGCTTATCTAGAACTAAACTAGAAGGGATTCTTATCTTTTTATTGGATCTAATATATGTGTTTATGTATTGATATTAGTTCAATAAAAGTTCATTTCGTGCTTCTAAATCAAGTCTAATGACAAGGCTTGAGGAAAAATCATGCATGTGATCTTAATTATTTTGTAAAGGAATGGGCTGTGTGATTAAATACGCCCAATGCCTTAGTTGATTATAAGAGAACTATATCAGTGGATGATCCATCTATGTTAGATAAGTTATGATGATTTGATTGCTCTATATTTCAATTAAATAGGGATAAAACTCCGTTTTCAATTGATTGATTGGCTTGAATGGTTTGAATTGGCATTGTGAATGATTATAAGTGGATCCTTGACGCTCTAGTGCTTATTTTCCTGATGGTTTTATGTTCTTAAATTTCATCCATCATTACAAATCCGAATTTAGCCCATCCTAGTTATAAAACTTAGAATTGTTACGACAATCCCTGAGGATCGACCTTGATCTTACCAAGAATTATTACTACATCGCAGTCTTGCACTTGAGCGAGCGAACAACCCTTAAAAGTTAGTCAATCCTATGAAGTATATATCGTACACTTGTACGACGCAGAGTGAGTGCCTACCACTTTCCATCTCTATAACCGTGGTCCCTTACCCTAAATTTTGGGTCACAAATTAAGGAATCATTTTAAGGTTGAGAATATTCGGATCCTCTTTCATGGCATTTCTATAGGGTCTAGCCAACTATAAAAACAGAGTAATTGGCTAGTGATGATTTCAGTCAAATATAATATCATCCAACATAAAAAGGCCTTCGAGAGAGGCAAATCCATGGAAAGAGCGCGATTTGCCCATGATCCCAGCGTCCACAATCCTCCTAGAAATATATTAAAAAATTCAAATGCATTCAGTTTCCTCCCATTTACTCCCACGCCAACATGATATTTGGATTTCAAATGCATTTCATTTACTCCTTCCAATTCCATTTCCCATTTACCTCCATTTATAAGTTCCCAAATGAGCCCTAATTCAAATTAAACCGTAGAAATTATGTTTTAACTTTTACTGTATCATGAACCAACAATTGTAGGAAGTGGATTGCATCTTGCCCCCACTTGGATGGTAATTCGTCCTAGTAGGGCTCCGTGGGGCCCATCGTGATATATGGGCTTTATCCACTTTCTATCCATTATTCCATATCATTGTAGGATATGAGCCCAAAAAGAGGCAGATCCAAGGGTCAAGTGGACAACATCAAGAGGATTGAATGCCCACTATTAAAAACTTACTTCGGGCAATGAAAGTTTTGGATCAAGCTGATATTTGTGTTTACTTCATTAGGTCTACATGACCTTATGAACACGTTAGATGGTATATAAACGGTATGGTGGCCTAAGGTTTCCTGTGGTGTGGTCCACTCGAGCTCTGGGTCTGTCTTTTGTTTTGCTCATACCCGAGAATGACCTGGAAAAATGGATCAACAGTGTCAATCAAACTCTTACATCACGGTGGGCCCCACATAGCATCTGCTTGGACGGATTATGGTCCAGCGTAGGTAGGACATAACCCGCTTCTTCTGCAATTGTGACTATTGATTGATTGGTGGACATTTATTAAACGGCTAAAATGAAAATAAAAAATAAAAAATCCAAACAGTCCAATTTCAACCAGACAAATCACGTGAGAAGGGTCACACCTCTAACCAGCGACCCAACCATGTTTTTATACCGCTGGTTATTTGATACTCCGGCTACGTATGCTGCTTGATACACAGGCACTTAGAAATGATACACGTGGCATGCATTAATCCAAAACTAAACCTTATAAACTGTGAAACACACTGTCCTTAAGCTACATGACAAAAATGAGGCTGGTTGAAAAATCTCAACCTTTGATTCATGGACACTTGTTTTCTCATTTATAACCGTCCAATAACCAAATAAGAGCAAATTTTTGTTCATGATACATCTAAACTGGTGCCATAATTTGGACGGTTTAGGTTTAGCTTAAATTATTGCTATGATGTATGAGCAATTTTTTAGTAATTTTTAAACCGCCTGTGTATCATCACACTGCCAGAGTACAAAATATTGCCCTTTCGGAACTAGTCATGGCTATTTTTGGAACCAGAACGTTGGACCACAAGTTACGATCCATCCAGCGGATAGCATCCAACCCTTTCAATAGGTTGGCTCGATCATGAACATCACTTGGCACAAAAATCAGCCTATCTACTCATCAGGTGGGCCACACCATAAAAACAAAGTCTAGTCATCGATAAATACAAAATAGGAGTGTGGTCAACATCACGGTGGTCCACTTGACAAGAGATTGTGAATGATTTTGGCACTAGAAGATACTACTGGTGGGACAAACCTATTGGACATGTTGGATGTTGTACACACATGAAAAGTTGGAATTGGTTGGGTGGACCCTAACTTGTATCGGAGCCGTTTGGACCGGTACAAATAGATTTAATGCAAGGGTTCTTGCAGCCCTAAGCTCTTGGGGCAGCTTTGTGGGACGTGGACCGTCTCTGGCCATGAACGGGCGGATCTGTGTGGGGACCTACAGTGATGTATCTGCTTATTCACGCCATTCATTCCTTTTCTCATATCATCTCAAGGTATGAGCCCAAAAATGAGGCAGATCCAACGCTCAGGTGGACCACTCAGGCAGAGGTAGGACATTCCGCATCCACTTTTGTGTACGTGTTAGATCAACTTCTTCCATCTCTTTATGCATATCGATTTGGGAGTTTAGAACAGGAGCAAAAAAAAATGAGGCAGACCAAAAGCTCAAGTGGACCACACTACAAACTGTGGGTATAAAGATGCCCATTTTGAAAATTTGGTTGCTTAAATCATAATGTTTATATGCCATTCAACCCGTTCATGAAGTGATGCCAACCTGGATGGCCCTAATAAGTTTTCAATGGTAGGCTTTCAAGTCCCACTATTTCCTATAGTGTAGTCCACTTGCACTTTGGATTTCTCATGTATAAAAATGGAGGATTAAGATAAATTGGCCCATCAGATCTTAAACACGTGTGCCTCATCTCTATTTTTGTCCAGTCTCAAGTTAACTTGGGAGTCATGGCCTCGAGATGAATTTGTGATGTTTAGCTCTGGATTGGGTCTAACTGAGTTCGAGTTGATTCCTCATGAAGCACAGGACTCTTCCAAGCCTTAAGAGTCATTTGGGTGCATGGATCTATGTGAGTCAATGATAATTGATACATTTGAAAAGAGTGTATTTAATGTGAATTATAATCAAATATGTCAAAAGGTATTATTCGAAATTACAGTGAAATCATATGATCTCAATTACCACTAATTCGTAAGTCATAGTCTCTAAAAAAAAAAAATATTTGAAATTACAATAGAATCACCCTCCTCTCTAAAATATAGATTGTGAAACTCAATTTGATAATTCTCATTACCGGAGTAAAGTGGATTTTATTACAAGCTGCCAAACATAATTTGGTAATTCTAATTATTGGATTGTTGGCTTCAAGTGAATTCTGATTACATTTTACCTAACATAATTAATGATTCTAATTCATATAAATTCCACACTAATGCCGATAAAGCTACCAAAGGATCCCTAACTAAGCCATCCAAGGCGAGTGCATTCAATCATGGAAGTGAATTGGATGCCGAGTAGTTTGGTATGCTTAAGAGTTGAGTAAACTCTTTGAGGCCTCCAATGGATGTATGTGTTTTATCCATGCTGTCCATTTGATTTTCCAAATCATTTTAGGGCATTAGTCCAAAATTGAAGCATATCCAAATCTCAACCGTACCACCCCACATGAAAGAGTGAGGATAACTACGTCTATCGTTGAAACCTTCCTAAGACTCACAATGGTGTTATTTGTTATCTAACCTGCTCATAAAGTGTAATACTCCAAATTTTAAGAGTCGAGTACAACCTCAATCCTCTAGATCTTAAGTATCACTTATGCTTTGCAGAAGCGTGATTAATTGATTGTTATTTTATTAGTTATCAATGCATAAGTTTAAAGTCAATTCAAGAAGTAAAGCAAAGATGTAATTTAAATTAAATCTAATCCATATCCAAAGTCGTACATCCAACTGTCGACAGTACGAGGCCCACCCAATTGGTGGCCTCAAATAATACATGCCCAAAATGATAGTAATAAAACATCAACAAGAGTCGAGCCCATGGCTCACCCACCTGATGAGTGGACAAGATCTTGTACACGTATTCTCTCCCTCACATAAGAGCCTTGATTTCAGACATGGTTTGGCTAATGACCCATGGCTGGTGTCAAAGCTTTCCACCATGATGTATGTGGTTATCCAAGCCATCGATCCATTTTTCATATCATTTTAGGGTATGAGCCAAAAAATGAGACATATCCAAATCTTAGGTGGGCCACCCCACAAGAAACAATGAGCTTAGATTAGGTGCTACCCTCGCTAGGATGCAGCAGGAGATAAACGGGTACGTGGCACGTCAGTATTAGTGGAGAGTAGGGGGGGCCTGCATCTTGGTATTGGTGGAGTGATGACAGACCCATCACATCAGCAAACTGAGGTGCAGGCTACACCTACTCTCCACTAATACCGACGTGCCATCTACCCGATCGTCTCCCACTGGGTCCTGGTAGGGGTAGTACCTAATCTAAGCTAAAAAATAGGCCACAAAAGCTTCAAGCTGATATTTATGCTTTCCATTCATTAAGATATGTGTGACCTCATTGGCAAGGTGTATGGAAAATAAACATTACAATGGGCCTTAGAAAGTTTTTAACAATGGATGTTTTATCAATACTATTTTCCTGTGGTGTGGTCCACCTAAGATTTGGATCCCCCTCTTTTAGACCATGCCCTAAAATGACCAGTGACGATTGAATACTCACCATTAAAAACTTGCTAGGGCCACTGTAATGTTTATTTTCCAGCCCATCCGTTGATAAGGTCAAACAGACTTGTATGGATGGAAAATACGTAGATCAGCTAGATCCAAGATTATTATTTTTTCTTGCTCATAAAAGGTTTTTAATGGTCATTCACCACTCTTTCTGCTGGTATGGTCCACCTGTGATTTGTATTTGCTTAAGTTTTGATATCATCTCTTAAAATGATACGCAAAAACAAATGGATGTCATGGATATACAAAAATTTCACCAAGGTAGGCCCCACACAGGAATCGGAGCACCCACTAAGGTTTTTAATGGGAAAAACAATTATTAGCTTGATAAACTTCTGTGGGCGCCAACAAGTTTTTAATGGTGGCCGTTCAATCAGCATCTTTTTCCTGTGACTTGGCTCACTTGAGATTTTGGCTCTGCCTTATTTTTGGGCCCATTCAATAAAATGACATTCAAAAAAATAAATGGACGGCAGGGATGAAACACATGCCATTATGGTGGGGTCCACATGGGTATCCATGAATAATTATTATTTTTATAAAAGTGACGGAGATGGAAGGGCATTTCAGTCACACAAAAAGGTAACGGAGACCGAAAGCAAAGGGTACGCTTTGTAATTTCATGAAAAGAAGGGCTGCTTTTAACGAACGGCCGCCTCTTGAATCTCGTGATTTGGCCAAAGCTATCGCACACGCGTCATTTCCATAATGGCGGGATGGACAGGTCTCAACAGACACGTGTCATTTGACTGTACGACCGGCTTTTCGAAGTCGGTTCACTTACGACCACCCTCGCCCGGCTATGACCGGTTCAGCTTGCGTGTGGACGTGGTGTCAAGAGGTAACTTGCCGCAGCGGGCACTTGAGTTGCTAAACACAATCTCATCATACGTGATAGATTCAAACACTTGTGATAAATCTGAAACGTTAGAAAAGTGGGCCCCATGGATTAGGCAAGTAAGATTATCTGGGTCGTCAAAAATCTATAACAAAACGTACGGTTAGAAATAGTATAATTTTTTAACGTGAATAAAAGGGGAAAATGAAGATATTAATATATAAAATATTTATAGATTCACGTAAACTAGTTTTTACCTCTGATAGACGTACTGGATTTCTCATACGTGTGCCATATGAGATCATGTGAGGAAGTGGTGTTTTGTGGTTTAAGACGCGCGGTGAAACTATCATTCCTCTTTGTCGACGCTCGCCCACAACGTGTCTTGGGATTGGGACAAGGTATTATACAATGCTTGGACCGAGCGACTGGACCGTGCAGCTTTGGTAAGGACTTCTGGTTGTGAAGGTGGGACCCATTATTCAGTAATCCAATCCGTTGATGCCACGACCCCACTCATTTTACATTCCCAGAAATTCAATAAATATCAAATAAGAAAAAGGGTTAAAATAAAATACAGAAAAAGATTCATAACTAATAAAATAAAAATATTTCGTGGCTAGGATCTTTTGATTTAAAATTAACTTTTAATTCATGATCCATCAGCGCTTGTTCCTATCGTTTCAACGGTTTGGATCATTGAAAAATGGCCCAAGTATAGAAAAAATGGAACGCGCTATAGAGAATCTCTTGACATAATACTTCTAGAAGAGGCTCGCGGCTCTTTGATAATCGGCCCGTCATCGGTAAGAGAGCGGGTTAGGTGATACCCCGGATAAAAAAAATGAAGCAGTTTCAAATCCCAGATGTACATGAAACAGTGGTGATTGACCATTAAAAAACATTCTTGTGGACCACAAAAACTTTGGATCAAGATGATTTTTTTTTGGTCTCTTCATCTGGGTGTGTGTGACCTTATCAACAGGTTGGATGGAAAATAAACATTCCGGTGAAATCCATGAAGTTTTTAATGGTAGGGATTAAATCATGACTGTTTCCTGTGTTGTGGTCCACATAATATTTGAGTCAGCTTCATTTTTGGGATCATGCCAGAAAATGAGCTTTCAAAATGATTGGATGGTGTGGATTTAAGGCATATACATCACTGTGAGCCCACATCGGTAGGATGCCAATATGCAAACATCGGATGTGTTGACTCGTTAAGTGGACCACCGCTATAGGCCTGTTAAGGAAAAAAAGTTTCCAGCCGTTCAGCACTTGGTGTTTGGTTAATGGAAATCTCTGTTGTGGTCGTTTTTCAGCTGAGAACCAAACACCAGCCGGTTGTATGCTAAGTTAGCATGCAGCTCTTTGCACGTATGAGCGTTGTTGTTGTTGTGTATTTTTTTTTTTTTTGGGTTACTTGGGGATTGTAAAACTGAAAAAGTGCAATAATTATATTAAAGCTTCACCATTCCATTTGCAAAGGAGGCAAAAGAAAATAATGATTATTACACTTTTACTTTTGCATTTTTGCTTTTGGCTTAAAAGTTAGGAATTTTCTCATAATGGGGTGATTCACTATGTTTGAATAGTTAAAAAATATTAAATTTTAAAATGTAATTATTAACATCGAGTGTGCTATCTCTATTTTATGAAATTTATGATTTTTTTTTTTTTGAATTTTTAAGCTTTAGAATGCTTTTGTTGCCTAACCAATTGTGGATAAAATTCAAAGCTAATTAGGAGACCAGCTACTCAACTCCAACCACCTTAGGGTGTCTCGCCTGCTAGCCCAGTTGGAAAACGCTTAGGCGTTTCTTCGGTTCAAGTGCTAATGAGACACATTAACCCCATCGATGTGCGGGTGTCTGGTGTGGCTAACCAAGTGGGTGCATTGCACGGCTAACAAGGTGGGTGTGTTGAATGACTAGCAAAAAATAAAAAAATAAAATGCCACCCGACAAGACCACAAGGGCTCGATTAGGAAGGTAATTCCAGATGGTAATGATTATTGTGAAAATGAAAGAAAATGCTAATATATTTACTTGGTTGGGATCATGAAGATGGCTTGCTCATATTAACCATAAACAAGTTGGTTATTAAAAATAAAATCAAATATTAGATAACCCTAATTTTTTTATGTACTATGATTCGGAAGTTCAATATTCGGTCAATGATTCATCGACCGAGATATCTACTTGAATTAGATTTTCTTTATTTTTTTGGAAACATAACTAAATTTGAACGAAAATCTCTATTGACTAAATAATATCAGATTTTGAAAAACCCTTTTATTCCACTGTGTTTCTAAAATTCATCCATTAAGAGCCAGGTCTAATTCCATGGTTGAACTTGTACATGATTGAGTCAATGTTAGAAAAATGTATTTTTTTAATATGGTTTTTTAAATAATAATATAATTGATTTAATGGATTAAACTAAAAAAAAAAAATTATATATTAAGAATGTGGCAACCGACCAGTACTGGTCGTTACAACCATATTGTTTATGGATGATATTTTAACCTTGATTCAAAATCTAATCGAATAAGAATATGTGGACATAAACCCAATCTATCTATCAATCGAGTTTATAATTTGAATTCAGATCCAATTAAATCGAGTATCCGAAGGCTTTGTTTAGTCTAGATGCACTTTCGTACATGGAAAGACCTGGCGACTCGGTCCAATTCAAGTTGCGAGTCACACAGCTCAGATGAGTTGGGTTGGTCGTCCAGGTGACTCATTGTTTTGAACTGGGTCAGGTCTGACTGAGTCTGAGTCAACTCGGACGTGTCAAATGGGTCTCTTCCAAGTCTTAAAACTATGGTCTTTAGACTTGACTCGTCAGTAGCTCAGCATTAGATTCCCAGAGTATGGTCCAAAAAATAGTTAGAATTTTGGGAAGAACTCATGTTAGAAAACATGGCCCACTTAAACCAATGGGTCAGGCATGGATTGACCCCAGCCCAACCCGGCTCAACCCATGCGCGTTTGCCGTTGTATATGAATAAATAGGTAATGCACAATAACCATGACCCTAGCAGTAGAGATGTGTCGAACCTTGTAAATGGTCTCCCCGCATCGACGGTCCATCTCTTTTGTAGGTGGGTTGGGCTAGGTTAGGCTTGGTTAAGGATCTAGTCCCAGGTCAGGCCTGACCATCTCATTTTGGGCACATTGTCCGTAGGCATCAAGCCCTATTCAGTAAATGGGTTGGGCATGGGCTAACCCTAACCCTAACCGTAACCTGACCCAAAACTGACCCATTGCCACCTCTATGTACTAGTAATTGGTTTGAGCTTAGGCCACTTATATTGGTCTATTGAATTGAGCCAAGACCACTTATATGATGATCACATGGTGATGTTATGCATGACATCCATTCCACTCATCGGGTGCGCCCCTTCGTGTTTGGCCAGGGCCCCAAAAATTAGGCTGATCCAATATTTAAGAGGGCCACACCAGCAGGAGTGGTTGGGAGGGGATGCCCACCGTTGGTTTCGCTGGCCCCACTTGAGTTTCAAAATAACCCGATTTTTTAGGTGTACAATCATTCAAGTGGGATACATCTGATGAATGGATTGGATTGGCCTGATTTTTGGGTGTGGAGCCAATGTGGGAGGGCACACCTGATGGACGGGTAGGATGTATCACCAAAAATCAGGTGGGCTCCACCAACAGGAACGGTTGGGAGGGGGAAGTACCCACCATTGGTTTCGTTAGGCCCCACTTGAGTTCCAAGAATGGCCTTATTTTTAAGATATCCTTCAACGGTATGGAATGCAGCAGATGAATGTATTGAATGACCTGTACGAATTTTGTGGGCCCCACACGCAATCAAGGTGACGTCCTCTCTCTTACCGGTACCTGGAATGGTTCTGGTCAAGCTCTGGCCCAGTCCAAGTCAGCTAACGTATTTATTAATGGGCTGGGCTTATATCAATATTTATTAATTTTCCACCATACAAATTTTTTATGTGACTTTTCAATTGTATACATGGCATAGTTGTATGGTAATCAGACCATCCAAATCACTGACCTATCTGTGGATGGAGCATAAAAAATAAACATAAAAAATCATAGTTTCCCTTGAGATTTGGACGTCACACTATTTTACTTTTAACCATTCATTTACTAGCCATTAATTGAAAGGTTCAGACCGCTTGACCAATGCCGTTTTAAAGATATGCTCCATCAATAATGGGATCGACAACTTCAATGGTTTGGACAGCTTTATATCAATGACACATGTGAGTATAGTGAGTTGCTGAAAACCTGTCATAGTCTTAGCCCTTAGTCAAGCCGCAGATAGAAGGAGAAATACGGCATATCAGGAAGACATTAATTTGGCAGAGCAATCTCTCCTCAAGACAGTAATATATCTACTGTATCTATATAAACTCAGTTAGAAAGAACTTCAAAGGAAATGAGCTAGAGACGTGACCACGTAAAAAAGTCTTATAAAAACAACTCTTTTACCATAATTAAAATGATGGAATCTACCAAAAGTAACTCTATGTAAAGGCAGGAGTCCTGAAAATTTCAGTAAAACTTTCAAAGCGTCTTAAGAA
This sequence comes from Liriodendron chinense, assembly GCA_003013855.2. Classification (NCBI taxonomy): domain Eukaryota; kingdom Viridiplantae; phylum Streptophyta; class Magnoliopsida; order Magnoliales; family Magnoliaceae; genus Liriodendron; species Liriodendron chinense. The sequence continues at coordinate 827,201 of PVNU02002925.1, forward strand.
CATTGCTTGACTATACACATGGTTGAATGTGATGAGTTATATTTATGTAAAGAATCAAAGAAAGTTTCACGAAATCTCAAGAGTTGTCGAATGTTACGCATGACCACTGCCTTTCAAAGTGTAAAAAAGCATCATATGAAGAAGAGCTCAAAGCTTTATGGCAATACAATGACACATAAATCTTTTAATTTTATGTTGCCTGTCTATTTCATCTTCTATGAATATCTAAAAATTTAATTTTAGTTTTCTTTATATCTGTTTAGAACCATACTGCAGTAGGCTTGGAGTCCCTAGATTAGCTTCTTAACTTAGTTTTGCTATTATCCAACTCATGGCTGCAATACAACAATATGTTAGTATAAGCATCTACAACCTTGTCATTAGATCCCAAGATTGTTAAGTCGTTGTTTAATAACTCTTCAGTGATATGTTATTAACCACACACTATTACCATCTCACATTCGTCCAGTATTTTCCACAATTGTCCAGGTTTGGAGTATCGCCAAGACCATGACCATTTTGCAAGCAAAGATTGGATATGTAATCTATTTTGCTTATCTACTTTTCTTTTGTGCCAATTGTATTGCATTAATACTTCGATTAGAGTAAAATCGAGGATCAAACCATTATTTTTTATATGGTCTATTTTTTATTGTTCTCATTGAGAAACATGATCCCAACTATCACTGTTGGAAGAAAAGCTCTTATCTTCAAAACATAAAGAGCTCACAAAAAGGATTAACCATCCCCTTCATAAATCGCCTAATCACAACAACGATTAGTAGCTAAATAATTAGGCCAATATCCACAAATATGGTTCTAATCTAGCTAATTCAATGCCTAAGGCCACAAGTGTCCCATTTGATTCAAGTCGACTACAACCCTAGCACTCACGACACCTAATCTATTCACACATTAAACCAAAATTAAAGCCATTCTTTATACATGTGGCCATGTGTCCCATTCGAGGGTCCACCCAAATGTAGGCCCCATTACAAATTTCTTTGATTTTAAAAATAAAACCCATTACACAATCCTAGATATCGATACTTTTTTTCCTATTTTTTTCAGTGCCCATTCCAATTATTAACTGTTTTTGTTTTCCACCATCACTTTAATGGCCACAAATAAGATGGATAGGAACATCTAATCGGATTGAGTCTCGAGCCAATAACCATCCACGTAAGGCCTTACATATGAGCAGTCCTGATCTGCCCACGTCTTATGGAGAGATGTCTCTACCATTCTACGGTTATCCCTGCTCTAGTGTATCATTTCCACATTTGGAGCTGACCACAACCAAAAGTAGGGCAATCAATTCATCAAGCGGTCCATAAGAGGTACAAGCAAGTGCTTGGTGGATCTTCCTTAGTCTTAAAATGCTAGACCAATGATACATATCAGATGAGCCACACATGTGTCGAGTTGTACAAGGCCCAGCTTGGCTCAACTAGCAGACTACTTGGACTCGAGCTCGGCTCTATTTGGTCCTCAAGCCAGGCTGGCCAGCTTGGCTTGGTTTGGTCAAGCTTTCGAGCTAACATCGAGCTCGTGCTTTCAAGCCTATTTCAAGTCATGACTCACAACATAGCTCAAAAGTCATAACATCAATTTAATAATTAATATCCTCAATAGGATGAATCGTCTCCCAATATAGAGCAAGGTGAGCTAGATGGCTGGTGGGCGATTGAGAGGGGGGCAATGAGAGAGATCCAGCGAGAGGTGACTGTTCGATGGTCCGTGGGCGACTGGGCGAGCTGTGGGCAAAACTCAAAAAGAGGGACGGAGGATGCTCAAATGAAAATTAGAATTGGGAGAAAGGCGCTTGAACGACAATCTTATATATATATATATATATATATATATATATATATATATATATATATATATATATATATATATATATATATGTGTGTGTGTGTGTGTGTGTGTGTGTGTGTGTGTGTGTGTGTGTGTGTGTGTGTGTGTGTGGACCCTCGCCGTTTCCGCGCTCCCACACGACGTTCTCGTCCCTTCCCCTTTCGGGAAAAGAAGGAAAGGAGGATGCGAGTGCGAATCGCCGTTTGTGCCACTGGCTTGCTCATTCTCGAGGGTTTATCTGGTAGTCGTATTTAAGCTGGATGTGTTTAAATGAGTTTATATAAGACCAGAGTCGCCACTAGCCAGTTACTTCGAATCTACAGTCGGCTAGACCCTGTAGAAACGTTAGAGAAGGGGATCCGAAGATTCCTTCCTCTAAAATGACTCCTTTTGATCTGCGGCCAGAGATTCAAGGTAAGGGATCACGGTTACAGGGTGGGAAGAGGTTAAGCACCCCACACACTGCCCGTACCGAAGTACGGTCTCTACTTCACAGAATCGAACTAATACTTGAAAGTCTGTTTTAATCCTCGTACATTCTCATAGATGACATGATGCATGAATGCGCGTCTGAACAGTAAGAGTTTCTGATGGGCAGGTTCCAACAACAGGCAAGCCCAGAGCATACGCTCGAACTGACAGGTGCTTAATATAAGAAGTATGCAGTGTGCTTGGATAATCAAGGTGCTTTATAGTGAAGCATGAATGCAGGTCTGAACAGTAAGAGTTTCTGATGGGCATGTTCCAACAACGGGCAAGCCCAGAGCATACGATCAAACTGACAGGTGCTTAATATAAGACGTATGCAGTGTGCTTGAATAATCAAGGTGCTTGCAGTGAAGCAGGGGGGTTGGAAGAAAAGTAAATGTTGCACTTATGCTAGATGCAAATGAGATGATGCTGGAAAAAGAGTAGCTGGATGGACGGAGGTGTCGCAAGGGTTGGCTTCGAGTGGCTGGATCAAGACTTGGATGGCTTGGGAGACTGGAGCCAGTGGTCAGGCTGGGCCGGACCAGGGCTAGGCTCTCCTCACTCGAGCTCTCCTTGGTGGAGGAATGGGCTAAAGGGTGGAGAAGAACTCAGACGGACGGTCGCTGGACTGGGCGGATTGTTGTTGAAATGAGAAGGGGAGGGGGGTATTTATAACATCGGGCAGTGGCAGATTGTGTAAATATTTTTGGGGTCACTCCTCGATTTCCAGCGAGGTACGGTCGTTCCCTCGGGGCTGCTGTTTGGCTCGGTGGGTCGACTCAGTGAGTTGACTCAGCGGGTCGACTCGGTGATTTGACTCGGCGGGTTGACTCGACGGGTTGACTCGGTGTTTTGACTCGACGAGTTGACTCGGTGTTTTGACTCGATGGGTTAACTCAGTGGGTTGACTCAGTGGGTTGACTTAGTGAGTTTGACTTTTTTAGGATTTTTTGACTGGCTTTTCTTATGGGGGGTTTTTCAGGCTGATGTTTAGGGGTGGGTTGACTGGGTTCAGGCTTGAGTTGGGCTATGGATTGGGGCTTACAAGGGTGAGTTTGGCTGAGTTTGGACTTGGGATTTAGGGGTATGGTCCTCCATTCATCCAGCTATCTCTACCAACAGTGTAACTGAAGGTGGGGTGTCTACAGATGCCCCTCTTTGGTAGAGGTTGCGTGCAACCGAATGCCAAAGCGAGTGGACACCCCACTTCTGACCCGGTCATTCATAGATCATGTTCTGAAATCTTTGCTTGCCTTTGCATCTGTGCCAGTTGATCGTTTGGAAACCGACCACTCGCACATACCGAGGGAGTTTGGAGAAAACGTTGCGATTGTCCCTGCATGCGCTGCAACCTGGGTACCCAATCGCAACCCTTCCATTCCCGATCGGTACTAAGATCGGAAAGGTACAGCAGAGCCTCTGCATCGCTAGTCTTACGAGGTTACTGACCCTGAGACTGATTGTGTGATGTTTGATGTTTTCCCAGATCACTCCAGGAGTACTTGTTTCACTTGACTGTCAAAGTGGTTAGACGCCCATGCGTCAGATAGTCTTACGGGATTCTACTACGCCGACTCGGACTCAGTCAAGGTACTTCAGGCATCCACGCCTAGGTACGTGCGGGTGGACTCTTTCCACCCGACCTGCTGGTTTCGATGCTTGGTTTGCAATTCATTCTTTCCTCGATTGTAGTCTAGAATCTTTGTTGTCCTTTGTATCTGAGTCAGATGATTGTTTGGAAATTGATAACTCGCACATACCGCGGGAGTTTGGAGAAAACGTTACGATTGTCCCTGCAGTTTGCTGCAACCTGGGTACCCAATCGCAACCCTTCCATTCCCGATCGGTACTAACATCGGAAAGGTACAGCAGAGCCTCTGCGTCGCTAGTCTTACGAGGTTGCTGACCCTGAGACTGATTGTGTGATGTTTGATGTTTTCCCAGATCACTCCAGGAGTACTTGTTTCGCTTGACTGTCAAAGTGGTTAGACGCCCTGCGTCAGATAGTCTTACGGGATTCTACTACGCTGACTTGGACTCAATCAAGGTACTTCAGGCATCCACGCCTAGGTATGTGCGGGTGAACTCTTTCCACCCAATCTGCTGATTTTGATACTTGGGTTACAATTCATCATTTCCGCCTGTTCAAATGATTTCTTTGACCGAGCCTTTTGGCTTTCATCTTTTTGTATCTTGGCATGTGGTACGACCGCACTGACACTGGAGTTCAGTTCGACCGTACTTTTAAGTGCATTGGATCTGATGGTCTCCAGGGAAACCGCGAGACATCAGATCTTATTTGATTTTTGCGTCGGCTCCTACCCAGAGATATGGAAGATCTCCTGGTGTGTTGGAGGCAGAACGCCCTACTGGGAAAATGTTTTTGAATTTTTTTGAAAAGATACCCACTCTGGGGAGTGATACTCCGTGGGGTTTTTATTTGCAGATAGGAATATATTTTTGTCTTTTTGAAATGGAAATCTGGTTTGCACGCGCCTCCACTAGGGATGCCTGTGGGGTCTTTGGCTAACCGACTTTATTTTGAAAGCAGGTAAACATGATGATGGATGCAATGGATGCTGATGCATGGAGATGCATGATGAATGCATGGCTTTGGCTCATTCTCTTTCAGTTTGATGATTTTGCTTTTGCTGAAAATGCCGAGAATTTTGAGCTTATTGCTTGCAGGGTTGTGCTCCCTGGGGATTTTCTTTTTAATGCGAATGTTTGGTCAGCGGGTTGGTCAAGATCCCGACCCGTGATCGATCAGGTCCATCGTCCCAAGATGCTGTTTCTTTGCTTAATGAGAATGTACGAGGATGTTATCTGACTTCAAGATGTTCTTCTGGGCATAAATGCGATTGAGACGGTGCTTGGTCGCCAGTTTTGGTCAAGATTCCAATTTGCGGGCGATTGGATCCGTCATCCCAAATTGTGAAGAGAGTGAAGTTCAAGACTCCTGAAGTGTAGTTCTGGGGGTAGTGCCAATTTTTGTGATTTTTGTGAATATGTGATCCGAATCTCTATCTGAGTGGTCAGGATAGAGATCGGTTATTGAAAGCGAGGAAATATTTTTGTGTTTTTGAAAATTTTTGGCTTGCAAGTAAGGGAAACATTTTTTGTGATTTTTGAAGTATTTTCTTTGAAAACAAGAGAAATATTTTTGTGATTTTTTATAACATTTTGTTTGAAAGTAAGGAAAATATTTTTGTGATTTTTGAAGAGGTGATTTTGCAATGTTTTTGTATTTTGTGATTTTTCTGAAATGCAGGGAAAAGTGTGGAATTTTCATCCACTTTCAGCTTCTACTGCTAGTAAGGCACCCGATCCATTTTACGTCAGCGAGCAAGACGAGTCTCACGCAGTTAAGTGCCGTAGTTTTACATCTTCGGATGAGGGAATTTTGAGGGTTTTCAGTCAACACTCCCACAAAGTTGCCTGTTCCTCATGTGCAATGCACATAGACCACGTATCGTCCGACGGACTCCTTCGGCCACAAAATGAGCCACATCCTCACATCTCCCTTTGTCAATCCAGTTTGGGGCCTTACGTTGCTCACAATTCCCTGAGGGTGCGCTCCACCTCCCAACAGCCTTAATCCCCTTCATGAGTTTTGGGAACATGGAACATCCGTCAGGTTCAACAGCGACTTCCAAATCAAGGTTGTCTATCACGGTGCGTTCAACACGAACAGGGTTGCGGAGCTCTGCCCGCCACAGCCCTTACCTGTTTAAAAGATTCCAGACACCCGTACGATCAAGTGTCAGCCATGCTTGGAACAGGTTAGGAAAGAAAGCCCCCGAGAAGTTAATCCCAGTGTAGTTTTAGGTCTTCGGACCGCTGGGGATGAATTTGTGCAGTTGAAATTGATGGTGAATTTTTTTTTATTTTTTTATATATTTTTGTATTTTTGAAAAAGTTCCAGATTTCAACTCGGGTAATCGAGGTTGATGCTGGTTTTTATGGAAAGCTCAAAAAATCTTTTCGGTATTTTTTTAAAATGATCCGGATTATCGAACCTTGATCCCAGCGGTTGAGGCTGATGCCGGTTTTTGGTTGAAAGCAGGAAAAGGTCCCCCGAGAAATTAATCCCAGTGTAGTTTAAGGTCTTCGGACCACAAAACTGTACAAAACAGGGCAAACACATTTTTTTTTTTTTGAAAAATGTCCGGAGTCATCTGATCTTGATGTGAGCAAACAAGACCGATGCCGCTTTTTATTGAAAATCTCTCGGGATGTCTATCCCGACGTAGTTTAAGGTCTTCGGACCCAAAACTGTACAAACTGAATATACATTATTTTTGTGCTTTTTTCGAAATGATCCAGGTCATCAGATCTTGGCCTGAACGACTAGGATCGATGCTGGTTTTTATTAAAATCCCTCGGGATATTGATCCCGACGTAATTTAAGGTCTTCGAACCACAAAACTGTACAAACTGAACATACATTCTTTTTGTGCTTTTTTCGAAATGATCCAGGTCATCAGATCTTGGCCTGAACGGCTAGGATCGATGCTGGTTTTTATTAAAATCCCTCGGGATATTGATCCCGACGTAGTTTAAGGTCTTCGGACCACAAAACTGTACAACACAGGGCAAACACATTTTTTTGTTTTTTAGAAAATGTCCGGAGTCATCAGGCCTTAATGAAGACCGATGCCGGTTTTTATTGAAAATCTCTCGGGATATTGATCCCGACGTAGTTTAAGGTCTTCGGACCAAAAATATGTACAAGCGATGCTGGAAATCACATTTTTTTGTTTTTTAGAAAATGTCCGGAGTCATCAGGCCTTAATGAAGACCGATGTCGGTTTTTATTGAGAATCTCTCGGGATATTGATCCCGACGTAGTTTAAGGTCTTCGGACCACACTATGTGCAAGCTGAAAATACATTCTTTTTTATGATTTTTTTGAAATGATCCAGGCTGTTGAATCTCAATTTGAATTATCAAGATTAACACTGGTTTTTATTGAAAACCTCTCGGGATATTGATCCCGACGTAGTTTAAGGTCTTCAGACCACATTTTTGTACAAGCAAACTGTAATCAAGGGTGGAGATTCCGGGGATTCTTCTTAGACTGGTTCAGATCATCAGGTCATAACTTTGAATGGTTGAGATCACTGTTTGACCAAGTCAATTTTTTCATTCTTTTCCTTGAAAATTCCATGGAGCTTTTCCACATCATCAACCCAATTTCTCACCCATTTCTCACAAGATGAGATTTTGGTGAGATTTCTTTCTTTTTCTCACCATTCTCTTCCATCACTTCATTCTTACAAGGAAGTACAAGATTCACTTGCAACCACCCTTCCCAAGGAGGAGTTATTCCCAAGGAGAGAGGAGGAGGGGTCGTTTCAACTAGGGGGGAGGTAGGACGGCCCCCTGGGCGCCGCCCGGACCGCCCCTGACCCCTGGTTTCTTCAGTGGGTCAGGTAAAGGGGTGCACCCCCCTTTTCTATATAACATGGGGCACCTTTGCCCCTTCCAACGTGCAATCTCTCTCTTCTCTCTCTCATACTCTCTCTTTCTCAAAGTTTTCTCTCTCCTCTTGGTGGTTCTTTGCTTCTCTCAAGTGGTGGGCCTTAGAGAAGTTTTGGGACAGCAAAGTGGTCCTTCTTTGGTGAGTGGTAAAGGTATGGACCACTCCCTTTCTCTTTCTTGTCCTTTTCCTTCTTCATTATCTCTTCTCATGGTTCTTTTCTTTTTTCATGTACCTATTCCAAAAGGAGTGAAGGTGGGCCCTGTTAGTGCACTTTTTTGTGGCATACTAGTGCACCTTGTTTGTCAATTACTTAGGTCAGTGAGTCTAGTGTCGGTTGAGCTTAATGAAGACGAAGACCAAAGACTCAAGATGGACCGGCTGCATCAAGAAAGGAGAAACAGGTAAATGTGATGCCTTGGTGTGCCTTGCCTTGACCAAAACCTAACCCATAACCTCTTAGATGACTTGCACCAACTAGGTATACCTTTAGTCATCATCATTAGTCTTAGAACTCCATGAAAAACATGATAAATTAGACTAATTAAAGAGGTGGAAGCTGCTGTAATCAAATAGGCTCAAACAGCAGTTTCCGATAGGACTCCGATCAATCGGACACTGGCTCCGATAGGACTCCGATCAATCGGACAGAATCTCCGATCAATCGGAAATTTTTCCAGCAACCTTGAAAATCCACTGGACATATTTCCGATCAATCGGACAGTCTTCCGATCCATCGGAAGGGGTCCGTCCGATCAATCGGACAGTGTTCCGATCAATCGGAATATCTTCCAGAGACTTCACTGGATAGATTTCCGATCAATCGGACTTGTCTCCGATCAATCGGACAGGTCTCCGATCAATCGGACCTTCTTCCGATCAATCGGAGATGCGCGAATCTGCCCGTTTTTTTACCGTTGGAAGAAAATCTATTTAAAAGGGGGATTCGTTTTTTGAGCCAAGAGAGGGAATTTTGAGGAGATAGAAGCCACCATTACTAGAGATCATTAGAGGCTCTATCCCAAACCTATAGCAAGCCATTCTCCTTGTGTTTTCATCACAAGCTTGGGCCATTCAATGGCATCTTGAGAATAGGACTTGTTCCCTCTTGATTCCTAGGGTTTAGACACCTTGATGATAGTTAAATCCTTTGTCTAAACACTACCTAGGAGTCCATTTAGGTGCATTCCTCTAGGAAACCCATTTCCTACCATTTGTAGAGGTTTCACCATTCCCTAGCACCTTGGGCATCTCCAATGGAGCATCACATGCAAGGTAGCTGATCTTGGAGCTGAAGCCTTGGCAAAGCAACGGCGTCAAAGATCGGGGAGAGCACAAGGGGAGCTGATTCAAGCACGGGAGAGCGAGAAGAAGCAACCCGAAGCGGCGCAACAAGGGGCTCAATCCGACAAGTAAGGTTGTCTTGTTAAGAGTCCATCCACTCAATTCCCTGTGGGAGTTGAGTGTAGAGTTTGTTTGACAAACTCGCCCCGGGGTCGTCAGTCGATCCTTGGCCTATTAGTTGGGCCTAAAATCTAGGGACGTCAGCCGTTCCTTGGCACGTTAGTCGGGCCTAAAACAAAGTCTCCAAGGGGGAGCCACCAACACGGGTGCAAACGTGTAGGTTGGGAGGAACCTGTAAACTCCCCGGTTGGGTGGATCCGAGTTAAAACACCTTGGTTGGGAGGAACCAGATTTAAACTCCCCAGTGAATGCCGGTGTGCTCAAAGGGGTTGAGTACTTGAACCGGGAGTGGAGTAGACAAGTAGTCGAACCACTATACATCCTTGTGTTTGTGATTGATCTTGAGCACATTTCTCTTTAATGCATTGAGTTTAATTTGTTAATTATGAATGCTTAGTTAGGAATGTATGCTAGGCACTTGATAGGCACATCCACACTCACAAGATGTACTTTCACTCCTCATGTTGACTTGAGCATTTCTTGATCCATCCTCTCTAGTCCACATGAGTTGATTAGACTAGGTTGTTAATTGCTTTATCTTTTGCTAGTCTTTTAATTGGACCCACTTAGGCTTGGAAGCCAAAGTGTTAATCGCTTACATATTTTAATTTGCTGATTTGTTAAAGTAGGCGAAAAGATTTTTTTTTAAAAAAAGGTCCTTTTCACCCCCTTCCTATAGGTTCAGCCATAATTCTAGTTGCTCCTCAAGCTTCCGCACGCGTATGCGTAGGGTGTCGTGTTAGGCTACCCGACGCAATTTCAGGCCCAAGTGTTCTTGACCCTTTTTCTAGATCTCCAATCTATTTCAAAGGTGGTGCATGGAGAAGGACATTGCGAGCTTTCCATTTCATTTTTTCTTTCCTTCTTTTTATACTCCCTTCATGTGTATGTAAAGGGTAATTTTGCCATGTCCATCAAGTGTGCATGGCAAAATATACTATCTTTTCCATGGGAGTTAGGCCTCTTTTCATATGTATCAAATGGGCTCAAAGTGAAGTCATGGCCCTTGGTGTATTTGATGGGCCCAATGCTTCATTTTGGGCTCCCTCTTACTTTCTCTTTCTTGTCATTTCCTTTGGAGCTTTCTTTTCTTTTCCATTTTCTCTCCAAGATTTGGGCCCATGGGAATGGTAGGGCCCACCTCAAGTTTTGGGCTCATGGGGTTCACTTTGGGTGGCCCCATCTTTCTTCACATGTGTATGGACCAAGGTGACTAGCTCATTCTTCACTTGGATCTCAAGTGGGCTAGATTTCTTAGTTGGGCCTTTATGGACAAGTAGCCCAAATTTTCCACCATCTCTTGATTATGATGCACATCCTTGTACAAAGTGTGGTGGGTTCCTTGGAGTTTTTCCATATGGATGGGCTTTTGGGCCTTCATTGAAGCTTGGATTTCTTTGGACCATGTGCGCACCACTACACTTTGCCCATGTAGGCTGTTTTCCTTTCATGCTTTTTCTTTTGATGGATGGAGGACTTGAGCTACTTGATCATCTACAAGTCCCATGAGTGAGTTGTTCCAACAATCTCACTAAGTTCAAATGGTTTTTTCTTGTGGGAGGAAAGTGGTTTCCAAGAGTTTCCTTTAATGTCATCAATCTCAAGTGAATGATTCTTCTTCAAGTGAGCTATTCATGCAACCATAGCTCCTTGAACTTCCTTTTGGGGTGCTTGGTGGGTCATCCATCATCATTCTCAAAGATGAGTAATTTTCCTTTCAATTTGTGAGAAAGAATGATACCCATAAGTTACCCACTTTTGTCCCATGCTTTGGGACATTTTGGATTTTGATCTTCAAGTGGGCTATGTATACCATTCTTATCCATTTTCATGATGGTTGGGTGACCCATTAAGCCATGCCCTCTTGTGCTCAAATGGTCCCCCTTTTTGGTAAAGAAATTGGTGCACATAAGTTGCCCAAACTTGCCCTTTCATGGGCTTTTTCAACTTGGTTCTTCATGTGGGCTATGTGCATCAACTTTTTTACCATTAGCTTCTTTGATTCATATGTTTGTGGGTAGACCGCTATGTTGTACTCTCATGGTCAACACTTTCATCAAGATGGTGCACATAGGGTTGCCCATGGTTAACCCATGAATGGGTCCTCATGTTCTTCAAGTGGGCTATATGCTCCCTTCAATCCATTGAGGTGAGGCATTTGGGCTGCTCTTGGGGGCCCACTTCCTTTCTATCCCCCACTTGTCCATGTACATGTGTAAAAAGATGGAAACATCTTAAGTGAGAATCATGGCCTTGGCATAAAAAGTGGATCAATCCTTGGCCACATATGGACTTTGAAGAGAGATTTCTCATGTGAAGTAGGATTCTTATCCTTTGTTGATCTCATGATACTTGAGTGCATTTGTTGTCCAAAATATGTCCTTCGATGATGGACTTTTCTTGCCTAAAGCATGTCATGCAACCTTCTTTAAGGTGGGCCTTGCTTTTTCCAATGGGCCCAACACATATCCTAGGTGACACATGGAGTTGGACTTTAGATCTTGCATTTGAATGTAAGTCCAATCCCATGGATTTCCTGGATGATAATTTGGATTTTAACGGGTAAGGGATAGGGACTTACCTTGCCAAGCTTGTAAGATTCAATGGCAGACGGTACCAGGGGACGTCAGTGATTGACGAAGATGATCCTGCCTTCATCATCCGCCAAGGGGACCACATGTGTTCCTTGGCTATGGAGCATCAACCTCTTCCCGCCATCAAGGGTCGAGGCACTAGGGATCACTGGGACAACTGGGTGAAGGATCCACAGCCCTTGCTTGAACGAGTATTGGCTGGTACTCCTTTTGCTGATCTCCTCACCTTACGTTTTCATAACAACAGTGCCAACCGCATGATGCTCGCGACCCTTTGCGAGAAGTGGCGGGACGAGACCCACACCTTCCAGATCCCTTGTGGTGAATGGGGAATAACTCCCCTAGACATTTATATGCAAATAGGCTTTCCGTTTCATGGGACAGTTGTCCCTCAAGTCAGCTCTCTGGCTCCCATCACTTCCACTGACTGGCTACGGCTCGTCGGTGATGTCCCACCCGAGGATAAATTCCAAGGCCATCAAGTAAAGATGTGATGGTTCTACAACACTTTTGCCTCCGTCATCCCCACTACCGAGCGAGAGGCCCTCCACAAAGCACGGGCCATGATCACTTACGCCTTCAGGTCCTTCCTTCTCTGCCACGCCAATGAGAGGGTCGATCCTAAATTTCTTCGCTTTGTTGAGGATCTACACAACCCCTACAATTGGAACGGGGCTATCCTGACTCATATTTTCCAGGGTCTGGATAAGACCTGTCGGAATAGCCGGTCCTACACCGGTTTCTGGCCTGTCGTCGAGGTATTTCTTCATTCACCTTTCTTGGAGACATTTGCCTTCTTTCTCTCTCTGATCATTAGGTGTGCTTTTGCCCAGACTTGCTTTTATGACCATTTTCCCCATCTCGTGCCGAGGATGCGGGATGATATTGAGCCCTCTTTGTATCGCCACATGTACTGGCACCAACAAAATCGTCAGCGAAACTCTCGAGTTTCTGGGGACAATTGGCGCGCTGACATAGACGGGCTGACCGTTGATGATGTAAGTATCTTGCTTTCCTTATCCCTCGTGCTGCACTGTAACTGATCGTGGTGACCTCGTTTGCTGTAGCTCGCTCGGATGCCGTATGCCAGCCTCCCTCTCTATTACACCCCTCAGTGCGTGGAGGCATATGATGCTTCATGTCTCCGTATCATGCTTTCCGACGCTGAATCTTTTCAGTGGTCTCTGGGTGAGAGATTGCTTCGGCAAGTCACTGGGGTAGCTCGGGTCCCTTGTTCTGCACCTCCTCTAGCTGCTCGGATTCCTGCTGGCGAGATGGCTGAAGCTCTTGCGGGCCAGCCCGAGTTTCGTTTCACGATCCCGAATCGTGACTATGATGAGTGGTATTTGTTGTACGGCCAGTGGCCTCTGCTTCCTTCGTTCTATGTTCCAGGGGGTCGTTGCAAGTATGCTGGAGGCTCGGTGACTGCTCCTTTGATGGATCTTTACCGTCGGGAGCGGGACGAGAGGAGGGACGATAACGACTATGTTGGCGACTTGTAGCCTGCTTCTGTATTCAGCTTTACTTGACGGATGTCCTTCTTCTTTTGGTTTTTACCTTCTTTTGTAAAATCTTCTGAATGAATATACAATCTTTGACTTGTCTCAAATTCCCTGATGATGTCTGGATGTTTTGACCTTTGACTCATTCCTTAATGATTTGTGGAAGATGAGACTTCTTGACTGCATGGATGATGACCTGGACGGTTCAGATTGCTTGATTTGGTCCTGTGGGTCCACTTGATGATTAGATCTTGGATTCTGGCCTTCTTTCTTGATGATCAAGCCTTTGATCTTGCTGCTTTATGACTTGTGTAAGCTTTTTCATGGTTTAGATCATGCTGATCTAGTTTTTGAATGACTCAGATTGATAGCTTCGGCCCTGTGGGCCCACTTGAGACCTCAGCTTTACTTTGGAGCACCTCTTTTTAAGCTGCGGACTTTTCCGATGGCGACTGCCCCATATCAGTACTGGGTTGCTAAGCAGTTCTTGTATCGATGTATCTCTTGCTGGCACCAGACTGCTGATGAGGATGAGCAGTCTGGTGATTTAGTTTTTGAATGACTTGGATTGCTTGTGGCCCCCACTTGATCATCTTTCCCTCTCTTTGACTTGATCAGACCCGTTCTGACCGCAGTGCTTTTTGGTTGGACCGGTGGGATATCATCCAGATGATCTTGATCAACCTCAATCAAAATCTGGAAGGGATTGGAGCCTTGGGAGGCCCTCAGGGTGCCATCTGCTGATGTGGACTGTCAGCCTCACCTACCAAGAACCCTGGAGCTAATCCCGCGAAGAGAGAGGGAGTGCGTCCGTACGGGCGGCCCAGAGCGGGCCGCCCAGGACTCGCCTCTTGTGCGGTCTGTGCAGGTTCTGGTTCAGACGTTCCTCCCTTGCTTTCTGTTGCTGTCTCCTCATTCTCTGCACCAAGCTTTTCGATTCCAGCCATGTTTCCTCTCTTTGTCTCATCCTTTCTTCTCTTTTTGTCTTCTTCTCACTTTGTCCTCTCTCAAACAATGGATGGTGGAGATTCAAGGGCTGTAGGGACTGTTCATGATGGGTCCCACACTTCAGATTTTCAAATGAGCTTTGATAAAGGGGAGATGCCTTTAATGGATGGGGTAGATGGGGCATTAAGAGGGGGTATTGATGAAGACTTAAGCTTGGTGGTTGGTGGAGCTTTGAATGACTCCATAAATGGTGGGATGGCTGTAAATTTGGATTTGGATGGGGCCTTCATTATGGGAGAAATGGATGGCATGGATGAGATGGGAGGATGGGACATAGGTGAGGCTATGCATCCCTTGAATATGGGCCACATGGATGATGTGATTGATGGAGGTGATGGGACCATGATGGACATGGATGGGCTGATCTCCTGTCTGGATGGGATGGATGGTTCAGATGATACCTTTGACGGTTTGGATGCTCTTGATGAGGGCCAAGATGTGCGGCATACTTGTTTGGGTGGACTTGATGTGATCATTGATGATGTCCCCCTGATGATGGACGGTGTGGATGCCTCAATGATCCCTTTGATCGACCAGGATGATGACTGGATTCATGATCTCTTGCTGGAGAGGGCCGCAAGTCCAGATCTGACCGTTGATTCTTCGATCGGGGTTGCCGGGACCCTTCTTGACGGTTTAGATGCATTTTTCGACGGTCAGATTGGCCAGGATGCCATGATGTGTGGTGTGATCTTCGCTGGTAGCCCTTTTGATGGAAAGTATCGTCTTTCTCTTGATCGTCGGTCTTTTGCGCACTCTGTTCATGAGGTGGGCGAGTCTTCTAATGCGGCTGAGGTTATGACAGTTTCGGACAGTGATGCAACTATATCAGACATAGTCGTTACTGAGGGCAGGTCAGGGGCTGTCGAGTCTGCAGAGGTTCCAGCTTTTCCTTCTCCTTCGCCCGTTGATCTTTCGATCTTCGATGAGCTGTCATTGATTTCTGGGCCTTTTGTTCTGAAGGGGGTACCAGTGAGGACTTATCAACTGCTTCGTCATCCTTCTTGCTCGCCACGGCTGCTTGCTTGGCTTGATGGTTTGTCAGCTTATGAGATTCGAGATTTGGAGTCCTACGGCTTCGGCAGTCTGATCCATATGGCTAGAGTTAACATTGATTGGAGGATGCTCGGAGCTGCCTTGATTGATTGGGTCCCTTCGTTGAACTTGTTCGCGTTCAACGATATGGAGATGGGACCCTCTTTGGAGGAGCTTGCCCGCTTGACAGGCCTACCCTGGGATTATACTCAGTATTTCTCGCCGAAGACGTCGCCGAAGACTGCTACACCGCAGAACTGGTTCGGGATCCCCTATCTTGTTCGGCCTGCAGCCGCCGGCCAGGATGCTGTAGTGTTCTCCTTGGATTTACTGTATGATCTTTTTTCGAGTCTTCGGAGTGTGGCCGATTCTACCTTTGCTCGGAACGCATTGATGTTCTGCTTGATAGGTGAGGTGTTGTTCTCGGGATGGCGCAAGTCCTAGACTCCTCTGCTTTTTAAGGTGATGAGCCGAGCTATTCGGCGGCAGGGGATCATTTCTCTCATCTTGGCCGAGCTGTTTAATGGGCTGACCGACTGCGCCCTAGTCCGCACTTGTGTCCTTCGCGGCTGTTGTGCCTTTCTTCAGGTATCTTTTCTACACCTTTTTCTTCTTGCTTTGTTAGGAATTACTTTGCTCTAGCTGAACTTCTTTTCCTTTTTGTGATCAGGTCTGGCTATGGGAGCGTCTTTCTTTGACTGTTCCTGTATCGTTTCCTTACACCCGTCGCCCAGACCTTATGCGGCACATTATGGAGTTTCTTCCGCATACAGCTAGGATGAGCGAGCCCTTGTATCGCAGGATGTTCGCTGAACTTCGTGACTGGAATGTTCGTTGGGAGTCATCTTGGCTTTCACTTCCTCTAGTGCTTTGCGATGCACACCGCCTTCCTCTGATGTTGGTAGGCTTTCGATCTTACTTTTCTTACCATCCCATTCGGTTCCTGCGGCAGTTTGGGTACGAGCAGGATGTTCCTCTTTTCGCTTTCACGGGTATCGGGCGTCGAGCACTTCCACCTAGATCCTCTGACTTTAGGACTCGGGTTGATGGATCTTGGGCGAGTTACTTGACTGCTGATTTGCTGGGTTTTGAGCTGCAGACTTTTCCGATGGCGACCGCCCCATATCAGTACTGGGTTGCTGAGCAGTCCTTGTATCGACGTATCCCTTGCTGGCACCAGACTGCTGATGAGGATGAACAGGATATCCTTGGAGATGCTAGCTCTTCATCTGGTTCATATGAACCTTTTGAGGAGCGCCCTTTCATTGATCCTTGCTTCCTTTTGGCCACTCATGGCCATCTGCTGTCTGAGATTTCTGCACTTCGGTATCATTCTGAGATGATGTCGAGGAGATTGGCTGCCGATCAGAGGTTGTCTGACGAGGAGACAGTGATCCGTACCCTTGAGCGCGATGAGGCGCATTACCTGCGTATGGAGGTGAGTAGGTTGAGAGCGAGGCTATCTTTTTATGAGTCAGAGGACTTACCTGATGTGGCCGAGGAGGAGGGTAGGGATTGATTGTGTTGGCTACCTGCACATTCTTTTTTGCATATATGATTGATGATGATGCATTTTTTTTTGTATTTTTTGACATGATATGTGTAAAAGAAATATGATGCTTTTAATGAAAAAGAAGAAAACTTTTTTGAGAATCCATTGTGCCATGAGTTGCCTTATGAGTGTGTCTGGATTTTGTGTCGGGATATAGGAATCAGAACTGGGGCTCGGTCAATGCTTTAACTGATGTCTCGAGATTTGACTTGAGTGATCCTTTAGTTCCCTAGGGGTGTAGGCAACGGAAACTATTGCCTCTTGAGATTGTCAGAATTTGCAGAGCTCTTCGCTCCTGACTGCACTTCTTCTTGTTCTTGAACTGTGACTGCTTGAACCGTTCTGAACTGTCTGACTTCCTAGTAGCTGCACTTTTATTTTTTCTTTTTTCATTTGAGCCATTTTTGCCTGCAGTGCTCTTTCGAGTTTTCACCACAGCCGGCCTTTTCCCGTCATTTTTGCCCGTGGCGCCCTTTCGGGTTTTCACCAAGTCCCGGGTGTTTGATCTTGCCTGACCCTTGACAGCTATGCTGTTTTTACCCTTGGCGCATTTTCGGGTTTTTACCAAGTCCGCTGTATGCCCACTGTTTTTACTCGGAGCGCCCTTTCGGGTTTTCACTCCGCCCTCTTTGTTTAGGCACACATTTTCTTTTTTTCTTTTCTTTCTTTTTTTCTGGATCTTTGGATAACTGCGGCGGCTAGAGGTCGGGAATCCGTCGTTGCCGGCCGATGGCAGTCTTTCAGCCCTTATCCTAGGTTACGATGATAGAGCTGTCGGTCTTTGCTATCAACCCTCTGAGATGAATGGATGGATGACTGTGTTTCTTCTTGGGTTGATTTTTTCTTGGATGCCTTGCTTTGGCTTCCCTTTTTCTTTCTCTCTTCTTCTTTTTTTTCTTTTTCTTTTGTATTCTTTTTCTCTTTTTTTTTTGTCTTTTCCTTTTAAATCCCCTTACTTGAAACACTTATTGGTGGACGGGAATGATTTCTCAGAGGTCTTAACTTCGACCTCTTAACTTCAGCTCTATTAAAGTAACTCTTGATAAGGTCAGAATGACTTACCCGTGAAAGATCTTCACATTGTCGGCGTTGGTTGGCTCAGGAAGATCCACCCCTCTCATGCTGGTGAGTCTAAGGGCGCCTCCGGGAAGTACTTCTCTGATGATCAGCGGCCCGTCCCACGAGGGTTTGAACTTTCCTCTAGGATCCGGAAGGTGCGACGGTAGAATTTTCTTCATGACCATGTCGCCTACCTTGAAACTTCTTTTTCAGACTCTCTTGTTGTAAGCTCGAGCGATCCTTTTCTGATAACACTGAGAATGACTTAGCGCACGCATGCGCTTTTCATCTGCTAGCTGCAACTGATCGAATCTGGCCCGTTGCCATTCTCCTTCTTCAACTCCGCTTTCTAGTAACACCCGTAGTGATGGTATTTCCACCTCTACTGGTAGGACTGCTTCCATTCCGTAGGTAAGTTCAAAAGGAGTAACGCCTGTAGCAGACCGTACAGACGTTCGATAGGCCCAAAGTGCATATGGGAGCATATCTGACCAATCTCGATAGGTCACGACCTTCTTCTCGAGTATCCTGACGATTGTCTTGTTTGCGGCTTCTACCCCACCATTCATCTGGGGACGGTAGGGGCTTGATCGATGACGTTGAATCTTGAATTTGCTGAGGAAGTCATCCATCTTTCTGTTGACGAATGGGGTCCCATTATCTGTGATGATAACATTGGGGATTCCATACTGGCATATGATGTTGTTTTTCATGAACTTGATCACCTGAGATGCTGCAATCGTGGTGTAGGAGGCTGCCTCTACCCACTTGGTGAAGTAGTCGACTGCCACAAGTATATACTCATGACCGTTTGATGCTTTGGGACTAATCTTGCCGATGATGTCGAGCCCCCACATGGAGAAGGGCCAGGGAGTGGTCAGGTTGTATAATTCTGATGAGGGGGCATGGATTTGATTCGCATGCTCCTGACACTTGAAGCATTTTCTGACGTGCTGGCAACAGTCTGTCTCCATGGTGAGCCAATAGTAGCCGAGTCGTAGAATCTTCTTTGCCATCATGTGCCCGTTCATGTGTGGGCCACAGATTCCTTCGTGTATTTCTTTCATGATCTTTGCAGCTTCTGTTTTATCGACGCATCGAAGGAGGATGTGATTATAGGATCGCTTGTAAAGAACTTCACCACTGATGGTGAACTGGCCGGCCAAACGCTGAATGGTTCGGCGATCTGTTGCTGTTGCTGACTCTGGATACTCCTGGATTTCGAGATATTGCTTGATGTCGGCATACCAGGGTTTGTCAGGGACAGCTTCGGCTTCTTCTATTTGCAGGCAGAAAGCAGGTTCATCTTGAATTTCGACTGTGAGCTCCCATTTTGAAGCTCCTTTCAGGATCTCGAGCATTGATGCGAGTGTAGCGAGAGCATCTGCAAACTGGTTCTTAGCTCTGGGCATGTATGAGAAGGTGACTTCTTTGAATTCTTCGATCAGATTTTCAAGATACACATGATATGGTATCAACTTCTCGTCCTTAGTTTTCCATTCGCCATTGGTCTAATTGATGATAAGATGTGAGTCTCCAAATACTCGTAGCTTCTTGACGCCCAAGATTATGGCTTCCCTTAAGCCAGTGATGCATGCTTCGTACTCTGCCATGTTGTTGGTGCACTCGAATGCCATGCGCCTTGAGATAGGAATAGGAACATCATCTGGAGAGTAGAGGATTGCTCCAATACCACTTCCTTTAGAATTTGCTGCGCCGTCGAAGAATAACGTCCACTCATCTTTTTTCTTCTTTTCTTCTTCTTCAATAAGCAAGAGATCTTCATCAGGGAAGAACGTCTTGAGCGGTTGATAATCCAGGAGGGAGTGGGCCGCAAGATGATCGGCGAGGGCCTGTCCCTTGATTGCCTTTTGAGTGACATAGGTGATGTTGAACTCAGACAGGAGTAGCTGTCATTTAGCTATCCTTCCAGTGAGTGTCGGTTTCTCGAACAGGTACTTGAGCGGATCCATGTGAGCGAGGAGGAGAATAGGGAATGCAATCATGTATTGACGGAGTCGCTGAGTTGCCCAGACTAGGGCGAGGCAAGTCTTCTCGATCGGGGAATACCTGGTCTCGTAGTCAGTGAACTTTCGGCTCAAATAATATATTGCTTGTTCCTTCTTCCTGGTCTCGTCGTGCTGGCCGAGGACACAGCCAATGGCTTCTGCTGCTACCGAGATGTATAACAATAGTGGTCGTCTGGGAGTGGGTGGCACTAGGACTGGAGGATTCATGAGATATTTCTTGATGCGGTTGAAGGCGACTTGGCAATCATCATTCCATTCTTTTGGAACGTTCTTCCGAAGGAGCTTGAAAATGAGCTCACAAATAGGTGTGAGCTATGCGATGAAGCGACTGATGTATTGAATTCTGCCGAGGAAGCCACGAATTTCCTTCTCTGTTCTAGGAGGGGGCATCTCGATGATTGCTCTGGTTTTGGTCTCGTCGACCCTGATGCCGTCCTCGCTCACTATAAAGCCGAGGAGTTTGCCTCCCATTGCACCGAAGACACATTTTTGAAGGTTGAGACGGAGCTTGTACTTTTCTAATTTGTTGAATAACTTCTTCAGATCTTCAAAGTGTCCTTCAATTGTGCGAGATTTAACGATCATGTCGTCCACATATACTTCAAGCTCTTTGTTCATCATGTCATAGAATAATGCTGTCATTGCTCGCTGATATGTTGCTCCTGCGTTCTTCAGATCGAACGGCATTACCCTGTAACAGAAGGTTCCCCAGGGAGTGATAAACGATGTCTTCTCGCGATCTTCGACGACCATCTTGATCTTATTATAACCTGAGAACCCGTCCATGAATGAGAAGACCTTGTATCCAGCAGTATTGTCGACCAGAGTGTCGATATGTGGTAAAGGGAAGTCATCTTTTGGACTGGCCTTGTTGAGATCCCGGAAGTCGATGCACATTCGAACCTTGCCATCCTTCTTTGGTACTGGTACGATGTTGGCGAGCCATTCAGGGTAGTTGGAGACTACCAAGAATCCCGCGTTGTACTGCTTGATGACTTCATCTCAGACTTTCAGAGCCCATTCTGGCTTCATTCTTCGAAGTTTCTGTTTTACTGGCTTCATATCTGCCTTGGTTGGCAGATGGTGTACAACGAGCTCTTCATCGAGCCCCGGCATGTCTTCATATGAGAACGCGAAGTTGGACAATCTTGGAGCTAGGAACTCTATCATTTTCTGCTTCATCTGAGGTGGCAACGATTTTCCAATGCGTACTTCCCTAGGGATCTCAGGTGTCCCTAAGTTTACTATCTCGAAATCATCGGCTACAACATTGGCTTTGGATTCGAACTTTTTGAGGAGATTCTCTAGTTCGGGAGCTGGGTCATCATCTTCCTCATCCCGAGCTTCGTCCAGACCCATGAGCTCGAGTCTAATTCGATGTCAAAATCATATGATTCGACTTCAAACCCATGTGACTCTTTAGACGAACTTGGCACACTATTAAATGCAGGAAAAGAAATGTTTTTTAGTTTTTGAGAATTTTCTGAAATGGAAATGCTAGATGTTTTTGGCTTCTGAAAGTTTTTTATTTTTTTGGATTTTCGAAATTCACGGGACTTTGAGCAAGTGGGCATTGCAGACCATGATTGAGCCTAACTTGTTCCAAAGTTCTGGTCGCTGCTTAAACAGGCGTTTTTTTTGGAAGCCAGAGCCCTCAGATGGCTCTTTGGCTGATTCAAAAGTTAGGGGAATGGATGACCATTCAGGACCCCACACTTCCTCCCCTGAAGAGGTGGGGGTTGATGATTTGGGCGAAGAATCACAGTCTGGCCCAATGACCATGATTTCTTGCTGGTCGGGTTCGAGATCTGAGTCGTACTCAGTCCCTCCTGGATCACTTACCTCGCATTGCAGTTCGTTTGGTTCCACAGTGAGACACATGTTTGGGATCTGGACATCGGACCAATCCAGGGCTGGCCATTTCCCTTTCTTGGTCCAATGGATGGGCTGCTTCTGCCACTGGCTGGTGATTGTTGATGTTGATTCTGCAGAGATGGGCGAGTCGTGCCCCTTGCTGATTGATGCTGAGATGGGCAAGTTGTGCCCCTGACTGGCTGGAATTGAAGTGGGCAAGTTGTGCCCCTGGTTGATTGATGCTGAAGTGGGCAGGTTGTGCCCCTGGTTGGGAGCAGGTGTTAGAGTAACCTGGTCCTGAAGCTGCTGTATTTGACTTCCTTCTTCATCCTCATCATTTCCTTCTTCTTCTGGAGGCTTAGATGGTTCGAGAATCTAATCCCATCGAATGGGGGGCCATGTGGCCCAAGCTAGGCTCATCGGGATGCCTTTGTGTAGTGCAGTTGGTTGATTCCCTCCTGGATCTTTGCAAGGTTCTCTGGCTTGACGAATTGGATGGGTGAGCACCGAAGTCTCTTCCTTCTTTTGTCCATGAAGGTTGCCCTGTATCCGAGTCCCCATTTGCGTTGGTTATATATCAGCGGTACCTTTCTAGACTTGAAATGATTCTTCATTCGGTATTTGAGGCTCAGACGTTCTGCCGGCGAAAAGACACGGTCCACCCTTATCGGCTCTGGACTGGCGATAGAGTTCACAGTCTCGAATTTGAAACTATGAAACTGGATGTCTTCTTCAGAGTGCTGGATATCGATGACCGGGATGTCTGGTTCAGTGGCAGCAGCATTGGAAGGAATGATGAGCTCCTTCTCTGCATGGATAGAGATCACTTGATTTCCACAGATGTATTTCACCCGTTGATGCAGGGTTAACGGCACAGCTCCAACCTTGTGCAGCCAAGGTCGTCCAAGCAACATGTTGAAAGACGGCTGATATATCCAGAATTTGGAATGTGATGGTGGAGACTCCGGACCTATCTGTACCTCTATGTCGACCTCCCCTTCCACTGATCGGCGGGTGTTGTCGAATGCTCTGACACATATGGTGCTGGGTCGGAATGAAGAAGGACTGATTCCCAGACGTTCCGCAGTCTTAAGTGGGCAGACGTTTAAGCTTGAGCCATTATCGATAAGGACCAGTGGGACGCAAAGGTCTTTGTATCGTAAGGCTATGTTGAGGTATCGCCCATGATCGCGTCCTTCTGGTGGCAACTCATTATCAGTGAAGGTGATGGCACGTGGAGCCAGGAGCTGTCCAATCATCAATGCTATCATCTCTGGTGCCGTATCGGAGGAGACGTGAGCATCGTTCAAGGTTTTGGCAAACATTTCTCGGTGTATGCGAGATGTGCAGAGTAGCTCCCATACTGAGATTTGTGCAGGGATTGACTTGAGCTGAGTCGCCACATCGTATGCGGCTTCCTTTTTGTTGCCGAGGCCTGAGAGAGCGCCCTTGGAATCTCCTCTGTTCTGATTATCTCCTCGGATGCAACGCCCATTGGGATTCATGTTCCCCACTTCCGCACATTCTGGATAGTGCCATGGGACCTCTTTATAGCTTTTCTCACCTTTGCCTTCTAGGATCACCGGTTCTTGCAACGGTGCTGGTGTGGGTACCAGATTTTTCTCGTACGGAGCTTTTGCTTTGAGGACTTTATTGTTGCCTGTGCTGAAGGGGTAATATCGAGGCTTGTCTTCATAGATCACATAAGGTTGCGGTCCTGGCTTGACCGTTCCTGGAGCAGGAGGCTCCCATGGAATGAATACTGGTCATCTTGATATGGCAGGGGGTTTCTCTGTTCGTCCCAGCTGCCGTAGTGTGATTGACATGCCTCCAGGGTTTGCCCCTTGCAATATGACTGGCTCGACTGGAGGAGCTCCTTCTAAAACAATGGGTTCTTACTGCTGATGAGTATAATCCCTCCATTGCGGATTGGATTGTTCTTGAACTGGAGTTGCCCCTTGTAAGATGACAGATTCGTATGTGGACTCGATGTATGATTGTGCTCCTTCCAGAACGACTGGTTCCCAGAATGAATGGTTGTAGGGTGCCCCTTGAACAACTGGTACATCATATGGAAGTGCTCCTTCGAGTACTACTGGCTCGAGGACTGGAGGAGAAAAGGGACTTGCCCCTTACATGATCGGAGGAGGATTTGTCGGCCCATAAGTGTAGGCATGAATGGATTGGATGGGGGAGAAGAAGCGATCGAGGCGTTCTTCTTCTTCTATGCTGTTGACGGTGGGGCCTCGAGATGAACTGGGATCCGTCGGATGTTGAGGCAGAGGATTCTAAAGAATATTGGTGGAAGCTGCTGCAGGAGTCCCAGGGACCGAGATGACGATCTTGCGGTCATCAATCAGATCTTGTATGGCATTCTTCAGAGTAAAACATCGATCAGTAGCATGGCCACGTCCTTGATGGTAGGCACAGTACAAATTTTCTCGATAGTTCGGAGGTAGAGGATGAGGAGGGGGCCTGGGTGCCATTAGAGTGAGTAACTGCTTTTGTACCAGCATCGTCATGACTTGACTAAGTGGCTGAGTAAGTGGAGTGAACTTCCTGAGCTCCCTGTAATTCTGCCTGTTCTGGTATGAGTATTGACCATTCCCTCTGAACTGCTGCTGCTGTCGAGGTGGTTGCGGCTGTGGTTGCGGATTTGATCGTGGTTGATACCTCTGAGGTTGGTGTTGAACTTGATTCTGCTGATGATGTTGATGTCCCTGTGGGGGAGCGTATTGATTACCCTGAGCAGTGGTATTGATGTTGTTTACCTCTGTCGGGCGGGGAGGAGAACTGCTTCGGTTTCCATTCCCATATCCGATGGGTCTTCCCTCCACTCTGTTCCTCTTGACTGGAATGGCTTGATGAGGCAATGGGGAGATTGTCTCGGCACCAATTCCTGCTTCGACTTGTTCTCCAGCACGGATTAGCTGCGAGAAGTTCGCATATGGATGCGAGATGAGATATCCAGATATGCCCGGATATGTTGAATGAACAATCATGGAGATTTGTTCTTCATCGTCGATAGGTGTCCGCATTCTGGCTGCCATAGCTCGCCAACGTCCCACATAAGCTGATAGTGTTTCATCACTCCTTTGCCTGAGAGCCGCTAGGTCAACTCTTCTGGGTGCCATGTTGAGGTTGTATGCGAATCTGTCGACGAAAGCCTGGGAAAGCTGTTCCCACGTCCTGATGCGGTGGCAGTCCAATGAGGTGTACCAATCTAGGGCATCGCCCTTCAGAGATTTTTGGAACAAGCGAATGAGGGCCCCTTCATTTCCTGAAATTGCACTCAGTTCTCCACAGAAGGCCTTGAGATGTGCTGTGGGACAACCGCTGCCATCGTATCTTTTATTTTGGTACCTCAAAGTTTTGAGGTACTTGAGCATCTGGGAAAGGACACAAGTCTCTGAACTTGGTCGAAGGTAAGTCAATTCCTTGCTGTCGCTGAAGCTGATTTTGCAAGATCTGGAACTGCTCTCGCAACTCGTCCAGTCCTGAGTGATCCGTTCGAGCGACTGGTGCCTCTTGGAGTAAGGCACGTTCTTCTTCGGCATAGTGGTCGATGTCTTCGACCCTATGTGCTTGCTGAAAAGCAACCGCGGGTTGCTGAAATTGATTTGATGAATGAACAGGATTCTGATGAACTTGTGCTTAAGAGGATTGTAATTGAATTGGAGACTGTACTGAAGGTTGAATTGGAACTTGCTGGAAATTAACTGGAGTTTGCTAAATTAAGATTGCTGAAAATTAACTGGAGTTTGCTAAATTGAAGATTGCTGAAAATTAACTGGAATCCTATCGGCGGGGATGTGCTGGAATTGAAAAGTGCTCCTGTTTGCAGGAGGCCGAGATGCTGGGAAGTGACCCCCTTGTTGGGTATTCGCCACTGTCCGCTGATTGATCTGGGCTTGACACTGACCCCTATTGTGGGCATTCGCCAGTGCTGTCCCTGTTGCTGGAAATTGAATTGAAATCCCATCGGCGGGGATGTGTTGGAATTGAAAAGGTGTCCCATCGGCGGGGACATGCTGAGATCTACTGAGACTGTTGTTTGCAAGATTGACTGGAAGCTGACTGGAAGTCCCTGCGACGGGAGCGCTCTGAGATGGCTTTGTTGTTGCAGGAAGGTACTGAGGAGGATGCCCCATAGCGAAGGGCTGAGATGGCTGTTGTCGGTAGTCTTGGGCAAACTCCGACGGTTGAGCTTGATTTGAACTGGAGGCCGGAAGGACCCGGCATGGTTGCTGAGATTGCTGAACTGGGCCAACCTGATTGTTGGCTGCTGCGGTGGCTTGTGCTTGCATGAATTGCAAGAGCATTTCTTGCATTGCTCTCACTCATTGTGCCAATTCTTGTATGATTGGCGTATTCTCAATTGACTGTTGCGCTGGAGATTGCGCTTCGGTCATCTCAAGAGCAGGGAAGAGATGAGTTTCTTCTTCGTGGTCGGACATGGCTTGCTGTGCCCGAGTGCGGATTATGCTGCGGAAGGGAAGTTGTTTCCGAACACGTTGAGCACGAGGAGGCGCAATGGTGAGGACTATACTCTACTCTTTTTGGGTTTTGGGATTTTTTATTTTTTTCTGGTTTGGGATTTTCTATTTTTTTGTTTGTTTTGGGAAGAATGCTATGCAGATGAGATTGTATGAGGATTAGTGACTTTCAAGTACGGGAAGGATTCTGTTTTTCAAGTCGGATCACGACTAGTGGGACTAGCTCATCCCCAGCAGAGTCGTCATTCTGTGGACCCTCATCGTTTCCGCGCTCCCACACGACGTTCTCAGTCCCTTCCCCTTTCGGGAAAAGAAGGAGAAGAGGATGCGAGTGCGAATCGCCGTTTGTGCCACTGACTTGCCTCGTTCTCGAGGGCTTTATCTGGTAGTCGTGTTTAAGCTAGATGTGTTTAAATGAGTTTATATAAGACCAGAGTCGCCACTAGCCAGTTACTTCGAATCTACAGTCGGCTAGACCCTGTAGAAACGTTAGAGAAGGGGATCCGAAGATTCCTTCCTCTAAAATGACTCCTTTTGATCTGCGGTCAGAGATTCAAGGTAAGGGATCACGGTTACAGGGTGGGAAGAGGTTAAGCACCCCACACACTGCCCGTACCGAAGTACGGTCTCTACTTCACAGAATCGAACTAATACTTGAAAGTCTGTTTTAATCCTCGTACATTCTCATAGATGACATGATGCATGAATGCGGGTCTGAACAATAAGAGTTTCTGATGGGCAGGTTCCAACAACGGGCAAACCCAGAGCATATGCTTGAACTGACAGGTGCTTAATATAAGACGTATGCAGTGTGCTTGGATAATCAAGGTGCTTTATAGTGAAGCATGAATGCAGGTCTGAACAATAAGAGTTTCTGATGGGCAGGTTCCAACAACGGGCAAGCCCAGAGCATACGCTCGAACTGACAGGTGCTTAATATAAGACGTATGCAGTGTGCTTGAATAATCAATGTGCTTGGAGTGAAGCAGGGGGGTTGGAAGAAAAGTAAATGTTGCACTTATGCTAGATGCAAATGAGATGATGCTGGAAAAAGAGTAGCTGGATGGACGGAGGTGTCGCAAGGGTTGGCTTCGAGTGGCTGAATCAAGACTTGGATGGCTTGGGAGACTGGGGCCAGTGGTCAGGCTGGGCTGGACCAGGGCTAAGCTCTCCTCACTTGGGCTCTCCTTAGTGGAGGAATGGGCTAAAGGGTGGAGAAGAACTCAGACGGACGGTCGCTGACTGGGCGGATTGTTGTTGAAATGAGAAGGGGAGGGGGGTATTTATAACAGCGGGCAGTGGCAAATTGTGTAAATATTTTTGGGCGGCCCACTGTGGGCCGCCCGTACGGTCACTCCTCGATTTCCAGCGAGGTACGGTCGTTCCCTCGGGGCTGCTGTTTGGCTCGGTGGGTCGACTCGGTGAGTTGACTTAGTGGGTCGACTCGGTGATTTGACTCGGCGGGTTGACTCGGCGGGTTGACTCGGTGTTTTGACTCGACGAGTTGACTCAGCGGGTTGACTCAGTGAGTTTGACTTTTTAAGAATTTTTTGACTGGCTTTTCTTATGGGGGGTTTTTCAGGCTGATGTTTCGGGGTAGGTTGACTGAGTTCAGGCTTGAGTTGGGCTATGGATTGGGGCTTACAAGAGTGAGTTTGGCTGAGTTTGGACTTGGGATTTGGGGGTATGGTCCTCCATTCATCCAGCTATCTCTACCAACAGTGTAGCCGAAGGTGGGGTGTCTACAATATATATATATATATATATATATATATATATATATATATATATATATATATATTAAATCATATCGAGCCAAATTAAGCTTGGCTTAAATTTCCAACAAGCTCACAAATTAAGTTGGTTTGATTTTGAAAAACCTTTGGAACCGGGCTAAATCGAACTTTCTTGAGCCGAGCCGAGCGAACTTTTCAAGCCAGCTCGGTTCGTGTATAGCCCTACATGCATTACAAGATATGTCATGCACACGCTCGGAGGGTTCCCACCACGTACATGCCCTGGCCCAAGAATCAGGCTGGTCCGCTTGTCAGGGGGGGGCACAGATTTCAAATCAAGGTTATGGTAGAGGAAAAACTTTGGTTGAGGTTTTCTAATCCGTCCACCTATTTCTAGTAGCGTGGCCCACCTGTTGGAAGGGCCGGCCTAATTTTTATTCCAGGACGTTTGGCACCGGCCGTCTAAAAAACGTAGATCTCCAACATGTATATATATATATATATATATATATATATATAGAGAGAGAGAGAGAGAGAGAGAGAGAGATTTCTAATAGCGTGGGGGCCGGCCTAATTTTTATTCCATGACGTTCGGCACCGGCCGTCTAACAAACGTGGAGGAGGGAGGGAGAGAGAGAGAGGGAGGGAGAGATGGCCTTCACGCGGATTAGGTGAGTCCGGTGTAACAGCTTAGGGTGTGAGTCCCTGAGCGTGCAGCCCACATCAATGTATATGTTGTGCATCCACACCGTCCATCCGTTTTTCCAAATTATTTTATGGTATATTTAAAAAAATGAAGTAGATACAAGTCTCAGGTGGACCACACCACAGGAAAGAGTAGTTATTGAACGCCCACCACTAAAAACTTCCTAGGGTCCACCGTAACGTTTATTTGCCATCCAACCTACCCGTTGATAAGGTCACACAGACTCGGACGAAGGGAAAACATAAATATCAGCTTGACCCAAAACTTCTGTGGCCCACAAAAAGTTTTTAACGGTCAATCACCACCGTTTCCTAAGGTGTGGTCCATCTGAGATAGAGATCTAGATCTCTTTCATTTTTGAGCCATGGGCTGGCAAAACGAATGGACGGCGTGGATATACAACACATGCATTGAGGTGGGCCCCACTGTCAGGGGCTCGCCATTCAAGCTGTTACCCGGGACACGCCTAATCCGCGCACCTTTGGAAATGGACGCGGATTGCCTGCGAAAGCCTTTCGCAGGCATCTAGGTGGGGCCCACCGTGGTGTTTGTGAGAAATTTACGCCGTCCAAACGTTTTGTGAGATCATTTTATACGTTGCGATCAAAACTGAACGGGATCTAAGACTCAAGTGGACCGAAAACGTGACGAGTGAACTTTCACAGTTGAAATATTCGTGGAGCCACAGAAGTTTCGAATCAGGATAATATTTGTGTCTTCAGTTCATCTCATTAGGAATGACATTATGAACGGTATGGATGGCATATAATCATCACCGTGGACCCTATAGAGGTTTCAACGGTGGGAATTTCCCTACCTACCTTTTGCTTTATTTCGGCACACTTGAGTCTTGGATCCCATTAATTTTTGGCCGCCACACCTAAAATGATCTCACAAAACAGTTGGACGGTGTAGATTTCTCACAAACATCACGGTGGGCCCCACCTAAATTCTGAGCACAAGATATGCCTGCAAAAGGCTGACCTAACTTTGAATGGCTCATATTAGACAAGTTGCAATGGAAGACAACATCAACTTGATGTACTCTACGTTTTCACCATTCTTCGAAGGGCCAATCACAAGAGCACACATGTCATTGCATGAGAAGCGTGCAACACACATGCAATCTACAAAGATAAGTGGAGCATATTTTTTAGAGTCACAATAGGCATTGGTTGATTGGAACACGTTACATAAAGGTATTTAGCGCCGAGCAAAGTTTGTAAGCGGATGTCAGAGGAGATGAAGACTCTGAAAATTTTATGTACCATAATAGTTCTTTTCCTCCATAAAGCTTATAAATAGTAGAAGAGATATGGAGCAAAGGGTCTCATGTCAACCAAATCAAATCAAACAAACCAGTTACCTTATCAATTATCCTTTATGTTCCTTAACGTAATCGGTAATCTAGGAGTAACGGTAATCTTTGGCTATAATCCAAGTTCATACGCGGAATGAAGTGATCTTAACACAAGCAATTATCATTTAAGAAAAGTGTTTTGCAGTTGATCATTGTGCATTTCTTTTTTATCTACTATTATACATGAAAAGTCATTTCTTATAGAAGGCAAAGTACAACCCATTTACTAATGATGAACGCTACCCTCCCATTGTGCTTTGTGAGTGGTTAAATAGGCGGCTAATCTTCTTAAATATCAGTCATATATAATTGAGTTCAACGTATCTGCATATCTTGACACTTGAGGTCAAAGTTGTTCGGTCGAAATCGCGTCACACAATCAGTTCTAACACACCCGCACACATTACAAATGGCTAGATATAAAACCACGAGCCAACACAGCCATCTGATTTTCCCCTTTAAATTTGTACTACTCAGATAGAACTTGATGTCCTATGATTTATCTGATGATATGGTCCGTGACATGGCTGGTGATAGAGAAAAATTGCATAATAGGATTCATATAGCTGACCAAAATTTTAAATGATGATGATGAATTTATACCACTCAATATTTTACCATACATTTGAACCTCATTAGTTAGGTGATTGGGATTGCATGATTAGCATGATTTTAGATGCATGTTTGAGCGTGTGCAAAAAAAAATAAAAAAATCACCACCATTTTCAAAATGGTGATAAATTAGCATAGAAGTCTACATCTTAACAAACATGTGAGGATGATGAGTCACCCCCATTTCAATGAATCATGATTCAATCTTCATGAATAATTTTATAATTATTTAAAATTCAATGAGTCAACTTCAGAATCCACCAAATCAACTCTTCTTGGCATCAAAATACATTTTTCTTTAATAACTTCTATATGTAAAAGACTCATCTGAGTTTCATGTAACTCGGTGACCAGCTGAGTTATAACTCGGTTGACCGGCTGAGTTTTCTATAACTCGGTGACTTTTGTAGCATGATAAAGTTGCGTTTTTAAAATTAATGGTTAGGATTTAAAACCTCCACCTTCATCCTATAAAACGTTGCTTACTACTAAAATCAGGACCTTTAATCTCGTAGCCCATAGATGGTTGTCCAAGAATCATCAACAATAAATCTTAGAACGCAAAAAGGGATGGGTAAAGGGGTGAAAAGAGAAAGAAATAAGAATTACTTAGGCCATGTTAGGTGATCATGATCGTTGATCTTATGAGCCTCATCACGAAAGGGGTATCACAAAATCCTTCAATGTTGTATGATACTAAACCATCAATGATCAGTCAAAAAATAAATGACTATGGAAAATATATCAATGACTTGGAGAAATGGCCCATGATTTTCTAAGACCTTAGGAAATTCAAAACATTGCAGTGAGTTAGGATCACAAATGATAAATAATTGGCAAATGAAAATGTATTTGAAATCCCAAGACAATGATAAATCTTCATTAATTGAATAGTTATAAAATGCTTGATCATTTCGGCTTTTGGGCTATTTTCAATCTATAGGATGGCCCACCATTTGAATGATTTAGGTTGACTGCTTGTATGCCATGTCTCCACAGGATGTATAGCAGATGTAGGTGTGGCCCCATCAGACCATGCAATTCATAGACTTGTGTATTTGCTTACGTATGCGGATGTGATTATTTTATGCATGTGATAATGATGTATATGCGTTTTTATGTGTGAAAATGAAATGAGATGTTATTAATAATTGTTAAAGGACTTGTTCACCTCACCCATGGCATCGACCATTTCATGAGGATACACATACCTCAGTGGTAGACTCACAAGAGTTTCAACACAAGGTCATGGGTTCAACTGTTAAAGAGTACCCATTGTGTTGAAATCCCGCTAGGTCATGGACTCAATTGTTAAAGAGTACCCATTGTAGTGAAATCCCAATAGGGTGTGAGTGCATGAGTGTGTGTGGGGTGAGTAGTGCATGATGAGATGCTCTCCACTCATAGTTAGGGATACTCCACTTTAAACTCTGTTTTATTTATATAAAAAACCTTTAATTAGTTAAATGTTTAAAACTTATACATCTTAGAAGATGGGCAAAAAAAGTCATCTTTTTAGGAAGACCTTTTTTTTTTTTTTTTTAAAGAAAAAGAATGTGTTTATTCGCAAAAAAATAAAAAAATAAAAAATAAAACTTCTGAAAGCAATTTAAAAAACAAAGATTGGCAGTTGCCATCCATTGATAGATTTGGGTAGATGATGGAAATTAAATGGAGGATGGTCATTCATATAAGAGTTATTCTTATAGTCCTTTAAAGCACCTTATTTAGAAGATAAGGATGTATCTTTTCTGTTGTTTTATTTAACGAGAAGTTATCTCCTTGTACATAACTATAATTATAAATACAAGCTTTTAAATGAGAAAAAAGTATACCTTCTCTCTATCTTCTCCTCTTCTTGTTTTGTTTAGCTCGAATTCAGCTGTTCATAGAATGTGAGTGCCAGGCATGCTAGAGTCAAGTGGAGGTTGAATTGAATCGAACGTGTTGCAACCCAAGGCGCTGAATAGATAATGATATCGAGTTCCTTACGGATTGGGCCATCTATCGAGCTACCGATTATGAAGAACTAGGCAATTTGTAAAGGGGAGGATTCGTCTTGATTTTTTAGTTCTAGGCATGATTTTAAATGATACGGCCCAACTAAGTTTTGGATTAGCTTGAAGGTGTCGTGGAGAACATTAGGGGTGCACATGACGAACAATGTTGGAGTTATGCACTAAAAAACCAATGTGCACCGTGACC
Source organism: Liriodendron chinense (assembly GCA_003013855.2). Lineage (NCBI taxonomy): Eukaryota > Viridiplantae > Streptophyta > Magnoliopsida > Magnoliales > Magnoliaceae > Liriodendron > Liriodendron chinense. Next base: position 860,227 of record PVNU02002925.1, read on the forward strand.
TACTAGCTATGTGGATGTAATAGTGTCGATTTTAGCCGTTGATCTTAATGGCCATAGGTCCAATTAAACAATGAGATATGCTTCAACTCATATTTAGTGTTGCCTTAAACTTATACAATACAAGCTATGTGAGGAGTGAATTCTCTTATCCTTAGGCACTTGAGATTGGACGCGGTGGTCATTAACCGAGGATAGTTATGCTCCACATTGTTGAACCCTAACCAGCACAGATGCTTAGGACATAGCTATGAACATCACTCTTTGAGATATAAAATCATTCTGTGCGAGGAGAATGACTTGGGACAGGATGCAAGGTCTACACAATCGAGAGCCAACTTAATGGCAGTTGTGTCTTTGCCCTTACCTTACACAGGAGTATAAGTGCGACATGGATATAAGGTATATATGTTGAACCTTTGGACACTTGCATTGAAAGGTCAAAGTTCAAGTCAATAGTCAATAGGCAATAGCCTGGGAGCCCATTAGTCTGGACTATGATCATGAGATCAGGAAGTCAATGACATGTAAGGTCGTAGTTTTTTATTGGGCAGCTTTGGCTCACTTTACAAGGTCTCGTATAGGATACTAAAAGTGGGTGGTGATGATTACGTCCATCAAGGCTTATTGATTCTTGTTTAGGCCAAGATTGGCATGAGATTAAGTTTTATAATAGATAACTTCGACAATGAAAAGATCAAATCATGAGTACATACATGTATAAGGTGGATTAACAAACTTCATTTATAGTAGAGTGCAACAAAGTTCGTAGGGGAGGGAGAGAGAGAGAGAGAGAGAGAGAGAGAGCTTCACATGCATGTATGAGTGTGTTCTCTCAGCTCTTCATATAAATATGATATTTGCATACCACAATCAAGGATTAGGATTCACCCATAGGGAGTCTCTGGGGCATGGTCCAAAACATTTGGGCTTATCATATGAGTGGTTTGGTTCACTTCAAGTCGAGAATCCTGTAAAATCCCCACTGATAGCTTTCAAACTGACCTAGGCTGGCCCAGGTTAAGCTCCAAATCAGCCCATTTTGCATGCTCCAACTCTCAATTGTGCTTAAGCTAATCAAGACCGTACATCTTGGCCCCGGCACATTTCCAACCATAATCACCATTCAAATCTTCAGGGCCACACGGACCACTCCTCTCCCTCTCAGCTTTTGGGCTTTTCTTTTCATGTCGCCGAGTTAATTGGCACTCTGGCAGAGCATGACACTTGATACTCAAGCACTCGGAACATATACAGGTTGTATGCTTTAGGTAACACTAAACCAATAAATGTCGAACTCAAATGCTTCCTAAGTCACAGACCCAAAATCAGATGGGTTGACCATTACAACCCCTGATTTTTTGTGGACCCTTTTTTGTTGAAACAGGACCATTGGATATTTTTTTGTTAAAACACATTATTTCTTTAGGGCCCACAGCTGTATATGTAAAATCCACTCCATCCATCAGATTCTATCCTCAAATTTAGCTCTAGGGAGAAAATTCTGCTAGAGATCCACAGATCAGGTGGGCCACACCCAGGTAAAAGAAATGGTGATAGGATATCAACCATAATTTTGTGGGGTTACCATGGTGTGTGCATCTTTCACCAAACCGTTAATCAGGTGTAAGTTGTAAACTCAATACAAAAATCAGTTTGATCCAAAACTCATGCCGGCCTCATGGCGTGAACATAAGAGGTTTTAGAGCAGTTTTACCTTGTTCCTATTGACATAACCCATGTGAGTTTTTTTGTCAAGCTGATATTTTGAGATGTACGGTTCAAATAAGAGTCCCCACCTGATGGACGGAGGGAATTTACATATACAACATGGTGGGGCCCACAAAGGTCAGGTGTTGTTCGCATCTTTGTAAAACAAGGCGTATTAACAGACCCCCGGATCCAGCTGAGGTGGATGCGACCCGGACCTTAGGGCCTACCTCAATGTATGTGTTGTATATCCACACTGTCCATCCATTTTGCCAGCTTATTTTAGGGCATGGTCCAGAAAAATGAAGCAGATCCAAGTCTCTGGTGGACCACACCACAGCAAACCAGTGGTGATTGAACGCCCACCATTAAAAACTTCATGGGGTCCATTGTAATGTTTATTTGCCATCCAACCTGTTGATAAGGTCAGAGGGGCCTGGATAAAGGGAAAACACAAATGGCAGCTTGATCCAGAACTTTCATGGCCCCCAAGAAGCTTTTACTGGTAAGAATTCAATCCCTACTGTGTGGTTCACCAGACATCCGCATCCGCTTCATTTTTTGGACCATGTCTTAAAATAAGCTAGCAAAACATATTGACAGCATGGATATGCAACACATACATCGAGTTGGGCTCCAAGGTCAGGGTTGCGCCCACATGGTTGGATCTAGGGTCGCAGGCTCGCAGCTAATCCGCATTCGTAAAACAGGTGTGATAGACGATTCCGGTCCATCCATCAGATGCTACCAGACGATTGGTGCCATGTGATTGAATCTGCCTCAAAGAAAGGCAACAGCTTTGGTCCCTTTTGCAATGGTTAAAAAACGAGAGAGAGAAGGGAGAGGGAAAAAAGATTCAAATTCAATTCAAAAACAAGATTCAATTACAAATTTGGAATACATACAAGGAGTGGCCCACATGACCACACTCTTGGTATTCCAAAGATGACTTCTCATACTCTGAGGAATGTCCTTTCTCGAGCATTTCTGAAAGATAATTAGGTAGTTGAAGAAATTTAGTTACAAGTCCCCATTTGATAACCTAGTGGAATGTTTTGTGGGTCCTCTCACCACTAGCTAGTGCTGATCCAAAGAGCTAAAAGAAGAAGCAGAACTCAATTTCACACGATCCCCCTTTCAGATAATTCGGTTTCATGCACTAAAGAATAGCATTGAAGAGGGAATATCTAGTGTCAGAAACAACCAAAGGACAACATGAAAGGAGAGATTACCAAAGTGATTTTGCATTCTTTCACATTCAATTCTTTGACTCGGGATGTTGTATGCACCTTCCTATACTTCAGAAAGTTGTCGCTGGATTCCATTTTCATTCTTCCCTTCAAATGAAAACAAAATAAGAATAAAGACAGCTGATCACGTAGGATGGATTGGGTGTGAATGCGACATGCAACCTTGCTCAAATACCAATCTGGCAAAAGGATCCAAGCCTTGCCATCATGAAGATCACCAGGAGCAAGAAAAAAAAAAAAAAAGGGCAAGTCCTCACATCAGGCAGGCCACGCGTGTATGTTGGATTAAACCATTGATGTGTTTTACAAACCATCCATTGTTTCCATGCATGGAGACCTGCCTGACGAGCAGGGACCTGTTTTTCAAATATTTGATCTTCATGTTTGGGCTAACTAATGCACGGTTTGGATGTGCTACACGTGCCACATTGAAACTAGAGCAAGGTTGCATGTGACACATGCAACCCAGTTGTAGGTGATTGGTCCTCAAACGTGCAAAGGATAGATGTAATTGGAATAAATTATGTCAACACATTACTAATACAACAACCATGAGAAACTTACAGAAAGAAGAGAGAAAAGGTTAAGAATTTCAGATCCAAAAGATGGACAAAAACTTTTATAATCCTTGGTCGCATGGGCAATAAATAGGCATCTAGTTCCCGCATGCGTTTATGCTAAACCATGCGTCAGTTTCAACCTTTTTGGGGGGAATTTCTAGTCAATTTAAACCCTAAAAATGGAAGATGAATTATGTAATGTTGTTGCTAGTGCAACTGCCCATGTAGATGAACAAGGAGGCAATCCAAACCAACCGTATATCATCTTCTAAGGCTTATGATATACGATTTGAGTCAAATCTTAAGCAAAAACGATTTGGATCGTACCTTTGAATCCTTTTTTATATAAATCCTACGATTTTATGATTTGAATCCTACGATTTGCGATTCAAATTATACCTGTTTTCTTCTATTTTAAACTTCACTTGGCTTTCATTTTATGTTTTTAAATTGGTTAGGGCTTTAAGAATCACTTAGAAAAATAAAATAAAATAAAATAATAATAATAACAACAATAGTTTAGAAAAGGTAGTTCTTTTTTAAGGAGATTAAATGATATATATTCTCTTCAACGTTAAATCGTAGAGTTTTTTGTCATGATTTCTTACTTCTTAGTTGGTCGAAAAACCAAATTGATGTATGACTTATCTGGAATGTTTTTATGGACGGTTACGATCATGTTGACTTATTTATTGTGGAATGATGGTTAGAAATCAAAATATCTTTTTTTGTCGGTCTAAATAATCAAATGCCGCTTTTCCAATGTGATTCTACATTCAAGAAAGGTAACAAGAACATAAATTATTAAAGGATCCTTGTATGTTCTTTAAGGGGGGAATTTTGTTTGAAGGATTCTTCAAGGAAAATTTATTGAAAGAAAAACTAAAAGGAAAGATGAGAATCCTTTAACACTATCATGACATGGTATTACTTGGTGCATATTGCTGGCAAAAGGATGATTGCTAAGTTTTTAATTTTTCATCTTTATTTATATTTTTCATATTTTTAAGAAAATCATAAAAAATCTTACAATTTGCAATTCGATACGATTCAACCCCTATTACAATTTGCGATGCAATAACGATTTTGACAACATTCCCCATGATGTTAGTACTTTCCTTATGTTAGTAATCTTACCAAAGTTAATGACTATGACTTGAAAAAAGAAGAAGTGCTTACATTTCACTCTCACATTATTACCATTTAGTGATTATTAATCAAAATCTCAAACACTTTACATAAAACCTTCTAATGTCAAATCTTATGTTGCTTCTTTTCTTTTCTTTTTTTTTTCCTTTCCAATTGTACTCTTCTTGGGCCATGGTGCCAAATATAGTTTTGGTGGTCTAGTTATGATAGCAATCAATTCTACGAATCTCAAAACTTGTTCCATATGCCTCTGTTTCATCACCTGGAAGTAGTAAAGAGCAAAGCAACATGTTTAAGGGGACACAAAACGAAACAAAACTATGGAAGTTTTTCTCAACCATGAAAAGGTATTGGAGTAAATGACCAGCTCCTAGGAATAAGGCCTCTACTAATTTTGGCTAAAGCTGCAAAAACTCCCAATGCCTCATCCAGTATTGCAATATATTCTACTAACTTCAGTGGACTTCTTTGAACTTAAACTTCTAGAACAACAGGATGCTTCGTCTTTATGAATAGCTTTGCACAGTCTTAATAGCATGTCCGTATAACTGGAATAGATAAATGAAAACCCAGACAAGATCATCCTCTCATGCGGAGCTTTCTTTTAAAATAAAATAAAAAATTGATGAATAGGTTATACTTTTCTTATGCATGGGAGATGCTCCACCTCATGCATCGGAAGAAACAATAATGCAAAGAACAGAAAGATTTTTCTTTAGTTATTGAGAGAAATTTGTGAGATGGCAACAAAGGCTTCAAAGGGCCTATAAAACTGTTTCTTGGAATTCTAAGATATTGACAAAGAAATCAATCAGATCTGCATCTTTTATAAAGAGAAGAAGTTCATACCTTGAAAAAACCAAACATAGTTGCTGATATCCTTCAGCTCTCCTCAAAATTTATTACAATGGTGAGAGCAGATGACCCGTCGATGAAACTTGAGAAAGTTACTGTAGATGCTGGCTATCTTCTAGATCTTATAAATACATTGTAGTAGATGCTTTCAACTACAAATTCATCCTTGCACCTTCATCTCATTCACATTGCATAACTAATACAAAAGAATGTAGAAATTCATTGCATATCCGAGGCATTTCTATATTCTTTTGTATTAATTAAAAGCTGATGAATTAGTGAAAGATAAAAGGTTAAGTGCCAACATGGTAGGGTTAAAAGAAAAGTAGACCCAATTTGCTCCTATGATTTCCAGATGAGATGCCTAACATCAAAGGAAAACGCAAATAAAGGACAAAATACAGTGGTTATAAGAAATATGTAGGAAGCTTTTACCCCTCAAGAATCCTGTTGAATATTGCCTAGATCTTCAAATTCAGCTCTGGTAACATTAGCAGCATCCATTGCCACTGAGGAAGAAGAGAAACCCCAAACTGAAACACAGTTTTCATCACCTACATCGAACAGAAGGAATAAGTATATTTTAAGTTCTATGAAACAAATGGATACATCATGGTTAAACACAAATGGATGCATCATGGTTAAACTAAGTGTACTATAGAAGCATCCCAACAGTAGGGACACAACATCTGTTTAATGACAATGCATAACTTGGAATGTTTGAGATTCCCATAGGCTGCAAAGTGGATTGACTTTTGATTTGCAGATGCTGCAACTACAGCAAAAAATAGAGTAATAGATTGAGGTGGAGAGGTTGGTATTTCAAAGTGGTGAATGATACCTATGGATTACTCACAACTGAAGCATCTCGTTACTTCTATTTACATTTAAGTTCTATGAAACAAATGGATACATCATGGTTAAACACAAATGGATGCATCATGGTTAAACTATGTGTATTACATAAGCATCCCAACAGTAGGGACACAACATCTGTTTAATGACAATGCATAACTTGGAATGTTTAAGATTCCCATAGGCTGCAAAGCGGATTGACTTTTGATTTGCAGATGCTGTAACTACAGCAAAAAAATAGAGTAATAGATTGAGGTGGAGAGGTTGGTATTTCAAAGTGGTGAATGATACCTATGGATAACTCACAACTGAAGCATCTCGTTACTGCTATTTACATTGTTGTGATGTTCTCTGTAATGGTTTCCATTATACATATCCAGAACAAAGAAGGTGGGAGGGAACACTGCTCTGCCTCAATGATATGATCAATCCAAGGCTCACCACTCTGTAAAACCTATGTTTCTCCATTCCTGTGTGATCACACTGAGATCCAAGAGCTTGAATTATTCAAACAAAAATACATTTGGGACCCATCAGCGAGACTTCAGCAAAAGGCTCAAGGTTCGAAAACATGGCAAGTGTGGGACTTGGCCAAGTTTCTGAAACCTTTATGACTAGTTTGGCTTTGGCCAAAGCCAATGACTCTGTGCAATGATTCACAACGAATGTATGCATGCTTTGGGTCTCTTTCCTCTTCTTTTCTCTTTTTCTCTATCTAGAAGAGAGCCTTATAACCTCCTACCCAAAAAACTAACAAAGAAAATAAATGACCAAAATCACCCCACAAAAGCTCAATATTACTAAAGAACCCAAAATCCCACTAAAACTACAAATTCCTCTTGATCTTGGCACTCGAGATAAGTGGGGAGCACACGGGCTGCATCAGACCTCCCTGATAAAGAGAACATGTCCTCCGGTTCCCATCACTGTAGCCACTTGTAGAGTCGCCACTGTATGAGATAAGGCTTTTGATGTTGAATACAGGCACAAATGGATGTAAATTTAGAAATAGAGGCGATAGTTGTATCTTTGGGATCTCGATTGTGCCAGGGTATCTTAGATGTAGGGCCATGGGCTCCGTAATAAAGGGCTCCGCTGCCCCCAGGATCAAACGTAATATTCCTTTGCTGAATCATTGAAAACCCATCGCCCAATGGGCCATGATTGGGACAGTGAGGAATATGGACAGTGAGATAGTCTTGGCCCGATGATCACCTCTCCTGGTCGAAAAGGACTCGTCCTCAAGTCTCTACCGGCGATGATTCTCATGTCAACAAATAACACATACCCAACATTGCATGTGTCACAATCAATGCAAACAAACATAGAAAACTCAATTTTGTGACTGAAATTTTCACATAGAAAATCGGTGAACAAACTACCAAAGATACCTTCGTCGCCATAGCTTGGGTGAGAGCCGGTCAATGTCAATTCTTTGTAGACATGGATCAAAGAAGTTACATTGCCATTCTCAATCATACTAACTCCATCAGGCTTCTTGTTGAAGCGTTCGCCAATTTGGGGAGCTTTTCTGGCTTAGATTGCTCCAGTTTTAGGAGCTTCTTGCGAAGCTTTCAGATTTTGTCATCATCACTGTACACTACCTCATCATCTGAATCGTCTTCATAAAAAATCATAAATCAGATCTCAGGAAACGCTCGAATACTTGATCAAATCGCATCGAAGATCGGGTCTCCTATAATGTTTTCAGACTTGAACAAATTCACATCATCATAGTAAAAACCATAGATAGATTCTCCCTTGATGCCATCGACTTGTCAAAGATCAGATTCTCGTCGAGACTCAATTCTTCAACATGAATGATAGGCACGTCCTTGCTCCCAAAAGAACTCTCGAAATCTGTAGGCATTGCAGTATCACTCATGGTGTTGAATTCTTCCACTTATTTACACATAACAGTCACAGACAATGATGAGGGCCATTGGAATCCTATCCAACCCCACCAACTCTTCAATCCCCAAGATATGAAATGCACATAGCGATACAATCTACTTGGAATGCAATGCATTGTGTCGACGCCTTAATTTGTCATCTTAGGGACTCGATCTCCTCGCTTTTTGTGCCATGTTTGAATCTTCGGAGGCCTCGAATTCAGGGCACCAAAGAAACACATGGCCGATGTGCTTGGTATCATAGATCACGTTGGGAAAGGTTTTGGATGGAATAGATTCGCTGACAGGCTTCGAGACGGGTGTGATTCAAGTGTGTAATTGTATAAAGCTATTGAATGGAAATCGAGCGGAATCGAACTGTAGGGGTTCGTTATAGTTGTTGTTGTAGATGTCTTGATATAGTTGTAGTTCGGTAGATAATGGCCAAGATGGGGATGGTGGGAAAGAGATTTGCGAGGGGAAGTAAACGGAAGTGAAGATGGAGGGATGATGATACCTTGGATCAAGAAAGATACCATTCTAAAGCTTCAACAGACTTTCCGACAAGCAAAGACGCAGATATAGCAATTCATCGATACTCGTGGACGAATTTGCAGCAATCTCTGTACGTCGATTTCACTGTAGATCTAGCAATTTGTTGAAAACCCCATGAACAAACCTAGCTCCGATACCACTTGATGAAGGAGAGGGACACCCCGAATCCATGATGCGGCTACCCGCAGCGAGGAACCAAAATCCAGCGAGCGTCTCTAGTATGGACTGTTGGAAATCCTCCAAGATCGAGCAATCCACGAAGGTCTTGAGCGTCAATCAAACCCAATCTTAATATGAGCAAGAGAAGGGAAATCCCTTTCCTCATTTGTTCTCTCTTCTTCTTTACTTGAAAGGGAAAAAAAACAATTTTCACTACAAAATTCCCAAAAAGACCTCTTACAATGTTTCAAACATGGTATTTATAAAACAACCCTAACTAATCTCGGTAATTGGTGTGCTACTCACAATTAATCCTAAACTAATCAAAACTAAATCTAACAATCTTATAAACCCCTAGCCATAAAAAAAAAATAATAATAATAACAATGAAGAAAGGAAATGACTAAAACAACCGCACAAAAGGTCAAGATACAAAGAACCAAAATCCCGCCACAATTACAAATTCCTCTCGATCTTTGCCCTCGAGATAAGTGAGGTGCACATGGCCTCATCACTAGCCCTAGAACCTATGGACCATTTATCATGGATGGTAAACACATAAATGATAATGACAAAGGGACATAAAAAGCCTCATAGGTTGTAATTGGTCTCCAAGCAAAAAAATTCAAATGCCCATTGATTATATCACACATCCCAAGAACAAATCTTTAGACAAGAGCATAATATCCTAAAGTTTTCCCATCCCATGACCTACCCATTCATGGAAGATTCCCTTGAAACTTTCGAGATCTTTAGGAAAATCCACTTTTTATTCTTTTCATAATCATGGCATCTTTGAACTACCTTACCCAGAGTTTCATTTCAAACGATTCTATCTTACTTGTAGATACACCAATATAGGATCACTTAAGAGTACTCTCTACAAAGTGGCAAATTTTAAAAGCTAGGGCACCACCCAAGGTGTCCCAAATCGATTATGTATCGATCGTAACGGCCGATACGTAATGGTAACATCAGTTACTGTTACACGATACGGGGCTGAAATGGTAAGGTCCAAAAAAATGAACTTCAATGGCCATTACGGGGCCGTAATGGCCATCACAGTCCCATAACAGTCGTTCCACACAATAATCCTAAAAGAAAACAAGAAAAGAAAGAGAAAAAGAAAACTATAAAAAAAAAAAAAAAAAAAACCGATTTTTTCTTCTTCCTCCTCCTCCCCCTCTAGTGCAACCCCCCCCCCCCCCCCCCCCCCCCCTCTGCCCTCTCTATCTCTTTTTCCCTCTTGTTTTCTCCTCTCTTTTGCCCTCTCTCAAAAAAAAGGGGGGGGGGGGGGGGGGGGGGGGGGCGGGGGGCAGCATGGCTGTAAAACAGCTTTACAACCACGCACTTATTTTATGTAAGTAGTCTGCGGCGTACACTGCTTAGTGCACTTGCATTGTTTCGGTGCATGGGGCCCACCTTGATTTATGTGTTGTATATCCATGCTGTCCATCAGTTTTTCCTGTTCATTTAAGGGCATGGTCCCTAAAATGAAGCAGGTCCAGAACTCAAGTGGACCATGCAATATGGGTTGAATGCCCACCGTTAAAAACTTCCTAGGGCCCACTATAATGTTTATCTGCAATCGAACCTATTCACGAGGTCGCATGGACCTGGATCAAGGGAGAACACAAATGGCAACTTATCCAAAAAAAAAAAAAAACAAGAAGAAGTCACAAGAAGTTTTAATTGTGGGAATTCAATTATCCCAACTGTGTGGTTCACCAGAGATCTAGATTTGCCTCCTTTTTTGGACCATGCCTTAAAATGAGTTGGCAAAAGGATGGATGGCATGGATATACAAAAAATGCGTCGAGGTGGGACCCATGTTTAAGGCATCACTCAGTAGTTGTCCACTTAAGGTTTATATCTGCCTGATTTTTTGGACCATGCCTTAAAATGAGTTGGCAAAACAGATTGACGTCATGGATATACAAATACATCAAGGTGGGCCCCACATTCAGGGCCTCACCCACTAGTGGTCCACCTAAGATCTGGATTTGACTCATTTTTGGACCATGCCCTAAAATGAGTTGGTAAAACGGATGGACGACATTGATATACAATACATACATCGAGGTGGACCCCACGTAGCCCTAAAAAATTGTACATAAGAAAGACATTAAATCAAAATTAATAAATTAAATTATGGAATTGTTGTTGCTAAGTCACAATTCCAAATTAAATTGTTTAAACGATTTTCACCGTTAATTTGCAAACACTTGTTTTTTGAAATAGGACCCTTTGATATTTTTCATTCTTCACTGTTCAATAAATGTCCACCAATCCATTAATGGGATACATGCCAATAGATTGCATGAATTTGAGGTTGATTTGGAGCATCGAACAGTCCGCCAAATTAGTTCCAAATAAGCAACACTATTCACCTGAATCTAATTTCAATTTTTTCTTAAGATTTATTGGAGGAAATGATACTAAATTGTTAGATATATGAATTACATAATAAGACACAAAAGTCCCTGGACTTTGTATGTTGAAATGAAATGTACGTCCTGTAAATATGAGATATTTTAGTATTACATTCATTCTAATAAAATCATATTCATATTATATAGTTAGATAATAAATATAAAAGATCTGCAATCAATTCTAGGTTGTCAAATTCATAAATTCATCAGACAACATGATACAACATTCTCACCAAAGACTGGACCGTTACACTACCATGGACATATTCAAAATTATAAATGAATGCATATTTGGAATATTTACAATTTTTTGAATTTTTTGGATATTTTTCTGGATTTTTTGGAGCAAAAAAAAAAAAAAAGACGGATGCAGGGGGCTTATCGGTCGTTACACCGATTCAGCATATCCGTAATGGTGGGCACCATTACGCCCACCATTACTGCAACGGGACACCTTAGCACCACCACGTAAAACAAATACATCAGTCATCATGTGTGTAAGTTTGTCCCACATCTCAACATTACATTCCAATCAAAGACGTAATAATGTCAAATGTCATAGAAAGGGATTAGAGTATTGTAAATGGGTTATACAATTCTTTAAAAGATAAACTTCATAGAGCTTTGTCTTGATTGCTGATGGTCTTAGAAGTTCGTTCATTATGTATTAAGGGAAAAGAAATGAAATTGACGATAACATACTAAGATCAACTTCTTTCCAATATCACCATTACCAATGCACTATAATTCTACATCACAGGTAACAAGTTAGGGTAGACTAGGCCACAACTTATTTTTCCAGATTCTAAAGTAATTTTTATTAATTCAATAATTCTGTAGAAAAAAAATCAAGAATATCAAATGATATACAATACAATTCTGAATTTGCTCGCACCATTCATGATTTTATCATTTAGCTGCATTTTCATAATGTTGAGATAAGAACACAAAAGATGCTTGTCACCTTAGGATCTGACCCTGTTAGAGTATACTGTCCTTGATGTACATGCGTTGCAGTATAATTGAGTTGTTAAGTACACAATCCTTGATGTACGTGCGTTGCAATATATTTGAGTGTGAGAGTGCAAACATATTCAGTTATCTTGTGGAAGACCATTATCTCCTAGGATGTGATGCACCACAGGATGACTGAATATGTTTGCACTCTCAAACTCAAATATACCAACACATACATGACATCAAGGACTGTGTACTCTAACAGGCCCAAATCACAATTTAAAAAAGTCCCATGATCCAAAGTAACAACTAATCTTTGCCTGACGCTCCACTCAATAGGTCACTTCATACACCCATTGAAACGAATCATTTCACATAGTCAGACCAAGCAATCCAACTTTGGCTCAGCAAAAGCATAAAGAAGGCTGCAGGACTAACCTGAAGGGTTTTCCTCTGAAGGGAAAAAGATTGAAATGGTTTCCTATCAGCTTTAGGGGATCTATGACTAAAAGTTCAAATCACTTGGAAATTATTTCTAGCAAACTGGGTAGCAATTCATGTTCACTAATTCATAGGACCACTCAAGTTTCATTGGGCAGAGATCATTTCCAACTCTCTGCTACATAACACTTTGATCGAGTTCTTAAATTGGCAAGCAACATAATAAGTATTTCTAATGATTTTATCAAAATTTTAGGAGCATAGAAAAATAATGGACTAAACAACAATAGTGTTGTAGGTAAGGAAAGTACAAAGACCTACACTAGATTGCCCTGGAAAGAGAACCGCATTAGATGCAGGGATGCTTTGCAATAATTTAACTTATAAATGATTCAAGAAACTAATGACAAGAAGGGTAGGTAAATACCACTCGGACTCATATTCTCCTCACAATTGTCAGGCATGCCAAATCTTCGGTGGCCTGATGACGAAGCAGCCATTGGCAGAGATGGATGGAAACAGAAACCATTGACAGTATCTACATTTTAGGGAGGTGAATGAATGAGAGAAAAAAGACTTGAAAGCATGCAGGCGAATGAAAAATATTACACGCCATTTCTGGCAGAAAAGGCAACAGTGTACCAGATGCAGCTTGAAAGCTGGCTATCCACTGCCCAGATTGAAGGTCATAAATATGAACCTGACCATCCTGGTAAAAGAGATCCAAAAGTTCAGTTGCGTTTATTATATTATCTGAAGTTGGAGCACAACAACAGAAATCAGAAGATAAGTACCTGCCCACCTGTACCAAGATGCCTGCCACAGGGCTCAATATCAAAGAATATCCGTTGATTTGTGTACTCCGATGATCTGTATAACCTAGAGCAGGGTTCAAACAAAAAATGCAAGCACTTCAAAGCTGTTCAAAGCCAACCAACTTAATTCTGTTTATTAATTGACATTAAACAAGCATTAACCCACATGGCAACTATAAAAGCAATATATTGTAGAAAGAAGAACACAAATCCATTTGCAAGGACATGGTTATTGCCTTGTGAAACATATGTCACCCTCTGTGGATCAAAAGCACTCATTACATGCGTTTGAAGGCGATTGTCTGACAGACCTAGCTATGTACTAGAGATTGGTTGGAAAGCTAATCCACTTGACTATTACTAGACCAGATATTACTCAAGTTGTTAGCATTGTAAGCCAATTTATGCATTCGCCAAGATCATCCCATCTAGATGTTGTGTATTGTATACTGAGATATATGAAGTCATGCACAGGGCATAGTATCCTTTATGCAAATCATGGACATGTTAATATTGTTAGATATTCTGATGTTGACTGGGCAGGATGCTTAACGGACAGAGAATCTACCTCTGGCTATTGCACCTTTGTTGGAGGCAACTTGGTGACATGGAGAAGTAAAAAACAGTCAGTATTATCTCGATCCAATGCAGAGGCAGAGTATCAAGCTATGACCCATGGGGGTGTGTGAACTTCTGTGGCTGAGATCTATTATGGTGGAGCTTGGTTTCTCTATCACTTCAGCTATTCATCTCAAATGTAACAACCAAGCGGCTATCAACATTGCATCTGATTCGGTCTTCCATGAGAGGACCAAACATATCGAGGTTGACATACACTTCATTCGAGAAAAGTTATCATCTGGATTATTTGCTACTCCGTCTGTTAAATCAACAGAACAGTTGGCTGATACATTTACATAGGCGCTTAGCTCTCCCATGTTATAAGAGATTTCTGACAAGTTGGGTATGACGGATATTCATACACCAACTTAAAGGGGGGTGTTGGAATAATTTTATTATTGGTTTTTTATGTTTAGTAGGAACTTTTCTGTAAATAGGGGTTTATTTTTTAAATATAGCATTAATAGCTAGTTATGGTGGAATTAGTTGTAAACCCTACATATAAAAAGGAATAAGACCAAGGAGTAACATTTTTTGCTTTCTCTCTCAACCTTCTTCTTTCTATAAGTTCTCTTTACCTATTTTCTTCACAGTCTACACACCCAACCCATTAAAACATCTAGTTCTTCTATCATTTGTTGGAGTATCTTCATCATGTCACTTGTTCTAAAATTGAGTTTGGGTGATCGTAAAGGGCTGATTTGGAATTTATGGTTAAAAATGGGCTTCTTATTTGGGGAAAGTTTGGGAAAGATAGGGATTTAGGTTAGAGCTTTGACAAATGGGTATGTGGTTGAGGGAAAATTGGGTTCCTGGGGTTTCAAAATTTTAGCACAATTAAAATTTCACGTTAGAAATTTTAGGGAAATTAAGCAAAATAGGGCATGCTTGATTAGTGGGAAAAGAAGAGAAGAAAAGGTAATAATTATCCAATGATGATTTCCATGAGCAAATTGAAATATAGACTCTCATGGATTCCATTTTTAGGGGTCTTGTTTGAATAGCAAGTGAAAAATCTCATATTTGTGAGACAAGGGTCAACACATTTCTTGTGCTAGAGAATTTGACGATGTCAAAGGTAATGATTATTATGTAGAATCCATTATTTCTTTGTTAAGAGAAAATAATAAAGCATCCCATCATGGGAAAAATGCTTCAATTTCCTTTCTTTTCCTGCTTACTAAATAGGCCCTTAGGATTTGGGGATGGGAAATTACTTTTTGCTAAATTAGGGTTTTAGCTTAATGAAAGTACGAAGGTTTGTAACTCTAGTGTTGGGCAATTAAGGAATGCTAGAGATTTGAAGATTTTTGTGGTTTGAGTAAAGAAGAAAAATAGAAAAGAAAATAAACAAAATCTATGATTCAAATTGCTATGATACAATAATTGATTTTCAGATGTCATTTTTGTTGAAAATCAAACCACAAAAATTCTTCATAGAATCAACAAAAATAAACATAAAGAAACTCGGATTGATATCCAACAAGCAACTATTTGAGTAGTCACAATACTCCCTGCTCTTCTTCTACCGGGGGCAATGCAAGCTAAAAGAGGACACAACACATACTATAAGCCTATAACCCAAGAAAAGTAACTTTTTTCTTCTATCATAACTATTTATATGTGTGTACACGTGTTCTCAAAGCAAGCAAAACCCTATAACTATGATCATCTATTTCACTGAAACATTAAGGATGACAAGAATATCCTTTAATCCCATCAAAACCATTCATGCCTTTCCAAAACCGACCATAACTCACTCAAATGATATTGGCATTGCATAATCTTACGCCCGTTTGAAAGATAACTCAGTAGGCTATCAAATGTTACCAATTCATGTCATTTGGACATCTTTTGATACAGGAAAAATGCCCCATAAGTGAAGAAAAAACTTGGGGAAACTTGAACAAGTCATGGAATATCTCTAACTCTAATAACTAATTAAATAGCATGCGCTATGGACTTGTAGAACATCCGATTGATCCCGTGGGTCCACTATTTAAATGTTAATTTGATCCAGATCTGTTATCAAACCATAACTCAGATCTAGGTCCTCGATCAAGACAATCTAGGTGGTTAGATTAGTCAGTTCGTTGATAAGCGATCTGGTCTGGCTTGAACATCCTTTCATCAATATCAAAGGTACCAATGCATCAAGGTGATTTTGCCACATAGGCATAATGTTGGTCTGAATATTCCTCTAGTTAAAGTATAACATACATGGGGGACCAATCCATTAGATCCATACACAGGTAGGACCATCATTCCATCAAAAGATCCAGACAAGGTAAGGACAATCAGATCAATGGTTTGGATCCATATACCCATGGGGCCACTGATACAAAATGAAAACCAAGGATTTTAGACATATTTTCAGATTAAGATTATTACTCTGGAAACCAAATAGCACATTGATCAACTCACCATGCCTCAAAATTTCTAGATTTCAGAAACTATTGATTCTAGGAAGTAGCTCAAAGCATCAGGTTAATGTATGAGTAGCTCACATTGATAATACTCAACAATTGCTAGCAATGCATGGAAGGCCTCATTATAGGGAGACCCATAACTTTTGGAGAGGTCTGAATAGGTCTTCGTTGTTCTCCATTCATTACCTACAGTCTTAGCTTCACATTTTCATTTCATGACCTCATACAGAGGTGGCTAGGTAGGTGAAAATAACCATCTTTTGATTTACATTTTGGGAAGCCAGTCAAGCCGCTATCAATGAACTTCATACAGATTTTAGAAATCCGGATGGTTTATGGACAAAATAACTTGACCAACCTAGAATAAGAAGATCTTAGTTGATATACAGTAATGCACAGCCATAAAATCGAACTACACTAACCTAATACAAACACAAAGCAATGAATAACTAGAGAAAATAAGTCATTCGCTAGAATACTATTAACTTGTTCCCTCCCCTTTCACTTTTTATAATTCGTCCCAATAGCCTACTATTGTGAGCATGCTTGATATCACAAGTAATAAGAGGCAGAGAATTTAACTTCATGATTTTAAATTTTAATTTTTTTTTTTTTTTTTTTTTGACAACATGAAATCAAAAAGGGCACAGACATTGCATGCAAAGCAAGTGTTTGAAATCCCAATATCTTTTTACCTAAGGGGCCATTTGGATGGGAGTAAATAGAGGTAAATGGTATTTAGGGTGTGTTTGGATGGAAGTAAATGCATGTAAATGAAATGCAATGGGAGTAAATGGGCATGTAAATGTAAATGGGCATGTAAATGAAATCCTCCCTATGAGAGAGGATTTGGAAGTAAATGAGGTGAAATGCCTTTCTGAGCTCCCTTGGAGAGTTGCATGTGTAAATAAAGGTGCCGCTATTAACATGTCCGCCATACTCATGTCACAC
The DNA here is from genome assembly GCA_003013855.2 of Liriodendron chinense. NCBI lineage: Eukaryota > Viridiplantae > Streptophyta > Magnoliopsida > Magnoliales > Magnoliaceae > Liriodendron > Liriodendron chinense. The sequence continues at coordinate 877,855 of PVNU02002925.1, forward strand.
TAATGATACTCCCCAACAATCCAAATATTATCTACTACATCACTAAAATCACACCGAAAGAATGATCCAAACCATCCAAAAGATGGCCGTCTAAATGGATGGTTAAAAAATGATGGCAAGTTGCTTGTGTGTGATCCTACGTTTGTGGCCTACCTGAGGCTCAAAATTTCCCCATTCTTTGCTAAAGTATATATTTCAATGGGCTTATTACAATCATTCTATTAAATATCGCATATGGACACTAATTTGGGATATTAAAGTTGATTTGGGATATCACATATATTCTTGTGAATATATTGAAAAATTAAAATGCATTCCAATTCCTCCCATTTACTTCCATCCAAACAGAATATTTTGATTTCATATGCATTTCATTTCCTTCCATCCAAACACAACTTTGTAAAGCCATTTACTCCCAATTCATTTACCTCCAAATCCATTTCCCATTTACTTCCATTTACAAGCTCCCAAACGAGCCCTAAGTACCAACAGGAATATCTTTTTACCTAAGTACCAACAGGATTGTTGAGTGCTTACTTGTACACAATTCCAGCAGTATTTCGAATATCCCAGCACAATATATATGGATCCTTCAAGAAATTTAATCGAGTTTAATTAAAAAGGAGCATCAATAAGTAGTATCAGAGACAGCATACAAATTGCAAGCAATAAAATATTTACAAGTTAACTAGTCCCCTGGCCCGTCAAAATAAAAATCCTATTGAAGGAAAAAGCCACAGGAATGCATTATCAGTGGAAACATCAATGGTGACATGCAGCTTTTGTGCTATTTCGTCCTTAGGAAGGAATCTTTGGGCAGTCAAAACTGGCATCCAACAAGGATGAAATGAACAATATATTTGAAATCTGGATAGATGCAGAAGCTTGTGATCTACCATAAAGGATCCAAGTTTGATAGTTCGAACTTCAAAAAAGGAAAATGAAATATATATATATATATATATATATATATATATATATATATATATATATATATATATATATATATATATATATATATATATATATAAGAAACAGAAAAAACATACCACCAATATCACAACTACTTAATGTAGAGAGAACCCAGAGGTTAAAACCATCCCTGCCCCTTAAACTAATTAATGCAATGTGATCCCTTGACCATCTTTTCAATCATTTCAAGCCATCATCTAATGACTTCAGCCAGACAAACAAGCATCTGATTTGTTTCTTCAGGCCATGTACCTATCTTCAATCAAACATAAAGAAGTAACTAAATTCAGTATCTTAAAACCCAGACTGCACAGGCCAGTCAGACCGGATTGGACCTGTACTGCCCTATATAATGAGCTGGTCCCTCAATTAGCCCAGATATATGACACTAACCTGCTTGGGTATGACGGGTTTTGCCAGTCATAAAGGGAACCTTTTGACCCATGTAGTTCCGACTGATCCGGGTGGGTGAACAAAAAATACCTTTTTTTTTTTTGTATTTAAAAAATCTGTTTGCATCCATGTCTTAAATAGCATGCTAAATGGCCTGTAGGTTGTGGCTTATCTTTAAACTAATTAGTGAAATAATATCATAATATCAGTAACACTATCAAATCAGTTCCGTTGTTATTCCTTCATCTTTACACAATCTTTGCAGTATGTTTCCTACAATAGGTTGTGTTTGGTTGCACAAAATATCATGAAAACGAGTTAGTAATTTCATGATATTTGGTGCAACCAAATGCATCCTTGATTAAAAATCTAGAAGTAGGTTGTAGCTTACACTAAACGCTATGTAGCTAATGCCTCAAGCTGTAGAGTAAACGCTATGCTACACGTTATTCACTATTTAATACATTGACATTTGACCTAGATGAATCGGGTTCACCTTGATGTTTGAGTTCAATCCAAACCAACCAGCACATGCACGCTCATGTTTTACCCTAGTTATAAAATGATCTATAACTTAGGTGGGCCACACTAAAGGAAACAGTGAGGGACATGTAAAAAAGGACACTCACAATAGCAATGTTCTAGAGAAATTTGGTGTCAAAAGCTTGTTGATATGCCATCCAACCCATCAAATACTGCCATGAATCCCTCAGTGGCACCTAACCCATCTCCGATCATATTCTCATTGGTAATCACCGTCTCCACCGGCATATGTGGCAACATGCACTTGTGACTGTGGTGAGCAGATTGCAAAATGTCTTCATTCGATCTCGCCGGATCACCTCACCATTGCCATCCCTATCTGCAGCTCGAACCTAGTCCATCGTATCAGAGAGTGTCCGTTGTAGCAGGCCCATCTCCTCCGTCCATCCAGTCAACAAGCTCAAGACCAAACCCATCATCTAGTGTCAGCAACCCGATGAATTCTGACAATTTCCCCGACGGTTGCTCCTCGATATTTCGGTGGTCTTCCAACTGCATCGCAGTGGCATCCAGCTGTGTCCGGTCATCTCCATCATCTCTGATCCACCTCTTTGACTTCTAGCTTTAGATTCAACGCCCATCACCAGCTCTGCCATCAAATCTCTATTGTTGGATCTTTCGATTGTCGTTGCCGCAACTTGTCAGATTCAATGAGATTCTGCCACCCATTAGACATCAGAATCCACCTCTATTCTAGTCAACATTAATCCATTATACCACCATCGATCTCCACCTGTTACTGTCGTCAACTCCAGTCACTGACAACCGCTCTGTCATTCCAACGTCTAACAAATCCAGCTTCGATTCCCATTCAAAAAAGAAGAAAAAAAATCCATCAAAACTATGAAGTTGTGGAAGAAAGGGGCATTAGAGTTCTTTCTTTGGTTTGGTGATATATGGGTGCACACTGTTACGTGCACTTTTAGCCATATTTGGGTATCAGTATATGCCCTATTTTCCATCAAGCACCATCTTTGTTGTCATCTCCTCCATTTTCCCTCGACAATGCGCCTTCTCCATACCAGGCATTTTGACAAGACGTGCTCGTTGTTTGAGCCGAGCGCTTGGACCAATCCTATTTTTGTGCCGAACATTTGGACAAACTTGTTACTGTGTCAGGCATTTAGACCGGACATATTTTTTCTTTGTTGTGGAACATCTAGAGTTACTGAAAAAGCAACAATTGAACTCCCAGCCACCAAAAGTGTATATCCACCAGAAATGCCACTAGATCATTTGTCAATCGTTGGAAGTGCCATTGGTTCACATTCCAAAAGTTGTCAAAAGTGCCCGCTCTCCTCATGCTACTCATTGTTTCGTCGTCATGTTATCATTGAAGGTTTCTTTTGAGTTTGAATAATGCTCATTGTACCTTTCAAACTCAAACTTACTGCTTCCAAAACACCTTGAGTTTGAGGGGGATGTTGGATTAGATTAGGTTATCTTCTAGATTATGATATAAATATCCATTAAGATCTCTATAGATCTCCTATCTCTTCTATATATTCTAGTTATTACCAATGAAATAAACAACAGTTTCAACAATGTAGTCTCTTGTCATTTAACACTTTTCATTTGTTTGGAGAGAGGGGGATTTGGATGTGGAAATCGATATCAAAGACCGTGTGGTACCAGAAAACTAATAGGTGAGTTTTTGCGAATTTAAAGTGTTCTCTTATTTAAATGCTTGGAATATATGGAATGAAGTTAACCCATGATTTTGCATGCTCAATCATGAATTTTGACCTCCTATTCAAATTTGGAGAAAAATAGGGGAATTTGGAGAAAATCCAAAACTTCTCTGAATCACCCATTTAACTTGCAATTAGAGTGTGGAAATATCCTGCGAGAGTGATTGGAGGCTGATCTGCACATTTACAAAACTTTTTGAACTTTTTTGAGGAAAAAAAATATTTTAATTAAAAATATCAAAAAAAAAATATATTACACTAACCATATGTTATTTATTTATGAGTGTATGTTGATCTTAACATCAACCACGGTCATTTAATTATTTTCAAAAGTAAATTTTAATTTTTTTAAAAAATAAGGATCTTTTACACATTTGGATGAAGCGACGGATTCGTCCATGCCATTGGCATGGTTTGTAAGACCACGACTGATCCTGAAAGGGAATGAACGGAAAAAACAGCATGTCGTATCAATGGAGAACTCTGAGAATACTTTATCCTTACTGGGACGGTAGTTATTTAAAAATATTTTTTAAAATAAATTCATTGTACATTGTAGGACATATTTGCCTTTTGAATGTATTAGTTGTGTTTACATGTCTTCTATTGTTTAATATGAACTGATTTGAATATAATTGCATTGCTTATGTCAAACAGTGCATAGTTTAGGACCCTATACAAAGGAAACTTATTATATGTACTTGTTTTTGTGATCTTTTGAGTTCTAAGAGTGTATTACTGTCTTTTTTAACATCCTCTGAAGTTCCATTGAAAAATTTAACCAATTCCCAATGTTTTCCAAAAACAGTGATACATGCGATATTTCTCAAGCGATACCCGACATGTTTGGGTGGGATACATGCTTCAATGCTGATACTGAAAACGCTAGTGGTGACCGCATATGAGTAGGTGCAGGTGAGGCTTTTTCCTTTTGTTAAGATTATTTTATAATTTTTTGTTAAAAAAGTTATGACATATGACACTAGCTGGCGTCATGGCCTGACCCTGGTTGACCCCATTAAACTGACACTTGAATCGGACTGCACAAAATAAAGGTTGGCCTCTGGTCCGTATTTAAAAACACTGCCTAAATTAATGATGAACAAATCAATGATTCAAGAAAAATCCTATGATGGATATAGAAGATTTGGAATGGAAAGTATTCCTTAAATTTACTGCCTATGATTTGATTATGGGAAACGGGAAAGCCTATAGTTGGTAATCCCTAGCATCCATCACCTATTTTGATGATCAAGATCAGTCATCTAGTAATTTTACAAGGATAAGTTACCATTCTACAAGGAGCATCTAAATCTTTCTCCCTACTATTTAGTCACCTGTACCTAATATGTTGACTGCTTTGAATTTACACAAAAAGGACAGCAAGGTCAGTTGTAGTTGCCTTTATGAGAGTAACTAGGGGTGGCTGGCTTGAGGAGTCATGAGAGCAAGGTCTATTTTATGTCTTTGTTTAAGTGTCCAAAGGTGGTGTTGGAGAAGTTGGAGAGAATTAGAAGGGATTTCCTTTGGAAGGGAGCGGATGGCAATCGTAAGTTTCATCTCATGAAGTGGGGGGAAGTTTGCAAGCCTAAAGAACAAGGGGGGGCTGGCTTGAGGAGTCTTGAGAGGATAAATACCGTGCTGTTGGGTAAATGGGTGTGGAGGTTTGGGGTGGAAGAGGGGTCTTTTTGGAGGGAGGTTGTGGGTAGGAAGTATGGGGTGGGGGAAGGGGGATGGTGGATTTAGTCTTCCTCGTTGTATAGATCTTCTCCAATTTGGAGAGTGGTAACCCGTGTTAGGAATGACGTATGAAGAAGACTTGGGTTCTCGCTAGGCAATGGAGAGAAGATCAAGTTTTGGGAAGATGTCTGGGTGGGAGAGCATCCTCTAGCTAGAGTGGCATCGGAAGAGGGTCATGCGGTGGCGAGGTGCTTCTCGTTCCAAGGTGACACATGCTCTTAGGCGCCGCCATGTAGGAGGCACTTGAATGATCAAGAGGTTGAGGAGCTGATTGGTTTGTTAGCCCTGTTGGAGAAGGTGAGGCCGGTCTTGCAAGTTTCGGACTCCATGGTGTGGTTGAATCGTAAATCCGGAAGGTTTTCGGTCCGCTCTTTCTATTCGCTGTTAGAGGGAAGGGAAAATAGTGAGAAGAGTCCAACGGCGGAAGTTTGGAGATACGGAGCGCGTCCCAAGGTGGCGGCTTTTGGATGGCTAGTAGGTTGCGGTAAGGTTTTGACAGTTGATAATCTCAAGAAAAGAAACATGATTCTTCTAAATGTGTGCATTATGTGCTATTTGGACGAGGAATCGGTGAACCATCTCTTCATTCACTGTGGTTTTGTGAGGCAGGTGTGGCACCTGTTTTTCAATCTTTTTGGAGTTATGTGGGTCTCCCCAAATGATATAGGTTCGTTTCTCTCCTTGTGGCATGAAGGAATGTAAAAGTTTGGCATCTCGCTCTATTGGCGGGGTTATGGTCTCTTTGGGCGGAGAGGAATAATAGAACGTTCAAAAATAGGGCGGGCAGTCCTCAGGAAGTGTTTGTCAAAGCCAAATCTCATGTAATAGATTGGGTGGCTGCTGCGAAGTTTTGTTTTCGTTTCCCTGATAGCCATTTCTAGTTTGGGCCTTCTTGGGGATGTATAGTTTTCTTTTTCTTTTTGTATATTCTAGCTTCGGCTTTCTTGCAATAAATTTCTTCTAATCGCTCAAAAAAAAAAAAAAGGGTCAGTTGTATGCATTGAAATTACCTTCCGGCCTCCAGTATATAAATAGTTCCCATCCTTCGAGAATAAAACCTGCATGTTTAACAGTTATCAGCCATTTTCTGCTTGAAAAGGTCACTGGCTGGTCGGAATATCATCATGAGAAAACTGATTAGAGAGTCTCACTTACATGAGTAACCCCACCTATCTGGCCATGTAAAAGATATAAAAGTTCCATATTATCTTCTGCATAGATTGCTGTAGTCTGACTGTATGAACCCGTTGCAAGCATGCCACTGTGAGTGGGACAAAAAGCGATGGCAGATATAATTCCTGGAATCAAAAAACATTTACATAGTTACAGATAAATGCAGTGTGGACAAAGATAAGGTGAAAGTCAATGATATAAATAGTCGGATTAAATATATTAATTTGAAAATTAGGCAGAAAGTAGGGGTGTCAATGGGCTGGGCTAGGGACAGGCTAGGTAGCCTTGCAAAAAAAAAAGAGAATAAACAAAACAGATTCATGTATGCAATTCCAACATCAAATAGAAGATTGCAGCATTAAAAAATCTAAACAAGAGATACAGAGGCGAAGAGAGGAGTTCACACTGGTCATACCAGTACCACTGTGAGCTACTATGGTACCGGTACCGGTACCGGAATAAGCTACATGATACCGTGCAGAAGTGGGGTCCACCTGATGTATTCACAATATCCAACCGTCCATAAGATGTGTCACACATTACCCACAGGAACCAAAATCAACCCAAAGGGAAACTAGGGTGGCCCACAGCAAAGGGACAAGTTGAGAGGGGACACCCACCCTTGATTTGTATGGCGGGCCTACCATGGGGTGCATACAAAATACAGGCCGTCCAGACCATTCATCTGCCCTAGATGAATGATCAGGACAAAAATCAGGATGTTTTGCAGCTCAGGTAGGCCCCAGTGAGAATAAAGGGTAAACATCTCCTCTCACCTTGTTCCCTGTGTTGTGGCCCACCAGAGTTTTGGATCGAGCTGATTTTCAGGCCCTAAGGGTAATTGAGAGTACACATCCTATGGACAGTTGGATGTGATACATACACCATGGCATTGTTGTCAAGTGTGATCGCATAGATCAGTGGAGATGGCATATGCGATGGTCGCATATGCCATCTGCCACTTATGCGATCGCATATTGCATACATTGATCGCATATGCAATTATGCGATCGCATAATGGCATATGCGATCGCATACTGCTTGTTTTTTTCCTGAACTTTTGCCTACAAGACTCAAGCTTGTAGAATTGTAGTTTATTTCATTTTCAAGTTTGTATTGTAAATTGTAATTTCTAGTTAATACTTAGTTTAGTAGTTTTGAGTTTTACTTTTAAATTTCTACTTTCTAATTTTTAGTTTATTTTAAGTTTCTATTCTAGGCTTGTAGTTTGTAGTCTTGTAGTAGACTAGTTTTTAGAATTCAAGAATCAAGAATTCAAGATTCAAGAGTCTACATTCAAGAATCAAGAGTTTCAACTTTCATTTTTAAACTTTCAAGTTCAAGAAAAGAGAATCAAGGATTCAAGATTCAAGACATCCAAGTTCAAGAGGAGAGGTTTTCAACTTTCAAGAATCAAGATTCAAGTAAAGACATTCAACTTTCAAAAGTCACGTCTCCCTCTCTCAATTCAATTGTATTTGTAACTCCACCATACTAGTGACCCTCTCTCTCTCTCTCTCTCTCTCTCTCTCTCTCTGGTATTGGCCCGGCATAAACAACACCTTGTGCACGCAACGGGAGCAAATGCAAAAGCATGTCCCAATGTTACTTCAGGAATCCAAAGAGAAATCATGGAGGACATGAACAGGCATGCTCAAAAAGACATGACACGACGGCCATACAAGAATATATGGAGAGAGAAGCCTATGAGGTCATCAATGTTGGAGATTTGGATGCATGAGCTACATCACCATCCACGAGGTGATCTAGACCGGCCGCCAAAAGAGTCCGTGGGCATGGGCCTATGGATAAGTGGTGTAGCCCACATCCAGAAGATATAGTTGACCAAAGGGGTAAGGGACCCGCCCAAACCACTTTAGAAAACCGGTATAAGAAGAAGGACAGAAAAACCACAATTCAATGCATTGCAAAGTGGATGTACCAAGCTGATGTAGCTTTTAACACCGTAAAAATGAAAAGTTTTAAGGTTATGGTTGAAACTATAGGTCAATTTGGACCTGGCTTGAAACCACCTTCCTATCATGAAGTGAGGGAGAGTTGCCTAAAAAAGGATGTGAAGTTTACTAGAAGCTTTATCTCCGAATATAAAGAAAGTTGAAAAATATATGATTGTTTGTTAATGGCCAATGGATGGACTGATAGATCTAGTCGGACATTGATAAACTTTCTTGTAAATTGTCCAGCTGGGACAATGTTTTTAAAGTCCATGGATGCATCGGCTCATTCCTACATGGCCGATTATTTATTTAAATTGTTTAATAGTGTAGTTGAAGAGGTAGGAGAGAAATATGGTGTCCAAGTTGTCACGGATAACGCAGGTAATTATGCAGCTGCTAGTCACCAACTTATGGAGAAGAGACGACATTTATTTTGGACACCATGCGTTGCACATTGCGTCGATTTAATGTTAGAAGATATAGAAAGTTATATCTTTAAGTAATTGCTAAGGCTAGGAGAATTGTGGTTTTTATGTAAAAACATGCCCTTCTTCTCAATCACATGAGAAATCTCATCGGGTGAAAATTGCTTCGTCTAGTCGTGACCCGATTCGCAACAAGTTTTCCTAACACTAAAAAGGTTACATTCAAAGAAAGTTGAACTTAGGTCCTTTGTAGTGTCATCCGATTGAAATAATGGACCATGGTCAAATAAGGTTGAAGGAAAGTTAGTCCAGTAAACCATTCTTTCCGCTCAATTTTGGGCTCAAGTGGTAAAGGCCTTAAAATCATCGGAACTATTAGTGTGTTGCAATTGGTGGACAGTGATGGAAAGCCACTCATGGGTTATATGTATGATGCGATGGAGAGGGCTAGAAACAAAATTATGGAACATTTCAATTATAAAGAACGTGATTATCAACCCATCCTAAATATTATAGATGCTAAATAAGGCAGCCAAATGTCATTGTATTTGGCTGCCAACATTGTCAATCCGGTTGTATTATTTGCATCCGCCAATCGGACTGTGACAGTCGCTGTAACGCCCCATAAAATCGCCCTTCTTAGGACCCAAACACGCAGATGAGACTAGTAAACCCTCATGACCTTAGGACGAATAATCGACCCTACTTAACTTAGAAGAACCATAGTTTCATGAAATTAGGAACTTAGTGGCGTACACAAAAGCTTGCTTCCACCACCGTCCCAAGACCACCAAACCCGAGACTGAGTAGGAAACATCCTCGTACTAGGCTTGACGCTCTTGGATAGGCGTTACGTCAAGATCGACATCCAAAACCATAAAACTGGGATGACCAGCAAGTACACTTGAGAGTGCAAGTATATTTGCACTAGGCCTTACATAGGTAATCATTGCCAAACCCACTTTTCTTATGTAAGCCTCATGGACCCTTGCATAGCCATGGAGAGTGGACCATGGACTCTAAATATAACTCAGCACATGATCCCATAATATGGGCCCCGATCGATGGTTGGTGACCGTCAAACGGTCGTCGTCCCAGATCCGGCAAATACCGCTTCCGATCGGCCCCAAATCGCACCGGGGCAAGGATCTCGACTTAATGAGGTCATCCCACGGGGTGGATCAGCCCAGAGGGGCCAGGTGGGCCCCACATGATCAAAACATGGCCTAAAAGGCCACTTTCATGTGACTTAAAGCATTGGGGCTATATGTCCCAATTAACCCAACTCATATAAGCCCATTTCTCATCTCTCTCTCTCTCATTTCTTCAACCATTTTCTGAGAACGAGAGGGGTGAGAGAGAGAAAGGTTTGCTTGAAGAAGGAGAATTGAGTAGGGGAGGCTCTTGCATGCCACTCTATTAGTGTCCAACCATCCCCCAAGATACTGTAGCCCCACCTCTTGCGTTGAGAACTCTTCCGAAGTGCTAATAGTGGTAAGCCTAGACCAATTCGCCCTTAATTCCTTGATTTCTACTTTCATCTTCCCAATTCCCTAACATGCAAACATCTCCCTGTAGGAATTCCAAAAATTCACAAGACAATGAGGTGCGTAACATTTACCTTTGAGTTGCCTTGCAACAAATGCAAGGAGACATGGATAATGCCTAGAATCTTAAGTAGTTATACAAGGAGATGGTAGAATATCCAGGGATTTCTGTTATTTAGTTGTTTCTAGTAGGAATTCCCTTCACCTAGGTTGTTTCTTTGCCATAATTGCTTAATTTGTGCATGCCTATTCTAGCATTCTAGATTTTAGCATAAATCAGGAATCATATCATTACTATCTAGCGAATTTTGGTAGTCCAAGATGCTTTGAGGCTGCTTTGCTACATGACTAGTAAAATTCAGTATAATTGCTGACATGCTCAATAATGTGTAATACATGCCTTATGGATTGCTAGGAAATGTGTAGAATTATTAGTGTAATTATGTATATCTATCTGTTATATAACATAAATCGGGAGTCGGACTAAATTCGGGGCGGCTGCACAGATCAGCTGCTCTTGTGGAACCGAGGGTCGTCAGTTGTGGTGGAATTCGGGTGATTGACTGTGGTTTGTAACCATACAGGTCGTTGTGCCTAAGGTCGGTCCCCCGTCTCTCCCCCGGTTGGTGATTGCCGGTTCAGAACCCGGGATAGGCCTACTATGTGACTTGACACCTTATTTCGACTCCTCGCACCAACACTTCCAATGTTTTAGGTTCACTAAAAACCATATGGCGAATGATCCCCAAGACTCATGGGTCGGGCATGGTGGTATGAGACATGCCCGTGCTGTCGGCCTACACTGGAGTAGTGCCTCCCCATAGTGACCCTTAAGCACCCGTGGAGGCGAAGGGCCTACCACCTTACGATGGGGAGATGATGAGACCAAACATTTCCCCGCCCAAGTCAGGCGCGACTGACAAGTCATGGCCGAATTGAGCGCTTGAGCTATTAGCTCAAGCTAGGATCAATGGGGTTACTGGCGATGATATGTACTCACCCACGAAGAGTCAGTTGGTCCCTGATTGGCCGGATATATGTATATATATATAGTGGAGATGCGGCGGCTTCGCCAACTGGCTAGATGCTAATTCGGAATAACTAAAAGCTTGACCAAACATGCATAGTTCGTCATGGCATTCATGATGGGCGGGTGATTGGGGTGGTGCCTCATTCACTAGCGGCTCAGTCTGTGCGGGTGATGTGGTGGTGCCACACACTTTGATGTGGCATAATGGAGATCGGGCATACACCTGCATTACATGCACCCATGCATTTATATAACCGTGTTTGATGATGTGACATACTGCCCTAATTTGTTATATATATTTGTATCTCATTGTCTATGATTGCTATATTTGCTTGTAGGAAATGTTACCACTGAGTTAGCCACTCACTCCCCTTCTGGGACGGTGTTCTCAAACACCACCAGACGACCCGGGTGACGCGGGTGTACAGGAGGCGGTTGCGGCGATAGGATATGTGGAGGAGTGCAATCTAGAGGACCCATATTTCTAGTTCTCGAGCGACCAGCTATAGAGTAGGCGTTGGGGTTATTCCTTTTGTTAGCTTTTGGGAGACAGCGTCAGGCAACGCTCTTATATAGCTCTTGTTGCTTTGGTGATAAGAGATGTGGGGCCCTTAGCTGGTCCCGTTTAGTAAGTTGAACATTATCACGATTCTTTTGCGTATATATATATATATATATATATATATATATATATATATATATATATATATATATATATATATATATGATCTCACTTCTCCTTTTTGGACATATTTGTTCTTACTGTTGCTTCTAACTGGAGTGTCAATTAAATTTTTGAATTGCCATATTTACTAACATGTGCACTTAACCACTCATAACACGTGCATCGCATGATGTGAAGCCTGGGATATTGGGGACCGAGGATTTCCGCGGCCCTTGATATCCGGGGTGTCGCAATCGCGTTCCACATGGTCAGATTTCTAGACACTTCAAAAAGAATGGTTCCAGACAAAGATAAACGGGATAAAGTTTCTCGGGAGCTTGACTTCTACCTAAGGAGTGCAGGGATTTGGTTAAGAGAGATTGTTGTCAGGCATAGAAGTATGAAATTGCCAAGTATGCAATTCTTCTATGAAGTTCTACAATAAAGTATCTAACTGTTTAAGTGAGAAAGTGTCTAACTTAAACTTATTTGCAAATTGCACGGTTGACTAATGGTCTATGTATGGAGTTGGCCCGACTAGGAGGGATCCGATACTACAAAAGCTAGCCATGAGAATTCTTGGCCTTACGTTTTCTTCGAGCAGTTGCAAGCGTAATTGGAGTACATTCAAGTCGGTAAATGTTACAAGTTTACAACTTAAAGTTCTATAATTTACTTCTAGTTTCAAATTTCAATGCTAAATTGCTAATTACACATTCTAAATATTAATGGCATGGTAAATTCACATGAAAAAAAAAATCGTCTCAAACAAAAGAAACTCAACGACCTGGTCTTTGTCCAGTATAACTAGAAGCTGCGAGAAAGATTCTAGGCTAGGTGAGAAAAGTCTACATTCTATGATCCTATCAGCATAGATGATTTGGAGGCAGATAGTGAGTGGCTTGTGGAGACAGAGGATCCAGTCTTTGCCGGCGAGTCCCTTACATGGGCCCAAGACGAAGACGCCATTTATGGATCGACACCTGGTAAAGGTTCTCAATCTCAACGGCGGAGAAGAGGAGCTAGAGGGGTGAGTAATAGCACAAGGCCTAGCAGTCAACGAGAAGATGATGATATTGAGATTGAAGAAGTAGAGGAAAAAGATGCTCAGCCATTAGACGTGGATGAGCAACTTGTGCGGACAAATGATGAAGAAATGGAAGAAGATGAAGTGTACATTGAAGAAGGAGATGACTCTAACGATGATGATGACAATGTTGATGGTGGTGATGTGCCACAATGGGAGAGGGAACAATGTATATAGACTATGGTTAGTCTAGATTATTTGTTTGTACTTTGTAGATTTTGTTTATCAATAGAAGTATTAAGTTTTTACTTTTTATTAATAACTTGTTGAGTTATTAATTTTTTGTTATTAATAGCTTAGATAGTGCAAGTAATATACTTAACTAATATTCACAAATTAGTTTGAAAATTAATGGGACTAATTAAGTCTTTATGGGGAAAAAAACAGATTTTCCCTTTTTTTTATTTTTTTTCTTTTTCTTTATGATTTTTTAAATTTTTCAAAAAAAAAACAATGTGTGATCCCTTATTCCAATAGCATAAGTAATCACACATAAGCGATCACATAGCATCGCTTATGCATTTTGACAACATTGCATCATGGGGACCCCACGTCTGCTTGGTACCACTAGAGCACACCTCAATAAAGAAACCTTGGAAAATGAGAAAAGAAGAGAATAGAACTTGTAGCTAAAGAAATCAATGGATAACTTTGAGTACACTCGGCATCTTTGAATTTTCAATTGAGAGAGAGAGAGAGAAGACAAGTTTGCATGTGAGGTAATAAAAGGGAAACTTGCTTTTATCGTGGAATATAATTCTCACTTATTCCTAAAAAAATTGAAATTTCCAAAACCAATAAGCAACCTCATCTTTATTGTGGGTGAAACAAGAGTCGTTGGATGATGCTTTCTACCTATATCATCCAAGCACTGATGCTAAGGGCTGCATACTGAGATTACATGAAGGAATTATACCATAATTGGCCACTGTATCTCACTTCACCGATTCACCCTCATTCATAGTGTACATCATATGTATATAGCTCGATCTCAATCATTTAAGTTATCGGGACCACCACATTAGGTAATACCCAGTCCCACTAGCTAGCCATGAAGAAAAGAAATTTAATGAATCATTAAAAAAAATCATAAACAAGACAATAAGGGTCAGCCCGTGAATGTGATTTTCGGGTCACACCCCATCAACAATGGGGCCTATGATTTGCACAGTTTGGAATGAGGTACTTGCACTCAACTTGCAAAGTCAGTTTATGTGTATAGAGTTATGGAATTATGTAGAAGTGAAAAGAAATAAAGAAGAGAAAGAAAAGGAGAAAGGAGAACTCTCTCTCTCTCTCTCTCTCTCTCTCTCTCTCTCTCTCTCTCATATTAAGTAAAAAAAAAAAAAAGAACAAAATTCCAAAACTATCCCCTACTTACAATATGACATTTTAACATTGAGTACCTGGCTAACTACATAAAGAGAAACATGGACAAATGGAATAAACTCAAGATTAGGTGGGTCATTCCACTACACGGCCCCTTATTCATTCATCCAGGTGGGTTGTGTTGGAACATTTATTAGTTAAATAGGAGTTTATTTGTAAATATGCAAGTGGGGACTCATGTTTATGTTTCACATTTATTAAGATGTTATTTGTAAATAGGGGAAACCCCACATATAAATAGAATGAGAAAAAAAGAGTTGCTCACGTTTTAAGCACTCTCTCATTTTTTTCTCATCTCTTTCTCTCTCTACAAAATCTACAAATCTACATGGTATCAAAGACTTGTTCGATCAAATCAAAGGGAGATTGAAGACCTATACAGAAGGAGGATCGAACCCCAAACAGTTTCTAACAAAGATGACTGCTGATGTCAGCCATACGGCCCCGTACGAATCGGTTCGGGTCGAAACCTACACCACCGGGTGTGATTATACATGGGAGGAATTATGAAGATTTTTTCATAATTTTCTAGAATCATTTCATTTTTTTATGAATTTTACCAATTTTTCTAGAAAACGGCTCCAAGTTCTTCATTTCTCATATTTCTTCTGAATTAATGGTTTATAATCCTCGGAATCCAGTTATTATGGGCCATTTTTTTATGATCTATAATCTAATGCTGCTTTCGTGCTATTTCGAAACCTTTTTTTTTTGTCATTTTTAAGGAAAAAGGGTGGTCGGGTGCCTCTTTCTAGGTTTTTTGGGGTCCAGCATATACACTAGACTTTGGTGTATATCTCTGCTAAAGTTTTTTCTTTAGGTTGTGTTGTTTATATCAGTTTGTACTGTTTCTCCATTTCTTCTTCATACATCTATGGATTCCAAATCATCTGGAGAGCTCAGAGGGGCCCCTTTCCATTACCTCCTCTAAATTTAATGGGAACAATTTTCCTTTGTGGTCCCGAGCTATCCGCATGTATGTTACTGGCAAGGAGAAACTTAGATTCCTTACGGGCACATTCAAGTGGCCGTCTATTTATCAATCTGGTGATTCGTCCAAGATTGATACATGGGATTCTTCTAATGTTATTGTTATGGGTTGAATCCTCAATTCTATAGAACCGAGGATTGCATCTTCGTATTTCTTCTATGATTCTACTGCCGATCCGTGGAAGTCCATCAATGAAACATATGGGACCATATCTAACAAGCCTCGTATCTTCCAGTTGACTATTGAACTCTATTCTCTCAACCCAAGAGAATTTGTCACTGACGGAATATTTTGGTACTCTAAAGAGTCGTTGGGAAGAATTGAACCATCTGCAACCCTTAAGTGAGCTTCCAAATAGACGTAGTATAGATATTGTGAAGTTATGGGAAGATGAAGCAAAAACATACAAATTTCTAGCTAGTATGAGCATTGAATATGAGGCCCTCCAGACCCAACTTGTTGCTACGACTCCATTTCCCTCACTTCAGGACGCATACTCCATTGCCCATAATAAGGAGGCCCGCAAGTGGGTAATGTCAATTCCCACTATTATTCAGGAGAGGACTGCATTTACCTCCACCACTGTACCACCCGGGGACCGTAATGGTAGTTCAAATTCTCGATGAGGTTTTATCAGAGGACGAGGTCGTAGTCGTGGCAAGTTTATGTGCACCTTCTGCAATCGGAACGAACACACCCAAGATCAGTGCTTCAAATTACATGGACATCATTTTGCTCGTATTGCTGCTTTTGATGAGATAGGGACTATATCTAACTCTTCTGGTGGTCATCCTCTTGACACCTCTTCTGTCTCCGATCAGTCGAACACAGTTACCATGACCAGAGCTGATGCTATGGATCTTCAACGCCTTCGGATGCTTCAAACTCAGTCTATGCCTCCTGTATTTTTGCTTCATAACCATTTGTCTCCTCATTCGTTACGACCACAGGTACTGCATTCCATGTCTCTTCCACCCCTGCGACCTAGATTATTGATTCGGAAGCATTAGGTCATATGACCAATGAGCACATTTGTCTTATTCCATCTAGTTCCTCTATTTGCAATCGTATAGTACGCCTAGCTGATGAGACTTCTGCTCCTCCGTCTTTTTCTCCTAATATCACCTTGTCTAATGTTCTCTATGTCCCTAAATTTCATGCGAATTTGATCTCTGTTCATAGTCTTACCAAAGCCTTCAATTGTTATGTGCTTTTCTTTCCTTCTCATTGTATCTTTTAAGACTTGAATACGAAGAGGACTATTGGTGTGGGCTATAAGTGTGGTAGTCTCTACTTTCTACATCAGAGGGAGTTCTCCGCTACAGGAGTTCTTTTACTTCTGTTTCTCATTGTTTTTATTCTAGTCAGGTCGGCTGCCTTATGGCATGCTCAACTTGATCATGTTTCTTTTAAGACACTACAATTTTTTATTCCTCAGTTTCATGAGTTGAATAATGTTTCTTTCAAATGTGAAACGTGTCAGTTTAGGAAGCATGTTCGAGCTTCATTTCCGCACTTTCACATCGTTCTAATAAAATGTTTGCTTTAATACATTCTGATACTTGAGGTCCTTGTCTTGTTACTTCGATTGATGGTTTTTCTTACTTTCTGACTTTAATTGATGATTTTTCTCACTTTACTTGGGTTTATTTGATGAAACGGCGTCACGAATTACCACAATTGTTTAAGGCATTTCATCAACTGGTTAAGACTCGGTATGATTGCAATATTCAGTCCATTCGGTCTGATAATGGTGGCAAGTATGTATCTCATAGTTTCACATCTTCTCTTCAAGAAAATGGCATTCTTCATCAGTTTTCATGTGCTTACACTCCGCAACAAAATGTAGTGGCTGAGTATAAGAATCACCATCTTCTGGAAGTTACTCGCTCTCTTCTTATTGGAATGCAAGTTCCTAAATTATATTGATCTGCAATTTTACTGACTTCTTATTATTTAATTAATCGTATACCCCCTCATGTCTTACATGGCAAGACTCATTTTCATACACTTAAGCTCGGTTGTCCTCTTTTCAATATTCTTCCAAATGTCTTTGGATGCATTTGTTTTATTCACTCTCTGGGTCCTTCCCAAGACAAATTTGTCAATCATTCCATCAAATGCATCTTCCTTGGATATTCTCTTAGTACAAAGGCTATAAGTGTATGATCCATGCACTAAAAAGTATTTTGTGTCCATGGATGTCACATTTTTTTAAGATCAACCTTTTTTTACTCCAATGTCTACACCTCCAAATTTAGTTGCCCCACATGCTCCTTTACCTGTCCTTATGGTTAGTGACCAATCTCTTCCTACTCCTGGGGTGCCTAAGTAAATTCTCACATATGTTTGCAGAAAGTTGAGACAACCAGCACTGCTCCCAATAGCTCCTCTTCATACTTCAGGTAATTCTCTTAGTCCTACTTCCACTACTCAATCATCTTCTCCTATTGCTACCCGTACTCGTAGCCACCATCCCACCTTGCATCATATTTCTAACTTTGTTTCTTATATGACTCTTGTCTCTCCTACATATCATGCTTTCCTTACTACCATCTCTTCCTCCTCTATTCCCAAATTTGTTGTTGAGGCACTTGCAGTTCCTGCATGGAAGCAAGCGATAGAAGCAGAAATGGCTACCCTTGATAAGAATGGCATGTGGGATCCAGTTCCCTTACCTGGGGGCAAGCATACTATAGGGTGCAAGTGGGTGTATTCTATCAAGTATCGAGCTGATGGGTCTGTTAAATGCTACAAGGCGCATCTTATTGCCAAAGGTTACAAGCGGAATTATGGGGTTGATTATACTAAGACATTCTCTCTTGTGGCCAAATTGAACTCAGATGGCCTGATCATCTCGTTAGCTGCTAATCTTTCCTGGCCATTATATCAACTAGACATTAAGAATGCATTCCTCCATGTGGATCTGACTGAAGAAGTTTATATGGACCTTCCTCATGGGTATCAGCTTAAGCAGGGGACTGGGAAAGTTTGTAAGTTGAAAAAGGCTATTTACGGCCTTAAACAGTCTCCAAAAGCGTGGTTTACCTGGTTCAGCTGTACGGTTCTCTCATTTAGCTTTAGGCGATGTCAGTCGGATCATACTATCTTTATTCACACTCAGCGAGAGGGCCAAACCATTATTCTTATTTATGCGGATGATATAATTGTTACTGGAGATGATTTGGACTTTATAGAACGTGTCAAGTACATGCTTAGCAAGGAATTTGAAATTAAGGACCTTGGTCCACTTTGATACTTCTTAGGGATTGAAATCACCCGCTCAACCAAGGGTATCTTTATATCTCAGAGAAAGTACACTCTAGACTTACTCAATGAGACTGGTAAGCTTGGTACTCGTCTTGCCTCTTCCCCTGTGGATAAAAAACATTCGTTACATAAATCCGAAGATGATAGTCTAACAAACCCTAGCATGTATCAAAGATTGGTTGGGAAGCTGATCTACTTAACTATTAAAAGGCCAGATATCACCCAGGCTGTAAGTGTTGTTAGCAGGTTCATGCATTCGTCGAAATCATCACATCTTGAAGTTGTATACCGTATATTGAGATACTTGAAATCAAGTCCAAGATGCGGTATTCTCTATGCTAATCACGGATATATTCATATTACTAGATATTCCAACACTGACTGGGCAGGGTGTCCAACTGATAGAAAGTCAACTTTTAGCTATTGTACCTTTGTTGGAAGTAATCTGGTGACTTTGAGAAGCAAAAAACAATCAATAGTGTCTAGATCCAATGCGGAAGCAGAATATTGAGCTATGGCTCAAGGAACTTGTGAGATTCTATGGTTGAGATCTATTATGGTAGAGCTTGGTTTCCCTATCAACTCTACTACTCCTCTTTACTGTGATAACCAATCTGCCATTCACATTGCATCTGACTCAATTTACAGTGAAAGGACAAAGCATATTGAAGTAGATCTCCATTTCATCCAAGAGAAGATCTCTTCCAAGAAGCTATGCACTCCATTTGTCAAATCAACTAAGCAGTTAGCTGACATTTTCACAAAGGCACTCAAATCTCCTATGTTGCAAGAGATTTCGAGAAAGTTGGGTATGACAGATATTCATAAAGCTAGATACGAACCGAGCCGACTCGGTTAACTCAACTCGACTTGGCTCGACTCGTTGTTGATTTCGGTCCGAGTATAGCCAATTTTTTTTTCAGCTCGAAGATTTTCGAGCCGAGCTCGAGCTAACCCTCGCTCGATTCATCTCGACTCGAAGCTCGGTTTGTGTTGACTCGACTTAGCTAGTTGGAAAGGGAGGTTGTTTAGTCCCACGTCAGAAGAGAGCAAAGGAATAAGAGGGAAAACTGTTTATAAAAGCAAGTGGAATAGTAGTCAAGGGTGTCAATGGCCCTGGGGTTGCCTTCGGGCCTAGATTTTGTATTGTTTTATGCTAGGCTTATGGGCTGGGCCTATTCAAATTTTAGTTTTTTCTAGGTTCGAACTCGGCTTAAACTGGCTCGAACTTGGCTCAAAAGCTCGATCGAACCAAGCCGAGCATACCATTCCAACTCAAAGGTCGAGTTGAGCCAAGCTCAAGCCAGGGTTGTCTACTGGTCGAGCCGAGCTAGGCTAGGCCTGGGTCGATTCGGTTCGGCTCAATGTACAGCTCTAGATAATCATACACCAACTTGAGGGGGAGTGTTGGAACATTTATTCATTAAATAAGGGTTTATTTGTAAATATGCAAGTAGGGACTTGTGTGTATTTTCCACATTTATTAATATGTTATTTGTAAATAGGGGAAACCCTACATATAAATAGAATAAGAAAAAAAGGCATGCTCACGTTTTGAGCACTCTCATTTTCCCATCTCTTTCTTTCTCTCTCTACAGAATCTACAAATTTACAGGTTGTATAGTTCTACAACCTACATCCACAATCATTAATACTCCCCCTCAAGCAAGGGCATAAATGTCATTGATGCCTAACTTGGAATAAACACATGTAAACTAACTACGGCCAAGAGCTTTGGTCAACAGATGACGCAGGATGACTAACCATTTGCTCTAAAAGCTCGAACTGATAGAGCGTGGCGAATCAATCCTTTTATCTCATAGCCCAGGCTCCTACTTCACACAGGCTAAGCCCTCGGCCGAACCCTCCTTTGTGGGCCCCACTTCACACGGGTTCGCATCACACTAGCCACCTGCCTCACACGGGTGGGGCCCATATCACATGAGCCGCCCACCCCGAGTGTGCCCCCACTTCACATAGGCCACCCGACTCGGGCCCGGTGTGAAAATGCCCCTGCATTAACAGATCAGCAAGTTGATCTTAAGACCGAACATACAACATAGAAATTTCATCAGTAGAAACTTTCGCATGTATGAAATAATAGTCAACTTTAATATGTCTGGTTCTCTCTTGATAAACTGGATTGTTTGCGATATGGAAGATTGCTTGATTATCACAACATAATTGCATTGATAGGCTCACCACAAAACCCATTTCCTACAACAGTTTCTTAATGCACACAAGCTCATAAGTGGTACAAGCCATCACCCTATATTTTGCTTCAGCGCTTAATCGGGATACAACACTCTACTTTTTACTCTTCTACATGATCAAATTTCCTCTGACAAATGTCAGTGCTTAGCAGACCGTCTATCAATTGAGGACTAGCTAGGAAGGATGAGGATTGGCTACGTACGAGTATCTTCTATACTCAGTGCATGGTTAATGGACGTAGCTCCACATTATCATTGACAAACGCATCTGCGAGAATGTCATGGCCCAGAAGGTGATCAATAAGCCCCAAATTCCTACAAAGAAGTATCGTACGCCATATAATCTTTCTTGGTTTAAGAAAGGTAATGAGGTAACAGTTTCAGCCCTTGCATTTATTTCATTTTCGATAAGAGGAAAGTGTCATGACAATGTGGGGTGTCAAATCACCTCGATGAACGTGTGCCACATCTTGTTAGGTAGACCATAGTACTTTGATCGAAGTGTTGTACATACCGGCCGGAAGAACACTTTCACATTTTGAAAAGATAATGTTAAAGTTGTTTTAGGTCCCACTAAAGAGAAGGAATCCATGAAACCCAACTTATTGGTGGACGTGAATTTCCTCTCAATAACATAGTTCATCATAGAGGAAGAGCTTCTTTGGGCTTGGCATGGGGGTGGAATTGGTATAGCGTGGAAAGCTATATGACGGCTTCTAATCATAGCAGTCTTTTGGGTTATCTGGGGCACTAGGAATGGTCGTTGTTTTCATAACGTTGTTGTGGAGCCGTGGAGGTGAACGGCGTGATTGTAAAGGTTAATCGACTTGTGTCGGAATGGGCAGTTTATGTTAAGGCAGCCTCAGCTACTCTTTTGATTTAAGGCTAGGTGGTGTTTTGGGCCTATATTCCTTCGCGCTTTTGCACCTTTTTAATAAAATTTCCATTATCTCTCCAAAAAAAAAAAACAAGGTTCATCGTAGAGACGGAAGAGAGTAACGTAGTATTTGTCGTGGTGGGAAAGGATATGATGAGTGGTATAGAAGTGTCAAATGCGATGAAGCCTACGATGAAGGAATTTGCAGATGTTTTTACTGATGACTTGCTAGTTCGATTGTCACTTATGAAGGATATGAAGCACCATACTGATCTTATCCTAGGGGCTAGTTTGCCCAATAGACCAGCCTACCGAATGAGCCCAAAAGAGCATGAGGAGTTCAATCAGTGGTGATGCAAGGGAGAGCATGGGTCCCCGTGCCAGTTTAGCCCTCTTAACACCTAAGAAGGGCGGATCATGGAAGATGTGTGTAGATAGTAGTGTTATCAATAAGATCACAACAAAATACAGATTCCAGATTCCATGATTAGTCAACATGCTTGATATGTTGATTAGAGCAGAAGTTTCTATAAGATAGATCTTTAAAGTGGTTACCACGACATTCGAATTCACCCAAGAGATGAATGGAAAGTAGCATTTAAGACTTGTGAAGGGATTTATAAGCGACTTGTCATGACATTTGATTTGTCAAATGCACGAAGCACTTTCATGCGAACAATAAACCAGATGCTTAGACCATTCATCAGCAAGTTTGTTGTGGTTTACTTTGATGATATATTGGTCTACAGCCGAGACGAGCATACTCAAATGTAGCACCTTCGGGAAGTGCGCAAGGTTCTAAGGAGTGAGAAAATGTGTGTGAACATCAATAAGTGGAGTTTTACGACCGTTGAGGTGATATTCTTGGGTTATGTGGTGTCCATGGTTGGAACTACAATTCATAATTGGAAGGTGATGGCAGTTCGGGAATGGCCTCCACCTTCTAACATGCAAGAAGTGCAGAGTTTCCATGGGTTGGCATCTTTCTATCACTGATTCCTAAGAAATTTCAGCACTATCAAATAACAGATAGCGTTAAACAAAGAATGTTGGTTTGGACAAAAGAAGCAGCTATTAGCTTTGGTGCGATTAAGGAGAAATTGTCGGAAGCTCCGATTTTGGTACTACCATATTTTGAGAAGATATTTCAAATGGATACAGATGCATCGCATGTAGGTATAGTATTAAGCCAAGATGGAAAGCTTATTGCATATTTCAACATGATGATCAATGGAGCTAAGACACGGTATTCCACTCATGATATTGAGTTTTACACTATCGTCCAAGTCCTCCGACATTGGGGACATTATCTGATTCAGCGAGAGTTCATCTTGTACTCTGATCATGAGGCATTGAAATAGATAAATGGGCAACATAGAACGAACCATAAGCGCGCCCAATGCTCAAAATATCAGTATCGCACCATGTATCGCACCCTTGGGATATTGATACGTATCGGGTATCGCATGGGATGTATCGTTTGTATCTGATAATGTATCGCACTTTTTGGGAAACATGGGCAAACATGGAGTTATTGATTAAATTTTTCAATGAAACTTCAGGGATTGTTATTTTGTACCTTAATACATGCTTGTAAATCATAAAATCCCAAAAAATAGTTGAACATAATAGATTTCCTTTGTAAAGGGTCCTAAACTATGCGCTAATTGACTTAACTAATGCAATCAATCTCAAATTGAATGCATAATATTTATAAATGTATGAAGGCATGTATAAAAACACAATTAATTCATTTAAAAGCAATAAAAAGAAATTCAAATGGTAAAACATACTCATCAATAATGTGGATGGTTATGGCTTAGACCCACATAGAGTTGCGTGGTGGCTCGTAATCATCGTCTCCATCTCGACGGGGCTGGGAATAATATTGCTGCTCCACAAATCGACAGTATTGTGCCCAGGTCATAGTAGAATGGTACCAGCTAAGATACTCCCTAACATAACGTTGGTACTCATCCTCTCCGAACTGAACCAATATGCCCATCCGTGGATACTGTGTAATGGTCAAAATCTATGGTTGATATGGAACTGGGATGGGTATAGATAGAGCTCCTAAATATCCATATTGCTCTCCATATCCATATTGTTGCCCATGTCCCTGCCCATATGCGGAAGTGAAGTCACCATAGTCGAAAAATGACGAGCCATAACTGCTGGAGTCACTCCCCGCATATCCACTAGCTCCATATCCATACCCATGATGTGGCCAAAACTCGAGCTACTCTTCTGAGCCTGCGATCCATAATCATGGTGTGGCTTGGAACTCGACCTCCCCTCCCACGCCCGTGAACCCCGTCTAGAGCCTTTAATACTCCCAAGACCGAATGTGTCCTTCAATGATATAGCCAGTAACCGCTCCTCTATATCTGTTAGTTGTTGGGTCTTATTCTTCTCCAGTAGTTTTCTATGAGTGTAGGCTTTGTTAATTACAAGACGGGGTCGTTCTTCAGCTGGACGAGAACCATGGTCAATGCCCTGAGTAGCATGATCAAAATCCCTCTCCCCAGTGAATGGGCTAAGAGGCCGTTGAGACTCTCTCTCGCCGCCACCATCCCCATCGCCATCATCATCGTCGTCGTCATCCCCACCATCAGAGCCACCATCACCATCATCATCATCATTGCCATCATCACCGTCATCATCCCCAGCATCACTCTCTGTGCCAGATAATGTCTCACCGCCACGTGTCCCACATGATAGTGACTGCCTCGGGGTGCCCTCCGGACTCCTCGTCAATGGATCAAATGACTCATCTGAAGATCTCTGTTGTTCCACATGTGCATCGACATCAACCCCTTGGCTTGCTGCTTCCGCCGCCACATGTGGCTCCGGTTGCCCATCTGAAGTATCCAAGTCATCCGACCGAACGCACTCGTAAATTGGATCCTCATCATCGGACTGGATAAATGCATGTTGTCCGACTGCCATCAGGTCCGGTGGGTCCTCCTGCATTTTTTTCCTTCCTTTGCTTCGGAGCAGCCTCTCTCGTAGCTTCATGTTATAGTGGCAATACACTAACTTCTGAAGCCAATCGTACCCTATTTTGTTGCGCTTGTTTGTGTGGATGAGGGGAAATGTGCTCCAATTTCTTTCGCGGGGTGAGGAGGAGACCGTCTGCGTGAGCACACGGACAGCTAGCTTTTGTAAAACTTCGCAATCATCCCGTACATGGCCCACCACTCGCCTGTGAAATTTATAATCATCTCATTAGTTTCGAACTTGGTAAAATAATATGAAAACTAACTTTAACTGTAGGAATCACATGGCATCATGCTAGTCCTCGACTTCACCGCAGTCTGGCTCCCGAACAATCCAGTCACGTCACAGAATTTAACAATCTGTTGATGGCATATAACAACAACAGTAAGTATGAAAGCACTAAGTTGCAGATATAGAGAATGTACATAATATATATACCTCGGTACCGAATGTGCCTTTCCCTGGACAGTCTGGGAATAAGTGCTCGTACACCTTAAGTACAGCCTTCTTCAGTGCATTGTCACTGTAAAGTTTCTGACTATAGTGGTATCTCAGATTTAAGAAATATGCTGGAAACCAACATGATTCAAATATTTAGACATGACTGGTAAAGAAATAAAGCATATAGACAGACAAATCATATAAGTACTTACCGGCTTAATGTAATGGGTGGGAAAGTGTCCTCTCCCAATGGTCGTCTATTATTGTATGCACCCATTTGTATGAGTTGGGGGCTTTATTCTTGATAGCTTCTTTCATCACTTCTATGGATGCATACAACGACCCCATCGATGGATGTCTCATTATCCACCATCCTCAAGACACTATAAATGGGCTCCAAAATACTCACTACACCGCGCACACGATCCCAAAACGCATTGCTCAACACGAGCTCTTCATATCTGCAGGTCAATCTATTCCTAGCCCATTACGTGTATTCTTGACAAGTGAAGAGCTCACGTAGTCCTTGCTTGTGTTTGAGGAGGCTATTTAGGGCGATATAATTTGTAGGGAATCGCGTCGCCCCGAGGCGCACTATATCCCCACCACACTTCGCACGCATCGCAGCTAATAACCATGTGTGGCCGTATATGAAGTTGGTGATGAGTCGTGCATCAGTAATAACAGTCTTCACTGACGGCCTAGCCCCGATCGCCTCTAGCATGAGATCAATACAATGTGCGGCGCAAGAGGTCCAATACACATGATACTTCGCCTATATATCCTTACCCGCCTTGACAAATGCACTCCCATTGTCTATAACAAATTAGACAATGTTCTTCCTCCCAATAACACGATACATTAATTTCTAAATGTAGTCCGAATTTTTAATCTAATCGCTCACATCTACGGACCGTAGGAACACTGCCCGTCCCCGACAATAAACCATAAAATTTATTACCGACATTCTTGTTGGTCCTGTCCAACCGTCACACATGACAGTGCAACCATACATCTCCCATGACTGCATATGTGTCTCCACATATTTCTTCATCTCAGCATACTCCTCATCCAAATACTTTCTCATTATCTCAAATTGCGTGGGTGGCTGTACACCCATACCCCTACGCTGTACCTCACTTATCATATTCTTGAAGTGAGGGCTCGCTGCTGCATTAGCAGGAATTTGACCATATATAAAAAACTTGGAGATAAACTTCCCAAACTTTTTCCTTACATCACCTCCACTAAACATTTCCCTCAGTTTTTTTTAGTCCCTCCCGCCTCCTTGTACATCCTCAGATCTGACGGTCGATCCGGCATCTACATGCTACTGCTCTTCCCCATACCCCTATAACCCTTGCTCCACTACCCCCTGCCCCACTCCCCCCACCATGTCCATGTGTAGAAACCTCAAATCCAGGCCTACTCGCATCCCGCCTCCTCACTTGTTCCCTTTCCCACTCATCCATACGGGACTCCTCCGGTGCACGTCTATAATCAGGATCATCATCATCATCACCGATATCCACTATATCCTCGTCCCCTACATATGAAGGCCGCCCCAACTCCTCCCTAATCTCCCTCTCTTGTGCATGTCATTGTTCGTTTATCTTCACGCTTTTTTTTAATAAATCCCTCATCTTAACTCGCACATCTCGTGGACACTTAGGACAGTCCACAACATTGTGATGTCCTCCCGTTAAATGCTCTTTCAAGCGAGTTACCCCCCCCCCCCCCCCCCCCCCCCCCCCCCCTCGACACGTGACCACAAAAATTGCATATACTCCCATATCGATTATCGGAAGTGCGTTTGCCGTATTTCCATCCGATATCAGGTTGTCTCCCTCCTCTTCCTCCTAACATATTTTACCTGAAAAACAACATTCTTTTAATAAATGTTAGATACAATATCATAAATAAAAATTTTTGAAAAATTAATAATATTATTTAAGCTTTAAATAAACATTCAGGTGGTCTCTATGAACTTTTTAATTGTGGGAAGTCAATCACTAGGGCCTATAATGATCTTTATTTGTCATGTTTTATGTGGGTAGACCTTCCTTGTTTAATCATGGGATTTGATCATGTTTTATGTTTCTCTACTAACTGACCAATGTCTTTGTAGGGAACGGGCGAGCTACTTCATTTTATAAGCTAACATCCTTGATGTAGATGTGTATTGTGCTTTTATATCACCGTTTGGTTGTTTCTGGTGAATCGGACTGGGGTCCATTTGGAATTTGGAACTACTTCATTTTTTTTATCATGTCCTAAAAGGAGCTTTCAATTCAGATGTATGATTCATCTAGGATTTGGGTCATGACACATCTAATCTGGCGATACACACGATTTAAAGGGGTTAATTTGAAATAATTGTATGGCATGTGTACAATTTTAACTAATTTCTAAGTGCCTGCGTATCATCCATCACTCTACCAGAGCTTCAAAGTGGGCCGCATTTTTTGTCCTACGAATATTAGCCTAATTCAAAACTTTTATCGCCCCATGATTATTACAAACCTTTTGTGGGCCACCGATATTTGTTTTTGTCCTTTCATCCAAGTCTGTGTGAACTTATCAACAGGTTGGATGGTTAATAATAATTACGTAGGGGTGGCTAACATTGCTGGGTACTAATGGTGTTGGTGTGTGCACTAAGAGTGGGATTTGTGAACTAACCCAAAAAAAAAAAAAACTCAATGTCAAAGATCTGTGGGTCCCACCATGATGTATTTGTATTACCCACGCCATCCATCCATTTTTACAGATCATTTTACGTCATGAGACCAAAAATGAGGCAGATAAAAAGATCAAGTTGACCACACCACAGGAAAAAATAAGGAGAATGATGTCCACCGTTGAAACCTTCCTAAGGCCCACAGTGATATTTATTGATCATCCAACTTGTTCATAAGATCACAAAGAGCTGGATGAATGAAAAACACAAATATCAACTTCATCCAAAACTTCTATGGCCCCCCAAAAATTTCCTACGATGGATGTTCAATCCTCACAGTTTCCTATGGTGTGGTCCACTAGAGTTTTTTATCTGCCTAATTTCTGGTCTGATGCCTTAAAATGATCTTTAAAAATGGAAGGACGGCGTGGATAAAACAAATACATCATGGTGGGACCCACAAAGCTTTGACACCAGCTTACTGGCTCGTGTTCGCGTCACCAGCTAATCGGCGTCCCTAGCGGATTGCGTCCTACCCCACCCGGATACTAATCTGTCCAAGTAGGGATCTGTGGGCCCAAAGTGATGTAATGGTTTTATCCACACCGTCCATACATATTTACAAATCATTTTAGGTATGAACCAAAAAAATGAGGTAGAAAGAATTCTTGAGTGGACCACAAAGTGGGGATTGAACTCCCACCATTAAAAACTTCTACGGATCAGCAGAAGTTTCGGATCAAGCTGAAATTAGTGTTTTCACTTCATCCATTTTTAGATGACCTTATGAATAGGTTGGATGGTAAAAAAACATTGAGGTGGCCCTTAGAAAGGTTTCAACGGTAGGCGTCATTATCACCGTTGCTTCCTTTGGTGTGGTCCACGTGAGATTTAGACCTGATTCATTTTAAGGATAATGGTTTAAAATTATGCTAGAGAATGGATGAACGGCGTGGATGCACTCCTCACATCAAGTGGGCCCCACAGAGCCCTGTCCAGACGAATTTCATCCGGGCAGGGGTAGGACGCAATCCGCTTCACTTAAAGTGGACGCGGATTCCCTGCGAAAGCCTTGCGTAGGAAGTTCCTACGCTGGCAACTAGGTAGGGCCCACATTGATGTTTTTTAGAAATCCACCCAGTCCATCCGCTTTGTGAGATCATTGTAGGACATTATACCAAACATGAACTGGATCCAAGACTCAAGTGGGCCTCACTAAATGAAAAGGTGTCTAGGGAAATTCTTACCGTTGAAACCTCCCTGGGATCCACAGTGATGTTTATATACCATCAATACCGTTTATAACATCATTCCTACTTGAATGAACTGAAAACACAAATATTAGCCTAATTTAAAACTTTTGAGGCCCCACGAATATTTCAACTGTGAACATTCAATCCTCACATTTTAAGCCCACATGAGTCTTGGATATGGCTCATTTTTGGTAGAATGTCCTAAAATGATCTCACAAAGCGGATGGACAAAGTGCATTTCTCACAAACATCAAGGCGGGCCCTACCTAGTTTCCAACACAGGAACTTGGTGCGCAAGGCTTTCGCAGGCGCTCCTTAAAAGGGCTCAAAGCCATTTCATTCGGCCAGAGGGAGTTTCGGAAACCCTAAAACTCCCAAATTCTCGCCCAGATCTCTGCATCTCCGGATTTTTGGAGATTTTTTTAGCAAAATCTCTCCCAAATCAATCCTTTTCGAAGGATAATCTCTTGGAAGAAAAGAAAAGAAAACGGAATTAGAGATTTTTGCACTAACCTACGAGGTGTGGCAACTCTTCGATTCGAATGGCCCACCGATCAAGGAAATCTCCTCTACAGGTACCGAAATCCACCCTTGAAAGTTTCTCCTTTTTTTGTATTTTTTTTCCGATTTTTCAGATATTTACGCTGTCCAACATCTCCTGCCCTTTTATCGGCAATTTTGGTAGTTGGCTACAGTAGCCTCGTGAACGAATAGGTGCCGCACAGCGAAGTATCGTGAAAAAACATGTTAATATTCGTTGATATCGCACCATATTTATCGATATTGACCGATATTTTGCGAAATATCGTTCGATACCAAGGAGTCCGCCAATTTTTTTGAGTTTCTTAGTCTCTTCCTACGCGTTTCGAATCGCCGGACTGCGATACCGAAAATATCGGCCGATATATCGACTGATATTATCGATATTGCGAACACTGGGCACGCCAAGTGGATTTCTTACTGACAGGAGCTGCGTTCTCCTTGAAGCACAAGTCCGATAAAACCAACAAGGTGGATGATGCGTTGAGTCGAAAGGTGGCATTATTGGCTACTTTACAAATGCGTGTAGTTGGGTTTGATATATTCCCCGAGATGTATCAGGAGGATTTGGGTTCAGACAGATTTGGTCAGATGTGCAAGGATAGCTAGGAGAGTCTTATGCAGGATGGATTTCTATTCAGGGGTACACAACTATGCATCCCAAATTGCTCTATCCACGAGCGGATCATCATGGAGCTACATGCAAATGCATTGCTAGGCAACTTTAGTAGCGACTCGCAACATGACAGCGGCTTTAGTGGGACAATATTTTTTACCCAGATTGCATTGTGATGTGACTTGGTTCATGGAAGTCGTCATATTTGCTAGATGGTCAAAGGTCAAGCTTAGAATATTGGCCTTTATACCCCCACTCCTTGTTCCCGAGGCACCATGGGAGGATGTTAGCATGGATTTCGTGTTGGGTCTTCCATGGAACCAATGAGGTATAAACAGTGTTTTGGTAGTTGTTGACAGGTTCCCTTAAATGGCACAGTTCATTCCCTACAAGAAGACTTCAGATGCTTCATATGTAGCAATCTTAATTTCTTGGAGGTCGTTCATTACATGGTCTGCCAAAGACCATTACTTCAGACAAAGACACCAAATTCGTGGGCCACGTTTTCCGCAATTTGTAGAGAAGACTAGGAACAAACCTGTGCCTCAACACTGCCTATCACCCATGTATCGATGGACAAACCGAAGTCGTCAACAGATGCTTGGCCAACTTGCTTTGTAGTTTGGGGGACCATCATCCAAGACAGTGGGACCTTATGCTGCCTCATGCAACGTTCACCTACGACAGCTCACGCAACAGGTCTACACAAATGAGCCTTTTTAGGATTGTGTATGGAGCCAATCCAACTAATGTTTTAGACCTTGTACCAATCCAAAAGTCCAAATAACTGGACGAGGATGCCGAAGAGATGGCCCAGAACATTCAAGCAATGCATGGCGAAGTGCGAACACGATTCCAAGCTAGCAATGTCAAGTACAAGCAAGCTGTAGGTTGTTGTTTTAGAAGAGGGCGACTTGGTTTGTGTCTTTCTTCAACAAGAGAGGTTTCATGTTGGCGCTTATAAGAAGCTTAAAGAAAAGAATATTGGGCATTGTCGTATTCTAAAGAAAATCAATGCAATGCTTACAAGGTGAAGCTACCCTATCACGTGAAGACTTCCAATGTTTTCAACATAAAATATCTCACACCCAACAAGGGAGATGATGCAGGTACATCTCCACACTAGGGTGGGGTGGCCCACGTGGGGTCTGTATGATACAGAATGGCCACAAGGTGGGGTCTGTGTGATGTAGAATGGCCACAGGGTGGGTCCCACTGTGGGACATATGAGATGCGGGGTATCCCACGGGGAGATCTTGGTAGGTTTGCCTGGGAGGGCTTGGATAAAGAGATGTTCTGGTGCTTCCCCAACAACTCTAGAGCTTTTGTTGGACTGGCCGGTACTCCCTACATCAAGTGGTGTCAGAGCAAGAGACCAGTGTTCGAGTCTCCTCACCGGTGTGGGTAGATGATGCAGGTGCATCTCCACACTAGGGTGGGGTGGCCCACGAGGTGGGATCTATATGATACAGAATGGCCACAAGGTGGGGTCTGTGTGATGCAGAATGGCCATGAGATGGGATCTGTGTGATGTAGAATGGCCTTGGGGTGGGTCCCACTATGGGACCTGTGAGATGCGGGGTAGCCCACGGAGAGATCTTGGTCGGTTTGCTTGGGAGGTCCTGAATAAAGGGATATTCCAGTGCTTCCCCAACAGCTCTGGAGCTTTTGGTGGACTGGCCGGTACTCCATGCATCAGGAGAGCAGCTGACTGTTGAAGTGTTAGAGGCGGACAAGTTCTTCCTAGGAAGAGGAGACTAATGACAGGACAAATCAACTAATCGCATTAGCGGACGAGTTCTTGGATCATGTCAAGATAAGCAAGAAGGCTCAAAAGAGTTTGATATCTAAGAATAAACGGCTAAATTAGTGGATGATCTACGTGGGGGGCCCACAAGCCTAGCCATGATTGGATCATTATTCAAGGAAGATATTTTAGGAATTTGTGTTGGTATTTTATTGTGTATTGTGCTTTAAATGTCTAGGTTTATTATGATTAAAGTGTATAGGTTCATTATACTTAATGTGTCTAGGTTCATTTAGTAGTTAGGTTGCCAAGGGGTTAAGTTTTCTGTCTAACAATATACAATCCTTGCTATAAAGAAAGAGGGGGTACTAGAAGCTTTGTAGTTCTTTTTTGCATATTAAAGAGTTCTCAGCTTGGTTTCTGGTGTGGACCTTGTTAGTAGAGCCTATTGTAACGTAGATCAATACCGGTAAGGTGGTATTTTATGTATCTTTCTTGGGTTAACACTTTGGTTCTTGTTATTTCATATTTGGTACTCGTGGCCACGTCACTTTGGGAAAGAGTGATTGAGCAAAGACTAAGGCATGAGACCAATGTATCGGAAAATCATTTTGGTTTCATGCCAGGGAGGTCTACAACTAAAGTTATTTTCCTACTTAAACAATTAGTGGAGAAATATAGGGAGAGGACGAAGATTTCCACAGTCTTTATTGACTTAGGGAAAGCTTAAGGTAAGGTCACTAGAGAGTTAATCTAGTGGGTTTGAGAAAGAAATGAGTTTCAAGAGGATATATTGACATAATTAAGGATGTTCATGAAGGAGCAATAACAAATGCGAGGATGATGCAAGACAGATGGTCTAACCTAATATGAAGCAATTAAATCAAATAACGGATTAATTAGAGAAATCAAAGCACGAAATAAAACTAATCTATCAAAAATTTAAAGAATTCAAGTATTAAATATGCTCGGATTCGAACCAAGCAATAATCCCGCAACGAGATCTTAGAAGATATTAATCAATTAGGACCTATGGAAGGTAGAACTTCCATTTAGTATAGGGATTAATCTTAATTCAAAGGGAATCACTTAACTTTGTTAGGATTTTGGTAGGTTGGGACTTAAGATTAATTTTGGGAACTAGAAAATTGGAGAATTGGATTAGGCTTTTAGGATTAAAGAAGCTAGGATTTAGGAATTAGGATTTTGAGATTTGGGATATTTTGGGTTACGGTTTTAGGTTTTAGAAATTGAGGATTTAGGTTCGGGGATTGGGGATTTAAGGTCTAGGGTTTTAGGGTTGAAGTAAGGATAAAAAAGAAGAGGGAAACTAGGGAGATGAAGTAAGGGGGCCACGGGACAAGGGGTTGTCAGCACGGACAACCGTACAGGTGCGTCTGTACATTTGTACGGACAGAGGGTTGGGTCCGGTTGGGGTTTGGATGCACAGGTGTAGGAGGAAAGAAAAAAAAAATTGATGGGTGGTAGATATTAATGTAGAAGAAAGAAAATAACACTAGAAAGAGAGGGGAAAGAGAAGAGAAGTGAAGACAATACCTTGAAGGAAGAGAATAAGAGAAAGAGATAAATTGGAATCACTTCATGGCTTCGCACCAACTCCAATCACAAGAAGTTTGTTTTCTTGCTCAAAGTAAAAAGAGAATTTTATTTCAATGGCACATGCTAGGGCATTCACACGTTCAAGGCCTTATAGTCCTTTTTTTTTTTTTTGGTGTTTTACGAAAACACCTTTAATACTAAGAAATGTCCAAAATACCCTCATTTCAATTAAAACATAAAATAACCATAAAGAAACAAAATAAACTTGCAAGACAAGTTGTAAACTAGAATGAAAAGTTATACAGTTATGTCCAACGTCCAAAACAGTCCAACGATGTATCCACCATCCAACGGTCCAAAATGATCCAACAGTCTACGTGCAAGATCCAATGGTCCAATAAGTGTATCCAATGAATCCAATGGTCTAGATGTGTCCAATAAGCTCCTATATGCAGCCCGCATGCATCTTCCCAATGTGGGGCCTTCAAAGATGCATAAACATGCATGTGGGGTCTTTCAATACGGCTACGTACTCAATCTGGACCCCATATAATGATCATCCAACCATAGAGATGCTGGAACTAGGGCCAAAGCTCTCCTCCTCCTCTAGTATACTCTAAATGGTGCTCGGATGTCCTCATCAGAGAACCCTAGTAGAGAGACAAGTGAATTCCCAATCACGGTAGGCTTATACCAGGGGTCGACATTATGTCTACTACCTTTTCGCATCAGTTATGGATGAGTTAACGAAGCATTTATAGGAAGAGATCCCATGATCCCATGATGTATGTTGTTTGCAAATAAAATAGTCTTAATGGCAAGGAGAGGGAGGGCATAAACAAAACGCTAGATTTATAGATGGGTGCTTTAGAATCTAAAGGATTCAAAAGTAGCGGGACTAGAACAGAGTACATGGAGTGCAACTTTAGTAACAATAGGCATGGGAACGACGAATTAGTTAAGATTGCTAACAAAAGAAGTTTCCCAAAATGACCACTTTCAATGTCTTGTATTGGTAATTAATGAGAGTGAAGATTGGGAATCTTCACAATCATACCATTTAACTTAAACATGGATGCATGTGTAGGCATCAAACAAGGATATAAGGTATCAATCAAGATGACTAGATAGTCAACAATGTTGACATGTTGGGACAAAAGAATTTATATATAAAACATAGCACCATATGAGCTCAAGAATAAGAGAAAACAACTAAAATGTAATAAAGAACGTAAAAGCCATGCCTGACCATGTCAAAGTGTCTCAAGACTCTAAAAATGTATCAACAAGGCCAAAGAGCCTTTAAATGGGGGAGTTCTTTCTCTTTTCTTTTCTTTTTTTTCTTTTTTTTAATAAAATTTTCAGTTAATCTTTCAGAGAAAAAAAACCCTAAGATAGAGAGAATCCAAAATATGGAAATGGGAAACCCTACATAATCATCAAGAAATGGAAAACTGAGGAATCCAATAGTAGTTCCATTGTTTGAGTATCAGTGTCGTTTTCCATGGAAATGTTAGAAGGACAACGGTCAAATGGCAAAACCTGTCTCTTGTGCAATGGAAATCTACCAAGTTATTTAGGAAATGTTTTACTCGTTTTTTGAGGAAAAGATGGGCAAAAGAAACTGATTGCCCCTCTTTTTGGTTTCTTGAATAGAGGTAATCGTACTAGGGGAATTGATATCTTCTCCATGGTTTTTCATTTAAACCAACATGTCTCCTGTCCTTGTTATATATTTGATAATATCTTCCTCGGGACAATATCATGCTACCCACTTTCAGATCTACAGCTTTAAGACATTTCAAATAAAATCTTTCTCATGAAATGTACATGTTCTGAGGTGGAAAAGAATTTTTCCAACACGTTTTACAAAGAAGACAATACAATGGCACCAAGGGCGCAGCTCGATAAGCATTGCCACTCAGTCTCTCTCAATCTCCTCAAATGTACTTAACCGTCACAAAACAGCTACAAACACAAAAAGGAAAAGGCCATCAGATTTCTGCGTGAACTTGTATTTCTTGCAGCATTCCCCTTTCAGGAGAAAGATGCTCCCCCTCGGTGGGAACCATTCATCCAGATTAAAGTTCTGAATACCACCATTGAAAAAACATTTAACTAATCTCGATGCAACATGCAATAATCTCAAAGCATTTTATATACTAAGAATAAAGAGTGTTAAAACCTAAACTGTACGTTTTCATTATCAAAACCTATACTGAGGAATAACCGGCCCATAGAAAATACCTGACTGTCCATCTTTATTACCCTGAAGGGTTGAATACTGCTGAAAATCTCGACCAGGCCGATGTATGTCAAATACTCTGAGAGACTTATTATATCCAGCAAACAACCTAGCAGACAAGACCATTTTGCAGGCAACAGAAACATTCAGAAGAATTAAAGGTGTTTGGGAATTATAACACAACAAGGAAAGACAAAAATACAGTTAAGGATGTTGATGCTATTCCATCATACCCAACAAAATCAATTCAATTTTTAGCTAAAATAATATAATGGTGTGTAAAGATTCAAAAGCAAAGCCATCCAAGCTGAAGAAAATACTTAGTCCCAGCAGGGTTAAAAGCAACTGAAAAGGCAGCAGTTATTTCATCCATGGAGTCATATGCCCGATAAGTGCAACGGAGCTGCAGTTGTCAGTAAAAGCTACTCAGCACCAAGAATTTCTATACATAAACCATTAATAAATGAAAATTGAAAGGTTTAGGATCCCATGTTCCACCAGTACCATCCAGTGTTTTAAATAGCGAATAGCGTGTAGCGTTGCGTTCACCCCTCTGAAGCGTGAGGCGTAAGCTACATAGCGTGTAGCGTAAGCTACATGCTACTTCTAGATTTTTAATCAAGGTTGCACTTGGTTGCACTAATTCCATGATATTCACCAAATTAGACGGATTAATATTGAAAAGTAACAATTTTTCATGATATTTGGTGCAACCAAATGCAACTTAAAGTAATAGGAAAGGGTCATTGTTAAGTATTAAGGTAAAGATAGAGCAACAAAACTGATTTAATACTATTACTTGTATTATTTTTACTAAAATCATTAAATATTGAAAATAGAAAAATATAACAAATCATTGAAAATATTTTTTGATTTCAATGTTTTAAGGAAAAATAACTTGTAATGCGAGGTAAGTAGCGTGTAGCATAGTTTATGTAGCGTGCAGTGTATGCAAATTATCATGTAGTGTAGGCTACACGCAACTTAAGCTATTTTCGTGAGCTACGTAGCGTTAAGGCTAAGCTATGCTACGTAGCGTAAGCTACACGCTACATAGCGTAGCTATTTAAAACACTGGTACCATCTAATAAATGGTGTCAACCCCAAAAACCCTGGACTGGTGCACTTTGGCAATGGACCTGGACCAATCAATTAGTGGACCACCTTTTGGATAAGCATAGCCAGCAATTGTACCAATTGGAAGTTCGCAGCATCCAATCTATCACCCTTTCCAGGATGTTCAAGAGAGTTGGTTCAGTTTGATTGACACATTCACCAGTTTACCAGTGTTGATACCTTTCACTAACTAATACTGGACTCCAACGGATCCCACTTCAGAATACTACTTTTTTTTATAACAATTCTTTGATGTGTAGTCATTTATTACCTGGCCAGATGTGACATCCCAAAGATGAATAGGATGATCGCGGGTGGTGCTTGCAAATACACAGGTAGTTGGATCTGAATGACAGCAAATATAGAAAAGGTTACCATTTTGACAAACATTTCTTAGTCATCACAATCATCTCCACTAAATTCACTGCATGAAATTTTATTTAAAAAAAAAAAAAAAGAATTGAAGTGAAGTCAGTCTGAGCACCTGAAGCAAGCATGTAAGGGTACCAACAATAGTCATAGACAGACTCCGCCTCACTCACGATGAGATTAGAAACATACGAATCTGCAAATGAAGTAACCAATGCGATTACAAAAAGAATTTCTAAACAACTGAAAAAAACAAAGCTGATCTTCAAGAGAAAAACTGAGCTCTTAATGTGGCAGTAATTCTTTACGGGGAAAAAGTCAGAAAGCTTCTGCAGTTTTCAAATACAACATTATGCAGAAATAGAGACCTTTGTCACAAGGCAATTAAATGCTTGGATAAAAACGAAAATACATTTGATAAGCATAAAGTAAAAGTTATTTTAACCTTGCTGCCTCCATCTTATTTTTATTTCAACTAACACAATCCTTTTCATTTGGGTACATTAATTTCCATATCTGATACTGACTGGTTTGCTCTTTTCATCTCGTGCAACATGAGGAAGTCACTTGCTGGCTTTAAATAAGAACCCAATTGCATTTCATGTAGCTTTAGAAAATGTCCAACAGAATCTCTTCTGTTCTAGAAGGCGTGGAAAGCATAAAAATGTAAAAGAGTCGGACCAAGAAACATCAATATGAACAAAAGCAAACAAAACACAAAAACATACAATTTTTTTAGCAAGGATGATTTTATTCCGAAGAGGCTGGGGGGGGGCCAAAAAAATACAAGAAAAAAAAGGGGGGGCAACAGAAAACTATTTACAAACAGCCGAGCAATCTCGAAGCTGATATAAAGCTGAAGAATCAGCAACCCAATCCTTGACAAGATCAGCAGGCCAGCTTGCAAACCTCTGACATGTTGCAGGACCTGTTCCGAAGCACTGCCGATTCCTTTCCGACCATATTAACCAAATCCCAACTAATAGACATAAGTGTCAAATCTTCTCTTCTGACTTCCCTATGCCCCACCATGCCATGACAGTAGCAAAGATTCAATGGAGGCTGGCAGGACCCATTGAATGCTGAACTTGTTGAAGAAGCACTCCCAAATCTTCCGAGCGAATGGACAGTGAATGAAGAGTGATTCACTGATTCCTCGTTCTGGAAACATAAAAGGCACATGTTTGGGAGAATCATATGCCTCTTATGCAAGTTGTCCACTGTTAGCACCCTGTTTTTGCCCACTAACCAAGCTAGAGTTGCCACCTTGGGGGGTAGCACCATATCTCCAAATACAAGAGGTATGACAAATCATATTGTCATGTGATTCTCCAGAAATCTTGTTATAGAATGATTTCACCATGAACTTCCCAGATTTGTCTGCTAGCCATTTCAAGAAGTCTCTTTCCGAAGGTGATGGGCGAGTCTTGCTAAGCATACTCAACAATTTCAAGAATTCGACTATGAGTTAATGATTACACAAAATATTCTGAAACTACTAGTCCACTACCAGACAGTTGAAAACTACAACACAGACATGAGACATCCATATAAGGTGCTTCAAATAAATATTTATTTGCTGCATCATCGCAACAGGAGAAAATAGCAGTCCAGACTCCAGAGCTTAAGCATTCCCATCATCTCAATTGCAGTGAAAAAATATTTTCACTTGCGATGCATATCCAGGGGCAATTAAATGCCTAAGATTTTAGGACAGTATAATTCTTCCCTGTGAAGATACTAGGAGGGTAAGGCGGTAAGCTTGAAAGAGCAAAAAATAAAATATCAAAAGATACCATTTTGGCACCATGAATGAATTCTGAATTTCCCTTATCCAGGAAAGTTCATCATGAGTCCATCTTAGGGCCTGTTTTGTTTTCCAATTACAAGGGTAGTGATCACCCATCCCTGTAATTGTGTACTGACATCACTTACATTTGACTGCAACGATTTCATTAAACCATTGTTTGTTTTGCAGGGGAATCACTGTAAAAATGGGCCTTTTGGTATATAAAAATGTAATGATTACAATTTCCTTAACCTGTTTACTTTACATGTGTATTTGACTCTCGATTTTGGTGCCATAATTCTCTCTTAGCCAAACACTCTGAAAAGATGATGGCTCATTTACTTTGTATTGCACTGGAAATTGAAAAACCAAACACGCCCTTAGGGACACAAACATGATTCATTTATACTGATGCACATAGTTTTTTCCCTTTATTCAAGTAATCACAGAAAAGGTAATACTCTAAGATATGCAAGCCATCTAAGTAACTTGTCGTCTCTTTTTATCACATTTATTTTGGACCTTTTTGCCCATGTTCTCAGAAAGCATCATTGAGTAACAACAGTTCCAACTGGCACCATCGCTGATTTTTTTTTTTTTTTGAAAGGTTACCATCACTGGTGCCATCACTGATAGAAACAGAATCATCAAACAGTTTATTCATCTCATAAATGACAATTTTTTTCTCATATATATATATATATATATATATATATATATATATATATATATATATATATATATATATATATATATATATATATATATCTTGTTGCAATGAAAACATTCATGTACCATATCATACATTCATACCCTCAGCAGCAGCAGGTAAACAAGCATCAACATGAGCACCACCAACATTATCTGGTCTGATCAAAACAACATGCAATGGTTGGAATTAAGTTTTGTGAATATTGTGCAATGAATCTGAGATTGAACAAACAAACAAGAAATAGGAATGCTGGCAGATAAGAAAACATCATGCAATAGCAATCATAGCCCACAGATTGCTAATTTTGACTTGTTTTTTACTCTATGCCAGGTAGGCATTTGGCAAGTCTGAAGCACAAAAGAAAAGATACTTGGGCATGGTGACTTGAATCCAAGCCTATGGCTTTACTAAATTAGAAAAATAAATCTGTGATAGTGCAGTTTATGCATTTGACCTTGATTGAATGAAAACAATTGCCAATCCCAATTAATTGGGATAGGGCTTAGATGA
Organism: Liriodendron chinense; assembly: GCA_003013855.2. Classification (NCBI taxonomy): domain Eukaryota; kingdom Viridiplantae; phylum Streptophyta; class Magnoliopsida; order Magnoliales; family Magnoliaceae; genus Liriodendron; species Liriodendron chinense. Next base: position 918,396 of record PVNU02002925.1, read on the forward strand.
TGATGATGATTGAACGAAAACAATTCTCCAATGATAGCACTCCACAGCTAAAAGGCAAAGTTTCCCACTATCCACGAAAAACACAGAAACAATGCTAATCACATTGCGTTCAAAAGATAAACAACCAATAAAAGAAATACTAATTAGCTATTGCCTATTTATTTCTTACAAAGTTCATGTTTGTGTTTGTGAGTGTTGTCGTTCCGTGTGGTTACTCATTCTTTCTCTCAAGGAGTTGTTAGACCCCATGAAAACAACACCCACCTCCTCATTTAGAGCGTATCTAAATTAAAAGAATCCAAATCAATTTGGGTTCTTTTAACATGGACGTGCCCTTAAATTAACATTTCCACATTACCTTTCTGATCATCGAAACAAGTCACCAAGCTATTGAAAGCAAGGTATTTAAAAACGGTTAACAGCCATTATAGACATCACATAACAATAATAGTGGGACCATTACGCATTACAAGGCCGCAACGGCCATTAGAAAATATGGTTTTAAAAAATGGTTGCAACGGCCCATATCATAATGCTAATTACAGCCACCGTTACCGTAATTAAATACCTTGATTGAAAGATCCCAACAACTCTAAGAACATCATGGAGAAAACTGTATTTTCTATGTTCTATGATCACAAGCACATTGCTTAACTAGTATTGAGAGCATTATCAATAAAGAAAAGTTATCCCTTTTTAGAATGAATTAAGCTTGCAGTAAAGAGGACAATTGATCCCTCAATATTACAATCATCTTGATCCGATCTCAAATTCATAACAGGCTCCACATTAGAAACCTCTCATCCTCTCTCTGAAAAGGTAAGCTTTATGTGAGAAGATGCATATGTTCGGTTCATGCTATGCCAAATCAGTTACGTAACGGTAGCAGTCATAACCATTACGATTTAGGGGTTCAAAATGTCCGTAGCAACCGTTACAAAAAAAAGAGCCACAACGGCCTGATAACAGTCCAAAAACAATTTTTTCAGAAGGGGAGAAGGGGGGGAGACAAAATATTAGCTTCTAGATTTAGTGTGGTTCATAGTGATGTGATTTCAAAATCTCAAGGAGCCTTTGTAGAAGGAAGGCAAATAGCAGACTGTGCTTTGATAGCTCACAAATGCATCGATTCTTGGAAAAGGAAAGGAAAGAAGGAATTATTTGTAAATTAGATATTGAAAAGGCCTAAGATCATGTGGATTGGGATTTCCTCAATTATATATTGGAGCAGTTGGGTTGTGGAGAGAAATGGAGAGCATGGGTGCAAGTTTGTGTTCGATCTGCAAAATACTCAATGTTTGTAAATGATACACCAAAGGGATACTTCTCTTCTTCTAGGGGTTGCAGCAAGGGGTTCCATTATCTCCTTATTTGTTTGTGGTGATAATGTAGGCATTTGGTAGAATGTTGGAACAAGGGGTTGTGACAGGTTCAGTGGAAGGTTTTCGAATGGATAATTCAGAGTTCCAGATATCACATCTTCAGTATGCAGATGACACTTTGCTTTTATGCGAAGCAAATGTAGTTGAAGTTGATAATCTTCATTCAATTATAACATGTTTTAAGGCAATTTCAGAATTAAAAGTCAACATATGTAAAAGTGAATTGTTGGGAGTGGATCTTTCTAAGGAGGTTGAGGGTTTTGCAATTTCCATCTTCATATTTAGGTCTTCCTTAATGTATAGGAAAACTGGCCAAGCATATATGGGAGAAAGTGATAGAAAGGTACGAAAGAAAATTGTCATCTTGAAAGGGCAGGAATCTCTCCTTGGGAGGTAGGCTTACATTAATTAAGTTGGTTATGTCAAACCTTCTAATTTATTTTATGTCTACCTTCAAATGTCCAAAATCAGTTGTAGCCAGCGTTTGCATTGTCGACGGAATGTCAATAATATCGGCGATATTGTCGGTGTCGCTACAGTTGCGATACCAAAACCCCAGTTATTCGTTTCTCTTCTAGATATCGCCGATATTTCGACGATTTTGTCGATATCTACCGAAAAGATCTGACATCGTAAGGAATGTCGCTGTAGCCACCTACCTTCCACGGGACTTCTGTAGCTAACAACCCCCTATTGTCGATAAAAGGGCCGATATTGGGGGGATTGCGAAAATACCCAAAAAAATCGACAAAAAAGGTAGAAAATTAGGGATTTCCACACCTCTTGTCTGTAGAAGAGGAGCACTGTAATAGTGGGCCAGAACGCTCATCGGACATTGCAGTGGGCCAGTCGATCAGCGGTAAGTGCTCGAAATCCTCCACTTTCTACTTCCTTCGTTGCAATCAATCATGCACTAGTACAAAACCGACGAAAAAGGAGGGATTCTCCGACGATTGGGGAATTTTGGGGGATTTGAGGGTTTCCCCTCTTTCGGAACCCTGATTCTCGGACGATCGTCCGCAAAAAAGGGCTCTCGAGGCCTTTTCTATCTGTGTGCGGTGCGGCCGTGCGGGAACGCCCGTGCGGTATCGACTCTATTGGGCCCACCTACAATGTATGTGCTTTATCTATTGCGTCCATATGTTTTTCCATCTCATTTTAGGGGTTGAGCCCAAAATTTAAGCATATCCAAATCTCAAGTGGGCCATGCCACATGAAACAGCGGGAATAATGATTTCCACCGTTGAAACCTTCCCAGGCCCCACAGTGATGTTTTTTTGTCATCCAACCTGTTCATAAGATCACATGGACATGGATGAATGGAAAACTCAAATATCAGCTTGATCCAAAACTTCTGTGTCCCCCGAGAATTTTTCAATGGTAGACATTCAGTTCGCACTTTTCCTGTGGTGTGGTCCACTTTAGATTTTGATATGCTTCATTTTTTTGCACCATATCTAAAATTATCTGTTAAGATGGATGGATGGAGTAGATAAAAGAAGTAAATCACGGTGGGCCCCACAGAGTTTACTCCGCACGCGTCCGCAGCTACTCGCAGTAGGGCGCAGTGTTACCCCGGGAACAGCTTAGTGGGTGTTACCCTAACCGTGTGGGGCCCATATTGATGTAGTTTTTATATATCTACGCCGTCTATCTATTTTTTCATATCATTTTAGGATGTGATCCAAAACCCTTAGAAGATCCAAATCTCAGGTGGACCATACCACTAGAAATAGTGATGAATAACCATTTAAAATGTTTTGTGGGCCACAAAAGTTTTGGATCAATCTGATCTTTATATTTTGCGTTCATCAAGACCTTATTGACATTATCAAGAGCTTCGATTGAAAATAAACATTACCAAAACCTTACGATGGGCTCTTTGGATTTTTTAATGGTGGGGCACTCAATCACACTGTTTCTAGTGGTATGGTCCACTTGAGATTTGGATCTGCATGATATTTGGTTTAATGCCATGAAATTATGTGTATAAACAGTTGGACGGTGTGGATACATAATATATACATCAATGTGGGCCCCATGGTGAACCTACGTAAGGGCCGCACCGTCTTGCGTGAGTCCGGGTCGCACCTAATCCGCTCCCCACCCACCCACCCGGGCACGACTTGGGTGAGACCCCAGAACCAGCGATGTGGGTGGGACTCTGCACCTAGGGCCCACTTGGATGTATACCTTATAGATCCATGCCGTTAATATGCTTTTTCATATTATTTTGTACAATGGTACCAAAAATGAAGAAGATTAAAATTTTGGGTGGACTACAACATAAGAAACACTGTTAATGACCATTAAAAACCTTATGTGAGCCACAAAATTTTTCTATCGACCTCATATTTGTTTTTTTCCTTTCATCCTTGTCTACGTGACCTTATCAACAGATTGGATGGTCAATAAACATTACGGTGGACTCCGGGAAGTTTTTTATGGTCACGGATGAATGATAACTGTTTTTGGCGTGTGGTCCACCTAAAATTTGCATCTGTTTTATTTTTGGGACTGCATCCTAAAATAATATGAAGAAACAGCTGGACGGCATGGATCTACAAACAATACATTCAGGTGGGCCCTTAGGTTCAGGATCCCACCCACATAGCTGGTTCCAGCGTCTCACCCAAGTCGCGCCCCACCCACTAAGCGTTAGCGGGCGCAGATTTCCTGGGAAAGCCATGCGCAGGAAGTTCCTGCAATAGGAACCAAGGTGGGCCCACAGTGATGTTGTTTGATAAATCCACCCCGTCCATCCGTTTTGGTAGATCATTGTAGGACATGAGAACACAAATGAACCGGATCCAAGACTTAAGTGGGCCGAAAACGTGAGGATTGAACGTCCACAGTTGAAATATTTGTGGAGGCACAGGAGTTTCGAATCAGGATAATACTCGTGTTTCCAGTTCATCCCAGTAGTAGTGACGTTATGAACGGTATGGATGTCATATAAACATTACTGTGGACCCTAAGGAGGTTTCAACGGTAGTAATTTACCTACCCACCTTTTCCTTTAGTGAGGCCCAAGGATGGACGGAATGGATAGATAATATATACATCAAGGTGGGCCCACGGTAAACCCACAATAAGGGCCACTGTGATGTTTGTGAGAAATTCAGGCCGTCCATCCGATTTTACATCTCATTTTTAGGACGTGCGACCAAAAATAAACCGTATCCAATACTCAAGTGGACCGCACTAAAGGAAAAGGAGGGAACGGAAATTCCTACCGTTGAAACCTCCCTGGGTCCACAGTGATATTTATATGTCATCCATACCATTCGTAATGGCATCCAAGTGGAATGGGCTGAAAGCACAAATATTAGCTTGATTCAAATGTCATCCCACTTGAGTATTTGATCCGGCACATTTTTTATCGCATATGTTTTTTAACATAAAAGCTTGAAGTGTACATTTTTGTTCCCATATGGCCATTCATTCCAATGCTAGTGCAAGTATTTTTTCAATTTTGTATGCTACTAGGGATCAAAATGTCGTCTGGATCCGAAAAATGAAGAGCAAGGGACATTGGGTGAAAACATGGACGACCATTGAAGGGGAATAAATATGGAGCCATATGCAACTACTGCGCCCAAGTTATACGGAGAGGGGGGGTGTCTAGGCTGAAGGAGCATTTGGCAGGGGGTTCAAAAACGTGAAAGACTGCCCAAGTGTAACAAAGCCAGTGAGAGAGGAGATGAGAAGAGTTTTGGGTGAGGCGAAGTCACACAAGCTGCAACAGAAGGATTGGGAGAAGGATTTCAGGAAACAGCTGCGGGGTCCTGGACAAGGCCTACGTACTGTTGAGGAGCAAGATGACGACGACGACGACGACGACGACGACAACAAGGGGATTGTATATCCCGATGACTATGTTACGACGCGGGAGAAGAGGGAGTTCAGAAAGGCGATCCACGAGTCTCGGGCATCACGGTGGGAGGGGGAGCAGAGGAGAAGGCTCAACGAGACTAAGCCGTCATTTGAGGGCTCCCACTATGAGGTCGGTGGGAGCAACAGAAGGTTTGGGGGAGGCAGTATGGGTAGCGGTGGTTCTGGCGGGCATGGACTGCAACGCACACAAAGCGCCCGCGTTACAGATGCACTCATTGCGGGTGTTAATCAGAAGAGGTTAAAAAATATATGGAACAAGGGGATCAGAGAGAAAGTGGGTAGCGCCATATCTAGATGGTTCATTTCGAGCCACATACCAGCCAATGCAGCTGTCAGTCCTCACTTCACAAATATGATTGAGGAGGTGCAGCCACATGGGCCTGGTGTGAAGCCTCCGACGCCAAAAGAGATTCTTGGTGTTTACCTTGATCAGGAATACGAGGAGATGCGTGCTTGGGTATGCGCACTCACTCCGAACTGGAGGCAGTATGGGGTGACGATCATGTGCGATGGGTGGACAGGACCCACGAAAATGTCCATTATCAATTTTATGGTGTACAGTAAAAGGCAGTCCGTTTTCCTCAAATCTATTAATGCATCTGCCAAAATAAAAGATCATGATTACATATATGATCTCTTGAAGTCATCATAACTGTTGGGCCTGAAAATGTCATCCAAGTTATGACAGACAACGGTAGTGCATTCGTTAAGGCAGGAAAGAAATTAATGACAAGGTATCATCTCTATTGGACCCCTTGCGCGGCACACTGCATTGATTTGATGCTCGAGAAGATAGGCCAAAGGGACTCGATCGGGAAAAACATCGAGGATGCGAGGAGAGTGACGAACTTCATATATAATCACTCTTGGTTGTTGGCTGCAATGCGCGAGTGTTGTAGAGGGGACATCGTTAGACCAGGTGTAACACGGTTCGCCACGAACTTTATTGCACTCGACAGCTTGTATAGGCACCGTGTGGGTCTTAGGAATTTGTTTATATCTGAGAAGTACTTGGAGTGGAATCAGAGGAAGACCGATGGTGCAAAGAATACATCGAAAATAGTGCTTTCTGATTTCTTCTGGGATAGAGTTCATGATGTTGTTTCCCTTCTAAAACCGATCTACAGTGTCCTACGCGCCGTAGATAGTGAGATGTGTCCTTCAACGGGGTCAATGTACGAGCTTATGAGAATTATGAAAGAAGGGATACGGACTGCTCTCCCCAATGCACATAAGTGGGTGATCGATATCATCGATGAACGATGGACCAAGACCCTTGATCATGAACACCACAAGGCTGGTAAGTTTGTTACGTTCACCTGAATTTTTTACCACTTGCACTTGCACTTGCACTTTAAGCATCACTTATGTTTACAAGTTAATGCAACTGAGTAAATAATATTTGGGTTTCGGCATACTATCTGAATCCTAGATTCCATTACAAACGCGACTTCATGGAGATAGTGATTTGACGATGGTCGTCCACGAGGTGTTCGAACGGTTGTTCCCTGAATCGCCAGCACGATCAAAATTTGGTAACCAGGTAATGCAATTTGAGTAGCTCTCGCTGATGGTAATCGATAGAATATATTTTCTTCCTCATAGTCTTTAGATATATGGGTAGTTAAAATGGTGACATGTGAATCCATATGTTACAGTTGTTGCGGTTTAAAGATGCTAGGGGTACGTTCTCATCTGCACTAGCCAAAGCATCTAGAGAAACGATGATACCGTCTGAGTATAATTTTTTATTGGGTAATATGGTATATTATTAGGTAACTGCATTATAAGTCCTTATTTCAAACTAAAAGAAGATGCTCATGGATATATAGGTGACTGGTGGGCGATGTACGGAGTCAACACACCTGCACTACAATTACTTGCAGTCCGTATTCTCGCACAGACTATATCCTCCTCCCCGTGTGAGAGGAATTGGAGCACGTGGTCACTCATACACACGAGCAAGAGGAACAAGTTAGCATACGAAAAGTTACAAAAGCTCGTTTACTGCCATTACAATATGAAGCTAAGGGAAAGGCAGTTACGGGTAGACCAAGACATGGTGGAAAATCCGGACCCGCTCAACTTGTTGTCGATAGGTACCATGGCACAAATAAGTGACGATGCTGAGGACCCACTTTATGAGTGGGTCAAGTCAGCTGATTTAGATGATGCAGATGGAGGCCCTGCACCGCAAGTAGCCGAGGGAGCAGCGTCTCTTGGTATCGATGTCGACGGGGTAGTAAGCCAACAGAGGGCAGATACAGACTCCTTTGATCCTTTGATGAGGAGTTCGACACGTCATGATGATGGCGAAGAGGCATCTTCACGGCCGCCTCGTCATCATCAAGTCGTAGTGAGTGATGATGATGAGACACAACCCCCACTTGACACTGGTCGTGGGGACGACAACGACGACACTAATGTGGGTGGTACTAGTGGGGGTGGAGGTGGCAGTGGTGGGGGGTACATGACAGGTCAGAGCCAACGATCCGTTGGTCAGTTCACTGAGGAGCAGTACTTTGACCATGCAACTCAAGACGAGGACCATGGATCTCGTCCACCCTCGCGTATTTGAGCATTAGAGCCCACACATATGTTTGAGCGTCGTTCAAAGAAAAAAGCCGGACGTGCCGCGGCGGATGCTCTCGTACGTAGTTTGTCATCTATGGACATCAGTTCAGAGCGGGAGAGCTCCACTTCCGTCCCACCTTATACGCATGGGGGATATCACGAGCATGGGCATGGCAGCTCTGACATTCAGCCGCATTCGTCTACTCGTGGATACGAGCAGCCATCAGATAGTTCTTCGAGTTATGGTCATTTGACATGAGGATATTCGGGATACCCGTATAACTGGCAGCAATACTATCAGGGAGTCGGGGTTGGACTCGATATATTCCCTCAGGACCCTACTCAACCAATGCCGTCGATGTATGTCACGCAGTACCCACGTTTGGACTATCTCGTACAGTTTGGGGAGGACAACTATCAAAGATACATAAGAAAGTACCTCCATTGGTATGAGCAGAGGATGACATGGGAACAGTACTGTCAACATATTGGTGAACAACACTACAACCAACGGGAACGAGATCCGGATGATGACTATGAGCCACCTCGTCACTCCATGTGGGGATGAAATATGGCAAAAAAGTATTCTTTTTTAATTCATTTAATTTTATATCTTAATTATTATATGGTGGCTGCATTTGTATTATATAAACTCATTTTCGTTGCTATTGGATTAATTTCTTATGAACGCATGCTTTTTTGGGCCCCATTGAATGAAAACTTATTATGTAATGCATTCTTTTTGCAGTTTTTTTATTCCTGAATATCCAAATATGTGTATTTAGGCATTTCCTGAAGTTTAACTGAAAAATTCCACAATTTTCATCATGTTTCCCCCCTTTTCCCCACATTTCCAGTTATCGGCGATATTATCAACGATAACGATATTATATCTTTATCTCTGGCCAGCAAAACTTGTAGCGATATCGACAATGCGAACATTGGTTGTAGCCAAGTTTGAAAAGATTAGGCGTAATTTTTTATGGCAAGGGTCAGAAGATACTCATAAATTTCATCTAATAAAGTGGGAAGAAGTGTATAAACCAATAGCTTAGGGCGGCGCAGGGCCAAGGAGTTTGGAGAGAATGAATTTCACATCGTTGGAAAATGGGTTTGGAGGTTTGGAGTTGAGGAAGGTAGTTTGTGGAGAGAAGTGTTTATTATGTTATCAAGATGAGGAACCGATCGATCATCCCTTTATCCACTCTCCTTTTGCTATAAAAATTTGGCTTGGTTTTCTTAATTTGTTTGAAGTTGCATGGGTTGCTCCAAATTCAATCAATCAATTTTTCTTGGCTTGGCATGGAGGGGTTAAGGGTAAAGTTGGGAAGCGTATTTGGCATTTGTGCTTTTTGGCAGAGGGTTATGGTGTATTTGGTGGGAAAGAAATTGTCGTTGTTTCCAAAAATCGAAGGGGTCACATCTCGGAAGATTTCAGTAGGGCGAAATTGAATGTAATGGAATGGGCACAAGCAGTGAAAACGTTAGCCATAGATTGAGTTTCCTGCTTGTTGGTTAGGATTGTAAGGGGGGTTTCTTATTGTTTTTTTCTTTTTTCTTGTATTCTTTGGCTTCGGCCTTTCATAAATAAAGCTATTATCACTTCCAAAAGAAAAAGAAAAAATATATATTTAGCCTGAATTGGTGAAATTTTTGTTTACAACAACATTCCATACATGTAAGGCCCAACTTTAGGTGATCCATACCATTCATCAGTTGGGCCCCACCATAGATGAGCAATGCTGAGAAAAACACCCCACTGGGCAATTCTGCCAATCGGATTGTTGGCTTACAAATGGATGGATAGAAGCAACCAAAAAAAGACCACAAATCAAATGGCTGAGATTTTGATCATTGAAGCAGATCTTGGTCTAGTCCATGATGGGTACCATCACCTTAATGTTCTAGATCATTGTAAATTGGGCTCCCATCTATGGAAGGCTAGCCAAAAACAAAATGCCATTATTTCATGCCTAGCACTGGATGGAGGAATTATGTGATCTTGAATCAAAGGCGACTTATAGTGTCCTCATACCATTAGTCCCTGAACATCGTTTGGTGATCTAGTCCAATGATCTGGTAGGAGTCACCATAAATGGATGATGCCCCAAAACCTCCAAGATTTGAATATCCTAGCCATCCAATCTTGGACCTTTTTCTGTTTTTTATTTTAGAAGGATAAAAAAATTTAGTGCAAAAAGAGCTAGAAAAGGGTACAAAGAAAACTATATCCTATCCACTACAGAGATAGAATCAATATAGGCCCCATATTTCACAAGACGGTCCGCGCTATCATTTGCTTCCCTATTCACCCTAACAAATTTCACACAATGGTCACCAATGAGATCCACTAATTTCCCTAAGAGGCTCACCAATTTCCGAGGATAAGAATTAGAGGACACCAATTAAATAGCATTAGAAGAGTCCACTTAAGTGACAACTGGAAAAAAGTTGAACTTGATTGCCACCTTGAGAAGAATTTGAAAGTACGTAAAAGAATCACCAAGAAGATTACGTCTATATTCATCCAAATCTGAAGTCAAAGTTCACTGTTTTTTTTTATGCTGATTGGGTTGCATCGTTCATTATTTTTTTCCAGGTAAATTTCTGCATCACTTCCACAGATTTTGACTTCGTTTAATTAATCAAAGAAAATAGATCATGTGATTTTGCAGATCTTGAAGCATGCCTACAGCTCCGGCGTAATTTGAGTCATTTATGCCCAGCAAACCCATTGATCAGCCAACAAAGCACCCCTGTGATCACATTTTGTCCCGTCAATCCCCACCGGCCAGGGTTGCCAAATGAGCAACCATCAAAATTAATCTTAAACCACCCTTCTGGTTCCGGCGGGGCAGTCCTTATGTCTTTTCTTCTCTTCCACTTGAGTTGAATAACCTTGGCCTAGTTATCAGTTATCACGAATCATGTGGCTAGATATGCCCTTGAATCTCTTATCCGCTTTAGCCCATTCAAATACCCATGCTTAGGATTTCACCAACCAGAGATTGAGCCCTTCTAGATTTCCCTTGGAAGATTCTCCTATTTCTCTCCATCCACAGCCCCCAAATGACTGTGAAGAATATACCTTTCCATAATAACGACTTCCCTATCAAACCCCAAGAGCTGAGGACCCAACTGTCCCACAGCCCCACAATACTCTAGGAGAACCCAACACATCCAATTTTTGAAACATAGCTGACCATATCTCCGCAGCTATATTACAGTGAATGAACCGATGTGAGCGTTTTCCTGAGCAATATCGCACATTGAACATCTATTAGGGGTTGGCATGCATCTCCCACTAAAACTGATCTACCACTAGGGGTTTACCAAGGCAAGCAAGCCAAGAAAATGATGTGGCTTTTAGAGGAACCCGAGTAGCCCATGGTCTCGAAAAAAGAGAGGATGCGGGGGAAGACGAAACAGAGAGCACTTCGGCCAGAGACTAACCATGAATACACCATCTGCTTGAGGAGTCCAGATCCGTCTGTCCTTTCCATGACATGGAATGTATGTCTGTATGTAGCTTGAACACACTCGATCAGCTTGGAGAAGCAATCAATTTCTTCATCTTTCAAATTACTCCTAAACATGGGGCACCACCAATCCTTTGAAACAATGCAGCCACGACCATGGTATCCCAAAACGATTACGTATCGGCCATATCGGCTGATACATAACAGAAACGGTCATGACCATTACACGTTACGAGGTCGAAACGGCCGTAACGACTGTTACAGAGAAAACAGGTCGTAACGGCCCCGTATCGGACCGTAATGGCCCCGTAACAGTCCTATAACAGTATTTTTCAAAAAATAAAAAAGGGCCGTATCGGCCAATACAGGGTCCGTAATGGCCGTTACGGCCCGTATCGTAACGGTAACGGTGGTGGCCGTTATGGCCACCGTTACCATTATGGAACACCTTGGCCACGACATCCTCATTGTTTTGGGTGATTTCAAACTGTGCTCTAAAATCATCACACAGAAAGGAATCCCCACACCAGAGGTCTCTCCAGAATCGAACTCTGCTCCAACCCCTGACCTTAAATCAACACGTATTTACACAAAACCCGAGCCCACAAAATAGCCCGCCACATGTGAGATCCTTCCCTTCTCAATGCAGCAGTAACATCCCACTTGTTATCCATGCCATATCTGTCAACCAAAATTTGCTTAACCCCCCTCTGCCTGGCCACTCCCAATTCCCCACCACCAGCTACATAAAAGAGCAATATTACTTGCATGCACTTTTCTTATGCCCAGCCCACCAAATTGCTTCGCTTAGCAAACGCCATCCCAGGCTACCAGGTGGAAATTCCGCACTTATACCTCTTATGTAATGCTTCAATCCTCTGATATAACTTCACCGAACATAGAAGAAATGAGAACACATGCACTGGAATGCTAAACAAGGCAGCCTTGAGAAGCATGATACGGCCACCAAAGGATAATAACTTTCTTTTCCACGAGGCCAACCTCCATTCGACCTTCTCAATAATATGGTTCCACACTTCAACGTGCGGCCTCCCCGCAACAAAAGGCACCCCTTCAGCAGAAAGGATCATGGAACACATTTCAATTACCGCAGCCAATGATCCACATGCTCTTTGCACATGTTAATGCCAGATATGCAACATTTAGAAATGTTTACCTTAAGCCCGAATATAATCTCAAAGCAAACAAGAATATTGTCAAACATTCCACCTTTTTAGTCATGTCGTTGCCCAACAACAGGGCGTCGTTGGTGTACTGTGTACAGAGCGTAAGCTGCACTTCCCCACTATTAGTGCACATACCCTTTATAATCCCCAGTCTCACAGCTTGATGAATCGTGCAGGACAATACCACCCATGACAGTGAATAGAAGGGGGAGAGGGGTTCCCCCTGCTGAAGACCCCTCTCCCTATAAACAAAACCTCCTCGGGATCCATTTATCAGGATGGAAAACGAAGACGAGAAGCAAGAACATTCCATCTCAGCCATTTCTCCTTGAAGCACATACGTTGCATCAAATGGATGAGGCATTCCCAATTGACACTGTTGCAAGCCTTCTCTAGTTTTGTCTGGAGGAGAAATCCCACCCGTTTACTCCTAATGTAGATGTCGACCATTTCATTTGTGAGGAAAGGCCCCTTTTTAAGATATATTTACCATGAAGAAAGGCTATCTGATTCTCATATATAATTCCCCCAATAACTCCCCTTAAGTCTTGCAGCCAAGACCCTGGCAATGATTTTATAAGCACTACCTATTAAACTAATTGGGTGAAAGTCGCAATGGCTTCGACGCTTGCTTCTTAGGTATGAGAGCGATAAAGGATGCTCTGATCAATTTGCAAATATATGCTTCATCATGAAATTCATTAAACACCTCCAAGAGATCTTCCTAGAGTATATCCCAAAATTTCTGATAGAAAATAATCAGGAAACTGTACAGCCTGGGAGCTTTGAAAATGGTTGCTTTAACCTCATTGATCTTGGACTGGGCTTCTGACTCAGCGGCTTGCTCCACTGGGATGTTATCAAACTCCAAACCATTCAATCTCAGGTGAAATTGGAACTCTTCGGTGAAGGCCTTTCAAGAGTGTTTGACAATGCTTGCACAAATTTCCTCTTTACCCAACAACACCCTATCTTCTTCCTTTATAATTTCAATGTGCTTTCTGCAACAACAAGTGCTAGCCAACCTGTGGAAATATGTTGTATTATTGCCCCCCAGCTAACCACATGTTTCTGGATCTTTGCCTCCAATTAACCTCCTTCTAAGGAGAGTCTGAAGAAATGCATTAGCCACCTCCCTCCTCCCCAAACAAGTCCCCATGCTCCCCCTCTCATGCATCAAGAAACATAATTTCATCTATCAAAACCTTCTTAGATTCCCTATCCTTCCCAAAAACTTCAGAACTCCATGACTTCAGCCTCCTTTTAATTTTTCTGGACGTGAACCACGCTCCTGCAATACCCTCCGTGGCGTAGATCTCCCACGCCTCTCTAACTGTTGAAACAAACTGAAGATGGCCCATCTATGCCGTCTCAAAGTGAAAAGGCGTTGGGCCCCACAACTCCAACATCATAGATAACCACTGGGGTTATGATTCAAGAGGCCCTTGAACAAAGCATGCACGTTTGCCTCTTGAAAAAGATACTCCCGCACAAGATTGACTAGGAAACGATCGATGCAGCTCATAACTAGAGCTCATGATTATTGGACCAGGTAAATTTAGCCCCGGACATCGGAATGTTAGTTGGTCCCCATTTGTCGACAAACTTGTTGAAGCCTTTCTAACGGAAGAGATTCTCGATCTACCGGTTCTTTCAAAGCAAAGTGACATTGAAGTCCCGTCCAAATTGCCAAGAGGCACTCCAGCTATCAGGAATCAAACTAACCACCTCCCAAAAAGGTGGCCTCAAATTCAGATCATTTGGGCCATATATTGTGGAGAAAGCCCAGGCAATGTCCAAGATGAGGCCTTTAAAGAGAATCGACAAAGAAAAACGACCTATAATGACCTCCTTCAACATCTCTATGGAATCCCAAATGACTGAAATCCCCCCTCATTTACTCGATGCTTCAATGAACTCCCAATCACAATTCTAATTTCCCCCATAGCTGTTAGGCGTTCGCCCCTTCAAAAGACTCACTTTTGGTCTCCTAAAGCGCAACAACCTTGGGCCTTGACAAGTCAAAATCTTGACCACAATCCTTTTATCATCCCTCTTTGAAACTCTAGGACAACAGCAAGGCCGGCCATCTCACCTCTTCCATTTCTCTCTCCCTACCAGAAGCCTCTACTCTAATGTAGCACCTTCTCAAACCAATCCCCACAAACCTTCTTCCATCTCCTCGTGTTTGCTCATGGCGAGAAAAACCCAACCCACTGCACCTCTATCATTGTTTCCTTTCTCCTTACATGTAAGAGGGCTGCAAATCACCTACATCTCTATGATAGCCATCTGTCCCCAGTCCTCCTGCTCCTTTAATGCCTCAGCCTACAACCTTTCCACCCATCTTTGACCTTTTCCAACAAATGTAGAGGTTCACAGTTTTCTTTTTTCTGGACCTAAATATGTCCTTAAACTGTTTGGTCAAGGGAAGACCTAAAAATCTGAATTGGTATCAGACCTTCTGAAGTACCGAACCAGCTGCCTTAAATGGCTAGCTATTTGGGACCACCCAGTGGAGCACACGTGATGGTGTACACTTGGGAACGGGAAAGGAAAGTCGTTGGTTATTGGTGAAGGTTGGAACTTGGAGTGGTACCGTGCTCTTATGATTGGGGGTCAGGACCCTTGGCTAAGGTTGCCTCAGAGGGTTTTAGCAGGGATCATACGAGAGCTATGGTTAGAGAGAACTTTAACAGCATTACTGCTCACCCCCCTCAGTTTTCTTTTTCTTTTTCTTTTTTTTCACCTATGATTTACTTGTAGTCCATTGGTCAAAGGTTTAGAATTATCCTATTGGTAGGATTTTTGGCCATAGACTAGCTACATAGGGGCCTATTAGATAAACAACCGGGATATGCTAACAATGGACCCAAGGTACAAAGTAACAAACTCAAGGCGCCAGTGATAATATAAATATAATGAGATGAAGTACCATACAATTCCTCCGTCAAATAATACCTCTTTCAATAACACCTTGTCCATTCCAATACCGTCACATTTTATATTTTCCAATACAAATTCTTCTCACCATAGCATGTTGGGGAAAAAAACATGGGAGCCTAATGGGCCCATCTAAGATAAGCAAAGATCATTGGACATGAGGAGTTTGGACTCTGTAGATTTAACTGCGATTGGATGATCACAACCATATGATTAGAGCATTAAAAATGGATCATAACCGCAAAGGTGGTGCTACCATCCACTTTGCAGGTCCTTTCATTAATGCCTATGAATTACGTTCATCCAATTACCATGATTTTGGGACCATGTGCAATCCACAATGAACCACCCCAACCCAATGGTCCATTTTGGACAAAGGTAGCGCACTTGGGCCCCACATAGATACGCATCATAAAAAAGAAAAAGAAGAATCAGCATTCCACACCACATCATCATTGCCAAAATCATATATGATCCAAAAACTCAAAATTTCTTGACTTTTGATGTACTTACAGTTCAAACACGCGAATCGTATTATCCTCTGAACTCGTAAGAAAACACGAACCATCGGGAGACCTGCACCAGCAATACTAATTAGGGCTGTCAGTGAGATGGGCTGGCACAAGAGCCCATCAGGTGCCCAAATGTCATGGGCCTGGGCTTCATGCCACATTGGGCCCATGAGCCTCAGGCTTAGGCTTAGGTATGGGTATGATTAGAGCCTGGCATACATTCCGATCAAACGATCTAGAATATATCAGTAGTTGGGACCCATCTATAAATGGATGGCCTGGATGCATCGACCCGGCTCATGCCTGAGTGCAGTTCCATTTACAACTGCCATGGACTGGGCTCCATAAGACTGGGCTTGGCCTAAGCCCCACCTGAACCCAGCCCATTGACAACCAAGTTATTGATCCAATCCCAAATAGTCGGGAGGCCAGTTCCTCTACAAGTCCGGGCTTCATGTTGGGGCCCACTGTGGTGTATGTATTGAATCCAACGTGTCCAACAACTTTGCTCCACCATGAAAGTTCAACACTCCTGAAAGTTCAACACTCCAAAAAGTAGGCCGATACAACCATCATGTTGTCCAACACATGAATTTGTTTTTTGGGTGATTGTCCATTGTTCTCTATGATGTGGCCTGCCTAATGATTGGATAGGCCCGATTATGCCATCTCATCAGGACGCGGGTTACTTGTGACACCCTATCACAGGAAGTTCCTACAGTCAGAAGCTAGGTGGTGCCCACCATGATGTTTGTGTCACAGGAAGCTCCTGCAGTCACAAGCTAGGTGGTGCCCATCATGATGTTTGTGAGAAATCCACTCTGTCCATCTGTTTTTTTCAAATCATGTTAGGACATGAGCCCAAAAATGAGGCAGATCCAAAACTCAGGTGGACCGCACAACAGGAAACAGTGAGGATTTAACGTCCTCTGTTCAAACAGTCGTAGGGCCACAGAAGTTTTGTATCAGGCTAATATTTCTGTCTTTTCAGTTCATCCCAGTAGGAATGAACTTATGCACAGTTTTGGATGGAATGTAAACATCACGGTGGACCTCAGGGAGGTTTCAACGGTAGGCATTTCCCTACCTACTTTTTCCTGTCGTGCAGCCTACTTGAGTTTTGGATATGCCTCATTTCAGGGCTCATGTCCTAACATGAGCTGGCAAAATGGACGGACAGACTGAATTTCTCACAAACATCATGGTGGGCCCCCTAGCTCCTTCCACGTCTATCTCATCATCATGGTGGGCTCACTTAATGCAGGAGTTGGATAGCATCCACACAATACAGTGACCCCCACACAGGCAATATTGCAAAAGCAGGTGTATGAATAGGTGACTGTGAATAGATTTTTACACTCATGTGAATAACTTGTAGAAAAGGGTTGTGGCAGAGCTGCACTAAATAGTCAGAAACAAGAATTTAGACATGAGAGGAAAGGAATATTACCATTTCACCCCCTTGTGGAAATTGTTAGGGTTGGAACTGTTTCTGAACTGGTGGCAGAAATGGTGAATTCTTTTGGGAGGAAGGTCAAATTGAAGCTGAGGCCAGGAGAATCCATCGCCACCGTCCGTTGCTTCAGCGATTTCGGCGTCGGGATTGAGATTATCGGTTTCTTCCACTGCTTCTTCTCCCATTGATTCTGGTGGAGAGATGGAACGAGAAATTACGATATTTTGATTGAGATGATACGAGAAAGAGAAATAAGAAGATTTTGCAGAGAAGACGGCAGACGAAAATCTCGCGGGGTTTTGGGGCTTTTCTTTTGAGAGAGAATGAGGCTGCTGGCATTTGAGAGAGCCTGGCGCCAAAAAGAAGAGTGGGTTTTAGCTAGTGGGAGTTGATACTCTGGTGGCATATGACTCTTGATATGCAGGCGCTCGGGAATCGTATATGTGACATAGATTAATTGAAATTTAACCGACTAAATCGCGGAACCAGCTGTGGGCAAGTCAAAACTCCAAAATCAGATTAGTTGAAGATACTAACCTCTGATTCGTTGACACTTGTTTGTTGAAATAGGACCAGTGGATTTTTTTCATTCTTAACCGTACAATGGATGCCCACCAATCCGGCGGCTATTGGACGGTCAAAAATGAGTTTGGTTCGTGATAAATCTAAACTGGGACCCATGATTTGGACGGAGTGGATGTACGACAAATACATCAGGGTGGGCCCCATGGTCAGGAAAACACCCAATACAGTGGTACCCCGCTAACACCTGATCAGCTCCCCAGCTAGAGGGGGCAAGGGCTGATGTTGAGCTGAGCTGGTCCACCCTTTGGGTTGGATATGCTAGTAAGCCTAACATGAGTTTTGAGGCCCACTAAGTAGATGGGCAAGGCCTTGAACGGCCCAAACTAGCTAAACCTGTGGAACGTAGTTTGGACCAGCAGGGGCCTAGCCCATTTACACTCCTTGGCTACTGGGACGATGTGCTGAGCCAATTGGCACAGTGGAATATCGACACACGTGCCAATGTAGAACAATGTGTGAGATCTGGCCCCCCATAAGCATGCTCTATACCAAAATAATTTGGATTTATGTTAATAAAGAGGCTACCTAGCAGGTTTATTCTAAATGGGCCTAAACATCATTAGAGGTGTATTTGCACAAATGCCGAGCAAGAGACGTTGTCGACTAGCTCTGGACAGAATCCGGGCAACAGAGAGTTGCCCAGCAGGTCTGGAATGTAACATTAAATATATCTGATTTTAACAATCTCCACCATAGCTTTAATTTTTATGCTTCATTGCTACAGGGTTCATTCCCATCTCTAATTCATCTCCATTGTAGCTCCACTATCATCATTTTTCGTGCACACTTTGTCTTTACTCCATTTTTGTTAGATTTAAAGAAGTCGAACAAAACTTAAACTTCTCTGCAGAAACCACCTTTATAGGCATATTCAGCGAATTCATGCTTGTATGAATTTTTTCTAGAGTAACATCGCCTTCCTCAAGTACTTGTTAGATAAAATGATAACGAACATCAATATGTTTAGTTCTAAAATAGTAAACCGAAATTTTTACTAAATTAATCATACTTTTCGCCGTTACTATTAACCAGCATAGCCTCCTATTAAAGCCCCAGTTGATTTATCATTTCCGTTCAACCAAATCGCTTCCTTGAATGCTTTTGTCACTGCCATGTACTCTGCTTTAATAAAGGAAAAAGTCACCATAGATTAAAGCTTTGACATCCAATCAATTGCTCCACACGCTAGTACAAACAAGTAACCGAAAGTCGATATTCTACTATCTACAATGCCCCCGTATCCCAAATCCACTCCTGGTAGAGTTCACCATTTTTGGACACTAATCACATCTCGCAGCCACTAATTCCTTCACCGGAATCCACTGAATTAGCTTCTCTCGACTAATTATCTGAAATATCATCCTTTTGGGTTTTAGAAGATTTACATGTCCCACCCTCTAACACTTCAAACACTTCATCTTGCAAACCCGCTTGCTGAGGGCGTTAATGCACTTAAGGCAATCCGACCCTTCTGCCTTGTAAATGGTCTCTAACTTCACCCACAATCAAGCAGTGAATATCTTGTTTATGAGATTGTAGAGGACACCATCGATCAAATACAAATTGAATTGTGCTCATGGCCCTATGATCCATTTTGTTCCACTCTTCTTCCCTCATAGGTACCTGACATTTCTCTTTACCAATGAGAGCCTACCGCAATCATTGTAGAACTAAAAAGCCCTTCATCTTTACCTTCCATAGTTCAAAGTTATCTTTCCTGGAGTACTTCTCCACATCGGACTTCATGCTAAATGTCATCAATCCATTGCCTTCAAATTCAATCTATTTACCAACAATATCTCAATACCACTTGTTAGGACTCGCAGAAACACACAGAGAATATTAAACAAAGTAACCCCAATCGCACAAGCAAATCCTCACAAAGAACACAACGATCTTACATAGAAAAATCAAAAAACCACAGCACAAAGTGACAAATGCACTATGAATAATAATGTTATAAGATATGAAACATTTCCGTATCAAAGCTCCAAGAGAAAAAAAAAAAAAAAAAACCCTAGCTTTTCCTATCTCAAAAACCCTCTTAACCCTAAAACGCATCTTAATATACCATAATCCCAAATACACTCGCTTATAAAGCAATAGAACTGAAATTAGAAATAAAACATGCAAAATACGCTCCGCTCGACACTGTCGAGCAGGCCCCAGCCGTGCCAAGCAGCTTTGGATAGAAACAGAGTTGCTCGGCATCTATGCAAATAAATCTTTTAAGAATCTCTTGTATTTGAAATTACAATTGCTCAATCTAAAGATGGCTGAGGGGGCAAACGTTGAGTCCCACATTAGTAACTCCAATAGGCTTGCTTGCAAACTGTTGGATGTGGATGAGGCAATGAAGGATGAAAATCAAGCATGTATTTTGTTGAATTTTCTTCCAGAATCGCATGAGTTGCTCAAGGACTCTATGTACATCGGTAGAACCACTATTAACGTTGAGGCCGTTATCTCGGCTCTTCAGTCGAAGGCGGTGAGAAAAAAAAGCAGTGACGCTGGTGCTTTCATAAATGCACTTCTTATGAGGGAGAGAAATTCTGAGCGGGATAGAAGATCTCCGCGATCGAGACCCAAATCCAAGGGCAATGGTGTTCACTCGCCTCAAGTGCAAGGCTGCGATGTAGTAATAATTCTCAGTAAGACCGAGGTCGATCCTCAGGGATTGTCGTAACAATTCTAATAGGTTAAACTAAAGCTCAAAAGAAAAACTACGAAAAATATAGAAAAATCGAGTTTGGAGGAGTTGTAGACGCTCCACAGTGATCTCCTTCACCTCCACGACTTCTCAAGCCTTCTATGATACCTTTAGATCCACCCCTAGGTGTCCTTTTATAATAGAGAGGCTCCACCGCCTCAGAAACTTCCAGAATTGCATAAGGACTCACGCAGCGCATGATTTTCAGAGCTTGCTGAGCAAGCTTGCTGGAAAGCTGCTGAAATACACTAACTACCTGTTGGCCGACCGGTCTAGCAGAGGTCCAGGGAGAGTTCAGAGAGCACAAGAGGGGGGCCGACCGGTTTTGACCGGTCGGACCACTTGGTCCTTTGTACAGAGAGTTGGGAGGAGGGCTGGTGTGGTGGCCGACCGGTCAAGACCGGTCTAGGCTCTGTGTTAGAACTAGAAAATTGCTCAAACACATTTTTCTGGTGTATTGTTGCTCTGGGGTTCTGAATAATAGAAACATTCGTAGACAATCACAAGCACTCACAAAAGTACACAAGAGAAGAGATATCGCAAAGCGAATTTTATTCCTGAGATCCTGAGATCTTGTACATTCCAGGCCGTGATCTGGCACGAGCCCTTAATTACATCGAATGATCGATGGCCCTTGATTAAAAGGCAGAAGACTAGTCAGCGGGGACTATGGTCTCAGAGTTCGTGGTCGTAGAGACCTATGTTTTGTGTGGTCGAGGAGACCTGTATTTGTATGGTCCCGGAGACCTGTATTTGTTGTATTTTGTTATGGACTGATCCATCTTTGTACGAGTCGGATGTCTATGTCACATGTTTTAACCGGAGATCCGGGCTGAGACTGTCAGGGTTTTTTAACCGAGGGGTGCGACTCTGGGCCTGCGCCCGTCATTTGTGACGGGTGACCGTAGGAAGACCGATCTACAGTTGTATATACCTGGGCAGCTCAACCAGCGGATGCCGTTTGAATGGGTAGGGCATTGACTGTTCTTGAAGTGTCAGTCTTTAACAAATTTCGTGTAACAGTTTAGAACACTCCTGGTATGGTTTATCGTGTTAACCATAGTCCCATTTGCTTAGTCTGGACCTGAATCCGGGTCATATTATGATAGTACATATAATGATGATACATCAGTATGGTTCCGGACATTGGCGGTATCTTTCTGAGAAACTTGCTCCATTCATTGCATTAGACTGGATCAGACTCCGAAGGCTTGCATTCTGCTCATTTGGTGACTTGAATGAGTTATTTGACTGCTCTATTGCGTCCGGAATGCTCGAAATACCCAAAATAGGCCCAAACGGGGCCCGAAAATATCACAAAATGAAGATTTAAATGTGCTGAAACGGACGTTCAGAGTGCTGATTTTTGTGATCCGCTGGTCTGATTTTACTAATGCCTAGGGCCAGCGCGTCCAAAAATAACTGTTAAAATATTCTATTTTCCTAATCCACTGGCCTATTTTTATGATGCGCTGAGGCCAGTGCATCCAAAAATGACTGTTTTTAGGATGTGTATTTTTATGATCCGCTGGCCTATTTTTCTGATCTGCTGGGGCCAGTGCGTCCAAAAATGACTGTTTTATGATGTGTATTTTTATGATCCACTTAGCCTATTTTTCTGATGCGCTGGGGCCAGTGCGTCAAAAAATGATTTGTTTTGTGAATAGTGATTTTCATGATGCGCTGGCCTATTTTTCTGATGCGCCGAGGCCAAGTGCGTCAAAAAATGAGTCAAATCGAATTTTCAAGTATTTTTGCGATGCGCTGGGATACTTGTACATTTTTAAGTTATTTCTTCACCGGACTTGCTGTGTTCGGAGATGGGGTTTCCGGTGAAAGGTTCCGTCGGTCGGAAAGAAATTTCGGTGATCGAAAATGTTTCCGGCAGTCGGAAAAGGGATTCGGCAAGGGATTCCGGCGATCTCTCGAATACCCAACGACAAAGCTCTCTCTCTCTCTCTCTCTCTCTCTCTCTCTCTCTCTCTCTCTCTCTGGATCCGTCCAAATGAACAGTAACAGAGGGGTATTTATATCCGAAAATACCGAAAGCCGACCAATAGGATGCTGCCACGTGTAGCATCGTCGAGAAAAGAGGTTGGCGCGTCGAGAAAATCACTCGGCGCATCAGAAAATGCCTTCGTTTAAGTGCTGATTTTTAGGGCGCACTGGCGGTCAGTGCGTCCAGAAATTCCTAAAAATACATGATTTATTGGACGAGCTGAGTGTCAGTGCGTCCTGAAATTCTCGAATTTCTTGATGCGCTGAGGGCAGTGCATCATGAAATTCACTTTGTAAAACTGTTTGATTTTCTGGATGCGCTGGCTGGGTCAATTTCTGAATGCGCTGAGGTCAGTGCGTCGTGAAATTCACTTTGTAAAACTGTTTGAATTTCTTGATGCGCTGAGTGAATTTCTCGACGCGTTGAGGGTCAGTGCGTCCTGAAATTCACTTTTAAAACGACTGAATTTCATGATGCGTCGGGTTGAATTTCTTGATGCGCCGACGTACTTATTTTGTGATTATCTTGAAAAAATGATGGTTTGTGGGGCCCGCTTTGCGATGAACATCGATGCACTGGCTATATTTGTTCATTATTGAACTAACCTTCCCAAATTTGGAGGGTTTTGATCATGATGAATGGTGGGGCGCACCACTGGGTCAACTTTCCATTTTTTGTTAAGTCCGATGTGTGTTGTGATTTTCGCTAAGATTTTCGATGCACTGACCCTCCGATGTGATAGGGTAAATTGTGCACTTGTAACCCTTGTTTTCAGGATCCTAACTTTTGGGATTCCAACATATGCCCCTCCGATGTGATGGGATGAACATTGGCCGTTCATTGCAGCACATCGGATTTTTCGGGTCCAGCTATAAATACGAGAATCCGGGTTATTTTCGTCATTTCACATTTTAGTGTCTGTGCGAGAGCTCTGCTTGGCGCGTCCAGAAAATCTCCAGCGTGTAGTTTAAATATCGTCAGCGCATCGTTTTATTCTCGCGCGCGTCGAAAAATCAAGGTTGGTGATTATTTTAACGCGCCACCCTCAGCGCGTCCATATTTTGGACTTGGGGAATTTTTCCTATTTATGCGATGCGCCAGCTTAGCGCATAATTGCAAATTTGGTTCCCTGCGCGTACTAAAATGTAACTTCATAAGACCCATGATTTACATGACGCGCTAAGGCTAACGCGTACCCGCGTCTGGGAGAAACCCATTCTCTGACGCGCCAGGGAGATAAATCACTAGCGCGTACCCGCGTTTAGGAGAAAACCATTCTCTGACGCACCAAGGAGATAAATCACATGATGGTTCACCTGAGTTCGCGATCTTAGATTTTGAGCTCATGCCTTAAAATGTTCTCCAAAAAAAACAAGGATGGACGGTGTGGATGTAAAATAGATGCATCAAGGTGGGCCCCACGGTAACAGCCGCCTCACTTTCTAGCGACAGCAATGTCTTGCCCTTCTCCAAAATCCATCCCAAACCCCTCGCTTATCTAACTTTCACACCCTCCAAAATGACAAAAAAGCCCCTGGCAGCTCTCAACCAAACACACAAAACGCGAGCTTCGTACCACCTGAATCAGGGGCAGTCCCGTCTTTTCCACGAACTCCCTTCCGGCCTGAAGATGGAGGTGATATTCCAGAAGCGTAACAGTAGTGGCACAGGGGAAGATAAATCACATGATGGTTCACCTGAGTTCTGGATCTGCTTAGATTTTGAGCTCATGCCTTAAAATGTTCTGGAAAAAAAAAAAGGATGGACGGTTTGGATGTAAAATAGATACATCGAGGTGGGCCCCACGGTAATAGTCGCACCGTCTTGGGTGAAGCCAAGGCCGCACCAAATTCGCTCCCCGTTGATTGTGGCCCAGTTGCTTTCCCATCATATTCCGATCAATCCATCTATACATGCGGCCATAAGAACGTCCATCAAAGTAGTACCAACTCATCACAATCTTGACACGTGACGTAAACCTAAGTTACACGTGTAACTACATGTACGGTCTTGATTGGGACTAATGGACGGTTTGGAACCCAATACCAACTTTGAAGTCCTATATCAAGGGTGGGATCATGCTTGCCAGTCCCATGTCTTATTTATTACCAATGAACGGTTGGGATCTCATGAACGAATGACACATTAGTAAAGGCGCCGAGTGAGGGAAGAAGTTCTACACGCGTGTGGGTTAGCAAAAGTCAGAATTATGGCAACAAAAGCTTTCCTTAGGTGCGAAGCAATCTGTAAAGCAGAGGATTGCTGCCATCGTTAAGAAGTGCATTACACCTCAGACACCAATTGCCTGTAGGCGGAAGCTGTGTGGGATCCACCGAGATGTCCGTGTGAAATCCACTCCGTTCATCAGTTTCTTCACACCACATTAGGACATGACACACAAAAAAATGGGATAGATCCAAAACTCAAGTAGGCCATACGACAGGAAACATTAATTTAGCCAGAAATTTACATGTATGTTTGGAAATCAATCAATTTCTCTTGACCGTTCATTATTTATTATTTTATTATTATTATTATTTTTTTTGAGGGGGACAATTAGTGGGACCATATGATCATAGCGTGATCTGATATCGAATCTACGGTTTAGGATCACCAAACAAGGTCGGATTTTCACATGTGATTACCTGATTCCACGTGTTACGTGCTTGCACTACGTGTTACACGACCGCACTGCATGATTCCGCGTGTTACGCGCCTGCATTACACGACTGCACTACCAATTCCATGTGTTACTTCAATATTTTAGAGTCTCTCCACCGTACACGTGGACCTAAGTCCAAATATATCAGACGGTTATAGAAATCCATTCATTCATTTTCCCATTAAACGACATTTATTGGGTCTTTCTGCTGGTGCATTGAAGTCCCCTCATTGGATGGACAGGATCATCTGAATTCTGAGAAACGTTTATTTTAAATCATTTGACATCCACACTGGGGATGACTTAGACGGACGATTCTGATTGGCTCACTCTTCATTGAATGGTCACAACTTAAAGAAGCCCACCATTCATGCACAATACCAGGTACGTCCATGAGGGGATGCTTTCTTTATTTCTTTCTTCAGATGCGGACAAGAACCCGTCCATTTGATCCATCCCTTCTCTTGATCCAGACCGTCCATCATGTTAGCCATCGTGGATTGGATGAACCCAATTGTTAGATTAGTGATTCACGTGCCCCAGTCTATCCATCGGTCATTCATTTTTATTTTATTTTTTATTTTTATTTTTTTATCGTTGGTAAAGTTATCTTTCCTGGAGTACTTCTCCACATCGGACTTCATGCTAAATGTCATCAATCCATTGCCTTCAAATTCAATTTATTTACCAACGATATCTCAATACCACTTGTTAGGACTCGCAGAAACACACAGAGAATAATCAAACAAAGTAACCCCAATTGCACAAGCAAATCCTCACAAAGAACACAACAATCTTACATAGAAAAACCAAAAAACCACAGCACAAAGCGACAAATGCACTATGAATAATAATGTTATAAGATATGAAACATTTCCGTATCAAAGCTCCAAGAGAAAAAAAAAACCCTAGCTTTTCCTATCTCAAAAACCCTCTTAACCCTAAAACGCATCTTAATATACCATAATCCCAAATACACTTGCTTATAAAGCAATAAAACTGAAATTAGAAATAAAACATGCAAAATACGCTTCGCTCGACACTGTCGAGCAGGCCCCAGTCGTGCCAAGCAGCTTTGGATAGAAACAGAGTTGCTCGGCATCTATGCAAATAAATCTTTTAAGAATCTCTTGTATTTAAAATTACAATTGCTCAATCTAAAGATGGCTGAGGGGGCTAACGTTGAGTCCCACATTAGTAACTCCAATAGGCTTGCTTGCAAACTGTTGGACGTGGATGAGGCAATGAAGGATGAAAATCAAGCATGTATTTTGTTGAATTTTCTTCCAGAATCGCATGAGTTGCTCAAGGACTCTATGTACATCGGTAGAACCACTATTAACGTTGAGGCCGTTATCTCGGCTCTTCAGTCGAAGGCGGTGAGAAAAAAAAGCAGTGACGCTGGTGCTTTCATAAATGCACTTCTTATGAGGGAGAGAAATTCTGAGCGGGATAGAAGATCTCTGCGATCGAGACCCAAATCCAAGGGCAATGGTGTTCACTCGCCTCAAGTGCAAGGCTGCGATGTAGTAATAATTCTCAGTAAGACCGAGGTCGATCCTCAGGGATTGTCGTAACAATTCTAATAGGTTAAACTAAAGCTCAAAAGAAAAACTACGAAAAATATAGAAAAATCGAGTTTGGAGGAGTTGTAGACGCTCCACAGTGATCTCCTTCACCTCCACGACTTCTCAAGCCTTCTATGATACCTTTAGATCCACCCCTAGGTGTCCTTTTATAATAGAGAGGCTCCACCGCCTCAGAAACTTCCAGAATTGCATAAGGACTCACGCAACGCATGATTTTCAGAGCTTGCTGAGCAAGCTTGCTGGAAAGCTGCTGAAATACACTAACTACCTGTTGGCGGACTGGTCTAGCAGAGGTCCAGGGAGAGTTCAGAGAGCACAAGAAGGGGGCCGACCGGTCTAGCAGAGGTCCGGGGAGAGTCCAGAGAGCACAAGAAGGGGGCCGACCGGTTTTGACCGGTCGAACCACTTGGTCCTTTGTACAGAGAGTTGGGAGGACGGCTGGTGTGGTGGCTGTTATAAACAAAATAATGGAGACCAGCTCAGCTATTAAAGATTATACACGGACACCCATTCTTAGACTCTCGAGATCATCTGATCGAGAGTCGCAGATTGGGAAAGTACGGAAGTACCCATTAGACTCTCGAGATCATCTGATCGAGAGTCGCAGATCGGGTAAGTGCGGGATGCCCATCCGACTCTCAAGATCATATGCTCGAGAGTCGTAGGATGGATAAACGCGGAGCACCTATTCGCAAGGCTTCGAGCTCCCCTAGTCGATAATCAGATAAAGCGAAGCAAAGATTCCCTTCTTGAACAGCGAGCAGACCTTCTCACAAGTCATTGAAAGGTGTTACGTCAAAATGAGCGAGCACTTGGACTCGCTACCATGTTCCAACATGCGAACAGCTTTTCTGCGGCTACACCACTTAACCTTCAGTACCAGCACCCGATTCCCGTCGAGCAGCTTGTCCAATCCCTCTGCGATGCCAGGCAGGGCTACACCCAGTTCGGTGGTTTCCGTCTCATCGGCGTCTCCCTCCTTTTCGCTGGCTATGACTCCAACTACGGTTTCCAGCTCTACATGAGCGATCAACGCTATTACTACGCCTACCGTCAGCCAGTATAGGTCGGGTTTGGGCTTATCTTCTCTTGTGGTTCCGAATCTCAAGGGATTACTATCAAGGAACGTGGTTGCCAAAATAAGTCATCGGGTTAGATCTCGCCTCTAAGGATAAGGATCTTATCCCACGAAATCAGCGGCATTTCGGTATCGTACACGAAATCAACGGGATCTCGATATCTTACGTGACAGATTGGATCGCTCCAGATCTATATAAAGAGGTGACTCCATTAAGAGAAAGGTACACAATATTCGATCTCTGTCCCGTTTTGCCTGGCTATTCTTTTTCTTGCTTTGGCCTGACTTAAGCATCGGAGGGCTAACGGCTGGACCCCAGCCACCCTTAGTTGCTGTCTATCCTCTTTCAGGTTTGGCGGAAGAAATCTCTGTTCGAGAGAAGGTGAACGTCCGGAGGATCCTATTACAAAATCTGACATTAACAGTTTGGCGCCGTCTGTGGGAACGACTTGACCATCAAAATCAATCGTTCTACCGATCGAAATCCTTCCGCGATGCCTCCTAAAAAGGTTGTTCATCCTTCGACTTCAAGGCAGGCACCACCTTCGCCCGATGAGACGGAATCTGTACCTACCCTTCCACCTGCCTCGACGAACATCCCTCAAGGAGCCCCAACTATGCCATCAACAAACCCATTATTGGAAGCTTCTGGAAATCAAGACGATGTCCTACGTTTCCTCGGAAACACTCCCAACTCTAAACGCCGGAGTTCAGGCGCTGTCAAATCGGCTTGATCAGCATTTCCCCGAACCACAGAGACAAGCCTCCGAAGGGTTACCACCGCAGCCCATACCAGTGGCATCTAGACATTCTATGGACGAACCACAGGTCCCACCACTTGGCAGCCATCTCCCTGTGCCGTCTCCACATTCTATACATTCTAGTTCGTCCCGACAACCTCAACCGCAGGGCTCCACCGCCGAAACATCAAGCTATACCCTACCATGGGAAGGAGATCTCAAAAGAATCCATGATCGTTTTGATGTCATGGAGCAACGATACCAGGCAAATCGGCCATCTGCCGTCATGGCGGCGATACATCAATCCGAATCCCCCTTCACCAGCGAGGTTATGGAAGCCCCGTTACCCAGAAAGTATCGAACGCCTGTTATCACCCCGTACACAGGTATTGGCGACCCTCTTGAACACCTGGAAACATACAGGTCCCTCATGGAGTTGGAGGGACATGGTTCAGAAATCATGTGTAGGGCTTTTTCCCTAACATTGAAGGAGGCAGCTCGTACGTGGTTCCGAGGATTAAAGCCTCGGTCCATCAGCTCCTTTTCTCAGTTATCGGAGATATTCCTCTCTCAATTCATGGGAAGCATCCGCATCAAGAAGCCAGCCTCCCATCTAATGAATCTAAAACAGCAGCATGGGAAAACGATAAAGGAGTTCACAGTACGGTTTACCGCAGAAGCCGTTCAAACTGAAGGTTATACTGAAGAAAAAGGCCTCGCAGCCCTCATAGCCGGAATAACGAGCGAGAAATTCAGGTTTGCTTTAGACAAGAGCCCTCCAAAAACTATGGCAGAGTTCCAAGCCAAAGCTCAGAAATATATCAATGCAGAAGAAGTCGCATTGACACGCCATGGAGTACAGGGTAAGAAACTCAAGCCAGAAGGAGCCTCTTTTACAGATAAAAAATATCGTCGTGATCAACTCGAACGTTCTCCCAAGAAGCCTTATTCCGGTAAATATCATAACTACTCCTCTTAATCGGTCTCATGAAAAGGTTCTAATGGAGATTAAACACAAGCCATATGTGAAGTGGCCTGCAAAGATCAAATCCGATCCCGAGAAGAGAGACAAGAGCAAGTTCTGTTACTTCCACAAAGATCATGGGTATAGAACCCAGGACTGCATCTCTACGGGACCATATCGAAGCTCTCATTCGAAAAGGTCATCTCCAGGATTATGTTGCTCGTAAAAATCGATCACCAGAAAGGGCAAACACCTCGTCTCGCCAAAAGGAACAACCTCATCATCAAACTGACCAAGAGGACGCTGAGCCTACGGGGGAAATTCGCACCATCATCGGAGGACCAGCTTGCGGGGGCGATTCTCAAGCTTCCAGAAAAGCATACGCTCAAAAGGTGTCCAAAGAACCCCAGCAAATCTACTGGCTGGAACAGACGTCTAGCTCGTCGAAGACCAGCCATCCTCCAATTTCCTTCACTCTCGAAGATGCAAAGGGAATTCACTTTCCTCACGAAGACTCCATCGTAGTCACATTGAAGGTATCAAATTATTTGACACATCGAATTATGGTGGATACAGGCAGCTCAGCTGATATTCTATACTTGGAGGCTTTCAACAAAATGGCACTTGCCAGAAGCCTGCTCAAACCAGTTTCGACCCCCCTCGTCGGCTTCGGAGGTGAGGTAGTAACACCTGAAGGAAGCATTGATCTCCCAGTTACTTTCGGAGAAAGTCCAGCGAAGACCATCTTCGTAAATTTCCTCGTGGTGGACCGAAAATCAGCGTATAACGCCATTTTAGGGCGGCCGTCTCTTACTAAGGTCGGGGCAGCCTTGCACCCTTCATATCTGTGTGTCAAATTTCCTACCCCAGATGGTATCGGGGTCGTGCGAGGAAGTCAGCAGGAGGCACGGTCTTGCTGCCAGATAGCCCTCCAAGATCGAAAGAAGGCTCAAGCGACTCCCGTTATGGAGATAGTACAAGGTCCACCCACCTTCTCCACCAACACCTCGTTGGATCCGAGAGAGAATGCTCTCCAATCAGGAACTCCTGGGGAGGAAACAGTGGCGATTCATCTGATCGAAGACGACCCGTCTAAAATCGTGTACATTGGATCCTCTTTAACCAGTGTCCACTGTGGAGATTTGGTCCGTTTCCTCACTGAATTCCAGGACGTGTTTGCTTGGTCTCATAAAGATATGCCAGGCATCGACCCCAACGTCATCGTACATCGTCTCAATATCGATCCAAAGCATAAACCCGTACACCAACGCCGACGTGCCTTCACTGCAGAAAGGCAAATGGCGATCAAAGCTGAAGTTGAAAAGCTACTCACGGTCAATTTCATAAAAGAAGTTGACTACCCAGAGTGGGTCGCGAACGTAGTTCTCGTCCGGAAAGCTAATGGCAAATGGAGAATGTGCGTCGACTATTCAGACTTGAACAAAGCATGTCCCAAAGATAGCTTCCCGACGCTGCGGATCGACCAGTTGGTCGACTCAACAGCTGGACACGCACTGCTTAGTTTTATGGATGCTTATTCTGGTTACAACCAGATCATGATGCACCCGCCTGATAGCCAGCATACCGCTTTTATCACAGACCGGGGATTATATTGTTACCAGGTAATGCCATTCGGTCTTAAAAATGCAGGGGCCACTTATCAACGTTTCGTCAACAAAATATTCGCTGCTCAAATTGGTAGGAATATGGAAGTCTATGTTGATGACATGCTCGTGAAAAGCACTATAGAAGATGATCATATTTCTGATCTTCGAGAAGCCTTCGACCTAATAAGGAGGTATCAAATGAAATTGAACCCAGAAAAATGTGCGTTCGGTGTGTCTGCAGGGAAATTTCTCGGGTTCATGGTTGGCCAACGCGGAATTGTGGCTAATCCTGAAAAGATAAAAGCACTGATAGAGATGAAATCCCCCACCACTTTGAAGGACGTCCAACGTCTGGCTGGTCGCATCGCATCGTTGAACAGGTTCATCTCACGAGCATCTAACAAGTGCTTACCATTCTTCAAACTCCTTCGTGCAACGGCTAAGTCTGATTGGAAATGGACACCACAATGTGAGGAAGCCTTTCAACAATTGAAGCTATACATGAGCACACCCCCCATTTTATCTAAACCTGTAGCACATGAGCAACTCATTCTTTATCTCTCTGTCCACTACGACCGTTAGCGCCTCTTTAATAAGAGAAGATTCCGGGGTACAAAGGCCCATTTATTATATCAGTCGAGCAATGGTTGATGCAAAAACTAGGTATTCTGATATGGAGAAGCTGGCCCTAGCTTTAGTTACGGCAGCTCGAAAACTGCGACCATACTTTCAAGCCCACGCTATTTTAGTACCGACGAATCATCCGCTATGACAAGTCCTTCAAAAACCTGAGGCTTCCGGACGGTTAACTAAATGGGCAGTCGAGATCAGCGAGCACGATATCTCATTCTGCCCTAGGACCGCGGTAAAGGGCCAGGCTGTGGCTGATTTCATCGCCGAATTCACGTACTCTCCTGATGATAATACCATGACCAACGACCAGCCTCCTTGGTTACTTTTCGTGGACGGGTCGTCGCGGGCCACTGGTAGCGGAGCGGGCCTGATTTTAGTGCCTCCCGACGGGTCACATTTTCAATATGCTCTGCGTTTCGAATCTCGCGTCTCAAATAATGAAGCAGAATATGAGGCCCTCATCGTTGGCCTCGAACTGGCTATTGTCCTTGCAGTTCAGAATCTGTTAATTCATAGCGACTCCCAACTCATTGTTAACCAAGTCCTTGGTGAATTCGAGACCAAAGATGAAAGGATGGCCTTCTACAAGTCTCGTGTCCTCGTCCTACTCGCAAAACTGAAGACTTATGAAATAATTCATATTTCTCGCGAGAAGAACCAACTTGCTGATTCCTTGGCAAAGCTCGCTTCTGCACCGGAATCTGAGTTATCACATTTGATCGCCATCAAGCATCGTCAGAGCCTGAGTATCGACCAACCGACTCTCGAGCATGTAATATCTGTACAATCATCTCCGTGCTGGATGGATCCTATCATCCTTTATCTCAGAGACGGACATTTACCAGAGGACAAGAAAGCTGCAAGGCAAATTCGTCTCCGGGCTGCCAGGTATACTTTACAAGACGGAATATTGTTGCGCAAAAGTTTTTCCTTGCCTTATTTAAGGTGTCTTCATCCAGAAGAAGCACTTCGTGTTCTAGATGAAGTACACCAGGGGGCATGTGGTAACCATCCCAGGGGATGATCCCTAGCATATAAAGCGATGAGGCAAGGATATTATTGGCCCACTATGAAAGCAGATGCAATTGAATTTTCTAAAAAATGTGACAAGTGTCAACGATATTTACCTATACCTCATGTACCATCCGAGCGGATGACCCCAGTTGATAGCCCTTGGCCTTTTGCTCAGTGGGGGGTCGATATCATCGGGCCCTTACCCATGGGAAAGGGACAAAATTGGTTCGTGATTGTGGCAGTTGATTATTTCACCAAATGGGCCGAGGCAGAACCATTAGCCAAGATTACTGAGAAACAAACTACTAAGTTTGTATGGAGAAATATTATATGCCGTTTCGGACTTCCTCACACTATAATTACCGATAACGGAACACAGTTCGACAACGCAGCTTTTGATGAATTTTGTGAAAAATGGAAGATACGTAATCTCCGCACTTCTCCATATCATCCTCAGGCAAATGGGCAAGTCGAGGCAGTGAATAAGATCATCAAGCACCATTTAAAGACCAAGCTAGGGGAGTGTAAAGGGGTGTGGCCAGAACTTCTGCCGGAAGTATTATAGGCGTATAGAACCACGGCTTATACATCAACAGGAGAAACCCCTTTCTCCTTAGCTTTTGGTGTCGACGCAGTGGTACCAGTGAAAATTCAAGTGCCCTCATATCGGATCGAGCAGTATGACCCCGCGAGTAATCAGGAAAACCTCCGGCGTCATCTCGATCTCTTGGAGGAGCGAAGAAATGCTTCCCAAGTACGAGTGGCAACATATCAACAACGTATTGCTTGTTATCGAAATGCTAGGGTTCGGCCTAGATCCTTCCAGCCAGGAGATTTGGTCATGAGGCAAAAACTTGGAGTTCCCGCTCGTTCGCTGGATCCAAATTGGGAAGGCTTATATCGGGTTATTAGGATTGTACGACCCGGTACTTATTATCTTGAAGACATGCAAGGGAAGCCCGTACGTCGCCCTTGGCACGTGGAGCATTTGTTACGATACTACCCATAGATTTGATGTAGTTCATAGACAATTTTTTATGAATAAAGTGAAAGACATCTTTTGGTCGCTACTCCATTAACTTGGATCTGAATAGCCCCGAAGAGGATGTATACAATCCCTTGGCCAATCGCTTACCTTTGGTAGGGTTAAATTCACCTAGGATGGTTGCATTTCCATTTTATGGATGACCTTCATACCCTTGGTAAATTTGGAGGTAAACTTGAAGTCTCAATCGATAGATCAGTCTATCTCCACGAGGGTTTGGTCGCTACGACCCCCCGGATTGAGCACATTCTCTCAATCGATAGACCAGTCTATCTCCACGAGGGTTTGGTCGCTACGACCCCCCGGATTGAGCACATTCTCTCAATCGATAGACCAGTCTATCTCCACGAGGGTTTGGTCGCTACGACCCCCCGGATTGAGCACATTCTCTCAATCGATAGATAAGTCTATCTCCACGAGGGCATGGTCGCTACGACCCCCCGGGTTGAGCATAACTCATTGCAACGAGAAGGCATTCAGTGCACGAAAAGAAAGTAAACAAGAACGAGAAGGCATTCATTGCATGAAAGGGAAAGAGTAAACAAGAACAACACTTCCAAAAAATATCTTTTCATTGATGATAAGACATTTACAAAATTTCTGCTCGCGAGTACAAGAGGGGAAAACAAAAAGATCAATCTCTTGGAGGAGCCGTGCTCTCGACTTCAGGGCCCATTTCTGGAGCCCCTCCAGCTTGCGTGGCTTCAGTCACCTCGTTCTCAGCAGCAGCTTGCTCTTCTGCAGCTATGATGGTCGCGACTCGACCAAACTCTCCCATATCAAAGGATGGGATCATTCGTTGCACTACTCTTAGCGTAAAGTTACGACCAGCATCATACGACTCGTATCTTTCGTCGTCATATAGCTGCGAAGTCCGGAACTCGAAAATTGCCCGAGGACCTTCCTCCGAGAGCATTTTTACAAGGGCGACTTTCTCCTCATCCCAGTGGATCGAGTCGTCCTTGAGCTGTGCAAGAGCGGAGCTCTCCTTGGTCAGGTTGTCGTAGGCCTCCTTGAGCTGCGACCTGGCCTCCGCGAACTGCTCCTCCAACGAGATCTTATCTTGGCGGAAGATCTCCCTCCCTCTCTCTCAGCCTTCTCCTTCAAACCCGTGAGCTTCACGAAGTCTGAGTCCAAGGCCTGATACCTGTCGGTCAGGACTTGGATTTTCTCGATGAGGATCTTCTTCTCCTCATCTCTCTTCGCGATCACCGCCTCACGGGCCTTGAGCAGCTGATCTCTTCCTTGAACTGCCTTCTCCAAGGCAGTCCTCTTCCCCTCAGCTTCATCTATCGTGCGACGGGCAGCAACGATATCACGCCTCGTTCGCAGGATAAGATCTAAGCCCTCCAAAAGCGATGAAAAATGTGAGAAAGTATTCTGGAACGTAATAACAGATTAAAGCAGGTCTTGGCAGAGTCTCGCCTGAACCATCCTCACCCCCGCTTCGAGGAAAAGGTTCTCAGGGCTTGGCTCGGGAAGAGAGCCGAAGGCTTGGGGGGGGACGTTCTCGAATAAAAATTTACATACTAGATGGAGGTGGCGGGGAATAGAATATGTCCCGCTCCCTGACGGTTGGGCAACGACCAACCCGGCCGGCTCGCGAGGTGGGGGCATCGACTCGCGAGCAGGTCCCTGCTCGGCAGCAGGGATCAGTTCGCGAGCAGGAGCCGGCTCTTGAGGCTCTATCTGCTCTCGAGCCTCTTCAGCTGGGGGCAGCCGGACCTCGCCCGATCTGGGGAATTGTCAATAATGTTAATCACTGGCGGTCCAGGTGCGACCACCAGTGAGGGAATAGTGGGCCCAGCAGGGACCCCCGCCATGCTCGCGGGAGGGGCAGGCTGATCGCTACCCGTGCGGATGGATGGTTGAGATGGTTCGGCAGGTGTTCTCTTCTGCCTCTTGGAGCTTGTGCCCTTCAGTCAGGGCAGCAGACCCCTCTTCTCTCCGGCCTTCGTCATCTCAACCTCTCTTCTGGATATTAGGCCCGCTGCTGCAAGTCGCGAAGGAGACAAGCAAGCCTCGATGTGCCTATCTCCAACAGGCACCTTGTACACCTTGACAATCTTCTCGTTGATTCCTCCTTTCAGATTTGGTTTTCTCAAGGTCGGGATACCTGCGAGCACAAACAGAGGTCAAAGAATGAAGTAAAAACTCTAAAATCCTAACTGGAGAAAAGTGCACAATGTGGGATTGTGCCTACCTTCGCAGAAAAAATGGGTAACCCCTGGACCTCTGGAGGAAGCAGACTCCCAGTTCCCGGAAGCGTAGAGCCACCGTTTCTTCCAGCCGGGATAGTTCGAGGAGGGTTTCCCCGGCACGAAGTTATCTCGATGCCAGTAACACAAATAATACCAGCCTTCGCTGGAGGGAGCCTTTTTCAGACGGAACATACGGAGGAACTCCTCCGCCGTGAGCTCCCCGTTGCCAGCCTGAGCCCAGAGGGCAAAGGAGCCCAGAACTACCCTCCATCCGTTCACGATGAGTTGCCCAGGGGCAATCTTGTAACACCGGAGAACATCACGTATGAAAGGATGGAGGGGGAGGCGTACCCCCAGGATGAGCTGGTACTCGTAAAAAGCTACACATCCTGGGGGGGGAGTCTGGTGTCTCTCCATCTCCGGGCAAACGGAGAGCGACTGAGTCGGGGATCAGGTATCTCTCCCGTAACTCAGCCAGCCGGTCCTCCTATAGAACAGAAGGATATCCGGCTGCTGTATATCTCCCTGCCGGACCCCTCGCACTGCTAGAAGCAGAGGATTCCGGGGTGGCATCTCCTAGAGGAACGGTGGTCTCGTCAGAGTTCCCAGCCATGGAGTTTTTAAGAAGATTATGAAAAAGAAGAGAACCGAAGGCTATACCCAGAAAAGAAAGAAGGGAAAAGAAGGAGCGCCGGAGGAAGGAGACTGAGAAAAGATTTGACTGCAGAAAAATTCCCTTCGAAGAGCTTCTGTAGAAAAACCAGAGAAATGGCGGACTCCGTATATTTATAGGCAATCATTCCGCCGCATCTAATGGCACGTGGCAGTCCCTCCTTCGGCGCAGCACTCGAGCAGGCACGCCCATTAACTCCTCAAACACGTGGCGAGCGCCCCTTCATTTTCTGTCTGCGGAAAGGCTACGGAAAGCTGACGCTCATTAATTCCAGCCCATCATGTGAGGTTCCATTCTCGATGAAGGCAGCGGGCGGTTACGTGTGATAATGAGCTAAGTCCTTCCCTTAAAAATTCTTGGCGGCAAGGACTTGGGGGGCATCTGTTATAGACAAAATAATGGAGACCAGCTCAGCTATTAAAGATTGTACACGGACACCCATTCTTAGACTCTCGAGATCATCTGATTGAGAGTCGCAGATTGGAAAAGTACGGAAGTACCCATTAGACTCTCGAGATCATCTGATCGAGAGTCGCAAATCGGGTAAGTGCGGGATGCCCATCCGACTCTCGAGATCATATGCTCGAGAGTCGTAGGATGAATAAATGTGGAGCACCTATTCGCAAGGCTTCGAGCTCCCCTAGCAGATGATCAGATAAAGCGAAGCAAAGATTCCCTTCTTGAACAGCGAGCAGACCTTCTCACAAGTCATTGAAAGGTGCTACGTCAAAATGAGCGAGCACTTGGACTCGCGACCATGTTCCAACATGCGAACAGCTTTTCTGCAGGCTACACCACTTAACCTTCAGTACCAGCACCCGATTCCCGTCGAGCAGCTTGTCCAATCCCTCTGCGATGCCAGGCAGGGCTACACTCAGTTCGGTGGTTTCCGTCTCATCGGCGTCTCCTTCCTTTTCGCTGGCTATGACTCCAACTACGGTTTCCAGCTCTACATGAGCGATCAACGCTATTACTATGGCCTACCGTCGGCCCGTATAGGTCGGGTTTGGGCTTATCTTCTCTTGTGGTTCCGAATCTCAAGGGATTGCTATCAAGGAATGTGGTTGTCAAAATAAGTCATCGGGTTAGATCTCGCCTCTAAGGATAAGGATCTTATCCCACGAAATCAGCGGCATCTCGGTATCGTACACGAAATCAACGGGATCTCGATATCTTACGTGACAGATTGGATCGCTCCAGAACTATTTAAAGAGGTGACTGCATTAAGAGAAAGGTACACAATATTCGATCTCTGTCCCGTTTTGCCTGGCTACTCTTCTTCTTGCTTTGGCCTGACTTAAGCATCGGAGGGCTAACGGCTGGACCCCAGCCACCCTTAGTTGCTGTCTGTCCTCTTTCAGGTTTGGCGGAAGAAATCTCTGTTGGAGAGAAGGTGAACGTCCGAAGGATCCTATTACAAAATCTGACATTAACAGTGGCCGACCGGTCAAGACCAGTCTAGGCTCTATTTCTTCAAGTTTTTTCTTTCTTTCTTTCTCATCTCCTCTCTCTTTCTATCTTCTTCCTTCTTTGGCCCACCTTGAGTCTTCATCCAATAGCTTCTAAATAGGTTTTTTAACTATTATTTATTTGAAGTCTCTCTCTCATTCCTACATCAACAAAACATGCATTAGATGGGTCTTTTAAGCATGCATATAATGCGATGCAATAGGCTATAATATATATAAAATGGGAGCTTAACACACCCCCCAACCAACATTTTGCTAGTCCCGAGCAAAATAAGCCTGAAATAATCCCTTTCTCTGAGAACTCGACTCTCTCTTGGAAGCCATGTTTCTATAAACTTTAAGACATGTAAGTGCAAAATAAAAAAAATAAAAAAACTAAATGATGAAAAATTGAAGTCCCAAACTTTCCAAACATAATAAGTATTCATATAGAATCCCCACTAATTCATTGACCAATAGAAGAATACGAACATGTATGGTCTAATGTGCATTGTGCATACCCATCTCATAACCTTCCAGGAGTACCTTCTTCATAAATCAGTTAAACCAAAGATCTAAGAGTGTACAGATCAACCATATGCCTATGATAGGAATTTGTCTTACCGTTCGTCTGACGGCTTTCACACTAGGTCCCATGTCCCACTTTTGTTACGGGTAGACCATTCCCCGGTTGGTAACAGGTAGCCCTTTTCGAAGTTTTTCACTTTGTTTTCCATCATTCCCAATTTTCATCCTTCATTTTCCTTTTTCTTTTACATTAGATAGGATTTTTAAAAATCGATATCTTTCGTTATTTTTCCATGGACAAGGATGGACAAAGTACCCCGGCTTGGTTCATAAACACTTTAAATCTCCAGTCTTACCAATCTACAAGTATAATAATCCCTTTAAGTGATGAGAATCGTGTAATGTAGATTAGATTCAAAAGTGTTCAAATGTTCTACCGATCATATAAATAGGGGAATTCTCATGTAAAACTATCATGCTTAAGTTAATTTAGAGATTTCAAAATCATATCATTTAATCTTTCATCATTTCATATTCATGACATCTCAAGTACATAGAAATGAAGTTTTCCAAAAGAGTTTTGATGTTTCAGAAAAATTGAATTTTTTTTACAAAAACTTTGCTTGAAATGTCACAAATTGCTAAATTCGAGGAATCTCACCCGCAACCAAATCTTTCATTGTCCTCAATGTAAAAAGATATGCAATGAGCATGAATCACTGAGAGCATTGATAAAATAAAGGAGCGAGAACGAGAGTACCTGAGGAAGTCGATCATAGAAGTTTGCAACTCCAAACAACTAAACAATTAAAATAAATGAAACCTACTCTATACCTCCGTCAGAATAGGAGGTCAATCTTGATACACAAGATCATCCAAAGGAATAGAATTTAGCAGAATTATGAGGTGGAGTAAAAGATTTTTCAGTAAAACCATCCACCATCCTGCTTCATAATACACATGAGTGATGTTTGTTATTTTAATCCATTGAAAATCTTGTTGAAAAAATTCAGCAGGTTTCTCAAAGTTATCACTTCATGTATTGGGAAAGGAAGATTTATTCGGTTGTAATTCATCAAATATGAATTTTCTTTCCAACTTATCTAGGAAAAAACTATTCAGATAAGGATCATCCCAGAGATAGTGCTATTCGGTTTGTATAAACCAAAGACATGTGGAGACTTGGAATTCTTCTTCACAAATTGTTATGGTCTCCACATATTCAGATTCTACCGATGTCTCCACTATTGATAAATAGGCTTTACACTCTTTTGAAGGAGTCTTTGTGGGCACCGGTGAAGTTTTCCTTAAGGTACTAACAATGTCACGGATCATAGGATCATCACAATCCTCAAAATATGTCAAACACTCTTCTAGAGTGTAGGAAACTTCGACCTTCTTGGTCACTTGTTTAGGTTGGAATAAGTCCTCAATAACTACACATTCAGAAATTGGCCTCTTCATAGGTAAATCAAACACCAATCCATCAATTTCCTGCATGACAAAATTGTTCAAATCAGCGGTTGGTGTCTTGTCAATCAAATTGTCCGATTTTGGCTCTTCCAAGGCCTCATTAATATCCAAATTTATTTCTTAATTG
Organism: Liriodendron chinense; assembly: GCA_003013855.2. NCBI lineage: Eukaryota > Viridiplantae > Streptophyta > Magnoliopsida > Magnoliales > Magnoliaceae > Liriodendron > Liriodendron chinense. The sequence goes on from PVNU02002925.1 coordinate 958,902, forward strand.
GAATGAGTCAAGCAAACTTCTAAAGTTCTATAAAATTTAGTTAAGGGTGGCTCATCATCATCATCATCCACAATTGTATCTATGAAATTAATCATGTGGATCTCATTTTCATCCTCATCCTCACCCTTATCCTCCTGTTGTTTATGTAAGTGAAACTCATTCAACTTTATAGTCATATTTCCAAATGATATCTTCATAACCCCATTCCTACAATTGATTATAGCATTGGTGGTTGCTAGGAATGTTCAGGCTTAGAATGACAAAAACTCGAGTGCATGCATTTGTAACCGATTGTGTATTCAAAACGATAAAGTCTACTGCGTAATAGAACTTATCGATTTGGACTAACACATCCTCAATTACTCCCCTCGGTATTCTAACGAAGCGATCCGCAAGTTGTAAAGTTATCTTGGTGGGTTTTAATTCACCAAGTCCAAGTTGCTCATATACCGAGTAGGGAATCAAGTTAACACTAGCCCCTAGATCGAGAAGTGCCCTGTTGATCCGGAAGTTACCTATTATGCAAAAGATTGTAGGGCTTCCAGGATCTTTGAATTTGGGGGGAGTGTTATGTTGTATGATGGCACTTACTTGTTCCATAAAAAATGCTTTCTTGTGCACGTTTTGCTTACGCTTTACGGCACATAGATCCTTTAGAAATTTGGTGTATGAAGGAATTTGCTTAATTGCATCCAATAAGGGATTGTTGATTTTGACTTGTTGAAAGACTTTTAAGGTGTCCTGATTTTACTTGGCCTTTTTGTTGAGACGAGACGTTGGGGGAATGGGGCCACAGGTTTATACACAGGCTCCGACTCTTCATCTTGTAGAGCATTGTTCAATTCACCTTTACTCTTATAATCAACCGGGTCATTAGGCTTTGTGGCCTTCACTGGTTTAGATTTTTCAATTATTTTTCCACTTCTAAGAGTGGTAATGGCTTGAACATGTTCCACATGAGGATTGGTTGAAGAATTGGTGTCTGTTTCCAATTGTTCCTTAGGGTTATGATGAAATTGGGTCAAAACAGTCTATTTTTCTTTAACTCCTAGGTGTGTCCCAATTTTTTCAACCGAAATTTTAAGTTCATCCATGACTTGCATGTTGGACTGATTTATCTGAGTTTGTCTAATCATGAACGCATTTAACATATCCTCAAGAGTGTTATTTTGAGGAGGCCCTTGGGACACATTGGTTGTATTTATCATGGGTCCATTTCTCCCACTAAAATTTGGTTTACACCGCCACTTAGGACTAGTCAAGCTAAAATTTGGTCCACTAAAGGGGCGTTGGTAAGCATTTGTAGCATTCGATTTAGTTTGCAAGATATTTTGAAACGCAGAGATTGTTAGGCAATCTTTTGTCAAGTGAACATCACTCTCACAAATACCATATACACTCTCAACGGCCTCACTGGTGGTTATCATGTTAACACTCCTCAATTCTATGGCCTCAATTTTCTCTGTGAGACCTGCCACCTTTGAATTTAAATCATCATCCACATCCAATACATGTATTCCTTTCTCTCCTGGGGTTGACTTGGGATTACTAGTCGGATTAGAGATGTCCCAAGATTGGGCATTCTCAGCTAGCATATCAAAGTAATCCCAAGCATCATCGGGTGTTTTATTCAAAAACTCACTATTGCACATCATTTAGACAAATTGGCGCATGTTTGAACTCAATCCGACACAGAAAAAGTCAATCAAGCGCCACTTTTCATAACCATGGTGTGAGCACTCTAATAAAAGATCCTCGAACCTCTCCCAACATTGAAAAAATGTTTCATCTCCTTTTTAGGAGAAGTTAATGATAGTCTGTCTTAGTGCAATGGTTTTATGAACCAAGAAATACTTTTTAAGGAACTCCCAGGTCATTTCAGCTCATATCCCGATGCTTCTAGGTTTAAGTGATTGAAACCATGCTTTGGCTTTGTCCTTTAGAGAGAAGGGAAACAATTTCAGTTTGATTACATCTTGGGAGACATCATTAAATTGAAAGGTGTTAGCTATCTCCTCAAATTCATTAAGGTGCGCATAAGGACTTTTAGAGTTGAGTCCATGAAATTTCGGGAGTAACTTGATAATTCTCGGTTTAAGGTCCACGTTTCCTGCATTAGTTGGAAAAACAATGCAGGAAGATGTAGTTGTTCTGTCCGGCTATAGATAATCTCTCAAAGTTTTAACCGGAGGAACATAGTGTTCCTCATTCTTATTACGTTCCGTCCTAATTGGTTGTGTATCATGCTCAACATCTTCAACATTATGTAGTTTATTTTCAGCCACGATTTCAAATGATCCAAGATTTCCTATACTTTTTCTAACTCGTCTGTGATAAACTAGGCCTTCAACTAAATCTCCTTCACTTAGAAGTCACGATGTATGATCACACCCCCAATGAGGCATAAAACACAAAAAAATTAAACTAAAACTAAAAATCAGAAAAATAAAGTGTCTAAGTTAGAATAATGTTACCGGATGGAAGAACTATGTTAAAGAAGAAAAATCCTACAAAACAAACAAAATCTGTTAGTAGAAAAAATTCTGATAAAAATCCACTAAAACAGTAAATCCTAAAATAACCTATCTAATCTAACTATACCCTGATTACAAAAATTATAACCGTTAACCTAATCCCCTGCAGTGGCGCCAAAAACTTGTTCGCTCGCCTCAAATGTAAGGCTGCGATGTAGTAATAATTCTCGGTAAGACCGAGGTCGATCCTCAGGGATTGTCGTAACAATTCTAAGTTTTAGAACTAGCATGGGATAAATTCGAATTTGTATCGATGGGTGAAAATTAAGAACATAAACTATCTATTTTGTACTTAAATCAGGGAAATAAACACTAGAGCGCCAATGATCCACTAATAATCATTCACAATGCCAATTCAAACCATTCAAGCCAATAACACGATTGGAATCGGAGTTTTATCCTTATCCAATCGGAATATAGAACAATTAAATCATCATGATGCATCTAGCATAGATGGATCATCCATTGATATGGTCCTCTCATAATCAACCTAAGGCATTGGGTGTATTCAATCACACAACTCAATCCTTCACAAAACAAGCAAGATCACATTCATGATTCTTCCTCAAGCCTTGTCACTAGACTTGATTTAAAAGTATGAATTGAACTTCTATTGAACCAAAATCAATACATAAACACCTATCTCGGATTAAATTAAAAGATAAAAAACCCCTATAGTTTAGTCATAGATAAGCTCTTAGGAAACTCAGTTTGTAAGATCCCCTAGCATCCAACATATAATGATGAATCTAGGATCTCTACAATCCAAAATCCTATCAATCAACACCCCCATTAAGAAATCTCGGTAATCAAAACATCCCATGTAAAAACAATCACAAGAGATAGAAGATTAACTAAAAATACTAACTTTATTTCAAACTTAAATTAGAAGTGTTCTTCATAAAATCAAAAGTACTTAAACTAATTCAAATTGAACATTGCAAATAATTAAAAGCTTCACTTCTTAACCCTAACTAAGAGGTTTAGCTAACCATTAATAGGTTAAACTAAAGCTCGAAAGAAAAACTATAAAAAATATAGAAAATCGAGTTTGGAGGAGTTGCAGATGCTTCACTGCGATCTCCTTCACCTCCCACGGCTTTTCAAGCCTTCTATGATGCCTTTAGATCCACCTCTAGGTGTCCTTTTATAATAGAGAGGCTCTCCCACCTCAGAAACTTCCACAATTGCATAAGGACTCCTGCAGCGCATGATTTTTGGAGCTTGTTGAGCAAGCTTGCTGGAAAGCTGTTAAAATACACTAACTGCCTGTTGGCCGACCAGTCTAGCAGAGGTCCAGGGAGAGTCCAGAGCACAAGAGGGGGGCCGACCTGGTCGGACCACTTGGTCCTTTGTATAGAGAGTTGGGAGGAGGGCTAGTGTGGTGGCTGACCAGTCAAGACCGATCATGGCCCTCTTGGCCGACCGGTCTAGGCCCTGTTTCTTCATTTTTTTCTTTCCTTCTTACTCATCTCTTCTCTCCTTCTTTCTTCTTCCTTCTTTGGCCCACCTTGGGTCTTCATCCAAGAGCTTTTAAATAGGTTTTTTAACTATTATTTGTGTGAAGTCTCTCTCTCATTCCTACATCAACAAAACATGCATTAGATGGGTCTTTTAAGCATACAAACCATGCATATAATGCGATGCAATAGGCTAGAATATGTATAAAGTGGGAACTCAACAAATAGCAAAGGAAAGTTGAAGTGTTAGAGTTGGGGAATGACAGGGCACGTGAAGAGGTGTTGTCGAAATCTAAAGTCTAAAAAGGAGAAATCAGAAGAATCTTCTAGAGAGACCAATATTGCGGAATCCATTGAGGAGGCAAGTTGTGAAGTATTGACTGTTAGTGCACTTTTTGGTGGCATACTAGTGCACCTTATATGTCAATCACGTGTGTTCATGTGTTGTAATATCGATTGAGCCTTTGCAAGCTGAAGACCGAATATTCAAGTGGACAAGAAGCATCAAAGAAGAATAACAGGTAAAGGATATGCCTTGGTGACCTTAACCCTCATAACCAGAACAACAAAAACCTATAGATGACTTTGACAAAATAACAAAACCCTTACTCATCATCGTTGGCCTTATAACACTTAGAAAATCATGATAAATTGTGTTAATTAAAGAGGTGCAAGCTGTTGTAAATAAACTGGCCCAGACGACAGTTTTCGATTGGTGTTCAATGCCATAAAAATCATTTTAATGGGGCTCAATCCCATAAAAAATGTATCCTAGCAACATTGTTGAACTTTCTGGACACTTCTCTGATTCCATCAAACATACCTTCGATCTCATCAAAGTGTGATATTCAATGTCATCGAACTGGATGTCAGGCAACTTCATAAACTCTCTGGACAATTCTTTGATCTCATCGAATATACTTTAATGCCATCGAATATGTCTTTGACGCAATTGACGCAAGTCGTTTTCTGCCCGTTTTATGACCGTTGGATATTCATTTATAAATATAAGGGATTAGATTTTTTTCCTATATAGAGGGATTTTAGTGATTTAGAAGCCGCTATCAATGCCCACATCATTAGGTTTTAATCTTGTTATACCCAAATCATCTTCTTTACGATTCATCACAAGACGGAGCATTCAAAGCTCATATGAAGATGAACTTGTTATCTCTCGATCTCTATATGTTTTAAACACCTACACAATATGTAATCATTTGTCTTAACCTCTTTAGAGATCCAAATAGGCAAATCATTATAGGTTTTCCGCATACAAGTTGTTGTAGAAGATTCACCACTTACTATCACCTTGATCATCTTAAGATGATCACATGCAAGGGGATTGATCGTTGGAGATGAGGCATCGACAACAAAATCAGGGAAGCAAAGGGGAGTTGATTGAAGCACAAAATAGCGAATATCAAGCAACCTAAGAGGAGCCGAGCAAGGGGCTTATCTGACAACTAAGTGTTAAGCTGAGAGTCGTTTGCATTCTTTCTATTTGTTAGTTATAGTGTAAGAATTTGGATTCAAACTCGAACCAAGTTCCTTAATGAATCATTTACTCATTAGTTCAGCCTAAAGTTTAAGTTCACCAGTTGATCATTGGTTCGTTTGTTGAGTCTAACAATCAGGTTCCTCAGTGGATCCTTAATACATTTGTTGGGCCTAAAATCTAGATTAATGAGATTTTGCTATAGTGCGACATCATCTACACCACCACGTCTAACATAAACAAATTATATAAACATTATGGCAATCCCCACCTCATAATTGGTTGGATGTAATGATATGGTGACAAACGGTGAGATGTTATGCACAACTAATGACCTCTTCAATTGCTCACACTGCAGTTACTATAATACTTCGTTTATATGCATGTAACTTTCTTTGAGATGTAAGAAAGTTACATGTGACCAAATTATAGGTGATGCTTGGTTACATGTAATCTTGTTTGGATGTAAGATGTAACTTGGTTACATGTTACTTGTAACATATATTTTGGTAGCATATAACTTTGTTACATGTTAATGACTTTATATTTAGGTGTGATTAGGCTTGACTTGGTGGATATGATCTTACAAATCACATAAATTTGAGTAGCATAGTCAAATTTTCGGGCTAATTACATCATCCAATGGCCTATAAAGAGTGGAATATTATAATTTGAAAGTCATAAATAACTAATTGCAATCAAATTACACCATTGAAAAATACATAATTCCAAACATCTTAAAGAGGAAAAACATTAAATCAAATTACATAAATTGATAAAACATCTACTCAACTGGAACAATGTTCTTCAACCATTCAGCCCTCTGCCGGACAACACACCCTTAAGGAACGCGTGGATATGGTTCAGATTAGTATAAAGGTAAATAAATGCCCTATACATTAGGGGTTCCTCAATAGTTGTCATGTTCTCCAACTCATCCCACAACATCATAATCAGATGTGCCGTGTCTTTTTGCTTTGTCGTATTGTCCTTTTCGCATTTGTAGGCAATGCAGCTGTCTATATACCCGCAAAAAGTATCGAATCTTTGCGTGACAGACTTAACGAGGGATGCTTTCTTTCTCTTAGATGAACCAAGAATTGAGGCAGTACATTGCCCACTCCCTCTAGATTGTGGGGATTCAATTTGTGGCTTGTCCCATTCTGTATTGGGTGGGAAAGATGCATATGTTTGAGAGTGGAATGGAGCCAAATCAATGTCATCTAGTGGTTAAAATGACACGGTATCATTGTCATCAAGATCAGCTGGAGTTCGGTCACAACTCCCCATCACTCAATCTTGTCCAAATATAACCTCAAATTGTTTGAGTAGTGGAAACGACGTATTTCTAATATTTTGGATATTTGATTGTGCCTGTAAATGCAGAGAAAGTTATAAATAAAGCACCAATGATAATTAAGTAAATTAAATGAACTGTTATAGATGTTAAATACCCTAAGGAAGTCCTCCTAAACTGATGATTCTACTGGTCCCTACTTTCCTTTCATCGTCTCATCCAAATCTACTTTTGGACAGTGCAATCTAGTTCAAGTAAACTTTCTCCTTTAAAAGCCGCAGTCGTCCCCTACAATTATCACTGCTCACTTCCATGAAAAATCTTTTCATAACCAGTTTAGGACACATTAGTTAGGGTGGTCTTCTTGAATGCATTATCGGCTTTTTCCCCCAACATAACTTCTTTAATTAGGAAGCTTGCCATGCATTCATTCACATGATTAGTCCAATTGACTTTGGGCTTTTCGACTACTTAAAGCTTTCGACATTTCATTGGAAGACAATACAAAGGTATTAATGATCACGTAGAAATAAAAAATGTTTAAAACAACAAGACACAGATATATCACAAAAAAGTGCACATTTAATTGTCATGTTGTACTTGACTATAATTTATCCACATATTTTAAGCAACTGCAAGCTGAAAGTCTTTCCATCTTTTCATTTTTCTTTTAGGTAATCTCATGTTCTTCTTCAATGGCTTCATCGATGCACTCTACTTCTCCATTGTTATGGCCATACACATCCTTACCTGTCTCAATACCATCGTCATTGTTATTTCTATTTTTCTCCAATTCAGGCTATAGATCAAGTCTCTCATCAATAAGATGGTTATGCAAGATACAAAGTGACTAGTTTAGCTTGTACGTGTATGGTTTAGGCTAAAGCAGTCTTCAAAATAGGAAATTAGTTTTTTATGCACATCGAATGCACGTTCTATAGCATTTCGTAGAGAGGAATGTCAAAGGTTAAATTACTCTTCTTTGTTTCTCGGCTCACAACCTTGTTGAATTTTTTTAAATGATACCGAACTCCATGGAATGGTGCTAGAAAACCTGACATGCGTGCAAATCCAACATTTACTAGGTAATATTTACCTCGTGGTGCAGTTAATTTGTTGTTTCTTGTGATGACATTTGCTAGCATACAAAAATCCGATATTGATCATTCCCTCCTTGCTAGTATGTATTGAAATTTTAAATCGAATGAAGAGGTCCATAACACATTTTGGGACTTAAATCACTTCCTATTACGTCATTTAGGTTGCTCATTTAAATTAATAGTTACAGGAACATGCGTGCCGTCTATGGCTCCAACACAATCGTCAAATATATGGATAAAACTGCCTGTTATTAGATATTTATGGGGGTACTCCATTTTCAGGTGGTTGTAGGAAATTATTGTAAAATACACCATTTACGTTTAACATCCAATTGAAGTGGCAACTATTTGTCTACCATAAGTGGTTGAAATGATGTCGTATAATGTGGTTTTAACATGATGGCTAATTATTGAAGAAATATGAGTAACTCTTCCTATAAAGAGACGTCAACCGTGTAATCCAAATTTGTCATTTGTTGTATAATGTTACGAATGTGGTAAAACGATTCATTGTGCATACGTATGTAATTGGAACATATCATTCCAGGTCCATTAAAAATTGCATCCATTGCTTGTTGGCCTGACTAATCCCGTTACCTTTGCGGCTCCAGTTCTCTTAGCATATTATTTTCATCAAGCCAACATACATACAATGCGCTTATTGCGGGGGCAGTAACAATGACATTTAGCTCCATATTGAAATCCGACATCTCAATGGACAATACTACGCATAAATGGATATTATAAATGAACAGTCAAGTGAAAAGCAATTAAAAAGCAGACAACACCTGAATAAATGGATACCACCTGAATACATAGACAATACTTTGATAGATGGAGAAATTTCAAAATAAATAAACACATGAGCATGAAAAGTGAAATTCAAAAGTGGGGCCCACACACATCAATGTGTGAAGGGGCCCACACACATCAGACCATATAGATTGCGACAACAACACAAATCTCGTAATTGCGTGGGGCCCACCTTAATGTATCTGTGTACCCACGCCACCCATCCCTTTTTATCAGATCATGCTGGGTGTAGAAAAAATTTGAGACAAATCCAACACTCAAGTGGGCCTAAGTAAAACCTGGTGATGTCTTGTCAGTAGTTAATCCGAGTACTGTCTAGTATGGTCTACTTGAGCATTGGACTTACCTCATTTTTAAACTCATACCTTAAAATGATTTGAAACAGTGAATGGATAGTGTGAATAAACCAAATACAACACGTTGGGCCCCATTCGTATTGAAAAGTTCACCAACCATCTTTATTGAAGTGACCAATCATCTCTATCAATATTGCAAGTTGCCACAAATTTCCCTTGCAAACTTGTGTTTGAAAATTTGAATGTTGAATGATATTAAGTAGCATGTTACTTGAAACTCACCATTTTGGGATGTTAGATTTTCAGGAAAGTAGTATGTAACTTTGACTATGATGGTATGAAGTCGCATGTGACTTCAACCATCCAAACACCAGATGCTATGAAGTTGCATGCGACTTAAACTCATCTTAACCAAGTTACATACTATCCAAACGACCCCTAAGGCTTTCTAATCTCAAATGAAAATGTTAGATGCCCCCATTCACATGCACTGATGACCCTAGTCATCCACTCAATAATACCTTTTTCTCTTTTTCCTTTTTCCATTGTCTAAGCAGTCTTCTCTTAACCGTTCAGCTAAAGGCATCCGACACATTTCGCATATGCCTAAACACATGCGCATCATCCACTACACTATACGAGAGTAACAAATACTATAGCCGAAGCTCCCGATGTAAAGTGCTTTTTAGAGACCGTCCATTATTTTCATATGTGATTGTTGACCACTGGTAATCTTTTTATAATAACAAGTGTATTAGGCGAGGCAGGGGTGCTAACTTTGTGGGTGGGGCCTTGATCGTGGGATCCACCTTGATGCATTTATAATATATCAATGCAGTCCATCTGTTGGCCAGATCATTTTAGGGCATGGTAAAAAAAATGAGGAAGATCTAATTATTAGATGGACCACATAGCGGGGATTGAATTCTCACCATTAAAAGCTTTTCAGGAGCCACATAAAAGTTTTGGATGAAGCTATTATTTGTGTTCTCCAATAATTCAAGTATGCGTGACCTTATCAACATTTGTTGAGGGCTGAATCATGCATATTTATCCCTAATTCATATCACATTTACATGGATTCTATTGTTAAAATGAACTAATTAATTATGCTTCCATGTTTACATGTAAATGAAAGAGAATTTGAGAAATTAAGTTAGTTAGGACAGGTTAAGATGATTAAGAGAATATGGAAGCTAAGAAGTTGAAGAATCAAGCAACCAAGGATCAAACATTGAAAGTTCAAGTTGGAGAATTTTAGAAGAAATCGACTAGTCGAATAAGATTTTGACCGGTCAACAATTGAGGTCGGTAGGTCAGAAACTCCATGACAATTCCAATATTGTGTCATAACTCATTGGACCAATTTTGGACATTTTAACTGGTCAAAGTTTGTTATCGATTGGTTAACCCAATGTATAGATTTTCAAAAGTTCGTTGATGTTTGTTAATTTGAGGTTTCGACTGATCAGAGCTCAACCTCGATTGGTTAACTCGCATTCGTGATGTGAAATTTTTTATGCAATTCTAAGGTGGTGCTCGATTTTTCCTATATAAGGAGGCGTTCTCTATACATTTAGGGCATCTTGGAACGTGGAGAGAGAGAAGTTTAAGAGTGGAGAAGCTTCGATTGCATCTTCTTTTAGTTTTTCTTATTTTTTAGTTATAGTTTCTTTTTCTTTTTTTTTTTCCGAATTTCTTAGCTATGTTTAGCTAATCTCTTAGTTATGTTTAGCTAATCTCTTAGCCAGGGCTAAAAGGTGAATATTCAAGTTTATTTGTGGTTTGTGGTGTTGTAGTTTATTTGATTTAAATTTATGGTTTTAACGATGAACAATTAATTGATTTTGATTTGAACAAATAGATAATTTTAGCTTACTTTGGTTTATTGTTGACTTCGAATACATTGAATGCTCAGGAAGACTTAAATTATTTTCTTATCTATTTGGTAATGGATTGATCTATAAAATTCTTTGTTTATCGTAGAGGGTATAATAAATGCTTTGAATTCCTTGTGTTTAGTAACTCAATGCTTGATGTAAAAATTAATTCAATTAAAGTTTATATCTAAAAATTAATTAATTAAAGTTTATATCTATTTTGGATTATTGAATTCTATTTAACTGCTCTATCATCTAGCTGGATAGGACATGACTTCAAATCCAGTCATTGAATCAAGTAATATGGACATTGACAATAACAAAAAATGAATAATTGAAAATCCTAGTATTTATTTCTATTAATTTTTTCTTTATAATCGAATACATTTATCCTTAATTAAATTTTAATTTAGCTAAAATAATTTAATTTTAAATCTTAGATAGCTTTTGACTATTTAAACCTAAATCCTTCCCCGTATCGACTTCGGTCTTACTAAATTATCATTACATCGCGACCCCTACATTTGGGGTTGTGAACAAAAAGATGGATGAGAAATAAACATTACAATGGGCCTTAGGAAATTTAATGGTGGGCATTCAATTACTACGGTTTTCCTGCGGTGCAGCCCACCTGTGATATGGAGCTGACTAATTTTTGGAACCATGCTCTAAAACGATGGGGGCAAAACGGACGGGCGGCGTGGATGTACAACACATCATCAAGGTTTGGCCGACGGTCTGGGCCTCATTCCAAGCTTATTCCTTTCTCACCTAATCCACACCCGATTATAATCACATCCATACGGTGGGTCCCACACTATACGCGTCTCCGACGTCCTTCGAACTTCCGATGTTTTGTCAAGCGTGGGGCCACCTACCAAAACTAAACAGAGAAAAAATTTGCAACACCCACGCCTTAGCTACGCTAGCTACACCGGGTGTAGCAATGACCCACCATGTTGTATGTATTGTATCCACACCGTCCATCCATTTGGTGAGATCATTTTAGGGTATAAAAAAAAAAGGCAGATCCAAAGCTCAAGTGGACCCAGCACAGAAAATAGTGGGGATTGAACGCCAACCATTAAAAACTTCTTCGGGGCCACTTGAGATTCGGATCTGCCTCAGTTTTTTGGTATAATGCCCTAAAATAATCTCGCCAAATGGATGGACGGCGTGGATACAACACATGCATCCTGGTGTGGTCATTGCTACACCCGGTGTAGCTAGCGTAGCTAACTCGTGGGTGTAGCAAATTTTTTCTCAACTAAACACGTACCTCCCATATGCTTCATGCCGACTTTGGAGTAAATCCCACGTTTAAAGCCAAAACAGACTGGTACAAATAAAGCCTTTCATCCTACAAATGCTCAGATACAAACGGCTGTATCATAAACTAAGATACACCCATTTTCCAACGTGTCAAATGCATAGAATATACTATCCATCCAATAGGTGGGCTAGACCATGACGATCACTTGCAACGAAAACCAGGCATATCAACTCATTGGGTGGGCCACACCACTACACCAAGTTACGCCATCGTCTGTCCAATGATATCTACATTTTATACATCGATTGGCGCGATTTCTACGAGGTGATGGTAACAACGCCGGCCCTTTTTTTTTGTACGGACACGATATTCCACGCGAATTGGCGGGAAAATTTCTACGACGTGATTGCCACATTATTCACGATACACCGGCTGTATCTGAAAATTTCTATTTTCATCCGTCATCTTCCCTTCTCTCTCTCTTTAGATCTTGAACAGACAGAACCCTAAGGAGTCTTTCCTTTCCTTTGGAGAGAGAGATCTTCTTCCCTTTCCTTTAGGGTATTTTTTTAGAACAGAGAGAGATGGGGAGCAGCAACGGTGATGGATCGGACAGAGAAGGTTCGGATGCGGGGTTGGAAGAACGGCCGATGGCGCTCGAGTACTCTGGTTGGGTCTATCATCTAGGCGTCAATTCAATCGGTCATGAATACTGCAATCTCAGATTCCTCTTCTTGAAAGGAAAGTATGTCAGGATGTATAAAAGAGATCCCCATGAGAATCCCGGCATCGTAAGATTTTATCCTTTCTGTTCTTGTTCTTCTGTTTTCTTTGCTCATCTTTTTAAATTGTTTCAAGCATTTGTAGTTAATTAACTAATTAATTAATTAATGAGCTATATTTTGAAGTATTGTAAATGCTTGGCCTGAATAATGGACTGCATTATCCCAGCCATCCAATTGATGGACACTGTTGCATTTTTTTGATCGTTCATTTGCGGTACTTTATTGGATTGCTTGGATGTTCTTGTGAGAGGATTTTGTCCTAGATTGTGATAGGTGAGCCTTGCTAATATGGAGTGCTGGCTCAATGAAAAATGCTGGTAATTTGGGAGTAGTGCCAGTAGATGAAGGCTAGTATGGAGCCTTGCTAATATGGTTCATACAGCTCAAGTGGGGATTTTTGGAGGACTTTGGCTGTACCTATATGATCCTTCTACGTATTTTGGAACTCTAAGAATTTGAATTGTGAGGATTCATGGATGAGTGAAGGTTTGGGGGTCTTTTTTGTGAAATGGTTTTGCCGGCCAAGGTTGTTTTGCAATTTGTTGGGGTTTGTTTTACACGTATGTTGAGATGTCTTCTTCAAACTTGCAAAAATGAGAAAAAATGGTAGAGACCTAGGTCATCTTAGATGCGTTAAGAGCGATGGATAAAGGGTATTAGTCAAGGACAATGAGATCAATGAAAGGTGGAGAAGTTGTTTTCAGAACTTGTTAAATGAAAACCACTTTGCGAGTACAGGGATAGGAAACATAAACTCCAATGATGTTAAAGACCATACATACTTTCATAGGATTAGGACCATGAGTGAGAGAGGGCTTCCAACATCCAAAGCTCCTGGATGCCAATCTCGAAGAAAAAGTGCCTCATCGTGCGGAAGTTTTTTTTTTTTTTTTTTTTTCCATTCTTGGAGCCCTTGAGGCAATGATAAGGATTCCGGTTCTAGAAGACGTTCAAATATCAAAGGCAGCTCCGAAGATTCAAGAGAATTAGATGGAGATTTCATCTCGAAATGCTCAAGGATTAGAGAAAATAGTAGGGTTGTCAGTCATTCTAGATCCAGAAGAAGATATTCAGAGAACGAAAGGGGAAACTCCAGATCCCCTTCTCGAGGACGGTCCAAACATCCAATGCAGAAAATATCAAGGAAAGATTCCTCATCACCTTCTTTGTCCAGCCACAAGAACTTGCCTTCATTTCACAACCCTAGAAACTGTAAAAGAGGTGAATCAAAAGGAAAGGTGTCCTTGAAATTCCTATCTACTCTCTGGTTAGGAGATCTGAAGGGTGGATTCTAGTCCATAAGGTAAGGCACCAAGGGAAAGGTAAGAAAGGGAAGGGACATAATCCTTTGAATGAATTTCAAACCCTATTTGTCAATCATTTTCTTGAGGAGTGGATGGAACTCCATTTCTTTAGGGTCGTTGGGAAGTTTGGTAAGGTAGGAGTAGTTATTTCGAGAAACAAGGAAACCTCCATTTTCAGAGGGTTTTTCGTCGTGAGGATGGAGGAGGAAGAACACATGTTTAGAGCCATAGAGGGGCTGAATGGTTAGACTTTCTATGGCAAGGCCATGAGAGTTCAAGTAGCACATTATGGGCCCAGACAGGTGAATAGGGAGATTTTTGGAGAATCCTCTAAAGGAAGGAAACTGCAAAAAACACCCCCACCTCGCCGACCCCCCCCCCCCCCCTCCCTCTGACAACTTCCCCCTGTTATCCCCCATCTTGGAAGGAGTTGAAAATCAGATTTCGTCCCTATCCTCCTACATGGAAGCCCTGGTGGGTAAGCCCCCACAATCTCCAAAGCCATCTCCACCTGCATTTGGCCCATCTCCCCTATTCTGGTCCAGAACACAGGGAGCATGCATCCCCTAATCTCTCTACGTTCAGAGGTCATTCCGAAGGTTTAGAAATCTTATTAGTATTGCATAGTTGTATCCATTCGGCCAGGTTTTTTCAATCAATGACCGGAATATTGGTTTCAGTATTATTGCAATATTGGTCTAGAGAATATAGTCCTTTCGCTTCCTTGATGAAACAACGGTTTGGGGTTCTGTTCATCAGTATGCCAATTTAGATAACTGCTATCTTTGCTGGTTTGCTTCATTGGGGATCGATGAAATCCATTTGTCGGTGGAAACATTGGTCACAGTTTATTGTTGTTGATTGTTGGTTTTGTTTTTCTGGAATTCCCCTAGAATTATGGTACACCGACTTTTTTCGATCTTTAGGTTCTTGCATTGGGGAGGTGATTATGGTGGATTAGGCGACATAGAGATGGGAGGAGCTTCGCTGGGTGAGGCTCTGTATTCGGGTAAGAAGGTCGAAGAAGATTCCAGAGGAGATTTCCCTTAAGATAGGAGAGGATTTGCTGCAGATCCTAGTACAAAAGGAAGAGATCCATAATGAAAACGGTCATGATCTAAAGATCGGAGGCTATGTAGAGGGATTACTTGATACCCATTGATTTAAGTGGAAGAAGGTGGAGATCAACTCTAGTGCTCTCGTAATCCACTAGACGAGGCCCCTATAGCATGTGAAGCGCTGATTTCTCTAGAAACTTGTGTGCAAGAACATGTGGAGGATATGTAGCCACATATCTAGGGTCCAAGGAGTGGGAAAAAAGAGGATCTTTTTCCGATCCCCAACCTCAATGTCTGCAAGCTTGTGTATGCGGGCGACTGGGAGGATTCCAAAAGGAATGACACGTGTGGAGAAAGGGCGTTCTTTTTATCAGGCGCAAGGCTTGGAATGAGCTTGGGCCAAGATCAACAAAGGGATGAGATCACTCCATGCTTTAATTAAAGAAGACAGATGGAGGCGTCACATTTTTCTCGATCAATGAGTCTTTTGATCGGAATTTCCCATCAAAATAGCGCCAATTCATCATCTCTGGAAGGCTTCTTTGAAGAAAGTTCTAGTAGAATTGAGAATGACTGCTCTCTTGAGAGAGGCGAGCGGCTGGAGAGAGTGATTGCTATCACAATATCTTCGGCTTCATCTTGAAGATACAGAGAAGGAGGCACATGCTTCTGCAGCTATCCAAGTGCGGCAGTCGGCACCTGATAAAACTGATACATGTCACAATGAGTGCGAGTTGCTCCGAAGTATTGTAAGAGATTTTTCTTCCAGGAGAGATGTCCCGATTTCTCAATGTTCAATGAAGAAGAGAGCTGACCAAAATAGCTAGACCAAGTATTTGGGTGCAATGATCAGAGATATGCGGAAGAGATGGATCCGATAGAAGAAGAGGATAACAATGAGGAAATGGCTTACGGAGAAGGGCCGGGAAGCTTTGTGGGACTTAAATCTCGAAACAATCACCTGGAGATGGTTTACGAGAAGACAAAGGACTATGATAATGCCTTTTGCCGAGAGCTGGATGAAGAATCTCTTCGATTAGCTGAAACTAGCTTCTCGACTAGAAGTTTGTTGGAACAGGCTGGCGACCAATTGGAAGTCCTAAATATGAGCAAAGAAAACGATTTAGAGTCTCTGGAGGATCAACTTCGCTCTCCTTCCCAGATCAAAGATTATACAATCCTCAATGGAAGCTCCCCTTCTCCCTTCTTTGGTGACATCCAAGATACCTTCTCAGGTCATCACTCAAGAGAATCTTTAAGAAGATGAAAATAGGAAAGGCCCTTAGACTAGTTGGTATACTTGTAAAGGTTTAGAACTGCATAGATATTAGGTTATTTTGGTTGACAAAGTTATTCAACAAGATTGTAAGATTGAAGAAAATGGTAGGTGAATGGAGGAAAGGTATTGTGGTACCCATTTATAAGAATAATGGAGAGTAGGAGACATAAAACTACATCGACTATCGTGAGATTAAGCTTGTGAGCCATACAATGAAATTTGGGAGAGAGTGATTGAGCCAAGACTAAGGCATGAGATGAATCTATCGGAAAATTAATTTCGATTCATTTTAGGAAGGGCTACCAATGAAGCTATTTTCCTACTTAGACAATTGATAAAGAAATACATGGAGAGGAGGAAGGATCCCCACATGGTTTTTATTAACTTAGAGAAAGCATGTGATAGGGTCCCTAGAGGGTTAGTTTGACAAGTGTTGGGAAAGAACAAGAGTTTCAAGAGGATATATTGACATGATTAAGGGTATGCATAGGGAGTGGTAACAAATGCGAAGATCATTAGTGGAGAGACAAGTGAGTTCCCAATTACTGTAGGCTTGCACTAGGGATTGGCATTGGGCCTATACCTTTTTTTTCCATTGCTTATGGACGAGTTAACGAGGGGTTTATAGGAAGAGATCTCATGGTATATGTTGTTTGCAGATGACATAGTTTTGATTGGCAAGATGAGGGAGGGCATAAAGGAAGGTAGATTTATGGCGAGATGCATTAGAATCTAAAGGATTTAAAATTAGTCAAACTAAAATAGTGTATATTGTCTATGGAGTATAATTTTAAATAGGAGTGAAAATGAGGAATTAGTTAAGATTGTTGGCCAATAAGTATACTAAAATGACCACTTCCGATATTTTGGGTTGGTAATTCGTAAGAATGGGTAGATTAAGAAGGATGTTGCCCATAAAATTCAAGCTGGGTGAACGATATGGAGATGTACCTTTGTAGTTTTATGTGATTGTTGTGTAGCAATCAAACCGAATGGGAAATTTTATAGAATAACTGTAGAACCAGCCGTGCTTCATGGGACAATGTTGGGTAGTTAAGGAACAACATGTTCCTAGGGTGAGTGTAGCTGAAACAGTGTTCGAAGTTTCGGTATCGCTACAAGTTTCACTAGTCAAGGATACAGAAACAATATCGATACCGTCGATAATATCGCTGATAACCGGAAATGCGGGGAAAATGGGAAAACAGTGAAATTTTTCAGTGAAACCTCAGGAGCTGATAAAATACACATAGTTTGGAATAAAAAAATTGCATAAAAAATGCATACATAATAGGTTTCTATTTAATGGGGGCCTAAAAGCATGTGTTTCCGTAAGCAGTCAGTCTAATCATCTCATTCATCCAAAATCTGAACTTCCATCCAAACATCCATTGATATTTCAGAATATTGGCAACATACTAAATTTCCAAACAAATCGTTAACAACTGAAAAAGAAACTAAAGATTGTGGTCTCGTTATTGCCATGTTGAGATATTGATAATATCGTGATATTATCAATGTTATCGTCAACAAATTGAACGTTGCATACAACCATGCACCCATAAAAAATATGAAATGGGAATTTTTTAATATATAGATTTTTGGCATATCAATACATTGGTGATATTATTGAAATATTGCAGATGCATTGACGATACAAGCAACACTTGGAATTTACACAGTAAAAAATATTGGCGATACACCAACAAGATCAGTGTATTGACAATACAAACGACGCTTGGAATTTACACAATTGAAAATATTGACGATATCGATACATTGGCAATTTTTAGTGATACATCACTGATATCAAGAATTTTTTATACTATCAGTGTTATCGGTATCGCTACTAGTGTTATCGGTGTCTCTGAGCTAGAAATAGAGATAATATCGGGGATATTTCGATAATATCGGAGATAATGCAAACATTGAGCTGAAATGAGGATGTTGAGGTGGATGTGTGGCAAGACGAGGAATGATAGAATTAGAAAGGAACGCATTCAAAGGAACTTAGGAGTAGCACCAAATCCAATAGGTAATTATATGAAGTAGACTTAGATGGTTTGGTCATTTGCAATGGAGACCAAGAACTGCGTTGGTTAGGAGTGAGTGGGTGCAAATCAAAGCTCTAAAAGAGTAAAGGGAAGGCCCAAAAGGGCGTGGGTAGAGGTAGTAAGAAAAGACTTGATGACCTATGATCTAATTGAAGCTAATTGGCTTGATAGTGGAATGGTGGAGCATTATTTGTGTAGCTAACCTTAGGATAAGGCGTAAATGACAACGATGATGAAGACGATGTCCATATATTTGTATACCCTTTACAATAGATGTTTCCAATAAAATTAGAGTAGGGTGGATGAAGTGGGGACGTGCCTTGGGAATGTTGTGTGATTGTTTCTTGCCTATGAAACTTAAGGGAGTATTATTAGATAACTAGTTGACTAGCTATGCTATATGGTGCAGAGTGTTGGGCAATTAGAAAACAACATGAGCAAAGATAAGTGTTGCCAAGACGAGGAATGAGATGGATGTGTGGTAAGTTAAGGATAACATTATGATTGAGGTCATTTGGAGCAACCTTGGAGTAATCCCAATAAAGAGAAAAATGATCGACAACAGATTGAGATGGTTCAATCTTGTGTGTCGGTGCTTGCTCTTGTTAAGAGGTGAACATTGAATTTGTTTGAAGGGCATGAAAAGAGGATGGAGAAAGACCTATAATAAGGACTTAGATTGAGGTGGTTAGAAGGTACATGAAGGCTTGTTCACTTGCTGAGGATAGGGCCATAGATAGGGTTGATTGGAGAAAAAAAAAAGTCGACCAAATAGCTGGGCTGGGACTAGGCTATGATGATGATGATGATTATGTTTCCAAAGTGCTTCTTCTTTGGATTTCGACGTATGAAGATCACAATTTGTTTTTTTAGTTCCCACTTTGTGCAACTAAGCCTCCAACCGATAATATAGGTTCCTTTGACCCATGGCTGTTAGTCACCTAAATCACGTCCTAGACCAATTCACTTCCAACTCTTGTAGAGCAAGGCATGCTTTTCTTGGATATATGAAACCATGGGCATATGGGTTTAAAATTGACAACAATATCTGCGTATACACGTAACCCTTCCACATCTATTTGAAAACTCCGAATCATTCATCACTTTCACTTAGCCTATGTCCAACATACCATCCCCCTATAATGAGAAAAATGGTTGTCTTTTCTGCCAGCTGTGTGGTGGGCAATTTGGGGGAAAGGAATAGAAGGCAATTTCAAAATGCAGCTAGGACCATCATGGTTGCTGTCAGCTCCATTTTTCTGTTAGTGTCGGAATGGAGTGTCTATTGTGGTAATCAATAGATTTGTGGGCTGGCTGGGAGGTTTCTTCCGTGTCTTTTTTTTTTTTGTCGGCTTTCTTGTATTCTTTTCCTGTGTTGCTTCAGCTAGCAGGCCTTTAATAAATTTCCGGTAATCTTCAAAAAAAAAAAACATACCACCCCCCTACACTCAATTCCATCTTTGTCTTGCCTCTGTTCGCAAGTTTGGGAAAACCTATAATGAGAACCAATACTTACTTTCCATCAAAACTTGCTCGGAGATTAAAAAAAAGAAGAAGCAAAAAACAACAGAGATAGTACATAATGAAATGACATAGAATGGGAAGCCTAAACTATTTATCAGTTAACCATGTTGTAACTATTGATAAGAGCACTTCAGCTTGAAAGCACGTAAGGCATAGCGTTACATAAAGAGCATAGTGTTAAAGTGCAAACGACATAGCACATGGTTGAGTTCGTTGTTGTATGACTTTGAGCAATTTACTTAATTTTCTACAACAAAATGTTGTAACCAAACCCCCCCCCCCCCCCCGAATTACTGTCTTATGGGATTTAAATATTATGATCTTTTATTGTTTCATGTGGTTTTATTTTGGTCTTAAGTTGAAACATTTGGGTATCTGATGATGGAAAGAAATGTAAAGATTGGATTTTTTTTGCTAAAAATAGTTATGTTGCGGCATTCCTCGTTTTTGCAGAAACCCATTAGGAAGGGAGTTATTGGCCATACTCTAATGGTGGAGGAGAGAGGACGTAGGAAGGTCAATCATGGGGTAACACAAATGACATTCTTTGTTCTTTTGCTTTAAATTTACTTTGTTCTTATGAACATCATTTGATTTTTTGAATAGGCTCAAATTTGGTCTTTGCTGTTTGTTCTTTATAATTTGGACCATCCATGATTTTGCTTGAGGAGCTAATTGTGCAAGGTACATATCTTTTTTTCCAGGATGTTTATGTCTTGAGATTTTACAATAGATTGGACGAGACGAAGAAAGGAGAAGTAAGTGATTATTCTATCAATTTAGGTTTTTACTTGCAATGTGTTGCTAATATTGCAAGATCTACGCTCTTGTTTGACTGTTGTTTTTGCTTTCAACTTTGGAGAAGTTTGCAAGCATGTTGCTCATACTTGTAAGATCTGCATCAAACTTATTTGTACAACTCTGTCTAGTTGTGACAATGCTTCACTGTCCCAACTTCAGGTAAAGGAGGGTTGATGTTAGGGGGGTAGGCTATTGTTAAACATTTTCCAAGAAAATCACGAGGATCTTGATGACAAATAGGTGGGTCAAGGCTATCATTATGATGGTGGTGGTATATAATGTTTTACGCCTACTGAATTTATCATGGTTTTGTAGTTTGGAGATTTATGTGGTTCAAAAGTAGTAAAATACATTCAAAGAGTGGCAGAGTAGTAGAAATAAGGGAAACCTTGAAACGTATAAAAATGTTAAAAATGAATCAAGGAAGCAATAAGGCCCTTATTATAAAGCATAAGGCGGTACCATGGACAATTTCTTCCAGCAAACTAGCTGATGCGGAACAAAAGCATTCAAGGTGTACCAACGAAGAAAGCGTCAACCACAAGTACCATCCTTGTGGATAGGCGACTATTGAGGAGCATTGAAGACCTTACACATGTAGTCCGAGACATTTGAAAAGACCCCACCTTGGGAAGACATGTGTAAGTTGCTTTGAGGAGATGATCAGACCATTGGATCGTGATGATGATGTGATCGGACCGTTGGTTCATTGTGGCCCACTTTCATCACACCATCATTGGAGCGCATTGGACATCTTAGATTTGAGTTTATTTTACGCATTTTTTACTTATTTGAGTTTTGGGTTAGTGTGGGTACGTTTTTTTTCATGCAAATGTCTTTTTTTTGAAATTTTGTTAGTAGGGGTATTTTGGTAATTATGCTAATTCCGAATTTTATAAGGGTGTTGCCCTAAACCTTTTTTATTAGTTGTTGATTTATGACAAAGAGCAAACCTTTGGTTGCTTCCTTCTCTTTCCCTCTCTCATGGTGCTTCTTCTTCTTCCTTGATCTCCTTCTTCTCTATTCTTCTTGTGCCCCTCCAACTTCTTCCATGTATTTCATCTTCTATTATTATCCTTCTAAACTTCTGTTTTGTTTATTCCCCATGATCTAAACCTTGAGAATCGATCTAAACCCTAAACCCCCAAATTCTCAAATCCCTAATCCGAGAAACTTTCTGATTCTTCGGACTAGTGATCATCATTGATCGATTGGGTATGACCATGCAAGATCGGGAGGTTCCATCCCTCGCCGGATCCAACCTATACGCTGCTTGAATCCCATACTCCATGGTTGTGATGATGGCCCGTCCCATTGCATGTTTCCTTTATGATTTTCTTAGTTTATGATGATTGATGCTAGATTTCATTATTATTATTGCTTTTATTTCCGCTGAATAATTGTGTTCATGAGCATGCATCATATTTAGGGCTGTCCTGCATCACTAGCCAAGGTATAATGTGGACTCATTTTAGACGGCATTTTAAGCACATTGAGATCAACCTGCATGCCCTACTGCTGAACCTCCTTAGCAGTCCGTACATCCCTCGAATAGGCGTTGATTGCAGAATTTGGAACCTTGAACATCTTGCGAGCTCGTATAGGAGAGTGTCAAGAGCCCAAGAGGCTAGGAATGAGGACTGGGTTAGATTAATTTGTGACAGCACTGCTCTGATGAAGGCCAACACATTCTTCGATGACCTTCATCGCATTCTACTAGTTTGTCACAACAAGGTGTTGACTGTTGATCATTTATGGCATCCTGGTTGGCACATTCCGAACGGATGCATCTTGTGTAAGGTAGATTCTGAGAATGTTGATCACCTATTTGTTCATTGCCATTTGTCTGCAGGCTGTGCTTAGAGATATTTGGAAAGTTTGGAGTCCAATGGGTGATGCCACACTTGGTGAAGGATATGTATAGAAGGTGGTCAGTGAGAGCTTAGCCTTTGGGGCGTGTTGGTAAATCCTTTGGGTTCTGTGCTCGAAAGTTATGCTCTGGTGTGTCTGGCTTGAAAGAAACATTAGGATCTTTTGGGGGACAATAAAACCGGAAACATCTTTATTTAAGTGGGCCTTGAAGTTGGCATCAGTTGGGGTAAGCAAAACAAGGCCATGGAACTATTCTAGAGGTGATGCTCTGGTCAAATTGGGAGGGTTGCCTAAGCAGTGATGCGGTTGCCTAGAAACCCGATAGTAGATGGAAGCTGTCTTTGGAAAATTGGCTGAGACTAAATTTTGATGGCCGCTCGTTGGCTAATCCTAGTCCCACTGTTGTGGGTGGCATCATCATTGGCAATTCTCATCCCATGGGGTTTATTGACTCCACATTTATTGAAGTGTCGACCTTCTTGAGAGGGTCAGGTTGGTGGTGGATCGAAAATGCAGCTCTATTATCATCAGAGGAGGTTCCTTGAAATTCATCAAGTGGATTAGCTTTGGAAGCCTAAATTGGATGCTAGCCAACATTTTAGATGAACCAAAAGACCTCTTCTCCAATCTAGATGTGGTGTTTTTGCATGTGAAGCGCTTGGAAAATGCTAAGGCCGATTCTCTTGCTAAGGGAGGAGCTCTTAGGGAAGCGTTCTAGATATTTGATGGGGGTTAATTTTTTTTTTTTGCCTGGGGCCCGTGTTTGGAAATTCTGCTCATAAGAATTTGTGCATGGGCATGCTTTTCAATTTACCTTCTGTTCCAGGTAGTTAGCTTTGCCGTGTTTTTTGATTGGTTATTTTGCTCTTTCTTTGCTTGCGTCTGGGCGAATAAAATTACACAATTCATAAAAAAAATTGTATGATAGGTTAAGCACTAGAGCGGGATATAGGTATTTATCAACTAGCAAAACTGAGGGAGAAGAAAAGTAGACATAAATCACATTAGATGCATCCAGTGTTTTTGGCATCATTATTGATGATGTGTCACACCTTGGGATACAGAAACATATCGGGCATCGCATGAGAAATATCGGATGTATCGTGTGATGTATTGCTGTTTTTGGGAGACATTGGGAAATTGGTTGAATTTTTCATGTAACTTTAGTGGATGTTAAAAAAGATATATTATTACATATGTAGAAATCAAAAGATGACAAGAAACAAGTGCACATAATAAGTTTCCCTTGTATAAGGTCCCAAACTATGCCGTTTGACAGAAGTAATGCAACTATATTAAAATTCTATTCAAAATCAATTCATATCATTCATAAATCTAAGAAGACACGTATGAAAGGCTATTAAGACCAGCTAACACTCGTAAACACATGAATTTTAAGGCCAAATAACTCTTGTTAAATTTGGAATTTTTGAAAAAAAACTATTTTTATTTTTTTGATATTTTTAATTAAAAATATTTTTTTTTCCAAAAATTTCAAAAACTTCTGTCAATTAGTAGATTAGTGATGTAGGATGCCCTAATTATGATGCATGCTCATGAACACAATTAAATTAGCGGAATTAAAAGACAATAACAATATAAAATCTAGCAGCAATCATCATGAACTAAGAAGATCACAAGGAACATGCAATGGAACGGGCCATTTATCACAACCATGAAGTATGAGATTCAAGTATCACTATGGTTGGATCCGGCGAGGGATAGGACCTCTCGATCTTGCATGGCTATAACCCAATCAATTAAGAGGAATCTCTAATCCAGGAAATCAAGGAATTTTGGATTAGGGATTTGAAAATCTGAAAACTTAGGGTTTAGGATCAAAAGTCAGATTTTGGGATTGTGGTTAGCAAAACAGATAGATTAGGGATAGATAGGATTACCTAGAAGAAGGATAGGAGGGGCACAAGAAGCAAGTAGAAGAAAGAGGGATCAAGGAAGAAGAAACAACACCATGAGAGAGAAAGAGGAAGAGAGAAGCTCCAAGAGGCTTTCCATTAATCAATAATCAAAGTTAATTTCGAGTTTAGGGCTTAACCCTCTTAAATAAACACTAAAAGCAAGTAAAAGACTAAATTACCCACAAAGTTCAGTTAAAAAAACGAAAAAAGAAAACAACTGCGCAAATGTTCGGGCGCCCGAAGACGTCCAAAAACGTCCAGAGAGTTTCAGGCACTAGAGAGGCCAAGTTCGGGCGCTTGTCTGGCGCCCGAAGACAGTGAATTCTGTCAGTGGGTCTTCTTCCTCTTACACACGTGTCATCCCAATGTGGGGCCTTCTATGTGTCAAATCATGCGTGTAGGGTCTTCTATGCTCCTCAATAGTCGCCTAACCACAAGGAAGATGCTTGTGGTGGGCGTTTTCTTCGTTAGTTCACATGAAAAGGTCTTGTGTCCGCATCAATTCCCCCCGGGTGAGAGAAACTCGACTCCGAAGAGTTGAAACTTTTGTAGCACTCTAGTAGATCCGGATCAATACCCTGCAATTCGTCGCCCGACAGCCACGTAGATTCAGACGATGGTTTGTTTTTCCACTTGACAAGATACCTCTGGAAACCTCCATCTCTCGTAGATACTATCTCGTCATCCAAGATTTCCTCAATTTCTTCTTTATGGGTAATGGGTGGAGGAAGGGGTGGAAGGGGTTGGGAAGGAAAATCAGAAAGAGGCCATGAAAGCAACGATGGATCGACAATGGGAGCATGGGAACGGACTAGATCTTCCACATTAAAAGTTGGATTAATGCTTATTTCAGGTGGAAGGTCAATCCGATACGCATTGGACCCAACCTTTTGTAATATCTTGAATGGTCCAGTACTGCACGCTTGTAACTTCTTAGCGACTCCTTGAGAGAATCGCTTTGGCCTTATTCGCACCATTACAGTCTCCTTCCTGAAATTCTTGCGCTCTACGATGAGAATCAACTGAAATTTTATAGTTATCATTGCTCTTATTTATCTGCTGCCTAACATGGGTATGCAAATCATGAATATGGCGTGCAAATGCATCGGTTGATTTAGAAAACCTTTGGGTAACAGACATAGGTAAGAGATCTATGGGCATTCTAGGTTTATAACCACTTACAATTTCAAAAGGACTCAACCCTGTAGATCTATTAACTGACCTATTATAAGCAAGTTCAGCAGTTGGTAAAATTGTTATTTTGTTTTGATTTGTTTTTGTTTGTTTTTTCTTTTTGACTTTGTTTTTGTCCTTTTGTTGTTTAGCATTTCTTAATAATATTTCTTCTATCTTCAAGAAAAGATAAAAAGACAAAAAAGAAAAAGAAAAAAAACTCATTGTGTTATTCTGGCCCACCCTCTCTCCGATATCGATTTCCACACCCAAATCTCATTTTCTCTCCAAATAACAGAGAAGGGTCAGTCAAAATCAGCTTAGGAAGGGATTGAAAGCAAAAAACTGAGAGAAATCAGGGTTTTTTTTCCCCCAATCTTTTGGAAGGGGCTGTGCTATTTGGGTATTGACGATACTGTGCAATATTGATAGTACCAGCTGATACCATCGCTACTGAAATCGCTGGGTCTTTGAGAGTTAGGTAAGGGAGGTAAATATAGACTTAACGAGGATGAGGAAAAGAAAGGTGGTGGGAACAAGTGATAGAAATGTGGAAGATATATATATATATATATATATATATATATATATATATATATATATATATATATATATATATATATATATATATATATATATTCGAAACATTATTGGGATAGTTTTGTTATCCAGTCTTTCTAATAAAGTTTTGGGAGATTTGCCAAAATAAATTTATTTCATTTCTTTAATCCCTAAACCAAAACCATTAAAGATTTTCTAAAACATATGAAGCTCACAAAGTTTTTTACTTCCGTACACCACTTAGCTAACTTTTCTGTATTATTATGATGATTTTGTCCCTCTTAAGGCTTTGACAAATAACACTTCCAACTCTGTATTCTCTCTCGTACGTAATAATGGATGAGAATTTCATACAACACCTGTTACAAGGAGCCTGTGCAACAAAAAGCTTTGTGGGGCCATGTTGTTGTCCATGGGACATCCACATTGTCGATTTGTTGCGCCAGCTCATGTTAGGACATTGTCCAAAAATCAGGCATATTCGAAACTCCAAAGGGAAAAGCGGGATGGGGACAGCCAGCACGAAAACCATCATGGTCATGGGCCCCAATGTGTATTTTTATGCCATCCAACCCGTTCATAAGGTGAATCCCAACAGGATGAAATGGAAATACCAAATATCAGAGTGATCACCAAATCATTGGTTGGCCCCAAGTAGGTTTCCATGGTGCACATCACATCCCCATTTTTCCTTGCAGTGTGGTCCGCTATATTTTCAGATTGGCCTGATTTTTGGGCTCATGTCATAACATGAGCTGTCTTAATGATGGATGGAGTAGACGTGTCACACACATCATGGTGGGCCTCATAGCTTTTTGTTGCATGGACTGTATACATCAACACATGAGAGAGAGAGGACCCCCTTCGTGTTAGGGGCTTCTCAAAAATAGTAGTAAGAGAAAATCTTTGATAGTCTGGCAAAGTGTGCTTGATGATATGGAGTCACTTAGAAATTGATTAGATATTGTGCACATGAAATACAAGTAATTTCGATTAAACTGTTTAAACTATGGCTCAACTTTAGAAGTGGCACTAGCCAAAAGTTACACTTATTTTATTATATATCCGGTTGGTGAGCTTTTTTGGATGGTTAAAAATGAAAAATATCCAATGGTCCTATTTCAACAGAGAAGTGTCCATGAATCAGAGTTGGGATTGTCAACCAATCAATTTGGGACTTGGACTTGCAGCAGTGAGTTACACAATTTAGTCAGTTTCATTTGAGTTATTGTATGCCAGGTGCCTGCTTATCAAGCATCATATGCTGCCGGAGTACTAAATGATTCCCAGATGTGTTGCCACCCATTGGGGCCCACATGCCGAGTGATTTGAAGATCGGGGTTGTTGTTTTTGTGGAATCTATGGTGTATGGCCCACCACATGAAACTTATTCTGATGGGATGATTAGGACTATCGTTATCTCTAGAGAGTAGAGATTAAAATAATGACAAGAAAAATTTCAATGACTACTATTCAACTCTAAAAAGCAAAGGATGGGATCATCCTTGAAGCTTGATTATGGGCTAATAGCTCATTTATGGTTGTACGAGAAAATAGATGATTCAAATCATTGGAGCATCTCATCACGTGGGACCCATTGGGGGTGGCACTCACTCGAACCTCACTTGCGATAGAGGCAAAACGAGTTTGTAAAACACTCTCATGTGGGCTTAATGTCAGTTGTCAGATTCCTGACATTTGGCCTGCAAAATGGAGATATTTTTTTAGTTTTTCTAATTCCCCACGCACATGGGAGCTGTACATGTTCACATGCAGATGCATGTGTCACAGTGTGACACGTGTGTGAGATAGCTTTCCATCAGGTAAGCTACACTATTTGGATATTTTGCATAAAAAATAGGCTATTTCACATATGTGGTGGGCCACAACATAACAAAGCAAATGAATGTCTAGAAAAGATTTGTAAGTAATTTACTTTGTTTGTTGTGGCCCACCTAAAGAGTGCAATTGTTTGATTTTTAAAGCCAAAAATCTAAGCATCATTTCCAACCTTATGGAAAGCTCAAATCTCACACAGGTGTTTCATATTTGCACGTGATCCCGCCAGTTGAGGTGCACGGCTCTACATGTGTGGAATTAGCAAACCTTCAAAGGAGGGAGAGTGATTTCAATTTCACAGCAGTGATTTTTTGTGAGTCCTTAGAAACATAAATGCCTCCTAGAAACGGGGGAAAAATTATTATTACAAGCAAAAGTTAAAGAAGTGGGAATGGAAGTACAAGGAAGTTTACTTTGGCAAAACTTTTGTGAGGTTCATATTCTTTAGGTATAGTAGCATGAAGCAAAGCTGCAACAGATTTGAGTACGAAAGTTGGGAAGTGTTTGTTTCAAAATGTAAATAGGTATAAGTCGGTAGGAAGAGAGAGCAGGAGTGAGAGTCCAAAGCGCGATTCGAGGCAGTAGGGCACTTACATAGAAGGATCATGGAACTAGTGTTATCATAATTGTGTGAATTGTATGATTCCTATTTTATTGTATGGGTGTACGATTTGAATTGTACACCTAGATTGTAAATTCTAAATAATCGCACAAATCATACGATAATCATAGATTGCGTAAATGGGCCAAAAAATTACTCAAATTATTTATTTTCTATACAAAAATTTCTTCTTTGTACCCTTTTGCTTATAAAAGATGAAGGCACTCCCCTATTAAAAGTATTCTCATTTTTTTTCTTAAGAGATTTGGGATTTTGATATTTAAAAATCCAAAACAAAGAAATCAAGATATCTTTTTATTCACAATGGAATCAAATGCCATTTTTTTCTAACATGATTCTACACTCAAGAAAAGTACAAAAGAACAAAATTATTAAGGGACTCTTTTATGTTTTTTAAGGTTAATTTTTTTAAAGACAATAAAAGAAAATAAAGGTAGAAGACAAGAATCATTTACTATCCTGATATGCATACCATATACATTTTCTCAATTAATAGTATCATGATATGTATTACTTTTTTGGTACATGTTGATGAGAAATTGACGATTGACAAGTTTTTAATCTTTTCTGATTTACTTATATTTTTTCATATGTTTTTTGATATTTTTTTTAAGAAATAAAAATATTAAAATTTACGATACAATTCGACCCAAAATTTTGATATGATAACAATTTTGACAACATTGTTTGCAACTATGGCTTTACGAAATGTTTAAAAGTTGAGTAGGTTTTGGATAAAATATTTAAAATAATTTTTTTTGGGTTAATTTCCCTAAGGTTTTTTTGCGCACAAAGAAAATGCTAGATGAGTACAATATTGTCAAAATCGTTATCGTATCGCAAATTGTAAAAGGGGTTGAATCATATCGAATCGCAAATTGTAAGATTTTTTTTCTGATTTTAAAAATATACATATAAAAAACAAATGAAAAAATATAAATAAATTAGAAAATATTAAAAGCTCATTAATCATTCATTTCCCATCAACATGTGCTAAGAAAGTAATACATATCATGATATTATCAATTGAGAAAATGTAGATGGTATACATATCATGATATTAAAGGATTCTTCTCTTTTTTCTTTGTTTTCTTTTGTTGTCTTTTGAAAAATTTACTTAAAAGACATACAAGAGTCTTTTACTAATTTTGTTCTTTTGTAGCTTTCTTAAGTGTAGAATCATGTTAGAAAAAATGGCATTCGAATCCATTGTGAATAGTATCTTGATTTCTTTGTTTTGGGTTTTTTAATATCAAAATCCCTAAATCTCCTCTTGCCTTTCTCTCTCTCTCTCTCTCTCTCTCTCTCTCAAAGAAAAAAAAACTGAGGATATATTTGTTAGGGGAGGCCTTTTTGTTTTATAAGCAAAAGGGTACAAAGAAAGAAGAAAAAATTGAATTAAAAAAAATAATTTTTAAGTAATTTTCGGCCCATTTATGTAATCTATGATTATCGTACGATTCATACTATTTGATACGATTATTTGGGATTTACGATTTTGGTGTATGATTTAAATTGTACACCTATATGATATGATATGAATCGTATGATTAATATCGTGAATTAGACGATTCTGATAACACTGGATGAGTAGAATACCTATTTACAAGATCAAAGGAGATGCACAAAGTTGCATCAATTATCAAGGCATCAAACTTAAAGGTGGTTGAACAAAGATCATAAATAAGGATATTGGAAAAAATAGTTAGGTGCCGTTGCCAACACATGGGTTTAATGGACCTTCAGAGGTTATATGGTGGGGAGATGAGGTGGAAAGGGTTCCCTTGAGGGCATGTTGATATCATAAAAAGCATATAACACTCTCTTCATTGCGGTGAATCATATAACATTCTCCCAAATGTTTGTGTGATGTGTTTTCAGGGTGAGGAAACGGTGAATCACCTCTTCGTTCATTGCAGTTTTGTGTGTTAGGTGGCATAAATTTTGCCAATTCTTTGGAATGATGTGGGTTTAGCCAGAATCCATTGGTGAATTCTTCCTCTCGTGGCACGAGGGTGGTGGGGGGAGGGCGGGTCAAAAAGTCTGGCGACTCGTGCTAGTGGCAGGCTTATGGTTTTTATGGATGGAAAGAAATAATAGAACTTTTAGGAATTGTTTGGGTAAGTAGAGGATGTTTTCAAGGTAGCGAAATTTAATGTTATAGAATGGGCAGCGGCCGCGGGGGTTGTAGCTCAATTTCTAGCCAACTGAGCGGAGTTTTCTTAGTGTTTGGGTCCTTGTATAGCTTCCCAGGTTGTATATTCTGACTTCGGCCTTCTCTTTAATAAAGTTTTTTTTTTTTTTTAATATTTTATATCATCACTCAAAAAAATAAAAAGCATATAACATGTGTACTGTTACATGTGTGGGGACAGTTTGTTGTGATTGGTGAGTTCCAGTAGTGGTGGGTCTTTATTAGAGGTTGGCATTAAGCCCCTGACTTGTTGCACTTGCTATTGATCTACTATCTTGGATGAGCTTCCTTGGTGTATGTTCTTTGTGGATGATGTGATGTTAATTGGCAAGGCAAGGGGCAAATGCTACCTTGAATGTTTGTAGAAAGGCTTTAGAGTTTATAGGCTTGAAAATAGTCAAACTAAGATGGAGTATTTGGCATGTAGTAAGAATAGGTATAGAGGTGAGACTTTAATTAAACTTGATGGCCAAGATTTTCCTCAAAGTGATCTGACTCATTACTTGGATTTGCCTATAGAATTGGAGATTGATGGATGAGTGGAGATTGATAGATGAGTGGAGATGTGCCGTTGGAGTGTTGTGTGATTACCACATGCCTAGAAAACACAAGTTTTTTTTTTATTAGATTGCTAAGTTGGCTATGCCTTATGGGGAAAAATGTGGCGCAGTTAGAAGGAAATTGACCAGAGGTTTAATGTTCGGTGATGTGGATATTGAGATGAATGTGTGGGAAGACTATGGAGTACATAATAAAGAATGAGGCCATCCGGAGCACCTAAGAGTAGTCTCAGTGCGGATAAAATGATAGAGAGCTAGTGGAGGAATGTAAAATGAAGATGTGACTTGGTTGGATTCATTTGGCCCATTCTATTTCTAGTTTGAAGGCATGACTCACCCTATGATTTGTTTTGGTCTTCACTGGTAGTAGTTGACATGGTTACAATGATATGTAAAACCATGGTAAGGAGGTGAACATTGATTAGGGTTGAAGGGCATGGAAAAGGGGTGAGAGGAAGACCTAAAAGGACTTGGATTGAGGTGGCGGGACTTGGTCTTCACTGGTAGTAGTTGACTTGGTTACAACAGTAGGAGAAGATTAGATGATTAGGGTGGAAGAAAAGGAGAGAAGAAAGGGAAGAGAAGAGAAGAGAGAGAGAGAGAGAGAGAGAGAGAGAGAGAGAGAGAGTTAGGGTAAAATGTTGTGTTAGCCACATGCCCACCACACAAAGCTTTATTAGAATAAACATATAGTACACTGTAGGAGAAGAGAAAAGACGTGCACATGCACTTACAATAAAAGAGCCACATACTAACACACATATATACTAATACTCTCTAGATTCCCCCTCAAGTTGGAGCATAGATGTTGATCATGCCCAACTTGTCACAAACACGATGAAGAGCATCTCGACTTAAAGGCTTTGTAAGAACATCCGCAAGTTGATTCCCGGACCGAACAAAAGGAGTGATGATTTCCTTAGAGGCAACTTTCTCTCGAATAAAGTGATAGTCAACCTCAATATGCTTGGTGCGCTAATGGAAAACAGGATTACGAGCAATATGTATGGCTGCCTGATTGTTGCAATGAAGAGGAATAGGGCCCAAAGGAGAATAGCCAAGTTCGTCAAGAAGGGTGCGAAGCCACACGAGCTCACATGTAGCATGAGCCATAACACGATATTCTACTTCAGCCGAGGAGCGCGCAACAACCGATTGCTTCTTACTTTTCCACATAACAAGATTACCACCTAGGAAGGTATAGAACCCGGATGTAGATCGACGAGCATATATACTACCCGCACAATCGGCATCGGAATAGCCCGAAAGATGAAGATGACCATGAGATTGAAAATGGATGCCAAGGCCCGGGGCTGATTTAAGATACTGGAGTATGTGCTAAACAGTCGTGAGATGTGAAGAACGTGGAGCTTGCATGAATTGACTGACAACTCCCATCGCAAAAGAGAGATCTGGGCGAGTAATAGTCAAATAAATGAGCCAACCTACAAGCCGACGGTACATGCCAGGATCAGAGGGAAGAGTACCATCATTTGGCTGAATCTTATGCGAAGTATCCATAGGGGTGGTAGCCGGTTTTCATCCTAGTATGTCAGTGTCCATGAGAAGATCAAAAGCATATTTTTGTTGGGGTAGGGATACCCTGGTTTTGGAGCGAGCAACCTCGATGCCCAAGAAGTAGCGAAGAGGACCAAGGTCCTTAATCTCAAATTTGTTCTTCAGAAATTCTTTGACATCGCCCATGCTAATCAAATCACTGCCTGACAGTACAATATCATCCACATAGACAATGAGAACCATGATGCCCAGTCGATCGTCGACATATAAAGAGAGAATGGTTGGCATGACTATGAACAAAGCCAAACTCCATGAGAGCTTGACTGAATTTGTCGAACCAAGCACGCGGGGACTGTTTGAGCCCAAAAAGGGCCTTCTTCAATCGACCCACAAGCGTGGGATTGTGGGAAGCAACAAAGCTTGGAGGTTGATGCATGTAGACCTCCTCCGCAAGATCCCCATGAAGAAATACATTCTTGACATCTAGTTGGAACAAGGGCCAGGATAAATTGATGGCCAAGGAGACCACCACACGAATAGAATTAAGTTTAGCCACTGGAGAGAATGCCTCGAAGTAATCCACGTCCTGAGTCTGCGTATATCCCCGAGCAACAAGACGGGCCTTGTAGCGATCAATGGAGCCATCTGGAAGGAACTTGATCGTGTACACCCATCGATACCCAACAGGTTTGTGCCTTGGGGGAAGAGAAATTAACTCCCAAGTATGATTCTTCTCAAGAGCAAACATTTCTTCCATCATTGCTTTCGTCCAGTCAGGACTTTGAAGAGCGTGGGAGAGAGACCGAGGAGTAGCCTGTAATGAAATGGTAGCTGCAAATGACTGAAAGGATGGTGAAAGATGATCATATGAAACAAAGTTGCTAATGGGGTGTTGAGTACATGATCGTGTCCCTTTGCAAAAGGCAATGAGAAGATCCAGACTTGAGGTAGGAGAATCACCTGAGCCAACATCCAAAGTGAGTGGAAGAGTGGACGGCAGAGCGCGTGAAGATTTATCTCAACAATGATACACTCGCAGAGGCTTCGGGTCACCCAAATCACCAACAGGATTTGGAATGGGAGGTGAAAGAGTCTCCCTATGATCACTAGTGACAAGAGGAAGGGGAGAAGCAGTATGCTCCCCCTGACTTGCAAGAGGATCACAGAGGGATCGACCGTGAGGCGAAAAAAAGGAACATCTTCAAAAAATGTTACATCGGCAGAGATATATTTCTTACGAGTCGAGGGGTCATAACACTTACACCCTTTCTGGCTCCGAGTATACCCTAAGAAAACACATTTAGTTGCCCTGGGACTAAGTTTATTATTACACCCATCCAAAATTTGAACGAAGTATGTGCAACAAAAAACTTTAGGGGGTAAAGGAAATGGATTGTCATGAGGATACAACATATTAAGTGAGGATTTGGAAGGCAATATACGTGAGGGAATACGATTAATAAGGAAAGTGGCAGTAAGAAGAGCGGCACCTAAAAAATGCTTAGGTAGATGCATACTAAGAAGAAAGGTACGTGTGACTTCAAGAAGGTGACTGTTCTTTCGTTTTGTGATAGTATTTTGTTGTGGGGTGTGAACACATGATGTCCGAGACAAAATATCATATTCCTGCAAGAAGGACAAAAAGTAGTGGACATGTACTCCCCCCCATTATCAGAATGGAGGGTTTTGATTGAGCATTGAAATTGAGTGCACACTTCACGATAAAACACTTTAAACACATCAAACACTTCACTCTTTGATTTCAAAAGGTAAACCTAGGTCATGCGAGAATAATCATCAATAAAGGTGACAAAATATTTAAAACCAAAAGTGGAAGTAACCAGGGCTGGTCCGCAGACATCTGAGTGAACCAGATCAAAAGGTTGAGGTTTCCTTCTCGAAACACTGGGAGGAAACGTAATACGATGATGTTTTGACCATTCACAAATATTACAACACAAAGATTTAGTAACCGATAAGGAAACAAAAGTCTCAATCGAGCTAAGGAAGAATGTACTAAGCGGCAATGCCACCGTGTGATGGAGTCTCGATCAAGAGAAGAAGTACCTGAAGCAGCAACAGGTGTATCATTGAGAAGATAAATGCCTCCTCGCTCATGCCCCCCCACCAATCACTCTCTTCGTTTGTAGGTCCTGAAAAAGACAATGAGAAGGGTAAAAGGTAATGGAACAATTCAACGATTTAGTAAGGGAGCTAACAGACGGTAAGTTTAATGGAAAACGAGGTACATGCAAGATTGAGGATAATGGCAAGGAAGGGGAAAGGGAGATGGAACCAATCCCAGAAATGGGGGCGTGTTCCATTTGCGATTGTAACATATTGAGAGTGGGAGGAAGGAAAATAAGAGGAAAAGAGATGTGACTTACTAGTCATATGGGCGAAAGCTCCAGAGTCAATGACCCAGGAGGTGGTAGAGGAAGATGCTAGCAGAGTGGTACTTGATTGGGCCGAAGCTGCATGAGAAGGCTCAGGAACATCACGAATATGAAGCTGCATCAGGGCATCATAAGCTGCTTGAGAAATAATGAGAGACTCCTTTGAAGAAGGCTACTCAGCTGCCAAGGTGGAAGGTTGTCCCTTAGGAGCAACAGTAGCTGTAACAGAAGCAGCAGCACACGTAGGACGACCATGGAGCTGCCAACAGTAATCAATAGTGTGATTAGTTCCGCCACAATGCGAATAAATGCGGGAACTATCATGTCCTCGTCCACGTCTACCACGACCTCAAAGATGACGACCGCCACGTTCTCGATGTCCCTCTCGGCCTCTGCCACGACCACCATAACCAAAAGTGCACCCTGAACTCAAGGATGGTGCGTGAGATCTAGGAAAAATGGAAGATGGATCGCTAGCAAAGTGTGCTGAATGCTCTAGTGGTACAAAAGGATGTGAAGGAAGAGCTGATATAGTAGCGCGCTGGCACATGGCATAGACTGTTGTTAATGGAGGAAGGGGATCATTAACAAGCACTTGATCCCGTACATTAAGGTAGACGGAGTTCAACCCTGCGAGGAACTGCATAACACGAGTGTCATCCCGTTGCTTACAAGCATGCTCATGATCGTCTGGACATTTCGAAGGAAGATGTTGATACAAGTCCAGCTCATCCCACATGCCTCGAAGTGTCAAATAGTAATCTTTTAATGATCTTGAGTCTTGCTGGAACCGACCAATTTCTTGAATAAGCTAAAATACCCGCGAAATTTTTTTAGACTCAGAGTACATATCATGAAGGGAGTCCTAAATGCCTTTAGCCGAGGGCAAAAACATCACGAAGTGACTAACCAAAGAATCCATACTATTCAACAACCATGCAATGACTTGATAGTTCTTCCTTTGTCCAAGTCTTGTAGGTGTCATCTGTAGAGCTTGGGGGATCATCCAGAATATATGACAACTTCTCACGGGCCCCCAAGAATACTTTTACAGATTGTGCTCATTGAAGATAGTTATCACCATTTAACTTAATAGAGGTGATTTGGAGTGGGTTGGGTTCAAGCGAACCCATGCTAAGATGAGATTGCCCTTCGTCCTCCATAAGAATGAGGGGTCTAAGTAAAATGTACTTCAACAAAGTCTCTAATAAACAATCATTTGAGGAGATGAGAGACTAACCCCAATCAACCCGAAAACTATGAAAATACCACCCAAAATACTCAAATCTGACACAAACAGCCCAAAATGTGCATGGCCGCACCTCTATTTGGGGTTAAAACCCACTCAAATCTCAATATCAGCTCAAAAGTCCTCAAATATTAGCTTGGGTGAGAGATATCAGTCCATCTAGAGGAAAGAAACAAGAGAAAAGTTTACCGATTTGAGAAAAATCGACGAAAAATTGATTCGGGGCCCGATTTTCGAATTTCACTATTTCAACCAAATCACTATAAAAAAGGCTCTAAAAAATTCTCAAAAAATCATGACAAATCTTCTAAAATAAAGATCTATCAAACCCCTAAACTTTCAGCTCAAACGGGGTCCATTTAATCGTACATTGTTGACGTCAGCCGTACAGCCGCTAACGTCATCAATTTGACGTGTCGCCTCTCAACTCCCTTGATGCGGAATGGCCTGATTTTGGCTCTGATACCAAGTAGGAGAAGATTAGATGATTAGGGTGGAAGAAGAGGAGAGAAGAAAGGGAAGAGAAGAGGAGAGAGAGAGAGAGAGAGAGAGAGAGAGAGAGAGAGAGAGAGAGTTTTAGGGTAAAATGTTGTGTGTTAGCCACATGCCCACCACACAAAGCTTTATTAGAATAAACATATAGTACACTGTAGGAGAAGAGAAAAGGCGTGCACATGTACTTACAATAAAAGAGCCACACACTAACACACATATATACTAATACTCTCTAGAACAATGATAAATAAAACCATGGTAAGGAGGTGAAGATTGATTAGGGTTGAAGGGCATGGAAAATGGGTGAGAGGAAGACCTAAAAGGACTTGGATCGAGGTGGCGGGAAGGGATATGAAGGTTGGTTCACTTAATGGGGATAGGGCCTTACATAGGATTGAGTGGTGAAAAAGGATTCATGAATCCAACCCCAAATAGCATGGACAAGGCTATGGTGATGAGATGATGATTAGTTTGAACATTTAGATGTTTGGTTTTGAACCTTGGGCTTGAGATCATGTTTTTTATTTAAACATCTTCCTCCATTCTAGTACCTATTCTGGAATTAGCCTGCAGTGTATAGTGTCAATCTCAAGTACGATCGACAATATGTAAATGCAATGAAAGCAGATGCTAAGCCCTGTCCTCAAGGAGGATATTGAAGGTTCCCAACTTACAATAAAGCAGATTTCCCTACACTTTTCATCACTATATCTGTTAATTTATCATTATCTTTTTTGGTTGGTTGGTATTTGATTATTTATCATGCCCCGAAATCCGGCACCTGGGTTGCCCACACCCCGATCCCACGTCCTAGGTTATGATTCAAATATAATACAAACATAAACCATAAACCACAATCCACCATATAATATTATTTAATAGAACATGCACTTTCTCATTACAAATAATAAAATATCCAAACACCACCATCTGAAAACTTAATAATTTTTACATTATAATTTTTTTTTACAATGAATTTAAACTTGAAATGGAAACTAAAACTAGATAGATGGTTAGATCCCTACTCCGCTTCGCTTCGCTCCTTGACTAGACTCTGCTCCTAAAATTTAATATCCACGATAATGGTTGAGCTTATAAAGTCCAATGAGTATATCTCACACAAGTTTGAAAGCACATTCAATTCGAATAAAACATTTTTGTCAACATACCGTAAATACCATTGCAATGCTTGAAAACGAAGGCTGAATAAACGAAGGTTCCAATGCGAATAAAACATTTTCGGCAAAACAATCACGATATCAATATTGAACAAAACATGATATTTACAAACAAGAGTATTCAAATGCATGTTTTGAAATCTAATAACTCGTGAAATCCAACGTATGTCAAAATCCTGAATTAATGAATGCAAACCATGAGGTGTAAGGATTCCATAAAAAGATATTTGAATGCAAAACCATGAGGCATGCATCAGGAATGCAATGCCAATGCATGAGATACCCACAATAAACAATACTGTTTACCTTTCGAACACTAGGCCCGTCTTACACCAGTCAGCCAACACTCTCCCAAAATACAACACCTGGCCTAACTGTGAGATCCTTTTGCAAATCTTAACATTGCTCACCCACGTGGCCTCGTTATGAGGGACCCACTACTAGTTGGTCAGACTACTACCCTACTTGGCCTACTTGAGGTCATGCAATCCTTACATGCTCAACCATGTGTCCCCATAGTAGAGGTTCTAAGAGGTATCAATTTGGCTTTAGTGTCTTTCACCTAAGGGACTCAATTGCCTTACGTGTTGGCTTTAAGAATTTTCACCCAAGGGACATAATTGCCCTACATGCTGGCTTTAGGGACTTTCAACCGAGGGGACTTATTTACCCCACCTATTTTCTAGTTTTCCTTTCCATCACGAAACATGGATGCTTGAATTTCCATCTATTTTTTTTCTTCTTTTTAAATAATACAATTCACTTGAGAGTATGTATGAACCTTCCTTTACATGAAATCATATACCATAACCTTTCCACACCACAACCTCTCCATACCATAGCCTTTCCATACTATAACCTTTCTATCACTACATCCTTCTGTAAAGGATATACCAATGCAATGTAAGAGTGCATGAACATGAAATTCTAGAGAAGCACCCTTTTTCGCATAAACCATAGTTCAAGTAGGAAATCAAGAAAGTAAATTTTTAAATTTAAAAACCAAGAATCCAAATCTTGAATTTTAAAGAAAGTAAAGAAACGTACAAGAATCTCAATCTTGATCGTCAAGAACGTAAGGTAAAGAGCAAGAATTCAAATCTTAATTTGTTACACAAGTAAAGAAAGAACAAGGAACTAGATCTTAATTTTTCTAGAAATTAAAGAAAAGGGATAGAGGCCAAATCTTGGGAGGGTTAAAAGGAGGATCCTAAACTCAAAAGGGAAGGAAAAAGACCTCATCCTTACAAAGGAAAGATTTTATGCTTACACAAATGAAAAGGTGATTAAAAAGGGCCACTTGCAAGGGTAAAAGGTCTATTTCCAAAAGCAAAAGGGCTATTTCCAAAGAAAAAGGATTATTCCAAAAGCAAAAAGGTCAAATCTCAAGGTGAAAGGGCCAAACCCATGACTATTTCGAAGGCTAAAAAGGGCTATTCCCAAAGTTGAAAAGGGCTATGATTAGGAATTAGAGGCTTGATAAAAGAATTAAAGAAAAAGGGAAGATACATGAGAGATTCCTTACCTAAGATCTTGAATTCTTGAAACCAAAGAACAAGAAAAGAAAGCCAAGAACAAGAAGTAGATATAGATCTAGAATTTGGAAGGAGAGCTAGAAGAAAAATAAGATACAAGAAAAAGATCTAGAACTAGAACTAGAAACAAGAGAGAAACTAAAAAATAAATTGAACAAAGGAAAGTGCGAAGGAAAACCATATGAGAGATGTCTGAAAATCAAAACCGAAAACCCTTCCTCCTAGCTTCTCCTTCTCTCGTTCCCACTTTCTATCCCTAGCTTACATCCACTCTCTCTCTCTCTCTCTCTCTCTCTCTCTCTCTCTCTCCTCATCCCCCCCCTCTCACTCCCAACATGGTTGTAAGAGAGGGGCTGCCCTCTATTTATAATGCACTATTACGTCTTTCCCTTCCTATTCCTTCTAGAAAATCCCATGTTGCCTACTCTACTCTTTAGGACTTTGCACCCGCTGCCCTCTTTCACTCCCTATGCACATGTGATGTATATGACTTATCCACGCCGTCCATTCATTTTACCAGAACATTTTATGGCATGAACCCAAAAATGAATCAGATCCAAAGCTCAAGTGGACCACACCATAGGAAACAGTGGTCTATGTAACGTTCACTATCGAAAGCTATTTCGTTCCTTGGGCCCACATTGATGTTTATTTGTCATCTAAGCCATTCATAAGGTCACGCAGACATGGATAAAGGGAAAAAAACAAATATCAGCTCGATCCAAAACTTTTGGGGCCCCCAATAAGTTTTCAATGGTAGGCTTTCATTTCCCATTGTTTCTTGCGGTGTGGTCCCCTTGAGCTTTGTATCTTCCTCAGTTTTTGGTTCATGCCCTAAAATGAGCTGGTGGAAGAGATGAACGGCATGGATAAGTCAAATATAGCACGGTGGGCCCCACATCTTTTACCCTCGGGTTTATAGTAAGTTAAATTCAAACCACCCGGTCACCATCACACTGAAAATGGTGTAGGAATTACAACTGTAAATAATAACTACTTATTTACAGTGATTTATAGGAGAAATAAAAAAACCAAACAGGCCCTTGATGTCATGATGGACACAAAACAAGCTTCATAAAACTAGGGATGGGAACATGTGGGCCTGGGGTTTTTTTCGGGCCTGGATTTTGAACTAATTGGACTGGGCATATTCAACATATTGACCTTGCCTGGCCTAGGCCTGGCCCATTGCGAACCCTGCACAAAACGTACTTTAGGTATCCTCAAGGCAACCTATTTCTTTATCTTGGCTCCATCATTCACAGGATGGAGAGATCAAGGAGGATGTTGCAATAGAAATATCGTTGCATGGGTGAAATGGAAGTGTACCTCTGGGGTGTTGTGGATTGTGTGATGCTGGTGAAACTAAACTAAAGAGAAAATTTTATTTTTGAAAGTTTAAAGGGAATATTTTATAGGGCTGCTATTAGCTTATGGTATATATATATATATATATTTTTTTGGGGGGGGGGGGGGGGGGTGTTGGAAGGTCGTGAACAATAGAATTAAGAATGAGGTCATTTGAAGAATCCTGATAATAGTCTAGTTGGAGATAAAATGATGGAGTGCTGATTGAGATGGTTCGACCATGTGTTATGAAAACTTCAATGGCCCCAATAGAGAAAGAAACTTCAGCTAGGGTTAAAGGGCCTAAAAGGAGGATGAAAGGAAGACCTAAAAGACTTGGATGAAGGGATATAAGGCTTTTTCACTTACCGTAAATAAGGTTGGTTGGGCAATTAAGAGGCAACATGAATAATGTAGGGATTTGGATGATGAAATGGTTGTGTTGGAAAGCCGTGACTAAAAGAATTGAGAATGTGGTCATTCGAAGAATCTTGATAGTGGCCTAGTTGGAGATAAAATGATGGCGAGCTGATCGAGATGGTTCAGCCACGTGCTACAAAAACTTTAATGGCCCAAATAGAGAAGGGAACTTTAGCTAGGGTTAAAGGTCCTGAAAGAAGGATGAGAGGAAGACCTAAAAGAGTTGGATGGAGGGATATAAGGCCTTTTCACTTACCATAAGTTGGGCCGATTGACATTTTTGGTGAAACATGATTCACAAAGCCAACCTCGAATATTATTACGGTAGCGTGATGCAATCCTCCAATTTATTATGTCTCTATTTAGGTGCTTAAGGTTAGTGTTGGATAGGTTGGAGAAAATAAGAAGGAATTTCTTCTAGCGGGGAGCTAAAGACATGACAAATTTTCAATAGTGAATGGGAGGAGGTTTGCAAGCCCGTACTTGAAGGAGGTGCTAGATTGAGAGATTTGGAAATTATGAACAAGGCTTTGCTAGGGAAATAGGCTTGAGGTTTGGGGTGGAAGAAGGGAAACTACGGAGGGAGGTCATTGTGTGCAAGCATAGGGCCTGAGAAGGCAGTTGGTGGGCCAAAAAATCTTCTTTCTACAAGGTGTTGAGTTTGTGGAGAGTGATCTCATTGGTGTTTTCGTTGGTTAAGAGGGGGATTGTTTTCTCCCTCGGTGATGGGTGATGGATTTGGTTTTGGGAGGATCGTTGGGCGGGTGAAAGGTCACTCTTGGAATTTCCTACATTGGCTCGGCCTCCTACGGGGAAGGACATTCCGGTGGCTCGATGTTTCATGGTTTGCGGGAACATGGTGATTTGGTCCCCTTCCTTGTCTTAGAAATATGACAGTGAGGAGGTGGGGGGATTTGTAAGGCTTCTGGATCGCCTTAAGGTTATCATCCTTTGGAGGGGCAAAGGGACACATTAGTGTGGAAAGAGAGAAATTTGGAAGATTCTTGGTCCGTTCTCTCTACGAGATGTCTAGTGGGAATTCAATGGGAAAGTCCAATTTTCAGATTCCCTTTACATGGTTCTATGGCTCTCCCAAGGTGGCAGCATTTGCATGGTTAGTGGGAAGGCTCTCACTGTGGATAATCTTCAACTAAGGTTGATGGTGCTGGCCAATGTATGTTTGATGTGTATGAAGTGTGCCAAGATAGTTGATCATTTCTTCAAAGATTTTGCCTATAAAGTGTGGGTGAGGCTTCTCTAGATCTTCTCCACCCCTTGGGTTATGTTGGAGTCAATAGAAGGCCTTTATGGGCTTGTCATGGGGGAGGGGTTGGTAAATAGTAAGGTGGCATGGAGACTGGTTATTATGGCAGGGTTATGGGCGATTTTGGGGGAAAGAAACAATTGGAGCTTCCAAAACCTTAGCGGAGTACTGTCGGAGGTGGTGAGCAGGGTCAAGCGGGATGTAGTGGATTGGACTACCTATGTAAATTCTGTCAATATCTGTAATTTAGTTCCTTTTTTTGGGGTGTAGCTTTCTTGCTGTCCAAGGTCCTCTCGCCCGGTAGTTCTTTAATAAAAGTTTTGTTCTCTTTCCAAAAAAAAAAAAAAGGCCAACCCCAAATAGTTGGTTAAAGTTAATGAGACACACACACAGAGTATGTGTTGATCTACGGGTCATCTAGATGATCCTCAGCATCAACAAATTCCATTTGGACCCTTCAAGAAAAAGGTTCTGTTTGAATTTTGCTAAATTTCTTGCAAGCAGTCTTACTCTGAAATGGATGTCCAGTGCATTTTCATTGATAAGGATTTCTACTTTTCAATTTCTCACTCTTATATCAATTACTCAAGTTCCCTAAAGCTTCCCTTCCCAAGTTCCTTTGTAAATCTCTGCCAAGCATTAGCTCATCATGTCCCATTCACCCCATTTACTGATAGAAAATTGATCCATGAGTTGAATGGTGAACTTGAGACTTCGCAGGTATCAAATAAAGAAGAATTGTATGATCCTTAGCTGGGTTTTGTTTAATTTCGTTGGGTCCTTGGATCGTATTAGTGGGGCCCATGGGTTGGGGATCTTGATGCTGATCTAATCCAGTGGTTGGACTATGTTCCATAGCTCCTTGATATGGCAATTGTAACACTTCAAATGGTGGGCTGCATAGGGACAGTTCACAAAAGAATACCTCAGCTATCTACATGCAGCTGGGAAAGGCCGTATGTTGAACGGCTATTATCTTTTATCTAGGAGATTTTCTGGGAATG
The DNA here is from genome assembly GCA_003013855.2 of Liriodendron chinense. Classification (NCBI taxonomy): domain Eukaryota; kingdom Viridiplantae; phylum Streptophyta; class Magnoliopsida; order Magnoliales; family Magnoliaceae; genus Liriodendron; species Liriodendron chinense. Next base: position 1,003,001 of record PVNU02002925.1, read on the forward strand.
GTTCTTCCATGTTGGGGCCCATCAGCTCAACGGTCTAGATTTGGAACCACAAGCTCGCATGTTCGACGTGAAAACCCAATAATACATGCACATCCATGGGTCAAGGATCATTGGGTTCCTCTAGAATGAATGCTTTTTTTTTTTTTTTTTTTTTGTTTATGTTTTTGAAGATAATATGTACATCTGAGTTTAGTTATCTTCTACTTCTTGGAAAGCTGGGAGCCATTGTCTGATATCAGCTGTGAATATATTGGTGAAAATTTCTAATGCAATGCCCTTCAATTTTTCTTTTTTGAATGGAAAAATGCAACCTTCGTTAAATATTTGCTGCAAAACAAATTTCTAATGAATCACTCTTTTGTTTACAAGATTGCCTGTGCCAAAGCTGGAGAAGCCCGGAAATGGATGGAAGCCTTTGATCAGGCCAAGCAACTGGTATGAGAGTTCAGCTCAAATGAAATAATAATCTATTGTTTTGTCCTCACACACAGATATGTACATATGAGCACACAGTCACTCATACACACACAGACATGCAGACTCACATGCTCATGTATATATGCAATTGAACTATTTTAAAAGTTAGAAAATGCAGACTCACGCACGTATATATGCAATTGAACTATTTTAAAAGTTATTTCTACCTTTAAAAATATTATGTATTCTTTCATTAATGGGCACCATTCCATCGGAGTGCTTAAGGTTCCTATAGATATTTGTGACAACATAAAATCATATGTAAGTCAATATCCATCCAGGCCCCCATGACATGCTATCCTAAGCAATGTTTTTCGTATCGTTATCGTGTAATGTATTGCACCCTTGGGATACAGATATATATCGGTTATCGCATGGGATAATATCAGTTGTGTCGCATAATGTATCGCTGTTGTTGGGAAACATTGGGAAATTGGTCGAATTTTTCAACGAAACTTCAAGGATTGTTAAAGAAGACGTCAATACACATTTAGAAATCAAAACATCACAAACAAAAGAAAAAGAAGTAGAAAACTAAAAATATACCTATGAATAATGTATGTGGTTGTGGCTCAGACCGGATAGAGCTACACGGTGGCTCAAAATCGTCATCTACATCTCGACCGGGTTGGTTATAGTAATGTTGCTCCACAAACCAACAATACTATGCCCAAGTCATAATAGAATGATACCAATTTGAGAAAATTTGGGAAAGTTTTGAATTTTTCCTAATTTTCCGCAAGTCGGGCCATCTTCTCCAAATAAAAAAATTAGAGTGTATGTGATGATGATTTCATCAAACACTCCGGAATACTTTGAAATGGGGGCCAATCGACCACTGATCGAAGTGGAATTTCGAATTTTTTTATAACATTTTTACTTAAAAAATATTTTTTTTTTCAAAAAATCAAATTTCCAAAAATCACTGGATTAGGTTGCATACATATTTGATTTTGTGTTTGGATATAGATTGCAATTGATTTGTGAGAAATTGGGAACTTCCGATTTTTCTCAAATTTTCGCGACTTGGCCCATCTCCCCTAAATCTTGAAATCGAAGATCCAAATCCATGATTTTTCGTAAAAAATATGAACAATCATGGATTTGTAACCATTTGATATTGATTTAACATGAAAAAAAGGGATAAAAAATCTAAAATGCTCACTGGATCGAACAGGTGGGATATATTGGCACTACCTATGCATTTTGTATTGCATAGGTGAGATCCAAGATATATCGTGGGATATATTGGCCGATATTGTCGATATTGAAAACATTGATCCTTTGGGCTTATTTGTTTTACCAATTACAATAGTAAAGGAAATGGGCAATGATTATAAATTACTTGTTTGGTGATGTCAGCTGCATTTGACCACAATAATAGCCACCAATTACATTGTTTGGCTTATCATGGTAAAAATGTAATGATGAGAATCTTACATCATTTCAATGTCAAATTAACACCAAAATAAACTGATGTTGGTGTTTGGATTGGAGTTTCCACTGCAATATAATGTAAATTTGCAATGATTACAAATTTCTTTACCTGTCTCCTATTACATATGCAGTTGACACTTGAAATATGTGCTGTAATACCTGTTTAAACAAATGTTGTGAAATAGTAATGATGGCCCATTTAGTTACGTTACCACAGAAGTCGGCGAAACAAAATGGCCCTAAATGTGTGAGCTGTATCTTTGATGGAAATCAACTGGCATTGAATATTTTGATTGCTTTTGTGATGCATTTCTTTGTTTTGGGATTTCACTTCCTTTGTTTTGGATTTAGTTTTGTTGCTAATTGGTTGACAGGCTGAGTATGAGCTTTCAAGTGGAATCAGCCGATGCAAACTAAACATTGAGACTGAGTATGCTTGGTTTAAATATAATTTTCATCTTTTTAATCACTTATGAGGATTGAGTTTCACTTAGCTATATAAATTTCTTTTTGGAAGGATCAATCTTGAACATCGTCCACGGGTGAGGCGGTATGCACATGGTTTGAAAAGGCTTATAAGAATTGGAAAAGGTGAATTGCTTGAATGTTTCTTCTGATGTTTAACTATTTGAAGTCTTATTAGAAACTATTCGATTGCGCAGAATAATGGCTTTCATTGCAGTATTTAGATTTTTTGGGGGCTTCTATACTATTTCTTCATTAATTAGAGTTTCTGGTGTGATATCTGCCACTGGACAAAAATTGACCTTACCAAAATTGGCATGTATTTAACTCATGTGTAAGTTTGAGTATTTTTTAAGGGCATGCCTTGTGTATTTCATTTTGGTTTTTTGCTCAATGTTCATTATCAATTTGTTGCTACCTTATTTTGTCTGCTAATGTATGTCATTTTCATGAAGGCTCTTATACATGCGTACATAGTCTACTGATTTGGTTTTTTGCTCAAATACGTATGCACCTCCACAGACGTGTTTATCTCAGAGCACGCTGATGAAGTGTTTTGTAACTCTGTCCATTTGCACCAATTGCACACAAATTGAATTTTCTTGTTTCTTCATTCTTTACACTGGCATGCATACCCCACTGGTTGAATTTCTTTGGACAAATAACCTAATGATGTAGTTTTAAACTTTGCCTGCAATTATAGGTCCTGAGACACTTCTGCGCCAGTCGTCCGATCTTAGATCAGATGGATATTTTGAAGGGGATGTTACAGACGCAATTGAAGCACATGAATGGAAATGCATCCGCACTGTAAATGGTATCTTATTGGTGTTTCTTCTTATATTTTATCACTGCAAAACACTGTTTGTGTTGTTATTTCTTGTGATATATATATATATATATATATATATATATATATATATATATATATATATATATATATATATTATTATTATTTATTTATTTTGAAAGATATTATTTATTTTCTATTTGTTGAATGATATCAAGACCATGATGCATAAAGCTAGAAAGCGAATATGGATCATCGGCTGCTTTCATTTACATGGAAGAGTGTCATGAGGGACGTTATGTAAACTCTGTTGCTGTGTATCATCATATCTATGGATGTTCATACACTACTCGGATATTTTTCTTGTACTCTAGCAACAAACCTTGAGATCATGCTTCTGTAAAACCTGGACAAATGGGCACTGATGTGCTTATGGCTGAAAGTGTGCTGGCAAAACATGCTGATAACATTTGGTTGATGCTTATACTCTTTCTGACACCTCTGCTATAATCTTGTAAGAGCTGCATATGAGACTGATAGGTTTGTCTGCAACTAAACTCTCTTTTGGGGATCACTGCAGTGAAGGAAGCCTTCATAACTTTATGGGTAGATGGCAACTCGAACAACTCAAGGAAATCCTTCACTAGATCATGTTTGATAATCAACTAGCAAGCTCAACCTCTTTTGATATCAAAGACAACGGCTCTAAATCTCTTCTTCTTCAAACTTTGCTTCCAAATCTTGGGCTTTTTGCTCTGAGATGGTATCAAAAGAAAGACAATCAGTCGGAGAACGAAATGTTAAAATGATCTAGAAAACATATACATATCTCGTCTCAATCTGTGGGGATCACACCATCTTTAGACACCGATTATATGTAATTCGTCCTTCTTGTGAATGAGGCAAATTTGTGGAAATAAGCTGTTTACGATAACCCCATCGAATCCATTTCTCCTTCAGTAACTGTTTCTGTTGAATTTCTTCTCTCCAAAGCAACAAACTTAGATTTTGCAACTTCATCTCTCTCAGATGATTTAAGCAGGTTCAAAGCAGCTAATTCTTCTTCTTGTCTTTCTTTTTTTGAAAAGATTCTTCTTCTTCTCTTTCAAGCTCGGCCAATGACTATTGCAGATATGCCTTCGTGCTAAATATGGTGCCGAATTCCAGCTTGCTCCATTGCTTCAACTTAGATTTGAGCATATGCAACTGTTCACTAAAAGTAACATCTGCCCGCCTTGAAACCGTGAACTCTGACCACCATTTCTACCCCGCCCCAAAAGAGGGGTGATCTAACCCATCTGCTCAAACCTAAATGGTCTGTCTCCAAGATTGCATCAAAGTCGAAATGCAAACTGGGTTGTGGTCCAACATTCTGATGGGAAGTGCCTTTTGATGGACTTTGGGAAACAAATTCTCACAGGAAGTAAATATAAGAAAGTGATGCAGCCGACACATGTAACGCCCTGAAATTTTGGCTCTCATGGACAACACGATGGGCTGAGTTTCCGAGTGTTAACTAGAATGTGTTAGGGATATATTTCCACACATTCGCTTTTATTTCCCACATTCATGGCATTCATAGCACAATGACGGAATTCAAAGTTCTTATTCCATGTTTTTCTACTCTACGTTATCAACATAATTTCCTTAAATCATACAAAATATATAATATTTCACTTTCCGTCTCCCTGAGAGACTTAATTCTATTTACATGAAAATAAATCTATTCTATGAAAATGAGAACAATAAACATTATTCGTCTTTAAATTGATACAGCTTCATCGTTCGTCATTGACTGCCATGAAACGTTATACTCTTCAACCTGTGAGTCAGATTCGTCTAATGGATCGTCACCTGCAACAAGCTGGTGGTATTGTATAACACCGTCTTAGGAGGGAGTGAGTTGCTCGCGATCAACTCAGTTAGGGTTACCCCCTAAGATTAGCACAATAATATCCAAACAGTAAGCATACCCAACCAAAACATACATGAGAAAATCTTATTTAATACAATGCATGATACGCATTCTTTCGCTAAGGCACCCTGACTAAATGAGACGGGACTCATTCTAACTCTTCTCACCAGCCACTAGTCACCAGAGTCCACGATGAAGCGGGTAATTCCACAACTTTATGTCAACAAACTCAGCCAATGGAGGTGATGGCCACCCATCCCCCTACCACAAGCTAGCGCCGCAGCGCCCGCAGGATTGACCCACCAAGTCGGGTTCAGTGAATGCATGATTAGTTCCACCTTTAGTTAAGTAGTTCAGCATCCAGCCAATTTAATGATGTTAACGACTATTGATCACTCCTTACCCCAATCAGCTCAAGGAAGCTCAAGGTCACTGTGGGGGGTTCGTCACCCAGCATAGGCTGACAGCTCAGGCTTAGTGTCCCATACCACCAACCCTGGCTCATGAAACTTCTCGCATTCATCAATCTCATTCCTCAAAGGGTCCATCATATGTAACATATCAAATAAGGATCCATTGACGCCACGTATCCAACAATGCACATGGTAGTGCCCAATTCAACATCATGGCATATAAAATCAACATCACATACACGGTAATGCCAACACTTAATTCTTAACAATATGGCTCATACGAGCTTCATCTCTTTACATCAACAGTTACATCAGTGTGAGGTGAAGGGGCGTTCATTAACGTAACATCCACACACGTAATCCCATATCATACAACACATTATTCACCATGTTCATTATAAGCATGTAGGAATAATAAATTAAGCATAGATTTCACATAATTCTCACATAAGCATGTATACCATTATTTGACATAAAACATGGTCCATAACAATCCAAGAATTCAGCATAAACACATCCAGGAACATCGTAAGAATTCATGATTTCATAGAGAGATTTTGCAGGCACCCCGGATGCCAGGGTCCGTGGTTGCCCTCGGCCCCTGATATCTCGGGCTCCACATTATGCGATGCATGAGTGTATTGCAGTTAATTGCAGGATTGTAGATTTAGCTAAGCATAAACAACTTAATCATGGGCAAAACATTTCCAAAGAAAGAGGAACATGTGTAGGATGATATGAGCATGCAAATGGCCCTAGCACACACCTAGCATCCAAATCCCTAGACGACGAAATTCTACCAATCTCATACAACTTTCCTAGCTACAATCCACTTCCTAAACTTGGAAATTAACAGAATCAACTACAATTGTAGGCATTGGTTGCAAGGCAACACATGGGTAAATGATACACACCTTGGTTTGGAGGAGGATTAGGAAAATCCTGTAAGAAGGTGCTAGAAAATCAGGAAAAAAGGGGAAAACCTATGTAAGAAGCTAGAAAAGATGGGGAATTTATCATGGACTTACTTCTACTGACGTCCGGGAAGGTCTCCAATCGCGAGAGAAGCCGGCTAGAGTGATGTAGAGGCGGTTAGGTCCAGGTAGGGTAGCATGCAAGGGTTTCTCTTTGAGAATCCTTCTTCCACAACTCCCCCTTTCTCTCCCACACACTCCTCTCTCAGAAAATTGACTGAGAAATGAGAGAAATGACTGAGAAAGTGGGTTATAAGGGTTGGGGGAATTGGGACATATAGCCCCCAATGATTTAAGTTGCATAAAAGTGGCCTTTTGTGCCCTGTTTTGATTATGTGGGACCCACTTGACCCCTCTGGGCCAATCCAGCCCATAGGATGGCCTTACCATGTTGAGATCCTTGTTTGGGTATGATTTGGGACCGATCAGACATGGCGATTGTCGGATCTAAGGTGACATCAGTTCAACGGTCACTGGTTGTCGATCGGGGCCCATGTTTGGGGATCATGTGCTGGTTTATGTTTGAAATCCATGATTCACATTCCATGGCTATGCAAGGGTCCATGGGGCCCACACAAGAAAAGTGAATTGAGTAATGATTACTCACTAAAGGTACAGTGCAGTATACTTGCACTCCCATGTGCAACTGCAGGACCCTACAATTTATGACTTCGGGTGCCGATTTCGACGTAACGCTTGCCTACGAGTGTCAAGCCCAGTACGTGGGTGGTCCCCGACAAGTTTCGGGCCTAACAATCTCGGGACTGGCGGCGGAACGGACTCCTACGCGCGTATCTAAGTTCCTGATACCATGAGACTATGGTTATCTAAGTCATGTGCGGCTAATTATTCGTCCAAAGGGTGATATGTGTCTAGCGGGTTCGAGTCTTAAGGAAGGCGATTTTACGGGGCGTTATAGATTTCAACAAACATGTTCTAAGCAATCACACAGCAAAACCTAAATTCTAAACATGGAACCGACAAACAAAGCGATATTATTGTAACTAGGCTTAGAAGAAACCCTCACCTTTGAGATTGGATGTTTTGAATCGTTATTAAAGCTGTGAATTCGAGTTTAGGTCCAAACCTGTACCGCTTGATAAAGAACATGAAATCAGAGGGTAGATCGATAAGATTTTCATGGTTTTGATCACCTAAAATTGAATTTCATCTAAGATTAGGGCTTAGGGAGGATTTTAGAAACGAACACATGGATTGGATGAACTTACCTCTCCAAAATCGGATTCTCAACCGAGTCGACTCGACTTCTTCTTTTCTTTCTTTCCTTCCTTTTCTTTCACCTTTCTCTTTCTTCTTCTCCTTCCTTTCCATGGCCTGGGACGCTGTCCAACAACAACAGCAGGGGCACCTGTCCAATCTCTCTCTCTCTCCAACGCTCTCTCTCTCTCTATCTTCTCTCTCTCTCACCCGTTCTCTCTCTCTCTCTCAATTTTCTCTGAGAGAAACAAGAGCAGACGTACGACAGGCTTTATAGCCGATCACCGTCGGATAGAGGCAGGCGTGCGCATGCGGTTTTTTTTAGTTGAGTTGGAGGACTCAATTTCAGGAATTCTTTAAACATGAGGGCCATTGGGAAGCTAAGCGAGGTCCACGCAATGAGAGACGTGAAGGCTGAACCGTTCATGAAAAGCAGATCAAAGGATCTTGGATTTCTTAGTTTTGAACGGCTAATTGAAGCGGGCCATACATACAACGATTAGTGGAATTATTTGAAGGGATGATGGATCTGAGAGGGAGGAGATGGATGGACGGCTTGGATCTACAAGATGGGACCCACTGCGAAGATGGTGTGGACTGTCTGGGACGACAGCCGCTCCTGCTGTTACAGCCAGCACAAACGGAAGAAGAAGAAGAATAAAGGATTTCTTTTTTTTTTTTTTTATGTGACTTGCATGGGAAGGAAACCGTGGTTCACGCACGGCTCAACAGGTGGGGTCCACTCTTGTGGATTTAGACCATTTCCTCCGTCAGATAGGTTGGCCACACAATTTTAACCGCTGCCATGAATTTTGAGATGGATTCGAGTTAAGGTGGGCCACTTATGGTCCGATTTCTGATTAGGGCATTTGTAGGATGATCGGAGGGCTAAAATTCGATGTGTACAGTTAAAATGTGCCCAAAAGTTCATATATGAAGTTTTGCGTGAAAGTGATCGTCAGAAACTTTAATACATAAAAGTTGCGGTTTAACTTAAGTTCAACTTATGGCATTTTCGTAATTATATGAAAACTGTGAGATTTTCAAAATTCGGTCTTTCTACGATGTTTATGGGATTATTTTAAGCAACTTTTGTAAAGGGTCCCGTATCGAATCTCCTACGGATGGTCCGTTGTTTTCAAAACAAGGCAAATGCTCGATTTTTAAATAAAAGAAAATAAAAATAAAATTTAAATTTTTTTTAAATAAATCCTGAAAATCTGGGGCGTTACAACACATTACCGGGTTGTCCTGTTTGTTGGACCATGTGAATTGAGACATGTAGAGGGAGATAAAAAAGGCCCCAGTTGTCTATGAAATCGTTGAAAAGCCCTCATACTAGCTGAGGTTTTGGATCCTCCTTTCTCATGAGCATACCAGGTGATGTTAAAGCTTAGTTTGATGATCCTACTAAGCAGGTGCTGCTGCTGCTTCAAACCACGCTTTAGACTCGCGCTCCCACTCTCGCTTCCTGTCAATCTATACTTGAAAACATTGTGAAACAGATGCTATGCTGCTCTTGCACCTGAATCTTTTGCCGCTTTGCTCCACGCTTTGTGCAAGTATATGTTAAAGTCACCACCTATACACAAGGACACTCCACTGAGATTGAATTTGGTCAAGATCCACCCAGAATTCAGGTCTCCTCTCTGGATATTTCAGGCCGTACACACTAGGAAGATGCTAACAGGCATTGTTCATGACATGCATGAATAGAATTGGTAAGGACCACCTTACCGATTTCAACGCAACTTCCATTAGCTTTGCTGCCTTCTAGATGATCAAGATTCCATCAGATCTCCCTTCTGAATTAACTTATTCCCATCTGCATCATCATTGCCCTAGGGACTGTCAACCATGGATGAAGACATCTACTCCATCTCGGCCTCTTAGATAATCAATGCATCAACTTTGTTAGATCTGACATGTCTTTTATGGCAAGCTACTTATCTGAATTTCCCAGGCCCCTAACATTCCATGATAGAATGATCATTAGATAACCAATGGCAAAGGTCTCTCTCCCTTGATTGTCTCTTTGCTACCTTGCCCCTGATTGTAGTTCATAGATGATTTGAGATTGAGAAGTTTTTCTAGTCTCCGTCGGCTTCTTGAAGGAATGACTCACTATTACTGAACATGCTACCTTCTTGTTGCTTCGATCTGATGCAGAATGATCCTGAACTGCTCCTCTTCTCCATCAATAGTCACACCAATATATTTGCCTACTCTCTCCAACTCTTGCTTGACCCATTGCAATTCCTGCATGATTCCAACTGGAATTCATGTATTCTCATCCAAGACAGACACTAGGGTAGCCGCGGCTTCGCTATCGTCCGCCCAAACCATCTCCTCTCTACGAAAAATAGATGCTGCAGAAGGCCTAGCATCCACAACGGGAATAACACCATTTGTAGATGCCCAACCTAACTTCCCATAGGATGATGATGCGTGTCCACCATTTGGTCTATGAACTGCATATACTGCGAAATATGAACAAGCAACCTTGTGGACTGAGAGCATAAGGGGGTGTTTGTTTTTCAATTCCCTCGTGTAGTTACATGCAAATGAGTAATGATTAATTACCAAGGTAATTCCTTCACTGTTTTCTATGTTGAAAGTGATGACTTGCTTTTTGGACACTAAACTTGAGGAATGTGTGAATTTCATGTGGGGCCCACTGTGACATATGTGGCTTATCCATGCCATCCATCCATTTTGCGGGCTGATTTTAGGGCATGATCCCAAAACTGAGGTAGATCCAAAGCTCAAGTGGACCACACCACACGAAAGAGTGGGTTGAATGCCCATCATTAAAACCCTTTTACAACCACGATTTCCTATGGTGTGGGCCACTTGAGCTTCGGATTTACCTCTTTTTTGGGCTCATGCCCTAAAATGTTCCGTTACAATGGATGGACGACGTGGATATGTCACAGACATCACAGTGGACCCACGGATTTACGTTGATCTTTTTCAAATGGTTTTTGCGAGGAAGTAATTACCACCGCACCAAACATGGGTAAATGGTAATTATTATCCATTTGCATGTATTTACATGAGGGAATTGAAAAACAAACACCCCCTAAGATTGTCATCTGGGTATGTGGGAGGACTACGATAATAGGGTGTGAGGAGGGGATGCTATTGTTGGGTTTTTCCTTATGGCAAACATACCTACGGGAGGAAGATGGGTTCTCGAGATACTATTGAGAGGCAGGAATACCGGAGGTGTTCGTGATGTTGGGGAGAGCTAGAACTCTCCCAAGGTGGGTCATCATTCAACAAATTTCTCTCAGACATACATACTTCTTCGGGATGAATGCTACCTGTAGGCACCACTGTAGAGGGGCTTGCAATGTCTACCATGTGATTGCCTTGAGCTGAACACATGGCTGCTCAAGGGCTACTTGCTGTCGGCGTGCGAGAGGAGAGTTGATAATCAACCACCATGTTTTTGCCTCGATTAGGAAGCCCATCTACCCCTGATATTGCCAATCCAACTGTCCTAGCTGGCTATTCGTAGAAAATGGGCTAAAAAACTTTCTGGAATCCACAGAGGCTAGAATCACATTCAAATGTTGAACACGTGGCTATGATTTCTCCCTCAGATGGACACATCGAGCCACCACCTGTCTCTGGGCCTGTGATACGTGGGTCACTAGAGCATATACTTGTGTCAAGTGAGTTGGGAAGCACTGGCCTTCTCTCCTCCAACAAAAAACTCGACTCGGAAGACTTAGAAGAGGAGTTGCGATTCTCACCTAGGGAAGGTTGAACAACACTACAACTGGTGATGAGGCCACCATCAAACACCAGGATGAGGGATCCGACATGGTTGGAGATGATTCTCAGAGTTGATTAATGAAATCTGCTCCAAAGAAAAATAAGAAAGAAGTGACTCCCACCTTTACATTGATTACCTCACCCATCAACAACCAACACCTCTAGTTGAAAGAGAACTCTAAGTGAGCAAACACCATGAGATCTCGATTCTGTGACATAGTGCTAATATCCAACTCCTCAAACATGAACTGGTCTCTGAAAGAATGAAAACCTCCAAGGCTTGCGCCAAATCCATATACTCTCAGCCATGACCTTATATTCATCAATACTTCCAAGGGCTTCCATCTCTCGACCTTTGAAAAGGACAACTTCCAGAACATCTCTGCATCATCCGCGAAAGCCATTAGATCTTCATCGGTTACAAAACCAACTAAGATAATTCCTGGGTTATTCTAGTCAGTGAGATTTTAGAAGCAACAAATGGGATACCCTGATAATGGGCATTAGTTCTGGGATCGATTTGTTGTAGTCAGTTATAGAGGTGACTAGGCTAAATGACGAATCTCTTAATCTTTTATCAATAACAGATTTTGGTACCATTGCATCCATTCGCTTCTCCTATTTGGGCTTTGAATGTTTCTCTAATATGGGCTTTGAATGCAGTACCTTGTTGAAGGGGGGTTTCAACAATTCGAGAATTTCTGATGTTGGGATCTTTAGTAAAGTCCTAATTCTGTTTAGGGACTGGGTGCCTTAGAAGTTTTGGTGTTCTTTGGGGGTCTTTGTCACACCCTAAAAACAGAGCCCAAGCCCCTGACTTCGCTCTTGGGTGCGACTGTGGAATTATTTATTTATTTATTTGTATGGTTGGTTCAGTGGTGTTTCCCATTAACCCTGATATACAACTTTGCAAACAAGATTTGGGAGTAACCCAAAATGAGATTCTATTTCATTTCCAAATACATATAACCGTTTAGTTACATTGATTACATTTCCAAAAGAAAGACCAAGCTAAATGAGATGCTGTTTCTCTTCTCATTCAACTACCTTGGCTGGCTAAGATTCCTTGAAAAAGATAAATAATAGTTGGAATGAGCTTTATAAGCTCAGTGGGTACATCTCTACTCACGCGGTAAGATAAACTACAACGTAATCATCTCCAACATAACCATCTCCATCATAACATGATAAACTACAACATATACAATAAGCGAGATGTATAAACGTGTAGCCACATATATCAAATACTAGAATCATGGATGCAATGCAAGTATGAACGCGATGAGTACGAAAGCCACCTCTAACACAACCATCTCTAATCTTATGGTCCCAAGTATCCAATAATCAACGACCAATCACATGGTCCCAAATATCTAGCAACCAATGATCTAACCATCCCCAACCATGCTCTAGAAGCTCATGTATGAGTCATTATGATGCAAGGATTCAAGATGCATTCAATGTATGGTAAGTTCTCATATGACTCAATAATAAAAGACAATCAAGATCAGGGTACGACATTTCGAGATACATGGTATCTACTTGAGCAATCACAGCATAATTCTAATGACATCGCTTCATAATATCACTATGCAAGGTACTATGAATATTTGTATCCATACATTAGATCTTACATAAGATACTATCATGTTGCACCAGACCTCTTTAACACAAGGGTCTATTGGCAGACTATGAAGGAATTTCACTAGAGTACCTGAACGAAGCCACTTATACGCCATGCTGGTGTACATTGCATTAGTCATGCAGTGTTGTCATATCGCATATGCGACCGCATATTGTTTTTCAAAAAATTTAAAAAATTGAAAAAATAGGGGAAAATAAGAAAAAAATGTAAAAAATATAAGAAATTAGGGGAAACTTTCCTAAGTTAATGGATAAGTAATTTTACATATTTAAAATACATTTGAGTGAAATAAAATCAATTAAACAATGAATTAAACATCAAGTCATCAACATTCAACAATATAGTTAATAAATAACACATAATAAGTAAGAAGTAACAAGTAACAACAAAATGAAGAAGCTATTTATTTATTATTGATTGTAGAAAATGGAAATATAATTTACAAGTTAATAGTTATACACTAATAAAATAATACTAAATGCTATAAACATTGATTTATTTGTTATTGTGGCATTTGATCACCACCATCGTCATCTCCTTGTTTCACGTATACTTCTTCTTCCGTTTCTTCATCATTTGTATGTACTAATACTTTATCAACATCTAATGGTGGATCTTCAACTTGATCATCATCCTTTTATCTCCCCAATCTCTTCCACGGGCTGACTGCTATCACTTGCCCCCTCCTTTTATTCGCCTTTGAGTGGAAGTAATACCTTCTCCAGGTGTCTATCCGTATGCAACATTTTCAACTTGGGCCCATGTCAGCGTCTCACTAGCAAAGATCGGGTCCTACGTCCTTACGAGTCACTCATTATCTACGTCCTACTCATATAAGCGGATAGGGTTATGGAAACCAAGCTTTTCTTTCCTAGCTTGGAATTGTTCTCGCAATTTCTGATCGTATTGGACGAAGACCAAGTTGTTGAGCTTTTTTTTTGTTCAAGGTGATTTCTTTTCTTAGTGTGAATCTGTATGGAAGAAAGTGCATCGGGCATTAGCTTAGCTTACACTTACAATTATCCCAAATTATAACATATTAACATTTTCATTTTTTCTAAACTTACCGCCTCGAATGTGCTTCAGTTGCGCTCGCAACCGCTAGCAGAACATTTGAGTCCAAGAATCCTCATGGCCAGCTTCTTTAGAGCTGGATCCTTCCTATTCGGGTCCACTCCATAGGCAACCCACCCATCTGCTAAGAAAAAAAGTTTAAGTAGTTTAGACTTTGTAGATTAGATCGTAAAAAACTATTTATAAGAGAGTTGAGACATTTATACTACTTACTGAGCAATTTCATTGTCCGATGCCTGATAATGATATCTCTTGAGAATATGCCCTCACTCTTTGTATAGAAGTCTAGTAGAGTTGAGATCTTGTCATGTTCTTCTCTATCTGGATCAATTCTTTCCAATGTGTCAATAAATCCAACCATATGTATAGTCTGTGCTTCTGCTGGATCAGGGGAAGTGAATAAACAAGCTGGGTTAAGGATGTAGGTAGCTGAATACAATGGAGATATCATTTAGCTGCCCCATCCTTTATATATAATATCTATAATGGTCTTGCAATCACGCTCTCTATAGTTAAAATGGTCCATGATCTTATTTTCTTGCCCTCTCCATCGCATCATATATGTAACCTATTGCTGCTTTTCATCCCAGTCTACTAATCACAACATAGTAATTAAGGGCTCAAATGCTTTTAGCGTCTTTACCACTTATGTCTAAATTTTTTACGAAATAATTGTTTTTAAAACCTGTTTTCCTTCAGCCTACTTTGGCCAAGGCCCATTTGTAAACTCGCCAACACTACAAAGCTTCTAAGTTTTGATTTTTTTTTTTTTTTTTGCATTTAATCTTTATCGTATTAAGAAGGCTGTAGTGAAACGGGTGACTGCTGGACGTAGCAAGTTACCCCCCAATGTGTTTTCTCATTCGATTGAAAATGGTGTGTTTGTACATAAAAGACTGTGATTCTTCTTGCCCTTACAATCACATTTAAAAATAACCTACCTATATCTTCTAACATAATATTAACACAATGGGCCGCACATGGGGTCCAAAATAAACGGTGCCTCTTCTCCTTAAGACGACGACCGACAGCTACATATGAGGCTGCGTTGTTTGTAACTACCTGGACAAAGTATTCCTCTCCTATATCCTCAATTACACCATTTAGTAAATTAAATAAGTAACCTGCAGTATGAGAATGGGCCATTGCATTCACGGGCTTCAAGAACATTGTCCCAGTTAGACAATTCACTAGAAAGTTTATGAGAGACCGACTAGATCTATTGGTCCATCCGTCGATCATGAGTGAACAACCATATGTTTTCCACGATTCCTTATATTTAGCTATGAATGATCATGTATAATCAACCTCGACTTTGAGGTACGTCTCCCTCATTTCATGATATGAAGGAGGTTTAAGCCCAGGTACAAATTGACCTATTGCCTCAACCATAACTTTGAAGCTTTTCATTTTAACTGGGTTGAAGGCAACCACTTAACGATATATTGAATAGTGGTTTCCCTATCTTTTTGTTTATACTGGTTTTTTAAAGTTGTTTGAGCTGACCCTTTGCCCTGACCCTTTGCCTTGACCCCTTTCGTCGACCACATCCTCGGGGTGTGGTCTACACTATCTATCCATGGGCTCCCACGAGATCTTTTCGAGGCCGGTGGTGGTCTAGACCGGCCTATCGACATAGGGGGGTAAGGGCTAGCTTCATCTACATCAACTATGTTTATATCCTCCTACACATCTTGTTCTATATATTTATTTCTCTTGATGTAGGGCACTATTCCATCTCTTTCTCGATTGTTTATCCATGTACTCTATAATCTCCCTTCGGGCTTCTGGAGGTAATTTTATTACCTGCTCTTGCATTTGACCCCAGTGTATGTGTAAGGTGTTACTTGTACTGCGCAATGCCACCAGAACCCACATACCCACACAACTCACACAAAGTCTTATCAGTAGCACTATGAATGTTCCCATACTTCCAACCTGGGTCATTCGACTTGGTTTCAAAGAGGAAGATTGGGAAGAAGACATGGTGTATTGATTCTTCTTGTTATAACTTGTAAAAACTAAAGACTAAAGTAAAGAGGAGTAAAGATTAGATAATAAAAGAGATGAGAGAGATGAGAGAGGGAGAGAAAGAGAGAGCTACACTTACACATTTCCACTAGTACTTGACTACTTGTA
Source organism: Liriodendron chinense (assembly GCA_003013855.2). Taxonomy (NCBI): domain Eukaryota; kingdom Viridiplantae; phylum Streptophyta; class Magnoliopsida; order Magnoliales; family Magnoliaceae; genus Liriodendron; species Liriodendron chinense. The sequence goes on from PVNU02002925.1 coordinate 1,019,331, forward strand.
GACTTGTTGTAGTCTTGTTACTCTTGTAGAAGAGAAGGGGGACAAGAAAAATAGAAAGAGAGAGAATGTAGAGATAGAGAGGTAGAGAGAGAGAGAGAGAGAGAGAGAGAGAGAGAGAGAGAGAGAGAGAGAGAGAGACTTACACTTGTTGGAGAGGAGAACAAAACAAAAGAAAGAAAAAATAAGAGAGAGAGGGAGTGAGTTACACACTTACACTGGGAAGAGAGAATAGAGATAGAGATAGGGAGATAGAGAGAGTTACACTTTGTCACTTACACACTTATGAGTTATAACAAAACAAAAGAAAGAAAAAAAAGAAAGAAAGAGAATTAGAGAAAGAGAGGGAGAATAGAGACTTTCTTCACTTGTCTTGTAGTTGAGACTTGAGAGTCTTGAGAATTGAGACTTTCTTCACTCTAGTCTTGACTCTTGAGTGGAGTCACTCGTCTTGTACTTGTAACTTGTAGGCAGGCTTGTAGCTTATAGCCAACAATTAAAACAAAATGTAAGAGAAAGCGGGGAAAAATGTAGAGTGTGTGTGTGTGTGTGTGTGTGTGTGTGTGTGTGTGTGTGTGTGTCAGTGTTTTAAATAACAGTAGCGTGTTACGTAGTGTTCAACCCTCTGTAGTGTGTAGCGTAAATGGCGTAGCATAAGCTACATGATACTTCTATTTTTTAATTTAAATATACGAAAAATATGATAAATAGTAAGAAAAGAACAAGAAATATAAAAATGCCTAAAAGATGATTAATTTTTTAAGTATAAGCATATTAAAAGTTACTAATTATCATTTATCAAAAGCCAATCCACATATAAAGTCATAAATCAAATCAAATAATTATTACATCAACAACTTTATAACAAAATCATTTTAATTTTTTTGAATCAAATCAATCCCATAGGTTAAGAGTATTAAGTACAATATAGATGTCATCTATACAAAGAAGTGTTTTTGAAAACCCTTTTTCTTTTAAGTTTCATTTTAAAGGTTTTTTAGCTTGTGAGTTTCACACCAACTTTAACAAAGGATCACCACGATTTTAAGTGAAAGTAAACAAAGAAAGGTTTAGTTTTAACTTTACATTTTAAGGTTTATTTTTTATAATATGGGTTCTACACCATTTTTAGCAAACAGAGTAAAATAAATAAATAAATGTTCTTATCACTCTTTAAAAAAAAAAAAATACATTGTAGCGTACGCTACACGCTAACGCTACAGGGGATTTACGCTATTTAGCTATGCTACGTGTCGCTATGGCTATGCTATGCTATGGGCGCTATTTGAAACACTGATACACACACACACATACAGAGAGAGAGAGAGAGAGAGAGAGAGAGAGAGAGAGAGAGAGAGAGAGAGAGAGAGAGAGAGAGAGAGAGAGAGAAATATTAGAATGTAATATGTATGTAAGAGAGTGCTTGAATGTATTGAATCTTCCTTGAAAAGAAAGATTAGAATTAGGAGAATGTATGTAAGAGAGTGCTTGAATCTTCCTTGAAAGTGCTTGAATATTGATCTTCCAACTTCTAAGAGAGATGGAATGTAAGAGAGAGAGAGAGAGATTAAGACCAGAAGTAGGAAATGTAAGAGAGAGAGAGAGAGAGATTAAGACCAGAAGTAGGAAATGTGTGTGAGAGAGAGAGAGAGAGAGAGAGAGAGAGAGAGAGAGAGAGAGAGAGAGAGATTAAGACCATTTGGAAGTTGGAATTAAGAACTGTAAGATAATAAGAGAGTTTGGGGGTGAGAATATTGCAAATGGAGGAGCTTTGGTAGCCTTTTTATAGGCAAAAAGTTTTTTTTTGCCCCCCCAAAAAAAGTGCCAACGGTTGGCCAATATGCGATTGCATACATCCCATATGCGATCGCATATTGTCGCACATGTGGCATATGCGATTGTGTATGTGCTGCGATTGCATATGCCCCCATCGCATATGCGATTTCTTCCGCAGTGTGCGCTTATGTGGTTGCACATGACAACAATGGTCAAATGTGCTACTTGAGTATAACCGAACATTAGTTTGCATGCGCATGCCATTTGTGCACATTTCATTCGTCTGATGCTTCCTTAGGAGTGTACTTGAACATGGGTTATTGTGTACACCATCTAGTGCGCATCACTTAAGTCAAAAAGGTTTGTTTCCCAACTGTGCAAGCATTCTCTCTAAGCGTTGTTGTTTAAGTTCGAGTAGGCCCATTTAGCCTTAGTGCGCACTCTATTAAACTAGTTTAACTTGACGGGCACAAGGTTAAGCTACTAATCTACGTGTCTTTCTCATAGTTAATCCTATTCACTACTGTATGCATTATGGTTCTAGCTTGCGGCCTCATGCAGTTGGCCCCGTATAGCCATACAGTAGGCCTTGCGTCCAGGTGGGCCACAAAAGTTATGTTTCGGGTTGATATGTGTGTTTTCCATTCATTCGGGTTGACAAGTTGGGCGGCAGTCGCCAAGGCGGGTCCCGGAATCACGGAAGTCAAGAATCAAGGTAGTATTTGTATTTTTCCTTCATCTGGTCGGTGGGCCCTACAAAAGTTTTCGGATGAGCCGATATTTGTATTTTCAATTTACCCAGGCCTGATCAACCGTATCAATGAGCTAGATGTCAAATGCACATCATGGTTGGCTCAAGGATGGTGTGGATATCACATACATTGGGGCAGGTCCACAGTCAAAACAGATGGACAATGTGGATCAACATCTACATCAAGTGGGCTCCACAGAATAGGCAGAGTACCTATAACATATACCTCAGGTGGTACAGATAGGCAGCGCGTATAGAACACATATATCAGGTGGGCCTATGGATGGGCCCCTTACAAGCTTTATATCAAGCTGATACTTGTGTTTTTCCTGCTTCCAGGTTCATGAAACCTCATTAGCAGGTCAGATAGCAAATAACCGTTAGTGTGGGTCCCGCTATCCAGTGGAAAGCGTGGATATAATACATACATCACGGCGGGTCCCACTATCTACTCTCCAGTGGACAACGGGGATAATATGCACACATTAGGGTGGGTCCCACTGTCTAGTGGACAACGTCGACAAAATACATACATCAAAGTGGGTCCCACTGTCTAGTGGAAAGCGTGGACCAGCCACGTACATGAGCCCCACAAAAGTTTTCAACGGTGGGCCCCACCCTCAGGTTGGGTAGCAAGTAAGCGTTACACAGGACCTTAGAAAGGTTTCAACGGTAGGTGTCATCAACTAGTTGGGTGGCATGCATACATCACAGGGGCCCCATGGTTTGGTGGGCCCCACATGAACCTGGGATCAAGCTGTTATTGTGCTTTCACTTCATCCAGGTCATGGCAAGCATACATTACAGGGGCAAGCATACATTACAGGGGCCCCCATGGTTTGGTGGGTCCCACACGAATTTTGGATCAAGCTGCTATTTGTGTTTTCACTTCATCTAGGTCTACGTGACCTTATCATCAGGTGGGGGGAAATAAACATCACGGTGGGGCCCACAACAGGTTTCAACGGTGGGTATTCATCACCATTGTTCTCTGCAGTGTCCACCTAAGGTTTAGATCTGTCTCATTTTTGAGCATGTGCCCGGAAATGGGCTGGAGGAATGGAGGACAGTGTGAATGGATGTATGGTGTGGAGGAATGGGAGAGAGAGGGATGACCCATCTTGGAGATGTGGCAATCTCGTCCACGATCAGGTTCAACGGTTGGCTCTGCCTACTCCCTCCTTTCTTCTTTCCTCCTCTTCTTTCCCTTCCTTCGTTTCTTTTCTCTCCTTTTCTCTCTTCCTTTCTCTTTTTTCTTCCTTCCTTTCTCTCTCTCTTTTCTTTCTTTTCTTTTCTTCCTTTCTTTTCTCTCTTTTCTTTCTTTCTACAAACTCTTAGGTGTGTAGAGAATTAACTAAGGGTTGGAGTTCTGCAAGTGGAGTAACCTCTCATGGGTTAGGAGAGTGAGTGGATGGTGATGTTAGCAATAGGATTAGTGGAGTGCATGCATTGGTGGGTGAGGGAGGCGGAAGGCATGAATTGGGCATGTGGGAGGTGGGAAGAGGAGAGAGAGTTAGTGGCCCACTTAGTAGAGGGTGATGTAGGGTAGTACGTAGTAGAGAGTGACATGAGAGAGAGAGTTAGTGGAGTGCGTTGGGATTGGTCATGGGCTTGACTTGATCAAGGCCCACCTAAAAAAGGTGGTGATGATGTGGAAAGTGAAGTCCAAGTCCACCCATTGGTCTTGGTCAACACTCTCCTTAAATTGCTTTTGTGTGTGCAAGTGTACGGGGTGTATGTGTGCTCACTCATGAAGGTTCTCATATGTGTGAAATTGTGCAGTTGCAGAGTTGCGATCACTTGCGTAGGGGTAGCTGGGGGCACACACACATGTAGTTCCAAATGGGCTCAGGAAATTTCGGTTCATTACAGTCTTTCCAGCCAAGGAGCTGGGGTTGTATAGTTTTTTTTTTTTTTTTCTTTGTTTAAATCCTTTCATGTTTTGCTTTCCTTACTGTGGTGATGTTCTTCTTGTTTTGTTTTAATAAAATTTCATCTTTCACAAAAAGATGAAAAAGAAAAAGAAGAAGGGGGGTTTCAATGACTCTGGTTCATGCAGATGTCCTCCATGTTTCTTTATCTAGACTGTAGGAGTTGAAGAGTGCGGACCATCTCTTTTGGAGCATCAAAATACTCTTTTTCCATTCATGACTTCGATCACCTTGATATCATCGTTTAACACCAGAATCTCAGGAAAGTGAAACCTGGGCTCATCTTTGTCGTGCACCCCCCCCCCCCCCAAATGTCATTGATTGCACCTTATTTGCAGAAAACATCCAGTAAATCATCTTTTGAGAAAGAGAAAGGGATATTTCCGACGAAAAGACTAAATGGCCATGTTTTCGGCAGATCTTTGCTCTAAGCGACCCTTCTCCATCACTAACGTCACCGACATAACAATCCATATGTTTCTAACTGGATCTTGCTCTCATTAATGTCTATGAGTTTAAAACACGTAAAGATGTCTGTGCCATGAAGGGATTTTCCACTAAACTATCATTTGCATGAGCTCAAATATGGAAAGAACCTATGTAATCTTCACTTTCGACCTTTTTTTTGGCATAGATCTGGTTAGAAACGATCTGCATAAGTTTTTTAGAAGAAAGAAGAGGAAAAATGATAAGAAAAATAATATAGTTAATTAAAGTGTATCCTTTTGGATTAGAGTATAACAGTTAAAAATAATTGTTGGCTTTGGTTTCTTTGCTTATGTAATGTGCTTGTCTGTTGGCTTGAGTTGTATTGCTTTTTTCATGTTTCTTTTTGTCCTTTTCTTTTGGTTAGTTTTTGGGTTGTTTTAGGTCTCTTTGGGTTCTTTGTTTTTGTTGTTTTGTTGGGTTTATGTTTTTCTCCTTTTCCTTTGCTTTGTTTTTGTTGGGCTACTTCGGCTCCCTTTTTAATATATTTGCAATCTTTAAAAAAAATGATAAGAAAAACAACACCCAAGGCTCTTATAACTTAATTGCCACGGGCAAATGAATTTCCAAAATAGTGGCACCAATATGGTCCATATATGGTTGATACAATGATTAGTTGATTTGAGAGGTCTAGAAGTGGAAGGAAGAGGAGAGGAAAGGAAAGAAGAGGAGAGAGTTTTGAGAGAGTGTGTTAGGGCAACAAGCCCTAACACACCTTTTATTATATTACTAGAGAACACCCTTACATGCTCCTGAAGAGCACCAAAAACTATGTACACTACTCACCCACACACACAAATAACTGTGTGCACTACACTATACACCCACACACACAAATAACTGTGTACACTACACTACACACCCACACACTAACACTATATAAGCATATTGCATTTTCTTTTTATAATCCCTCTCAAGTTGGAGCATAGATGTCATTCATGCCCAACTTGCCAGTAATACGGAGAAAAGCATCTCAATTGAGAGAGTTGGTGAGGACATCAGCTAGTTGTTCCCCAGAGCGGCGAAGGGAGTTGCATTCTCCTTGTTCTCAACCTTCTCCCGAATGAAGTGACAATCAATCTCAATGTGCTTCGTGCGCTTATGAAACATCGGATTGCTGACAATGTGAATGGCAACCTGATTATCATAATGCAAAGGAATGGGACTAGAAGGATTATAGCCAAGTTCCTGTAAGAAGGTTCGAAGCCAAACAAGTTCACATGTTGCATGAGCCATTACCCTACACTCAGCTTCAGTAGAAGATCACGCAACAACGGACTGCTTCTTACTCTTCCGGGTGACAAGATTGCCACCTACAAACGTGCAATATATAGAGGTACATTGTCGATCATGTAAACTTCTAGCATAGTTAACATCGGAGTAGCTTGAAAGATGAAGATGAACATGCTACTAAAAAAACAGACCTTTACCTGATGTAGACTTGAGTTATTGAAAGATACAATACACATTTGTCAAATGCGTGGTACGAGCGGTATGCATGAATTGACTAACGATGCCCACTACATAAGCAAGATCCAGTCGGATAACGATAAGATAAATAAGTCGATCAACCAATTGATGGTACGTCCTTGGATTAGAGAGGGGAGCACGATCTTCGGGATTGAATTTCATTGTAGTATCTATAGGCATAGTGGTGGGCTTGCTTCCTAACATCGCTGTCTCTGAGAGCAGATCAAAGGCATATTTCATTTGAGAGAGTGCCACTCTCGATTTCGATCGAGCGACTTCAATCACCAAGAAATACTGAAGAGGCCTTATGTCTTTGATCTCAAATTGAGTTTTGAGAAAAAATTTAACAGTTACCATTCTCTCAGTATCATCTCTAGACAACACAATGTCATCCACATGGACAATCAATACCATAACTCAAATGGACCGATGACAAATGAATAGAGAATGATCGGCTTAGCTGCGAATAAATCCATTGTCCAGAAGAGCACGACTGAACTTATCAAAGTAGGCACATGGAGATTGTTTGAGGCCATAAATTGTTTTCTTTAGATGATACACAAAGGGTGAATCGTGAGAATAGTGAGGCATGGAAAAACCCGGAGGTTGGTCCATATAGACCTCCTCAACAAGATCACCATGATACTCGGGGTTGAGACTAGAAGGGAACTGCATAATTTTGGTCTTTTCATGCTGCTTCCAAACGTGCTCATAGTCTGTTGTACAGTTAGAAGGAAGGAGATGATAGAGGTCCAACTCATCCCACATAACCCGAAAAACAGAGGAGTACTCCTTTAGAGATCTTGAATCTTGTTGAAACCTCCCAATGTCTGAGTGCAATGTGAACCTTCTTGATATATTCTGAACTTCTGAGTGCATGTCATGAATGGTGTCCCATATCCTTTTCGTTGAAGTTAAAAACATGACGGAATTACTTAGTTGGTTCCATGCTTCTAAGCAACTAAGCATCACTTGGTAGTTTTCCTTAGTCCAAGACTTAAAATTCACATCTATAGAATTTGGAGCTTCATCTAGTATACATGGAAGTCTGTCTCTTCCCCCTAAAAACAGCTTTACAGATTGAGCCCATTGTAAATAGTTGTTAACGTTCAACTTTACGGTTGTGATTAACAAGGGATGAGATTCCGTAAGTCCTACACCAAATCCTAAAGAAATCTTGTCCTCCTTAAGGGTCCACACACACGAAACCCAAGAGAAAACAACTCAAAGAGAGGACCACAAGATAAACAATCATAAATCTATGGAAACCAGTGTTTTAAATAGCGAATAGCATATAGTGTAGCGTTGACTTCTCTAAAGCGTGAAGCGTAAGCTACATAGCGTGTAGTGTAAGCTAAATGTTACTTCTAGATTTTTAATCAAGGTTGCACATGGTCGCACTGATTCCATGATACTCACCAAAGTAGACTGATTAATAATGAAATTTAACAATTTTTCACGATATTTCGTGCAACCAAATGCAACTTAAGGTAATAGGAAAGGGTAATCATTAAGTATGAAGGTAACGAAAGAGCAACAAAACTGATTCAGTACTCTTACTTATATTATTTTTATTAAAAGCATTAAATATTGAAAATAGAAAATGTAACAAATAATTGAAAATAGTATTTGATTTAATGTTTTAATGAAAAATAACTTGTAATGCGAAGGTACGTCATATGCAAATTATCATGTAATGTAGGCTACACGCGACTTAAGCTATTTTCATGAGCTACGTAGTGTAAGCTACATGCTACGTAGCGTAGCTATTTAAAACACTGATGGAAACTTAGTTCCAAACTGTTAAAGAGGAACAACTCAACAACAAGGATCATAGAAGGCTTGAACCCAACACAAACACTGCCTTACACATGAAGATCAACATCAACAAATACATACATCGTGAGCTCCGGTGTACAATTAGACCCCCCAGGACCCAAAAATGGTACGACTGGCCGTTTGTTTGGCTTCACATCACCTCCAAATCACTTCCTCTCTCAGAAACAACTCCATTAGTCAAATGCAGTGAAACCGATTGACGTAGGACAATGGCCTAATCTAAACATATGCATGTGAACATGTAAAATTCAGTGGAATAATGTAGCAAATCAAGTAAGCATCCACCTTTTATCATCATAAATCAGAAAATCACAAGGGAAACATGTAATAAAAGGGGCCATCATCACAATCTCACAGTGAGGGTTTCAAATCATGCGTGGATTGGATCCGGCGAGGGATGAAACCTCCCGATCTTACATGGTTATGATCCAAACGCTCAATAAGGTTTACTAGTCTGGGGAATCAAGGGATTTCTCGGAATAGGGAAACAAAAATCTGAGAAACAAAGGTTTTGTGATCAAATTTCAGATTTGAGACAATGGGTAATATGAGAAATAAGGCTTAAAGAAAAGGAGAAGAAGAAGAAAAAGGAAAGAAGAAAGAAGAAAGAATAGTGGATGATGAAGGAAGAAGAAGGAAGATGAGAGAAGAGAGAGATCACCAAAGAGAGGTGAGGGAGATAGCCACAAGCTTCTTCTTTTCATAAAATCAATAGCATAATGAAAAAGGTTTAAGGCAATACCCTTATAATATTCAGAATTAACATAATTACCAAAATACCCCTACTAATAAAATTAAAAAAAAAAAAAGACATTCGCATGAAAAAAAATGTGCACACACTGACCCAAAACTCAAATAAGTAAAAGTGCATAAAATAAAATCAAATCTAAGATGCGTGATGGCCTCCGATGATAGCACGATGAAAGTGGGCCACGACAAACCAATGGTCCAATCACATCATCATCGCGATCCAACGGTCCGATCATTTTCTCCAAGCAACTTACACATGTCTTCCCAAGGTGGGGTCTTCTCAAATGTCTCTGACTACATGTGTAAGGTCTTCAATGCTCCTCAAGTCGTCACGAACGGTTCAGGCCCGTCATCGAGCCAAAGCGATGCAGGCGTCGCTTGCCTCTTACGCTGATAAACCCTGAAGGGCCTGATGTCCACATCACCGATCCATCATGTGAGGAGAATCAAGAGAAAGAACTACTGATTTGGGAAAAATTGAGGTTTAGGGTTTTTCTGCCGGAAGACAAAAATGAGTGAAATGTGCTTCAGATGGGCTCTAAAAATCTCACAAAAATCACCATAATTCTTCTAAATTTAAGATATATTAAACCATGTTCTTCCTGATCAAAACCGAGCCGTATGTACCGTATAGTAGCTGACGTCAGTTGTATGGTTGTTGACATCAGAAGACTCGTGTCCAACCAGTCAACACGAAGACCCTTGCTTTGATATCAAGTTGATTTGAGAGATTTGGGAGGGGAAGGAAGAAGAGAGGAGAAGGAAAGAAGAGAAGAAGAAGAGAGTTTTGAAAGAGAAGCACTATTTGTGTGTTAGGGGAACAAGCCCTAACACCTTTTACTTTATTACTAGAGAACACCATTACATGCTTCTGAAGAGCACAAAAAACTGTATACACTACACACCCACACACTAACACTATAGAAGTACATTGCATTTTCTTTCTATAGGATTTTGGCCTATTTTTTCCTTGGTGACCGGTTCACCCCTATGGCTCGCCTAGGTGACCAATACGGATAGATAAGGCTGATATAGTAGCTGTTTTTTAAAACCTTGGAGGATTCATTTTTATTTAAGCTTCTTGTTTCTTTCTGTATTATAACTCGTTTATTGTAATCAACCAATGTAATAGACAATTATATAGCGCTTGATTGTAATTGACCTATTTAATAGTCTATTTCATTGCGCTGCTGGGAGTTATATGCTCTCATTGCCTATCCCTTGCCTGGATAAGGAGGGTTATGTCAGGTTGGCAGCCAGTGTCAAACTTATGCTATAACTTCCAACATGAATCTGATGGAAAAGGATTCATGTAGCCGACCCCAGTTAGTTGGGATGAGGCTTCGATGATGATGATGATTGTGTTTCTTCCTGTACTGTGTATGGTTCCTGATGGAGTTGTTCCATATACTAGGTGGTTTCATTTTTATTTAAGCTTCTTGTTTCTTCCTAGAGCCAAGGCATATATGCTGCTTAATAAAATTCTGTCAAGCATTGTATGCTGTGAGGGAGACACCCCTGCTATTTTGGTCATTACAAGATAATTTAATATGTTGGAGTAGTTAAGTTATTCTGATATTTGCTTCTACAAAATTTAGAGCTATGAAAAGTTCAAAATTTTCATTTTATTTTTGTATATGTATTTTCTTAGAAGTTCTTGCCTCCTAAGCCTCCTAAATGATTTTTTTTTTTCTGTTTAGGTATTAGAATATTGGAGGATGTGGCCAGCTCAAAGGTACCTACTTATTTCATCTGATTTTCATGAGTTGCAGTCCTTGCGGATATCACATAGTACCCGTACCCGTGGATGTGTTTCAAAGTCATAACCATGGATTTCAGTGTTGAGTTTTCTGAAATAAGCAAAATGATTACAATTCTATTTGATAGGTCTTTTCCTTGCCTTCCAATGTTTTTAGGGAAAAATTTAGAGGCCGGCTATTCCTTTTGCTTCTCACCTTGACACGTGGAGGTGCAGTCATGATCTTTTCCATTTATTTAGAACCATATGAAAGGAATTAAGAGAAAACAGGAAATTGGGAAAAGTTACAATTTATGTGGAAGTAATCTAGTCCGGTCTGAACTCATATAACATGCATTTGCCTATGAACAATGAATCAATGATACATGAATGTGCCTTTGGATAATGATACTGTCATGTCAATAATAGATAATTTTCTGTCTGGCCATTGGCCTGTCACTATTGAGGCATAGTTGATTGTGTTAGATTGCAAAATTTCTGATGGAGTTGCTGGTCTCATGTCTGATAATTCTTAGATAGTTACTAAAAAGGGCCCATCCATTGATTGTCCTGAAATTTTGGTAGCCAGAAAGACTGTCATGTTGTTTAAGTCCACATTGGAAATGAGCAGAAGATCTATTCGGGGAGAAGTTGGAAATCAGACAGTTTGTAAAGGACGTCCCTTCCATTTAGAATGTGGACCCACATTTGATTTGAGGTACATTAAAAAATGCTTGAAAGTGAATCTATTTGATTTAAAAAAATATGAGGATGAATATCCTTCTTCCTTTGTTTTTTGGATAATCACATTGTGTGGGTTCTCCTGCTAGCAATTTGGAAAGAAAATTGACTTTTAAAAAAAATATTATTACTTCAAGTTCTCCCTTATAGGCGGTGGCATTTTGATGTGTGGTCTGTTGTTTGTTGAATTTCATTACTATGTTACGCAAGGTATTCTATATCAGTAATGGTGGCCGTAATGGCCACAAACTGCTAAATTATGAGCCGTTACGGCCCTGCAACGGTCATTTAAAAAAATGTGAACAAACATTCAAAAAATAGGAAAAAAAAATAGATGATTCCAAATATTTATTTCTTTTATGGTTTTGAACATGGTTATGATGGTGTAAGGGGCCATTCTTTGGTTAGAATGCTGTCTCGGGCTGCCTGATGGTTTTATTAACCTGACAGGCTTGGATTGATTGCAAAATTTCTATATTTAATTTTCTAAATCTTTATATTAATGATTTAATATAAGTAAAGATTATATGAGCATGAATCTATTGATGAGACCATTATATATTTTTATTTATATAATGAAATTTACCACAAACAACCTAGATATACTAGTGTAGGTCTATATGATGTTAATGCATGAAGTATAAAGTGAGTTTGTAAGTCATAAGTGATAAGGTGATGTCAAAGCTCAAAGGACAAACATAAATACAAAATCATTACCACCAATCATTTAACCTTGTGCTGCCTGTGGTTGCTCGACCTTCACTGTGTTATCATTTGGCTGCGACCGTGGAACAGGTGCCGCATATCCATAATAACTAAAGAAAAAGATCACGTCAATGAAATCTGAAAACCGATCACGATCACCACCACCACTATGTATCTGTTGTGTCAACTCGAATAAGAATAGCCACTAGTGCCAGATGTAGAGTTGTAGATCCATGGTCCCATAGTTATAGCCATAGCCATACCCATCTGTTGTGTCAACCCATCTGTTTTATCAACCTAAATACGAATCCTGTCTAATTTCTGTGGTCATGCATCTTTTGGGAGTTGAAAATGTGTGTAGTTATTTTAACTATACATCTTCTTAATATATTATAATTTATACATCAAGTAGCGTTGGCATTATTCTGTTAATTTTTCATAGGGAAAGCATGGTTATCATAAAACTTTATTTAATTATATTTTACTTCAATAAGAAATTAATGATTTTCATTTGAAGGGAATGCATTATTTTGGAACATACATGCTTTGTTTCATCATTATTCGAAAGTTGTGACGTTCAAATATTGTCACATTTTCATGCAACAAAACCATTTTCTTCTCAAAATGTCGAATGTTGAGAAGACTAGTTTATTTGTTGCTTCTGTGCAGAGTGATAAGGGTTTCCTTGTGAAAGCTGTTGGTGTTGTTGATGCAAGCATAGACACAGTCTTTGAAGTAGTTTGCAGCCTTGACAGACATCAGAGATATGAGTAAGTTGGACAGTTTTTCTTGTATTGGTAATTTACATAATGCTTACTCTGTCTAAGAATTGATATTTGCAGGTGGGATATGTTGACAGGTGATCTTGAATTAGTAGATTCTGTAAATGGGCATTTCGATGTTCTCTATGGGACTTATGACCCTAAATACCTATCTCGGTGAGTTTGTTACCTGTGGCCAACTAGTTTGTTACGTATGAAGTTTAGTCATTATAGCCAAAGATATCCTCTTCTTGCTAGTGGTGTGGCTTTCAGTTATTGGTGACCACATTTACCTTAGTTTTGTTGAATCTAGCTGTTATTCATGTCATGTTGGAAATACCTTGTATGCTGCATGTAAATGTTATTCTTTGTTTATTGTTGGCATGCATTTATGTTTTATTTCCATTCTTAGAATGTTATAAATCACTCATATGTTGACATATATAGGTATTATGGAATTATACTTACCGGAAAGCACTCTTAACTGGCCTTAGTTTGGGGTATTGGAGGTCCTCCAAGAGCGGAGGCATTTTCTTGGATGATGGTGGCATGGGATGTCGTTATGGAAGATATTCAGAGAAGAGTTTTCAAAGGTCGAAAGAGAGGAGGAAAAGTACACCAAAGTTTGTGCTCGATTGTAAAGGAGGGAGAAATAGGAGTGCATCTCTTCATTCATGGTGTTGTGGTGAAGGAAGTGCAGTCTTTTTCCTTTTCCCTGTTTTGCATAGAACGAGTGTACCAAGGGTTTGTGGTGGACATTTTGTAAGTTGGAGTTAGGGCCCATTTAAGATATTATGGCTTCTAGTACTGTTCTTTATGCTTTCGGGATTTGGAAGGAAATGAGTGATAGCTGAGAATATGTTCTACAGTGTGGAAGCCCTGATTGAGATGGTCATTGAGAATATAAGGTCATCTGTGATAAATGGGCTCTAGTTTGTGCAGGATTTATAAGAGTTGGACTTGATGCCAAATTGGAAATTAATAGCAAATAGTAAGCTGATGAAGGCGAAAATAAATGAGAAGCGGATTTACCTTCCAACCTTGTTTTGTAAACTCAATTTTTATTGGTCTCCTTTTGAAGTATGGGTCCTTATAGGTTTGGGGTGCCACTAGAGATGATAAAGAGGTGATTCAAGAAATATTCTCCAATCTGGTTCGTTGGGGAGACTCAAATATTGCAGAGGCTACGACACTAAGTGAAGGTTGAACAATCTTTTTCTTCTCGCTTTCTCAGTGAAGCATCATCATTGAAGGGAATTGAAAGAATCTCAGTATGGTTAGGCAAGAAGAACTCTGAACAGTGTAATGGTGCTTTCATTTTAACTAAATTTAGGATCTCTAAGTCAGGTTAAACAGTTCATTTAGTGATGTACATGGAGAGGCCAATCACCTTGTGCATGGGCTGGCTAAGGAGGGGGTATCTAAGGCTGTTTTTTTGTGTTGGGATTATTTGGCCCCTCTTGAGATCATCAATGTTGTCATAATTGTTATTGTATTGCAAATTGTAGTAAGGGTTGAATCGAATCATATTGTAAATTGTAAGATTTTTTCCTATTTTCTTAAGAAACCGGAAAAATATGAAAAATTATAGTAAATCGTAGTAATAAGAGAACATATCGATGATCCATTTTCCATCAAATATGAACCAAGAAAAATGACATATCACGACACCAAGAACTGTGAACCTTTATCAGGTGTGTATGTGTCAGTCTCTCTCTCTCATGACAGAGAATCATTCCAAAAAAGTATTGCCACCAACTCGATGGACTTCAAAATATTGTTCCTGTCAAAGCACAAATGCTATCATGTTAAAGTTAAAAGTCATAAAGTACAAGTTCTTAGTGAGGCCTTCAAAGACACATTTTGTTAAGTTTCTCTTTATTAGATAAAGATAAACCTGAGTTTAAAGTCACATAACAAAACCGTAGAAAAGCACAACTTGAATTCAAGATATGTGACAAAAACATAATTAATTATAAATCTATAAGTTGAAGTCTAATCGTAATCACCATTGCCATAATACATATACGTCAACAAAATGCAACCATCCATAAAAACATAAGTCATAGATCAATTTGGCGTCTTCGTAAATTAAGGAATATGAAATTATAAAAAAAAAACTCTACATTTTATGTCTGAAGAGAAGATCCATCATTTAATTTCTTAAGAATCAAATAAATTGATCTTCAAAAGATTCTTAAAACTTTTACCAATTTAAAACATAAATGAAAGCCAATGTATTTTTTTTTTAATAAAGAAGAAAATAACTGTAATTTGAATTGTAAATCGGTAATCAAATTGTAAATAGGATAAGAATTGGCCAAACAAAATTTAATAAAGAAGGAAATAAGTGTAATTTGAATCATAAATCAGTAATCAAATTGTAAATAGGATTAAAATTGTAGGATTCTTCCAAACATGGATTCAAAAATAGTTTTTTCTAAGATTTGACTTGATCATAAAAAAAAAAATCATAAATCATAAATTGTAGGATTTTGACAACAATGAGTAGCATGTTCTATTTTTCAATTAATCTTTGTTACCCATAGAAAGTTAATTGTCTGTGATTCTGTTGGGTGGGTTTAGCGTGCCTACAATTATCCGATCACTCTCCTGTTGCATTATGAAGCCTATTTTTAGAATTTATCCTTTAGCATCATGAAATAATATAATCTGGAGCTAACTTTCAATGTGTCATCCTGCATGAATAACATTCAACTGTTGTGTGTACGCATTCCTCTTAAATAAGACTTTCTATCACTTGACTCTTTTAGTTGCCTTTCCCCTGTCATTTTTATTATAGACATCCATCTACATCCAATGTTTTCAAGGATCTAACAGCTTCCCATGTACTTTGGATGGTCTTGGATTTTTCTTCTTCTTTCTTCTTTCTTTCAATGCTTGATTTTCATTTGCAGGTAAAAAGTAGGAATCAGTATAGCCTGAAATTTTCTTTTCTTGTTGAGGATGTTGACTGAATTATTATTTTTTTATTCTCCCTACTTTTTTTTCCCTTGGTTGTAATTTTTTTTTTCAGGTGGCATTCAAAAAGAGATTTTGTTTTCTCAAGGCAGTGGTTTCGTGGGCAAGATGGAGCATACAGTAAGCATCCTTCTGCATACCTCCAACAATGCCTTTATCATTATTCCCTTGAAAATCTTTCATAGAATGAAACAGAAAAGAAAATCACTATTTGCTTCCATATTCATTAACTTACTTTCATGAGATAGATTAGTAAAAGATTGATGAAAACTAAAGTATGGCTTAATTTGTTTACAATTTACAATAACGTGATTTTTTTTTTCCTGCGAATGGTAATGCGATTAATTTGAATAAAAAAAAATAAAAATACAAGCGGGAGGTGGAAAATAGGAACGGAGGCCCTCTTTCCCATAAAAAAAATGGGGAACCCTCCAACAAGCCTAGAAACTCCTCCAATTTACACCACTTAAAATGGGGAACCCCTAAAGCCATGTAAGCACCCTCCCTTTAGCCCTATTGAAAACCACTTCATTAATTTCTAATTTGTTGTTCAAGATTCTATTGTTACACTCATTCAATGGATCCACAAACATTAATGTAGCATTTGGCAAAGGGGATCTGTTATCCCTCTCCTCTTCTTGGTTGTGGTTGAAACCTTGTCGAAAATCCTCAAGCAAGTGGCTAGTGCTAGTATCATCAGGTTATGTGCTTGAGCAATGGGGAGGTTGTAGTTATTCCAACCAGTTCACAGTTGGAACCATGCTCTTTTACTTATTTGGGAGTTTGTGATCTATTTGTTAAGTCACACGAGGTTCAGAATCAATGGAAAAGCTGTCGTCTTGGATTTAAGGGTACATTTGGCTGTATCATGGGGATTAGTTGAGGCAGTTAGACAGCGAGGGAGTTGGCTTTGAGGTTGTGAAATTCCCTAGTAAACACCTGTGCATGCCTATTTTTTAGCAGACCTGGCAAGGAGGTTTCAGATGGGGCAATCAAAAGTTTCAGCATGAGACTTGCTTTGCTTGAAAGCAGAGTGCTATCGTTAGGGGGTGAAATTGTGCTTATCAGATCTATATTAGCTTGTTTATCAGTGTATATGCTATCCATTTTCCATTCTTTAGTTAAGGTTGCAGAAAAGATTGAGGTGATTTAGTGAAGGTTCCTGTGGACTGATAGTGATGATAGCCATAAGGTACATGTGGTAGTATGTGATATGTTTGCAAAGCCATCCAAGATGGTGGCGTGGACTGAAATACCCGTATCGTATCGGCTGATACGGGCATGTCATATTCGTATTAGCTCGATATGATACGCGATATGGGATTATATTGGTTCTAGTTGAAAAAAATGGCCCTATTGGCACACAACAATTGATAGGGCTGGTATAGGCTTGCTGGCATGCTGCCATAAAGGCCCAAATTTGATTTTTTTTTTATTTTAAATTTTCTCAAATATTTTCCTTTCGTTTAAATCATGAGGAAGCTTATAAAGTCGTTGTAGGCTTGATCTAGTCCTATATTGGGGTTCATAGTAAAAGATTTGAGTGGGATTCAACGAATCGAGGCGGAATAGACCATTGTTGGAAAATCAGAAAGTGTAAACCATCACTTTTTTTTGTGTGTGTGTGTGCGTGTGTGTGTGTGTGTGTGTGTGTGTTATAATTTTCTTTTTGTTGTATTTCAATATAATGGGCTGAGTTCACCAAGTCATGTTTAATTTGTGTTCCAATATGGGCGCCCATTTTGTTGACTTTCAACAGGTCAAGCCAATAGACAACATTGTTATCAAAGAAAGGTCAGATATACCATTATGTACACGCCCAAAAAATACAAAAAAATGATCGATTCTTGAATATCTCATTGTTTCCCTTTTTTCTGATACTTTCCCTTAATTCTTTGGCGTAAATTTTCATTGATATAGGCCGATATGGTCCAATATGGGCCGATACTGATATGTGACACTGTTTCATATAATTTTTCAGCCGGGCTGACATGCCTCCCGATGCTAATATTAAGAATTATGGATGGGGGGTTGACTTTGAGCGAGATTAAAATGACGAACATTGAAAGATAATGTGAATGGTGGTGGATTCTGGATAACAGTGAAGCACCAACTATGAGGACCTTAGTAGATGTGAGATATGGTATACCAGACAATAGTTGGGAGTTCGGATGTCAACCGGGCATCGGAAAGGGAAGGGTCAACTATTTGGTGAGCTATTTCCTGGGCACAACTACTCTGTCAAAACCTAGTTTTCTTCAAGGTGGGTGTGGTTTTGAGAGGATTTGTGGTGCTTTGTGGAACCATTCTGTAATATATTTGAATCTCTATTTGTGCTTAACATCAATGAAGGTGCGTTTGTTGATCGTCTATTAAAGAATGGGTGGAAAGGTAGTCTGGTATCCTTTTTTCAGGCAGGAGAAAATAGGAGGAGATTAGCAACCTATTTAGGTTGCTGGAACTATTGCAAGGGTGTGCATTTCTTATCATGGTTTTTACAGCCATGTCTGTGCCCTGATGCAAATGGTCAATTCTCAGTTGGACCTTTATCTTGGCAGTTATCCAAAGGTAATGTTGGTGGGTCTGCACATTTCCTGAAGATGTCGTCTGCCTCCATTCCTTTAAAAATCAGGGCATTCACATGGCCAGGTAGCAATTTTTTTTTTCTTTTTTCCAGCTATTGATCCCCTTGAAGCGTAGTGGGATTGCGATCTCCAAGATGTGCTCCATGTGTGGCATAGTTGAGGAGTTGGTTATCCACCTCTTTATTGACTGTAATGTCATCAGTAGACTCAACATGAGTTGGGCATTCCCTGTATTAGTGGCAGAGTTGATCAAGGGTTGGATGGTGCCAGGTTGGGGTTCCCTTTGGTGCATCTTGTGGACCTCTCTGGCTTTTGTGATCCTTTGTTGCATGTGGCTGAAAAAAAATCTTTAAGGGTGAAAGTTCTTCAATCTATACAGTTCCTATGATCTAGAGACTTAGTGGGATGGTTGAGCGCTGATTCTAGGTTTTAAGGGTACATCCATATCTATGTTTGTCATGAATTGGAATGTGGTGCTCAAGTGTGAGTGGATGAAAGCTGTCCGTGGTTTATGGATAGCCCCTCCAATGGCTATTTTAAAATCAATTTCGACGGTTGTTTGTTAAGAAACGTCAGGCCAACGAGCAACGGGTGTGGGAGGGGCTGTGTGTGGTTCTAATGGTCTAGTGCTTGTTGAGTTGTTCAAGCTAATTGGAATGAGATATTCTAATTTTGCTAAGGCGTCCACGTTGTTGGAAGTCAAAGTTGCTGCATGTTATAATTTCTTTCTGAATATTATTGAAGGTGGTTCTCCAAATGCTATCACCTAGCAACTTTACATGTGTGCTTGTAGAGATCAGTTGGGATGATTGAGGAAACCTACTTGGCAAATTTATATATGTATTTTGTGCTAATTTTTTTCCAACAACATATGGTTTAGGCCCCTATAAAATGGCCACTTATTATGTATGGTTTTTTTTTTCTTTAACAATATTTTGATTCCTAAATGTGTAAGCATGTATTTTTTAACATCTCTTGAAGTTTCACTGAAAAATTCTGACATGCACATAGAGGGTCATGGAGGGGTAGTTGCCATGCACACTATTGAGCATAAGTCACACATGAGCATAGAGGGTCATGCTCGAGTGGTTGGCTGCATAGAACAGTAATTAGCCCACCGATCCATGTTTACTAAACAACTTTTACATGCCAATGTGGTCATGCCCCACACTGCATGTTAGTCTATCTATTGCGCTCAACCTTTAGAGGTGTATTTGCACCCAGCTAAGGTCTAGAGCATGCAATGCTAGACACTGGGCATTTATGTGCTCCACTTAAAACAGTGAAAACACTGAACACCTTTTACATGCCAATGTCGTCATGCCCCACTCTGCATGTTAGCCCATCTATTGCTCTCAACCCATAGAGGTGTATTTGTGAACAGTTAAGATCTAGAGCATGCAGTGCCAGACACTGAGCATTCTTATGCGCTACACGTAAAACAGTGAAACAATGATCTCGATCAAAGGACTACCTGCCACATCTGCTTTCAAGTGAATGACACAGATTTTTAACAAAAGACACTCAAATGAACTGAACATGGCCAGGGTAAGATTTATGTTGATAGTAAGCTTATACATACACATTTATTGTGTATCATTTACAACAAAGAGCATGCCATATTGTATCCTTATTTACTCGGATGAGAGTCCTTACTTTCTGATTCATTGCTGCAGCCATCTTACAGTTTCCAGCCATCCATAAGAAGTGTCCTCCAAAATCTGGTTATCAGCGTACAAAAATGATTCGTAAGACTATCTCTTTGCTCATTGAAAGTGGCACAAAAATATGATTCTGAAGTCTATGTTCTGAATGCTTTCTTGGTTTCTTTCTGAAAGTTGCTTTCTTGTTTTCTTTCTATTGCTTTTGTAAACAATGTATTTAGTGTTTTTGACATATGGATTAGTATTTTGGGATGGGTTGCTTGGAAGAAAGAGTCTACTCGTCATCATTATCGTCATCATCATCATCTAAGCCTCCTCAGTCGTCCCAACTAATTTGGGTCAGCTATATGAATCTTGTTCTGCCATTCCACTCTAGCATTGAAATGTCAGATTGTCAGGATTCATGATAATTGTTGTGGCCAGAGTTTTGTGTTGGCTGGCAACCTGTTGCAACCCTCCATCAGACCTTGGGACCGGGCAATGGACAAAGAAAACTTGTATCTTTGCAGTAAATGGAGGTGTGAGTAGGGCAGTTTCTTATTTGAATGGTACTTATAACAGGGTACCGCGCCCACCTCTAGTCATGCTTACAACTCACTCTTGCATTCTGCTTTCTAGGTATTTTATTCTTGCTAACATTTTAAAGCAGATGCTTCCTGCTCCTGCACCCAATTGGTGCTGCTTTGCTTCATGGCTCGTGCAACTATAGACAGATATCCAATTTCAGAATGGATCTTGAATTCTTTTTATTCCTTTGGGTGCATTTGGATGTCCATAAAATCCAGTGTCATATGATCTATAAAAATATGTACTTCGATAAACCTGATGTTGTTGTCATCTAGTTCAGATTACGCAAATCTCAATTCCAACACTCAGTTTTAAACCTCAAAATCTGGTTTTGTGAAAACCACTTGCACTTGGTTTTTACCAAGGACGGCATTTAAAAAGGCTAAGTGTTAGAACGTTAAGGACACTATTATGGTTATACTCCTCATTTTCATGCTACTACATGTGCTGCACATGTGAGAGATCTAAGTTGTCCATCAGGTGGATCCCATTGTGTTGATACCCTAACCCAAAATCAGGTCAGTCCACTGATCATGTCAGTGACAACCTGTGCAACTGATGGACGGCTTGAAAAAACTTGTGTATGTTTTTTTAATGGTAAACAATTTTATTAACAAACAGAGCTTTAAGCTTAGTGGCGGGATAGTGAGAAATCATCCTTCTCATAAACTCAAGAACAAAAAGACAAGATGACTTTCCTAGTCCTATGGGGCCAACAACTGCCACAGCCATAAAGAAACAGTTCTGATTAGAAAAATCTTAATCCCTCGTAATAACAGCAAAAAGAACCCTCTACGTTCAGGAAAAGGAATAATCCACCCTACGGCCATGCATAAAATCTTATAAATGAACTGGTCTACTTATTTCCAAGATTGTGATTCACATGATTGGTGGACCAGTTTTCGGTTTTATCTTAGGAATCTAAATAGTTGGTCACTGTCGATGGACGTCATGGGTCTCTCACACACATTCCCTGTTGGGTAATGTGGTGACTTGTAGGTGGGTAGCCTTTTTAGAGGCATGTAGGTTGAGGAAGCCTCATTGATCCATTTAGAGAAACTTTGATACTCCTATAGGCTGTGATGGTTCATGTGCATGCATTTGAGCAATTGTACAAGATATGCATGCAACTCAAATTAAACCAGCAATTTGTTGACCCTGCTTTAGACGGATGACAAAGAAGTCGTTGAAGTGGTGTCTGAACTTTCATTTAATGAGACTGTAGATGAAAAACAGTTAACTATCTGAATTCAACGAACAATTGCCAATCAGTTGCATGGGGTTATGATGCATCTAAAGTGGGCCTCACAATTTGGATATGTTAAGTAAATTGTGTATGCTACATTGTCCGAGAGCATGCTTACATCAGTCCCTGTTAGAATATAACAAATAACTCGTCATCTCTCAGTTACCCAAAAAAGAGGGGTGTTCAGATCCATATAGTGGACCACAGAGTTACCGTCCATTGAGCTCACAATGCTAACCTATCATATACACACAAAATCAGAGCTGCTGTAAAGGTAGGTCCCACCCTGGGGATCATTGGACGAAAAATCAGGCCAAACCATTCTTATTGTGAGCCACACTATACGCTTGGCTAACTTGATGAGCAGACCAGCCTGATTTTTATATCCAAAAATCTTCAAGGTGGGGCCTACATTTTTAGCGGTTTGAATGCCTTATACATATGCCATGTTGCCATATGCACTCATGGATGGTAACTTTTCTTTACTGAGGAGGCTTCGCATTGGGTACTTTGGTTCTCAATTTTGATATGTGGGAGTGGGACCATGGGTCTTTAATCTGTAAAAAATTGATAACGTTGTCCTGGTTGGACCATGCCCCACAATTTTTCTAGATTAGAGCACCATAACCATCTGTGTTTGGACCTTTAGTTGAATGTGGATCTTTATTGTATTTCTCCTTACTGGTAGGTCACAAATCTAAGGGTCCATTTGGGTAGGGGATCCTGCATAATTGGGATTGAGTCTAATGCCAATTTTGGCGGGTCCCATCCTCTCCATGTAGGATTATCAGTGCTAGGTGCTGCTTTCCTCTGCATAAATGCAATTAACCGTGTTTCAGTCAGTTTTTTCTCCCTTAAAACATCGATAATTGCACTTACACAGATGAAAGCAGCAGTGAATCTAATGAGGGCATGGACTTGCTCTTAGAGTTCTCATCGGAATGCTTTCCAAAATGATGTGGTGAAGTGTGCTGATGAAGCATTTAATGTGCTTCTTTTAGTGATTTCCATTTTGGAATATGTGAAATTTGTGTACTGCTTATACCTAATTCTAGAACATTTTGCCAAGGCTATTTTGCATCTGTATCATTTGATGAAGCAACTACAAAAAACATTGGAAGCTATGCTTGATTGGTGTTTGTTTGCTTGTTTTTTTTTTTTTTAATTTTCTTTAATAGCATCCATTTGGGAGATTAGAAGATTAAATCCGTCACCAACTTCAAATGGCGATAAATGCCTTGTAACACAAATGTTGGAGATACACTCTAGTGGCTGGGGTAAATGGAAGAAACATTACTACTCAAAGTTCGAGAAGACCATCCCTTATGCGTTGTTGTGCCAAGTTGCAGGTTGAGTAACCTGAACCTTTCTCTTTACTTTCTCATGTGCAAAATTAAATTCTTTTTGTAAGACTTAATCCTATTCATTGGGGCCATTATGCACATGATTTATTTTTTCATGTCCACTTGTTGAGATGAACTACTAAACTGTATAATTTGTTAAAAATACGCATATTGTGTAGTGAACCCTTTTTGTAGGTTGTGTTTATTGGTGTAGTAAAAGTGTGTTACTTGGATGAGTTTACAAGAACAGGCCCTGGCTTTTGATTTAATACATCTTTGGAGGGCTCACCTTTACAACACAAATTTCGGGCATGGATACAGTATTGGTTCCACTTTAATGGGATTGTCACTAAGAAAAAATGCCTTTTCACTGCGCTCTTTAATGCTCTCTATGACAAGAAGTGGTCAATTCTTTCGTTAATTTAAGTTTTCATATCAAATGAAGACATATAGGTAGATGTACTATAAAGAAACACACATAATCATCATCATCATAGCCTTATGCCAGATATTTGGGGACAGCTTTATGGGTCCTGTTGCTAATCATACTAATCATGGCCCCGCCCTTCGTAAGTGAACAAGTCTCATATCATTCTCACCACCTTGATCCATGTTCTCTTAGGTCTTTTCCTCATCCTCCTTTCAGACTCTTAAATCTCCATAGAAGTTCCCCTCCTTAGTAGGGCTTTACCCTGTTTTCGTTGCCTGTAGTTGAACCAGCTGATTAGATAAGGCTTGATAATGGTAAAAGTTGAACCATTTTAATTTGTTTTCTATCATTTATCTCCTATAGTCCTGGTAGGGCTATTCTTAGACTTGTCTTGGTGACCTCATTCTAGATTCTACCTTATTATTGCTCCCCACACATTGATCGCAACATCCTTTTCTTTGCAATGATCATCCTTAGCTCATTTGTGTCCTAATTGCCCAATAGCCAGTCGTGTGGTAGTCTTATGAAAATTCCCTCGAGTTTCATTACATGTGCCAATAACATAGCACCAAAACTCACATCCATACTTCATTCATCCTACTCTAAATCATTTGGAAACATTATCATCGGTTGCTCATTCCTTTTGAATTATAGAGCAAAGCTTAATGACCCATCGTTTTGAGGAATCTCTTGGTCATTGATTTTAACTAGAGCATTATCTTTTACAATTATCCAGCTAAAGTTATATTCCAAATATTTTGTCTTGGTTCTGTTATTTTAAATTCGAGATTCTAAAGCCTTCCTCCAAGCCTCTAGCCTAGCATTCCTCTCCTTTAGTCTCATTGACCAATGGCATGTCATCTGTAAATAACATAACTAAGGAACCTCTTGTGGTTAAGTCATCCATAACTAGTGCAAAAAGGTTCAAGCTTAGTGTTGACCTCCACTGAAACATGTTATTAGTCTCACCACATTGTTCTCACCCTTATAAAAAACCCACCCAATGTCTTTTTTGGGAGTTACAACAATTTTATTGAAAAGCATGCCAAATGGCGAGAAAAGAATACAAGCTAAAAGATCACCCAATAAGAAAACCCAAATAAAATAGCTAGACTGCTTTTACGTAAAGAACCTATCTCGAGACATGATTCTTGATACTTCCAATAACCTCAACCGGGACATTACGAAAACAACAAGCATTTCTAGCTCCCAAACAACCCATAAGATAGCCATAATGTAGAGCCTCCACCTAGCTTTTTCAGATTTCCCGCATCCTCCTCCATGCTTTCGCCATAACCCACTTAATAGAAAAAAGACCCAAGACGTGATCCCAAATCTTCCTCATAAACGAGCAATGGATAAAAAAGTGATCAATTGATTCCGCATCTTGCAGGCATATCAAATAGATATTCAGCAGAACAAGCAATCTTCTTTGAAGGTTGTCGATGGTGAGAATTTTCTTCCTTCCCACCAACCAAACCAAGACTGCCACATGGGGAGGAGTGCCATGGAACCAATGGTGGAAAGGATGAGGAGGACCGCAAGAGGGGGTTGACCCATAAATCAACCCATAAAGCATCCGAATTGAGAACTTCCTCGGTGGATAGGCCGACCATAAGATCGAATCCGAATCTTGTCTTGAAGGCATAGCATTTTTGGGGCACTCGAGCAGTCCCACAAAATCCTCAACTTCTGCATCCGTCAAATTCCTACGGATGGGGTGTTCCAAACAATGGAACCTTTGTAAAGAAAGAAACAGTCTACAACGGATATGAGTCGATTGGTAGAAATGTGAGCCAACCTAGGAAACAAATCTTGGAGGGACGTATTTCCACACCATAAAGCCACCCAAAATCTGATATGATGACCATTACCAAGGGAGAACTCAATCCCTTTTTGCACTAGATGCTCAGTTGCTGCAATTGTTCCCCATATGGAAGAGGCTCTATATAAAGAGGACTTTCGGATGAACCACCCGCTAAATTGTGTGCTGTACTTGCTTGCAGTAAGCTTCCTCCACATCCTTCTCGACTCAAAACCGAACCACCAAATCCATGTACCAAGAAGAGAAAAATTCATGAATTCCAAGGTTTTAATGCCCACACCTCCCATCTTGATTGGTATGCAAACCTCCTCCCATCTAAGGAGATGAAACTTCCGACCCTCCTATGCTGCCTCTCCAAAAGAAATTTCTTTTCATCTTTTATAATTTCTGCAAGACTGATTTTGGGCATTTGAACATTGGCAAGAAGAAGGTTGGCATGTTAGCGAAAGCTTTCTTAATGAGAGTTAAGTGACTTCTATAGGATAGATACCGCGTTTTCCAGCTTGAAAGTTTCCTTTCAATTTTTTCCACTACCTTTGTAACGCCTCGAATTTCAGAGTTCGAGTATGACCTCGATCTCTGAATTTCCGAGTGTCACTTTTGAAGCGGAAGCGTGATTAATAGTTTGATTAATGGCACCAATGTTAAAGCACATAATAAAACTAAGCAGTGTATATATATATATATATATATATATATATATATATATATATATATATATATATATATATATATATAGTTTGATATAGGTGAAGTACTATATCATCATGGCCAAAATACACAAACACCCAAAATACTAGCCACACAATTGGGGCTCAGATACAAATAAAAAAATATATGGTACATGCCGAGGTCTCTAGCCAACAACTGTCCCCATAACTGACTAAGGCACCGACGCTTAGTCCTGACCCTCGGTTAACTGAAAGTAGGGGAACTCCTCGACCTGGTCCTCGTATGCCTCCTCCACGGCAGACATCTCCAGGGTACCTGCATTAATAGGGTCTGGTTGGTGTTTTTAAAACACCGTCCCAGGTGGGAGTGAGTAGCTAATTCGGTGTTATTATTTCTCTAAGTTAGCATGTTATCAACATAAGCAAGTTCAAGTAATGACGCAAACACCACGCAAACAATTTATATATGAAGTAATAATAAAAAATGTATAGGTCTAATCAATGTGTGATTTGGCCCAAACCTTTCATAATTAGTGATTTTCAAGCAACAATATTTGTGAAACCCGAATACCACCATCGTACCAAGAGTCCTGTGATAGACGCGATTGGCTCGTCACCAATGCCCTATGTCCACTGGCTATCTCGCCTCCAGACACGAAAAGTCATAGCCAACTGTATACATTTTTGGAACATAGCCAGGGCTGTGCACCCATAATAACATTTTAGAGCGTATCTAGGGCTGTGCGCCCATGATAAAATTTTAGGATCGCCAGGGCTGTGCACCCGATAAGCATTTTAGAAACATCCAGGGCTGTGCACCCAAAAGCGACATTTTAGGATGGTCAGGGTGTGTACCCAAATATGCTCAACGGAATACTACGGGAGCTCATCACTAGCGTAGGCCGACAACACAGACACTGTATCCCATATCACCATGCCTGGCTCATTGAGACTTCGTGGACGGTGTTCCTGCTAGCGGTTATAAGTAGACTGCATAGTAGTCGGAGATTGTGGTATTCCAGGTTCCATCCTTAAGTGTGTAGCATCCATTTCACACAATAGGAATCGACTCTGACTCTGGCTAATCCGATGGATCGAGCGAACCTCGGCATGACCGGCCTTGGGTGAAATCACCTGGTAGCCCTAGTTGTTCTGGTTAGCCTGGTTCTGCCTCGGTTGACCGGATGAGTCAATGAATACCAACCTAAAGTAGGTTGTTTCATACGTGCGGTTTTTGGTCGTCAATCAGAGCTAAACGTTCACAATTCATGTTATTCAAGTATGGCGTAAATGTAACATATCGCCCTTACAGTAGTTCAAAAGCAACTTTGCTTTACAATTCGGTATTTCGAATGTTGTTTAACGTGATCCTGCCTTTCAGGCATTTCACCAAACACTTGATATGCATTTTAGGCATGCAACCCGCTTCGCCAGATTTCCATATGAATACCGAATTTAACATACATGTAGCAGTTATATTAAGTAAAACAATAAATACATGCTTATCAATTAAATCCAAAAAAAATACATTTATAACTACCTAATTCATTAATTGAAACTAATTTAGGTGGATAAATCCTAACTTGGAAGAAATAGTCCCCACCTTGGCGTGAGGTTCTACGTATCGAACTCGCCTATGATATGTATTTCGAAACTGCATGAAACCCTAAACCTGTATCACAAAAAGATGTGATTTAGGACGGAGAGAATGCGTGGAAAATTGGTTTTCATCTACATAGTAGGTAGTCTTACCTTCAGGCTACTGTATGTAGCGATTAGAACTGAATTCCGGCAGCGGGTCGTCGATCTACGAAGAAAACGGCTTCAAAACCCTAGAGAAAATCCAAAGCCAGGGTTTTAAAAATCTGATTTCTAAATTCCAAATGAATTTTTATTTATAGACTTTTTGGATCAAATTGAGGCGGAGCTCACAAACGCATGCTCTTAGCCTCGGGGATAAGTTGTGCATTTCGGAGCGTCGCTTTGACAATCTGACTTGTACATTTTGACAAGTCCACTACGTCGACTGTAATGCTATAACTTCCTAATCATTGGTCCCTTAGCGAACGGTCTAGAGTCATTTTAAGAGTTTTAGCCGTGAATGGTCCGATTTCGGGTAATCAGTTTCGTACATTGGATTATCTAGTTGGTAGCGTACATTATTGTGTCTTATTTGGATTTGATCAATCGAATTTATTTGTCTACTAACCGCGGTTAATTAATCAAGTTTAGTTAATTAGCGCTAAACTCAACTAGCTATTCGAGTTTCGTATGATTTGAAAAATACGGGTTGTTACAACCTTGTCCCAAAGATGGTTGGGGGGCTTACCAATACAAAGCGAAAGGCCCAGATAGGTCATCGGGAAGTCCTTGGTCTTGCACCCAAAGGAGCTAGCAACGTGGAGAAGAGAGACTATTGATATGAATACCTAACATTTTTGACTTGGTGACATTTATCTTTAGACCTGAGACAGCCTCAAAATAGAGAATGATTTTCCACAAATTATCCCTAGATGTCGAATCCGCATCGCAGAAGAGGAGAATGTTATCCGCATATTGAAGATGGGAAGGATACATTATCATTAACAACTTTAAACTCACCAATCAAGCCATTATCCACCCCCCTTTTAAACATCTTGCTGAACGCTTCCCCAATAACCACGAATAAGTATGGCGACAAAAGGTCCCCCTGCCTTTAAACCCTTAAACGCCTTGAAGAAACCATTAGGAGATCCGTTGATCAAAACGGAAAATGAGGCAGACCTCACACAAGCCTGGATCCACCCTTTCCATTTTTGGCCGCACCCCAATCTGAGCAGCATACAATCTAGAAACTCCCAGTCATATGCCTTTTCAATATCCAATTTGCACACAATATCGGTCTTCCCATCCCTGTATCTTGAGTCAATACACTCAAGGGCTATAAGTGCACCATCTAAGATCTGTCTCATCGTAATGAATGCTCCCTGATTCTCAGATATAATCTTGCAAGAATGATCCTCAATCTCAACGCAAACACCTTGGCCAAAATCTTGTATGGCCCCGCAATCAGGCTAATGGGTCTGAAGTCTTTTAACTGTTCTGCCCCCTCAACTTTAGGAATTAGGGCAATAAAAGTCGCCCCAAGCTCACTAGATAACCGACCATATTTATAAAATTCTGATATAAAGTCCATAACGTCGTTCTTTAGGAGAGACCGGAATATTTAAAAGAATAGCATACGAAATCCATCAGGGCCTGACGACTTTTCGCTACACATAGAGTCTAATGCAGCTTTTACTTCTTCTTCTGAGATACCCGCTTCAAGCAACATGGCATCCTCAGATGAAAGATGTTGGTATTGAAGGTTGTCTAGGCGTGGTCTCTCCCATTGATCGATAGAGAGCAATTCCTTGTAGAATTGGACTATTGCATTGCAAATTTGCTTCTTATCCGACATACGTTTTCCATCTACCGCTAGATTGGAAATCCTATTGGTCCGAGCTCGAGCTCTTGCCATGCTATGGAAAAACTACGTATTTTTGTCCCCTTCTTTGAGCCAAACAGCTCTAGATCTTTGACGTCATCTAATCTCCTCTTCTTTAGCTCAATTTGCATAATTCAATTGGAGAGCTGCCCTTCTCTCCCTATCTGTAGGAGATAAGATCCCACTCAAGTTCATGAATTTTTTCAAACAGTTTTTCAAACTCTGCCTCTCGAATCCCAAGAGTTTCCTTCTTCCAGATATTTAACTTGTTTTTCAGAAGCTTAGTTTCCTAGTAATCTTGAAACTCAA
Organism: Liriodendron chinense; assembly: GCA_003013855.2. Lineage (NCBI taxonomy): Eukaryota > Viridiplantae > Streptophyta > Magnoliopsida > Magnoliales > Magnoliaceae > Liriodendron > Liriodendron chinense. The sequence goes on from PVNU02002925.1 coordinate 1,049,364, forward strand.
TGGAGTAACGATCAAAACATCTTCTAATAGGAATGGCAACTGCCAGGTTGTCATCCCTTTCCTTCGTGCTGACCCGAGGACATGAAGCTTCATTCGTCTCTTCTTGAACACGGCACATCGCAACCTCCTAGCAATCTGATGCAGAGTTGCTCTCCAAGCAGTTCATTATTCAATACTCTCCATGCTTCACATTATGTAGTCCCTAATAAGAAAAAGAATTTTACTCCTTGAATACAATGCACCCCACACTAGGCAAATTGTTATATTTGGAAAATGGCTTCAGTTTCCTAAAGAATACTAGAAATGATCCCAACATATTTTACCCAAGTGTGGGTGTTGGATCCAGCAGGTTTCAAATTACCCTTAAAATCAAAATTCTTAGGATGCAGGTAAGGCAAGGAATTGGTCACTACTCATAGGTATAATCATGTTAAAGTACTTCCCTTAGATTTTCGCAAGTTGAATTAGTTACGTACTGTGTATGATTTCCTATAAACTCTAAATAACCGACAAGTCTAGAGTCAAGAATTACAATACATCTCATTTTCATGTTTGAGGAGGGGGGATCCTCGTCCTAACCCTTAGATTGAGTATCAAAATCAGTTCGTCTTTTGAAGGATCCGAAAATATCATAAATTTCAAACACTTTCTTGCTTTACCCTTCTCTCTTTCAATTGAGAAGTCTAATTTGCTTGGACTCTCTAATTGTTCAGGTCTGAGAGAATATTTTGGAGCGAATCCTGCACTCACAGTGGATTCTCCCACTGCAGTTATCCATTCAAAGTTTTCTAATGTTTCTGGTGCTAGTGGTGAACTTGAGGATGCCGAAACAAATGATCAGTTTTATGATGCGATTGCTGCTGACAAGTCACTGGAAGATGAAGATAGTGACGAATCTGATGACAGCGATGACAATGATGAGCTTTCCAAGGTTGTCTACTCTTTTCCTCATTAAATTCTTTTTACCATGCAATGATACTAACGGTATAATGAATTATGCATGTTTTAGCTGTTTCTCTTACTGTGATTACGTGATCATAATTACGAAGGCAAGTTCGACATTTGTGACCTTTCCTCGTGACTTGCCTTGTGGTCAGGGTGGAAAAGTGAAGCTGAAGAATGTTTCATGGGCCATTGCAAGCTTGGCTCTAAATAAAAACTCAGGTTTTCTCGTCTCTCCTTTAAAATGAGGAACTGTAGGGTCTTGAGCATCAGCATGTGTTTGACATTGATTTCAAAAAAGAAAAAAAGAACAAGAAAAGAAGAAGAGAAAAAGCAGATGTTTAGTTTTCTGATGCCAAGGAATTACTGTGTTTTGAGCCTCAGCAGATGTAGAGTTTGCTGGTGCATGTTGTGCCCACTATTTAGTGATGCAGACCATTGATCTGATCGGCCCCACTGTGGATGGAGCTGCCTTATAAGCCTTCTGCAGTAAATGTGACATTTGCTAAACCATGCGTATTTTTTCTTATTCATTGTTTGGGCCGCTATATTATATTCACAAGAGTATTTGTAGGCCGCTGATCAAGAGGTTGGGTTCTTCGAGTCTGGGAGATTTTTAGAGCATCCCCAATCCACTATGGGTCCAATTAGATCAACGGTTTGGATCACAGAACAATGGTCCACAGGTAAGGAAGCAGAAGCATCCTCACATTCTGAGTTTACTGTATCTCAGAATCCTATAAATCATCTTAAATGAGAGTGATGTCCAGAACTTCTGAGTTACAAATGCTCCCATTCGATAAGTCATATATAGTATTGAAGTTAAAATTTAATGACTTTTGTCTGAATTGGTTTGTTGTTTTGAAGTTTCAAGCTCCTTTCTAAGGTGCCCTAATCAATGAAATGTTGAAAACTTATTGGAGAATATGAAATTGAAAAAGAAATGACAGGTCAGAAAAGTTGGGAAATAAATATTAATTCATTCTAATGTGATTAAAATTCAGGAGTTAGATTTAGAATGGGGTTTATTATTGTGAGGATCCTATTGACCTCTTGCTTGAGTGAAACCCAATGGAATTTATGGTAAAGAGAAAAATTGGAAGGTGAAGTTGAAGAAAGGGGGATGGCAAAGATGAAGATAAACTGTGTTTTGATGGAAAATAATTGGAATTAATCTCCAACATTTTGAACATATCACAATATTGAAGGATATTTAAAAGCGACAATGTTGGACAAATATCCTGATATTCTCATAATGTTGCTGAACCCCGTAAATATCTTGATGTTTTCCTGACAATTATTTTCTTTCTTTTTAAGTTTTTTTAAAACGAAAATATGTAATTTTACTCGGGGCCTATTTGTTTTTCAAATTACATGTTAAATGGAGTGTAAATGGCTAATTATTACTTTTTACACCCGTTTGAAAAAGAAGGATTTACACTGTTATTTTGTCTCGAAAATCGTGGTGTAAAAAGGTTGAAACCGGAATGAAATTGTTACTGTAAAACTTGTGGGACCCACTGTTATGCATGTCTCTGATCTACACCGTCCATTTGTTGTACATAATAATTTTAGGGCAGGAGCCAAATACAAAGCTCAAGTGGACCGCAAGATAGGAAATAGGCGGAATTGAACACATATCATTGAAAGTTATAATGTTTAGGGCCCATAAGGATGTGCACTTGTCATCCATCCAACCTGTTCATAACGTCACACGGATATGGATGAAGGGAAAATGCAAATATCATCTTGATCCAAAATTTTTGTGGCCCCAAAGAAGAATTGAACGGCAAACATACAATTCCCACTGTTTTCTGTGGTGTGGTCCACTTGATTTTTGGGCTCATGCCCTACAATGAGTGGGAAAAATAGATAGACGGCGTGGATCAAACACATACATAACAGTGGGCCCCACAAATTTCAGGTGGAAAAAAGTCTCATTTCTTCCACAGAAACTTGAAAGCTTTCCAAACAAGCTTCCTGTCACCGACACCTGTCAAGTCAACATCAAAAGGCGGCTGCTGAGTGTAAATACGAAGGTAAATAATAATTACCTATTTGCACTTCATTTACGTGGTAAATTGGAAAACAAACAGGCCCTCAAATGCAGCGAACCTAAAAAATGTACAAAGTCTGTCATTATATGTTTTCTTTTAATGGTTCTCATTATTGAAAAGTTGGAGTTTCTTCATGGGTGCAGCTCATGGTACCAACGCCTGAATTAGATGCACAGGTTCCTCCTGCGGATGTTGATGCAAGCCAGTTTCATGGTTCTATGCCTCAAGGGAAAGCTGAAACTGACACAAACTGTTGGGCTGCTCCAAGTGGCCAAGGATTCATGATAAGAGGGAAAACATATTTGAAGGATTTCTCAAAGGTGAGTTGATGTGTATATTACGCACATTCTTTCATAATGACTAATCAGGGTAATCATCCAGGATACTCTAGTCATTTCGGTTTCTAGGGAACTTCATATCTAGGTTCTGGTGCAATGGTAACAACTAACAATGGATGATTTGATAACTTCTCCTGAATAATGGTATGCCAATTTATACCCACTACAAGAAACACTTCCATTTAGAAAACATGTTATATATGCTTTTCTGCCGTTGGGTCTATACTAGATAGTAATCCTTGGGTGCTTGTACTAAGTTTTTTTTTTAATTATTATTATTTTGCCTTTGGTTAATAATTCAAGTCTAAAGGTGGCAATGAATATTGACGTTGCTTGAACGTTGAAATATCAATTGGGGATGATAGTTCTCATCTATGAAATACTACAAGAAATACAATCCTTTTAAATATGTGTCGCATGCGAATGCCTATTCGAGAACTCCTTAGGTGTTGTACTAGTGGCTGTTACATGTTGTTATGGATCGCATTGAGGCCTTTCTGTACTGTAAGTAATAGGTTGTTATTCTTAATGTAAAATGACTGTTTAAATCAGCCAAAAGTTAGCTGTCTTGCATTATATTAAAAAAAGAAAAGAAAAAGAAAGCGTCCCCCCCCCCCCCCCCCCCCAAAAAAAAAAAAAAAAAAAAAAAAAAAAAAAAATTCTGCCTGATATTAGAGCTCCACTTGCCCATGATCAAGGGATCGAACATAGGGACCAACATCATCAGTACATTCAGATTTTACACCATCTGGTAGAGGATGCCTTTAGAAAAATTATTCTGAAAACGTTTGGTTGCAGTTTTCTCTGTGTTGTTCTTTCTGGAGTTTATTTACGGAGGATTGCTACAATGATTTGGCTCACTAGAGAAATTCCAATCTTTAGGAAGTGAAATCTCTTAAATTTGTTGAGATTGGAGATAGTGGTGATGATTTTTTTTTTTGGGATATCTTGTCATCCTTCTCTTTTATTTTTCTTTTTCCTTTTCTTCCTTTTTGGAAATGTTTGCTGTGGTTCTTCCTCGCAAAAATTCTAAAAAAAAAAAAAGTGGTTCTTCCTCGTCAATGGTGTTTGGTGATATGTTGGTGTTAGTGATGAATTTGGGTGGGGGATTAGAGCTGGTTGTTGGTGCTGCATATTTATTAAGGGTGTATCAAAGATCCCGTATGGATGTATGTGTGATTTGATCTATTTTTTTTAATAGAAATCAGCAGCAGTTCGATGGAAGGAATATCTTTTAGGTCAAGTGGGTCTTCCAGTGGTGCTCTTAACTTGAAGGGGTCTGTTGCTTTTGGGGTTGTAGAATACCCAGGTTTAGTAATCACGGCTGTAAATGTAAAGTTTGTTGGTGAGAATTATTTAAAATGGTAGGGAAATTTTTATAGGCATAGCTATAAGACCAACTTGCTTTATGGGACAAAATGGTGGGCAGTCAAGGAACACAATAGGATGGGCACAGCTGAAATCAGGATGTTGAGATGGATGAGTTTCAAGACAAGGATACAATTAGAAATGATGCATTTGAGGTAACACATGAGTAGCACCAATAGGTATTAAGATGAGGGAAAGCGAACTTATATGGTTTGGCCATGTGCAATGGAGAGTCGGAGACCAAGCACTTCATCTGTTAGGAGTGAGTTGGTCCAATTTGGAGGATGTAAAAGGGCAACGGAAGGCCTTAAAGGACATTGATGGAGGTTGTAAGAAAAGACTTGAGGAATTATCGTTTAATTGAAGATGTGGGAACATTCTTGTCAATCTCCCCATCCTTTTGAATGATAGAACCAAGTTAACGAAACAAATTTCTTTGAGAAATCTTTCAACCACTGATTTTATCAAAAGCATCTCCTCTAAACTAGTGCTAATAAAGTTGCATTCTAAATTCTTGCTTTGGTTTTGTCGCTCTTTTAGTCTCTAAACTTCAAAGCCTTCTTCCAAATCTCCAATTTTGCATTTGTCCCTTGTACTCGTCCACCAACATCATGTCATCCGGAAGTGACATACACCCAATGTTTTAAATATCGACGATATCGGCCGATATATCCCATGATATATCTTGTATCTCACCAGTGCGATACAAAACTCATAGGTAGTGCCAATATATCCCACATGTTTGATCTGCTAAGCAGTTTCAATTTCCGATCCCTTTTTTTTGTCGAAATTATGTTCAATCAGTGTCAAATGGTTAAAAATCCATTGGTTTTTCATGTTTTGCATGAAAAATCATGGAGTTAGGAGCTTTGATTTAGATATCCATTGGTTCTTTATGTTCTCCATGTTTTTTTCCGAAATTTTCCTTCAACCATGTGTCAATTGAGACTAATTTCGAAGTATTTAAGGGTATTTGATGAAATGATCATTGCATACTTTCTAATTTCGAAATTTGAGTGTAAGTGGTCCGATTTGGGGAAAATTGGAAATTTCCCCAATTCTCCCAAATTGCTTGCAAATTACTGCTATATCGGGAGTTACTCCACGTATTGCTCGCAATGCATACCGAAAGGGTACCAATTGACGCCGACCATTAATGACTAGTTCGAACACCAGTCTGATCCCTTATTTGAGTTGACCGCTCTTATAAGCATGAAACAAAACCAAACCGAAATAGTTCGGAGCCCGGCTCCAACGACTTCTTCGCGGGGGGGGGGGGGGGGGGGGGTATTTGCACTCCAAACATGAAATCAAGCATGTATGAGGGATGATCTACTGATTTGTTAAGTCCTTGTCAATTTTCGGAAAATATAAATAATTTTTTAATTAAAAATTAATAAAAAATTTATTTTTTTCGAAATTTCCCTTCAACCAGCTGTCAATTGAGACTAATTTCAAAGTATTTAGGAGTGTTTGATGAAATGATAATCACATACACTCTAAATGTGATAATCACATACACTCTAAATGTTATGCATTCAATTTGCATATGGTTGCATTAGTTCAGTCAGATAGCACACAAGTTGGGACCCTATACAAAGGAAACCTATTATGTGCACTTTGTTTGTGAGATATTATGATTTAAAAGTGTGAATCAAGGTCTTTTTTAACAATCCCTGAAGTTTCATTGAAAAATTCAACCATTTTCCCATGTTTCCCAAAAGTGCGATAAATTACCCAATACAAACGATATATTCCGTGCAATAACCGATATGTATCTTATCCCAAGGGTGAGATACGTAACGCAATACCAATATTTCAAACACTGCATACACCAAGGGACCTCATCCTGGATACTAGTAGTTAATTCATCTATAACAAGTGCAAAAGTGTAAGGGCTTGATGCTGATATCTGAAGAAGAACCATTGCAACTAGGAAGTTATTGTCCTCACTGTTAGTTATTCTCATTCTTGTAGCGATACCCCATACATGTCTCTAGATATAACTTGCCGTGACACCTTTTTTCTCATCATCCATTGCATAAATGACCTAGGTACTCCATCATGTGCTTTCTCCAGATCTATCAAACCATGTTAAGATTTTTCTTTTATCTCTACTTTCCATCAATTGCCCAAGTAGAAAAATAGCTCTAGTGTTGATCTCCCTGGCATGTAGTGAAACTGATTTTCTGATGTCATTATTTCTTGTCTTAGGCTGTGTTCCACTACCTTCTCTCCTAGAGCCTCCTAGTGTGACTAATAAACTTGACTCCTCCATAGTTGGTGCAAACTTTGCGTTTCCTTTGATCTTGTAAATGTATATCAATATGCCTCTCCTCCATGTCTGGTATTTTACTTGGTGCAAAATTCTGTTGAAAAGACTAGTCAAACCAACCAATAGGATTTTACCTATTATCTGCCTCACTTTTATAGTTATATCATGTAGAGGTGCAAAGGGACCCCTAAACTTGATTCCTCGATAGTTGGTGCCAACTTTGCATTTCTTTTGATCCTGTAAACATATATGACTATGCTTTTCCACATATCTGGCATTTTACTTGCGTGCAAAATTTTGTAGAAAAGACTAGTCAATCTCAATCAATCTGATTTTATCTAGTATCTTCCTCGCTTTTATGGTTATATCATGTAGAGGTGCAAATGGATTGGGTTAGGTCTTGATTGGTTGGATCTAATTAAGTTCGTCTACTTTTGGGTGGTCCAACCCAACCATTTAACAGTCAATTCTAGGGAGGGGTAGGTCAGGTTGACTTTTTCGAGGATCCAAACCCAACCCATTTGATAATTGGGGCGGCACAATTTTGTGGACCTAGGCCTAATGAATTCAAACCCATGCCCATTTATTGTGGGTTGGGCCAGCCAACCCTATAGGTTGACCCAACCCATTTGGATCCCTAAAATTATGTCACTGCAGTCTTTTTTCGTCATACTTCCTTCCTAAGCTGCACGCACCCCCACGCGTGTGCGTGCTCTCTTAGTTCTATCCCTATGCTCACTTCTTCATTCAACAAACACTGAAAGTAGTCTACTTTCTCTCCCCAATCGTTCCATCATTCTCCAAGACGGCAAGACCCTCGGATCCTTACCCTTGATTCACCTAATTAGGTTTTACCTTTTCTCCACTCAATTTTACTCATTGCTGTCCTCAATACTATCACAGTTGTGCACAATCTGATGTGGTTTTCTTTTCCATACTTATTTAATAAAATATCTTGGCTGCATAAATACAAACATTTGTGCATAACAGGCTTCTCTAGATCTTTGATGTAAAACACTTTATACAAGTTAGCTTTTGTGTCAGTAGTTCACCACCAATTCATATATGCTAAATGAATAATGAGGTTCTCTTGTTGAATAGTTCCTACTGCAATAAAAGAAATACTCAAGACACTGTCTCTAAGTTCTAATCTCTGACTTATCTACCTTTTAAATTGTATTTCTTTTTGTTTCCATAGCAGTTTCATATCCACTTAGATTCCCGTAGACTGTAAGTGTAGTAATGCACCACTTCATTGTTCTATCAGATTATGGGAAAGGATCCCCTTCTGAAGCTCTTAGCGGTTGACTGGTTTACAGCTGATAAAAACATGGATAGGATTGCGCTGAATCCTAAATGCCTCGTTCAGGTGAAGAAACTTTTTCTCTTGCTCACTTTGGGGAAGTGCCAGACACGCATTATGATTTCTATGTACAAAAGATTCTCTATTAGTAATGTCTTTTGTTGTACAATAAAATGACTATCTTTACATTTTTAGATTGCTGCTTGTGTCTGCCATTGCAAATCACTATAGGTTATGGAAAAAGGGAGTTGGTTATTTTTAATGTCTGCACAGATTGAGGTCCTGTATTCATAGTTGTTCAGCGGAAAATTTTATTCTCTTTAAAAGCTACTTTTCAGGCTTATTCATATAAAATCTACAATACATGCATTGGCTATTGTGACTTCAATTCATTATTACTAGGGTTATGCACAACACACTAGCATAAGTTGTATCATCTTGGGCATGTAACCAGTAAAAAGCAGCTAGTCTTTCTTAAAAGTTTCAATCAAGGTCATCAAATACAAAGTAAGCCTTAAATGATTGACAAAAAGCATAGTTGATTGGAAGTTTAAAAAGAGAAAAAGAGAGGAGAATAAGTAGAAAAAGGGTGTTAATTGTATACCCTTACCTTAATCCTTTATTTAGAACTTAAGCCTAATTACAATTAGATTACAATGAGGAGACTAAAAGCGATAGAAACTAAGCATAATCTCCTTATATGGTACATTGTAGTTGCACAGGGATCTGTGTACACCTTAGGTGGACACAAATCTGTGTGCACACTAACACTCCCCCTCAAGTTTGTGCATGGATATCGTTCGTCCCGAGCTTGGAACTGATGGTCTTGAGGTGTGTTGATGTGGCTTTTGTGAAGACATCTGCTAACTGATCTCCTGAATGAACAAAAGGCATATGTAGAAACTTGGCGGCTAATTTTTCTTGAATAAAATGACAATTGACTTCAATGTGCCTTGTGCGTTCGTGGAAGACCAGGTTTGATGCAATATGGATAGCCGCTTGATTATCGTAATGTAGTGGAATTGGGGAAGATGTCTTGAACCCTATATCTTGAAGAATAACTTTCACCCATTGTAGTTCACAAGCTGCAAGGGCCATTGCATGGTATTTGGCCTCAATAGAGGAGTGGGCAACAATGGATTGCTTCTGACTTTTCAAAGTAACTAGGTTTCCACCTATGAATGTGCAATACCCTGTAGTGGAGCATCGATCAGAGGAGCAAGCCTAATCAGCATCACAGAATCCACTGATATTTAAATGATCACGATTTGAGTAGAGAAGACCATGACTAGGTGTAACTTTTAAGTATTGAAGGATTCAATAAATTGCTTCAAGATGGTGCCGACAATGTTGTTGCATAAATTGGCTTACAATTCCAACAACATATGAGATGTCTGGTCAAGTAAAGTTGATAAATCAAACAACCAGCTAGTCGGCGATACATGCTTGGATTACTAGTTTTGTTTGATTTTCTCTCATGCAACTTATGATTTCCCTTAATAGGTATGTCAACAGGTCGAGCACCAAGCAAACCTGCCTTGGTTAGCAGATCAAGCACATGCTTATGTTGGGATAAGAAGATTCCACATTTTGAGTGAGCTACTTCAATTCCAAGGAAGTATTTTAGCACCCTAAATCTTAGATCTCGAATGACATGACTAGGAATTTCTTAACATTGTTTATCTTAGTAATGCTTAAGCTGGTTAGAATAATATCGTCAATGTTTACGACAGTAATTATCGTGTTACCATTTTTTTGTTTTACAAACAGAGAGTGATCAAAGGTGCTTCTTGTAAGTCTAATGGTAAAAATTGTATTGCCATGCTTTTTAAACTAGGCCTGAGGAGATTGGTTGTGGCCGTACAAAGCTTTTTAAAGATGACAAACTTTGCCAGTCTCCCCCTTAGGCCAAAAACCTGGAGGAAGAGCCATATATATTTCTTCATGAAGATCGCCATGAAAAACATGTTTTTGACATGCAGTTGATGTAGAGGCCAATTAGAATTTATAGCAATAGATAATATGATATGGATAGAGTTTAATTTTGTTACCGGAGCAAATGTTTCATCATAGTCTTCACCATACTTTTGAGTGAAGCTCTTGGCAACTAGTCATTCTTTGTATCTGTCTATAGAACCATCGGTATTGTATTTAATGTTAAACACCCATTTGCATTCGACGGTATGTTTGCCTGGCGGAAGAGGGATGAGTTCCCAATATTTAATTTTTCTAGGGCAACCATCACTTCTTCCATAAATGCTTTCCATTTAGGGTCACCAAGGGCATCTACAACCTTGGTTGTTATATCGACTGATAATAGAGAGGAAAGGTAAGATTGATAAGAGGAAGAGAGATTTTTGTAAGATGCATTGTTACCAATGGGATGATGGATGCATGCCCTGGTTCCTTTGTGAAGAGCAATTGGGAGATCCACCAGATTTGGTTCAATCATTGAAGAGTGGTGGTGCTTGGGAAGAGTAGGGTTCTTCTTATGCCGAGTGTAGACTTTGAGTTCTTTGGTATTGGTGGGGCTCGCATCATCTTCATTTTGAGACTCATCCATGATAGGAAGAGGAAAGGGTGTAAGATGTGTACTGTTGCGTGTATTGAAATAAGGCACATTTTCGAAGAATGTAACATCCTTAGAAACATACTTTTTTTTTTATTGACATGACTAACATTAGTATCCTTTCTGAGATTTGGAGTACCCTAAGAACACACATTTTATTGATTGTGGTCGTAGCTTTGTGCGAGATGGTCCAAGAATATGGACGAAGCTATTGCACCCAAACACCTTTGATGGTAGGGTAAATTGAGATGCATGAGGTTGCAAAATCTGTACTGGGTAGTTACCCTTGAGCAATTTAGCAGCAGTTCGATTGATTATGTGTGCTGCAAAAAGAATGGCTTCATTCCAATATGCTTTTAGTATTGACATGCCTATCAATGATGACCGGGTGACCTCTAGTAAGTGCTGATTACGTTCAGCCACTCCATTTTGTTGTGGTCTAGTTAGTGTTCGCGTTGTCGACGATTTTTTGATATTATTGCTGATAATATTGGTGTCGCTGCACTAGCGACACCGAGACTCCAAGTTTTCTTTTCTCTTTAGAATATCAGTGAAATATCGGTGATATTTTCGATATTGCCGATTGTAGCCACCTAACAAGTTGCTGAAATTGTAGCCACTTACTCTTTTTCACGATAAATGAGTGCGTAGTTGTCGTCGCATTTTGACGTTGTAAAAAAATCAAGGAAAGAGAAAAAAAAAAAGCTTCTGTATTTTTGTAAAAATCTAAGAGAGATTTTCGTACCTGCTGATTGATTGGAAATTGGAAGAATAGAATCCTGTGGGCATCAATCGACAACGTCGACCTTTGATAGAGGTAAGAAAAAATGTAAAAAATTCCCTTTTTTTTTTTAATTAGATGATGAATGTCGCGAGATTCATGGATTTCGGTGACTATTCTGGGATTTTGGGGATTTTCGAGATTTGGGTGTGATTTAGGGTTTTGAAAATCTTTGTAAAAAACCCCCCTTTTTGGTGAAAAACTCTCCTGAAGATGAAGATGAAGCAAGTTTTTTTTTAAAAGATACGAAGAGTCACTCGAATTGAAATTGGAAGCAGCTTGTGCATTGAGTAAACTCTCTTGGGCCCTCCATGAATGTATGTGGTTCATACACGTCGTCCATCTGTTTTTCCAACTCATTTTAGGGGCTAAGCACAAAATTTAAGCATATCCAAAGTTTAAATGGACCACACTACAGGAAATAGTGAGAATAGTGATTTCTACCATTGGAACCTTCCTAGGGCCCAAAGTGATGTTTATTTGTCATCCAAGCTGTTCATAAGATCTCATAGACATGGATGAAGGTAAAACACAAAAATCACATAGATCCAAAACTTTTGTGGCCCCTAAGAATTTTTCAAAGGTAGACGTTCAATTTACACTGTTTCCTGTGGTATGGTCCACTTGAACTTTGGATGTGCTTCATCTTTGGTATCAAGCCCTAAAATTATCTTGTAAAATGGATGGACGGAGTGGATAAAATACATAAATCATGATGGGCCCCACCGAGTTTACTCAGTGCGCTGAGTTGCTCAGTACACAATCCGCTTCCCTAATCCTACGAAGTCATGGTGTGCGACTTCTTTCCATCCGCGGGTCGGTGCTTTGTGGGCCCCATCATGGTGTACTGTTTTATATTAACACCGTCCATTTATTTTGCCAGATAATTTTAGGGCATGAGCCCAAAAATGAGGCAGAACTGCATCTTAGGTGGACCACACCAAAGGAAGTAGTGGTGATTAAATGCCCAACATTAAAAACTTCCTAAGGCCCATTGAAATGTTTTTTTGCCATCCAACCTCTTAATGAGGTCACAAAAGTAGATCATTCATATTTTGAGTCTAATATGTCATGCTACTAGTTGTGAGTGTAATTGGAACACTTTTAAGCAGGTGAAAAATTATTGAACTAATCTCACAAATCTCATTGTTAATTATATATAGAGTCATAGACTTATTTAATAATTATATACTAACATATTGTAGTTTTTTTTTACCGAGATAACTTAATTTTTTATTAAAAGCCCACCAAAAGGTGAGAAAAGAATACAACTCAACTCTACAACTCGAAAAAAAGAGTAGAGATTGACAGAATTAATTGCCTTTACATAAGAAGCCAAACCCAAAACACTATGCTTGTCTTTACAGATAGTTTCTTCCACTAAGGATCCCTCTCTACAAATAGCCGTAATAATCATTCTCAACACCGCTTTCCCAAATTTCTCTACCTCTTCCCCATGGCAAGCCTCAAGAAGATCATCAACAGATCTCGACATCACCCAAGCTATTTGAAATAAGGTGAAGAAATGCTTCCACACTTGCTGCGCATAAGGACAATGAATGAACAAATGTTCAATCGTCTCTGCTTCTCCCATACACATCAAACAAATGTTTGGAAGAATATGAGATCTCCATTGCAAATTGTCAATAGTTAGCACTCTTTTTCTTCCCACTAACCACATAAAGGCCGCAACTTTAGGGGGAACTCCATCGGACCAAAGGCAGAAAGGAAATTGAATAGCAAAAATACGAGGCAACTCACAAATCAATTTGAAGAAGGTTCAGACCAAAAAATGACTCGGCCCATGAGCATGCCACACCATTGAATCCCCCACTTGGGGCAAAGCAACAACACTCTTCCACTAGTCTAGTAAACCTGCAAACTCATCTATCTCATCCGTCAAAAGACCAAAGGCAGAAAGGAATGGATCGAAAAGCAATCCGACATATGGGCATGCCACACTGTTGAATCCTCCACTTGGAGCAAAGGAACGACACTCTTCAACCGTTCTATCTCCTCATCTGTCAAATCTTTATGGTAAGGGGAGAGCACACTTTGGAGCCATTGCCAATGGAATAACATCAATCCACTAGTAATGCTCCTATTCAAAGCAAGGCAAGCCACCCTAGGAAAAACCTCCTGAAGCGCCCTGTCTCCACACCAAGCATCCACCCAGAAACGGATGTGGTTTCCAACACCGAGCAAAATAAAGATCCCTCTACGAAACATTCTCTGTCAACACAACTGCTTTCCACTGGCTAGAAGCTCAGTAAAGGGAGCTCTTCCCTCCCCATCCTCCCATTTGAGAACCATATTTCCTCTCAATTAGCTCCCTCCCTAATCTCCCCTCTTCAGACCCAAATCTCCATAACCATTTTCCAAGAAGTACCAAGTTCATGATTCCCAAATACTTATTACCTGCACTCCACCACATTTATTTGTAGGCTTTAGGGTCTTTTCCATTGTTTTCCATGGTGTGGCCTATTTGATGTATGGATCAGCCTAATTTTTGGGGTGTCCCATTTTCATGGTGGGGCATACTTGTTAGGTGGATTGGATGACATGCACACACCATATGGGACCCATTTTTTTTTTTTTTTATCACCAGAACAATTGACTTTTATGCCCCTCCCGCATCGTTAGGCACAATGTAGGATTGCATGTGTGGCCCCTCATGATGTGTATATGCTATCCAAAGTCCAAACTGTCCATCATGCGCGACTCATCCAAAAAACCAGACCATGCCAAAATTCAAGTGGTCCACACTACATGATTTTAGAGGTATTAGGCATGATTTTACATTATTACTGGTGATGTAGCCCATTAGAGCTTTGGATCTGGCTGATTTTGGCGCCAGGGCCTAACATCAAAAGGCACATCTGATGCATGGTTGAGATCCCTTGCACACATTACAGTGGGCAGCTGTATGGGATTATTGTTGATATATTACATGTATGTGTTTGCAATCAATTTATCCACAAGTTATATTACGAACATGCAACAAAAGAAGAACAAGAATTCCCTTGATATGGAACCTCATGTCCTAACATGCCACATAAGCTCGTTAATCTTTACAAAATATGTTATACAACTTTATACATGTCCTGCCTTGCAATGTTTGCACAAGATTTATTTGCTTTGGTTTTATTCTCTTGTAGAAATTGATACCAGCATGCGAGGTTATATTAGCCTCAATCAAATCATCTATTAAGTGCTTCAGGATCACATTATGTTTTGAAACACAGAAGCCAATTATGTGATGGGCTAGGTTTTCGTTGACTGGGGATCTTTTTATCACTTGCTAGTTTCCCTGTTAACATCTAATTCTGTCAACCAACCCATCTTCAATAACGGGTAGAAATATGTCAAGGCTCCTAGCATCATGAAGATGGAATTTTTCTTTATTGCACAAAAATGTCTTTATCAAGAAAATATTGATCTTAATTCTTATTTTAGCATAACTTGGTATGCGATACTGTACCCTAAATATTTGCATCTCTATTTCAGTCAGAAGCTGGAAAGAAGCTCCCATTCATCCTTGTGATAAATCTACAGGTACGTCTATGAGCCTTTTATCACTGTTCCCCCCCCCCCCCCCCCCCCCTTCCTTAATTGTTAACTGTAAAATCTGGTTGGGGTATCATTTACATGTTAGAGCTACATGTCTTAAGTGGTAATGTTATTTTATTTGTCATTCTTTACTCATTTATATCTTTTCTCACTAATGGCATTTCTATAATTCCCCTATCCTTGTATGTGCGCGCGCATGCGTGTGTGTGTCTGTGTGTGTGTTGCATGTGCTCGCTCGCGTGCATGTGTGTCAAGAGTAGTAATATCCAAAAGATGAAGATATGATTATCCAAAAGATGAAGATATGGTTCAGAGTGTGTGTGTTTGTCAAGAGTAGTAATATCCAAAAGATGAAGATATGATTCAGATTGCACCTCTTTAGCATTTGAAATGATCATATTCCTCCGCAGATTGTTGATTGTGAGAATTTCGTCATTTCCAACTAGCCATCAAATACAACTACCCTAGGAGGACCTGGTTAGTGCCACACACGAGCTAAAGACACTGTAAGACTCACCCACTTATAAATCTTTTCAGCATATAGTAGAAAGATTTTACTGAGAACCAGCCCAATTTTCACCCTAAAATTTCGATCTATCTTGGCTTCCAAAATGAAGAATAACTAATTGAATCCTATCTGGACGCCTTGCAATCTCATCTATTACATTGTCATTCAGATTTCTTCAGAACAAGGGGAACCAAATTGCCTTCCCCTTTGCCATGCTGAACAATGGGATTTCACGTCCCCTCAATTGAAAGAAATCCTATAAAGCAGATGCAGGGGCATTTTCACACCGGGCTCGCGTGGGGTAGCCTATGTGAGGCGGGGGCACACTCGGGGTGAGCGGTCCGTGTGAGGTGAGGCGCATGTTATATGGGGCCCACGAAGGAGGGTTCGGCCGAGGGCCTGGCTTGTGTGAAGCAGGAGCCTGGGCTATGAGATAAAATGATTGATTCACCACACTTTATCAGTTCAAGCTTTTAGAGCAAGTGGTTAGTTGTCTTGCATCAAAGTGGTATTTGAGCGGGAGGTCTCGTGTTCGAGACTCCTCACCAGGGGTGATTAATGCAAGGGCATTTTCACACAGGGCTTGAGTGGGGTAGCCTGTGTGAGGCGGGGGCACACTCGGGGCGGATGGTCCGTGTGAGGCGTGTGGCTCTTGTGAGGTGAGGCCCATGTGATGCGGGGCCCACGAAGGAGGGTTTGGTTGAGGGCTTGGCCTGTGTGAAGCAGGAGCCTAGGTTATGAGATAAAGGGATTGATTTGCCACGCTTTATCAGTTCGAGCTTTTAGAGCAAGTGGTTAGTTGTCCTGCATCAAAAGCCTTCTTCGGTTTGCAATGTGTGATGTTGGAATTGGTCAAAGCCTTCTTCTTAGAACGGAAAGGGGGCCCTTTATTGAAAAGAAGGAAAAAAAATTATGGTCTGTCTGTGTTGTCTTGTCTTTGGTCTTTGTGGAGTGGAAGGTAGAATGGGATCTTCACTGACTGGTTGGAAAGTGATGCAGTGATTTTCCATAGAGCTGAAGGGAGGGTTTTGATATGGGCCTTGGTGGTTTCCCAGGGTTGTAAATTGTAGGTTGGATGGAGGGGCTTCCCTCCTTAAATGTGGGTAAGAGGTCTAAACCCTTGTCGTCTTATCTTCTCCCTCATATTTTTGTATTTCCCTTTCATTTGGTGCTGAAAATCTTTACGCCGTTCAAGGGGGAAAAAGAAGTAATATCCTACATTGGGTTCAAGTCATGATTATAGCCAAGAGTAGGCCTGAATTTAACTGTTGCACTGACAAGCTCTGTCCAACTAGGCCCCTCAATCGCTATAATACAGTTTAGCTGGTATGGTTGTTTCACGAGAATGTTATTTAATGTGTTATATTATAGATATAATTATCAGTGATATAATAGAGACCACTTTAATGGTAGAGTAGGACCTTACCCTTGTTAATTATTCATAATCTTCTCCATATGTAGAGGAGATAAATTAAGTTCATCTTTCATTTGATGAAGTATGTAGTTATGAACAACCATTGCAGGTAAACCATTTTTCCTTTTCCTTTTATAATCTTCAGTCTGCGCTCTGGCCGTCCATCTACTTACAGTTTTTTTTTTTTTTTTGTTTTTATTTTATTTTAATTGCAGGTTCCAGCAAAGCCAAACTATAGCTTGGTTCTCTATTATGGAGCTGACAGGCCCATAAATAAAGGATCTTTATTGAGTAAATTTGTGGATGGGACTGACATGTTTCGGGATGCAAGATTCAAGCTTATTCCAAGTATCGTAGAGGTATTAATTGCTTTGATAGTGTATGACATCAATTTGTGAGGTACCGGTGGATTCTATCTGTTTTACTTCCTACCCATATTTATGGGTTGCTAATGCCTTCTTATTGAGCCGTTTAGGGATATTGGATGGTCAAGCGTGCAGTTGGAACCAAAGCTTGCCTTTTAGGGAAAGCAGTTACCTGCAAATACCTTAGACAAGATAATTTTCTGGAGGTAACTAGCAAACATGTTTGAAAGTGTGCTTGCCTATTGTTCCATCACCTTTTGTTGAGAGTTCACTGCATCTGCATATTCATACTTTGCAGATCGTTTTGTTGTATATGCAATATTTTCTTACTTTGCTGAACCACTTGAATTTAATTTGGAAGCCTTTGTACATGATATTTTTGCTGTGTGTGTACTCTCTCTCATGTAAAGTTGGTTATGATATATAATCACTCGATAACAGGCTAAGAGTCTATACCTTAGCTTAACTTCTGGGAAGAAATCCATCCCATACCTGAGCTTAGCTTCTAGGAAGAAATCTCATCTCTGTAAAGCTTTTGACTGTATTCATGTAGAGCAGGCATTACCTGTCCATTCTTTTGAGGGTTACATGTTATGCAGATGATGCACTCTGGCTTTAGTCGACCATTGGATTCACATGATTCAGCAGATAATTTTCTTTGGTTCCATTAAGCCAGCCTACCCATCAACAGAAGGGGGGGGGTTTCTTTGTTTGTATATTTGCTAAAGCTTAGCATGAAGCATCATCATATTCTTTCTCTGATCAATATGGTAAAGCTCCAAAAGTTCTGAGCTTGAATTTGATAACTATGCAGATAGATGTGGATATTGGTTCTTCATCTGTGGCGAGGAGTATCATCGGTTTAGTCCTTGGATACGTCACAAGCATTGTGGTTGACCTTGCAATCCTGATCGAGGTTTGTGTCTTCATAATTTCAATATATTGTGGAGAAAGGTCTCTTTATTTATTTTTATTTAATTCAGAACTCTGATTATTTATTATTGCCATGACTTTTTGCATTAACTTTTGCGACTGTGATAGCCAGTAATGTGGATGTTTTTTGTCGCAAAAGATCTTCTCTTGTTGAAGTTACGTATAATCATAATCTGTTGAAAACTGATGTTAGGAAAATAATTGGAAGCAGAAGCACATATGGGCACGTATGGTAATGTCCAAGGATAAGATCTTATGCAAAAAGTAACACCTATTAAATTAAGATTTTATTTTAATGAAACCATAATTTTGTTTGCAACTTGCAAGATGTACTTCATAATTAGCTTGACTTATTTAGTCCCAAAAGAAGGCAAGGAGGCACCAAGCCAAATTAAGAATCAATGGTCCTAAAGACAAACAAAAACTAGACTTTAAAGCTCCTTATATTACGTTTACATCTTCCAATACTAAGATTAGCTCCACGAAATGCCATAAATTTGCCTTAGTAAATATGTCAAGTTTCTTTTGAAAGATTATCACTCTTTTCTTTTCAAGTATCCTTACCATTTGACAAAGTCAAAACCCATCTAAAACATTGTTGGTGGGGTTTGACTGGAAATGAGAAGAACGGAAAACGTTCAAAACCTTTCATTGTTGGCCATCTTTGTGACAAGGAACAAGAAAAAAGTTGTCTAGACTTTATTATTTTAAGTAATTGTCTAATTAGAATCCTCCTTAAAATCTGAGACGGGTTTCCAACACAAGGGAAAAATTTAACCAAATCAGGACTAAAGTCACTAATTTTCAGCTGTTGTTTGACAAATTAATGGATTCAGTTCTTGTGTGTGTGCGCGCGCGCGCACGTGTGTATAGTTTTTGAAACATCCCCACCTTCATGGGGACATTAGCAACGTCCCCAAAGCTTTTAATTGACATTTGGGATGCCTAGTCATCAATCTTAACTATCTAGTCTTTTTGTACAATTAGGGATGAAGCCATAGTGCAAAAATCATGCCAATTGAATGATCTTAAACATGTGATCAATAGCGTGTTAAAATGGACAGTCTAGATTGAGCGAAGAAACAAAATAGGTCCAATCATTGTTTGAAACATCTATTTGATAGATCCCACTTTGTATTGCTTATGATTCGAAAGAAGCACTTTGGTTCGATGGTTCTAACCATGTGATCTATGGTTCTTAAACAACGGACAATTCTAACAAATTGGCCCCGTTTAAAGGGATAGGATCATGGTTCTGAATGACGGTATCGGCCGCTGTATTGGTCCCGCAGAAAAATGATAGGATATGGTGTTACGTATCAGAATTGGGGCTGTATCGGCCTGTATCGCTCAGAATTTATTTTTTGAAGCAAAAAAAAAAAAAAAAAAATCAGAAAAATCAGAAAAATAGGAAAAAATGAGGTATTCACGAATCTATCGTTTTTTATGTTTTGACCATGTATTCAAAGTGTACCAGACCATTCTTTGATGAGAATGTTGTTTGTCGATTTGACTTGTTGAAGGTTAACTAAATGGACCCTAATTAAACATGATTTGGTGAACAATGGCCCATTACATTGGAAATACAACAAAAAGAAGATGGAAATATAAAAAAAAAAGAAAAAACAAAGTGAAGGTTTACCCTTCTTTCTGATTTTTTCTATAATGGTCCACTACACTTCAATTTGTCGAATCCCATTCAAATTATTTGTTTTGATTCCGAAGTAGGTTTAGATCTAGCCTAAAATGGGTTTTTAAGATTCTTCCATGGTTTAAATGAAAAGAAGAAGAGACATGAGTGAATTTATGAAATTTTTTTTTTTCAAATTTGGGGTTTTATGGGTGTATCAGTATGTATCAGCCCTATATCGGCACTGATACGGGCTGATACAAACCGATATGGTCCAACTGATTTCGATACAGCCCCGTATCGTATGTCGTATCGAGCCGATATAGACACGATACGCCTGTATCGGCCAATACGATACCGATTTTTAGAACCATGGTTAGGTCATCCGTTTGGCATACTTCTTGTACCATGGCTTTCTCCCAATGGTACTATTGAACCATGGGGTCAACTAACACCCCCCCCAAACACGTAAAAATTTACCATATCCATTCATCGAGTGAAAATTTGGAAGAGTGATTGAGCAAAGACTAGGTCATGAGACAAATGCATCTGAAAAAGATTTTTGTTTCATTCCAAGGAGGTCTACCACTGAAGCTATTTTCTTGATTAGACAATTGATGATTAATTATATATATGAGGGAGTAGCAACAAATGTGAGGATCACTAGTGGAGAGGTAACTGAGTAACCCAATCACTATAGGCTTGCACTAGGAGTTGGCATTAAGCCCTTGCCTTTTTCACATTGGTTATGGATGAGTTAATGAAGCATTTGCAGGAAGAGATCCCATGGTGCATGTTATTTGCAGATGACATAGTTTTGATTGACAAGACAAGAGAGGATGTAAATGAAAAGCTAGATTTACAAAGGGGAGCTTTAGATTCTAAAAGATTAAAAATTAGTTGGACTAAAACAAAGTATATGGAGTGCAAACGGTAGGGACTGCAATGGTGTCGACGTCAGCGTTTACTGCTTCGGAAAAGGGGACTCAGGCAGCATATTTGCCAGCGATAGATGAGGGGACTCAGGCAGCATATCTGCCAGCGATAGACGAGGAGGAGAATCGGCAAGGATGGACAGTAGTGGCCCAAAAGAAAATGGCAAGTAGAACGGAGAACGAAAAGAAGAAGCAAAAGCTGTCGGAATATCCGACTCTGTTTGTTACAGGCTTCCCAATGGGGTGGGCATCGATAAATTTTAAGCGGGTATTTGGTAGAATGTGAGTGGTATTGCCGACAGATTGGACGTCTAGAAGCCCTCGTGGTTTAACGTTTGTGAGGATGGGCTCGGAGATAGAAATGAAAGAAGCGGAGAGGAAGTTGCACGGGGAGAAGTTCGGAGGGAAGCACTTGTTAGTGAAGAAGGCCAAATTCATTCCGGAGGTGAGAAACAGGGAGCAAATCATTTGGAGAGAGAAGAGACCCAAAGACAAAATCATTTCACAAAAGCCTGTAGAAAACCTCAGAGGAGCGAATTTGGTTTCTGAAGGGGGAAAAATAGAAGAGACTGTGGGGACGATGGTGAAAAGCCTGGGTGAGAAAAAATCGTACAAAGAGATGGTGCTTCTCGGGTCGGAATCTGAGAGAGAACAGACGGAATCGGAGACTCAGAAGGCAGTATGGAAAGAAGTTGAGGAGGGCGGTACGGTGGTGCGTATTAATGAAAAGTTGCTAGAGGAATCTTTCAAATCTTTTGAGCTTTGCTGTGTGGTGAAGAGTAAAATGGGAGTACCTGAAGAGGAGATCATTGGGTGGATGAGTAAAAAAGGAGGGGTCGAACCAGAGGATGCAATGGTGAAGAAAATTTCCAATGACTCGTTCTACGTAGCTTTCGGTTCCAGAATGAATTGGAATGTTTCATCAGCTCTGCTCAGCATATTTCCAACGAAACCTTTCAAGGGGTCAAATGCTGGAACGAGTGGTCAACCTTGGGCTGGGAGGAGATTTGGTTGCAAATCTGGGGTTTGCCGCTTGAGCTGTGGCAGGAAGAAGTCTTGAAGGTTATAGGCGATTGTGTAGGGCTGGTGGTTGAGATAGATGAGAGAAGTGTTAGAGGCCAAATGTGTCGGTTTACCAGAATAAGGGTGCGGAGAAGGAAGATCTTTAAGTATCCAGACCAAATACGCCTCTGTATAGGCCAGGAAGCGTTTGTGGTAACGATAAGAAGAGAACAGTCAGCTTTAGGAATACATGAAGATATGAAGGAACAGATGGCTGAGACGGAAGAGGGAGGGGAACAGGAAGGAGCAAGAGTTAGGGACTCCAGCGGACCACCATAACTTTTTTCGGAAACGTGTCTCCCTTTCGTTGGTCGTGAGGACGGAGCATTTGCAGAAGGCGATCTCCCTTCGACACGTCGTCTTTCTTTTGTAAGGAAGGAGACTTCGTCAGATGTTTTGACTATAGTGGAGGCGGGGTTTTCTCCCGACGTGACGCGTGGTATCGACTTATATGAGGAGAGAGATGAATACGTGGCGCAACGTTATAGGCGAAGCCGACTCGTCTTTTCAAAGTTGTTTTGCTCATGTCGATTGTGTGAATATTCAATTGCTTATCGCGCACACTCTTCTTTTGGGTCACGTGCTGCAGAAGCTTAATTTTCGCACGTGTGCGAGTGAGGGATTTAATCTTCTTGGTTTTTACTCGACGTCTTCGCCAAGGGATGCTCAGTGGCTTGTAGAATCGCTCGGAACCTTATCTGCAGGATCGTCAGAGGAAGAAAGCGAGCAGCTCGATCAGGAAGATACGACGTTGATGAATGCTCCAAGTTCAAAGTTGGATATTCCCGTTGTTCAAGGCTCCTCCCCGCAAACGATGTTTGCAATTCAGATAGATTCTTCTACAGTGTTGCAGGTGGGTGGAGAAGTGGACGATTTAACTGTAAGTGGGGAAGAAGGGGCTTTGATTTGCAGAAGCCCTCCATAGATTGGCTCTGGTGAAGAAGCATAGATGGTGAGCCCGCTCGCAGTTATCAAGACGGCTGGGACAGCGGAACAAGAGAATACGTTGGTGCGAACGTTAGACGATAGTACAACCAACGGGAGGAAGAAAGGAAAAGGTAAAAAGAAGAAGGTTTCGATGGCTCAAGGTATGAGAAGGGTGAAGAAAGTGGCATGGGAGATCGCTAGAATGGTAGGGGTGTCTTTTGGGGATAATCCGGAGGACTTAGTAGCTCTATTTGAATGGGTGGAAGATCAAGGCAGACATAATCAGATTCAGGTGCAACTGTCCTCGGTCCTAGAGAGCTCGATAGTGGGGAAGGATATTAATGAGATTCCCCTGCATTGATTCTTTTCATTCTGGGTGGCGGGTTTCTATTGTTTGTTTATGAAGATCGTGAGCTGGAATGTGCGTGGTCTGGGGTGCCCTCAAAAGAGGTTGATTATCAAAGATATGTGTAAAAAATATAAGGTACAAATTGTTGCTTTTCAAGAAACGAAGATCCAGGGGATTAACAGAAAGCTGATCGACTGGGGGGGGGGGGGGGGGGGGGATGGGATGTTGATGATATGGAATTCGCAGCTGTGGTGTCTAGAGGATTGTTTTAAGGGTAAAATTTCCTTATAGGAAGTGACCATATCCGTGGTGTGTGGGGGGCGACCTTAATGTCGTTAGATTCCCTTTCGAAAAATCAAATGGGGGAAAGATCAATCGAAGTCTATGGGATTTCTCAGAATGGATATCGAAGAATGAGTTGATCGATCTGCTGATGGGTGTGGTGAGATTCACGTGGTCCAATGGGCAGGCTGAAGCCATCCAGTCCAAGCTTGACAGGTTTTTTGTCCCCGGAGCTGATAGGTAAATTTCCATTGCTTATTCAAAGGGGCTTGCCTAGAACAACATCGGATCACTGTCCAATAATGCTAGAGGTAGATGAAGAGGATTGGGGCCCAAGGCCGTTCATATTTGAGCTCTCATGGTTGGAAGTGGAAGGCTTCCCGGATTTAATTAGACAGTGGTGGACCTCTTTCGAGGATAAAGGGGGGGCAGGTTTTAATCTATTTTAGAAGCTAAAACTGTTAAAAGGGAATATTAAGCTGTGGAAAATGGATGTCCTTAGTATCCGAGATGCAAAGTCAGTGGACATTATCAAATCGATCCAAATCTTAAACTTGAAAGAAGAGGACAGGGAGGTCTCAAAGGAAGACAGAGCTTGGAGGGAAGTTCATTTGGCTAAGTACTCCGCCAGGCTGAGAGGAAGAGATAAAATGGAGACAATGATCAAGGGCCCTATGGCTTAAAGAAGGTGATAAAAATACAAAGTTTTCCACAATATGGCTAGTGCTAGACCTCGAGTGAACAAGATAAAGGCGGTTGTGGTAGAAGGAAAAAGAATAGAAGGAAAGGCTCAGGTATGTACATAAGTAGTGAACTTTTACAAGAAACTCCTTTAGAGGGAAGGTCGGAATAGACCGAAGTTAGATGATTTGCATTTTGATTCATTATCTTCAAAGGCAGCGGTAAGATTAGAAAGACCTTTTTCGGAAGAGGAAATATCCAAGGCTATTTCAAAGTTGGGGGGTGAAAAAGCTCCAGGGCCGGATGGGTTCCCCATTTTATTTTACCAGAAGTTTTGGATATTGTTAAAAAGGACGTTAAGGAGTTCTTAGATGAGTTCTTTGTGACAGGTTCTCTTGCCCTGGAGCTGGGTGTGACATTTATTGCTTTGGTCCCAAAGAAGGAGGGAGTAGAAAGCTTATCGGATTTTAGACCGATCAGTTTCATTGGAGGCCCATACAAGATTCTTGCTAAGATGTTGGCCTCGAGATTCAAAGAAGAAATTGGGGCAGTTATATCTAAGTCTTAGGGGGCTTTCATTGCGGGTAGGCAAATAGTGGATACGGTGTTGGTGGCGAATGAAAGTATTGATGCTTGTCATAGGAGAAAGGAGAAAGGGGTGGTTTGCAAATTGGATGTTCACAAGGCCTATGATCATATGGATTGGGATTTTCTTGATTACATGCTTCGTTGCTTGGGATGCGGAGAGAGATGGAGGGCATGGATCCGAGTATGTGTGGCTTCGGCAAAATTCTCGGTCTTCATGAATAGATCTCCTAATGGGTTTTTCTCCTCATCTAGAGGTCTTAGACAAGGCGATCTGTTATCTCCCTACTTGTTTGTCGTGGTTATGGAAGCGCTAAGCAGAATGATTTCTAAAGGGATGGAAGAAAATTTAATTAGAGGTTTCGCTATCAATAATTCCGATTTTCAAATCTCTCATCTTTTATATGTGGATGACACTTTGTTGCTATGTGAGGCAGAGGAAGACTGGGTCGAAAATTTGCGATTGATTATTCTATGTTTTGAAGTGGTTTCGGATCTTAGAATCAATATTGCTAAGAGTGAGCATTTGGGAGTCGGTTTATCCAAAGACTAGGTGTCGATGTCCGCTGTATTATTCGGATGCAAGGCCGGGTCGTTTCCAACTTCTTACCTTGGGCTTCCTTTGTGTTTAGGAAAGACACCGAAGTGAATGTGGGACAAGGTTATCGAGCGATTTGCTAAGAAGCATTCGCAATGGCGGACAAGGTCCTTATCTTTGGGAGGGAGGCTCACCCTCATAAAGGCCACTATGTCAAACTTGCCGGTCTACTTTATGTCAATTTTCAAATGTCCCAGATCAGTGCTGGACAAGTTGGAGAAATTTAGGAGGGACTTCTTACGGAAGGGAGACGAAGGAAAACAAAAATTTCATCTTATGAAGTGGAAGGAAGTCTGTAAACCTCGGGAGGAGGGGGGCGCAGGGGTGGGGTGCTTGGCAAGAATGAATGAAGCATTGTTAGGTAAATGGGTGTGGCGGTTCGGGGTGGAAGATAACTCCTTTTGGAGGGAAGTGCTGGGTAGGAAGTATGGGGTGGACGATGGGGGTTGGTGGACTTGACAGTCAACGATCTATAGGTCGTCTTCGATTTGGAAAGCGGTCTCCCACATTAAAAGTAAGGTTTGGGAAGGTGTTGGTTTCTCTTTATGAAATGGGCTGAATATCAAGTTCTGGGAAGACATCTGGGTGGGGAATCAAAGGTTGGGTGAGGTCTTCCCTAAGATGGCCAGGCTGGAGGTGGAAGAGGGGTTGGTGGTGGCAAAGTGTTTTTCGATAGTTGGGGAAGATTGTATTTGGGCTCCCCTTTGCAGAAGAAATCTTGAAGACAAGGAGGTTGAGGAGTTCTTGGCGTTATTATCCTTGCTTGATAAGGTCAGGCCGGTGCTTTCTGAATCCGACTCGCTCGTTTGGCTTAAAGAAAGATTAGGAAGATTCTCGATAAGATTCTTTTACAAGTTTTTAGAGCGAGGAAATACGGTTATAGCGACTAGTTTGTCTGCGACAGTTTGGACCTATGGAGCTCCTTCAAAGGTGGCGGCGTTTGCTTGGTTGGGAAGTATGCAACAAGATCTTGACGGTAGATAATAGAATAATCTAAAAAAAAAAAGAAAAATGATTCTCCCCAATGTCTGCGTCATGTGCTTTCGCAATGAGGAAACGGTGAATTATCTTTTCATTCTTTGTGTGTTGGCAAGACGGGTTTGGAATGATTTCTTCGCTTTATTTGGAATTTGGTGGGTGTCACCAAATACAATAGGTGACTTTTTTGCCATGTGGCATGAAGGTGTAAGTGGGAAAGTGGGCAAGAAAGTTTGGAGGCTTGTGCTTTTGGCGGGGTTATGGGCCTTATGGCTGGAAAGGAATAATAGAATTTTTAGAGATCGAGCGGGCTTGCCGAAGGATGTTTTAAAGTAGTGAAAGCTCTTGTTATTGAGTGGGTGATTGCTTCTAAATTTGTAGTTCATTTCCCAGCCAATTGGGCGGAGCTCTAGTAGTTCCTGGGTGTCTGTATAGTCTATATATTTCTTGTGTATATTCTAGCTTTGCCTCTTTTTTATAAATTTTAACCGTTCAAAAAAACAAAGTATCTGGAGTGCAAGAATGAGGAATTTGTTAGGATTGTTGACCAATAAGTTTCCTAAAATGATGACTTTTGATATCTTGGATCAATAATTCATGAGAGTGGAGAGATTGAGAAGGATTTGTCTATATAATTCAAGTGGATGGAAGAAATGGAGACGTGCCTCTGGATTTTTATGTGATCGTCCTGTACCACTCAAACTAAAAGGTAAATTTTATAGGATACCATGCTTTATGGGCAGAATGTTGGGCAATTAATGAACATGTTCGTAGGATGAGTATAGTTGAAATGAGAATGTTGAAATGAATGAATGGCAATACAAGGATAGAATTAGAAATGAATGGATTCAAGGGAATTTAGGAGCGGCACCAATAATAATAAGATGAGGGAAAGTAGACTTAGATGGCTTGGTCATGTGCAACATAGACCAAGAATTGTGCCGGCTAGGAGTGAGTTTGTACAAGGTAAAGGCTCTATGAGGGCAAGGGCAGGTCCCAAAAAGACTTGGGTGGAGGTAGTAAGAAAGACTTGATGATCTATGGTCTAACTGAAGTTATGTCCCTTGATAGAGTAGAATGGCGGAAAAGGATTCATGTGGTCGACCCCAATTAGTTAGGGCAAGGCTTAGATGTTGATCTGTGTTTTAAATAGCGAATAGCGTGTAGCATAGCCTTCGCTCCTCTAAAGTGTGAGGCGTAAGCTACATAGCGTGTAGCGTAAGCTACACACTACTTAGATTTTTAATCAAGGTTGCACTTGCACCAAATTAGATGATTAATAATAAAATTTAACAAAATTTCATGATATTTGGGGCAACCAAATGCAACGTAAAGTAATAGCAAGGGGTAATGATTAAGTATAAAAGTGAAGAAAGAGCAACAAAACTGATTTAAAACTATTTATTATATTATTTTACTAAAAGCATCGAGAAGACTAACAGATTCTCATTTAAATAGAAAAATGTAACAAATGATTAAAAACGTTATTGATTTTAATGTTATAGTGAAAAATGACTTGTAATGTGAGCTATGAAGCCTGTAGTGTATCAAATTAATCATGTAGCATAGGCTACATGCAACTTAAGTTATTTTCATAAGCTACGTTGTGTTTAGGCTAAGCTACGCTATGTAGCATAAGCTACACGCTACATAGTGTAGCTATTTAAAACACTATTGTTGTTGTTGATGATCCTTTCATGATTCATCTACTGAACGACACTTGTATTTTACTATTTATTAATTGCTACACATTATAGGTTATAGTCCACCTATTGGATAACTTCCAACCTTTGACGTTTGTCCAACATTCAATGCGTCCAATAGGTTTGTCTCTACCATGAAGAGTACCTTTTTGAAAATCAGCAATATCCACTCATTGAGTGAACCACACTTATATTTTTCTATTTATAAGTTGGAAGTTATCTGCTAAGGGCTAAGAGGACTATACCTCGTGGTCCAACCAATTGGACTTGAGACCTCATGTGCGCGTGTGTGTGCAAATGTACTATTTGGTCGACCTCATGGGAGTTTCCCATGAAATGA
This sequence comes from Liriodendron chinense, assembly GCA_003013855.2. Classification (NCBI taxonomy): domain Eukaryota; kingdom Viridiplantae; phylum Streptophyta; class Magnoliopsida; order Magnoliales; family Magnoliaceae; genus Liriodendron; species Liriodendron chinense. Next base: position 1,077,857 of record PVNU02002925.1, read on the forward strand.
TTCGCCATAATTATCGCGAAAACGTTTTATGTGATACCCACACTGTGATGTGTTGATGACATCTAAGCCGTCCATCATATGTGACTTGGCTTGTTTGGCCAGGGCCCAAAAATATAGTAGGAAACAATTCAATGGGGGATGCCTACCATTAATCTCCCATGGGCCTACTAGAGTGTGAAAATGGCCTGTTGGACCCCTTCTTTTGTGGCAGATGCTTCAGGTGAATGGGTTGGATGATATATACACAACAAAGTGCGCCCTCCATGAAATCAAGGGTGAGCATCCCCATCAACTATTTCCCTATTTGTGGCCCACCTGCGTCACAGATTGGTGTGATTTTCGGGCCAACTCCCAAACGAGGGGTAATGTATCTGAGATTGGAGTGGATGTCATCAACACAACAGTGAGATCCATTAATGATTCAGTGAAAACGTTTTTGCCGTAATTACAGTGAAAACGTTTTTGTTGATTCATTACCCTAAATTATAGTCTCGATCCCCTACGAAATGTGCCAAAGGGGACTTAGGCACAAGTAAAACTGGGCAGGCCTTGAGTTGGCCCATTGTGTGTTGACATCCACGCTGACCATTGAATGTGTCAGCCAATGTTAGGTGTGGGGTCCCAAAATCAGGTCCATCCATTATTCAGATGGGCCACAGGATTGAGAGCAATGTACAAGGGACGACTGTCGACCACTCTCCAAACTATTTCTCTTAGTGTGTCCCACTTGAATCATGGACCAGCCTATTTTTTGGCCTAGGGCCTAACATGTGCTGACGCAAGTGGGTTTCACATACACATCATGGTGAGCCCTATAAGAAAATCTAGGGTTGGCATCCCTCTGCCAACCGTTTCTCTTGGTGTGGCTCACCTAAATCACTTGGTAGCCTGATTTTTTTTTTTGGTATTGGGCCTAAAATGTGATGACTAATCTGATGGTCAGAGTTGATTTCACATACACATTGCAGTGGGCCTTGTTAAAAAATTCAAGGGTGGGAGTCGCTCTACCAATTGTTTCCCTTGGTGTGGCCAGTGTTCAGAGTAATGGTATTGTTACATGTAACAATGACCAGGGATATGGAAACATGTATTGATATCTCGCCGATACTAAGAAAAATATTGCTGATTGAGGCCTGAGGGGAACATTGGGAAAAAGGTGGGACATTGGAGTGGAACTTTGGGAGATATTGAAAGACAAATGTTTACACATTTAGGAATCAAAATATTGCAAAAAAAAGAAAAAAAAAAAAGAAAAAGAAAAAGAAAAAACTATAAATTCCATTTTATAGGGGGCCTAAACCATGTGTTGTTGGAGAAAAGCACTGCAATTATATCCAAAATGAGTTCATATAATTCAAATACCATACGATACAAGTAATAAAACATCCTTTCTCACTTTGACGGGTAAAAGTGGAGGAAATTTTGAGTTACTTGCCACCATGTCCATGCATGAGAATCATGCATAGACATTGTAATCCGTGCTAAAATTTGAAAAAAATAAAATTCTATGGATTTTTTTATCACCATTGAGTGTCGGCTTGTCTCCGCTTTGAGTTGAGATTTCTCCCCCAAATCCAAGCTTTCATTCAACAAAAATCAAAAGGAGTGGTTGAATCACGTAAGGAACAAAATTAAAAAATCCCATAAGAACCGATGAATTTTTTTTTTTTTTTGTTGTCGTAGTTTTTGGATTTTTTTTCTTCTGATTTTCTCGTGCATTTTCGACATGTTCAGAAATATCCTTGGTATTAGAGACATTACCACTAGTATTGTTGATACCAGGGAACTTCTATACTCTCAAGAGACCAAGATATCGTTGATATCATTGGTATTGCCAACTATCATTGATAATATTGAAATCATCGGCAATATCTGAAAATTTCTATATTACTAGGGTTACAGTATTGTTGGCTCGACAATGTTGATAATATGAACGACATTATCGATAATATCGTCAATATTTGAAACACTAGATGTGGCCCACCTGAATCATGGACCAACCTAATTTTTTGGCCCTGGATCCACCATGGGTTTTTACTACTGATGGTCAAAGTGGATTTCACATACACATCATGGTGGGGTGCAGTAGAGGCATCCCCATTTACTTGCATGCTGTCTCCTGCAAGTGTTCTCTTTGTGTGCGCACGCGCGTGTGTGTAAGTTGACGATTTTATTAATTGAAGGGCCAAAGCGGCTAGAGAATTACAAAGTGACCCAAGAATCAAGAGGAAGAGAACAATCTCCCCCAAAACAAGATTTCGGGTCCCAATCCATTACATCTAGTTTTGCCCGCCTAAAATCTATCACTACCCCACTACAATTGCGGAAAGACCGGTTATTCCGCACCCCCCAAAGGGCACAAAAGCCAACTAATATGGTCACCCTTCAAACCTTACTCTCCTGGTGCCATGAAGGAAGCCCATAATCGTCTCCGACATTACCAAGACTTGCCAAAGTCCCGAAAAACCTTTCTAAAAGCTCTCAGAGGTGGTTAATCGACTCCTCATTCCGCAAACACAGAAGACAATGTTACCGAATATCATCTTCCCTCTTAAATGATTATCCACCGTGAGCACCTTATTCCTTCCAAATAGCTAAGCTAGCGCTTGGGAAGATGTGTGCTTCTTATCCCTCTTAGATGAGTACCCATGTAACACCCCATAGAAAGATTGCACTGAGAACTTCCCAGACTTCTCTTTGAGCCAAACCATCAATTCTTCTCGAAAAGCTCTTTCCCCCAACGATACATCTTCCCAAGACTGGATTCTTTTACCACCACCCAGCAATAATCCAACCCGCTCCTTGAATCCCCTTTACATGTGTGTGTGTGTGTGTGTGTGTGTGTGTGTGTGTGTGTGTGTACATATAGAGATATGTATGTATGCACACACACACACGCATACATATATTTATACACGTATATATGCATAACATGCATGTATAGTAGTGCTCTCGGGCAAACTGTGGCGCAAGGTAGCTTTCATGTGAACTTATTGGCGCGATTAGCTGGCCCACACCATGGTGTATGTGACATTAACTCCAACCATTATATGCATTAGCCCATGTTAGTTCTAGGGCCCAAAAATCAGGATCATTCATCTAAAATGAGACAGAACAAGGAAAATAGTTCGAGAGGGGAATGCCCACACTTAATTTTGTTCAAGGCCCGCCATGTTGTGTATGTGACATCCACTCCAACCATCAGATGTGTCTTGTCATCCCATGTTAGGCCCAGGGCCCAAAAATTAGGCTCATTTGTGATTCAAATGGACCACCCCAAAGGAAACAATTGGGGCCTTGATTTGGAACAGGGCCCGTCGTGCCTTGCATATGACATCCACTCCAACCATTAGATGCATCACCCCATGTAGACCTAGAGCCCACAAATTAGGTCCTTCCATGATTCAGGTGGGCCACACCAAGGGAAACAGTTGGAAGGGTAGGTGTTCCCTATATGGACCGGCCTGATTTTCGGACCTTAAGCCTAACATGGGGTGACGAACTTGATGGTCGGAGTGGATTTCAGTAGCACCCCAGCATAGGCCACCCCAATCACTCCTAGTAAGTTCATGTGAATGTTCCATGCACTATAGTTCGCATGGAAGCATTATATGTTTGTGTATGAGAGAGAGAGAGAGAGAGAGAGAGAGAGAGAGAGAGAGAGATGCTCAGATCCAACTTGATGGATGATAAGTTACCATCCACCCAGTGGATAACGTTCAACCTATCATGTGGGTGCACATTCACCCCGTTGAAAAGGTTGGCATCACCATGAGGATCATCATGTGCAAGAATCAACCCCATCCACTCATTAGGTGGGTCACACTATAGATAATAATGTGTAGTTGTCATTAATACCAAAATACAAGTGTGATTTTCTTGATGAGTGGATGGGGCTGATTTCTGTACAAGCTAATAGTGAATGGCTTGGATGTCGCACGCACATGACATTTTGAAAGTTATTTGCAGGGTGGATGGTAACTTACTGTCCAAGTGGTTGGATATGAGCATGTGTATGTGTTGTGGGGGGGTATAGCCATCAGATTCGGGTCGGATTTAGATCCAAATCCACCACATCACAAATCTAAAAAATATAAGATAATATATCCCTGGGGTCCACAATGATGTTTATATGCCATCCATACCGTTCATAATGTCATTCCTACTGGGATGAACTAAAAACACAAATATTAGCCTGATTCAAAACTTCTGTGGCCTCGCGAATATTTCAACTGTGGACATTCAATCCTCACGTTTTCGGCCCACTTGAGTCTTGGATTCGGCTCATTTTTGGTCGCACGTCCTAAAATGAACTAAAAAAACGGATGGCCAAGGTGGATTTCTCACAAACATCATGGTGGGCCCCACCTAAGTTCCCAGCGCAGGAACTCTCTCTCTCTCTCTCTCTCTCTCTCTCTCTCAGGAAATCCAAGCAATCTCTCAGGAAATCCGCGTCCGTTGCTTGTAGGAGCGAATTAGGTGTTACCCGGGGAACAACTTAGTGGGTGTTAGTGTGTTAACCCTATCGTGTGGCCCACATGGGTAACATTTTGTATGTGCACGCCATCCATCCGTTTCTCCAGCCCATTTTAGGATGGGGTTTTAAAAATTATACAGATCCAAATCTCAGGTGGACCATACTACTGGAAACAATGGTGATTGAATGCCCCACCATTAAAAATTCCAAAGAGCCCATTGTAAGGTTTTAGTAGTGTTTATTTGCAATCCAACCTCTTGATAATGTGAAGAAGATCTGGATGAAGGAAAAATATAAATACCAGCTTGATCAAAAACTTTTGTGGCCCACAAAAAAATTTAGTTTTTAATGCTTGTTCATCACTGTTTCTAGTGGTATGATCCACATGAGATTTGGATCTTCTTAGGGTTTGGTATCACGTCCTAAAATGAGATGGAAAAACATATGTATGGCGTGGATATATATATAATACATCAATACGGGCCCTGCACGATTAAGGTACCACCCACTAAGCTGTAGTCGCGTAACAACTAATAGGCTCTCGTTGCTTGCCATTCTGGGAGATTCTCTCTCTCTCTCTCTCCCTCTCTCCCTCTCTCCCTCTCTTTGCATTAAAATCTCCTCTCGAGATACGAAACAATTGAAGGCTTGAAGCATGCAACAATGGGGATCCGATCGGATCTCACTACTAGATGCGGATTCGACTTGAATATGTTTCAGATTTATTTTTGTGAACCCGAATTCGGTCCATTTAATTAATCGGACCTATTTTAAGATCTAACTCCGCATTATACGGGTTCGAAGCGAATCCGATCTCGGATCTGACCCGCTCCATTGAGAGCCCTATCTGAAGTGGGCCCAATATTTGGACAGTTTGATTGACTTTAATATATTCCACATGTACAATTTGAAAGTGTTTTGAGTGTCAAATCAAACATCACACTCTACTAGAGTATCAAACAACTCCCCTTTTAAAATCGGCTCCCCACTCCTATCTCCCACATCTTGCAAAATACTTCCTCTCTCTCCACATTCATTTACACGCTACTAGTATGCATTCATGTGCATGCATGCATGTATATGTGCATGCGTATGTCACGCACACACATCTTCAAATGTACGGGAGTTACCATGCATCAAGCTCTTGGGGCCCAATGTGACATGTCTACTATCCAACCTGTCCTTTTAGATGCACCCATGCATGTTAAGCCCACCATTGGGAACAACAAGTAGCAATGAGGAGGATGACACCCACCATTGAAACTTCCACATTGTGTGTGAGACCCAACATGCTATGTATATGCCATCGAATCCAGTCATCAGACGTGCCCCACTAGGATGAAGGGACACGACAAAAATCAAGCCATCCATAACTCAAGTGAACCATGCGACATGTAAATGTTAGAGCTTTTAAGTTTGATTTTTAATTTTTCTGTCATGTGGCCCACCTGGGTTTTGGATCGGCCTGGTTTTTTTACTGTATGGTGAACATGAGGCAGTGCACCTGATGCATGGTTCGGATTCTACACATACATTATGATGGGTGCCGCAGAAGCTGAACCGTATTAGAACTCAAGGTAGACCCCACAAGCTCAAATCTGTTATATCCCCTCCCCCTTCCCCCTTTTTAAACAAAACAGAGAAAGAATGGAAATGTTAGTATAGCAAATAGGCAGTTTAGTAGATTAGAAACTGATGCCCAGGTTAGTATCCAAAAAATCATTTCCAAAGGCAAATGTGACCATGTCATCTGTCAATTCTGGTCAAACTGGGTTGCAATGACCAGTTCAATCAGGTGGAGCTTTCAAAACCCTGAGGATTATTTTCCCTAGTCATCCCATGACACCAGAAAGAAAACAGGCATAAAGACGTACTAATTCTTCAAAAATGGATTTGTGTGTAAAGACGTACTAATTCTTAAAAAATGGATTTGCATGTGTGAGTGCATGTGCGTGTGTTAGATTCACTTTCTCCAATTGACCATAAAAAAAAATTTATTTCTTCCGCAGATGGTCGTTACATGATCCCAATAGGTTTGTGCATTATTATGTGGGAAAACTTCTCCTTTCCACATTAGACATCCGTGCAACTATTCATTTGTGGAATTCTATACGGTTAGAGTTAAGATATTTTCTTTGTGCAATTTTTTTATGTTTTATCGAATTAGGTTTTAAATTTTTGTTCATTTATTTGTCAGCTTACTTAAAATAATTAGAACGTACATGATGCTAATCCTATATATTTAATGTTTCTTGGGGCTATTTCAAGGTATTTTGGATTTTGTAACTTGATATTTGTGTTGTAGGTGTTATGTGCATGAAAACTAGCGTAATTTTTTTTTTTTTTTTGGTCTCATGTATGCATGTTAAATGACAATCATTTTTCTTGTTGTGCGTATGCACTGAGGGAGGGAGTAGCAAATTGCCTTCCTGACATTTGGCTAAGGGATGTGCATATGCACTGAGGGAGGGAGGGAGGGAGGAGGGCCCACCAACCTAGCAGATCAGGCTCTTGACCTGTGACTGTAGTTATTAAGTTTGTGTAACACCAGAGTTTCTTAGTGTTGTAAGTAGGGGAGAATCTAGTTAGGCCCACCAACTTGCCAGATAGTGTTCCCATGTGTGGTTGTTGTTATCGAGTTTGTTTATATCAAAAAAATCTTAATAAGGGAGAGCGATTATCAGGAGGGGCCCACCGATTATTTTGTTTACACCAAAAAATTCCTAATGCGGAAGGGAGGGAGTAAGACTGAGAGGTTGGGTGCAGTGTTTTCAGTATCTTGCAATATCACCAATATATCCCATGATATATTTGTTATCCCAGCTAGGCGATATGAAACCCAGCTTTAACATGCATTTTTTATGGTATCGTGCAATATATTGCATAATATCGCAATATATCGTGGATATCGTGCGATCTATCCACACACCCCCCTTTACAAATTATTAATGTATTGTGTGGTATCGAAAGGGATAAAAGGAAATTGGCGTTGCTTTGTCTAGAAAATCCTAAAGAATTCACAAAATAAAAAATAAAAAAGTCTTCCTACTACATTGTAAGGTGATTTCGACTAGTCCACTCTAGTTTGTTAGAAGAAAAATTTTAAATTTTTTTCGAGATTGCGATCAAAAGCTTCTTGGAACTAGATTTTAAAAGGTGCATATTTTTTAGCTTTGATTCTTTTTCTTTTTTTTTTTCATTTTATATGTTGTAAATAGTGTTAAATGGTAATAAATTCATAATTCTTCATGTTTTGCATGAAAAATTATAGATTTTGAGATTTGGGGGAGATGGGTTGAGTTATGGAAAATCGGGGAAAAATTGAAATTTTCCGAATTTTTTCCAAATCGGTTGCAATTGTAGTGTCCAAACACGAAATCAAACATGTATATAATCTGATATACACATTCTTGATAATTTAGGGATTTTTCGGAAAAAAATTATTTTTTAATTGAAAAATATCAAAAATGTTAAAAATAATTTTTTTTTGAAATCCACAGGCAAATTTCTAGTTTTCTACTTATTTATCTTTTGAATGTAATGCTTGTGTTTCTATACATGTCTTCTTACATTTATTAATTTCATGAATTGACTTTGAATATAATTGCATTAGTTCAATCAAACAGTGCATAGATTAGGACCCTATACAAAGGAAATCTATTACGTGCACTTGTTTTTTTTTGTGTGTGTGTGTGTGTGTGTGTGTGTGTGTGTGTGTATTTTCATTTCTAAGTGTGTATTGGTATCTGTTTTAACAATCCCTGAAGTTTTATTAAAAAAATTGGCTAATTTCCCATTGTTTCCCAACAACAACGATAAATTACACAATACAAATGTTATATCCCGTGTGATAACTGATATGTATCTGTATCCTAAGGGTGCAGTACATTATGCGATAATGATATGGAAAACGTTGGTCGGGTGGGGCCCACTAACCTATTAGATAGCCTTCCCATGCATGACTGCAGTTATTAAGTTTGTTTAAACTGGAATATTTTTAGCGCTTACACTAGGTCACACTACTAAAGGAAAATGTCATTGTGTTTTCTTAGCTATTGTTGCCATCTTCACAATTTCCTCAATGAGTTGTGTTGTTATCATACATGCATATATTTGAAATCTTAACCAAAACATGTTTGTTCATTGTGAAACTGTTGCAGGCTAAGGAAGAGGAAGAGCTGCCTGAATACATTCTTGGAACTGTTCGTCTAAACCGTTTTAGGCTTGACTCTGCTATACCATTTTGAGGTCAATCCTTTCTTTCATTCAATTTTTCAGCAGGAAATGGACTGTGAATTCATCTCTTATTTATATTAGTACATTCGAAGCTGTGTTGAAAATAGCTTGTCGTCATTGTATTTTTTCCCAAGAGAATACGTTCTCTGGACTGTTCGTCTAAACCATTTAAGGCTTGACTCTGCTGTAGCATTTTGAGGTCAGTTCTTTCTTGCTTTCAATTCTTTCAGCAAGAAACAGAACACAAATTCATCTTTTTTTTATATGAGCACATTCAACCCTGTGTTGAATATAAATCGTTGTATTTTCCCCAAGACATCTAAATGATGTGAATAAATGTCACATCCATTCTGATTCTTCATCGGTCCTTGTATTAGTTTGAGAAAGTTGCCTGTACCATCCAAACATGCCTGGCATTTTACTATTTGAAATGCTCATGATATGTATTGTATCAGGCCATATCCATTAAGGACTGTTGGATTATGATGCCAATAAACTTGTTGAGGCCTTCATAGATGTGCAATGATCAGATATTAGGCAACAATGGTGAATTGTCATTGTTGATAACAAGAGGGTCAAAAAAGTCAAAGGAAGTGGGAGCTGATCAGAGGGTTGTAAGCTTCTCCAGCAGGAACACTTAGCTCTTTATGTCAAACATGATTCAGTTTTTATACATGTGAGTGTTTCAGTAATGTTCCCAAGATGTAGTGTTTTTAGGGAAACTTCTGTACTTGCTTTTATAAAATATTTACACCAGTGTTTTAAATAGTGAATAGTGTGTAGGGAAGCATTTAACCCTCTGAAGCATGGGGCTTAAGCTACATAGTGTGTAGCGTATAGAACATACTGAGGCGGTTGCTCCATACACACCTCTTCTTATAAATCTTTATGCAGAAATACGTTCTTCACATCATGCTGAATGACAAGCCAATCTTGATTAGCAGTTATAGAAATAATAACTCAGACTGAATTAAGTATAGCCGCTGAAGAAAAAGTATCTAAATAACCCACTCTATAAAGTTGGATGTGGCCTTTGGTTACTAACCTAGCTTTATAATGATCAATGGACCCATTAGGCAAAAACTTAACTATGTAAACTCACTGACATTTAACTAGTGTTTTACTGGATGGAAGATTAGTTGACTGCCATGTACCATTGAAATATATGACATTCATCTCCTCATCCATAGCCCTTTTTCAATTTTCATCCAATAATGCCTCCTGATCTTAGGAATACAAAAGAAGATAAGGTAAGAGCAAACTTCTTATAATTGGAAGTGATCAAAGGAAACAATGTTTGAAATAGAGTGTGGAATACATGAATGTTTACCTTTACGAACAACAATAGGTAGATCATTAACAACATCGACTAACATAAGAAGCGCTAGAACCTCAATAAGAGCAGTAGACGACGGTGCAGTCTGAAAGGGAACAGTTTGCAATACTCGGTCCGTTGTCCTTTTCCTCTAATATGTTTGCGTGAAATATTTCTGAGATGGTGACGCTTCAGTGACAATTTGTTGGGAACACATTAGGTAATGGAACTTCCAGAGGGGTGACTTTTACCACATGTTCAATTTTAGCATAAAATGGGACATTCTTAAAGAAGGTTACATCAACTCTCACAAAATGCTTTTAAGTGAATGACAATAGCATATATACCCTTTCTGAGTGCAAGAGTATCTTAGAAAAATGCATTTAAATAAACGTAGAGCAAGTTTATCCTGGCAAGGCTAAAAAAGGTGAGCAAAGCAAGTACAACCGAAAACTTTTGGAAGAACAAAAATAATTTGTTGATCAGGAAACAATAAAGAGAATGGTGTTTTTCCATCCAAAACTAAAGAATGCATTCGGTTTATCAAATAGCATGTGGTAAGTACCACATCATCCCATAAAAAATGGTGTTTTCCATCCAAAACTGAAGAATGCATTCGGTTTATCAAATAGCATGCGGTAAGTACCACATCATCCCATAAAAACTGTGAAACATTTACTTCCAATAGTAAATGACGTGTGATTTCAATTAGACGTCATTTTTTGTATTCGGCCACCCCATTTTGTTGAGGTGTATAAGCATAAGAAATCTAATGAGTAATACCATGACATTGTGAATAAGACTAAAAATCACGAAACATAAATTCTAAAGCATTATCAAATCAAAATATGTAAATATTTGTGTCAAACTAGGTTTTCATTTCACCATGAAAGTTCTGAAATAACCAAAAAATAAAAAAATCTGACCGATTTTTTATAACATGTAACCAAATCAATCTAGAATAGATGTCAATAAAGAGAACAAAATACTAAAAACCTAATAAACTAGGAGCTCGTGCTAGTCCCAAATATCACAATGAACTAATTTAAATGAGATATTACTTCATTTTTCAATTTTAGAAGGAAAATGTACTCTATGATGTTTGCTAAGCTAGCACATTTCGCAATCAAAACTTGACAACTTTGAAAGAGATGTAACAAGAGTCGACAATTTCTTAAGAAATGGATGGTCAAGACGACGATGCCATTAGATTGCAGGACTCTCGGGTAGCACCACAATGCCTATTGATTATCTCTCCAAATAATACAGACCATTCCTCTCACATCCTTTACCAATCATTTTGCCCATCTTGAGGTCCTAAAAATCAGAATGAGAAGGGAAGAAAGTGACAAAGCAATTTAGAGACTTTGTTAGCTTACTCATAAATAAAAGACTAAAGGAAAATCTGAGAACATATTAGACAAAAGATAATGACATAGATGCACGCTATGTTGACCAATACTAAGTCTAATAATGTTGGAGGAGGTACCGTCAACTAAGTAATAGACATGTTGGACGAGGTTGAATTAAATGAGGAAAAGGAATTACGATTACCAAAAATATTATCAGAAACCCTAGAATCTATTATCCAAGGAGAGGAATTGGATTAAAGGAGACCTGTTTTACTTGAATGAGCTAAAGTAGCCTTAGAGGTGGAAGGTACAGTATTGGATGTAGGGCCATAGGAGGAGACAAACCACGCATATTCTTCCTATGCTAATGTAGCATTAACCTGATCACCTCCTGTATGCGACGTAATGGAATTGGTGGATCTACTATCAGAAGGAACATCATCAACAACAAGCACTTGATTAGCTCTCGGAAACTTCCCATGAAGTTCTCGATAGAAATCCACAAAATGATTAGTTAGGCCACAATGAATGCAGAAATGATCTTCTCTACCACCCCAACCACCTTTATCTACCTCTAAAACCATACCATTCTGCCAGCACGAAAACCACCATGACCACCATAACTAGTCCGTTTGGACCGTTCCCCATGATCTCTATGTATACTAGTATAACTAGAGAAGGAAACCAACGGTGACTTATCTAAATTAGTAACATAAGCACTTCCAAAATCGTTTCTAATGAAAACTCTCTAAAGTTTAGCATAGACTTCAGTAATTGAAGGAAACGAAATATTATGCAAGATCTAATCCTTCATGGACCGATACTCCTTTCGTAGACAGGATAAGAGCTTTCCAACTTCTAGCCAAAGCTGACAATGCAACGCGTTTGCAAAGTGTCGGTTCTCTCAGCCATGAGGCTTAGACAATATGAAGGTATGTACGAAGTCACATTAAATTATTGATGTCAGATTCAATGAGTTCTTCATTCATTCATTAAATGACAAATCACTACAAGTGATGGAGATATACGATTTTCATGATTGAATCTTTCTATTTTAATATTTTGATGAATTAAGAAGTTAAAAGGCGACCCGCCGACCACTCTATGTCTTCCATCTGCCTTTTCATAAATGTCACATCTAAAGTAATAGGATGATAGATCGAAAGTTCTTCCCACATACTAGTAAGCTTGGCAAAATACTCAGCAAGAGATTTGTTTCCTTTTTTAAAGAGAAAATCTCTTCGTACAATTGATACACTCAAGAGATAGCCCCGTTCTGAAGAGTACATCTTTTTAAAAGTCTCCCACACATCTTTTGTAGTGTTTAAAAACACCAAATTAGAACTAACTTCAAGTTTCATGCTGTTCTGCGACCAAAATCAAATTTGAACATTATCATGCATCCACTCTCTATATTTAGGATTGATTTCTCAGGTTTAGACTCCGTAGTGGTCCTTTTCTTTGGATAAAAGGAACACTTCAACAGATTTAGCTAGAGTAGGTAATTCTGCCAATTCCACTTCATAAATGCAATTGATGCATTAAACAACAAACTGGGATTCTCGCTCTATTATGAAAAACCAATAATCACACCTTTAGACTAAGGTCGATAGCCCACTTTGAACGAATTTAATTCAATTTGACGTGAAAGTGTTGATCTATAATCAGATTCACACTCAACTACATCCCACGACAATAATGAATATCACTTTCCAACTCTTCATCATCTAGAGTTCACTCCAAACATCAACTATGTACCTCACTATTAACTCATGGACAACAAGAATCTACTCAAACTACTTTCACTACAAAATAATGGGGAAACAATAATTGCAACATCACCTTTATATGAAAAATCATTAAGTTCTGATTTTTTCGGGCCAAATTTTGACAGTCCCTTTTGTGGCCAGCTGCATTCACTTGAGAACGAATGCAAAAAACATTGTTTCTGCGAAAATGAAAAAGGTTCCTCCTCTTTTAAGGTTCAATCCGCATAATAGGTGTTTGGAATGCCCCAAGATTTGATGTAGAGTTAGGGTTTTAAGAGGGAGAGGCTCTAGTGTTAAATCACTCATGGCTTTCGCTTTGATACCATGTGACAATATGAAATCGTGAAAGAGAAAAAGAGAACAAAAGAGGGGAAGAGAAAAGGAAGAGGAGAATGAAGAAAAGGGTTCTAAACAGCCTCTCATGCCCCCTCTCTTATTTTATTATATTAGGGCTACGACTTATAAGTCAAATTACAAAATTGCCCCCCATTCACTTAAATGCTCATAAAAAAACCCATGGGCCTAAATTCTACCCCAAAGTACACTTTGACCTAATAATAACTAAAGACTGCTTGTGGGACCAAGATGGTTCACGTGTGTTATCATAAGTGTCCAATTCAACAAAAGAGTTCAGATTTGTGGTCCAAGTCCCAATTTTTTTATATTTTGATAATCAAATTGCAATGCGTATAGCCAACAATCCAATATTTCATGGAAAAAACAAAACATAGAGGTCAATTGCCACTTCCTTCGTGGTAAGATTTCTCAGAGAGAAATTTTTACTCCATATATCTCGTCTCACGATCAGATTGCAGATCTATTCACCAATGATCCCAAGAAGTCTCAGTTCAAAAAGCTTCTTTCCAAGCTGGACATGTCCGATATTTGTGCTCCAGCATGAGGGGAGAATGTTAAGGGGGTGTTTGGTGCATGGTATTATAAGGGTTTAAGTGGGATGGAATTGCATTTGGTACCGTGCATCTACCATCTAGTGTTTGGGATTAGGTGGGAAGAAGAATTGCATTTGGTCCCTCTTGAAATCCCAGGGCTGCAGCCTTGCTTCCTGCCCAAAACTTTGAATTTTTTTAAAATGGTGGGTCAACGTCAGCAAGTGGGTCCCGCCATGGTATATGGACTATATCCACATCGTCCATCCATTTTTCAAGATCATTTAGGGCATGGGCCCAAAAATTAGGCAGATCCAAAGTTCAAGTGGACCCCACCACAGAAAGTAGTGGAGATTGAACGCCTACCATTAAAACTTCTTGTGGGCCATGTAAGTTTTGGGTCAAGCTAATATTTGTGTTTTCCCTTCATCCTGGTCTGTTTGACCTTATGAACAGGTTGGATGGGAAATAAACATCACAGGTGGGCCCTAGGAAGAATTCAACGGTGGGCGTCATTGTCCCCACTATTTTCTATGTTGTGGTCCACTTAAGCATTGGATCTGCTTCATTTTTTGGCCCATGCCATAAAATGATGATGCAAAACGAATAGACGGTGGAGATACAATATATACATCACGATGGGGCCCACAGAACTTGGTGACATCACTTCAAGCAACAATTTACATGGCTCTACTGGGTGCATGTCCCAAACACATCCGAGGTTTATCCCAGATTTGCTGTATACCTCTCAATCTCGTGACAACCCCTGACGCCTCTAATTATTAGCTTCATTGCAATTCCATCCCACATAATACTACTTAAGTTGATGCACCAAACACCCCCTAAATGGACCATTGTAATCACTTGGGTGGACTAGCTTGGTCTCACATGTCGTCTCTTGTAATTATTGGGCTAAAATATGTTTTGGGATAGAGTTTAGGCCCATGGGCTTAGTTCATGTAATGTTTAGGTAAAGAGGCGTGGTCTTGTAGCTTTCTTTTTAATAATGAAAGCCCTAATATAATAAGAGAGAGATGAGTGGGTATGTGAACATATTGAGCAACCATTCTCCCTCTTCTCTCTGCTTTTTCCTCCTCTCTTTTCTTTCTCATCTCTTTTCTTCAATTTTAAGGTTTTTTAGAAACCTTAAAGAGGCTGGGCCAAGCCACGTTGATGGGCTCTTAGATGCAGCCTGGGCTTGGCTAGATTAATAGACGAGCTTAAATTTTAGGCCCAGGTCTAGCCCTTGAGCCTAGTATTTTAGCCCAAGCTTGGACTGTCTGAAAGCCTGATGAGCCAACTGGCCCATTAACAGCCCTAGCAATCATCGGAACTTCTTTACCATTTTGGGAAGTCGGAAAAATAGTTTAGGCCATCATCTTAGTTGATTACCAATCTAATCTTGCACAAGGTTTCCTTTTGGCAAGGTATCAAGCTTAGAGGATGTGAAGGCTTCCATTGAAGATCTCCGATGGGAGGAGTATTATGGGGGAAAAAGTTAAATGTGGCTAAATATGGCCCTAGAATTCTCAGTAAAAAACTTGGAGATCTCGGACTGGATTGAAGCATGTGTGCAGCAACAAAGGAAAGGGAAAGGGGGTGGCCGTTGGCCCTCAACTCGTGGAGGATATGGGAGCTGCCAAAGAGAATTACTAGGTTGGTATCTCTTATAGTTATAGGGAGGCAATTGTGGGGCCTGGGAGGGAGAAAGACAAATGGATGGAGGCCAGGAAAATGGATATATGAAAGAAGCCATATGTTGTAGCAAAGGTGGTCAATGATGATGATAGCGAGGCCATCGTGGTGGATGGGTCAAGCAATGATGCTAATAGGTGATTCCTAGACCACAGGTTTGTCTTAACCGTGCACTTGGGGCATTGCTCAAACAAGGTGGCCAAATGGGTGGGGCTAAGACAGGGGTTAAAGTTACAGGAGTTTTGTGTTATTTCACTAGATGCATGGGACATGTGGCTCAACGTTTAGACACGTATATCACTATATAAACTTATTGGTAGATCATTGATGCAAATGAGTCCGACCAGTAGTGTTGTCAAAATCCTATGATTTACGATTTACAATATACAATTTGAGTCGAATCTTAAACAAAACGATTTGAATCCCTTTTTATACGAATCCTACGAATTTATGATTTGAATCCTATGATTTATGATTCAAATCCCGATTTAGGATTCAAATTATATTTGTTTTCTTCTATTTAAGCTTCACTTAGCTTTCATTTTTTGTAAATTGGTTGGGGCTTTTAGAATCATTTAGAAAGATCCTCTTAAAAAAAAAGCATTTAGAAAAGGTAGATTATTTTGTATTGTTCTTTATAAGAAATTAAATTATATGCATTCTCTTCGAGTTATACCATAGAGTGTTTTTTATGATTTCTTACTTCTTAACTGGTCGAAACACCAAAAGAAGTATGACTTATTTGGAATGTTTTTATGGATGGTTACGATTGTTGACTTATTTATTGTGGAATGATGGTTAGAAATAAAAAAATCTCTTTTTGTCGGTCTACATAATCAAATGCTGCTTTTCCAATGTGATTCTAAACTCAAGAAAGGTAACAAGAACATAAATTATTAAAGGATCCTTGCATGTTTTTTAAGAAAAATTTCTTGAAAAACAATTAAAAAAAAGAAGGAAAGATAAGAATCCTTTAACACTATCATGACATGGTATTACTTGGTGCATGTTGATGGAAAATGATGATTGCTAAGTTTTTTTTTTTTTTTTTTTTCATATTTTTAAGAAAATCATGAAAAAAATCTTACGATTTGCAATTCGATATAATTCAACCCCTACTACGATTTGCAATACGATAACGATTTTGACAACATTGCTGACCGGTATGGGAAGAAGTCAGCTAGGTAGTTAGAATGGTCACCTTTATGAGAAGAAGTCAGCTAGGTTCAGTTATATATGGGAATCCTCTTGCATTTCATCATGCTAGAGGAGGAAGATGAAAAGTCCCTAAATAGGGAGATCGTGTTGTATGCTCAATTCACAATAAGACTAGATCAAGGCCTTGGCTGCAATTGAATGAGATTCAGTTGGGTAACATGGTGTTCCCGATTATTTGCATACCAGCAAGTGGTGCAAGGGATATAGTTTTTGGTGAAGCGGAGGGTTGAGGTGCACAAAGTAGAGAATGAGGATGATGGTGTAGAGGTTTAACTGGTCCCCAATCCACTGAATTGCTTTAATATTTGGAAGACATGTTAAGAGGACGAGTAGAAGAGACAAGATGGGGCTTTGAGATCCATGCAACACATGGGTGGGTCCTCTTGATTTCACAATTCAAATGAGGATGGGCAGATAGCTATAAAAGCTAATGACATTGTCAACATCAATAAGGGTGATATGGTAATTTCCCTCATCTTCGGGCAGGGGTGTTGATGATAACACGGGGTTTGAGTTGGAGAAGCGTGACATGCTTATCCTCAATCACAAGGCATGTGTAAACATTTGTCCATCTTGGTAAGAAAACATGATTAAGGTTAGGCATATGGGTTTGCTAACTAGATAGAGTGAAAGCACATTTCTACAAAGATTAACTGACGAAAGATAAGCAAGCATTCAAAGCTTCGTTTGATGTTGGAAAATTGATTGGGGTACACTGGCGGTCATAATGTAGAAGATTATTATGCAATAGTAATATTTGTAGAGGACAAAGTATTCAGAATATATGTAAATTTGTTTTTATTTGAGTGTATGTGTATATATTTTGTATCCTCTTTTAGGGATATTTTGCATGCTCTACTAGAGCACAATATGTGCCTTTATATGAATAATATGAGGGTCGTGTGCTTAAACAACACAACCAATTGCCCTAGCCACCTCTCTCTCTCTCTACCCCTTCTTTTCTACTTTTCTACTGATTTCTTCTCAAATCTTCTTCCACTTTGTACCAGAGCAAGGATTTCTCTTGCCGTGCTAGCTTGTAGCCATCACATTCTGTTGACGTCAGCAACAAACGACTGACGTTAGCACCTGTACTTTCCATACGTACAACTAGTCAATGAAGGATATGGTTTGATAGATCTTGATTGTAGTAGAGTTGTGGATTGTGGATTTTCTGAGCAAGTTTAAGGTGAGTTTCGAGCCCCGCAAGGTATTTTTCGAAAATGGCCCATTTCGAGTTTTTTCTTAAATTTCTTCCAGTAGGATTTTTTTTTTTTTGTTTTTTTGTTTTTTTGTTTTTTTAAGAAAGTCCAATATAGGGTTGGTCAAATTAGCCTTATTGATCATCCTTAGGAGTCTTTTTGCATAATGATTGGATCTTTTCAGTTTTGGGGGGGATTTGTGGTGTGGTTTCATCGTTTTTGCCCCTTTTCTTCTGAAGGTCGGTTTCGTGGTGGGCTGATGTCTAGCATCTCTTTCAGCATTTTTTTAATTTTCCTCCCTTAGTTTTGGGTCTGTTATGTGGGAGTTTCTAATTTTTTAATTGTGTGGACCTTCGGTTATACACTGAAAGTTGGGTGTATCTGTCATCTAATTGTGGTTTGTTTATATATATATATGGTCATTCTCAACCCTCTCTTTTGACCTAGTATGGAAGATAAGTGTACTACTGAAGCTCTTATTGGGCCCTTTCATTCTCATACATTGTTGGTTACAACCTTCAAATTGAATGGGAACAATTACTTACAATGAGCTTAATCCATCAAGCTTTTTATGGAAGGAAGGGAGCAACTCTCTTATATCTTTAGATAATTCCCCAGATTCGACATATGAAGGATTTAAATCCCGGACTAAGGAAAATTACCAGGTCATGGCTTGGTTCCTAAGTAGCACGAGAGTACCATTAGCAATTTTGTTATGTTTTTTAACATTGACTAAGAAGATATGGAATACTATCTGAGACATGTATTCTAAAGATTGCAACATACCTGAGGCGTACAAGCTAATTTCGGACATATGTAAGTTTCAACAAGAATCTAGAAGCCTAAAGGAGTATTTCACTATCTTACGTGGTATGTGGGATGAGCGGGATATGTACATCCCTCTCACATCTCATCATGAATACATCCAACAACGATGTGAAGAGACTCGAGTCGTGCAGTTTCTCTCTGGACTAAATCCAAAATATCAGTGTCCGTGGTCAGATCATAGTTATGGAGCCCTTCCCCTCTCTGCCAATTGTCTATGTTCTTATTAAAAGAGTTATTTTTCCGTCTTCTGCTGCTCCTATTGCCACTGATGGTTCTACATTCAAAGCTGGCAATCGTCCTTCTGGTTCTAGTTCTCGGGCTCCAAGTTGGATTGCTCCAACTACCAATCGTACTCCTGCTATGGTAGTCAAGCATTTAATAGAAGCGGTCGTGTTAATCACATTTTTACTGGATGTGGACATTGTGGTGATGGATCTCCTCGTTCCTGCACTCATTGTGGTGACACTAATCATAGGGTTGATTGATGTTGGTATATCATTAGTTGTCATTCGTGGGCAAGAGCTTCTATATATCATCTAACTATAAGAAGACTCATCAAGTTCCTTCAGCATTACCCCGTAGGATGTTGGCTTCAGGTGATTTAGTTACCATCTCTCGAGAAGTACACGATGCTTTGATGCACCACCGGTGTTGTGACTTGATCCCTTCTTCTAGTGCTAGCTTAGCCCAGTCAGGTATTGCACTTCATGTGTCCTCCTCATCTCTCTCCTAGGTCATCGACTCTAAACCCATACCTCACATGATTGGTAAGCTTCATCTTCTTCAATCTTATGAACCTACTAATCAATCTAGTTTTATTACAGTTGCCGATGTAATCAATTTTCCATCCCCGGGACTAGATTGAAGTCTTACAGCCTCATGAGAATTTTACAAAATAAGTCTTCAGTTGAAATCTTGCATCCTCATGATAAAGCCTGTCCCTTATCTCCTAAAGTTTTTGCTATACCTATTTTGTTCATAAACTTGATGGTAGCAATGACAAGTCCTTGATCTGAAAAATATGTTTTTCTGGGATATTCATGATCACAAAAGAGTATAAATGCTATAGCCCTCTGACTCGCAAGAAGTTTGTGTTAGTGGATGTCAACTTCTTTAATGACGCTCCCTACTTCTCACTTGAAGGACACTTACTACTTAATTATCTTACTAATCAGGGGGAGTCTTTGTTAAATCAACCTATACGACTATACCTCTTCCAATCCCCTTTCTTGATGAAGACACCCATCCTTCTGAACCCCTCAAGCTATTATGCGTGTACCAACAAAGGAAGAAATACCCCACCAATCAGCCTTCCATTATGACTTCCACTTCTAATGGAGATTCAGTTACTATCCCTCCATCTTCTAATGATCTCCTTGTTACTTTATGCAAGCCTTAGTTGATCATGTACTCGCCATCCCATCCATCATTATGTTTCATTTCAGTGCTTGTCTCTAACTTTCAGGTCCTTTGCTACCTTAGTCTCCTCTTCATCTATTGCTCACGGTCTTAGGGGGGGCCCTCAATAGTCTTGATTGAAGGCAAGCTATGATGGAAGAAATGCAGGCTATTGAGCAAAATGATACATGGGAGCTAGTTCCCTTAAGTGCAAGCAAACAATTGGGTACCATTGGGTCTATATTATTTAAGTACCTTCGAGATGAATCAGTTGACAGGTATAGGGCTCGAATATTTGCTAAGGGCTACACTAAAACCTATGGTGTGGACTACTTCGAGACCTTACCACCTGTGGCCAAGCTTAATTCAGTTCATGTGATCATCTCATTGGCTATAAATGTCTTGCCCATTATTCTAGCTGGATGTGAAGAATGTCTTTCTACATGGCGACCTCGCTAAAAAAATGTATATGGATTAACCATTGGGTTTTTCCCTGACCAATGGCTCACATTGGGTTTGTCACCTCAAGAAGGATATCTATAAGTCTTAAGCAACCACCTCAAGCCTGGTTTGACAAGTTTAGTAGTGCGTTATTAGACTGCAGCTTTGTTCGCAGTCATTCAGATCACTCTCTCTTCATTTGTTGCCACACTTCTAGGATTTTTGTTTTACTAGTCTATGTAGATGATATTGTCTTAGCTGGTGATGATGTCATCCTCAAATCCTCTCTTCAGACATAATTTGCAATCAAAGATTTTGGTACACTTTGCTACTTTCTTGGTATTGAGATTGCTAAATCCAAGTCTGGAATTATTTTGTTGCAATGAAAATTTGCTCTCGTTCTCTTGTCTAAGACCAGCATGCTCGGGTGTCGACTCGTTGCCACCCCTATGAATATTGCTCAAAAACTTAGTCTTGATTCTGATCCCGACGTGTATTGTTGCTTGGTTGGTCGTCTTATCTATTTGACTATACATGGCCTGATCTGTCATTTGCAGCAGGTGTTGTTAGTTTATGCATGCTCTCTGTATAACCCATCTTTATGTTGTGTATCAGATCTTTTGTTATCTCAAATTGGCTCCTAGTAGAGGCATGATTTTAGCTACATGGCCATCTTCATCTCTCTGGTTAATCGAATGCTGACTATGCTAATAGTCTTCATGATCGGTGGTGAAATTTGGCTATTGCACCTTTGTGGGTGGTAATTTGGTCACTCGAAAGAGTAAAAAGTAGTTAGTGGTGGCTTGGTCCACTGCAGAGGTTGAACATAGGGCAATGACACATGTGACATGTGAACTTATGTGGCTTCGCACTTTGTTACAAGAGCTTGGTTATCCTCCTCCAGGTCCCATTCCTCTGTACTGTGACAATCAAGCTTCCATTCATATTGCTAGCAATTATGTGCTTCATGATCACACTAAACATATTGAGATAGATTTTCATTTCATCTGTGAAAAGGTGGCCACTAAAGAAATTGAAACTCCATTCGTTCATTCAAGGGAGCAACTAGCCGATATGTTCACTAAATCTCTTGCTTGGGACACCTTATATCGTCTAGTAGACAAGTTAGGCATGATTGACATCCATGCTCCAACTTGAGGGGGAGTGTTGAGAATATTTGTAAATTTGTCTTTATTTGAGTGTATGTGTGTATGTTTTGTATGCTTTGCTAGAGCACCATATCTGTTTTCTACTAATTTCTTCTCAAATCATCTTCCACTCAAACAGCCACTGAATTATTCATGTGTAGGATATAGGTGAACATTCATGTGGGGATCCTCAATCACAAGACCTATGTGAACATTCGCATGCCCGTCCTGGTATAGATTCAATCATTGTCGTCCACCTCTTTTGTAAATATGAAGACTATTGACTGTTGGAATATTTATTTGTTATATAGGGGTTTAGCTGTAAATATGCAAAGTAGGACTTATGTGTAAGTTTATATTTATTAGGGGGTTATGATATAATTTGTAAATAGGGGATACCCTACATATAAATAGAATAAGAAAAAGAGGTTGCTCGCGTTTTTGAGCTCTCTCAACTTTTCCTCCTCTCTCATCTCCCTCTCTCTACAACTTTTACAAAACTACTTGGTATCAAAGCTTTGTTCGATCAGTTCTACGTGAGATTGAGGATCTATATACAAGGAGGATTGAAGCCCGAAGGATTTCTGATGCAAGGGGCTACTGACGTAAGCCGTAAAGCCCCGTACGGATCAATTTGGGTCAAGATCCACACCACTAGGTGTGGCTACACATGGGAGGAATTATGAGCATTTTTTATAATTTTCTGGATTCGTTTGGTATTTTTTATGGACTTTATCATTTTTATGGAAAACGGCCCCAAATCATCATTTTCTCATATTTCTTCTAAATTGATGGTTTTTAATCCTTAAGATCCACTCGTTATGGACCTTTTTTTTTATGATCTATCAAGGAATGTTGCCCTTGTGCAGATTTGAGACATGTTTATGCATTTTTTTAGCAAAAAGGTGGGTCGACTAGACCTTTTTTGTTTGTTTGTTTTTGGAGTCCAGTGTATACACCGGATCTGGATGTATCTCCCTGCTGCTGGTTTTACTCATCCTACTTCAATTTGTGATCTTTCTCTATCTCTTTACATATCCATGGATTCCAAGTCATCTAGACAACTCTGAGTGACCCCTCTCAATTACCTTCACAAAATTTAATAGAAACAATTTTCTTTTGTGGTCTCGGGCTATCCGCATGCATGTTATTGGCATGGAAAAATTTGAATTTCTTACTAGCACATCCAAGAGGCCGTCTATTTCTCAATCTAGTGATTCGTCACGATCGTCACAGATTGACGCATGGGATTCCTCAAATGCTATTGTTATGGGTTGGATCTTCAACTCTATGGAACCGGGTATTGGCTCTTTCTATTTCTCTATGATTCTGTTGTCGATCCGTGGAAGTCCCTTAATGATGGGAAGATATCTAACAAGCCCCTTATCTTCCAGTTGACCACTGAACTCTATTCTCTCATCCAAGAGAATTTGTCTGTTACTGAATATTTTGGTGCACTAAAGAGTTGTTGAGAAGAACTGAGCCATCTGCAACCCTTGAGTGAGCTTCCAGATAGCCGTAGTGCAGCGATTGTAAGGATACGGGAAGATGAAGTAAAAACATATAATTTTTTTGCTAGATTGAACGGTGAATATGAGGCCCTCCGGACCCAACTTGTTGCTACAATTTCATTTCCCTCTCTTCAGGCAGCATATTCCATTGTTCATACTGAGGAGGCCCATAGGCGGGTGATGTTAGCACCCGCTACTACTCAGCAGAGGACTGCACTTACCTCCACCATTGTCCCATCTGGTGACCGAAGTGGTTGTTCATATTCTCGAGGAGGTTTTATCAGAGGACGAGGTCGTGGTCGTAGCAGGTTTATGTGCACCTTCTGCAATCGGTCCTAGACACACCCGGGATCGGTACTTCAAATTACTTGGACGTCCTACTGTTCATGTTGCTGCTTCTAATGAGATCGGACCATATCTAACTCTTTTGGTGGTCGTCCTCTTAACATCTCTCCTGTCTCCCATTAGTTGGACACAGTTATCATAACCAAAGCCGATGTTATGGATCTTCAACAACTTCGAATGCTTCAAACCCAATTCGTGTCTCTTGCCTCTTCCGCTTCACAACCATCTGCCTCCTCCGTTGTGACCACAGGTATTGCACTCCATGCCTCTTCCACTCCTGCTATTTAGATTATTGATTCGGGGGGCATCAGATCATATGGCTTATGAGCACACTTGTCTTATTCCATCTAGTTCCTCTACTTACAGCTATCTAATACATCTAGCTGATGGGACTTATACTCATGTAGAATCCATTGGCTCTGTCTTTTTCTCCTAATCTCACCTTGTCCAATGTTCTCTATATTCCTAAATTTCGTGCAAATTTGATCTCTGTTCATAGCCTTACAAAAGCCATCAACTGTTGTGTGATTTTCTTCCCTTCTCATTGCATCTTTCAAGACTTGAATACGAAGAGGACTATTGGTGTGGGCCATGAGCACGGTGGTCTCTACTTTCTACATCAGGGGGAGCTGTCTGCTAGGAGTGATGCTTCATCAAGTTCTTTTACTTTTGTTTCTCATTGTTTTGAGTCTAGTCAGGAGTTGGCCGCCTTATGGCATGCGCGACTTGGTCACGTGTCTTTCAAGACTTTGCAATTTTTTCTTCCTAAGTTATAAGTTGAGTAATGTTTCTTTTTAATGTGAAACATGCTAGTTTGGCAAGCATGTTCGGACCTCATTTCTTGCACTTTTACAATGTTCTAATAAAATGTTTCCTTTAACACATTCTGATATTTGGGGTTGTAATCCTGTTACTTCGATTGATGGTTTTTCATACTTTGTGACTTTCATTGATGATTTTTCTCGTGTTACTTGGGTTTATTTGATGAAAGGGCGTCACGAATTGACGTACTTGTTTAAGTCATTTCATCAACTAATTAAGACTCGACATGATTGCAATATTCAGTCCATTCGGTCCGTTAATGGTGGTGAGTATGTATCTTAAAGTTTCACATGTTATCTTCAAGAAAATGGGATTCTTCATCATTTTTTATGTGCTAACACTCTGCAACAAAATGGAGTGGCTGAGCGCAAGAATCACCATCTTCTGGAAGTTACTCGCTCTCTTCTGATTGGAATGAAAGTTCTTAAACCATACCAATATGCTGCTTTGTTGACTTCTTGCTATTTAATTAATCGTATGCCTTCTCGTGTCTTAAATGGCAAGGCTCCTTTTCATACACTTAAGCTTGCATGTCCTCTTTTTTGTATTCCTCCCAAGGTTTTTGGGTGCATTTGTTTTGTTCACTCTTTGGGTCTATCTTGAGACAAGTTTGCCAATCGGTCCATCAAATGCATCTTCCTTGGGTACTCTCTTCAGCACAAAGGCTACAAGTGTTATGATCCATGCACTAAAAGGTATTTTGTGTCCATGGATGTCACATGCTTTAAAGATCGTCATTTTTTTCTCTACCATGTCTAATCTTCTGGATTTGGTTACCCCACATGCTCCTTTACCTATGCCTGTGGTTAGTGACCAATATGTTCCTCCTCCTGCAGCGCCTAAGAAGATTCTCACCTATGTTTACAGAAAGTCGAGACAACCAACAATGCTCCCAGTAGCTCCTCGTCCTACATTAAGTATTTCTCTCAGTCCCACTTCCATTACTCATCCATCGTTTCCTATTGCTTCCCGTATTCGTAGCCATCATCCAACCTTGCATCCTATTTCTAACTTTGTTTCTTATGACAATGTCTCTCTTACATATCATGCTTTCCTTGTTGCCATCTCTTCCTCCTCTATTTCCTAAATCAATTGTTGAAGCACTTGCAGTTCCTACATGGAAGCAAGCGATGAAAGCAGAAATGGCTACCCTTGATAAGAATGGCATATGTGATCTTGTTTCCTTACCTGCGGGTAAGCACATTGTGGGGTGCAAGTGGGTGTATTCCATCAAGTATCGAGTTGATGGATCTATTGAATGTTACAAGGCGCGTCTAGTTGCTAAAGGGTATACAGAATTATTATCTTTCCTAGCCATTATATCAATTGGACGTTAAGAATGCCTTCCTTCATGGGGAACTGACTGAAGAAGTTTATATGGATCTTCCCCCTGGGTTTCAACTTTGGGGGGGGGGGGGGGGGGGGGGGGGGGGGTGGTGTAAGCTGAAAAAGGCTCTTTATGGCCTCAAACAATCTCCAAGAGCGTGTTTGCCTGGTTTAGTTCTGCAGTTCTCTCATTTGGCTTTAAGCGATGCCAATCGGATCATACTGTTTTTGTTCACACTCGACAAGAGAGTCGAACCATTATACTCGTGTACGTGGATGATATAATCATCACTAGAGATGATTTGGACTTTATAGAACATGTCAAACAGATGTTGAGCAAGGAATTTGAAATTAAAGGCCTTAGTCATCTTCGATACTTCTTAGGGATTGAAGTTGTCCGTTCATTCAAGGTTATCTTTATATCTTAGAGAAAATACACTCTAGACTTGCTCAATGAGACTGGTATGCTTGGTACTCGCCCTGCCTCGTCTCCTATGGATTAAAAGCATTCTTTACATGAATCTGAGGGTAATAGTCTGACAGACCCTGGCATGTATAAAAAATTGGTTGGGAAGCTGATCTACTTAACTATTACAAGGTCAGATATGACTCAGGCTATGAGTGTTGTTAGCAGGTTCATGCATTTGCCGAAATCTTCACATCTTGATTTTGTGTACTATATACTGAGATACTTGAAATCATGTCCAGGACGCAATATTCTCTATGCTTATCATGGACATGTTCATATTACTAGATATTCTGATGTTGACTAGGCAGGGTGTCCAACTAACAGAAAGTTAACTTTTGGCTATTGTACTTTGGTTAGAGGTAATCTGGTGACTTGGAGAAGCAAAAAACAGTCAGTGGTGTCTAGATCCAGTGCGAAAGCAGAATATCGGGCTATTATGGCTCAAGGAACTTGTGAGATTCTATGGTTAAGATCTATTATGGTAGAGCTTGGTTTCTCTATCAACTCTGCTACTCCTCTCTATTGTGATAACCAACTTAACATCCACATTGCATCTGATTTAGTCTTCCATGAAAGGATGAAACATATTGAAGTAGATCTCCATTTCATTTGAGAGAAGATTTCCTCCAGAACAATGTGCACTTCGTTCGTCAAATCAAATGAGTAGTTAGCTGACATTTTCACAAAGGCACTCAGTTCTCCTATGTTGCAAGAGATTTCGAGCAAGTTGGGTATGACAGATATTCATACACCAACTTGAGGGGAGTGTTGGAACATTTATTTGTTATATAGGGGTTTAGCCATAAATGCAAAGTAGGGACTTATGTGTAATTTTATTTTTGTTAGGGGGTTTTGATGTAATTTGTAAATAGGGGAAACCCTACATATAAATAGAATAAGAAAAAGAGGCTGCTCATGTTTTTGAGCTCTCTCAACTTTTTCTCCTCTCTCATCTCTCTCTCTACAACTTCTACAAAACTACTTTGACGTCCTTGGGTGTCCCCACTAGTAGCATACAAAAGAAATAAGTGGTCAGAGGATGAGAGCATACCCAATGCCAAAGACTCAGACCCAGCTTGTTACGAAGGTAACCTAGTGCAGCTTGACCGGACACATCATGCGCAGAATGCTGAGCTTGCTTAGCTCGTGCAGCCATCGGGGGACTGTTCCAAAGTAGATGGACAATACTCGGTAGGTAAGAATGGACCAGGCCAGAGCTCTTAACCTAAAATTACGTAGGTACAGCAGAAACAAGGGCAGTCAAATGGGTTTCTAATCAGGTAGAGCAAGAGCACATTTGTGCAAAAAATTAACAGATGAATGGATAAGAAAACTTTCAAAGTTTCTGTTAATGTTGGAAAATCGATTGGGGTACACTCGGGTGATAAGATGGATACAGGTGAATACTAGAAAATTCTAAGGGAAATGGGAACTCAACAGTCTTAAATCTTTTGTTAATTATTAGATTCACAGAGATGTGACTGATGTAGGGAGGAAATCAGGAATTATACGCTATGGAATGCCTAGCATGGAAACGGGGGAATCAAGGAAAAAGAGAAAATTCTGTGGTGACAGCATTGCTTTTTTATTTGTGGTCTGTGGAGAAACTGAACCGCAGTGTTCAATAATAAATCAGACAGCACGGATGCAGTCTATCAGAGGGCCAAAGGTTGGGTAATATTGTGGGCTTTGGGTAACAATCAGTTCATGGGCTGTAATTGGGAAGTATTTTGGGTTTTGGGGGGGGTTCATCATTTTTCCTTCTCATCCAACCTGTCTTTTTGTATCACCATTGGTTGTAATAGAATAATCGTTGACATTCAATAAAAAGAACAAAGTTTCTCTTCTTTTTTTCCCACTATCACATTCAATACAAAGCCTCAAGACCTGGTTTCAGTTTGGGAAGGTTAGGATGTATTCATGCAGAAGGACAAGGCAACTGGAACAGTCAAAGGGATGCAATGCACCAGAAACCTATAGATGATAGAATCATCAATGCTTCTATTTCAAAATATGGCTTCAATAGAAGAAGAGATGCGTAAATCTTACCAAATTCATCAGCTCTCATGGAGGATAAAGAGAACATTATGCTCACACTGGAGTCAGGTTGGTGAAGCCAAGCTATGCAGAAATCATCATATCCTTCAGTAAGGTGGAAGGTGAGACAAAAATAAAAAAAATAAGGCCAAAGCCCATTGGTGAGTTCATCTGTACAGGTTTTGGATGGCGGCATACAAGTTCAACAGAAAAGAAAAAGGCAAGGCATGATACTGCTAAAGATAGGAAATCACTAAAAACACTTTCACTGGCTTTTGTTATTCAAAGATTGATGACATACTGTTGGGGCAGTTGAATGGTGGCTAGAAGAGAACAGAGTAGGAACATTCAGCCAGTCATTAGTGATGATCAAATTCACCTTGGAGGCAAGGGGAATTTGGAGTTCTGAAACAACTAGGTTAAGGAACCTAGTTTAGCAAATCTTCCAATGGTTGGAGGCTCTAAATGAGAGCAGTACAGTCTTGTGGGTCTGATTCTATGGCATTCTGTTATACTCATGGTTCCAGTAGCTGTTTGGGGCCCTAGGTCCTGCATGGCCTAGTTCCTGGAAGTTGCACCAGGAGGAAGAGATGGAGTTCAAGAAAATGAAGATTTTACATGGAATTTGAAACTTGAAAATAGTTGAACTCTACATCGGACATTCATTTCTCCCATCAGGTCTTGTGCCCATAGGGGCTGTGAAGCATCTGGAGACATATCCAATCCCATCATTGCTACTGCCAACGAGAACCGTGAGATTTTTTGTTATGCAAGATAATGAGGAGACGGGCATTTTTTTTTTTTCTGATAGCGACTTTTTTGAGTCAAACTTCTCCAGTCACAAGTTAACCGAATAAAACAAAAGCAAGAACAAGATTTTTGTCAAAAACTCGTCAGACCGCCTTGGTCAGGGGGAGGTAAGAAGTGTTGCTTAATTTTGGTATAGGCAAGGAAACCCTTTTGAAAACAACCAACCTAATAAAAGAGCTTGCTGAAAAACTAAGTTATTAGCTAATGCTTAAAGCCATTCGATAAGCAATGTCATCAAAAGATTCTTTAAAGACCTAGGGGAGAAGAGCTAAGAGTGGTACCATGGTTATGAATATCGATATTGGGGGGTGAATCGGCCCAGCCAAAAAACAGTACGATATGAGCATCGTGTATCGGTACCAATCCGCATCGGACCATATCGGTAAAAAATAAATTTAAGCCAAAGAATTGAGGAAAATATCAGGAAAAAAAAAGAGAATAATAAAATATTTGAGAATCTATCATGATTTTGTATTTTAGGCGTACAATGATGGTATATTGGACTATTCTTTAATGAGAATTTTGTCTGTCAGTTTGACTTGTTGAAGGTCAGCCAGTGTTTTAAGTACCTACGCTATGTAGCGTGTAGTTCACACTATGTAGCGTGGCTTAGCTTTAACGTTATGTAGCTTATGAAAATAGCTTAAGTCACATGTAGCCTACACTACATGATAATTTGCATACGCTACACACTACATAGACTACATTACACGCTATATAGCTCACATTACAAGTGATTTTTCACTACAACATTAAAATCAATTAATGTTTTTAATGATTGCTACATTTTTCTATTTTCAATAAAAACTTGTTAATCTTTTCAATACTTTTAGTAAAAATGTTATAAGTAACAGTATTAAATCAGTTTCGTTGCTCTTTCTTTACCTTTATAATTAATGATTACCTTTTTCCTATTACTTTAGGTTGTGTTTAGTTGCATCAAATATCATGAAATTTTGTTAAACTTCATTATTAAGCAGTCTAATTCGGTGAATATCATGAAATTGGCGCAACTAAGCACAATCTTAATTAAAAATCTAAAACTAGTGTGTAGCTTACATTACATGCTATGTAGATTATGCCGCACGCTTTAAAGGGGTGAACGCTACGCTACACACTATTCGCTATTTAACACACTGATGTCAGCTAAATGAGCCCTAATTGAACACAAATCGAGCATGATTTGGTGAATTAGTGCCCATTGCATTGAAATATATATTTTTTTTTTTTAAGATAAAAATATCATAAGGAAAGTGAAGGTTTACCCTTCTTTCTGATTTTTTCCATAATGGTCCACTTCGCTTCGATTTGTCGAATCTCATTCAAATCATTTATTTTGATCCTAAAATAGGTTTAGATCTAGCCTAAAATGAGGTTTTAAGCTTCCTCTATGGCTTAAATGAAAAAAAGAAGGGGAGACATAAGAGAAATTTTGAAAGGAAAAAAAAAAAAATCAAAATTTGGCTTTTATGAGCATATCGGCTCATGCATCATATGCCGACCCACAAAATCAGTTTGAAGATTTGCCTACAATGATGATTTGTTTTTTCCCTTGTTTTTCTAATTGTGGTTATAGTAAGGTATTCATAATAACAGTCATAACCGTTATGCATTACATGGGGAAATGGCTGTTACAGAAGAAAAAAAAAAAAAAAAAGATGTAACAGTCCATAACGGACTGTAACAGTACAAAAATATTCATCTTTCAAATTTTATTTTTTTTTTTCCCAATAAAAAGGGGTCATAACAGCCATTGCGACCTATATCATAACAGTAATGGTGGTGCCCATTATGTCAACCATTATCGTTATGTGCATCTTCATTGAGCCAGTCGGGATTACAGCAGTTCCTCTAATTGGTGATATACAATTCACGTCCAGCAATCCCATGATACCGTCATCACCCCTAACTAAAGGCAGTTTTTTACTGTCCTTCCTCACGCCTGTCCACTCATCAGGTGGGCCACATTGTGGGAAACAAAGGATTACTGAGAAAATCTAGTGGGGCCATCGTTGGGTAGTCTAGATCATTGACCCGACCGGGATGGTTTATGGCTCAGAAATCTGCCCGATACTAGGATCCTAACCTTCCAATTTGAATTTGTGGTTTAGAGATACACGGTTAAGAAGAGATACAACAGCTAGCATTCGACTAAGTAGTTGCTGGGATCGTTCAATCTGGGATTTTTTTTCTCGGCTCACTCCATACACGCCAGCAGTTAACAGGCCTTGATAGAATGGTAACCATTAGGCCTGGCAACGGGTCGTGTTGAACCGTGTTCGTGGCATGTCAAAAATGCTTTCACCCTAACCCGGACGTTAACTAACGGGTTAAAATCTAGAAACCAAACTCATTCGTTAATTTAACGGGTAACCCGTAGCCTGACCCATTTAACCCGTTAAATAAACGGGCCATGCTTTCGTGGGCAGAGAAATGAAAAAGGGGCTTGATTCGACAGAAATTTTGGAGCGTAGCTGTATGGGGCAGTGGGCAGAAAGATGGAGAAAACTCCTAAGTGCGTGTGAGTGAGAGAGAGAGAGAGAGAGTCTTATTGCTTGTCTTAGCTTCTTAGGGATTTCTTACCACACTAAAAAAATTACCAAAATACCCTCACTAACGGTTAAACAGGTTTCACAAGTGAAACACTGACCCGACTTGTTATCTTAACTGATCTTGATGGACCAACCAGTTAGTGACCCGATATGATAAGGCTGGACCCAAACACTTATTTTTTTGTGCGGGTTTCATGCGGGTTGGCAGGTCGTGTTGGAATTTTGCTAAGCCTAGTAACCATTATCCTTGGGAGTGATTCTTTGAGAGAATGAACGATCTGTAGGTGGGTCACATGATCAAAGTTCGGAAACCATAGTTGGATTCATACGTCACACTCCCTGGGCATTATAAAAATTATAAAAGGAAAATACGAAACAAAAAAATCAGAAAAAGCAAAAGTGACCATCGTCATTATTCAACCCAAAAACCATCCGTGTCTAACCTCCTCCGAGGTCAACAACAATCTGCCATTGTAGCCCAATTCTCACTCGATCCCATACGGCCATGGCAACTCAGGAGGGCATGCCTACATCCCTATATGCTCTTGAGCCACAAGACATCTGACCAATGAATTCTCAACAACCCTTCCATGGCCGACATGGCCCTCAGCATTAAAATGTTAAAAGACTTGCACAATTCTTTCAAGGCAAAGTCACATCCTTTGTCTAAAATGCGCCGATGCAATTAACGAGCACCCCCGTTAATCAACCAATGCAGTCTCCTTCCAGTTCTCGTCATGCCTCGTACTTCTTACTCTAGTTTTCAATTTTTCTTTTATCCAATTCCAGACACATCCTCTCCCCAACGGGAGACAGTTCCAGCATTCTCCCTTTGTCGGGAGAAAATTCTAGCAAACTCACTCAACTAGGAGTCACTTCCAACAAATTCGCCCAATTGGGAGCCACTTCCAACAAAATCTCTGACCAGGAGCCAGTTCTAACAAACTCCCCTGATCGGGAGCTAGTTCTAGCATCTTCCCCCCAACGGGAGTCAATTCTGGCAACCTCCCCCAAATCAGGAGTCATTTCTAGCAAACTCCTTTGACCGGTAGTCACTTCCAGTAAACTCCCCCAAGTCAGAGCTAGTTCCAATAAACTCCTTGAGCCGGAGTCAATTCTAGAAAACTCCCCCAAACTGAGGCACTTCCAGCAAACTCCGACTGGCAGCCCATTCTAACAAATTCCCTTAACTATGAGCCATTTCCAACGAACTCCCCTGACCAGGAGCCACTTCTAGCAACCTTTCTCAAATGAAAGCCTTATCCAACCTCTTCCAAAATAGGGTCATCCACCCGCTGTGAAGAATGATTGTTCCACCTCACCTCCACTCCCATCCAGTCCATCAATACAGTTTCCTCCAATTCCAAGACCAACCACACCTATTGTCCTGCAAGGGGCACCGTCTGCCAATATAGCGCCCCATCCACTAATCAGCCTCTTAAGGGGAAGGCACCCTTGGCAATTTCAATGCCACTCAATCAAGCTCTACTAGGAAACATTTTCATACAGTCAATCATCCTCCAAGGGAGGAATTTAGTTTCTTTCCAACCTAGTCTAGCAAGTTCCAGTCAGTCATCCTCCAAGGCAAGAACCGGCTTCCCAGTTCAATCTAACAAATTTCAGTCAACCAATCAACTAGTCATCCTTCAAGGCAGGAACCCGGCCTCCCAAAACAATCCAGCAATATTTATTCAGCCGATCATCCTTCATGGCAAGAACCTGAGCCCCAATTCAATCTAGCAAGTTTCAGTCAGTCAGTCAGTCAGTCATCCTTTAAGGAGGGAGCCCGACCTTGCAATCCAATCAAGCAATTTCTAGTCATCTGGTCATCCTACAAGGGACGAGGCCAGCTCCTCGAATCAATCTAGTCCACTCCGGTCAACCAGTTGTCCTTCAAGGTAGAAGCTCAGCTTCCCAGACTAGTTCAACACCCATTGTCTTCTAAGGGTGTATTGCCCTCCCTACAAGGAGCACACAATCCAATGGAATTGTCCTGAATATGCTGTAGTCGGGAATATGAATCCCAGCAAGCATTACTTTCGAAGAGAAGAAAACCAAATCACTGGTCTCTCCCAGGGTCCTAAAGGGCCATTATCGGGTATCATAGCAAAAGCTAAGACTACCTTCAATGTAGCTGATACATTGAAGTTCGTCCCACCAAAAAATCTCCATTTAGGAACTATTGTGCACTGTCACAGTCAGATCGCGAAATGTTTATCAAGACTCTCAATGATGCACACATCTCTTGAGAAGCACCATCCAAAATGGTCGCCTACATGATCGGGCAGCTCCTCGCACCACAAGCCATCACTTTCACTAATGAGGATCTCCTACCCAAAGGTCACAACCATGGCATTCATTGGACATAGCTATCTGTCACAAAAATCTCAAATCCCCCTTGTGTTGATCAATAATGGCTCAAGACTAAACATTGACTCATTAAGGGTTGCAACTTGCCTAGGTATTGAACAATCCACCTACGAGCCAAGCATCATGAACATGAGTTCCTTTGACAACTCCAGAAGACAAGTTGAAGGAGAAATTGATATTAAGTTTCAGATTGGTCTACACACACTAAACATATCTTTTCAGGTCTTGGACATCCTGACCTCTTTCAATCTTCTCCTTAGGAGGCCTAGCTACATCAAGTCGGGGCCATCACCTTGACCCTTCCCCAAAGGATCCCGTACATCTCCGGAGACTAGGTCATCTCTGTTCTTGCTGAGCTTGAGCTCATCCTTCCCCCAGACCCCACGAACCGTCGAAAGCCAGACATCCTAGTCATTAACATATAACATTCCAAGGAGGATATCCCATATCATAGCTTCAAGTATGAAATTATGAAATCCATTCCTTCTGAATCTCCTCTCAAAGCTACC
Organism: Liriodendron chinense; assembly: GCA_003013855.2. Lineage (NCBI taxonomy): Eukaryota > Viridiplantae > Streptophyta > Magnoliopsida > Magnoliales > Magnoliaceae > Liriodendron > Liriodendron chinense. Next base: position 1,112,574 of record PVNU02002925.1, read on the forward strand.
CATGTTAGGGATATTTTTCGAGCCTAATGATTGCAGTATAGTAGTTGGATCCCCGTAAGGCCACAAAATGTAGGGCAACTACCCATTTCGACAACCAAACTCATGGGCGATCCTAAGGCGACTACAAAGCAAGGGAATCACATTTTTTTATCCAAGTGCAGTAGTTGAATCCCTATAAGGCAGCGAAGTACAGGGATGACTATCTCATTGAAAATTTAGATTTGTAAACATTCTTCAAGAAAATACCAATTATGATAAGAAGGCTATGGTCGAATCCCTATAAGGGCTAAAACCTTGTTTAGGTCCATACTAACCCCCCAAAAACTCCCTCAACTCAATCCAAGCTAACCCTAGGCCTCATTGTGACTATCTAAACACCAAAATAGCACCAAAATAACCCTTTTTAGCATAAAAAATTGGATTTCTACCGGTACTTTTTTCAACTAGTAGATAACATGTGGCATAAGGACAGTCCTAAACCAGTTACTGGGGTAGTGGAAATCCAATTTCCACCACACCATTGACCCCATCTGACACATGTGACAACCTAATGGCCCGTTTGGGAGCTTGGATTTGGATTGCATTGGAATCCAAATCACAATTACATTGGAATCAAGATGATTCCAAATTCTCATTTGTGTTTGGCTGAAATGCACTGGAATCCAAATCTCCTATTTGGGAGCTTGTATTTGGAGGACATTGGACTTTTTGCGTATATTCACATGACTTAGATGTGGTTAACTAAATTAGCTTTCAGTACTCTAAATTAGTATAAATATGTGGTGTTTGATAGAATGGTTGTAATAAGCCCATTAAAATATATACTTTGGCAAAAAAAGAGGAAATTCTGAGCCTTGGGTGGGCCACAAATGCAAGGATCACAAATAGGTGACTCACCGATGTTTTTTAACCATCCATTTAAATGTCCAACATTTGGATGGTTCAAATCATTCTATTGATATGATATTAGTATTGCAGCTGATAATTGAATTATTTTGAGGGTATCATAAACGTGCCATGTGTCCCATGGATTAGTAGCTTAGAGACATCTTTGTTACATGTGTGATTCTCCTCCCCTTAAAAGGGAGGCAAAAAAGTCATTTCCTCTCCATTCCAGCCGAATCTCAGCATATTGCTGGGATTTCAAAACACACCAAAAATGGAGATTTTAAATACCTCTGATTCCAAATGCCACCACATCCAAGGCTGCCATACGCAAAAAGCAGCTATATGGATTTGAAATACTCCCATTTACCACCAAATCCAAGGTGCCAAACGAGGTGTAAGAATGTATGCCTCAGACCATTGGTAGGAATCTGATTTCCACCGGTAGCTCTATAAAAGGGTTTCACCCTTTCATTTAAATGGAGACTATTCTCGATCCACACAGGGGCTCTGTGTGGCCACCATGATCTATGGGTTTTATCTAAGTTGTCCATCCATTTTTTTTTTCAAATCATTTTAGGGTATGAGCTCAGAAATCAATCAAATCCAAGCCTCAAGTGGACCACACCATAGGAAGCAGCAGTGATAATGACACCCACCATTGAAACCTTCCTAGGGCCCACCATGATGTTTATTTGCCATCCAACCTGTTCATAAGGTCACATAGATCCAGATGAAGGGAAAACATAAATATCAGCTTAATTAAAACTTTTGTGGCTCCCAAGAAGTTCTAATGGTGGGCATTCAATCCCCACTGTGTGGTCCACTTGAGCCTTGGATCTCTTTTTTTCACTCATATTCTAAAATGATATGGAAAAATGGATGGACCGCATGGATAAAAACCCATACATCAAGATGGGCCCCACAAAGCTCCTACTAGCACTGTTTCCATCTAGGCAGGAGTAGGATGCAATCCGCAGGGGAAAAATAAGAGAGGTCCAACCCATCCAACCTTAGCCTCCTAACAATCTAAGCTACTCAAACCTAGCATCACATTGATCCAAGCCTTTTTAATGATCTAGATCTCATGGAGTCGAGTTAGAATCTAAGATATCTGACCATCTCTTTTATGAAGAGTGTCAAGTCTCTTTCTTCATCTCTCATATCTCTCCAAATGCACCTCATGCGGTCCACCTATGGATTTCTTATTGCATTTACATTACTATTGCAGCATATCCCTTCTTATACACCCCACGCTGTATTTTTTCTTAGTTTTTGCAATAATTGTCTTCTAGGTCATGATTAGTGTCGAGCACTTCGTCTCCATGGTCATGATTGCAGTCACATTGTTTTAATTTTCTTTCTAATGCGTGAAGCAGAGACCATACTTTGGAACTAGTAGAGAAGGGTGCCTAACTCTTCCTTCTCTGTCACTAAGTCCCTTACTTGGGATCAACGGTTGCAGATCAATCACAAGAGTCCTTCAACTCGAGGAGCCTTTGATTCCTTCAACCTATTATGGGCACATGGCATCTAGCCAATAGTAAATTCTGAAACCATTGATTAATGGCAGCTCCAAGTCAAACTATACCATCCACATAGCATTCCCAACAGGCATCTGCATTGGCGCACATATCCACGCAAAGAGATTCTTCTTATAAGAAATATCGTAAGTCCAATAAGAGTGCATGTGATGATCAATTCAATCATTGGACGACTTTGTTACAATTGATTTGTCCATCCATTTTGCTAGAAATTGATCAGATGAGAATTGTCTAGTAATTCAAGGTGGGCCCATGTGATGGAAGAACCATCCTTCACAACTTTAATTGATACAAGTTGTCCATTTCACTAGTCATCTATAGATGGTTGGCATCATTCAACCAATTGATTCTTAAAAAAAAATAGGCACGGTCCATGTCATGTGGGAGTGAGACCAACCCAATGGGTAGCGCAAATTGATCGTAGGATCATTTTTCATTATTATTGGTGTTGATTGTGCAATTTATTGTCTATTACCCAAATGTTAGACCGTTTGATACTCTCATCCGAAAGCAATCTCGAGTATAAGGTGACTGTGGAATCGCGACTTCAATCCTTATCAAACGCAATCAAAGAAGAAATAGAGTTAGCACACGTCCTAGCATTGGCTATCCCATAAAAAAAACTTTGTATTGTGGTTACCTTCTTTGAGCCAAATAAATCAGGACTGTTGTCGCCACTTTATTTCTTCTTCCTTTAAAGGAGAACTATAATATGAGATATAATTAGCTTGAGAAGAGGACTCTTCTTCAGACAACTGAGCTCCTTCTTCCTTAACGTCTAGAGCTTGAATCTCAATAAGAATGGTCGTCATTTCATATTCCCTTTTTTTTTTAAATCTTGTGATGTCAAGCTTTGAGTTTACACTTAAAGAGCTACAGCTTTTTAAAAAGTTTGAATCTCGGGTAGCCCTCCACCTTGAAAGAAAGCCACCATTCCAAAACTAAGAACCAGAACCTTCCACCTTGAGCCATATCAACTCAAATATGAAGGGTTTTGGTCCCCAATTGATCTCGTCTACTTCGGGTAAGATTGGACAGTGGTCAAACATTGGCTTGGCCATCCCTTTTTAGCAGACAAATGGGAATTGTTGAACCCACTCTAGGGATACCAGAAATTTATCCAATTGGAACATCGAAGGTGTCGAGTGACCATTAGACCACGCATATTTCATGTCTCCCATTGGAAAGTCCAGCAATTCATGTTTGTCAACCTAGTTAGAAAAAACCTCTCATACTAGAGGTAATTTTCGAGCCATTAAACTTTTTATGAACAAACTTGGTGATGTTAAAATCACCTCCTAAACACTAGGGGAGGGGCCACTTGTTCCCAACAAAGGATAATTCTTTCCAGAAAAGGACACAAAGATGGTTTAGTTGGGCCATAAACACATAAAATTAACCAAAAGAAACCAAAGGACAAGTCTTGAAATATAATGTTTATGAAGTATTGACCCAACCATCTTCGTTGGTCTAGCAACCAAAATCCCACATTACTAGAATTCAACCCGCCAAACCCACAGCATCCAAAGCCACCCATTCTGCCCCTTGCCTTTTCCATAGAGATCGAATAACACCTAATTGAAGCTTATTTTCTGGAGCGCAATCAACCTGGCTTTAGAACGAGAGCACATTTCTTTAACAAGGGAGTGCTTATGGGAGCATGCCAATCCTTTAACATTTCATGAAAGAATCTTCATTGAGGCATAAGATTGACCCCTTTACCCTTTCTCTCGTTTCTAGGGACAACTTCCAAAATGCCACTTGAAGATACCCCTAACTTAACGAGCTCTCTATTGCCAAAAGACAGCACAAGATGAACCCTTGAGGAATTTGAAGGAGCAAGCATTCATAGATCCCTTACAGCAACCAAATGGAAAATAGATTAAATTGCGCCTTTTAATCACACTTGAGGCGCTACGCTTTGCGAAGGCTAAAAGAGCGGAGCTTAGAACTATGACTTGTTAGTGCACTTTTCTGTGGTATACTAGTGCACCTTATTTGTCAGTCACGTGCTTCCCTGTGTTGTAAGGTCGGTTGAGCCTTGGCAAGTTGAAGAGCGAAGATCTAAAAGGACAAGAAGCACCAAGGAAGAAGAAATAGGTAAAAGAGGTGCCTTGGTGATCCTAACCTTAGAACCAAAACATCTCATAACCTCTAGATGACTTGGACCTTATAAGAAAACCTTTGGTCATCATTTTTAACCTTAGAATAATCATTGAAACATAATAAGTTAGGCTAATTAAAGAGGTGCAAACTTTTGTAAATCAATCAGCCCAAACAGTAGTTTTCGATAGGACTTCGATTCCATCGAAGCCCTTGTCGATGTCATGAAACATGTATCTAGCAACTGTCTGAACTCTCTGGACACTTCTTCGATCCCATTGAAAGAATGTTCGATGTCATTGAACAAACTATCCAGCAACCTTCTGAACTCTCTGGACAGTTCTTTGATGTCACAAGTGGAATGTCGATCCCATCAAATGGAGCTTAGATCCCATTGACAGAGCCGTTTTCTGCCCGTTTTTTACCGTTGAAGCTTCAACTCCTTATATAAGGCATTCAGTTCTTGGGCATTTTAATGGGTTTTTAGAGCATTAGAAGCCACCACAACTCCACACTATTAGACTCTCTAATCCTAAAAGATTCAAGTCATAATCCCTTGTGATTCATTACAAGCTTGAGCATTCAAAGCTCTAATGGAGATGAACTTGATCTTTCTCTTCTTCTAGTGACCTAGACACAAAGCTGATAGGCAAATCATTGCCTAAATTTACTAGAGAGACCCATTAGGTGAATTCCTCTAGGCAACAACATTCCTACTAGTTGTAGAGAATTCAACCACCCTCTTATCACCTTGGTCACCTTAAGAAGGATCACATACAAGGTGTTTAATCGTTGGAGCTAAAGCATCAACAACAAGATCGAGGGAGCATGAGGAGTTGATTCAAGCACGAGAGAGTTATAAAAAGCAACTCAAGAACTGTGCATCAAAAGAGGCTCAATCTGACAAGTAAGTTGTCATTTGTAAGAGTTTGGTTCATGTTATTTCCTTGTATAGAATTGAATGTAAAGAGTTTGTGACCCAAACTCAATCTAGGTTCTTGAGTAGAACTTTGGCTCTTTTGTAGAGCCTAAATCAAGTCTCCAATGGGAGCCTCCGGCGGGAGTATACATGAAGACATGAGGTTCTCATATAGAACCTTGGCTCATGTGTTGAGCCTAAAATATTCTGATTTTTGTGTAGGACCTTGGCTCTTATGTAGAGCCTAAATCATCAAGTCTCTAAGGGAAGTCACCGACATGAGTGAGTACGTGGTCCACCAAAATAGGTGCATATATGTATGTTATTGTGTAAGACCCGATCCTTGTGTGTATAGCATACATTCCATTCAAACATTCATCTAATTAACAGTTAAACTAACAGTGGTAGAAAAATAATGTGCTCAAAAAAATCACAAACACAAGCATGTATAGTAATTCAATTTTCCTACTCCACTCTTGGTCGTCATACTCACCCATTTGATACAACGAATTTCACTAAGGGTGTTTAGATCAAGTTCCTCCCAACCTAGGTGTTTCAACCAGTTCTACCCTACCGAGGTATTTAAAGGTTCCGCCCAACCCAGGAGTTTAAAAAGGTTCACCTCTCAACCTAGGTGTTTATAGGTTCCACCCAACCTTAAGAATGGTTTCAAGGCTGACCAATAACCTTGGTCCCAATCCAAGGACCCACGTACACTCCCGCTGGAGGCTTCCCTTGGAGACTTAATGATGCGGCACAAAAGCATTCAAGTGTACCAACGAAGAAAGCGCCACCCACAAGTACCATCCTTGTGGTGAGGCGATGATTGAGGAGCATTGAAGACCCTACGCACGTGATTTGGCACATAGAAGACACGTGTGTAGGATGAAAGAAGACCCAACTGAAAGTATAGAAAAATGCTTTTCTGAAGGTGGTCGGGCGCCCGGCCAAATTTGGCACCGGGTGCCCGAAATTCAACAGATTTTCAGTTTCCATTGCTGGACAGTTTCTGTCTTAGCCGGGCGCCCGGCCAAATTGGTCACGGGGCGCCTCACCAACGTACGAACTGTTTTTTAGTTGTTTTTTTTTAGAGATGTTTTAGGGGTATTTTGGTACTTTTATGTTTTCTTCTTGCTTATTTAAGTGGGTTAAGCCCTAATAACGTGATTAGTTGATTATTAATGAAAAGACAAACCTCTTTGGTGGCTTCTCTCTTTTCTCTCTCTCTCTCATGGTGCTTCTTCTCTCTCCTTGATCTTCTTCTTCTGATTTCTTCTGGTGCCCCTTCAAATTCTTCCAAGTATTTTATCTCCTATTGTTATCCTTCTAAACTTCTGTTTTGCTATTCCCCACGATCTAAACCTTGAGAATCGATCCAAACCCTAAACCCCCAAATTCTCAAATCCCTAATCCGAGAAACCTCCTGGTTCTTCGGACTAGTGATCATCATTGATCGATTGGGTAACGCCATGCAAGATCGGGAGGTTCCATCCCTCGCCGGATCCAACCTAGGCACTAATTGAATCCTATACTCCATGGTTGTGATGATGGCCCGTTCCATTGCATGTTTTCTTTCTGGTTTTCTTAGTTTATGATGATTAATGCTAGATTTCATTATTATTGTTGCTTTTACTTCCGCTGGATAATTGTGATCATGAGCATGCATCATATTTAGGGCTGTCCTGCATCAAATTTGGTATCAGAGAATAGGCTTGCATGGTTTGTGTCTAGATCGAGTTATCAAATTAGGGTTTTGATTTTTAGGTTTAATTTAGGAAGATCCAGATTTAGAAAGTTTTCAATTTTAGAAACTTTCCAATTTTAGAAAGTTTCCTAATTTAGAAAATTTCCAGATTTGAATCGTTTTCTGTTTTAATTAATTAGTGTCAGTTCATTGTAGTTTAAATTCATTGCATTCATATTGTGAGTCACCCAGTCCATAGAGTCTCCCTGTAATAAATGGAGTATAGACGTTCAGGGCCGTTAAGTGTTGTCGTGTGGCCGTCGAGACCCAATGGAAAGCCGAACTCCGATGAGTTGGCCTACTTTAATGGTCACACGGACCCACAAACATTCCTTGATTGGCTTGAAGACTTGGACTATCTTTTTTATTGGTATGATATTTCGAATTATCGTCGAGTTAGATTTGCCAAGTGGAAATTGGAGGGCCAAGCCAAGTCGTTTTGGACAGATTTGGAACGACAACTTGATAAAGATGGGAGAGCCCCGATCTCACAATGGGACGAGATGAAAGAGTGTTTAAAAGAAAAATATCTTCCCATCTCTTATCGGCAAAAGCCCTTGGTTCAAAAGAGAGTTGCCTCACCTTCCCGTCCAAACACAGAACCAATATGGTCCCCTCCTTGTAAAGTGGTCCAACCCATCATTAAGGAAATCTCGGCTTATGAACAATTTAAGTGTTTAACACCAATTATTTTTCCTTGGAAGCGAGATAATACCTTGGTGAATGGCCAGTTGGAAGAATCCAATCAGGTTGTTTATGAAGTGGAAGAGTACGTGCCTAATGTTAGTAGTGAGGAAATGGAAGAAATTGAGGCATCGCTCATCATCATTGAGGATGACGAAGTGTGTGCTAGTGATGAAAAGGTCGAAGAAATTGATACCGCACCACTTCCAGATGTCATGTGTGACTTAAGTGATGTAGAGTCCCAATCTAAGTCTCTTACCATAATGCACAAGAATGAATTTGAAAAGGAGACTAGTGAGGATATGATGGTAGACACCCACATGACTTGTGATATCCCACCAGATGATTTATGGGATAAATTTTCACCCATATGGGACATTCAACACACAATTGATCTTGTCCCTAGGTTGGTCTTGTCAAGCTTTCCTCCATACCAGGTGAACCCCGTAGAAAATACAGAAATACGGCATCAATTTGATAAACTTCTTGGGGAAGAATTCAATAAGGAAAGTTTAAGTTGGAGTTTTGTTTTGTGTGTCATGCCTGCTCTTTTCACTTCCAAGAACAATGGCATATGGCACACATGTGGGCATATCCTAACCGCCTACAAAGCTTCAATCAAGTGTCAAGGCATCATGCGACGTATTCACGTCATGGTGGATATGATGACCATAGTCCTTATCCCGTATCTTGGTGACATCTTGGGCATAATGGCTGATGCCCAGATCTGCTTAAGACTTGGTATTAATAGTGTATGTTCTCAAGTGTTGGGATACTTGAAAATCATCCTTGTTTATAATACTTATAATGAGAAATCATGTGTCACCCATGAGAAGTGTCCTTTTGTTTCAGTTTTCCAAGTTCTAGGTCATAGGATTGTTTATTTCCATAGGATTGTTTATTCCAAGTTCGTGGATTTTTCAGAGTGTCCTTTAGTGTCACCCATGTCCGTCATCCAAAAGTCTTCAGAGTCAGCCAATGCATTCGCACGCCATATTCATGATTTGCATACACATATTAGACAGCGGATAAATAAGAGCAATGATGATTCTAAAATCTCAGCTGATTCTCATCGTAAATTGCAAGAATTTCAGAAAGGAGACTGTAATGGTGAGGATAAAACCAGAGCGGTTCTCACAAGGTTCCGCTAAGAAATTACAAACGCGTAGTGCTGGACCATTCAAAATATTGCAAAAGGTTGGGTCTAGCGTATATTGGATCGACCTTCCATCTGAAATGGGCATTAACCCAACTCTTAATGTGGAAGATCTAGTCCGTTCCCATCATCCCATCGTTGATCCATCGTCCCTTTCATGGCCTTGTTCTGATTTTGCTATACAACCCCTTCCACCCCTTCCCCCACCCATTACCCATGAAGAAGATAATTGAAGAGATCTTGGGTGAAGAGATCATTTTTATGAGAGGCGGAGGTTTCCAAAGATACTTGGTCAAATGGAAGAACAAGCCACCGTCAGAATCTACATGGTTGATAGAAGTGGAGTTACAGAGCGTTAATCCAGATTTACTAGAGCGCCACAAGAGTTTTAACTCGCTGGAGTCAAATTCTTCTCAGACGAGGAGTATGATGCGGAACAAAAGCATTCAAGTGTACCAACGAAGAAAGCGCCACCCACAAGTACCATCCTTGTGGTGAGGCGATGATTGAGGAGCATTGAAGACCCTACGCACGTGATTTGGCACATAGAAGACACGTGTGTAGGATGAAAGAAGACCCGACTGAAAGTATAGAAAAATGCTTTTCTGAAGGTGGTCGGGCGCCCGGCCAAATTTGGCACCGGGCACCCGAAATTCAACAGATTTTCAGTTTCCATTGCTGGACAGTTTCTGTCTTAGCCGGGCGCCCGGCCAAATTGGTCACGGGGCGCCTCACCAACGTACGAACTGTTTTTTAGTTGTTTTTTTTAGAGATGTTTTAGGGGTATTTTGGTACTTTTATGTTTTCTTCTTGCTTATTTAAGTGGGTTAAGCCCTAATAACGTGATTAGTTGATTATTAATGAAAAGACAAACCTCTTTGGTGGCTTCTCTCTTTTCTCTCTCTCTCATGGTGCTTCTTCTCTCTCCTTGATCTTCTTCTTCTAATTTCTTCTGGTGCCCCTCCAAATTCTTCCAGGTATTTTATCTCCTATTGTTATCCTTCTAAACTTCTGTTTTGCTATTCCCCATGATCTAAACCTTAAGAATCGATCCAAACCCTAAACCCCCAAATTCTCAAATCCCTAATCCGAGAAACCTCCTGGTTCTTCGGGCTAATGATCATCATTGATCGATTGGGTAACGCCATGCAAGATCGGGAGGTTCCATCCCTCGCCGGATCCAACCTAGGCACTAATTAAATCCTATACTCCATGGTTATGATGATGGCCCGTTCCATTGCATGTTTTCTTTCTGGTTTTCTTAATTTATGATGATTAATGCTAGATTTCATTATTATTGTTGCTTTTACTTCCGCTGGATAATTGTGATCATGAGCATGCATCATATTTAGGGCTGTCCTGCATCACTTAATTTGAGTTTGGGTCACAAACTCTCACTCTCAATCATAATCCAAGGAAAGAGTACAAATGGACTTTACGATGACAACTTACTTGCCAGATTGAGCCCCTTTTGTCACGCTGTCTTGAGTCGCTTCTTCCAGCTCTCCCTTGCTTAGATCAGCTCCTCATGTGCTCCCTCGATCATTGATGTTGATGCTTTGCCAAGGCTTTATCTCCAATGATCAATCGCCTTGCATATGACTCTCCTTCAAGATGTCCAAGGTGATGGGAGGTTGGTTGAATTCTCAACAACTAATAGGAAGTTGGTTTCCTAGAGGAATTCACCTAAAATATCTCTAAGTTTAGACAATGATTTTACCTATAGACTTGGTGTCTAAACTTCTAGAGATTAAGAGGGAACAAGTTCATCTTCCCTTGAGCTTTGAATGCTCCAACATGTGATGAATCAAAAGGAAAATGACTTGAATGAGTTAGGATTAGAGCCTAAAGGTGGTTCTATAATGGTGGCATCCAATGCACTAAAATCATTCTCAAAAGCCCAAGAGTCGAGCCCCATGTATATAAAACAAAACCTCCAACGATAAAAAAATGGGCTGCAACGACTCTCTGTCGGCCTATTGACCGGTCGAAAATGGGTGTCAGCCGGTAGAATTTTCGTTGTGGCTTGCTATCTCAATTAAGCCATAATAAGCCTGTCGACCTAACTTGTCAATCGACCGATACTTACTATCGATCGGTCGATGGTTCGGCCGACAACACTTCTGTTGTGTGGGGTGTATTTTTACAGCAGCTCATGAACCTCTTAGACCTTACAAAGGGTGGTCTTATGGGACTCCTAAGGCCAATCTATGATTATTAAAAGTTTACCTGTTGGGTCCAATTCATTTAGAGGTTATGGGTTGTTTTGGTTCTAAAGGGTTAGAATCACCAAGGCACCTCTGATTTACCTGTTCTTCTCTCCTTAATGCTCCTTGTCTCCAAGTGTCTTCGGCCTTTAGCTTCCAAGGCTCAACCGACTCCTAAATACAGACTCGTGTGATTGACAAATAAGGTGCACTAGTATGCCACAAATAAGTGCACTAACAATCTCCTCCTTTATCAATTATGTGACAAAAACGTAACCTACCAAAACAACAAAATTACATATGCAAGAGTACAATGAAATACATAATTTAAATACAACTCTATGACATGTACACAACTTGCATAGCTCTCCTTAAGTTGCTGCCCCTATCTTCAATATATCCCTATAGAAGATAGCCTGCAAAACAGATTCTATTTGTTTTGGTGGGATATATTTCTTCCCATTTTTGTCAGCAATTGACAAATTAATTTCTCCCCATTAATGATAAATCAATTAAGTTTAGGGAAGGAGAAGTTAAAATGTCTACAGTTTAACTATAAGCACATGCTAACAAGAGAGATTAAGGGTGCATAAACATTTAACACATGAAACAAGCATCACATGATCAAAAATATTTTCCTATTTAAGCATAGGTGATTATGCAAAAATGGTCATTTCAAGATATCCATAAAAGCATAAATAACCAAAACATAGATTAGCAAGCATTAAGCACATAATTCACAAAGTTATGCTAATCTAAATAAGATTATAGTTTAACAATCTTAATATACAAAAAACAAAACTTAGGCTAGACTATCAAGAAGGGGCTAATGAGGCTGAAATCCTCTTATATGCCCATAAGTATACTAATGAGGCTAAAACCCTCATATATACCTATAGTGTTAAGATTCTAGCTATCCTTACTAGTTTTTCTAGTTTGGTCATCCTAAGGGTAGCCTAATTTCCTCAACACCCTCATATAATGCAGCATATGGTGAGGGGTTGAGAACTCCTAGAAGGGATAATGGTCAAGATCCTCTCTATTTAAAGGAAGAGAGGTAGTGGTAAGGCCATTAGTATAGATATAGATTTTTGGTCATCATCACTAAAAGAGTCACTAGATTCACTTTCAGACTCATCTATATCATCTCATGTTGTTGTCATAGCCTTTTTTCCCTTGGCTTTAGGCTTGCTTGGACATTTATTGGCAACATGACCATATTCATCACAGTTGTAACATTGAACCTTCTTGGATTTGGATGACTTGCTCTTGTATTTCTCACCCTTCTTGTCCTTCTTGTCACAACTCTTTCCTCTATTTATCTTAAGGAATTTCTTAAATTGTCTATTAAATATATCTTCCTCATCTTCCTCATCACTATCTTCTTCATATTCACTCTCTATTTTTCTATGTGGGTGCTTGTATGAAGTCTTCAAAACAGTGTGTTTCTTTCTAGAGGGGACCTTAAAGTGTAGTTCATGAGTTTGTTGGAAACCTAAGAGTTCTTCTACTTTCATCGTGTCTATGTCTCTACACTTTTTTAAGGTAATGACTTTGGAGTTAAATCTCTCTGGGAGGAACCTAAGTATTTACTTACATATTCGTCCATCCGGAACCATCTCTCCTAAGCTACACATGGAGTTGCAAATATGATTCAGTTTATTATAGAACTCAATAAATGTTTCATCATCCTTCATTTTAATATTTTCAAAATGTGTGGTGAGGAGTTGCAATTTAGAATGATTGACGGTACTCGTCCATTCATGTGTGATCTCTAGGATCTCCCAAACTGATTTGCTAGTCTCACAATTGTATATACGTCTAAATTCATCGGTTGAGACTGCATAAAAGATTGCATTGAGACTCTTGGCATTAGAGGACCTTTCTTGGTCACTCTACTTAGTCCTTGCCTTTGGTTGAGTGATGCCAACTCCATCTCTATCCATTGTTTCCACTGGAGCAATCTAACCTTGTTCAACTAAGTCTCATACCATTTGATCGAGGGAAATTAAAAATATTCGCATCTGGACCTTCCAATACGCATAATTTGAACCATCAAAATACAATGGACGGGTGGTGATACTCCCCTTATGGGTAGACATCGTTATAAAGCCTCTTTAGGATCTACTCCAGACGGTTAAGTCATTTTAAGAGCAACTCACTCTATGCCTTATCAGAGTAACCCGCTCTAATACCAATTGAAATTGCGCCTTTTAATTACACATGAGGCGCTAAGCTTTGCGGAAGCTCAAAGAGCGGACTTAGAACTATGGCTAAGTTCAGAAGGGGGTGATTAGGACCTTTTAAAATTCATGCATTAATTAAAACTAATCAATAATTAAATTGAATTAAAGCATTAACACTTAGGCTTCCAAGTCAAGTGGGTCCATTCACATAGATTACAAAATATGAAATAATTAAGCATCTAGTCTATTTAGTAAAAATATATCTTGTGTGTGAATATACCTACCATGTGCATAGCATACATTCCATTCAAACATTCATATAATTAACAATTAAACTAACAATGCTAGAAAAATAATGTGCTTAAAACAATCACAAACACAAGCATGTATAGTGGTTTAGTTTTCCTACTCCACTCTCGATTGTCATACTCACCCCTTAAGTACACTGGATTTCACTAAGGGAGTTTAAATCGGGTTTCTCTCAACCTAGGTATTTCAACTAGTTCAACCCTACTGAGGTGTTTAAAGGTTCCACCCAACCCAGGAATTTAAACAGGTTCCTCTACACCCATGACGGAGGTTTTGAACAGATTCACATCTCAACCTAGGTGTTTATAAGTTCCACCCAACCTTAACAATGTTTCAAGGCTAACCAATAACCTTAGTCTCAATCTAAAGGCCCACGTCTCAATATACAATGACAACTTACTTGCCGGATTGAGCACTTTTTGTCGCGTCGTCTTGAGTCGCTTCTTTTATCTCTCTCGTGCTTGAATCAGCTCCTCATGTGCTCCCTTGATCTTTGATGTCGATGTTTTTCCAAGGCTTCAACTCCAATAATCAATTGCCTTACATATGATTCTCATTTGAGATGTCCAAGGTGATGGGAAGTTGGTTTAATTCTCTACAACCAATAGGAAGTTGGTTTCCTAGAGGAATTCACCTAATGATCTCTAAGAGAAGTTTTGACAAGGGTTTTACCTATAGACTTGGTGTCTAAACTTTTATAGATCAAGAGAGAACCAGTTCATCTTCTCATGAGCTTTGAATGCTCCAACATGTGATGAATCATAAGGAAGATGACTTGAATGGGTTAGGATTAGATCCTAATGGTGGCTTCTAATGCACTAAAATCCATCTCAAAAGCCCAAGAGTCGAGCCCCATGTATATAGAGCAAAAGCTCCAACGGTCAGAAAATGAGTTGCAACGGCTCTCTGTCGACCTTCGCCCCACCGAAAATCAGTGTCGGCCGGTTGACTTCCTCCTGTGGCTTTTTTCTCTCAATTCAACCATAATGAACATGTCAACTTGACCTGTCAATCGGGCGATACTTACTGTCGGTCAGCCAATGGTTCGACCAACAGCACTATGAGTTATGCTTTTTCGAGTGTATTTTTTACAGCAACTCGTGAACCTCTTAAACCTTATTATGGGACTCCTAAGGCCAATCTATGATGAGTAAAAGTTTACCTGTTGGATCCAATTCATCTAGAGGTTATGGGTTGTTTTGGTTCTAACGGGTTAGGATCACCAAGGCACCTCTGATTTACCTATTCTTCTCTCCTTGATGCTTCTTGTCTCCAAGTGTCTTTAGTCTTCAGCTTCCAAGGCTCAACCAACTCCTAGACATATAGACTCATGTGATTGACAAATAAGGTGCACTAATATGCCACAAATAAGTGCACCAACAAGAGCAACGTAATCTTCATCCCTGTTACCAAACGCTACTCCAAGCAGTCTACTAACATGACAGACAACATCCCTGGCCCATCTCTTCCTCTTCACCATTTTGACTAAACTCTTCAGGGCCTCCGCTAGAATAGCAGAGAGGGAGGACTACCCCAGATGCGATATAAGGTCATTCATACTAACGGAATTCTCAATTGATGTCATATCTAATACATGCTTAAGAGGAACCTACACTAGGTCGCCTAGCCCGTCTTTGACAAATCTCGATAAACTCTAGGAGAATGGAGAAGAAGGGCTCAAAGAAGGGACAACGACAATGGTTAATGGACCAAAAGACCAGGCCTCTAAAACCAGAGTAGGATGACAAGAGGTCAAGTGAAGAGGGGAAGATTGTGGAGTGTGAAAGACGCCTGGGGTAGGACCTGGAGAGGGAGGTATATCAAAGCCAAAGCAGGAAGGATGAGCACTCACAAGGAAGGTAACAGGCGATGAAAGAACTCAATGGAGTATTAAGCCTTCATAATAGGGAGAGGAATTGTCTCCGTCCGTGTTAGAATCCATATCTTCGTCTTCTAAGGTGTGGCATGTGTCAAGCTCTACATCGTGCCTATCCGTCGAAGAGAGATCTTTCATAGGAGAAAAATTCTTGAGATATCTTTGGGCTTCTACAACAAGGAGGCGCCATATGTCATTGGGGGCTGAAGGGAGAGCTCCCCTTGTAGACATCTATCCTCATTAATAGATTGAGGTAGACACTTCGGATAAATGGCAATTTCAATCAATTATCTTAGGAGGAAGTCAACTCTCTTGAGCAACCAATCCTCCAAGATGAGGATGCCATTTGAGACCTTAGAAGGAAAAATCTCCCGGAGCTGATAATTTTCCCTTATTCTTTCAAATGTTTTGAAATCTGATTAAGTCGGATATATTTGATTTTGTGACAAACTTCTTTCTTTCTAGTCACCTTCCAGTTGAGATGGGAAGAACATTCATTGCCCTCATTCTAAAACTCGAAGGTGCAGCAAATTTTAAAGATTTTCATCCAATTAATTTGATAAGCAATTCCTATAAGATTCATTCCAAGCTTTTAAGTCAAAGATTAAGATATGTTCTCCCCAACCTCATATCCGCATTTCAAAGTGCTTTCATGTTTGGCAGACAGATTGTGGACAGTGTGTTGACTACACATGAATATTTAGACTCTTGCCATAAATCTATTCGTTCGAGGGTGCTATACAAACTCAATCTTGAAAAGGCTTATGACCATATCAATTGGTAATTTTTTAGACTATATGATTACTAGGATGGGCTTCAGGGTTAAATGGAGAGCATGGACTCGAACATGTATATCTTCTGCAAGATTCTCAGTCCTTATTAATGTGTCTCATTTTAGTTTCTTAAAAGCCTCTCAGGAGCTTCGACGGGCTGACCCTCTTTTCATGTTCTTGTTTGTTTTCGTATCAAAAGCCATCAGTCAAATGCTATCCAGTGGCCAGGAGGTTGATTTATTCAGGGATTTTTAGGTGAATCATTTTCCCCAACCCATTTGTCATCTCTAGTTTGTTGTGAAATTGCGTCACTTTGATAGACGCTTACGTGTGCGGAAGCATAGAGCGGAGCAACTAGAATTATGCCTAAGTCCTAGAGGGGGGTGATTAGTGTTCACTCCCCAAGTGCAGGGTTGCGTGTAGTAATAATTCGAAAAGACCGAGTATCGTCCCACAGGGATTTGTATGCAAATATTCTCATAATTTCCCAAAAACAACTTAGAATCAATATTATATTAAGGAACTAAATCTAGAAAAACTGAAATTGTATGATTGTGGAATTAAAGATTAAATCAAAAGATGAAAATAATATCTAAAATCACTAGAATGCTAAGGATCCACTTTTGGCTATTTCCGATGTATCGACTCAACTAGGTCTTTCAATTACTCAATCGGAATCGAAGTCCTATCTCTATCCGGCTGGAATATGAAGCGGTTATATCACATAAGTAATCTAAAACAGTTGTTTGTTCATTGATTTGGTTCCCTCAATAATGCATAGGCATTAGGCATACTCAGTTGTATAAGCCAATCCTTTATCCAATCTAGTTGAGATTATAACCATAATCTTCATCAAATCTTGTCACTAGACTTGACTAGAACCAATGATTTGAACTCTAATTAAATCAAAATCAACAAGCAAAAACAACTATCTCAGATCATCTAGATTACAGGGAATTCATAGCGTCTACCATGCCCGTAGTCGTTGGTAGATCAATGAACTTTATAGATCTAAATAATTCAAAAGAGATAAGTAACTAGAATTAGATCATCCAAGCATCACACGAGCCCAGAGTCATCAATAGATTAAGAGAAAAACTAAAACTAGGCTTTATTCAAACATAAACCAAACCATTGTTCAACATTAATTCATCAAAAGGAAACGTAGCTTGCATCAATCCATAAAAAACAAACCAAAAACTTCACCTCTTAGCTTTAGCTAAGAGCTTTTATTTCATCTCTAACATCCTTAAACTAAAAGTCTAAAAAAATATAAAAATTACTAGAAAATAGAAGAAAAATAGAAAAACTTGAAGTAAAATCTTTCTCCCAAACATCCATGATGTTCCCCACGTTCTAGCATGCCTTAGGAAGGAAGAAGAGTCCTCCTTTTATAGCCAAAATCGGGCATCGCCTCTGTTTGCATAAGAATTTACGTAGTTACGTCGATTGTCGGGCGCTCGGTAAGTGGTGGTCGGGCGCCCGACCAAACCACAAAATTGTCCAATAAGTTAATTGAATTTTCTTTGAATTTCGGGCGCCCTGGGACCTCTTTATCGAGCGCTCAGGCCATGTCCAGAAAGTGTCCAGCAAGAAACTGAAATTTTTAAAATTTCAGGCCCTCAAAAAGTGAAGGTCGGGCACCCAAATGTCAAAAATACAATTTTCCCTGTTCTGCAGCGTAATCTCCTGAACTTTCTGCATTTTTTCTTTTCTAGCCCTGCAGCTCTACAATTTGACTTTTCTGATCATTCCAAGTCTTTAACTTGATTTCTCTAAGGCTTTTTTTTCACTTCTTTAGCTCATCAAAGCTTGGTCTTCTAACCACTCTAAATCCTTTAAATTAGCATTAAATCTATGATATCTCTCTCTTTTACCTACAAACACAAGAACAAGCATAAATCTTTATCTTTAACAACTTAAACTATGCAATTGTCCTATGAATTGGGGTTTAGATATACATAATTCAGATTCAACAATTAGGACATTTTTAAAATTCTTTTCGCCTACTTAAAATGAATAACGATTAATACTAAATAAGTAAGAACATTTCGACTTCCAAGCCTAAGTGGGTCCAATCACAAGACTAGCATATGATTAACAATTAAGCAACATAATATAAACATGTATAGATTAACATATGATTAAACTAATCAAGCACCTAATCTATGCAACCTATGTAGACTATATGAGAATGGATCATATAAGCTCAAGTCTACTCTAATTAGTGAAAGTACATCTTGTGGAGAATCTTTCTATCTAGTCTTAGCATACATTCTAATCACGCATACATAAATAAGTAATTAAAACATACAATGCTACATTAACAATGTGTTCAAATACCAATCATAAACACGAGCATGTATAGTGGTTCGACTACGTGTCTACTCCACTCCTGGTTCAAGTAATCACCCCTTGAGCACACTAGCATTCACTAGGGAGTTTAAATTAGGTTCCTCCCAACCTAGGTGTTTTAATTCGGATCCACTCTACCGAGGAGTTTACAGGTTCCTCCCAACCTACACGTTTACACCCATGTTAGTGGCTCCCCTTGAAGACTTTGTTTTAAGCCCAACAAACGTGCCAAGGATCGACAAACGAACCTAAAATTTAGGCTCAACAAACGAGCCAAGGATCAACAAACGCCCCTAGGCTTTTAAGCTCAACTAACAAGCTAATGATCGACAAACGAACTTAGATCGAGTTTGACAAACAAACTCTATACTCAATTTTCCACAGAAAGAGAGTTGATGGACTCAACACAAATTGACAACTTTACTTGTCGCATTTAAGATCCGTTGATATGCAGCTTCGCGTTGTTTTATCTCAGCTCTCATGTGCTTCAATCAGCTTCCCTTGTGCTCCCCCGATATTGTTGCTAATGCATCGCCAATACTCCAGCTCCAATAATCAACCACCTTGCATATGATACTTCGACGGAGATGCCCAAGGTGCTAGGAGGTAGGTTTGAGATCTTTACAACTAATAGAAAGTGGTTGCCTAGAAAATCTCACCTACAAGGATCTCATCATAGAATTTAGATAGGAATTTAACTATCTAGATCGATCCAAACTCTAGAGATCAAAGAGGGACAAGTATATCTTCTTCATGAGCTTTGAATGCTCAATTCTTATGATGAATCATAATGAAGATGTCTTGCTAGGGTTAGGATTTGAGCCTCTAATGGTCTCCAATAATGATGGCTTCAAACTACTCAAAATTCCTCTCTTTATGTCCAAAAACGTCTCTCCCGCTTTTATAGATAAAACTTCATTGGTAAAAAAATGAGCAGAAAATGGCTTCTTCGATTAATCGAAATAACCATTCGATTGATCGAAGTTATATTCGATTGATTGA
Source organism: Liriodendron chinense (assembly GCA_003013855.2). Lineage (NCBI taxonomy): Eukaryota > Viridiplantae > Streptophyta > Magnoliopsida > Magnoliales > Magnoliaceae > Liriodendron > Liriodendron chinense. The sequence goes on from PVNU02002925.1 coordinate 1,132,317, forward strand.
AACTACCAATTTGATTAATCGAAAAATCTATCCAGAGAGTTCAGTAGGTTACTGGACATATTTCTAATTGATCGAAACATCAATTTCGATGTATCAAATTGATAAGTTCGATTGATCAAAGAATTTGTCCAAAGAGTTCAACAAGTTGCTGGACATATGTTCGATTGATCGAACTGACTTTCTGATCGATCGGAGTCCTATCGAAACTGAATGTATCGAAGACCTATCGAAAATTGTTGTTTGGGTTATTCTGTTTACAACAGCTTGAACCTTTTTTATTAGCCTAACTTATCATGTTTTTCTAAGTGTTATAAGGCTAATAATGATAACTAAGGATTTTCCTAGTTGGTCCAAGTCATCCAGAGGTTTAGGGTGTTTTGGTTCAAAGAGTTAGGGTCACCAAGGCATCTCATTTACCTGTTCTTCTTTCTTGATGCTTGCTTGTCTACTTGAATCTTCAGTCTTTAGCTTGCCAAGGATCAACTAACATTATAATACATGGACACACGTGATTGACAAATAAGGTGCACTAATATGCTATAGAAAAGTGCACTAACAATCTCCCCCTTTGTCAATTACATGACAAAAACCTAACCTACTCCATGTCATGGACCATACCAATGACATTACCAAAACACAAATATATTACATGTCAAAGGAAAATAAACATTACAACTCAATTACACTAAGACATGTAAACTAACAATGCTCCTCTTGATTGCTCCCTTAAAACCTGTCAACCCCTGCAACACAAAACAAAAAACTTATTTTAATGGGACTTGATCTTTCTCCCCCTTTTTGTCAGCAATTAACAAACTAATCTCTCTCTCTCTTAATGATACATCAATTAAGTTTAGGGAATGAGAGATTAGATTGTCGCAGTTATAACTATAAGCACATGCTAAGGAGAGTATAGGGTGTATGAACATTAAAACATGAAGCATGCATAAAACATGATCAATAAGAAAATGTAACTATCTAAGCATAGTTGATCATGCATAATTGGTCATTCTAAGATAAACATAAAGGCATAATGACCAAGGCATGAATTAACAACATTAAGCATGAAATTCAGCAAGATTAGCTAATTTAGACAGGGTGATAGTTTAGCATTACAAGATGTCAATCAAGACATGGCTAAACTATCATTGGCAGGCTAATGAGGCTTGAATCCTCTAATATGCCCCCTAAGTTCAAAATAAGGCTACAATCCTTAGATTTTCCTATAGTATTCGTTTCTAACTACCCTCGCTAACTATTTTTAGTTTGATCATCCTAAGGGTAACTAATTTTCACAACTCCCTCATAAAATGCAGTATGATGTGAGGGGTTAGGAACTCCTTCTCCTAGAAGGGAAAGTGGTTGGGATCCTCTCTTAGATTAGGGGGAAGAGAGGTGGTGGTGGAAGCCATGAGAATTCTCACTATTTTTTGCTCCTATCACTAGTGAAGTCACTAGATTCATATTTGAACTCCTCTGTGTCATTCCATGTTACTGTCATATCCTTCTTACCTTTTGGTTAAGGCGCTTACGGAAAATCCAGGGCAATATGACCATGATGACCGCAACCGTAACATCGGACAGATTGAGATTTGGATGATTTCCCTTTGTATTTATCACCTTGCTTGTCCTTTTTGTCACAGCTCTTCCCTCTTTCAAATTTGAAGAATCTCTTGAGCTTCTTGTTTAATTCACCATCCTCATCATCGTTATCTTCAGAAGACTCACTCTTAATCTCCTTTTGCCTATGTGAGTGTTTATGTGAAATCTTCAAACCAATGCCCTTATTTCTAGAGGGGGCCTTAAAGTGTAGTTCGTGAGTTTGTAAGGAACCTATGAGTTCTTCTACTTTCATGTTGTCGATGTCTCTACACTCTTCTAAGGCTATACCTTGGAGCTAAATCTCTCCGGAGGGGACCTAAGTATTTTTCTACAAATCCTACCCTCCGGAACCCTTTCTCTTTAAACAAACATGGAGTTACAAATATCAAACAATTGTGTGTAAAACTCCATGAAGGTTTCAGACTCTTTCATTTTTATATTTTCAAATTTAGTGGTTAAGAGCTGAAGCTTCGAGTGTCTTACTGTGTTAGTTCCCTCGTTGGTAACTCCAATATATCACACACTTCTTTTGCAGTTGCGCATATGAGAATGTGCTGAGATTCATTCGAAAAAACCACACAGCAAATCGCATTGAGGGATTTAGCATTTGTCATGTATTGAGCTCTCTCATTGTCATTCCACTTCTCATCATCTTTAGGAATGACAATAGTCTTACCATCAACCTCCACTTGTTCCGTGGGTGTGGAATACCCACGTTGTGTGCTTACCCACACAGATTGGGTCTAAGGATTGTAAGAAAATTCTCATCTTAGCCTTCCAATATGCGTAGTTGGACCCGTCAAATAATGATGGACGGTTAATGGTACTTCCATCTCGGTTAGACATTATGCTAGTACTTTGGTATCGGATCTCACTCTAAACGGTTAAGTCCTTGAAGAGTAATCCTCTCTGATACTAATTGAAATTACATCACTTTGATAGACTCTTACGCGTGCGGAAGCTTAGAGCGGAGCAACTAGAATTCTGGCTAAGTCCTAGAGGGGCAGTGATTAGGACATTTTTGAAATTATTTTCGCCTACTTAAAATGATTAACAATTAATACTAAATAAGCAAGAAAACTTCCGCTTCTAAGCCTAAGTGGGTCAAATCACAAGACTAGCATATGATTAACAATTAAGCAACCTAGTCTAAGCATGCATAGATTAACATATGATTAAACTAATTAAGTATCTAATCTATGTAACCTAAGTAGACTATATGAGAATGGATCATATAAGCTCAAGTCTACTCTAATTAGTATCTAATCTATGTAACCTTAAAGAGTAATCCTCTCTGATACTAATTGAAATTACATCACTTTGATAGACTCTTACGCGTGCGGAAGCTTAGAGCGGAGCAACTAGAATTCTAGCTAAGTCCTAGAGGGGCAGTGATTAGGACATTTTTGAAATTATTTTCGCCTACTTAAAATGATTAACAATTAATACTAAATAAGCAAGAAAACTTTCGCTTCTAAGCCTAAGTGGGTCAAATCACAAGACTAGCATATGATTAACAATTAAGCAACCTAGTCTAAGCATGCATAGATTAACATATGATTAAACTAATTAAGTATCTAATCTATGTAACCTAAGTAGACTATATGAGAATGGATCATATAAGCTCAAGTCTACTCTAATTAGTGAAAGTACATCTTATGGTGAATGTGTCTATCTAGTGCTTAGGATACATTCTAATCAAGCACACATAATTAAGCAATTAAAAGATAAAATGCTAAATTAACAATGTGATCAAATATCAATCACAAACACAAGCATGTATAGTGATTCGACTACGTGTCTACTCTACTCCCGATTCAAGTACTCACCCCTTGAGCACACTGCCATCTACTAGGGAGTTTAAATCAGATTCCTCCCAACCTAGATGTTTTAACTCGGATCCACCCCTACCATGGAGTTTACAAGTTCCTCCTAACCTACACGTTTACACTCGTGTTGGTGGCTCCCCTTGGAGACTTTATTTTAGGCCCGAAAAATATGCCAAGATTGACAAACAAACCTGGAATTTAGGCTCAACAAATGAGCCAAGGATCGACAAACTGCCCCTAGACTTTTAGGCTCAACTAACAAGTCAAGGATCGATAAACGAATTTAGATCGAGTTTGACAAACAAACTATACACTCAATTTTTCACGAAAAGAGAGTGGATGGAGTCAACACAAATTGGCAATCTTACTTGTCGGATTCGAGCCCCGTTTATGTGCCGCTTCGAGTTGCTTGATCTCAGCTCTCTCGTGCTTCAATCAACTCCCCTTGTGCTCCTCCGATGCTGTTGTCGATATGTCGTCAATGCTCCAACTCCAACGATCAACCACCTTGCATATGATGATTTGACGGAGATGCTCAAGGTGCTAGGATGTAGGTTTGAGATCTCTACAACTAATGGGAAGTGGTTGCCTAGAAAATCTCACCTACAAGGATCTCATTATAGAGTTTAGATAGAAATTTAACTATCTAGATCAGTCCAAACTCTAGGGATCAAAGAGGAACAAGTACATCTTCTTCATGAGCTTTGAATGCTCCATTCTTGTAATGAATCACAAGTAAGATGTCTTACTAGGGTTAGGATTTGAGCCTTTAATGGTCTCCAATTATGGTGGCTTCGAACTCCTCAAAATCTCTCTATGCCTAAAAACGTCTCTCACAGTTTTATAGATAAAACTCCAACGGTATAAAAGGACAGAAAACGGCTTCTTCGATTGATCGGAATAACCATTCGATTGATCAAAGTTATCTTCGATTGATCGAAACTATCAATTCGATTGATCAAAAAATATGTCTAGAGAGTTCAGTAAGTTGCCGGACATATTTTCAATTGATTGAAACATTAATTTCGATATATTTCCAATCTAGTTGAGATTCACAACCATAGCTTTCACCAAGTCCTGTCACTAGACCTGATTACAACTCATGATTTGAACTCTAATTAAATCAAAATCAATTAATAAACAATTATTCCAGATCATACAAAAGATAAGAATTTTAGTTGCATGAGTTCCCACATGAAAATCAGGCCATTGCATACAAGGCAATCAAAGCGTCTACCATGCCCGGAGTCAATGGTAGATCAATGCACTACACAAGCATGAACAATGATCAAAAGCTAAGATACTAAGTTAGAATCACTAAGAATCACATGAGCCCGGAGTCATCAAGAGATTAAAGTAAAATCCAACATAGTACTTGATTCAAACTCATATAGAACTAAAATTCATCAATTAAAACACAAAAGGAAACCTAGGTTGCATCAATCCATCAAAAACGAATCAAAAGCTTCACCTCTTAGCCCTAACTAAGAGGTTTTAGTTCATCTCTAACATCCTTGAACTAGAAGCCTCTAAAAACATAGAAAAATACTAAAACAGGAAGAAAACTAGAAATCCGAAGTAGAATCCGTCTCCTGAGCAATCCCCACGTCCTAGCCTCTTCTGGTATGAAGAGAAGACGTCCTTTTATAGCTTGGAGGAGTCCAATACGCAAGAGAACTCCAGAAATTGCGTAAACTTACGCTATTGCGCAGAAGATTTCGGAATTCCGAAATAGAAAGTGCCTTTTTCGCATGGCTGACCGGTCATGACCGGTCGGAGTGGCCTGGCCCTTGTCCAGCAGCAATGGCCGACCGGTCATGACCGGTCGGAGTGTCTCCCTGACTAGTCAGCAACTATGCCCGACCGGTCATGACCGGTCGGGCTGGGCAGTCCTCCTGTTTTGTCATTCTCTTTAGCGTCCGACCGGTCTTGACTGGTCGGGCTGGCTTGGCCGACCGGTCAGCCGACCGGTCTGGTTCTCTTTCTTCTTTATTTCTTTATTTCTTTCTTCTTTTCTCTTCTCTCCTTGCCTTGGCTTTCTTTGGTCTTCCTTCATGCTTGATCCAATGGTCTTCAATGCTCGTAAGGAGCTACATTTAGCCTTCAATTTGTGAAATCTCCCTCTTGTTCCTACAATTACAAATCATGCATTAGAATAGTCCGTTAAACATGTAAACCGTGCATAATGAGTGATGAATTGGGGTTAGAATACGCACAATTAAGAGCTTAACAATATCGAATTGATGAGTTCGATTGATCCAAGACTTTGTCCAGAGAGTTCAGCAAGTTGCTGAACATATGTTCGATTAATCGAACTGGCTTTTTGATCGATCAGAGTCTTATCGAAATTGGACTCGATAAATTGAAACTGGACTCCGATGTATCGAAACCCTACCGAAAACTATTGTTTAGGCTATTCTGCTTCCAGTTGCTTGAACGTTTTTTATTAGCCTAACTTATCATATTTTTCTAAGTGTTCTAAGGCTAATGATGATGGCTAAGGGCTTTTCTAGTTGGTCCAAGTCATCTAGAGGTTTACGGTGTTTTGGTTCAAAGGGTCACCAAGGCATCTCATTTACTTGTTCTTCTTCCTTGATGCTTGCTTGTCCACTTAAATCTTCGGTCTTCAGCTTACCAAGGCTCAACCGACATTACAACACATGGACACACGTGATTGACAAATAAGGTGCACTAGTATGCCACAGAAAAGTACACTAACATGTTGATGATACTGTAGTCTTTTACAATGCAGAGGAGTCTATGGTTGAATTTTTGTGTATGACTATTTGTTGGTTTGAAGTATATGATTATGGTATGAAGGTCAATCTATCTGAGAGTGAATTCTTCAGTATCAATCGTTCAGTGGAGGAAACTTCTCGCTTAGCAGAAATATTTGGGTGTGGGGTTGGAACTCTTCCAACAACATACTTAGGTCTCCCCCTCTGTGTGGGAAAGCCTACCCTCTACCTTTCGGATAAGATATTGGAATGGATGGAGTGAAAACTCTCCTTCTGGAAGAGTAAACTCCTCTCTTGGGGGGGGGGGGGGGGGGGGGGGTTATAACTTTGATTAAGGATTCTCTCTCCAATCTTCCCATTTATTATGTCTCTTTTCAATTGCCTTAAATCTTTCATCCTTCAAATTAATAAACTCCGTAGGGAGTTCTTTTGAGGGAGGATCCCACACAGAAAATTTCCTCTCCTTAATTAGAAGGGAGTCTGTACTGCCTACTCAGAGGTGTGGGTATTAAGGGATAGTATTTGGTTAATGAGGCAAGGTTGGGCAAATGGGTCTGAAGGTTTAACAAGGAAGACCTAATTCTATGGAGATCAATCATTGGAGCTAAATATGGTGTAGGCTCAAGCGGAAGATGGACCAAATCCTCCTCTCTTTATCGCTCATCCTCTGTCTAGAAAGCGATGACTAGAGTCGCTCGAAAGTCTTTATTCATTTAAAACTTGCGTTAGGCAATGGGGAAGCAGTGAGTTTATGGGTTGATAAATGGTGTGAGGATTCTCCCCTTAGTTCAGATTTTCCTACTTTGGCGCTCTTAGTCGTGACATTAATGTATCTATGGTAGATTGTTATTCGAGTGAGGGTGTAAATGGCATTTGGATCCTCCCATTAGAAAAACCTAACAGATTGTGAAATAGAAGAGTTAACAACTCTTTTGCAGGGTTTTACTCGCACTCCTAGGGTAGAGGATTCTCTGGTGTAGAGCTTTTCTAGTTCGGAAACATTTTCGGTGTGGTCTATTTACAAGAATGTTGCCTCTAACTCACTCCCAGCTAGTTGTAATCCCTCTGGGGTAGTCTAGTTCTATGGGGCTCCCCAAAAAGTAGAGCCCTTTGCTTGGTTGGCAAGAAAGAACTGCATCCTCACAGTGGACCTGAAAAGGAGGAATGCCTATCAGGTTATCACCAACATTTGTCTTCTATGTCTTCAAAGAGCCTCCTCCGCCACTCTATTACATGAGACATTTGGTTAAGGTTGTTGGTTCATGCGGGGGTCCATTGGGTGATGCCCTCAAATATTAAGGATCTTTTTTACTATTGGCACACAAATGATGGGGGCTCATTTCACTTAGGGTTGTACATCAAGCCAAGTCGAGTCGAGGTGGGCCAAGCTTGGCTTGACTTGTCTGTGCTCTCCTCGAGTTCGAGCTGGAGCTCGAGCTCACCCTCGAGCTTACCATTGGAGCTTGCCTTATTTGCTAAAACTTTCGAGGTGAGCTAATGGAACGAGTCAAGGCGAGCTTACCTCGAGTCGAGTCGAGCTTGCTCCTATCTTAATTTTTTTATATTTTTTGCTACAAAATACAAATTAAAAGTCAACAACATGAAGTTCAAGAAGTCACACATATATTAGGGGAGTAATATTTTTACACGTGGGACTCCACCATTTAAATGTCCTAGCTTTGATCGGTTTTTTCTTTGGCCAGGTCACACACGCATTGAATGCAGACCACTAGTAACATTTTTTTAACCATAGATTAACACAGTACATGCATATCTCACCACATGAATGGACTGCCCTGATTATTGTGTGGACCATCTTCATGATGAGGCTTAGCTAATTCATGGATCAGATGCACCACCTCCCTCGTAAAATTGCAATCAATAGCTGCATATAGTGTTTGGTCTTACCATGGCCCCTATTTTGTAGATGTGTATGGTGTGTGGTCTCACCGTAACACTTGTTTTGTGTAGCGTGTAAAAACACAACCATTGTGTGCTCACCATATTTTGTGCTTGAAATTACTCAATCCATCCGGTATGCTCAACAAGGAATGTTCTTACCTGAATAAAATAATAGGATTAAGAAACCCCCCCCTAACGTGTGAGGGTTTTATATGTTCTAAGCTTGGACTCCAATGTGTGTGTGGGGGAAGGAGGAGAGAGAACCAAGAAATAAGAAGATTATGGTTTTTTTTTTTTTTTTTTTTAACAAATATCTATATGAAACGAGTCGAGCCAGGTCAAGCCGAATCGAGCTTGAATTGAATCGAGTTTCGAGTCGAGTTGAGTGACCCAGGTGGTTGAACTTAACTCAATTTTTTACTCGAACTCCTAAATGAAGCTTAGCTTGACTTGTTCTACTAAGTCGAGGCGAGCCGAGGCGAGTTTTTTCGAGTTGAGTTGATCAAGTTTCTCAAGCTAACTCAGCTCATGACCAGCCCTAATTTCACTGCCCATCGATTGAATGGTCAGAATCACTCTATTAAAGTGATGTTCGAAACATAAAAGGCAATAAAGGGTGGAACGCCCGAACTGGATGATCTGGAATGATTTAAGTTTTTCGTGTTATATTCGATATGGACAGCATGCTGTGATGGCCATTGATTGATGGTTATGTTCAACAAAACAAAGTGATCATCAACAGATGTGTAATCAAAGTTGGATTTCACGTGATGGACGGTTTAGATCGAAGATTGGACTTTCCAGATTATAATTGATTTTCTTAATTATTCAGGATGTGCATTGATTGGATTTTTTCAAATCATCAAATCAAATTGTTGAAGGACATTGGAAATTGATGTGGACCTCTCGATCAAAACACAAAACTGATATATCTACACATGAATTCGAATCCATCCCATAATAATAATAATAATAATAATATATTATTATTATTATTATTATTATTATTAAGTTTGAAAAGGAAACAACCAAAAAACAAAATGGTTAAATTAAATCTTCCAATTTCATCAAGGTTTCAGTTAATGAACTTACTAATTTCACAAATTGACTTCTTATATACATCCAAACAGACCCTTTCTTTCCCAAATGGAAACTTTCTTCGTGCTTGTTCGTTGGCAACCTATTGAAGCACTGTAATATCTCCATCTACAAGAATTTTGGTGCATGGGCCATCAATAGTGGGGTCCACAACACCAATGGTTTCTATGCCACTTGCACCAACTGAAAGCCCCAAACGATACTGTGCAAACTTTCAGGCCAAGCATAGTATAAAAGCTCTTCACAAACACATTGATAATGTCATTTGCAGATTTGTATCAATGGCAGCCTAAAAAATGGCATGAACCATCGAGAGAGCATCCAACACTACTGCCCCCTATGCATTAAGGTAGGAGATAAAACTGATCCTTGAAGTAAATCTGATCTGCTGCGCCAGGAACTTGCCGTATGATGGGCCATCCCTAGAAGATGCATCGAGACTTTCGTTAAGGGTCAAATCCATACTATCATAACTTTTATAATGGAATTTTGTTCCCACAAGTGAACACATCAACAAGCAGCAATTTCATGCAAGCATTAAACTAGAGGATCTCCTCAAAAGATTTAAAGAAAAAGCTAACATCATATCTGATGACTATGATACATCGAATTTTGGAGAAAAAATGATGGGAAAAAAAAAAAAAGTGAACTGATAAGAATACCAAATTAATATAATCGTTGTGCCATGCCAGATGCAATGGATCCCATCAAGACTATGTAGTTAGGCATACTTGGGCAAGAGTATTACTAGGATAGGCGACCTCCAAGGAATAACTTGTTTTGGTCCTCTCCCAGTAGGGATGAGACTTAGATGATGATTATGATGATATTGTGCATCTTGGATGAATAAAAGGGTCGATTAGTAAAGCCAACCAGAAATTTCCTGCTCACTTTCATGTTCGAAAAGCAGGCTAAGTTTCAACTGCCTCCAATATATCTAAAAAATGAGCATGGTAGAAATGAGGATGTGAGGATGTTGAAATGGATGTGTGATAAAACTTGAAAGAATAGGTGAAGAGCTCATTAAGATTGCTCGAACACAGGCTACAAAGGCAGAGACAAGAGTAGTAAAGAGGAGAATTTTGAATAGGGTTGACAGACCTGAGAGAAGGAAGCAGAAAGATGTAGAATGACATGGATCGAGGTTGTATGAAGGAACATAAAGACCAATTAACTTACCAAGTATTAAGTCCTTGGGTATGATTGGCGAAACACAATCTGCAAGGCGACACCAAATAGCTGGGACAACCATATGATGATGAAGCTGGGACAATGATATGATGGTGATGGTTAGAAAGGTAAGGTTTGGCAGACACTAAACTAATCATACGAAACTGGTGGGTTAGAAACTCGGACGCTCCACAATGGGTTCCTTGTTTGGGGATGAGGGGAGGGAGCTGAGTGACCAGAAGACCAAAAAATTTAGTCCTCACATAATCATTAGAATATCCAAATTTACCCTAAAAGGTGAGTTTGGTGGCACCAAATATCATGATTAATGAGTCTCATTTGGTGCAAAATTTCATTATATTTCCAGATATTTGGTGCAAAACACAACCTACATAAAAAAAAATATCACTTTTTTTTTTCTAAAGCCCAGAAATGTCACAAGCCATGATCAATCTACAGCCATCCGTTCATGGATATTAGAGAAAATTCGAGTCAGAGAGCTGAATACAGCAAATAGTTTACTCATCACTTCTATCCATGCGTAGATTCCAACGACAGTCAAAATTATAAACAACCATGCATTTACCACAAAGGAGAAGCGAAGTCCAAAAATATCAAGCCCTTATATATATATATATATATATATATAATATATATATATATATATATATATATATATATAAAAACCAAACTCGCTTAGGAAAGCCAATGTCTAATCCTCTCGAAATTGAAAACTCCATCCAACAATGATTCAGTTTTTGGTATGGACAACTGTTCTCCATAAAAATGTTAAAAGGTCAACAGTTTAAAATGCAACCAAGGAAATCAACAATTAAGATGTTCTATGGAAGAAATCGGTCTACATATTTATTGAGCAAAACCTTGGAAATAGAAAATGATTCCTGTAGCTACTTTTTTCCCCTCAAACATGAGAACTATGACTGCATGGAAAACGATTTTTTATTTCTAAAGTAATCAACATCGCCAAACATCCATGTTTTGATATGAGGAAAAACACGGAAATGAGAGAAATTGAAAAGGTTCTCCATTGATGTGACCTTTTGTATTCTTTGGATAGCAAAGAAAATAATAGATTCCACAAATCAATCAGTCTTTTCCATAGTCAAGATTCTTTAACACAAGAAACAAGGGCAACTGTTGTCCAGTCTAACTATGTTGGTTTTAATAGTGCTCATGAAAATAATCATTGGATAAATTATTATTTGGATTTCACGTATCCAAACATGCATTAATGAAAATATCAATTGCTGCACATCAACACAAATCCAACATGGTTCATCACAAGGCCCACGCATCAATAGATGAATGACACATCTGGATTTTATAGACCGACATTAAATATAATGCTTCAACAAAACTCAAGAAGCAAATTACAAAAACACTGTATATACCAAAACTACTTTGTTGGTAAGCATCCAAGGCTTTTATTATAACTTAAAATGTAGAACATCTTCATCAATGCCTCAGTGAACCAAAAGTATATGCTCTCCACCAAATAATCACCTATCAATGAAGAACTTATGGACTCAAAAGCTTCAAAGTGCTCTTAAGCACTACTGGAAAAACATAGAAAAATTCCAGCATAGCCATCATGAAAGAACAATATAATTCAGGATGTAGAGTCTTCTAACTGACATTATGGAAAGAATCAATGATGGCATCCGCAAGGTATTCGCATTTAGCTAAAGATAATCCGGCCAAGGATATCCTTCCATCCTTGGTCATGTACACATGCCACTTATTCGTCATATTGTCACTCTGATCAGACCAAAAAAAAATATCAGATTTTGGATGATGTAAAAAATGCAAGAGGGAACAGCGCATTAGAGTGCTACCCAGAAGTATGACTTATGAAACAAAAATATCTGCACATTATAGGATCCGACTCTTTGTAATCCAGCCCTTAAAATATGGACACTTGTGACTGGGATCTCATCTTCTGATACTAAAGAGGCAAGAAATTTAAGAAGAAGGCTGTTACGACGCATTGCATAGAAGTTCTATGATGTGCTGTCTCGACCATACACATGCAAACATATACGGTGATTGGGACTGTTGATCAGTGGGCCACCAGGTTGACAGGGCACGATCACAAAATTTAGTGATCTGACAACTCCATGGATCCAGTTGTTGTGAGTGCTGCCCATTCCTTGTTTTCTGAGCTGATCAATCCATTGTTCAGGCCACTGACCAGATGACTATCACAGTCTGTTCCCTTTCGGATATGGCTCATCCACAATGTGACCCAGAAAATCACTGGTTCTAATTGTGCATAAACACCTGTCCATGTGATCTGCACTTCATAGTACTCCACCATACTAGCATTCCCCATTTAAGAATGTAGAATAAAAACATTCATTTCATAATCTAGCAAATGCAACATATTTTAGGAGGGACATTACCTGAGCTTTGTTCAAGCCTGTGAAGGAAAACATGCCAATTTGTTTGAGAATAAACGACCAATCCTTCCCGCTTTTATCCTTCTCGGAGAGGCTGTCGAAGAGTTTCTTTCTCACATTCTTTATCCTCCCAGCCATTAATTCCATCTCTTCCTTCCATTCATTGAAAAGAGTTGGATCCCCAACAACATTAGCAACGATTCGAGCCCCATGAACCGGAGGATTTGAGTACATCGGTCTAGCAAGTCTTTTCAGTTGGCTCTTCACCCTGAAATATGGAAAATCGCGATATTAAAAGGTCTCAAGTTAAGAAAAGATGCGCTGATTCAGTTGCATGTTTTATGCAGAACGTTTATTTCTAATATATTATAAACATGTAGACCTTGTTGCTGCATCTGAGGATGAGCAAACGACATTGATAGCTCCAATCCTTTCAGCATAGAGCCCAAGATTTTTGCTATAAGACTGAGCAACTAGAAGCTCTAAACCACGTGCAACAAATGACCTCACAGATGAAGCATCTGCATCGAGGCTTCCACTTGCAAACCCCTGTAGAATATTTCAATTTCATGTCTCAGGCATATACATCTATTCCAAAGAACCAATGTATAACAGGATACTGGCATACCTGGTATGCAACATCAAAGAAAGGAATATGGTTCTTTTCTTGAATGACATCAGCAATTTTCTCCCACTGTTCTGGAGTTGGATCGATCCCAGTTGGGTTGTGAGCACAGCCATGGAGTAACAGAAACGACCCATCTGGTGCGGCCTGGAAGAGAAAGAAAAAAGAAAAGAAACATTTAACAAAAGCCTCAAATGTCCTCCTGAAACTGGAATCTTATTTGACAGTAGCGAAACAGAAATTAACTGACTTTGATGCATTTGGCTGTTCTTGGTTCCCAAGCCGACATGATGTCAAATTGCACATGAGATAAGAATGGAACCTTCCTGTTCTTATCCTAACCATGATATGGGGTGGAACAGCACAAAAACACTAGCATGCTTAATTCAGGTTCCATTTTCTGCACCACCCCAAACACCAAGCCCACTAAGCAAGTGAGGGATACGACCAAACACTGCCTAATCAAGAAATGTCAGTTGAGTTCCATTCCTTTTCATCATTCCAGAATACAGACAAGCTTTTGGTGACAATGGCCCTTGCAGGTCTAGATTTGAAGAGAGGGAGATGCAGAAACAGAAGTGAGCAGCAGCAGGAACAGCATGCAGAATTGCAGATACATGGTAGTGGGAAGCCATGTCTTCATATTCTAGATAGCTTCAGTGAAAAATGCATCACAAGAAAATGAGGTAGCATCAGCTGCATCAGTTTGGCTGATGATCATGATGCAGGGCAATGAAAGTTGAATGGTAGAAGTGTGAATCAGACTCCTAATACTTAGGTTATTGGTTCAAGGAGCTGACAGCAGTAGGCCTTCTCTACCCTAATAAGTGATCCCCTAACTTAAGGGGCATTTATGCAATTAGGAGAAACCAGAATTGGATAATGTTATACCATGATTAATAGGTTAATAGCATTCTCCTTCTTTATTTTTCAAAATTCAAATATTTGATAAACCCTGGATGATAATTATTTCATCGGCAGAAACCATATGTGTTATTGCTGGTTCAACAAAATCATTGAATGGCATCCTCCAAATTACCTTTATGTCTGCAATCATCCCATCAAAATCTAGACCAACTGTTTTAGGATCATAATAACGATATTCCGACCAAGGAACCCTGGCATCATTGAAAATGTTCTTGTGGTTACCTGTTCAACAAAGATATTCAATCACAACACATAAGTAGCTTTATTATAAATAAATTAATTAAAAAAAAAAAAAAAAAAAAAAGCTAAAACACACTCCAGGCAGTGGCCATTACATACCCCAAGTCGGGGATGATATCAGAACTTTTGCATCAGGAAAATATCTTTGGATAAATGCTGCAGCAAGTCGAAGAGAACCCGTCCCTGAAAGACCTTGAACAGTTGCAACCTGAAAAAAAAAAAATTAAAGAAAGAAAAGAAAAGAAAATTCTGAGGCTCCATAAATAGACTGGTAAAGAAGACATTCTTTTCTTCTCCTTATCTATGATGATGATGGTATGCCTTACTCTTCCTTGCTGGATTACTGGATTTTCTGCTCCTAATAACAGCTCTGCAGTAACCTTATTGAATGCAGCCAAACCTTCTATGGGGAGATACTGCAGGATTAATTGAAATTTTAAGGCAAAAAACAAACTAACACCTCGAGGAATGATGTCATAGAATCCCACTTAGTCATACACTTGAACGTACCTCTTTGTTTTGTCCATTCTCCAGCATAAGTTTCTCTGCCTGAAGAACAAATTCATGTGATATGCATTATTGAGTCATTGACATCAACCATTAAAGCTAGAAGGAGAAGAAGGGGGAGAAGCACGTCTTGTTTTATGGTTTGAAAGAAAATACAGCCAAGTTTATTTTTGGCATTTAGAGGTCACCCTGCACCAAATATCATGAAAGGAAGCCTTATGAAACGACAAAAGAGGAAATGTTAACCTTCTTAACCACACTAAGCACATAAGGCTGGAGTTCTTCTGTTCGATAGGCTCCAACTCCAAGGTTAAGCTTCATATCATTTGTATCTGCTCTGAATGCTTCAGAAACTCCAAGAATCGGGTCCGGAGGAGCCAGTGTGATGCCCTCAAAGCGAGAAACATTAACTGCAACTGCCATAGTTATTCGGCCAGACTGCGAAATCCAAAAAGAGAAGAAAGAAAAATTGGATCAGTAGGAAAAATAAAGCAGCCATGCCAACCACTCCTCCCAAAATAACACATTACAGGGAGATCATGAAAACCATACACTTGACCATATTCAGCTCATTCTTAAGCTTATTTTAAACCAACTTTTTTTTAATGGAAAACAAGTTTGCATAATTCAATAGGACAGATGTTCAAACTTTTAAATAATACACAATTTTATCAGTAATCAAAATTAGCTCCACGGAACATTATTTGGACTGTTGCAATTGTGTCCATGGAGTCTAACTTAGCTCTTAGCTCATAGCTCAAAATCAACGAATTACTGAAAATCATGAAATACCCTCCAGTTCTATTTTATCCCAGTGGTATCAGTGTGCATGTATGTGCTCTTTTTGTTATTCCACAAGTACTTCTCAAGGATATCGATTTTCTATTATCTTCATTCTCCAATATTTGATGGCTGAAATCCTCCAATTTATATTTGCAGTTTTAAGCTTCGTTGATTTGGGCAACCCTATGCCCAAGGCTGGATGCGTACACATGCTGGGATCTCAAGGGGTGAAAAGGAGCATTAAAGAGAGAATTTCAATGCACATGCACCAAAACACAAGTGGGTGATACCACAGGAAACAGAGGGATGGGGGAGCAGATTATCTGTACGGTCCACTGTGCTTTGTATATTCCATCTAATCATTCCTAAGATGCGTGTGCTACCATGACTAATAGGTACACCAAAAAATCAGTCCATTCCAAAACTTAGGTGGGACACACCATGGGATTTTATAGGTTTTAGGCATGATTTTACATGGTATGGCCCACCTGAGTTTTAGATCGGCCTAATTTTTAGACTCAATGGAGAAAATGAGTGGCCTTCCCTGATGGATGGGTTGGATGTAATGTACACATCACTGTGACCCCCACTATTAGGATCCATAGATAAACTAGTAGGCCTAGTGGGCCAAACCATTCAGGCCAACAAAGCAGGGCCCAAATCATTAGGGCCTGGCGGAGTGGGCTCGGCAACCCCACTTAGGGCCCGTTTGGTTGGCATCTGGAAACCCGTTTCCAGCTTAAAATCTGGATTCCAGCAGAATCTGATTTTAACTGGTGTGTTTGGTGGCAAGTTCCAGCCAAAGAGGATTCTGTCTGGAAACCTAAATTGAGTGGAACCGGGATTAGTAGAAACGGTGTGGGCGACCATTTCTACGGAAGGGAAAAGAGGCGGAAGTGAGCGTCACCACCTCATGTATGCATTATACATATGTTGTATGTGTTTTATATCTCCACGGTCCATTAGTTTTGAAATCTCAATTAAGGGTATTGGACAAAAAATGAGGCAGATCTAAATCTCAAGTGGGCCACACCACAGGAAAATAGTGTTGATTGAACGTCCACCATTTAAAACTTCCTAGGGCCCACTATAATGTTTATTTGCCATCCAACCTGGCCATCTGTCTTGTGGGACTACAATAGGCCAGTGGTAAGGTTCTCAGGCGGATCTGAAGCCTAAGTGGGCCATGCCATAAGCAATGGTTGGAACACAATCTAGATTGCACTATTTTCAACCAAACAGCAAGTTACAGATGAAACCTGGGTTCCACTCTAGTTTATGCAATTTTGGATTCCAACAATGGAATCTAGATTTTCTCTAGAATCTGGGTTCTGCAACCAAACAGGCCCTTAAGATAGTAAATTTGAATTTGAATTTAGATTTTGAAATAACATTCCAACCAATGTTTGCAATATCAATAATATCGGCCAATATTATCGATATTGCATGTCAGCGATACGAAACCTGCATGGAGTACAAAAAATCCTATGTATCACATATTGTATTGTCGATATCGCGAAATATCGTGAAATATCAGCAATTTCTCCTTTGAAAACCTCTTTGGTACGACACCGACAAGAACTCTGCTGCCTCTTGCAAAAAACTCTCCAATTTTTTGTCATTTTCCTTGATTCTTCTCTAATCTAAACATATTATGGG
Source organism: Liriodendron chinense (assembly GCA_003013855.2). Lineage (NCBI taxonomy): Eukaryota > Viridiplantae > Streptophyta > Magnoliopsida > Magnoliales > Magnoliaceae > Liriodendron > Liriodendron chinense. The sequence goes on from PVNU02002925.1 coordinate 1,149,817, forward strand.
TGGATTTAGGTCCATCCTTTGCAATCTTTTAGCCAAAAAACAAAGATTTCAAACTTGAATCAAGATTTTTGCAGATTTGGGACCGGCTTTCATTCGGTGAGTGATTTTGCATTTCCATCATTTTTATGCTTAAATCATACAAAATCAGTGTCAAGAGATTAGAAATTTTTGATTCTCCATGTTTTGCATGGAAAATAAAAAATTCGAACCTTCAATTTCGAAATTTGACGGCAGGTGGTCCGATTTGGGGGCAAATTGGAGAAATTTCAAAATGTATCCAATTTCTTCCAAATTGATTGATCTTTCAATCCAAACACGAAATCAAACATGTATTAGGCCTGATCTACTGATTTTCGAAGTTTTTGTGATTTTTCACCAAAAAAAAAAAATTTCCTTTCGAAATTCCACTTCTAGCAGCGGTCAATAGAGAGTCCAATTTCACAAAATGTAGGAGTGTTTGATGAAATCATCATCACATACACTCTAATTTCAAAATTTGAGTGTAGGTAGTTTGATTTGGGGGAAATTCGGGAAAATTTGGAATTTCTCCAATTTCCCTGAAATTGGTTGCAATCTTACACTCCAAACATGAAATAATTATGAGCCACCGCGCAGCTCTATGTGGGTTTGAGCAACAACCAAACATATCATTCATAAGTGTATTTCTAAATTTCTACTTCTTCTTTTGCTTTTGAATGAATTGGTTATGTTTCCATAAATGTCTTCTTGCATTTATGAATGTTATGAATTCACTTTTAATATTGTTGCATTAGTTCATTTAGACAATGCATAGCTTAGGACCCTATATAAAGGAAACCTATTATTTGCACTTCTTTTTTGTGATGTTATGATTTAAAAGTTTATATTAATGTCTGTTTTAATAATCCCTTAAGTTTCACTAAAAATTTTGACTAATTCCCCAATGTTTCCCCATGTTTCCCAAACAGTGTGATACAGTAGCCGATACAAATGATATATTCCGTGCAATAACCAATACGCATCCATATCCCAAGGGTGCGATCCATAACACGATACTGATACAGTAAACACTGATTCCAAGAATCAAGGGAGTAATTGGCCTTTATTATAGGAGAGCATATTAGCCTTGAATTTGAATTTTAATTTAAATTTTGAATTTTGAATTTAAATACTGCGGAATCCCACAATTATTTATGTAATTTTCAACCATTAATGAAAGCAGAGAATTTTTCCCCAACAATCGTTTGATTGATTGTAAGTAGGGTCGGTCCATCCTCAAATTTGGACTAGTTATCTCAATCATCCGAGTACGGTTCTATCACCCACACACCGCCTTGTAGAATAAGCTTACTGTAGGAATGTTGTAGAGTCTCCCTCAAAGTAGGACAACATCTCTCTCAATTTTTCTGGATTTATTTGAACAGCGCATCACCACGTAGGAAAAGACCACACCGTCGTGTTATCAAAATTTATGGTATTTTGAGCATTTTATTAAATTCATCAAACATAGGCATTTGCGAGAATGAAATCCAAGCAACAAAGAAAGTAAATTCACTTGAGATCCATAGCAGTAGTACCTTTCCCTTGATAACGAGACAATTTCCTTTCTCCTTTCCATGTCCAGTGATTCCCACCACCTGCTACAATCCACCAAAATCCAAAAATAAATAGTAGCAGTAATAAAGAATCAAGCAAGCAATCTTCCCAATCAGATACAGCAAACAGAAATCACATCCAAAAATTCATGAATCAAGAGAACCAAGGGAAAAGCTCAATGCCTTGCGATGATTCTTCGGCGTGGCGAGCGGAGAGGCAGACGCGAGAGAGAGGATCGTTGAGGCCATCTGTTCCGGAAGGCGACGAACTCGATCGGATCGATCCGATCAATGCACCTGAAATGGATTTTATTAGAAAGGGGAAGATGTACGAATCTTAGAAATGAGAAGGGGCAAGATCTGACGATCTGAAGAGTAGAGATGAGAAATTGAAATGAACGGCCAAAGATCAATACAAAGAGAACTCACCAACAGAGAGACAGAGAAAGAGATGGATTTTATTTTCAGGAGCGGAGCTTTCAAAAGGAGGAAAGAAAGGCCAGGAATTTGGCGGCGATAAAAGCAATGGGCAGAATCCGTCCTTTACTTCTTGGAAGAATCAGTTGATCCGGAGCTTCTCTTCTGCTCTCCCTTTCAAGGACGCGGATTAGCTACTGACAACTACAGTAGTTACCTGGCTACTTAATTGAGGACGCGGATTAGCTACTGAGAGGTTGAGTAGCGATCTAGCTATTGAAGTGACGTCACCAGCTTCTGTGGGCCCCACCATGATGTATATGTTATATCCACACCGTCCAACCATCTGGAGAGTTCATTTTATGGCATAGTATAAAGAATGAGACATATCCAAAGCTCAAGTGGATCCCACCAAAGAAAACAGTGGGGCTTGATCTCCTACCATTAAAATCTTGTTGGGGCCATAGAAGTTTTCAATCAAGCTGATATTTGTGTTTTCCCTTCTTCCATGTTTTTGTTAACTTATGAACAGGTTGGATCTCAAATAAACATCATGGTGGGCCCTAGGAAGGCTTCAACGGTCCCCCCTTTTTCTTTTTGGTGGGTCGTATCTGTCTCATTGTTTAGCTCATGCCCTAAAATGATCTCTCCAAACGAATGGACTGTGGATACAACACATACATCATGGTGGGCCCAAAGAAGTTGGTGACGTCACTTTAGTAGCTAGATCGCTACTCATCATGTCAGTAGCTAATCCATCGACACCGTCCATCCATTTTGAGAGATCATTTTAAGGCATTAGGTAAAGAACGAAGCAGATCCAAAGGTAAGTCGAACCCAACGCAAAAAACAGTGGGACAGTGACACCCACCATTGAAATCTTCATGATGTTTATTTCATATCCAACTTGTTCATAAGTTCACATAGATATGGATAAAGTGAAAATACAAACATCAACTTGATGTAAAACTTACGTGGCCCAGAGAAATTTTTAATGATAGGCATTCAATTCTCACTATTTTCTATGTTAGGTCCCCTTGAGCTTTGGATCTGCCCCATTCTTTGGCTAATACCTTAAAATGATCTCTCCAAATGGATGAACGGTGTGGATACAACACATACATCATGGTGGGGCACACAGAACTTGGTGACGTCACTTCAGTAACTACTTAGTTTTCAGTAGCTAATTTCCAAGTCCCACTCCTAAAAGTTAGTTTTGCACCAGTTTACGGGGAAATGGATTGTTATCGTGGGGCCCACCGTTATGTATATGGCTTATCAATCCCGTCCATCCGTTTTTCCAGCTCATTTTAAAGAATGAGCCTAAAGTTGAAATATATTCAGAGCTAAACAGTGGGGGAATTGAATGCCTACCTAAAAACTTGAAGAATTTTGCTACACGCACGGCTTGCGTACGCTGAGTACGCGGCAATCCCAGCCGTGCGTGGGATCCGAATCTCCATGGGCATAGAAGGCGGTGAGGGCGAGTCTCTCTCCTCTCCACTCTCACGCCTCCGAGAATCTATCCAGGCATGAATCGGAAGTCGGTTTCGTGAGGCTTTTGGGCGCTGGGAAACCAGATAGGTCCTAGAGCTGATGTTCGTGAGAAATCCACCCCGTCCATCCATTTTGTGAGCCCATTTTAGGATGTGAGACAAAAAATGGGCTCCATCCGTTAACCTAGTGGGCCGCACTAAAAGTAAAGGTAGTTAGGGAAATTCCTACTGTTGAAATATCCCTGGGTCCTCTTTGATGTTTATATGCCTTCCATACCGTTCATAATGTCATTCCTACTGGGATTAACTGAAAACACAAATATTAGCCTGATTCAAAACTTCTACGGCCCCACAAATATTTCAATTATGGACGTTCAATCTTCATGTTTTTGGCCCACTCAAGTCTTGGATCACACTCATTTTTTGTCACACGTTCTAAAATGAGATCACAAAACAGATAGATGGGGTGGATCTCTCACAAACATCACGGTGAACCCCACATAAGCTTCCATCGCAACTCCGTGCCAAAGGCTTTTGGAGCCCTCCGTAAGCTGCGGCGTTTTTCAAATGGGCCATCGCAACTTGTTCAAATGGGCCCATTGTTCAGTGATCCAAACCATAGATAAGAAGGGCCTCACCATGGATGGCCACACAAAAAAAAAAAAAAAATACCTTGATTGGAATACCCCACAATACAATATTTGAGCTTTTATAGCTTGAAAATGAATGGTTACCTTTTTTTTTTTTTTTTTCTTAACTACCTATATTGTACTGGGCGCCGATTTCCTGCGAAAGCCTTGCGCGGGAATTTCCTGCGCTGGGAACCACGGTGGGGCCCACAGTGATGTGTTTTTATAAATCCACCCCGTTCATCTGTTTTGGGAGCTCATTTTAGTACATGAAAACAAAAATGAACCGGATCCAAGACTCAAGTGGGCCTCACTAAAAGAAAAGGTGGGTAGGTAAATTATTACCGTTGAAACCTCCCTGGGGTCCACAGTGATATTTAAATGACATCCATACCGTTCATAACGTCACTACTACTAGGATAAACTGGAAAAACAAATATTATCCTGATTCGAAACTCTTGTGGCTCCACAAATATTTCAACTGTGCACGTTCAAATATCACGTTTTCAGCCCACTTGAGTCTTGGATCCGGTTCATTTTTTTTTTCATATACTAAAATGAGCTCCCAAAACGGATGGACGGTGTGGATTTATCAAAAAACATCAATGTAGGCCCACCTTGGTTCCCAGCGCAGGAAATTCCTGCGCAAGGCTTTCGCAGGAAATCCGCGCCCGTTTGTACTTCCATATTGCTGGACAGTTGAGTCAAAAATTGAAACACATGAGCGATCAAGTGTGCTACAACAAATTGTGGGAATAATGATTTCCACCCTTGAAACTTTCCTAAGGCCGGTGTTTATTTGTCATTATACCTGTTCATAGTATCACACAGATGGATGAAGGTAAAAAAAAAAAAAAAAAACAAAATATCAGCTTGATACAGAGCTTTTGTAGCCCTTAAGATTTTTCAATGATAAATGTTCAATCCACTTCATTTACTGTGGTGTGATCCCCTTGAACTTCAGATATGGTTCATTTTTTATATCAAGCCCTAAATTTATATGGAAAATGGATGGACGGAGTGGATAAAATACTCACAACACAATCAGTTCCTTCCCTATCCACATTTACCTTTAGTGCGGCCCACTTGGTTCATCGGATGTATCTCACTTTTTATCTCACCTCCTAAAATGAACTCACAAAATGAATGGACGGGGTGGATTTCTCACAAACATAACTCACCTGGTCCCATAGTCGACACAAAACTGACTTCCAATCCTTGCCAGGTTGGATAGATTCTTGGAGGAGCGAGTGGGGAGAGGAGAGAGACTCGCCCTCTCCGCCTTCTATGCCCCTGGAGATGCGGATCCCACCCACAGCTGGGATTGCGGCGTACGCAAGCCGTGGGTGTAGCAAAATTCTCCTCACCTAAAAACTTCACGGGTCAATTGTGTATATCGTTATTTTCGGAAGTGGATATATTTGTTTATCCACTCCGTTCATCCATTTTCTAAGATCATGCTAAGCTATGGGTCTAAAAATGAGGCAGATCCGATGCTCTGATGGACCACACGAGAGATGACTCTTGCATTTAATGAAACCAAGCTTCTTATTTGGTGTCGTTCACTAGAGTGGTGTAGCTTACTAATTTTTGGACCCATAGCTTAGCATGATCTTAGAAAAGAGATGGACGGAGTGGATAAACAGATACATGATACACGACAGTGGGTCCACATAGATATGTTGGACGGTTAAAGACGCAATCCGCTTTCATTATTTCCATTCTTTCTCGTGTCTGTTTCATATGCGGAAAGATGAACGAACCGCGTAGATACCACGCACGCATTAGGCAGGTCCCGCAGAGCTTACTAGACAATCGGCATCCCATTTGCACAGTGGTGGTGACTCGTGCCCCTCACATGTGGAGCTGACGAACTGCTATCTAGACCATCCGAATTATGGGTTTCACTGCAAACGGAGCTTTTGGCCTAAAATCACTATGATCAAGAAATTATAACCATCCAATTAATGGCTGTAATAATACCAATGGTTAAAACTAAATTATTGAGCATTCCAAGTTCAGATGGCGAAGTAATGTCGATGATATTTATCCTCTCAGTTCAATTTATGGTTATCTTCCCACACAGTTGGGTCAGTGATCTGGACGGTCTGGATTGTCGTTCAACAAAGCCTGATGGTGTTTGAACAGTCACCACCGTTTTATATATGGTGCGGAACTAACACTCTTGCGTATAGCTGGGCACAAAGCTCGCCTTGGATTGGTTCGATTAGAAGTTCAAACCAAACTAGGCCTGAGTCAATCTCTTTTGAAAAATGCAAACCAAGCTCAAACTAGGCCGGTACCGGCTCAGCTGGGCTCGAAACTCAATTTGATTCGGCTTGATTGCACGTTGTGGTGTGATCCACTTGAGCTTTGGATATGATTCCATTTTGGGATCATGTCTTAAAATGTTATGTAAAAATGGATGGACAGCGGATAATACATAATACATATACATTAATGCACATTGTTTCCTTGCACTTGTAAAATTATGCTTGTGTACTTTTGTTTGAAAATAGCTTTTACATGTCTAGTTTGAAGTTGCATTCCTCATTTGGAAGATGTTACATATCATGTCCTAAGATACTTTTGTAATTTTTTTTTTCTAACTTTTAAAATTCTTTTCTATTTAAACAAACAAAGAAAAAAAAAACAAAAAAGAGCTGCCATTGGTTCGAACTTGGCCCGGCTCAACCTGGTTTGAAATTTTTGACCAAATCAATCCCGACGTGAACCAGATTTTTCTAAAGAAAACCAAACTCGGGCCGCATGGGGCAACCCGAAACCCAAACTAGGCCGATCCACAAACTTGGGAGGCACAAAATCAAGCCAAACCAAACTAGGGCTAACTCGGCTCGGACTGAATTGTTGCCCACCTCTACTCTTTCTCCTCTTCAAATGTAGAAGGGTATTTTGGTCTTGGTCAAGGATAATAGAAGATCCGGATGCGAATTTCTTGCAAAGGCTTTCATAGGAAGTTCCTGAGCTGGGAACCTAGGCAAGGCCCACTGTGATGTTTCACCCCGTTCATCCTTTTGTGGGATCATTTTAGAACATGAGACCAAAAATGATCCAGATCCGAGACTCAAGTGAGCCAAAAGCATGAGTATTGAACATCCACAGTTGAAATATTGGTGGGGACACATAAGTTTTGAATAGGGCTAATATTTGTATTTTCATATCACGTTTATGGATGGAATATAGACATCATTGTGAACCCAGGGAGGTTTCAACTGTACAAATTTCCCTACCCATCTTGTCCTTTAGTGTGTACACTTAGAGTCTTAGATTTGGCTCATTTTTGTTTTCATGTCCTAAAATGAGCTCACAAAACAGATGGACTTGGTGGATTTCTCACAAATATCACAGTAACCCTAGGTTCCCAAGGGTAAAAACTTCGTGTGGAAGGCTTTGCAAGAAATCCTCATGCGGGAGTTCTTGACCACGTTATTAGCCAGATCTCCAAGAGTTCGGATTAGGTACCACTACTACCTCCGCCTGATCTCCGAATAGGCTAAACGTGTCACACATGTGGAAGAGATCTGACACAAGCTTGTCCCATCTACTCTCCACCAATACATGGGTGCCATGTACTAGGATGTCCCCAGCTCTGCCCAAGCAGAACAATACTTAATGCTCGATTTCCAAGGTACACACGGTAATGTAGGTCCATCTATTCATCAGTCATTACCATAGGTGACCTACTTTTTTAATTGAATCCAGATCCTTCGTTGGCAGCAAAGCAAGTAGTCCTAGTTTGGTGCCTTTTCATTGGTAAGGACCACTGAAAAGGCAGCAAATAGGGATTCCCAGTTTCGCTGCCAGCAGAGTGGATTAGCTTTTGAAAATAATAACGCAATTTTTTCGAATTAGCTGTTGCGAGGTAACAGTTATTGGTTGTTACCCTAACCGTGTGGGGACCACCTTGATGTATCTTTTGTATATCCACACCATCCATCCGTTTTCTTATATCATTTTAGTGGACGACTCCAAACCTTAAGAAGAATGACCATTAAAAACATTAATTTATGTGCCACAGAAAGTTTTGAATCGAGCTGATATTTGTATTTTCCCTTCATCCATATCTTTTTGACATTATCAATGGGTTGGATGGAAAATAAACATTACGAAAACCTTACTATGGGCCCTTTGAAATTTTTAATGGTGAGGCACTCAATCATCACTGTTTACCATCTAATGGTCCACCTAAGATTTGGATCTGCTTAATTTTTGGACTCCATCCTAAAATGATCCGTAGAAACGGATGGACTGCGTAGATATATAATAAATCATCAAGGTGGGCCCCACAGTAGGGGTAACACCCACTAAGCAGTTACCCGGGTAACAGCCAAGTCGTGCCCGAATATTTGACCGCTAACTTTTTTTTCTACCGTCGCTTTAAGGTCCGCCTATCAGATGGATGTGATCACAGGATCCATTGACGTTTTTATTAATGAAATGGCCCGTTCCAAATGATAAATTGCCTTTGGGGTGTACCTCATTTGACAGTTCCTCCAGGTAGATGTATAGGGAGCGGATTAGGTGTGACACTTACTGTGGGGCCTACCTGGAATGATACGTTGTATATCCAAATTTCAGGTGGAGCTCAACACAAGAAACAGTGCTGATTGGACACATACCATTAAAAAATTCCCAGGGCCCACCGCAAGCATATCCGTAAAGTTTATTTCCCATCCAACCAGCATATGGTTAAACGTACCTTGATGAATGGTAAGGAGAAATTTACCCAAGTTAGACTTAGTTTAACTTACCAGCCTAACTAAACCTCCAAAACTATAGTTTTCATTTGTAAATGTAGGCAGTATGGATGAGTTTTATTTGTATGGAAATATCCTTGCTTTTTGGGCTCTATTTCTTTCATTAGGCAATACCCAAAAGCCCATCTCCTATTCGTTTTTCTTCCTAAAATCTTCGGTTATTGTCATTTTACATCTACAACATTTCTCAGGGTTTTGTCCATTGCTTCGATAAACTTGAAATCTTTTGTATTTTGTCTATAAGGGTTTACTTGTTTTGAAATCATGTTTTACTTCACTCATCTTCTTCTTCTTCTTGAACTCGTGTTTCACTGGAATGACGAATGTACGTGATGTAGGACAAGAACCCCCTGATGAAGGCTGTGGATCAAGCACATTCCTATTGCATATGGACAGCAAAAGATCAAGGGAAGTTAGACAAAAATCGTCAATTTTCGTATTGATGGACCAAAAGAAGGCGGATCGTAAATCAGCCATAACTTTTGATCTGGAAGGAGTTATGGGACACACAGCATATGGATTCGAACTGAAATTTTGTTTTGGGTTGAACCGGCCCACTATAGTGGGTCGCGTCTGTCTTTTTCACTAGAAAATGCGCAGTTACAACAGAAAAACGGGATTTTAGGAAAAACTATTATTTTTAGTAATTTCAATTTTTAGTGTGTTTCCTCTTTTTTTAGTCCTTGTTTAATTAGGAGTTTCTAATTTTGCTGGATAATGAGTTTTAGAAAGACTCTACTTAGTAGTAATATTTAATTAGGATTTTACTATTTTTAGCAACTTTTTATTTTGGAAAACTTACTATTTTTAGTAAGTATGAATTAGGGTTTAGTCTATTATTTAAAAGCATTGTAATCATGATTTTAATTATTCAATCAATTTCTTCCGAATTATTTTTCTTTTATCTTGTTTATTCTTCTCGTGGATTCGAGAACCAATCGACGAGGAAGACGGTGTTCGACCTCCCACGTCCTCCTTACGTCAATGGGCAAGTAAGAATAAAGAATGAATGCGTTTTTTTTGCAAGTAGGATTTGAGGAAATGAATAATATAATCAGTGAGAACTTGGTAAATTTCACCGCGTATAGCTAATTGACTGAGTTCTCTTTGAATTTTATTAACAAGAAGAAAAAACTTTAATCTGTGTAACGATTTGCTAAGAATGATTAATGTGTTTTTTTGCAAGTAGGATTTTAGGGAATAAAGGATCACTATACTCGGTGAAATTGCAAGTACAAAGGAATTAGCTAAGTGCTCGGTCAAAAATACAATGTACTCGATGATAAAGAACTTGGTCGATTTGTGACGAACTTGGTCCATCATTTTTTTCACTGTTTTGGCATAGTGGTGCTTGGTGAATTTTCAACAAGTACGAAGTTCTTTGATCGAGTACTCGGTGAATGGATTCACCAAGTACAGAGGAATCGACCGAGTACTCGGTCAAAAATACAAGGTACTTGATGATTAGAACTCGGTTGAATTGTGATGGACTTGGTCCGTCGTTTTTCACTGTTTTGGCATAGTGATATTGATGTAGAGTGGGTTGCCGACCATTTCATGGCCCATATGGACCAAAAGAAGATCGGTTGAGTCCAGAAGCGATTCAGGCTGTTAGGATGGTAGAACAGTCGTATCTCGAAGTCAGAGATGAGTTACGGGGCATATAATATATAATTTTGGGGTAGCTCAAGATACTTTAGCCAACAAACCCAACTATGCCGGGTTACCCATGCCAAAATTGTGAGATTCGATCAGATCGACAGTCATTACCTTAGTTTTACTTCAATATTACTATTTATAATAATTTTGTTTCGATTATAATTTTAATTTGTAGGGTTTTAAAGGTCGTGCCTAACATGAAAAGGGCCTAGAATAATTAGTAGAACAACATGGTTAGGCCCATTTGAAAATTTTCTATTTTTGGCTGAAAACTATGAGTTCTAGTATAATTGAGAGACTTGTATAAATAGTAAGTTTAATATTTACAATAAGTCATGTTTTCTAGGTGTTTTAGTTTTAGTTGAAGTCTGAAGCTTCTACCTAGGGTTTAGTTTCTTATTTAAAGTATTGTAGTCCCGTTAATTCTCATTCAATCATTATTATGAATTTTCTTGGATTTATTTCATGTTTTCTCTTACTTTCTCTCGTAGATTCGAGGAAGTCCAGTTGATGATTTCTGGAGGCCTTATGGAATCAAGGTATTTATCCGATTAGGCATACAGTGATTAGCCTAGTCACGCCCTCCCTGCATCATATATTTGATGAGTACAAAGTTATTTGATCGAGTACTTGAATTTTTACCGAGTACAGAGAAATTGGCCGAGTACTCAGTCAAAAATATAACGTACTTGGTGATTAGTACTTGGTCGATTTACGACGGACTTGATCCATCATTTTTTTGTTGTTTTTTGGCGTAGTGGTATTCGGTGAATATTCACTGAATACAGAGTTGTTTGACCGAGTACTCGATTAAAATTACAACATACTTGGTGAATATTCACCAAGTACAGAGGAATTGACTAAGTACTCAATCAAAAATACAAAGTACCCTGTGAATTCACCGGGTATGGAGTTGTTTGACCGAATACTCAATCAAAATTACAATGTACTCGATGAATGGATTCACCAAGTACAGAGGAATTCCTAATTCATCATTCACCATTCACAAATCACTAGGGTTTTTCACTATTCACCATTTAATATTCACCGTTCCCCATTCACCATTTTCAGCACAATATGTTAAATGACTCATATCTACAAGTGCATGGCTTCTTAGATGGAGGCGTCATCTTTTTTCCTTTTCTTCCTCTTCAAGTCCCTTTAACGCAACCGGTTTGAAGCAATGAACAAAACCCTGAGAAAGATTATAAATGTAAAATGATAATAACTGAAGAATTCAGGAAGAAAAACGAAGAGAAGAAGATGGGTTTATAGAAACAAAGAGAACGAGGGAATTTCTGTCTGAAAAAAAAGCTCATACGTTTAGAAATGGAAACCAAAGTTTTTGATGTCTAGTTAAGCTAGTGGGTTAAAAGTGAAGTCTACAGAGGGAAATTTTCAGCGGTTAAGGTCCACCTGAGATTGTAACGCCCCGTAAAATCTCCACCCTAAAACCTGAGCTCATACTCGGTCCACATCACACGCACGTCACCTTAGCCCAATTAATTAAACATTCTAACTTAGGAAGACCTTAAATTCATTGAAGAAAACCTGAACACACTTTGACGTTGTCATTTTAGTCTAATAGCCCTTAGACTACTCATCGAATGACCATAGAGTTTGAAATTTAGAAGGGGCAACCCTCTTACTGGGCTTGTTGACCTTGGTGGGGAGCCAACGCGAGGTTAGTGACCGAGTCGCACAATCTTAGGAATTGGTGGAAGCTTTGATAAGTGCAAATCCACTCAAGCCAAATGCAACTCAAATAATCATCACCACTCCCACCCTTTTCAAGATGAGGCCTTAGAACCTTTTGCATGATAACAAAACCCAAAATTTAGGCCATGATCATAACATTGAGCCTGACATAGAAGTCGTGGCCCCAATCTATGATCGCCGACCGTTCAACGTGTGCGCACCTATCCGACAATTGTCAGTTTGAATTGCATGAAATTACACCCATAGGTAGATCTCCTATTGAGGAAGTCGTTTCATGGTTTGGATTGACCCACATGGGCTAGGTGGGCAGCAACTAACCAAAACAACCACTCACAAGGCCATTTTCGTAAGATTCCAACAGCAAGAATCATTTGGGTAAATCCTGCCATATAAAATAAGTGAGATTAGGGATTTCTCTCCCTATTTCCCTTGCTGAAAATTCACTCCACCTCCCTCTATACACATCTATGACTCACTAGGGAGGAGAAAGGGAGTGAAGGAGGAAGAAGAAGAAGAGAGGTTAGAGCTATGCATGTTACTTCACCTCCCTCTATACACATCTATGACTCACTAGGAATCGTAATCTCCGTTGAATCACCATTATCGGCCCCCATAGGTAAGAAAATATAGCTCAACACCCATATCGCAGATCATCTCATTAGATTTTTCTCAATTTCTCTAACATGCAAGGTCTATTCTTGTAGGAATACTCAAGCTACCCCAAGAAATTAAGGTACGGACCATTACCCCTAGGATGCCTAAGACCCAAATGTAATTAGATGAAGTTAATGCCTAGGTTAGTGGTTAAGAATGTTGAAGTTTGCCGTTGAGATGTAATGTCATGCCTAGATTTCTCACATGAGTGCTAAAATTGTTTAATTCAATCTTTAATGCTATGACGTGTGCCTAGATTAGTTTGCATGCCTGTGATCAGTGTCATGTTTTCAAATGATGCTTGTGGTGTGAAGTTATTGTTATGCTAAAATATTTGTTAGAATGTATGATGTTAATCTTGCTTTGTGCTTGGTGGAACTATCAAATTTCTCTATTACTTCATGTCATTATTATGCTAAAATGAATTTGTCTATGCAAATTACACGGTTCAGCTTGTGCTGCATGGAATTTACCTTGTATACTCTATGAGACTAGTTTTATGTTTAGTCTAACCTGGTAATTGAACTAGACCTTGGGTTGGGTTGGGATAGTCGATTAGAGATAGAATACAGGTGACTGGCTGTGGTTTGAGGACCACGCGGGCCATGCATGCCTAAGGGTGGCCTTTCCGACTTTCTCCTCCGTCGAATGTGCTCGCCCAATGCCAAGTTGAATGTGTGAGTGTTGTGCTACCTAACGTTATTCTTTTGAATCCAAAGTACTAGCATTACCATTGGAATAACCCACTTATAAACCACTTTGTAAATTGATCCCCAAGTCTCATGAGTCATGCATGGTGGCATGAGACCTATGTTCGAACTGTTAACCTACGCTGGGGTGACGAGCCTCCTTGTAGTGACCATTGAACACTCGTGGAGGTGACAAGCCTATCACTTGACTATGGGAAAGGGTGACGAGCCCTTTTTTCACCTGAGTTGGGCGTGACTTATGAGTCACGGACAAACCAAGCCCTCGGGTGAACAACTCGAGCACGAATCGGGGGGTTACTGGCGACAATGGGCATTCGCAGCGAAGGGAGCCAGATGGTCCCAAGTCGACTTATTGAGAAAGTGGCGGTACAGTGGCTTCTCCAACCGGCTGGATGATAAACTGAACTAACTAATTACTTGGATAATCATGCATGGTTCTGCATAGCATGCATTGTGTGTAGGTGACGGGGTGACGAGCCTCATTCACTTGCGGTTTAAGTCTGTGTGGGTGATGTGGTGGCCAGCTACTCACTGTCGGTTATTGGCAAAATTAGTGATCGGGTACGCATCTGCACTTCATGCACTCGTGCACTAAGATAGCAACAGTTAGAGCTTAGTTTATGCCGGTTATGCGTGACAACATGATTCATTACCTCCATCTGATTGTATTTGTACCTTGTGTAACTTAGGGAAATGGAATCAATGAGTTACCTACTCACTCCCACCTAGGACGATGTCTTAAAACACCAACCAGACGATTTCATCGATGCAAGTACTCCACGAGCAAACGCACTAGGGCTTAGTTAGACCGGTTGGGTGGACCGTTTTCATGTGATGTGGTTCTGTATACTTTAGATTTAGCTCACTTAAATTCAGTTATGTTTTTATTTCATTGCTTAACTTGACCTATCATTATAATTTGATGCCACGTGAAACGATTGCTTGCATAACACGCATCCGCACACGCATGAGTGACTCTTGGGATATCGGGGATCGAGTTAATACTCGACCTCTGATATTTCAGGGTGTTACATTTGAATCTGGTTAATTTTTAGTATAATGTTTTAAAATGATATGAACAAACGGATGGACGGCATGGATATACAAAAGGTTCATCAAGGTGGGCCCCATACGGTCAGAGTAACACCCACTAAGCTGTTACATAGGCAACAGCTAATCCGCTCCCTGATGTATAATCTCTCCATGTTAAAGGATGTTTTAGTCTCACATGTGGATAAAGGCAACACATAAATGATAGAGGGACCTACTTGGACCTCACACATCCAATGGTCTTTGCCAACATAAGGTCGACCTGTATGGACGGGTGTACCATCAAAATAGGAAGAAACCCTTGAGGGTCATGGCTCAGTGCATGAATCATTTCAAACTGATTGGACCATGTCGAATATGAGTTGCGGCTGTCTAGACACAACTCACCTTGGGTTTCATGGGTTTAATTTCAGGACTCGGATTGGCTGCTGACCCCTACATCAACTAGCTAGCTGGTGGAAAACTTGTGGGCCCCAACATGATATATGTGTTTTATCCACACCATCCATTCATTTTGCCAGTTCATTTTAGGCCAGGAGCCAAAAAATGAAGCATATCCAAATCTCAAGTGGACCACGCCACATGAAACAGTGAGGATTGAACGCTTACTGTTTAAAATATTAGGGCGTTTTTTCACCGTTTTTTTATCCTATTGCATAGTTCACTGAGAATTGGATTTGTTTCATTTTTACCTCGTGCCTTAAAATGATCGGGCAAGATGAATGGATGGTATACATATATGATGCAAATGTCAAGGTGGGCCCCACATTAAGGGTTGTAGCATCTTGGGTGAGGCCAACCGCACCTAATCCACTCCTTGTAAAAAGTAGGGGTTTTGGAGTTTTTTTTGTGCCCCACACAGTGGGTATAAATGTCCACTCAAAGTTTAGTCCCATTAATAGATATGATTTGGGGATGACGAGTCATTCATGATGGATACATGCATGATTTAGATTATTTGAATCATGTTCAAGTGAACTAATGGGTGAGGCACGTGCAATATGCATGGGAGAGGGAGAAGAGAGGAGGATGGTGGTAATTACGTGCAAAGGGAAGATATTTTGATCGTTAAAGTACAATTTATGTGGGTTACCTGCGCTAAAATAATGAAAATGGCAAGAATACAAGGAAGCAGCTAAATCTCAGCCATAGGCTAATAAGTATGTGAAACTATAGTAACAGCCTAAACATCACAATCCTTCGTCTAGTGATTTTGACTATTAAAGTTAAAAAATTGACTGAGTTTGATCATGTCGTTAGTGACCACAGAGCAGCCTACTTTGATGCATGTGTTGTATATCAACGTCGTCCACCATTTTAAGATGTGGGCCAAACTGTGGACATTGGATTCACGCGGGGGACGAATTGCGGTTTCCCCGGGCTTGCCTCTTTGGAGGGCTTCTTGCACTTGTTCTGTGTTTGAAATGGACTTATATAAGACTGAAGTTACCGCTAGCCGATTACCTCAAAATCTACAGTCGGCTAAACCTTGCAGAAACGCTTAAGAGCAGGAATCCGAAGATTTCTAATTCTAAGAATGACTCATTGATCTGTTTTTAGAGATTGATAGTAAGGACTGCGGTTACAGAGAGAGAATGTGTTAGGCACCCACTTTGCCCATACAGATGTACGGTCGATACTTCATAAGATTACATGGATTCCAAAGATTAGTTTGGTTCTTGCGCTTTGATGATATGTAATGTGTATGAAATGACATGTTTTAATGCACCATCACCGCCCCGTAATGTCTTAAGACAAGATGAATCGGTCCCTAACTCACGTATCGGACTAGTAGATCAACCAGTCAACTCGAATTTTTAATGGGCAAGATCCAAGTAACTCGACAAACCTTAGAGCATACACTCAAGCCGACTGAGTGAGATGTTATGCATGAATGATAATGTATGCCAACTAGGGTTTTTAATGGGCATGATCTGATCAAATTGGCAAGCCACAGAGCATACTTCCCTAGCTGATATTAATGCAAAGTAATATGAACTATAAATGGATGGGATAAGAGGGGGGTTAAGAAGAGAATGAGTGTTGCAAAAATGTTGATGTTAAGTTGAACAAACTTTATTAGAAGTTTGATGGTTGGATTGAAAACTGGTTAGCTCAGGAGGCTAAGGCTAGGACTGGATTAGACCAGACCCAGGTTAGGCTCACTTCCTCACTCTCACTCTCCTTGGTGGAGGGGTGGCTAGGCTCAGTGGCTAAGGGTGAAGAGGCTCTCTCTCTCTCTCTCTCTCTCTCTCTCTCTCTCTCTCTCTCTCTCTCTCACACACACACACACACACACACACACACACACTTAGTTTTGGTGTGTTATTATTGTGTTGAAATGAGAAGGGGAGGGGGCTATTTATAGTCTCCAACCTTTGTATTCCTGTAATTCCAGGTGTGATTGAGTTTAAAAGTGGTTGTAAGGGTTAGGATTTGAGATTGTCACGTGGTGGCATCTCATCGATTGTATAGCTTGGTAAAAGTGTAAATAGAGCCAAGGGAGGGGTTAGCGTTGTAAATACAACTTTTTACACATTTTAGAGATGTAAAAGTAGGGTAAATCACTGCCTACATGAGGCTCTCCCCGAGAGAGAGGAGGTGCCACGTGGGGGACGTCACCCCTCCAGCTGGCCCTCAGTTTTAGCAGGGAGCCTCCTCTCACGTGTGGGGGTTTCCTCCTTGGTTCTGTCAACTCACTACCCCTCCTACTATCTCGTCTGAGCTCTATTTTGGGCTTGGGCTTGGGCTTGGGCTTTGGTTTAGGTGTGGGCCTAACTAGGTGAGTTGACTGGGTTGTGGGGGCTGGCTTGGTTGACCGGGTGAGTTGACTCAGAGGGTTGACTCAAAGAGTTAACTTAGAGAGTTGACTCAAAGCCTTGGTTTAAGGGTTATAAGGTTTTGGGAATTGGACTAGATTATGGTTTAGGGCTGAGTTAAGTTAAGGTGATGGGATTGGATTAGGGTTTAGGATTGGGTTAAGGGTACAAGTCTCCATCCATCCTAGTCATCCAATCGTAATTAGCTTGTCGACCTGGGATGAAGTGTCTACACAAAGCTAAAGCAAATTCAAATCTTAGCTAAACCACACCATAAGGAAACAATAGTGATTGAATGCCTATCATTAAAAACTTACCATGATGTTTGATTGCCATTCAACCTGTTGGTAAGGTCAAAAAACTGTGATGAAAGTAAAATATAGATATAAACCTGATCCAAAATTTGTGGCCCACAACAAGTTTTTAATGGTTAATCACCATCTGTGGTGTGGTTCACTTGAGATTTGGATCTACTTCAATTTTGGGCTCACGTCTCAAAATGAGCTAGAAAAATAATGGGCCATATGGATTATACACATACCCATGGTTATGACTTGACCAAAATTGGTTAGGTCGCGACCTGACCAATCCGCAGGGGTTGCCTGTCACCCCCGACCCCACGAAAGTTCCTACTATCGAAAGTAAGGTGGGGCATGTTGGGAAAGTCGGCAGTGGAAGCGGAACGCCGAACGCGTGAAGCAATGCAAAATCAAACAAGTAAACAAGATGCAATCAATCACACACAAGCACTCACTACAAAAGACTCCGAATTTTACGTGGAAAAACCCCTCAACGGGTAAAAAACCACGGCACAAAGCGATCCATTATGAATATTAGAAGATTACAGAGATTGACAGCCCACTATCAAGGAAAAACAGAGAAAACCCCAAGTTCTCTCTCTCACACACCTCTCCCCTCTTCCTAATACGAATAGGAAACCTTGGACACATTAGGATTTACATCTAGGTCGGATTACAATTCCTTAAATAAGCAATATTCCGAAATTAGAAACACCTTGCGCAGTACTGCGAACTGCGCAAGAAATCCGCGCGCACGTTCGACCAGTCGGCCGACTGGCCGGCCAGTGCACAGACAATCTAGGGAGAAAAAACTCATTGCTGCCTCACCACCGGCCGGCCGACCGACCGACCGGAGCCCCCTGTAGACAGGTCGCCCAACTGGTCTGGGGCATAGGAAAACTGTCCATGGGGGGTTCTTCATTGCATCTGGGTCACGCTATCCGGCCTGTCGGCTGGCTAGTCGGAGCACCCAATTCGTGCATAGTTTGAAGACTATCCCAACAATATCCACCGAGGCTTCAAACGACGAATCAACACCATCCTTGCAACGTCATCTCATCTTCAATCATAGCTCCACCGCTTCTCGTGCCACCATCGACCATATCCTTGCAAATTCACGCCCTTTTCCGCTTTACTCATTTGGCCCTTGGGCACTTGCCACATACGAGCAACCATAGATCTCGCTATCGTTCCTGTAGCTCCACCGTGAATCGTGTTCCTGATCAACATGTAAAGATGGCCACACCTCCGTGCCTTCATACACACGAGTGCCCCCTTCATCACTTCACAACAACGATCGCGGCCGATAAATACGCACCCTTTCGCCTTGAGTGCACCGAGAGAAATCACATTCATCTTCATCTTGGGAACGTGTTTCACATCTTCCAGGACTCGTTCGACCCCATAGAACATCCTGATGCGCACAATACCAATACCCACAACCTTATGAGCGACTCCATCGTCCACAAACACCGATTCTCCACCATACTCTCTGTATGTCGTGAATGAACTCCGGTCAGGACAAACGTGACATGAATCCCCTGAATCAAGGATCCACTCACCACCATGAGATCCCTTGCCAGATACAGTCAGAACTTCACAAAAATCGCCACCGTCCTCTACGGTATTGGCTCTATCTCCAGAAGAATTTCCATACTTCTCTTACCTCAACCTGGGATTCTGACAATCCCCTCTCATGTGGCCCTTCTGGCCACAATTCCAGCACTTCACCTTAGCCTTCCCTTTGCCCTTGGCCCTAGATTCCGATTTTGAATATCCTCCATGCTCAGAACTTCTTCCCCTTATAACCAGTGCATCTAAGGAATAACGGGAAGCTATGTCACCGCTTTTCTTTCTCATCGCCTTCGACTGGAGGGCTGAAATAACTGTCTCGACGCTTATGGTTCCCCTCCCTGCGTACACAGAGTCCCTAAACGACTCATATAAATTTAAAAGAGAATTCAATAGGATACATGCTTGCTATTCATCCTTAATCGGTTCATCGATCTCCACCAACTTATAAACCAACCTATTGAACGTGCTCAGGTGGTCCTCCACCTCAGTTCCCTCAGTCATCCTCAAGGTGAACAACTGCATCAACTCGTACATGCGATTCTCTAGAGATTTCTTGGCATAAACCTTCTCTAGCTTTGCCATCGTTTCAGAGCCAGTCTTCTCCTTCATGACATAATAGAGAACATCATCTGTAAGGTTTAACATGATCGATGTTCTTGCCTTCTTGTCGAGCCTCGTCCACTCATCGTCTTTCATAGCCTCGGGTCGTTTTTCAAGAGCTCCATCAAGCCCTTGCTGAACCAGGAAGGATTCAATCTTTACATTCCATAGCTCAAAGTTATTTTTCCCAGAGAACTTCTCTATATCGAACCTTGCGCTCGATCCCATCTTCTCGTATTAGATTCGAATCTACTCCACCCTAATTTTAGCTCTGATACCACTTGTTGGGAAAACCGAGAGCGGAAGCGGAACGTCGAACGCGTGAAGCAATGCAAAATCAAACAAGTAAACAAGAGGCAATTAATCACATACAAGCACTCACCACAAGAGACTCCGAATTTTACGTGGAAAAACCCCTCAACGGGTAAAAAACCACGGCACAAAGCGATCCACTACGAATATCAGAAGATTACAGAGATTGACAGCCCACCAGCAAGGAAAACAGAGAAAACCCCAAGTTCTCTCTCATACACACATCTCTCCTCTTCCTAACACGAATAGGAAACCTTGGACACCTTAGGATTTACATCTAGGTTGGATTATAACTTCTTAAATAAGTAATATTCTGAAATTAGAAACACTTTGCGCAGTACTGCGAACTACGCAAGAAATCCATGCGCACGTCCGACCGGTTGGCCGACTGGCCGGCCAGTGCACAGACAGTCCAGGGAGAAAAAACTCGTTGCTGCCTCACCATCGGCCAGAGCCCCCTGCAGACAGGTCGCCCGACTGGTCTGCGACATAGGAAAACTGTCCATGGGGAGTTCTTCACTGTATCTGGGTCACACTGTCCGGCCCGTCGGCTGGCCGGTCAGAGCACCCAATTCATGCATAGTTTGAAGACTATCCCAACAGGGCCACCATGAGGTTCGTGAGAAATCTACTCATCCTTGAGTTTTGCAAAATATCTAGGTAGAGCCAAATCTCAAGTGGGACACACCGCATGCTACAGTGGATATCGGATGCCAGCCATTGAAATTAACATTGCTGCGGCTACAGAAGTTTTGCACCACTTGTGTTTTCAGTGCACCCCAATGTTGGAGCATCACAGTGGTTGCTGGAAGTTTTCAACGGTATGAATTTCCCTTCGATTGTGCTGATTTAACACTGAGATGAACTGAAATCACAACAGTTATGCAAAACTTCTGTAGCCCACAAATATTTCAATGGTGAGCATTAAATCTCCATCGTATCCTACGGTGTGGCCCACTTGAGATTTGGCTTGGCCTCATTTTTTAGCTCATGCCCTGACATGAGATGGCAAAATGGATGGATGGGCTGATTTGAGTTTTTAGGTATAATGTTATGGGTGGGGCCACATGTGCATTGAATCAGCCTTATATTTGGTGTCGAGGATAAAGCAGGTGTGATGCACCTGATGGGACGGTGTGGATTTAATGCACATTAAGTCGGAAGGGGATTGTGTGGTGTGACCTCAGTAGTGTGTGATGTCGCCAAGTTCTGTGGAGGCCACCACGTTGTATATGTTATATCCAAACGGTCCAGCGAAATCATTTCAGTGTACAAGCCTAAAAAATGAGGCAGATATAAAGCTCAAATGGACCACACCATAAAAAGCAGCGGGGACAATGATGGCTACTGTTAAAACTTTTCTAGGGCCCACCATGATGTTTATTTGCCATCCAACCTGTTCATAAGGTTATACACATGTTCATAATGTAACACTGAGGATGAAGGGAAAAATCAAATATCAACTCGATCCAAAACTTTTGTGGCCCCAAGAAGTTTTCAATGATAGGCATACAATTCCCACTACTTTTTGTAGTGTAATTCATTTGAGATTTGGATTTGTCTCATTTTTGGTCTCATGCCCTAAATTGATCTCACCAAATGACTGGACAGTTTGGATATAACATATACATCATGGTGGGGCCCATGGAACTTGCCGATGTCAACACACCACCAAACATTTTAGGGCACACCACGCAATCTATTTCCTGTGAAGTCGCTTTTCTCCGGTTAGAGCAAGTGGAGAGTGGATTAGGTGTTACCTAGACTAAGGTGTTACCCCTGATGTGGCGCCATATCATGCAACGCGCATGCCAAAGAAGAGCCAAGTAAATTTCTTAGCCCCACTTTGACAGCTTTTGTACGCCAATGATATGCACAAGTTGGTATAACACCTCATCCACTTCCGAATGAGTGAACTCTATATGATCAGAGTAACAATAATATGGACACGCACATCACCGGGCCATCTTAGCAATGCTCAGGTGGCTGGCAACATAACACTGGATGTGGATTGGCTACTACTTGTACTAGGACCTAAATAGAGACAGATGCTCCTATCTGGGCTTTTTGAGACCCAGTGTGATGTGTGTTTTATCCACATCTTCCATCTAGGCATTATTGTAAGAAATGCGTAAAAAATTAAAGAGGCAAATGGAAGGCTCAAGTAGACCATACCATAAGAAGTGGTGGGGATTGAACTCCCACCTTGGTAAACTTCTTAGGGCTTAGAGTACCGATGCTTATCTGCCATCCAACTTGTTACTAAGGTCACATAAAATGAAAACAAAAATATTAACTTGATCCAAATTTTTTGAAAAAGTTTGCTTTCAATCCCACTACTTCCTTATGGTGTGGTCCAATTGACCCTTCATTCTGTTTCCTTTTTTAGTTCATGGGCTAAAATAATTTATCAAAACAGATGGATAGCCACAAGATGTGTCCCCACGAAGCCCATGACAGGACCGTCCATTCCTAGCTAGGTCTTGATGGGGTAGTACCGAATCTGTGTCCCACAACGGTCCATCAGGTGCAGACCGCGGATCCACCTATTCCTAACTGTGGGGACCACCGTGATGTATGTGCCTTACATCCCTGCTGCCCGTTCATTTTGACTGTTCATTTTAAGTACACGATCCCGAAAACGAAGTATATCCAAATCTCTGGTGGACCATACCATGGGAAAAACTAGTGATTGAATACCCACCATTAAAATCTTCTCGAGAGCAATCAGAATGTTTATTTGCCATCCAACTTGTTGATAAGATCACAAAGGCATGGATGAAGTGACCACACAAATATTATCAGCTTGATCCAAAACTTTGTGGCCTGCAAGAAGTTTTTAATTACCAATAACCCTTGTTTCATCTGGTGTGGTCCGCCTGAGATTTTTATCCAATTCATTTTTGTGCCCAAGATCTAAAATGAGCTCTCAAAAATGGAGGGAGAACATGGATGTAAGGCAGATACATAATGGTGGGTCCCACAGTCAGGGATCCGCTGAAGCTGCATTGGCTACATTCTGACACGTGTGCAAGTGGATTTGCGTGGGACCCACCTGTACGGAAAATCTGTCCAAGGTAGGGGCTCTTGGGCTCACCGTGATGTATGGTTTTTATCCACGCCGTTCATCCATTTTTTCGTATCATTTTAGAATATGAGGCCAAAAGTAGCTCCAAGGCTCAAGTAGACCACGCCATGCAAAGCAACGGTGATAATGACGCCCATCGGTGAGACCTACTTAGGGCAACCGTGATTTTTATTTTCCATCCAAACAGTTCACAAAGTCAGATGAAGGGAAAACACAAATTTCAGCTTGATCCAAATTTTGTGTGACCACAGGAAGTTTCTAACGGTAAGCGTTCAATCTCCACTCTATGGTCCACTTAGACTTGGATCTGCTCCATTTTTGTGCTCATACCCCAAAAATGATCTTGAAAAAATGGATGAACGGCGTGGATAAAACCTATTAATTTACGGTGGACCCCACAAAGCCCCTGCCTGGATCGACTCCGTCCAGGCGCGGACAGGACGCAATCCTCTTCCGACACGTGTGCCCTACCCGCCAAACCAACATGAGAGTCATTTCCCGCCAAATCTTTCCCGCCAAAAACCACATAAGGGAAGCGACTCTCTTCTTCCCTCCTTCCCAAAGCCGCGGCAGAGAGAGAGAGAGAGAGAGAGAGAGAGAGGAGCGATGTCTGGTTGGGATGAAGGCAAAGTATTCTACAGCGATCAGGCCCAGTTCCCCGGCGGTGGAGGCGATCCTGACCATGGATCCATCACTCGCCATTCCGCCCTCCGCAAGTTGAAGGAATTCATCCGTAGCTTCCATGGAGAGAAGGGCGATTTCCCTTACAGGTTCCTTCTTTTTTTTCCTTAACAAAAACCCCTCTTCTCAGTCTCTCAAAATCAATCTCAGCCGTCCATCCACACATCTTCCTCAATTTTTTTTTTCTCGTTTTGCAGGGAAAGCCTCGTCCAGAACCCTAACTACCTCCAAGTTGCCATGGAAGACCTCCATTCATTCGACGCTGAGCTCTCCGACAAGATCCGGAAGCTTCCCGCTGATTACTTACCCTTGGTACTACTACTGCTACTCTCTTTCTATACACATCTTATGATGAATTATATGATCTTTTGCTGTAGTGGGGCCCACGTTTCTGTGATCTTAGCTTTTTGCCTGATGGGCCCCACCATGGATGGACGATGTCCCGGAAGGCTTACCAATATGACGATCCTAACCCTTTGATCAGT
Organism: Liriodendron chinense; assembly: GCA_003013855.2. Taxonomy (NCBI): domain Eukaryota; kingdom Viridiplantae; phylum Streptophyta; class Magnoliopsida; order Magnoliales; family Magnoliaceae; genus Liriodendron; species Liriodendron chinense. The sequence goes on from PVNU02002925.1 coordinate 1,174,362, forward strand.
GGCCTGCAAATAAACGGTTAAGAAAAAAAATGCAGCAGCGGTCCAAGTGGTTATGGTATGGGAAAAAAGCCCTTGTTTTTACTGATAGGATCTTGCAATATGATAAATCTATTTGGTTATGGCGCCATTCATGGTGTGGCCCACCAGATCAACGGTCTGGATCACTACATGGCTCCTGCTTGTACAGACTGAGGAACCAATGATAGTACGCATATCCTCAGTTGGATGGTGGCAAGCTCCTCTGGTGTCTGATTTGTGCTTTTATCTATTGAAACGGATTTTGAACTGTTGGTTTTTTTTTCTTCTTCCCTTTCTTGGTTTTGTTTTAGTTTGAAACTGCAGCTGCTGAAGTGCTTGCAAGTCTACGGTCGAAAGTTGCCGGAGAAACAGGCGAAATGGAGGAACCTGTCACAGGGGAGGTCCAGATTTTTCTCTCTTCAAAGGAGAATTCGGTCTCAATGCGATCTCTCGGGGTTAGTATGACTCTCTGTGTTTGTTTTCTGTCCGAAAGTTGGGATTTTTAAAGCATACATTGTTTGATGCACGGCAGAACAAAAAGGCGTCTTTTGCTTGGCCCAGCAATTCATTGGTGGGCCACTATTTGGTGGCGGTCTGTTCAATTGGTGGGTCCCATTATGGGCTGTCATGCTGCCATTTTTTTTTTCCCCATTGGATGATATTAACTGTCTGATTTAGTGGACACAGCTCGCGTTCAATGGCAAAAAGTGTGTTGATTTTGTGGGTGCGATTCTTTGGGTATGCCCCATTCATGATAGAGCCCACTAGATAATGGTGTGGGTTATACAAACTGGGGCATTCCCGTACTGTTGCTTGGCAATCAAAAGAAAAAGCTGTTTTTGTTCTGTCAAACACTGCTATTTCCTGCATTCATTGATTTCTGGTCTCTTGACTTTTGGTCATTTATTGATTTTTTTGGAGCATTGGAATAGGCTGAGTTTATCTCAAAGCTTGTTAAGATTGCTGGGATCACGATTGCTGCATCGAGAACAAAGGCGAAGGCAACGTACGTGACTCTTTTGTGTAAGAACTGTAAGAATATCAAGATGGTTCCATGTCGACCCGGGCTTGGTGGTGCCATTGTTCCTCGATCGTGTGACCATGCACCTCAGGTATAGCTTTTGCAGACCTTTTCTTTTATGGGGTTTTCTCAGTTTCTCTGGAATTCAATTGCTTTTGCTTATTTTGTTAGTTTTCTTGTGTCTAGCCTGGCGAAGAGGCTTGCCCTTTAGATCCTTGGATCATAGTCCCTGATAGAAGCAAGTATGTTGATCAACAGACACTGAAACTGCAGGAGAACCCAGAGGTAAGCATCTCAAACCCAAAATAATCGACTCCTCGAAATACGATATAAGATGTACCTTTAGATTAAAAAAAAAACTGATATAAACAAGTGCTTTTGTTGGAAAAATTGAATGCTGGCTTTTGTTGAGTAAATATGAATGACTCGATAGTTTGGACCATTTATATGATGATATGCCACCCGAATTGGACTACTAAACTAGGTTCTCTCCCTGAGTATCATGGAAGAAGTGCAAATCCCTAACCTACCACGGAGCAATTCCTTGCTTCCATGAGTAATAGGTCGTGCAGTTTCTCATTGAAACTCTGACATTGTACAAACCCACCTCTTGTATGAGTCAAGGTTCTATAATCTGTGCTATGCATTTATAATGGCTGAAGAGTGTTACCATTAGGTAATGGTAGTGGCTGTTATAATCGTTGCTTCACCAGTAGTGAAAAGAGGAGAGGATACCTGAAAGGCTGACCTCTGACTGTGCGGTATCTGATGTGGTACTCTGGCATGGTACCGTACCTGGCCTCTTGAATGAATCAAGGTTGCAAATCATGTTACTTGTATATAATGGCCAAGGGAGGTTAGGATTATGTAATGGCAATGGCCATTATAACAGGTGTTTCACATATACTGTAAAAAAAATGGAGGAAATGCCTGAAAGCCTGTTATGTCAGCAATTGTAATCTTTGGCTGATAGAGTTTTCTTTCCTATGGAAGCCATTATTTAAAAGGAAAAATGGGTGTTTAAGAAAAAAATCGATGTCATTTATATTCCATTGAAATGTTACATACATAACACTCTAGGGCAGTTTGGTTATGGTTATTAGTGTTCTTTTTTTTTTTTTTTTGAACCGTGGCATGCATATAATCAGCTATTTCTGACCGTTGGTCTTTTTTCACACATGAAAGGATGTCCCAACTGGAGAACTTCCACGGAACATGCTACTGTCTGTTGATAGGCACCTCGTTCAAACAATTGTACCTGGTACAAGGCTGACCATCATGGGAATTTACAGTATATTCCAAGCAGCCAATTCTGCCGCGTAAGATCCATAATTCTGGATGCAATTGCTTGTTCCTGGTTATACATGCTTTTTTTTTTTTGAGCTCTGCTAAATTGGATTATGTGGTTGGGCTTTTGTAGGCAAAAAGGAGCAGTTGCAGTTAGACAACCTTATATCAGGGTTGTTGGAATAGAACAAGCTCATGATGCAAACTCAGGAGGGCCATCTGCCTTTACGCATGATGAGGTATGGCCTGATAACATTTTAGAAGCTATTAAGCAATAGATATTGAGCATGAAATAACAAAACGTTGGTATGGTTGAAAAAAAAAATTTCTTTTAATGGTTTGATGCTGCTAGATGTGATGTGGCAGTGTTTGGTTTGTGTTCTCATAAAACTATGTGCCTTTTTATGCAGGAACTAGAGTTCAAAGAATTTGCTCAAAGACCAGATTCATATGCAAAGTTATGCTCCATGATTGCTCCCTCTATCTATGGCCATGCTGATGTGAAGAAAGCAATGGCTTGTCTTTTATTTGGAGGATCAAGGAAGGTATGCTAATACCATATCTGCCATTTTGTTTCATCTTGGATGCTGATGTTCCATAGCATGATCAGCTCCTTTCTGTATGCAGAGGTTGCCAGATGGTGTGAAGTTAAGAGGAGATATCAATGTCTTGCTTTTGGGGGACCCATCTACTGCTAAATCACAGGTTAGTGTTATCCTCTTGCTTTGCCTGCATATTTCATCCAAAATTCTCCAAAATATTTATATTTTGGGGTTTGGCCTCTGACACCTTTTTCAAAGTACTTGTGTGCTAGTCTTATTTAATCTCAACTAGTAAAAAGGGACGTGCCATGCATGTTAGCTGTTAATGCCTTTGTGGGCAGTTAAGGATTAATGCCCAAATACCACTAAACTTTGCGGCCTGATAAATCTCTCTTTTATGAAGTTTCTCAAGTTTGTCGAGAAGACTGCTCCTGTGGCTGTCTATACATCAGGGAAAGGTTCATCTGCAGCTGGTCTTACAGCTTCTGTGATTCGTGATAGCAGCACAGTAAGTTTTTCAACTTCAGTTAATACGCTGAATATTGCAGAATCTATGGGTTATTAATGTTTCTTTTTCAGTTGGTTTCATTTCCCATCTTGTGCTTGTATAACATGCCCCTATCTCAAGGCCTTGACAACTTTAATTCATACCTTTCACAATATCAGCGTGAATTTTATCTGGAAGGAGGAGCCATGGTTTTGGCAGATGGGGGTGTTGTCTGCATTGATGAATTTGACAAAATGAGGGTCGAGGACAGGTCAATACAATCTCTTCTTCTTTTTTCTTTTTCAAAGAAAACCCATTTAGCATTCACATCCATATTTCTTTTTCCTAGTTCTGCAACTTCTGATAATCCTGCCATGGGGTAGGATCTCATATTCTGTTCCTTCCTTACATTGCATTACTTGAAAGATCCAGGACATCCATTAAGTGGTCCCCACAGCAAGTGATCTGGCCCCAAATGAGTGTGATCTGCATATCAACTGTGGACTGGTGGTCAATTCCTTTAATTATCCATTATTCTGTACATGTGTCACCCAACTAGTGACCATACTCGGGCCACCACAGATGAAGTGGACCACCTAATGAATGGCTTGGATCCTGCGGATAAGTTGGCCCATGTGGGGGAGCAGGATTCAGAATCCTACCCCTGTAAGTAGCCATCTCATTTTCCCTTTAAAGAATGAGCATGTTGCTCTTTCCAGTGCACTTTTACAGAATGCCCTATAATCATGTATTGTACTTCCACCAGAGTTGCCATTCATGAAGCAATGGAGCAGCAGACCATATCCATTGCCAAAGCAGGAATAACGACCGTGCTCAATTCTAGAACGTCTGTCCTTGCAGCAGCCAACCCCCCATCTGGGCGTTACGATGATCTCAAGGTCAGAAATTTGGAACTTGCTATACCTTTTTCCTCATTATACTCTTTCGCCATGTTGTTTGTACATAAACTAAGACATGCTTTCGTTTCAGACTGCACAGGATAACATCGATCTGCAGACAACAATCCTTTCTAGATTTGATCTAATTTTCATTGTGAAAGATATCCGAATGTATAGTCAAGATAAGGTATCCACCATTGTCTCAAATTGTCTAAAATCAGTCGTAGTTTTTATCATGGTTTTAGTATTTTTTTTTTCAAGGAAGCAGCCTAACCCTTTTTTATTTTTTTGAAATTCAGCTTATTGCTAGCCATATTATAAAAATTCATGCTAGTGCTGGCATGGCATCCAAGGATACTGATTCCATGGAAGGAGAGAATTGGCTGAAGAGGTACCTAATCATCTATGTCCAAGAGAAATGTGACGGCTACTTGCAACAATAGAGATGTGAAAATCCCGCTCTCCGTGCAAGTTCCAGTTGGTGTGTGCCAGATCCAGATCATTCATTAGGTTGGTTCCACCATATGCATCCTGGTCTGGAAATCAAGCCAGTGTGGTCAGTTGGTGGATCACAGGTGCACGGACAGAGATGGTTAGAATTCACCAACATGGTCCAAATTTGATGTACACGTCACCCACCTGATAACCGGTATGATGTGACTTTTAGGCCACTGCACATGCAGTGGAGTCCTGGATCTTACATGTGGCAGGAGCAGGATTCAAGGTTCTATGCTCACGAGTAGCCTTAGCAATGACTCATTGCATGCAACCCTAGGGTTCGATTTGATACGTACTCGTATTTCAGAACTCATTACCTCCTACTTTTCAACCTCCTACTTTTCAATGTTTGCAGATACATTGAGTACTGCCGCGTTCATTGCAAGCCTCGGTTATCAGATTCTGCTGCCACCATGTTGCAGAACAACTATGTAAAAATCAGACAGGTATGCTTGTGTCTATTAGAAAATTTCTTAGTTACTTCATCATGGATTTTTAGGGTTCCTGTTTTACTAATTGGGTTTTTCTTGGATTTGCACATACTTTCTTGTAATTGCAGCAAATGAGGCAGCAGGCTAATGAGTCGGGGGAGTCAGCTGCAATACCTATTACTGTTAGGCAGCTTGAAGCTATAATAAGGCTAAGCGAGTCACTGGCAAAGATGAGACTGTAAGAAGCGATTCTTTGAAAATCTAAACTATTATGGAATTGAACTTGCAAATTCTTAGACGTACCTGTCTTATTTGGTGATTGGCTTTGTGACCTGCGAATACACGCATAGCCAGTAACACTATCCCTGACGCTCAGCCAAGCAAAATGGCAATTCTTGCTCATCCCAGTGAGTGAACAGGTGGGTTCACCATTTGCACCTGTAAATGGTTCATCTGGTGGGCCTGTGATGGATGGCCATGATGCATGGATATGCTCACCAGACGTTGTCTGTTGGTGGATTGGCTGCTCAGAAATATAGCTTTGCTGGCCACATTCAATGGGAAAAGTCCATTGGTGGCATGGTGATCATCCACCCACGATGGGTCCACCTGATGAACGGACCTCGATCATTCATTGGAGTTGGGCCCCACATGTACAGTTGGTTGGGCAAGAAGGCTGTTTTGCTTAGCCGAGCATTGTATATATTTCCTAGAGTCTAGAACTGCTCTTGAACAAACTGCAGATTCTATTTTGTGTACATGGGCTGTATATTAACTGACTTCAAAATCAGGTCCTTTGTTGCAACGGAGGAGCATGTTACTGAAGCACTCAGGCTCTTCAACGTTTCCACTATGGATGCCGCCCGCTCTGGGATCAATGAACATATGAATTTGACCCCTGATATGGCAAATGAGATCAAGGTTTGTGTTGGACAGACAATAAAACCTCCTTCCTAACATATGTATTATTATTATTATTATTTTGGTACTGGTGAATTGGTTGCCCATACTCATGTTTGCCCGTGATTCTTTACACAGCAAGCTGAGACACAGATAAAGAGAAGAATGGGAATTGGAAGCCATATTTCAGAGAGACGTCTAATTGATGAGCTCGCCAGGATGGGGATGAACGAATCCATTGTATGTAACTCAAATGCCTTGTCCTTCTCTGCACTAAGCCTCAGCAAAATTACAGTTTGCTGAAGCTTCCGATCCAAAAACATGGTAGCCATGCAGTTCAGTGCCCCGGACTGTTGATGGGCCCCACCTTTGATGGGGATACCCTAAAAATTCTCCCAGATATGAATGTGGCCTAGAAATAGATGGTTATGAGAGAAAAAATTACTGCAGTCTACATTCAATGAGAAAAGGTAAAAAAAACCAGAGCATTAGGATCATTTGATCAAGGCCCTCTTTCCGATCAGGGAAATGAGACTGTATTTGATAAATCCATTGACTTATCAAATTCATAGATTTGCATTCGATTTGGATTTGGAAAATCCCAAGGTCCACTGAGTGGGAACCAAGCTACTGATCGTCAGTTTTTAGAGCATTTACAGAAATTTTAGAGCATAGATTTATGGAGATTTGACAAATCCTCGACAGAAAAACAAACAGGATAAGTTCGAATATCCATAGATTTTGCAAATCCCTTCCCCAATTCCCTCACTCCAAACGGCCTCTAAGAGAACTTTGGGGCATTCCCCAGTCCACAATCCAATGGTCTGCATCACTGAACCAATTGCCCCAAATGTATGGAATTGATCCCATCAGCCTGTTCTGTGATTGCTTCAGAACCTCCAAGTACTCTTAAATTCCTTTCCTCTAATGGCTGCTTCCTATCAATGTTCTGATCAATGTCCTTGTGACTGCCAGGTGAGAAGAGCTCTCTTGATTATGCATCAGAGAGATGAAGTGGAGTACAAGCGAGAACGACGAGTTATTGTTCGCAAAGCTTGATGTTTACAACATTCACAACCTCAAGCAAATATTAAAGGAAAATTCATGTAATCAAAATGGTGCCTTTCAGGAGGTTTCTCACGCAAGCAGGTTTGGTGTGGCCCATCTTCACTAGTTCTTGATATGGAGTTGCATCATCAATTTCAAATTTCATTGTACCAAATCATTCATCATCTTGCCTGTATTTGTGCTTATCCCATCTATTTTTATGTATCTCCACCTAAGTACAGTAATATTGATAGACAATCGAGGCCCATCTGAATGATTTCAATCATTTGTAGTAGAGATGAACATAAGCCCTCTAGAAGTACATTCTAAAAGGTCATACACCAGGGCATGCTCTCCAATAAGCAGCTCTGGGATCCATTATATTACTGCTCAAAAGGATCATTTAGATATAATATCATAAGGAATCTCAACTGTCCACATAGCAATAAAGGGTGCGACCTGGACATTTCCTTTTTTATTATCAAACAAGAATTCCAAACCATCCTATCAGTTGGCTGCCTTCATACAGTCAAGGAAGGAATGGACAACAGTTGGAGAAGCATCATCTGATAAGTGCACTTCTTGGGCTGTCCATACATGGTTGGGCAACCGAGGTCCGGGCCATCATCTTATTTGTCTACGAATAATAAGCATTACTAATTTTCCTCTCTTCCTCAACACCATCCACTGTTCCATGTTCCCTTGAAGCTACAACAATCATTAGGGTGTGTTTGGAACGGTGGTTTGGCTTATTATGTATTGTATGGTATGAAATGTCTCAGCAAATCACATGTTTAAGATGGTTTGTTGGAATAGACGGCGGCCAATTTACCTGTTTGGATGGCCTGTGTTTAGCTCAGGATAACAAACCTTAATACATTGCGCTTGTTTGTTAACCAATGACCCAACACAGGCTTCTCCGATATGGTGATATGGTAGTTAACCATAAAGTCCTATTACGTCTTGCTTTAGGAATCAGACTTGGGGCTTGTTTGTTAACGCTGAAAACTTTAACTTAATGTGGAATCTAAAAACGCTTTGTGTTTATTGTTGTTTGTTAACACCGAATGTGGAAGCGCTCCGTGATTTTTTGCTGCATTTTTTCGGCAATGGAGGTTTAGCTTAATGGTGAATCCAGAATTTGTTTCGTGACTTTTTCAAAAAAATTCAAAATTGCCCACCGCCGTGAGAGAGATTTTCTCCTTTGCATAATATATAATCCAATTTTAATGTGAGGCATTTCTTTGAGCCTACCATGATTTATGTGTTAGATTTACACTGTCCGTCAATTTTCTATATAGTTCTAGAGCATGATCTCAAAAAATGAGCCATGTTGAATGCTCAGGTTAACCCCACCACAAGAAGCAGTGGGAATAGAACGACTATCATTAGAACTTTTCTGGTGTCCACTGTAAAGTTCATTTGCCATCTAACTTATTCATAAGGCAAAAAAAACTTGGATGAAGGGAGCTTGATCAGAGCCTTGGTAGGCACCCAATTTCCACCATTTCTTGTAGTGTGGCCTACTTGACCCTTAGATACGCCTTATTTTTTGTTTTGTTCCCTAAAATGACATTGGAAACTTGATAGATGGTATGGATAAAATATATACATCACGGTAGGGCCCCACATAGCCCTTTGACACTACCCTCGTTAAAACTACCATCCGTCTCTAGATAGATTTGGGGTAGTGCGCAATCCCAATAGCTACTACAATGTGAGTAGCGATATTCCTGCTGAAGTGATGTCATCAATTTTTGTGGGCCCCATCGTGATGTTGTATGCACACCTTCCATCTATTTTGAGAAATCATTTTAGGGCACGAGAGAAACAATGAGGCAGATTAAAAGCTCAAGTGGATTCCACCACAGAAAACAGTGAGGACAGTGACTCCTACCATTAAAACCTTCCTAGGTCTCACCACATGTTTTTTTGAGATCCATTCATAAGTTAACACAGACATGGAAGAAGAGAAAACACAAATACCAGCTTGATAGAAGTTTTCAATGGTAGGGTTCAATCCCCACTATTTTCTATGGTGGGGTCCACTTGAGCTTTGGATCTCAGTCATTCTTTGGCTCATGCTCTAAAATGATATCTCTGAATGGATGAACGATGTGGATATAACACATAAATCATGATGGGGCCCACATAACTGGTGACATCACTTTATTAGCAAATCTCGCTACTTAGGCGTCACTAGCGGGAGCGGATTAGGTGAGACCTTGGATCCACTGAGGTGGGTGGACCCCTGACCATGGGGCTTATAGTGATGTATTTGCCTTAAATCCATCCAATCATTTTGAAAGCTCATTTTAGGGTATGATCCCATAAATGAACCTGGCTTAAATCTTAGGTGGACCACACCACAAGAAACCATTATGATTGAATCATCACCATTAAAAACTTCATGGACTCCACCAAAATGTTTATTTTCCATCCAACTTGTTGATAAGGTCATAAACACCCAGATGAAGAGACCACACAAATATCATCTTGATCTAAATCGCAGATGAACCATAGTACATGTGATTGACCATTAATGGGCATAAAAGTTGTGGGCCAAATGAGATTTGGATCATTCTCATTTTTGGGGTCATTCCCTACGATGGTTTAGAAAAAAATGGATGGACGGCGTGGATAAAACACATATATTATGATGGGGGCCACACAACACTGTCAATACACAATTTGGATACACTGAGGTGGGTGGGGGCAAATGTGTTACATTGACATATTTTAAACATTTAAGACTAGTCTTCTGTCTTCAGATTCAGATTTTGAGTTCAAACTTTGGACTTTAAATTTAACAAACAGGCCCTTAGTGGGAAAGCAATTCGCAGGAACTTCTTACTTCTGTAACATAGGTGGGCCCACCGTGATGCGTGCAAGATATCCACCCTGTCCATCCTTTATGTGAGATCATTTTAAGATATCATAACACGAGTCAGATTGAAGAGTCAGGTAGGCCGAAAACGTAAAGAATGTGGCAATGCATCATTCCTAATGTAAAACCATTCCTAATGTAAAATCATTCCTAATGTGAAAGCGTATCATCTGAAAGATTCTTAATGTGAAATCATCACGCATTATAAGATATGACTAGCACTGAATGTTTACTACGCAACGGGTTCACTGCCACTCTCGTCAGATGATCTGAACCGTCCATCCTATCAGATGCACGATAGACATGTTAATGGAGGTTTTGATACAAGTATTGCCATTGAATTTGGGGCAGATAAGATATTAACCAATTTATTACTTTCGAAACTGATCGATCAACTTCTGCTTGATTGATCCGGATATACACATACTAGTTATGTAGGCCCACATCCTACATGAGAGACGTACCTGAAATGTCAAACTACTGAACTGATCAACATGGAGTAGTTAGTCGACAAACTACTGTATAAAAACAAAATTCAGTTGAATGTATACACCAGGCATTTCACTAATCGACAAAATAAACCCAGCTAATAGCCTATCTGCAAAAAGATATCAGTGAAAGAAAACTATAAAAAAGTCATAGTTTCACTTAACTAATAATACCCCACCATCCAAAAAAGGTACGCCATATCCGAGCATATTACAAAACGAAGACTGTAAAATGTCACCCAAAATATGAAGGCAACAAGTGTTCTATTTCTTTATGTGAAGGAAGCGAAGCATTGCTCCCTACTGAACCACACATCGGGTAGCATACTGTCGACCCACCCAAGTGATCGAAGTGGCCGCCTTCTGATGTGGCGTGTGTCAAAATCAGTCCGGCTAACGTTGGCATTGCGCGTTGCAGTATTAGAACCAACGAGGCATCATTGGTGCGTATTACTCTTTCATTTGCTGCAAAGGCTAGTGCATCGAGATGTTTATGCCAATGTGCCAAAGCATCTTTATATACCTTGAAAGAATGATAGTTGCATTCAGAGTACTCTATAACTTGTGCCTCAGCTTCAGACCAACTGTCAAATATCTCAGTCCGGTGTCCAACTGTCACTACATAATACTTTCGTGCCATATCACTCCTGTTGATACAAGATTTAATAAGTTAATGAGAAGCTACCTAATGAATAAACTCACAAATTATATTTAACAAGTATATAGCACTCAAGTGTAGATATGTAAAGTAGTTAGCAAGTTACTGAGAAGGTACCTAATGAACAGAATCATGACTAACTTACCTATTGGAATCCCTGTTAATAACCAACCGTACCAATACTAACTGATATAAGATATGTAATGTAAATAACATTATCTACATGATTGTCCACAATCTGTAACATGTAATGCAGATTTGTAAGTTATGGCTTGCAAATTAACTTTGCCATGTTGGTGTAAATTAACTTGTAGATAACATAAGAGAGACAAACACAAAACAACCAAGGCAATTGCAAATTGTTTCAGGAAGGTAGGTCATATATCACCAAACTATAATATCTCTGTCACCACACTGTTGAGAGGTGCTGTTTTAACATATATTATACCAAAAAAAATGAAACCCACCGATCCATAGTTGTATATGTATAGCACACACATATCAAACACATAAAAATTGTAGTTTAATCCTACGGTCAAGTAGATTAAGACTTTAAAAAATGAACCCATTAGTCTAAAAAATCAACACATTAGCCAAGTTTTTTTCTTCCTATTGCCGACTACTAGTAGTCATCAAATAACCTCAACTGTGTGAGACTGGATCAACCAACGGATCCATGTCATCCTACGTTGTGGGGCCATTGTCAGGAGATTAATTATCGTAGCCTCATCATGAGACATTATCGACTCAGCATTCATGACATCCTCTTTAGTCAGTCTATCCATTTTGTCGAGCAAGGCGTTAACTCGACACATTCGGGTCATCTTCTTCCCTATTCAAAACTACCGTAGTGAGGTGATTCACAGTTGCTGACATTCTATCAATGCTGCTACCTAGGACTTCAATACTAGAACCCACTCTAGCTTTCTTTTTTGAGATAATTGTGCTCCATGTGTTTACTAAAGTTGGTATCCTATGTACGGATGTATGCGAATCTTCATTCGCCCTAAACTTAGTATCAAATGAAAAATGGTTGTCCTAATACTATCACCATAATCATCATATTTCAAGCGAACGGTATCCTCAAATTCCTTCTCCAAATTGAAAATGTCTTCGAAATCATGTTGAGCTCTGAATTGTGCATATTCTAACCGCAATTCATCACACATTATGCATGGTTTATAATATTAAAAGATCCATCTTATATGTGTATTTGTGATTGCAGGAAGATAAAAGAGATCTTATGAATTTGATGATAAAAGACCCACTTTAGACACATTGAAGATTAAAGGAGAAAGAGTCAAGAGGTGAAGGAAAGAAGCGAGAAAGAAAGAGAAGAGAAAAAAAGAAAATATAAAAAAGACAGTCTCAAAGATCGGTCCTTCGACCGGTCTTCAGGAGTCAAAAAATCAGAAATCAGAGCTAAACTTGTTGGACTATTTTTTGCTATTTCAGACCGGTCATCAGAGGCAAAGACCGGTTGCCAGACTGGTCGGTAGTGCTCTAGAAACTCTGAAATTCTGTTTTATCCGTTGTTGTGCAAGCAAAGACCGGTCCTCCGATCGGTCGGCCATTGACTTTCAATTGCGAAAGTGTTACGTGGTTTCTCGAAAGTTTTAAGTCAGTGTAGGATTTCTTTTATAAAATGCCACCTCCATTTTCTTTCCAAAACATCATAGGACGTGGGGAACAAGGAGATCAAGTCCTAGGAGGCTTCCTAGCATTCTACAACTAGTTTTTTTTTCTTTTCTAATTTTAGTTTTTCTATGCTTTCTTCTAGCTAACTCTAAGCTAGAGCTGAGAGGTGAAACTTCTAGTTTATTTATTATATTTTGATTATTTGATTTGAATTATGGTTTAATTGTTGAACAATTCATTAGTGGTTTGAATAAAGTTGATAGTTTTAGATAATTTAGGAATCTTATGTGCCATGTACACGAATTCTTGTTGGATTTCTGAGATTGATTAGATTGGTATCTGGGATTTTGATTTGTGGAAGTCTTTGATTCATCGGATGCGATGAATGCTTTGAATTCTCTATTGATCAAAACAGTTGGATTTCTATTAGAACTAATTGATGAAGGGTTCATATATCTTGTGTATGTAAATTTGAGATAGATGTTTTTGCTTGTTGATATTGGTTTAATTAGAGTTTAATTCATTGGTTCTAAGTCATCTAGTGACAAGATTTGATGAAAGCTATGGTTATGATCTCAATTAAATTAGATAAAGGATTGACCTATACAATTGAGTGTACCCAATGCCTGAGCTTTATTGAGGGAACCAAATCAACGAACAACCATCTTTTTTAGATGTTTGTGTGATTTAATTGCTATATCTTCCAATTGGATAGAGACAGAACTTCAATTCCAGCTGTGCATTGAATCGAATAATTGAATTAAGTATGGTTAATACTAGAGGTAGATCCTTGATGCTTTAGTGTTCTCTTTTCATTTTTTTCTCTTAACTCAGAATTATTTTTCTTTAAGACCAATTTCAGATTAGTTTAGTTTTAGAACCTAACTGACCTTAGAGTGTTTGAATCTAGTTTTTCATATTCCTTTTTCGTGGATCAACCTCGGTCTCACCGAGTTATTACTACTTCGTGGCCTTATACTTGGGGCTGACGAACAAATCACCACATCCACATTTATTACCTTTGTTTATATTGCATTATCTAGTAACTGACTTGTTCCCTGTCGCCTAGTTGACACCAATAATGATGGAAAGATCATCAAATCTGGATTGTGGTTTTCCTTTAAGTTTACTTGCATTTTTGTGTGACTGCATATCGTATCATCAAAATATAACTAGTTAGATCGTTATACCAAAAACATTTGTTTAAAAGAAAGAAAGTTAAATACTAAATAGATGTAATAAAAACATGCACCTTCAAGTACTCATCTAATATTTCATCCAGTGCGACAGCAATCTTGTTTTTTGAATCTCATCCAAACCCTGAGGCATTTAATATATCTTTGATGATATTGAAATCCTTCTTTAAGATCTTCATGTGTTTTTAAATATGCTCATTTGTCAAGCACATACCAAGCCTCTTCTCTATTTCATATACCACCGCATTATAGGCATCAGGCCTAAACTCATTATCTGCTCTCCATCTCAATCTAACTTGCTCAGTAGAGTGTCTATAAGTACGTCATTTATTGTACCTATCTAGAATAATTTACTCTTCTACAACTCACTTTTCGACATTGATTTACGATCATATTTGTGTGGAGATATCCTCATCGATGTCTTCAAGATGTCATTTCTTTTATCTTTTGATGGTGTTGTAGGGTTGCGTCACTCTGACGAGTACATTTTAACTTGAGAAGAAATCTACACAATTTATTTAGTGTAACGTGAAAACAACGATACCATCCATTATAGGCATGAGGATACTATTCTACATAAAAATGCATATAAATATAGCAAGTCAGCAAACGACCATATTCAGACTTAGTTAATATAATTCTACAATAAGTCAAACCATGTCATGCTAAATTTATTATAACATTGTTTGTATTCAAGTATCTTAACAATTAAAATCATTATTAGGATGACTATCCCTCCACATCCTATTAACAATTGCGTCCCGCTTACGTGCCCATGCATCTCTCTCAGACTGGGACACATTGTAAGACTCCATTAAGTGGGCCACACATGATCATCAGTTTAGATCATGACCGTTGGATTATTCAGATTGAGCGATTCAAGTGGGCCCCACTACAGTTGTGATCATTGCAAATAGGTTTGGGGCGGGACGCTTGAACCGTGTTCCCTATACGCGGTTATTAAGCCAGATATGGAAACCTACGGTATGGAGACCCTAGAGGAGAGAAGTATGATGGGTAAGCTTCTCTGGCCCTCTTTCCTATAAATATACGTCTTGGTCCCCTCACCAACACACAAGAGAAAACCCTAGTCCCCATTGAGAGGTTCTCCTAAAGGTGTTAGGTGCGGAAGACCAAAAGTTCTTCTCGGCAACACGGCGGCATTGGGAATGTCTTCCCAATCAGGTATGGCTTTAAGATTACAGTATGGAATCTCTATTATTGATGCATAGACGATCCGATTATTCCGCATTAAGTTTTTAGTTTCACAGCTGGATACTTGGGCCTATTGTCCAAAATAATATAAAATCATTGAATTAATTTTGATTGGGCCATCTATTGGAGCCGTCTTGGGCTTATTGTTGTTGAACCATTAATTGAGAATACATGAGCCAAATAAATAAATTAATTTTGGTGGGTCTTATTGATAAATGGCCTAAGTACTTCAGTAGATATGGTTATTAATTATTGAGTTCAAATTTGGCCTAAAATAAGGCCATAATCCATTATTCATGGTTGATATTCAGGGTTGACCATTAAATATAATCCAACCATCATTCAGTTAAAGTTGTTTAAGCTTATGGGCGACCAATATCAGCCGTGTTTAGGGCCGAATCAGAACTTCTGCAGTATGGTTCGTTGTGGGCAGAACCATTAAGCAATCCTTGAGTCTAGGAGTGGGATTGGAGCTAGTTGTGTTAGCCACCAAAGTGACCTCAATTAGCAAAGATTTCTACTTCTAGACTTCTGTATATGGAATTCAGTGACCCTCCATTATAGGATTGCATTCAGTTGCGTTCATATTCAGGCGAGCGGTGGTTAGAACAAAGAAGTATCATCGTTTGGCTGGATGTGAGCGGGATGAAGTGGTTGGTGATGGTGATATAGGTCTGAGAGATTCATTTCACCCAAAGGTGATGGGCGTCTTAGATTTATTTCACCAACATTGGTCAGCTTCATGTTCAGAAGAGCCTCCTGTATGTTACAATTTCGCCCAAAGGAGGAATCGCGATGATACGCTGGGCTCTTGCTAGATTTTGATGATTATGGCCCATCATCATTCTGGGTCATTTGATTGAAGGCCCAAGTCAATCAAATAAACATACATGCATGATATTTGTGGTTTATGTTTATGCATTGTTATATGGGACTTGATTATTAATGTGAGTTTTATGCTTTGAATGTCCAGCTATGACTGTTTCCAATATTCCAACACAATTCAATTCCATACCTTTGCTTACTGGGTCGAACTATTCCAAATGGAAGTCGTCCGTTGAAATAGTCCTAGGTTGCATGGACTTGGACTTGGCCCTGGAGGAAGTAGAGCCTCCTACTCCAACTGATTCTAGTATAGATTCAGCAAAGGCTCACTACAAGACCTGGACCAAGTCAAATAAGATGTGTCTCAAGATCATAAAGAACTCGATTTCTAAGACCATACAGGGTGTCATGCCCGACATTGAGAAAGCTAAAGATTTCCTGACTGAAATAGAAAAACGATTTTAGAAATCGGATAAAGCTGAGCTGAGTTCACTTTTACATAAATTGACTCAAGCCACCTATAACGGTCAATGAAATATCAGGGAGTACATTGGTGGATTGTCTGATGTGGTGGCTAAAATCCGCGCATTAGACCTTAAGATTGAGGATGAACTCCTGATTTTCTTGGTTCTGAACTCCCTCCCTCCACAATTCAGTCAATTCCAAATCAGCTACAATACTCAAAAGGAAAAGTGGATATTGAACGAGCTGATATCTCAGTGCGTTCAGGAGGAAGAGAGACTCAGAAGGTCGAGCAAGACACAAAGTGCACACCTAGTGACATCTGGTCAAGGACGAAAAGGAAATAAGAAAAGAAAGCACACTTCAGGGAAAAGTTCTACGGGTCCTGTGGGTGGCAATCAGCCTAAGTCTGGAACGACATTTAAGAAGAAAAGGAAGGGTCCTAATGATGGCTGCTTCTTCTGCAAGAAGCCTGGTCATTAGAAGAAGGATTGTGAAGATTTTAAAGCATGGCTCGTTTCTAAGGGTAAAGACCATATTTTAGTCTGTTTTGAATCAAATTTAGCTGATATGTCCACAGACTCCTGGTGGATAGATTCTGGTGCAACTATTCACATTTGTAATTCCATGCAGGATATGATCCAAAGCCGGACGCCAACTGATGCAGAGAGATCAGTCTATATGGGGAACGGCATTAGAGCAAACGTGGAAGCTATTGGAGTCTGTAGGCTTAGGTTATCGTCAGGACACTTTCTTGATCTAGTAGATACTGTTTGTGTGCCTTCTATAAGGCGTAATTTGGTTTCCATTTCTCGTTTGGACAAATTTGGTTATGAGTTTAAATTTGCAAATGGAAAATTAAGCATTTACTATGATTCAGTTGTGATTGGTTCTGGCACTTTAGTTAATAACCTTTATCAGCTAGATTTGGATGTTTCACATGTATACAGTGTTAACTCATCACATGGAAACACTAAAGGCATCAAACGAAGTTTAGATTGTGAGAACTTCCTCCATGCTATGGCACAGGCGATTAGGCCATATCTCTCATGAGAGATTGGAAAGGCTTGTACGTGAAGGAATTCTTCACTCCCTAGACTTCTTAGACTTTGGGGTTTGTATTGATTGCATTAAAGGTAAACAGACTAGAATAAGGAAAACGGGTGCCACTAAGAGCATAGGACTCTTAGAAGTGATTCATACAGACATCTGCGGACCGTTCCCTACAGCATCTTGGAATGGGCAGAAGTATTTTATCACTTTTATAGATGACTACTCTCGTTATGGGTACTTATATCTTATTAACGAAAAATCAGACGCCTTGGATACATTTAAGATCTATAAGGCTGAAGTCGAGAATCAACTCGATAGGAAGATCAAAGTCGTTAGATCAGACCGTGGTGGTGAGTACTACGGAAGGTATGACGAATCTGGGCGTAATCCAGGTCCATTCGCTAGATACCTACAAGATTGTGGCATCGTCGCCCAGTACACCATGCCTGGTACTCCAGAGCAGAATGGTGTAGTAGAAAGGCGTAATCGCACCCTAAAGGACATGGTGCGATCTATGATTAGTAATTCTACGTTGCTAGAATTTTTGTGGGGTGATGCGTTGAAAACAGCTGTGCATATCCTTAATAGGGTCCCAAGTAAGGCTGTAATGAAAACTCCATATGAATTGTGGACAGGACGAAAGCCTAGTATACGATATTTTCATATATGGGGTTGTCCTGCAGAAGCCAAACCATATAACCCGCATGAAAGAAAACTTGACCCTAGAACTGTTAGTTGCTTCTTTATTGGATACCCAGAAAGGTCAAAAGGATTCAGATTTTATTGTCCATCATATTCCATAAGAGTCATTGAGACTGGAAATGCTAGGTTTATTGAGAACACTGAAGATAGTGGAAGCACAAATATAAGAGATATTGTATTTGAGGAAGAGCGGATTGTGATTCCCACCACAATCATTCAGAGTAGCATGGTTGTCCGTCCAGCAGTGGACCCTGAGATCCCTATGGACGACCATGTACAACCTCAAATACAACCCACTGATGAGGAAATGGAAAACTCAATTTAGAATAATGAGCCATTAAGACGATCACACAGAGAGAGAAGATCTGCAATACCAGACGATTACGTCGTCTATTTGCAGGAGCATGAGTTTGACATTGGGGTTGAAAAGGATCCTATATCCCTTTCACAGGTCGAACAAAGTGCGGATTATTCTCATTGGTTCGATGCCATGAAGGATGAATTGAAATCCATGAAGGACAACAAAGTTTAGGACCTTGTTGAATTGTCTGAAGAGATTAGGCCGATTGGTTGCAAATGGGTATTTAAAATCAAACTGGGACTCTAAGGGCAATATCGAAAGGTATAAAGCCAGGCTAGTTGCAAAGGGTTTCACTCACCATGAAGGCATTGACTTTAAGGAGACTTTCTCACCTGTATCTAAGAAAGACTCCTTTAGGATCATTATGGCTCTTGTGGCTCATATGGATTTGGAGCTACATCAAATGGACGTGAAAACTGCGTTTCTCAATGGAGATCTAATGGAGAACGTATATATATTGCAGCCAGAAGGTTTTAAAGCCAAAGGCTCAGAACATCTGGTCTGTAAACTTAAGAAGTCCATTTATGGGTTGAAACAGGCATCACGACAGTGGTACCTAAAGTTTCATGAAGTTGTTTCCTCATATGGTTTCATTGAAAACACTGCGGATGAGTGCATATATGTGAAAATCAGTGGGAGTAAGTTTATCATTTTGGTCTTGTATGTTGACGACATTTTATTGGCCAGTAGTGATATTGGATTGTTGCGTGAGACTAAGAAATTTCTATCTCAAAATTTTGAGATGAAAGATCTTGGTGATGCTTCTTTTGTCATCGGCATTCAGATTAGCCGGGACAGATCACATGGATTACTTGGCCTGTCGCAGAGGGCCTATATTGATAGGGTTCTCGAAAGGTTTGGCAGTAAGGTTGTGCTCCTGGCCAAGCACCTATTGTAAAAGGTGACAAGTTTGGTAAATTTCAGTGTCCTAAGAATGACCTAGAGAAGGACAAGATGAAAGCTATTCCGTATGCGTCAGCAGTAGGGAGCATCATGTATGCTCAGGTCTGTACGCGTCCAGATATTGCTTTTGTCGTTGGAATGTTGGGCAGGTACCTTAGCAATTCAGAAATGAATCATTGGATAGCTGTAAAGAAAGTGTTGCGCTACCTGCAAAGGACAAAGGACTTCGAACTCACATACAGGAGATCCGACCATTTGGAGTTGGTAGGATATACAGATGCAGATTTTGCTGGTTGTCTCGACAGCAAGAAGTCCACCTCGGGCTATGTATTCATGATGGTTGGTGGAGCCGTATCATAAAAAAGCGTGAAACAGTCAATTACGGCATCATCTACCATGGAAGCAGAGTATGTAGCTTGTCATGAAGCCACGAATCAGGCGGTCTGGCTTCAGAGCTTTTTCTCTGGTTTACGGGTTGTGCAGATGATCCCGAAACCATTGAAAATCTATTGTGATAGTTCAGCTGCAGTTAACTTATCCAACAACAACAAGCATTCATCGAGGTCAAAGCACATTGACATCAAATATCTTGTTGTGAAGGAGAGAGTTCAGAATCGTCAAGTGTCTGTGGAACTCATCGGCACAAGGCAGATGATAGAGGATCCTCTCACTAAAGGCCTTCCTATCACGCTCTTTAAGGAGCATGTGACATCTATGGGAGTTGTTGATCCCAAGGATGTATTTCAGTAGTAGGAGTTTTCATGTATGATCCGATTACGTCCAGATATTTTTTTTAGAGATATCTTTTATGCATTGATGATTCTGTTTTTCAGTTTATATCTTGCTTCTCCTTCAGTGTGCACATTCAGTTTTGAGTAAGCAAGACTTTGGTTTGTGTCTTGGAGACACGTTCAGTAGGACCACTTGAAGATAAACACGTATGATCACATGAGACGTGTAATCTTCATACCACACCCCATATCATTGATCCATGTCGTTAAGGCTATTGGTATTTGTGATCGTGATTCGTCACACTTCGAAAATATTAAATGTTGTATTGACTACCACAATTCAATATCAGTGGTCTTGATGGACCGGATCTGACAAGCGTTGCTCATAATTATCCAACGGTATTGTTTTGAAATCAGTAGGGCGCCCATTAGGAACTTTTGAAACAAACATGTTTTATGAAATGTTTTTCACAAAATAAAATAAAATGTTTTATTTTCTTTCAGAGATCAGTGTAGCCCAAGTGGGAGAATGTAAGACTCCATTAAGTGGGCCACACATGATCATCAGTTTAGATCATGACCGTTGGATTATTCAGATTGAGCGATTCAGTGGGCCCCACTATAGTTGTGATCATTGCAAATAGGTTTGGGGCGGGATGCTTGAACCGTGTTCCCTATAGGCGGTTATTAAGCCAGATATGGAAACCTACGGTGTGGAGACCCTAGAGGAGAGAAGTGTGATGGGTAAGCTTCTCTGGCCCTCTTTCCTATAAATATACGTCTTGGTCCCCTCACCAACACACAAGAGAAAACCCTAGTCCCCATTGAGAGGTTCTCCTAAAGGTGTTAGGTCAGGAAGACCAAGAGTTCTTCTCGGCAACACGACGGCATCGGGAATGTCTTCCCAATCAGGTATGGCTTTAAGATTACAGTATGGAATCTCTATTATTGATGCATAGACGATCCGATTATTCCGCATTAAATTTTCAGTTTCACACACGTTCCCAACAAATTTTCCTTATCTGCGGCATTCACCTCAATCGTTGAAGGGTTAATGTCATCAATCCCAACAGAATCAGCCTCTGACTGTTCTAACCCCCTCTTGCCTGCAACACTAATGAAGTTATGTAGGACACTGCAAGTAATGATGATTTTCACTTGTGCTTCAAACTTGAACTGAGGTGCAGTTTTCAGTATTGAGAATATACCCTTTAAGATTTCAAAGACACGTTCGATGATATTACGTACTTGAGCATGACGATAATTGAATAATTCCTTCTTATTAGATGAATTTAGACCAGTACGATACTTATGTAAATGATATTGTACACCCCTGTAAGGAGCCATAAAGTTAGGGTGTGTGCATATCCAATATCTACCATGTAGTACTTTTCTACAAGTTGGGAAAAAAAGTATTAGAAGTTCAGCTAAAATTAAATCATCATTGATGAATATACATTCTTGAATATAGAAAAGAAAATAAGTACCATGTGGGGGCAAGTAGATTATCTGGTTGACAAGTTAATGTATTTTGTAATACTCTATCATCAGATGTTGATCCCTAGCTCCCATCCAGCTAGCACATATGCAAATCTCATATCCAATGTGCATGCGGCCATTACATTTTGTAAAATTACTTCTTTTCTATTTCTAAAAGTCGTCGCATTCGTTTTAGAGTGCCATCTATTGCTCCTATGCAATCCTAATT
Source organism: Liriodendron chinense (assembly GCA_003013855.2). Taxonomy (NCBI): domain Eukaryota; kingdom Viridiplantae; phylum Streptophyta; class Magnoliopsida; order Magnoliales; family Magnoliaceae; genus Liriodendron; species Liriodendron chinense. Next base: position 1,196,319 of record PVNU02002925.1, read on the forward strand.
AGAAAATGACAATAAATAATATCATTTGTGGAAAATATATTATGTTAAGCTAATAATGTAAATAGTAACTAAGCAAGGTTTTATACATGGAAATATGCCCTCCAATTTGGGTTGGTGGATATCAGATGGTGTCTCGAGGCCAGGGAACTTCACATAATCGGGGTATAGAGAGACAAAAACATTGAGAACTCTGTTAAAGTGTATACTTATAGTTTTACATGATTGTACAAACCTATGCCCTATGACTCGGTTACGCACTTTATGGCTAACTGTGTATGGGAATAAAACAACATATTCTTCTAAACTAAAACGTCGTGTCGTGAAGCAGGTTATTGTCCCTCAAAGTTGCACACAGCTGAAAGGACTCCCTCATCATTCTCAACTGAGACGAATAATCTTCATCGTTTTTAAAATAATTTCGCTTTAAACAAGTTTCTTTTGCAATTTGCTTTTCGCGGTGGTTCTTGCATAGGTACTGACGGTAGTAATTTACAACTGTCATAACTACAACTGTCGTAGCCAAAGTCACAGCGATTGTTGCAAATTCATTCTTACGGCCTCCTGATTTGGTCATATTAATTGACCTTGCAGACAACTGAAAATTTGGTCCATGTGAATAACCTCCAAGAGGGAAACCCATATAACCAGTCCTATAGGTATAGATAAATTAGCCTTCCATGTATGTATTATTTTCGTGCTGATTTTGTATAGTGCATGATCCAAATGTAGATTTTTTTTTTTCCGTAGATGAATATTTATTGCAGCGACAGATATTTTACAGTACATAATTTTTTCACACAATTGTAATTTTACTTAATGTCCCTTCTACAGTTAAGTTACATGATTTCATTCAGATTTAATTCTCAAAGCATGAGAATGATGAGCACATATATCCCTAGAACATTTTTAATGGAGAAAGTATACATATTTCTAACATGAATCACTGTCAATTACTAACGTAAGATATTAGTGGAAATGTGGGAAAAAGCTTTTGCATGTGTGACAACATCCTTAATCACATTGTGTAGAGAGTGGTGACCCACGTGTAAACCAGACAAAGGTTTATTGTGACGTATAAAGTGCATGTTGGTTGATGTAGACAAAAATTTTTGGTCTAATTTCATGATGAAATAAAAAGAGAACATCCAAGAGAAACCATCATTCAGGATCTATAAATTTAGATATTTAATATCAGTTGTTTCTATGGGAATTGAATCAACCATCCCATACAATCGCAATATTTGATTGTGCAGATGCGATGTCCATTTCCGAAAGCAAGGAAGAGGTAAACTACATAGAATTGGCATGCGCAATGGGCAGGGACATGCACTAAAGGACTATAGAAATAGAGGACAGGCATATGCACATTCACCAGTCTAAAGGAAGAAGTAGTAGACTACATAGAACTGACATGCATAATGAGCATTGACATGCACAGAGGCACAAACAACCGACATGCACATTATGCAGTGACATGCACAGTACAACAAAGACAGGGACGTGTACAACCATATTGAGCACTCCAAAAGCATGACAGGTGAAAGGGACTAAATGAAGCCTTACTTATTACCGCAGCGCGATCGGATGGTCATCGGGGCAAATTTATGAATAAGAAATAAGCATTCAGAATTCATAGACAAACGACATTGAATAGAGTGTTATAACAAGGGCGATCTTATAAGTTGTTGCCTCTAGATGCTATCTTCCGCTTTCAATTGCCTCTTCGTTTCGGATCTTTGCCAACATAACACTAATAAAAATTCATTTTATCTGAGGCATGCGATTGTTGTAGAAAAACAAAAGGCAATAGAAGATAATTCAAATCATCTGAGAGTTGCGATTGTTGTAGAATAAGATAAGGCAAGAGGAGAGAGCACTAATCGTGTCCTTGGCCGATGTCTTGGTTGATTGATCGTCTCATTCCTCCAAACAACTATACCAGTAGACCTGTTACAGCAAATGGGATGAGGAAGAGACCTGTAAGCGTACGAAGATACATGCAACCCAAGATGACATCCCTCCATACAACCCTACCATTGTTGCTTGAAATGGAAAGAAGAAATCACAATGGCAACAAATGTTCTTCATACTGCCTTAGGTTGGGATGCTTTTGCACCGGCCACGACCCTTTTTTGCTGTCGATCGCTGCGAGGATAGCTCCTTTGGCTTCTAGGAGACAATGAAGACTCAAAAGAGGACGGAGTACTAATAACGGGAGAGTTGATGGACCGCCGTTTACTCAAACGAGTGTGGTCTTTTCCGAATCCGGTTGTATCCCCAGTTTAAAACAATGTAGACAGATGCTAACACGCTGTCTCTGACGCATCAATTTCCAAGACGTGGCTATCATGCCACAGCTCAAATACAAACAAAGGTTTGTTATGGCTGTGAGTTTACCACAATACAACCAAATGCGTGCATCCAAACAGACCCTAAGTGTAAAACCTGTCTTAAGGATTTGTTTGAATGTTTGAATTTGAATTTAATTGCCAGAACATCCGATTGAGTTGAATTTGGAAGTGAAGGGGTGTTTGTTTTTTCAAATCCCTCTACATCTAAATAAATCATTATTCTTTTTTTTTTTTATATATATAAATATTTGTCAAGATTGCGATGTAAATCCACTATTTGTTATGGTGTGTGGTCCACTTGAGTGTTGGATTTGCCTTTTTTTTTTTTTTTTTGGCTCATGTCATTAAATGAGCTTGCAGAAGGGATGGATGGCATGAACAAGTCACATACATCAAGGTGGCCCCCATAGTTGAATGCTGCTAAAATTAGAAAGGTAAATGATCATTATCCATTTAGGGGCATTTACAAGAGGATTTGGAAAATCAAACACTCACTTTTAAGTAACCCAATTGCAATGTGAATGAGTAGGGATACCTTCGGCGGGTCCCGCATTTGCTTGCCGCCCCTCTCAGAAAATCGCTTTTGCCGAATGATCCCAATCTTTCAATTAATACCTAAGAAAAATAATGATGTACATTGACCATTCTACAAATGTTCCAATTATTAATCTAAGATATCCATCATGCAGATATTGATTGTGTAGGTCCCTACTTTGATTGCTCATTCCTCTAAAAAGCCTTCCAATCAACGAAAAAAAAAAAAGAATGGTCCATAATGACATACTATAAAGTGTGTCATCATTGATTTAGGGGCTTTATAGCCTTAGAGCCTTAATTGCCTTTCCCTCTAAACAAATCACTTCCGGCTCAGTAGGTATTGGAGTGAAATTGCATTATTTTTTCGTAAGAAATAAAGTGCCCATTTATTGTGTATTACAATGACCTAAGGGCATTTAAATTGACGGAAGTTTCTATGCTTCTCCTCCTCCAAATATCGAAATTGTAGAATAAATGCATAGATTGGGATATCTATGGAACATCTGGATCTTCCAATCACTACAATCCTGGAACCTTGGACAAGCCATTATAATTTTTTATAGCAATTGTGGTTGGGTGTTGTGAATGATTACAGTGATTTCGGTGGCGATTACCAGTTTCAGGAGCGATTTCAGTGCATTTACAGGCTACAGGAACGATTTTCGGATCCCAAGGGCAAGAGACAGGACTATTTGTTGATTCCATTTCCATTGGGGGTTGCTTTCCAGCTCACCAAAAATGCCCCCCAGATGGTAGGGATCTACTTGAGAGACTGCGTGGAGCTCACCGGTCTCCTGGCAACTGGAACCGGGACATAACGAGTATTTTAAGGTCTGATGCATTTATTGGTGCAAGTGGGTCTCAACTGTGATGTACATGTAAACTCCACTGCATACATCAGATGGGTCAGCCCATCTTAGATCTAGGGCCCAAAAATCAGCCCTATCCGTACTCAGGTGGGCCATACAAGTGAAAACAGTGTGAAGGGGGAACATACCCTCCAAACTGTTTCACTTCGTGTGGCCCACCTGAATCACATATAGTGCTGATTTTTAGGCCCTGGGCATATATTTTAGTGTTGCATGTAATGGTAATTTTGAAAATACATGATGGTGGGCCCAGCAACTCTGCACTTACGTGGACGCAGATTATGGGAGTGACGCTGGCCACCTTTTACTGTGGTTTGATGACTGTGGGGTCCACTAATGTATTTGTTTTATCCACGCTGTCCATCCATTTCTCCACCTCATTTTAGGGCATGAGCCCAAAATTGAAGCATATCCAAACCTCAAGTGGACCACACCACAGAAAACAGCGGGGATGATTAAAAAAATACAACCCACCATGCCAACGTTCATTGAAAAATCTCTACTATACAGATCGCTTAACATGGGCCCACAATTTTGACAATTTGGTTCTCGTCTATGCATGCCACGTGTAAGGTGGATATGTGGCCACAATTTTAATAAATGGTGGGAAACACACGAGACTTTTAACCTGCGTTCCTGTTCCTGTTTCTTTCGTGGAGGATATGATGCTCAGGCAGCGTATGACACTTGATATGCAGGCACTCAGAAATTGTACCCATCTCATGCTTTAGCTCAAATTAAACAGATTAAATTGTGGAACCCACTGTGGTTAAGAGTTCCCAAACTCAGAATGTATATAGATAATTCAAACCTCTGATTCAGGTACTCTTGTTTGTTGAAATAGGACCATAGGATTTTTATTTTTAACTGTCCACTAATTGTCCACCAATCGGATAGTCAGATGATAAAATAAGTGTACCGTTTGTTTCATCATACATCGAAACTTGTACCCATGGTTTGGATGGTGGGATTAGTGGGTGTTACCCCTACTGTGAAGCCCACTTGGATGATATTTTGAATATCCACGCCGTCCATCCTCTTCACCAGCCCATTCTAGGATGGGTTCCAAAAACTATGCAGATCCAAATCTCAGGTGGACCATACCACTGGAAACAGTGGTGATTTCTATCGTCCATCACATTCTACTGAGGCCGTTTCCTTTCAGTATGAATCGTTGCTATAGGCATATGGTGATCCAGGCCGTTCCTATGTCATGCCCCGCCAGATGGGGTCAGATGAATCTATTCGACCTTGCCATAAGAATGCAGCCGGAGTTTGACAAAATGCCAGTGAGCAATGCTTTCATAGGTTCAGTCATCATTTTGGATTAAGAGCATTCTCCACACCATTTTTGTACTTCTGAGCTTGCATCTCTACCGCCCGTTGGACGCGGATTGCCTGGGCGAAGGCCTTTCACAGGAACTTCCCTCTGGCAGGAAGCTAGGTGGGGCTCACTGCAAGGATCAAACCAACCTCAAGAGGACCCAAGCTGCAACTGATCTGACCCAAATTCCAACCAATCCTGACCGACCCGACCCAAGTTCATGTGATTATTCCCAACCTGGCCTAAAATTGCTCAACCTGAACCCAACCCAAATTGAAACCGAGTTGGGTGTTTTTCAATCCAAACCCAACCTGAAGACCTCGACAACCCCAACCCAACCACCCAAACTCTAGGTTGGGTCAGTCGTGTTCATGTTGACCCGAACCCAAGTTGCAGCCCTAGATGGAAACAGCTGCAAGAACATAATTAAATGAATTAAAATCTCAGAACCTTTCAAGGAGAGATGACATGCCAACTAAAACGTAGGTCTCTCTTTTGTCTAAACCTAGGATTCTGATTCTAAGCACACAAGGTCTTCAACCCCACTTTCACAGCTACATGATATCCAAGGTAGAGCTTTGCTAAGCCCAGGGGTGTACAAGTCAGCCAATGCACGCACCACCACATGCCATCATGGCATATGAGTGAAATATTCAAGTGATCCATCACATGGACCTCTCCACATAGATGCTACTGCTGAAAGATGGAAGTCCACTCAGTAGATGTGTCATGATATCATGCAGAAGACCCTTCCTGCCTGGGAAGGGGATTGCCTGCAGCACCCGCCACCAATGATATCCTTGGTAGCACGACTTTGTGGGGCCCACCATGATGTATGCATTTTATCCATGCCTTCGATCCATTTTGTTAGCTCATTTTAGTGCATGAGCCCAAAAATGAGTCAGATCCAAAGATCAAACAGACCACACCATAGGAATCAGTGGGAATTGAACACGCTGCCGCATATCGTTGAAAGCTTCTTGGAGCCTCAAAGATCAAACAGACCACACCATAGGAATCAGTGGGAATTGAACACCCCGCTGCATATCATTGAAAACTTCTTGGAGCCTACAGCAAGCTGATATTTGTGTTTTCCCTTGATCCAGGTCTGCGTGATCTTACAAACAGGTTGGATGTCGAATAAACGTTACAGTGTTGACGTCATTATCCCCACTGTTTCTTTTGGTTTGGTCCAATTGAGCTCTGGATCTACCTCATTTTGGGTTCATTTCATAAAATGAGCTACCCCACAGTGGTGCGTTGGTGCTGCAGATGAGTGGGGACTCAGTTGACAGAAAATCTAACGTTCTCACACGTAGAACTTTGATTCAACAGTAAAGGCAGGCTAGAAAATCAATGAGCATTTTTGCAGTAATCAAAGCCGCACCAAGAGAGATCTACTGCAGAAAATACACAGCGCAGAAAAAGTAGTCTAGTCAATGCCTCCGGCCAGCTTTCGGGTCCATTTGGTCCCGCACCCTCAAAAGGGGTGCTTGACGCCTAAGCACCATTTTGAGCCAAACCCGAATCATGTCATGCCTTTGCACTTCCTTCTGCAAACCCCAGCTAATCCCCCACTTGTTGAAATAGGCTCTAAAAAGACAACTCACCAAAACCCAATCGGACTGGTTCTCGGTGAGTCGACCAGAAACCACTCGGACTGGTTCTCAGTGAGTTTGAATGACAAAGTAGCAGCAAAACCCCTTATGTGGAAAGACTGTCCAAATGGGTCCTTGATGCCATTCTATTTCCCAAAATGCCTTGGAAGGAAGCCCGAGTTGGCCACAAGGATCCCTACTTGTATCTTCTATTCTACAACATGCTCCACAAGCAATGAGGAAACAAACCAATCTAATAACCCCCAGATTTCGCGTCCTGAAAGATTTCTCCTTCTACTTTCTAGAGGTAGCAATAACGGCAAAGACACGATCTAACTGCTTATAACACTCAACACAAATGCAGTCGAGGAAAGAGGAAAAATGAAAACATGTTGGACAAAGACAAGTTGTGTATTAGAGAAAACAAGAAATGTGTGACAGACGCCCGATTGTAGAGTAAATAAAGAAGACCAAGGACATGCTATAAACAATCTATCGAGGAGGGGAGAGTCTCCAAATTCACGAAGGATACATAAACTACAGGAAAATCAATCTACCAAGATCAAAGCACAAACATCATAGATTTATAGGAATTCAGATAAACCTAAGAAACTGCAGAAAGACAAAAGATGACATTTCATTGAGAGGAATGTTGATCCTCTTGAAGCATTGACCATCCAAACTCATGCACACAGCCAATGTACAGATTGCAAGCATGCGAAGCAAATAAAGTGTCCAAATTGTGGGTTCTGCCATTGATGGGGAATGACCCCAAAACAATATTCACTGTAAATTTCTAAACTCTGATTGATGGGGCATGACCCCAAAAGAATATTCACTGAAAATTTCTAAACTCTGATTAACTAACCATTGGCTGTTGAATCTTTGGACTGCTGAGCTGTTTTTATTTTAACCATCTAAAGGAGGCACTTGAATCATCTGCTAAGGCCTCAGGATGACATTTAGATTCTGACCCATCCACACTTTATCTTGCACTACATTTCAATGCAAATGGGCTGTATTGAATGGGCCAATGACTTTGGGCTGGGACCCAAAATAGCCAATTGGACAACCCCAATCATCAGATTGGTGGCATGCATATGGAGAGTTAAAGCAAGAACGAATTCTCCCATCTGACAATAAGAACAATTGTTAATTCTACACATTTTTTCCCCTCGACTCCCGACTGAGTGCCAGCTGCTGGAGTTTATAAAGACCACTGAAAGGATATAAACAGTGCAAGGGATTTTCTGTATAATGTTCGGATTATGTCTTTTCATACAGTCTATTTTCTTTCTTTGCATTATAGTTTCTTGTTTCTTTATTTCTTCTGCATTACATATGCATTGCATACATGTATGCCAATCTACACTGTACAAATCTTGGGCCAAGTCACTAACAGTGCAGTTAAAAGCTCTAGTCAAACTCAAGGTGCAAGTGCTCCTGAGAACTCAGCACAGCCTTCCATATTACTAGTATTTGACATCATACACAGATGCTGATTTTCCAATAAAACACAAAAATGCATTTAAATGAGCTTAAAGTTGTTGCATATAAAAACTAGTTTCCAAAATACACGTGCACTCATGCACTACTTCATGTATTAAATGATTAATCAGGCTAAAAAATAATAATAAGTTAGAAACCATATGAAACATAATCAACTACAATTTTTCTTATTCTGAAGATTTCACTTAATCACTCAAATAGAATCACTTCTAAATCATGATTCATATTTCAAGGCTGAAAATCCATCCCTACAACTCCATTTCCCGAGGGGGAAAAAACATAATGGTTGTTTCTGGGGACATTTGGATGGCACACGAAGTTGTGTACACTACACACATGATGTCTTACACATGCTGTGCAGGTCATGCAATGTTGGGCTACCTGAGTTGTATCCTCTGTTTGATGAGCAGTTGGAATCGGCACTCTGATTGACACATGCCACGTGTGAACCACATGAGGGTGCATAAATATGGATAGTTGCACATGCACAACATACACATGATGGATGTTCATGCAACATTTTGTTCCTGCATGAGTCATACAAGACTTAGCATGTACAGTCCATCCAACCCTCTTCAAAAGGATGGATTGCCGTTACTTGAGGGCCATAATTTCTCGAGTACATAAGCGTACATATTTTTCTCATTTTGTGTGCAAAAAAAGGAGCTTGACAAAACCACATATTATCGATTCTATGCAGAAGCTTGTGCAGTATGACTTTGTGAACATCCAAAAACAGCCCCTTTGAGATGTCGATGATTTCTTTTGGAATGTGTAGATTTTCAGGATTATCATCTTGAAACACAAAAGCTCAATTTGCCCTCAAAGAAATTGACTTGGGATCTATTTGGATGCTCACAAAGTTGTTTACTGCACAAGCTGTCCTACATAGACAGCTTACGTGATTTGTCAAGCTCTCCGTTTTACAGACAGTGAGAAAAATAAGTCCACCATGCACTCAAAATTTGACCATTAAGCAAGGATAGTTTATCCTTGCTAAAAGGGTTGGATAGACTATATACATGTGCTCAAAGCATCGTGTCAATGCATGCAAGAACATAATATTCATGCGTATGCACCACATGTGCCACAACGCTTTACATGTGCCACCAGGCATGAACAAGCACCTGCATGCCACCATTAGTCTTCAAGTGCCTTGCATGTGCCGCCATCAATCTTCAAGTACTTCAAACGTGTCAAATGTGTTAATAAGTGCACACATACGCTATGATACTACGCGTCACCAACCATTTGAAGCGTCCCACATGTTCCACCACTTCTTGTTTCATGTGCAAGTGGTCCAACATAGCATGACCTATGTAGCATGTGCAATACACAACTTTATGAGCATCCAAACAACCATTAAGTGAACCATGAAGGCCAAAATCCATCCCTACTACTACATTTTGATTTCCTTCTGAAATTGAAGGCATTTTGAGGGAGTTTGCAGTCGTCATGCCACAGCATTGCCAAGGACTCTGCCTCTCCAAAGTCTCTGACTAGCGCTAAATGCACTCACAAGGCGCATAATAAGACTAATAGAGACTTCATAAGGGACCATTTAATCAGCTTGTTTTGCAAAAAGGACAAACCGCAGACCATAAAACAACGGTTTTTTTTTAAGGATAACAAAATTCTATTAAAAAACTTGCTAAAGCAAGAGCTTAGGCAGGAAAAGAATACAAATCAAAAGGAAACTCAAAATTACAATCCCTTGAGGCTTCCAAGACAGAAACCCACTCTATGGCAAGCACTTTGACCCTCCAAATCGAATTCACCGCTGATCCACACTTGCTGCAAAAGCATTGGTTGTTCCGCTCTCCCCAAATCACCAAGAGGCTCACCATAAGGACATTTTGCCTACTTTCCTGGTACCTCCTCCATGCAAGCCAAAAGGAATTCCATGGATTCTGACATGACCCAAGTAGTATAGAAAAGGGTAAAGACGGAGGCCCTACAATAGATTGGATTTTATTTTTCCATGAGTATATTATGATTATTGTGTGCATGCTCGACACTCCTCTTGGACGCTTGTGATTGCGCCCTGCACATGCGTGCGAGCACACAAACACTCCATGTACCCTCATACACAAAAGCCTTTTTATGAGATGACCAAACTAGTGAAGTGTTGATCTCACTTTCCACATCACCCACTTTTATGAGCACCACTTTACACATCATCACTTTATTGGTGGGCCTTTAACTTGGTCAAGCCTAAGGACCACTAAAGTCCAAGAGCCCACTCCACTAATTCTCTCTTACCTCATCCAAACCTCATATCTCACTATACTCTCTCTTCCTCCACCTCATCAGCAACCAATGCATGTAGCTTACTTTATCCCTCAAGCCAATGCATAAAGACCACTAAGGCACCCTCTTTCCAAGTATGCCCTCCATGCTATCTTACGATGGTATTCTCTCTACAAAAGAGAGAAAATCCCTATAGCAGTTATTCCATTTTCCATTTTTGCAAGAGGGAGAGTTATAGAGAAAATTCAAGGAGAGAAAGTGGCAAAGGAATTTTGGTAATTTAGAGAAGATAGTGCGGTGGTGTTGCTGAAATCAGGGGTTCTTAGTGGGCATCACATCTAAATTTGGTAGATTACCTTGCACATGTCCTCATTTTCTTTGTTTTTCCTTTATATATGTGTTTGGTATGACCCACTTGACGCATATGTTGTTTTGGCCATTCATCCATTGGTGTGGCCCAACATGATGTGTCGTATATCCACTTCATACATTGGATAGTAGGTTCCACCAAACTGTGATATTGTGATACTGTTAGTGGGCCACCTAAGGTGGCCCAATCCAATGGTGGTCTACTAAGTAGATGGATGGCCGGATTATCTCATATATCAAATGGGCCGATCCAAGTGGTGGTCCACCAATGGATGGATGGCCGAAACAACATATGCATCAAGTGAGTTATCCCAAACAAATATATAAAGGAAAAACAAAAGAAAATGGGGAGAGGTGTAAGGTGACCTACTAAATTTGTGTGTGATGTCCTCACCTCAAAACCACTCAAAGCCTTTAACCTACCTGATGGCTCACCAAAAAGTCCCAATTTCAGCAACCCCCCACTATCCTCTCTAAATTTCCAAAATTCCTTTACTATTCTCTACAACTCTCCCTCTTGCAAAAATGAAAATTAGAAAAATTGCTAAGGATTTTCTCTTTTGTAGAAAGAATATCATCATTAGATAGCATGGGTGTTATATGAAGGGCATGCTTGGAGAGAGGAGGCCTTAATAGCCTTCATGCATTAGCTTGAAGGGATGAGCTGGGCTACATACATTGATTGTTGATGAGGTGGAGCGAAGAGAGAATTAGTTGAGAGTGTAGTGGAATATGAGGTTTGGATGAGGTGAGAGAGAGTTAGTGGAAAATTTTGGAGTGGTCCCTTGAACTTTAGTGGTCCATGAGCCCATAAGTGATGATGTGTAAAGTGGTGATCATAAAAGTGGGTGATGTGGAAAGGGAAGTCAACACTTCCTTAGTTTGGTCAACATCTCATAAAAAAGGCCTTTGTATGTAAGGGAACAAGGAGTGTTCGTGTGCTCGCCCACTCGAGCTCGCTCATGCATGTACGGGTGCGGGGTGTGTTTACAAGTGTCCAAGAGGGGTGTTGGGCATGTGCACAATAATGCCAATATACTCGGGGCAAAAATAAAATACAGTCTATTACAAGCTCAAATCGATCGAACATAAGGGCAATCAATGAAGAGGTGGTCCACCGATTCTGCATTTCTCATACAATTCATGCAAATGTTGGGGATAGCCAGAGACTGCTTTTGGTAGTACTTAAAGGAGAGGACCCACTTCCTCCCGACCAGCCACATAGAAGTCGCTACTCTAAGGGGTGCGCAAAATCTCCAGGAATAGTGACTCTTCGCCTTCAACCCTGAAGGTGTTTCTGAATCATACCACGGAAAGAATTGGCCAAAAAGCAACCAAACTTGTGATTGAGCTAGATCATTGCATCCCAATTCCCTTGCATAGGGTGGTGGTCTTTAAAGAGATCAAGAAGCCACACAACGTACACTTCCTCATCTTAAAGGCCCCTCCTACACAAGGGACCCCAAATCACCCGATCCCCACATCACCTGACCCCCACATCTAGAGTAGCACTGGTTGATTATAATGTTCTCCCTTGGAGAAAGTCCACCATTAGTGGTCTACCACCACACCATGCATCCTCCCAAAAGCGAATGCACCTCCCCCCACCTAAGGTGAAAATATAATGTTCTCCCTTGGAGGAAGTCCAACTAACCTAGGAAACTCCACCATTAGTGATCTACCAAGGTGTTCAATAACAATAACGATGGCCGTAACGACCACCGTCATTACCGTTACGATACGGGCTGAAATGGCCGTTACGGCTTTTTTTTATTATTTATTTTGTAAAAACCTGTTTCGAGGCCAACACGAGACCGTTATGGGGCCATTATAGGCAATTTTTCCTGTAACGACCATTACGACCGTTTTAGCCCTGTAACACGTAACGATTATGGCCATTACCGTTACACACGGTTGTTACATAACCATTTTTTAATACCTTGCAAACTTGTAGTCTACCACCACACCATGCGTCCTCCCAAAACCGAAAGACACCCCTCCCCATATTTTGATAAGCATATGCTTTAGATCACTTACAACAACCCTGATGCCCTATAAAGAGAGAAATCTTATATCTCCCCTGGAATCCATGCTTGTAATGACCTCCCATCATAACCTCCCTTCCATTATCCTGAATCTCCACAACCATTTAGGAGAAAATCATATTAGTGGGGAGAAAAGTTGAAATCATCGAGTTCTTTTTGTTTTTCCATGTTGTCTCAAATCTCAGAATTCTGCTCGATCTCTCTCTGAATGTTTAGGTTTGGGCTTGAGTCAGGCCCTACATATGTATTCCAGGCCGGGCTTAGGCTAGACTATTTTGGCTCGTCACGGGCCTAGGCTAGGTATGGGCATACGTTGAAGAAGATGGGTCGAGCTTAGACATAGCTTGGCCCGGCCCTAGCCCGACCTGTTGACAATCCTAATGGTTAGGCAAAAACAACTCTGATTGAAACTAACAACGGGAACCTTTTGCAATCCTAACATGCTCACCCGTCTAAAGGGTTTACTGGTAGAGATCCGGCACTAGTTGGGGTTTAAGGTCTTTCAACCTAAGGGTCACAAAGCCCCACTTACTTTGCTTTTTGAGATATTCAACCCAAATGTTACAATCCCAAGGGTTTAAAGAGCCCAACTTTACACGTTCCATCAGTCCTGGGGCTTTTGGCACATTGGTTAGGTTCTCAACAATTGGTATCAAAGCCAACACCACGTCTCATGTTCGAGTTACGGAAGGGGCAACCGGTGGAAAGGGCAACCTGGACAAGAGTGAAAGTCGCCACGGCGTGGAAAGGGCTACCTAAGCAACCAGAGTGAAGCTGCCAAGTGGAAAGGGCTACCTAGATAACCAGAGTGCAACCACCATGCCTTGGAAAGGGCTGCCTGGAATAGAGGCCAGAGTGAGTACCACCACAGAGTGGGCCACCGTGGACGTCGGCTGCGGAGTGTGGTGTAATGTTACGATCCCAAGGGTTTAAGAGCCTAACTTTACACGTTCCATCAGTCCTAGGGCTTTTGGCGCATTTCAAGAATAAACTCTCCATAATGAAATTTCCATAAATGAACTTTACAAAAATAAACTTCCCATAAATGAACTTTCCAAAAATAAACTTTCTATAAATAAACTTATGCATACATATACCCCAATTTCTTACAATATTTGTCGGATGGATAAAAAATTTGAGAAAATTATGTAAATTCCTAATTCTAGCATCATGAACAAACATAAAATTCATAATTAATCGATAAGATTAACCAAGTACAAGGAGATATAACAGAAAATATAAAGTAGAGAGATTTGGATCGTATCGATACACAACCTCGGGAAAAAAATAAAAATAGATATAGTAGGAACAAGTATGGGTTCCCTCACCTCTAATGGGATGATTGGACTCCTCTCTCTCTCTCTCTCTCTCTCTCTCTCTCTCTCTCTCCCCTTTTCTCATGCCCTCACTCTTCTTATATAGGCACTCTCTCTCTCTCTCTCTCTCTCTCTCTCTCTCTCTCTCTCTCTCTCTCTCTCCCCTTTTCTCATGCCCTCACTCTTCTTATATAGGCAAGGGCAACCCTACCTCTCCTAACCAATGTGGGGACAAACTCCAAAATTTTGAGAAAAAAAAATTCTTTTTAAAAAGCAAAAAGTTGTGCAATAGTGGGAATCAATCCATCAACCTTCACTACTACAAGGGTAGTCCATGCAATAAATGCTCCCAAATCCATTGATTCTGAGTTGGACTTCCAAACAATGCATTTTGGAAAATCCAAATACAAAAAAAAAAAAAAAAAAAAAAAAAAAAATCCATTAATTTGACAAGTTCATGGATAGGGCTGTAAATGGTCGGGTTCGGGACGAGTTTAGCCAAAACCAGACCCGCCCATTTATTAAACGGGTCTGGGTTCAAATTTTAGACCCAGACCCTTTTACTAAATGGGCGGGTCCGGGTCGGGTCCAAGTCAGCCCATCAGACCCATTTATAAATGGGTCCGGGTCTGGTAGAGAGAGATACACCCAGACCCATTTATAAATGGGCCGGGTCTAATGGGTCCGGGTCTGGATCAACTATGCAAGCATTTTATAAGGCTTAAAACCGGGTCTGGACGGGTCTGGGCTGGACGGGTCCCTTGTAACATAGACCAAACCCGCCCACTTACTAAACGGGTTTGGGTCGGGTCGGGTCGGGCCTAATATAAAGGAAACCAGACCCAAACCCATTTAACAAATGGGTCTATTCTTGGACCCGGACCCGTACCATTTAACAAATGGGTCGGGTCTAAATGGGTTGGGTCTGGGTACCCCATCGGGTCCACTAACCCATTTACAGCCCTATTCATGGATTTACCCAATTTACATTCTCATTTCCTTCATCTAAAACAAGGCCTAAGGGGTTTGTACAACATTTTCCATCCTTAATGGTTGATAAAATGACAAAAAAAAAATTATTGTAGCCCCTAAGTACATCTCATGTCTTTCTACGAATTACACCCAAGTGCAGACGTTGCCCCCAGTCGCTAGGTGCATGCCTAGTGTATGTGTCACGCCATACAGGCCAATGGCCACCTAGCTTGGCTTTAACTAGACTCTTTCGAACGGAGCATCACCAAAAATCACACTCATGGGATGAGTTGATCCATCAGACCAGTACCCATCAAACGGAAAGTCACAAAGAAAATCATGAACAGTCAAGCACCCAAAGGCCAAAATCAGATACTTTTTATGACTAAGATAGTGTGATCTCTGGCCACACAACCCAATTTGAACAGTCTGGATTGACATATATGCATGCCGCACATGGTGATGAGCTACCACCATTTAACAAAATATGGCAAAAAAGAAAGGAAGTAAATGTCAAGAAGAAATGCTCAATTATATCAAATTTCAACCATCCAAACACTTAAAAATGCCATCCATAAAACCCACATTAGGAGAAATCTCTACTTCGATATACCGAAACTAAGAAATATCATCTTACCGAACAATCCCTTAAAAGACAATAAAAAAAAACTCCAATTCATTGGAAAGAAGGCAAAACCTAGAACAGATTCAAAACCCTAGCTTCGTACGGCGCCAGTGCCTGCGCTTCGCGTTGTACCTGAGGATTTAGACAGGAGAATCGATGTATAAGAAGTGACAAGACAGAGAGAGAGAGAGAGAGAGAGAGAGAGAGAGAGAGAGAGAGAGAGAGGAACCTGATGGTGTTGTCCGTCCTCATTCGGATCCAATGAGGGATGGGCCTATTCTGCCTCATCTTCTTCGCCAGCTTCTTCTTGATCTTGAATGTCTTGTGCGACGGCTGAGATCAGTGGATATGATCAGATGAATAAGATCAAACGGTTGCAGATTAGAGCGAGGGAGAGGGAGAGATTTTACCATTTTCGCTTCTGGTGCTAAGCTTGGCGGAAGAGAAAGAACGCTGCTGTAGGAGAGAACCAAACCCTAGACATATCCCCCTTTATACAAAGGGCGTCGGACTCCGACGCTCGAACATACCCGGCTGGTTATACACGTGCCTACAAGGCATGCGTGTGAATGAACAATTGCGACGCTGGCCGCAGGCTACGTGAGAGACCCGAATGCTGCACTCGATTCGGACTGCCTACTGCCCCAACCCGGACGGACTCGGTCCGGTGGATATCCAGATCCACTGAGGTGGGAGGATCCCTGAACGTGGGGTCCACCATAATGTATATTCTTTATATCCAGGCCATCCATCTGTTTTGAAAACTCATTTTAGGGCATTATACCAAAAATAAATCAGATCCAAATCTCAGGTGGACCATAATACAGGAAACAGTGGTAATCGACCATTAAAAACTTCTCATGGGACACAAAAGCTTTGGATCAGATATTTGTGTGTTATCTTCATCCAGGTCTTTGGGACCTTATCAACATGTTGGATGGAAAATAAACATTACTGTGGCTCCGTGAGGTTTTTAATGGTGAGGATTCAATCAAGACTGTTTCTTGTGGTACGGTCTTCTAAGATTTGGATCTTCTTTATTTTTGGCATTTTAGGGGTCTTACCCTAAAATGAACGGTCAAAATGGACGGACGGTGTGGATTTAACGAATTGGCATTTTTGGGGTCATACCCTAAAATGAACCGTCAAAATGGACGGACGGTGTGGATTTAAGGAATATACATCACAGGGAGTCCCACAGCTAGGGATCCACCGACCTCGTGGATCCAGGGATCCACCCAAACGGCTCCCCATGGGAATATTTACTGCAATAGCCCTGATGTGGTTATGTTTACTAAAAGTTCAATTTCTCGTCTGGTTCATCTTTTTGGCCTTTTGACGAGAAATTTAAAATTTATGGTCCAAAATGCCCCTCTGTCTGATTCCCCCTGGGCACTATGGATTCTCCTTGAGCACATGGTAGTCAGAGGGGCATTCTTGACCGTAAAATTTTCAATTTCTTGTTAAAAGGCAGAAAAAGATGAGCCAAACGAGAAATTAAACTTTTAGTAAAAATAGCCACACGTCAAGTCTATTGTAGTGAAAATCCCCTCCCGAGATGTATGTGCTTTATTCAGTCCATCCATTCTGCCAGATCAGTATGAGCAGATGCGACAGGCAATCCGCAAGAAGTCCCAGCGGTCAGAAGCTAGGGGGGGCCACGGTGATGTTTGTGAGAAATCCATCCAGGTCGTTCGTTTTGCCGCCTCATGTTAGGATATGAGCTGAAAAAATATGCAGATCCAAAACTCAAGTGGGCAGCATGATAGGAAATAATGAGGATTGAACCTCCACAGTTGAAATATTGGCGGGGCCACAGAAAGTTTAGGTTAAGCTAATATTTTTATATTAGTGATCTTATGAACAGTTTGGATGGCACATAAACATTATTATTGACATGGGGAGGTGTCAATGGTAGGCATTTTCCTACCCTGTATCCACATTTTCCTGTGAGCTACCACTTGACTTTTGGATCTACCTCAATTTTGGGCTCATGTTCTAACATGAGCCACCAAAATGGATGGGCGGGTGGATTTCTTTCTAACATCATATGGTGGGTTCCGTCTTTAACTTCTTATAATAATTTGATTTTTTTTTTTTTTTTTTTTGCGCACGAGTAGGTATATGAATACTTATTTACCAGTAGTTAGATTTTTGAATAAAGAAGAATAGAGGAACACGTATGTACACATCCTTAAACTTACATAGACAGTAACTTTCATATACACGATCGTTCATCAACCATCCGTTCAAATAATTGTTCGTTACTAGATAAAGATATCTGATTATTCACTTCGACTACCCGATTAGATTAAATCAACTACAAGATCTTTATATCCACTCGTAAACACACCCATTCAAAAAATTAGACCCGTTCATCTTATTCATCACTCATGTAAATACTTAAACCAATGTCGGAATCACGATCTAAGGTCCCTTCTTATGTGTGTGTGTGTGTGTATATATATATATATATATATATATATATATATATATATATATATATATATATATATATATGCTTTCATACATCCCAAACCTACATTTATCATAATACACTTGATCAATCATTAATCTAAACCATCAAGATAATTCTCCACATACATCCTGAGCCCATATTTATCATAATTCACTGATCAATCATTAATCTAAACTGTTGAGATAATTCTCCATTATCGGATTAAGCTATCCAACTATTCGATTTTAAAATGGATACTTACATCACCATTAGATAGACAAATAGTCCATCTTAACCATTTGCATCTGAATGTCATTGATTTTGAACCTATCATCTCAATCCTAATACACGAAGGAGTATTTCATACCATTGGAATTCAATTCTAATAGAGATAAATGTGTTATCGACCGTTTAAAGTTTTCTGCAATATATACATTCGTACTCGACCCTAAATACCAAAGAAACATATTTCTAAGAACTTGATCATGATGGCATTTCAGACAATGCTTGCTCAACTTAATTGATCGCATGTTTTTAATTCCAACATTTAATTCATAAGATCTACCATTCAATGGAATTCTCATCATATCCACTAGATGACTTGTTTAAAAATCAGACAACGACTATTATTGGGATCCATGGATGATTCTAGATGAATCTACTGTTTTGTCATCCACATTGAGCAATGTCTAGGCTTATTTTCGGAGATCTCGAAACCTTCATAAAGAATCTTATTGATTCTCTTAGTTTCCAAAGCTAAAAGAGATATAGTAGTCACAAGTGTATTTTATACAATACACCTTCACTTGAAAGATAACAATCCAACCGTCCAATCATGAGATTGGTTGGTCATCTATACCAAGATACCCCAATGGACTTTGAGGACCACCCGATCCATAATTTTAAAAGTTATCCAACCATTCGATTTAAGATCAACTTAATATAACAGTGTCTCAACGATCTAAGCCATATGTTGTGATGACTCATTGACCATCATGACCCTTGATATGCAATTGTGCGAACCAACACATGTGCATGCAAACCGCAAGCCAGAACTAGCAAGTTTTTCCACCGCATTCCAAGGAGATATTTCTTTTCCATTTTCTCTGCTCAAAAACCATGTTTGGAAACTCAACTCCTACTCGATTCAAAAGAGGTTGCATTCAACAGATCTAGACCGTCCTTTAGGAGATCTTAGTCTCGAAGATCTTTGTCGGCAATAGCCAATGCGGTTATTGTCGTTGGCAAGAACCGAACATCGCATTATCGTCCTTCTTCATGGATCATTGATCTAAGCCATTCGTGATCGTGGGACCCACCATACTGTAAAAACTAGAAATAAAATCTAAGGGGCCGTTTGGATGCTGCAACTTTTCTAAAATGTAAGAGAATTATAGGTAACTTTATTGCAGATCGTGTTTGGGGGAGGAAAACTTTCTCTCAAGCTATAACTTTTTTACACCTGAAGGATGTGAAAATCTCATAAGCATTGAGGTTATTTTTCAAGTTACCTATAACTATGAAATAGGGCAACGGAAAGAAATTTGAATCCAAAATTTCTTGGGATAAATGCAGCTGGTAGGAAAGACGCCATTGATGAGCATATCTTTCTAGTCTCTCTCCCTTTCTCAGCAATCTCTCTCTCTCCCTTTCTATCTGTAAATCGGTCCTCTCACCCCCCCTTCTCTCCGGATCTCTCCTTCTCTCCTCTACAAGTCGGGTTTCAGGCCCCCTTTTCTTTTTCTTTTTTATTTACCCTTTCAACTTGATTAAGGGCGTGGACGCAGATTGGGTACTACCCCTACCAAGATCTAGTTAGCGACGGATGGTCCTATCAGTGCCTCTATGGGGTCCACTATGATGTATATGTTGTATCTACATCATCCATTTGTTTTGACAAATAATTTTAGTGCAATAGCCCGAAAAAGAGGCCCGTTAAAGGCTTAAGTGGGCCACACCGTGTGAAACAGTGGGGATTGAAATCCTACTATTGAAAACTTCCATGGGGCCCACCATAATGTTTATTTTCCACCCCACCTATTCATAAAGTCACATAGACCTGGATGAAGGGAATAAATATTAGCTTTGATCCAAAACTTTGTGGCCCCCAAGAAGTTTTCAACGGTACACTTTCCTTTCCCACTGCTTTGGTTGGTGTGGTCTACATGATCCTTCAATCAGCCTTCTTTTTTGCCTCATGCTACAAAATGATCTATCAAAATGGATGGATGTTCACATTCATCAAGTGGAAGGCTGCGATGTAGTAATAATCTTGGTAAGATCGAGGTTGATCCACAAGGAAAGAGGTAAATAATTTGAACTGTTCTAATAACTAGAATTTAAGAAAGTTTAGAAAATCGATTTTAAACATGAAATAGAAAAATCTGATAAATAAAAGAGACTAGAGCATCAAGGATCCTCTTCTAGTCCTAATCATACTCAATAATCCAATTATTCAATTCAAACACAACTAGAATCGAAGTTCTATCTTGATCCAGCTGAGAGATATAACAATCAAAGCACATAAATAATCTGAAATAGATGAGTGTTCATTAATTTGATTCCCTCAATAAAGCTCAGGCCTTGGGCACACTCAATTGTATAGGCCAAGCCTCTTTCCAATCTAGTTGAGATTCACAACCATAGATTTCATTAAATCTTGTCACTAAACTTGACTACGACCAATGATTTGAACTCTAATTAAATTAATTTCAATAAGCAACAAACCTATCTCAGATTCTACAAAAGATACATGAACTTTCCATCATAGTTCTAATAAAAATTCTATTATTTTGATACATGAAGAACTCGAAGCATTCACCGTATCCGAAAATCACGACAAATTAAAGGTTTCCATCAATCAACAACCCATAAACCAATCTGATTAATCTCAGAAATCCAACAAGAACTTATGTACTTGGCACACAAATTCACTGAATCATCTAAAACTATCAATTTTATTCAAACTATAATAAATTGTTTAAACTCAAAAGCATAATTCAAAATCAAAGCATGATTAAAAACTAGAAGATTCCTCCCTCAACTCTAGCTGAGAGTTAATTATAAGAAAACATTAAAAGAAAACTTGAACTAAAACTATAAGAAGAAGAAAACTCGTTCTAGGAGGCTAGGAAGATTCTTAGGTCTTGATCCCTTTGCTCCCCATGTTGCTAGATGCCTTAGGAAGAGGGTGGAGGTGTCCTTTTATAGCTTAGAATCACCACTAACTTGGAAGAATCGTGAAACTGGAGAGTCATTCTGTACTTTGGAAATCCAAAAAATTGAAATTAGAAAGTTGCTGATTTCGCAACTTTACTGTCTATGTATGGCCGATCGGTCATGACCGGTCGAACTGGTCCAGGGTTAGTCCAGGGAGTTCAACCCCTTGGTGGCTGTGGTAGCCGACCAATCTTGACCGGTCAGTCCTCCCATAGCTATTTTCTTTCACTTCTTTCCTCTCTTTTCTCTTCAACTCTTTCTCCACCTCCTTGGTCTTCCTTTACTTTGTCTTCAATGTGCATTAGAATGATCTTTTAAGCACCAAATACACAAGATCTTTCTCTCATCCATACAACCACAAAAGCATGCATTAGATGAGTCTCTTAGGCCTAATAACCATGCATAATGAGTGATGAAAAAGGGTTAGAATGTGTATAATTGACGGCTCAAGAATGGACGGGTTGGATTGTAAATAAACATCACGATGGGTCCTAAGATGTTTTCAATGGTAAGAGTTCAATCCCCATTGCTTAATGTGGTGTGGTCCACTTGAGCCTTTAATATTAGGGCTGTGCACGGTTCGGTCGGTTCGGTTTTGAGGGGCGATACCCAACCGAACCGACTTAGTCAGTTTTGAATATTTAACAACCGAACCGAACCGATGAAACCTCATTAACTGAATCTAACTGGATAAATTCTGGTTGGTTTGGTTTTGTCAGTTTCATGACAACATTCAAAAAATTAAGAAGATCCGAATCTCTGGTGGACCACATCAATGTAAAAACTAGTGAATGACTATTAAAACTTTTTATAATTATATGCTACAAAAGTTTTGTATGGTAAATACACATTGCAGATCTTCTTCAAGTGGGCTTAGGACATTTTTAATGGCAAGCGGCAAGCACTCAATCATCATTGTTTCCTGTGGTGTGTCCACCTGAGATTTGGATCTAATTAATTTTTGGGAACACATCCTAAAATGGGTTGAGAAAACAAATGGATGGCATGGATATATAAAATATTATCAAGGTAGGACATATGGTAGGGGTAACATATACATAATAAATATAATTCAAATATATATATATATATATATATATATATATATATATATATAGTTGGTTCGGTTCGGTTGAAAATGGTTTATAATTTTCACAAATTGACAACCGAATCGACATTCTTGGTTTTTAATATAAAAAAATGACCTGATCCGAAATAAAATGGAAAACCGATTGAAACTGACCAATTCGATCGGTTTTCATCGATTTGGTCATTTTTTGAACAACCCTATTTGATATGCCTCCTTTTTGGGCCAA
This sequence comes from Liriodendron chinense, assembly GCA_003013855.2. NCBI lineage: Eukaryota > Viridiplantae > Streptophyta > Magnoliopsida > Magnoliales > Magnoliaceae > Liriodendron > Liriodendron chinense. The sequence goes on from PVNU02002925.1 coordinate 1,219,077, forward strand.
TACTCTAAAGTGATCTATCAAAATAGATGGACGGCTTGGATCAAACATATTGATCACGGTGGGCCCATGTCCTATCATGATTTGGAAAAATTGATGGATGGGATGGATTTCTCACAAGCATTTCGAATACATGGGCTCACTTTTATGACCCACCTGATGATTAGTTAACCCTAAGAATCGGCTCAATTGTTCATCTAAATGGGTTCAATAAAATAACATACTTTTATCCAAGCCTTCTTATGTGTTAATCTAGTTTTTAAATAATTCCCTACTCCAAGCTCTAATTGGTGTGAATATGCAACTCATCATCTGTAACTAATTTACAGGTTATCCAAACACAAAAACTAGTTACCTATAAGTATTACAACTTACATCCAAACAGAATTACCTATGAATTTCTTTTACTAAGTTACCTGTAACTTACAACTTAAAAACTTACAGGCATCCAAACACAGCTTAAGAAAATTTGAATTCCATTGGGTCTTTCGAGACTTTCGTAACAACGTGTGGTGGCAGTCTAAATCAGTAGAACCTCTTAACCCACCGGAAAATTATGTGAGAAGCTTCGAAAAACATGGTCTACAAGCTTCCTATGACCTATTAGAACCATACAGTGGCCTTGGAAGGAAGAAAGATGTGTTGAATTGAAAACCGCCATTGTCGGCTACTGTCTTCCTCACCGAGCAATAACAATCTTAGCTGCAATCTCAAGTTCAATTAAAAAATCCAAAATAGTAATCAAGTAGGTCATACAATTAACCCCTTATCACAAATATTTATACAAAGATTTTGTTCGAATCATAGAATAAAAATGAAACCAATTTTGAGCATAACTCATTCTATGTGTAAACTCGACTATAAGAAGCGTTACACGTAATCCACTGGGTGAGGCCCCGCATGCCTCTCTCTCTCTCTCTCTCTCTCTCTCTCTCTCTCTCTCTCTCTCTCTTTGTTAGCTCTGTGCAGATGACGCTTGTTGGCCCTCGATCGGATCAACGCTTCTCCGCACGCGCGTGTGTGTGTGGTGTGCGCGAGCGTGCTAGAACGGACCGTGTGGCTCGATTCCAACCGGTTCAACTTCAACCCAAGCACCAAAATAGGCAAATACGTACGTCGCACTCGACTGTATATGACCGAGACCTGGAAAGGTTGTTTGCTTACTCAACCACTCGCTTGATGGATTCAAAGAGATCAAAAGATTGACGGAGGGTGGGGTTCGTCCTTCGAAAATGGGTTGCACCTTGCCTTTCACTAGAAAGTAGGGCCGAAAATCGGGCGGGTCAGGTTGGATTGGTGCTCAATCCTAACCCAACCCAAGGTTCCTATACCTTAACCCTAACCCAACCCAACATCGGGTTGGGAATTCTCAACCCAAGCCTAACTCAAGCAGGCTCGGTCGGGTTGATCGAGTTGATACATGCTAATATTTTTGTTATTACATTAGTCTATTATGTTTCAATACACGTCTTATTTTTTGTGCACATGGCTTTAATTATATATATAGTTATTTATTGTAAAAACAATTACTTTTTCTAAACAAACAATCTAAAATATAAGATAATTACCCCTTTAACACTCAAGCATACTAAATTCAAGCATATCAAATTCCAAACATTATAAGTTTACTTACTAAAGTAATATAAACTAATAGGTTTATTTAACTAAAGTATCATAAAATGATAAGTAACTTGTATATAAATCAGGTTCGAGTTGGGTCAGGCAACCCGAGACCTCAACCCAAGCCCGACCCAAGCTCTATCGAGTTGGCATTTGCATAGTCCAAGCTCGAGATTAGATCCGATACTTCCAACCCAAGCCCAACCCAATGTCAGGTCGGTCATGGTTTGAGCGGGTTGAACCCGCCCGACTTTTATCCCTATTAGAAATGACTTTCCTTCAGGTACTAATCGATGCTCAGCGACAAGCGACCAAATGATCGATGCTCGGACAAACAATTCTACGAAAATAGAACTGATTATATGAAGATAGGTTGCCCAGTAAGTGTGGACGAGCAATTACCGCTACTCCTAGATTGAGAAATACACTAAGGATAAAGATAAAGAGAGTTTGTTGTTTGATTTGGTATGAGATGCATTTTCCTATTCATTTCTCCTCTTATTTATAGATTAAATATAATTATTTAGATTCTTAATTAACTCCAATTGTTATTCTTGTGAAAACTCCTGAGACCCTTCCTCTTATCCAAACGTTTATGCTTCCCTAGAATGCTTCCCTCTTTTCACACATTTTCACTTCCTGTCCTGGCAACCACTTGCATGATCTCCTCTTGCTGCCACATGTCTTGCCTTTGAGAGCTTGACTGAGCTCTGTCCTTGGTTGAGGCTGTCCTCTGGTCCAATGTTGTCTCTTGCCAAAAGCTTTGTCGTTGGTCAAGATATGTCTTTGGCCGATTATGTCCTGACGTTGATTGAGCTTGGTCGAAAATAGAGCATAACAATGCTAAAATGTACAATGGTCTTCTCTATTTTTGGGTTCTCTCGTCTGTATATCTTATCCTACTACATGCCCTCATTTTCTCCCTAAAAAGCATAGTCAAGCATCTATAGCCTCATAGGTGCGTGCGTGCATAACATCGTACTTGTCTAACATGTGCATCAAACCATGATGTCAAAAAAAAAAAAAAAAAAAAAAAAATCAGTTTATCCAATCATCAGGTGGTACCATGAAACAATGTACACTGCAAAACTCCAAATTAATGTGTTGCCCACTTGATAATTATATCAGCCTGATTTTGGTTTGCCTAAGCTTCAGGGTTGGGATGCACCTGTTACATGGCTTGGATGTCATACAAAAACCATGTGAGTTCTACAGTGCTGTATTCTGGAAAGAATACATAACAACATTGTGGTCATTTCAACTCCTGAAAAGCATATTTGGTAAAATCAGAACTCTTAAAAAATGTTGCGGTAAAATCACAAGAAATGAAAGTGACACCGGTTTTTCCCTTTCATGATTTATATAAAACTGACTTCAAAAGTCACAGATGCACACAAATTAGTAGCTCATACATGTATGTATTTTGTATTGTTGAATTAATATAATTGGAGGAAACCGAAATAAAACAAAATAGAAAGATTAAACCAGGCTTTGAATCACATATCATATATGCTTTTCTTAAAGCGTTATTCACCCCCTCTCGTCAGTTTTGAGATCGCTGTTGGGTTTTTACTGAACTGCTTCCAAAATACAACAAGCCTTGATGGTTCTGCATGCAGTAATCATGAAGAGACCACTACAGGAAGTCGGTATGCAGTTTGCAATTCTGGTAAATTCCGTATTTTGAGAAAATAGAAAAACCCACACCACTTGCTTTTGAGAGAAAACTAAAGAGATGAGATGCATTTTTCATATATTTTACTCATTGGTTCATAAGGATTTTATAGAAAGTGAAGGGCCGTGATTTATCACAAAGAAGCGCTTCTAAAAGTCATATTTGAAATAGTCTACATCAGTGGAGTCTTTTAAGAAGAGACACGACTTTACTCAAAAGGTGGAAGAAACTCTCTTATAAAGGTTGGATTTTGATGGCTGAACCACAGTTGGCTGAAACATGATAATGGTTGAGATTTGTCGGCTGACTGGCGACATGACTGTTTTCTACTGGTAAAGTGCAAAGTGTGCCACTAGCTCTCTACAGTCACATTGCCTCACAACCCACGCTCTTGTCTGCACGTGCGCGCGCGTGCATGCATGAAGCATTGAGACATGCAAGCCAACCTTCTTCTCCTCTTCATTCTCCTATTAAAAATACTAAAAAAGTTAATGCTTATAGATTTCTCTAGTTCTTTCTTGTAAGCAATATGGGACTAAAGATTTTAAATAAGTTTTGAAGGGAAACAAAATTCAAATCTCTTTTGAATTTTAGCAAAGTGCAAGACTCTGCCATTTCTATTATTCAATTCAACCAAACCAATTGAGATAAATCTCAACAGCATTAGTGTTGTTTTTCTCATAGGCTTGTCTCTGCACCTGTTATATGGGTTGGGCGTCATACACAAACCATGTGGGCTATACAGTGTCCAATTCCCCCTCTTAGAAAAATATGGACGCAGATTAGCCACTGATGCCGTCAATACAAGACGGTGCTCTGTGGCCATACCATGATTTATGTGTTTCATCCATTCCATCCATCCTTTTTTTTTTTTTTTCAGATCATTTTAGTGAATAAGCCAAAAATGAGGCAGATCCAAATCTCACGTGGAACACACCACACGAAACAATGGTGATTGAACCCTCACCAGTAGAACTTCTTTGGAGCCACACAAGTTTCAGATAAAGCTGATATTTGTGTTTTCCCTTCATCCAGGTCATGTGTGACCTAATCAACAGGTTGAATGGCAAATAAACATTACAGTGGGCACTAGGAAGTTTTTAATGGTGAGAGTTCAATCGCCACTGTTTTCTTGAGATTTGGACCTGTTTAATTTTTGAGCTCACATCATAAAATTATCTGGAAAAATTGATGGAAAGAGTGCATAAAATACATAAATTATGATGGAGCCCACAAAGCACTGTCCAGCAGCCACTTGCTACTGGCAGCGTCAGTAGGCAAATCTACATCTGAAAAATATACAAGGGCATTATGTTCATTTCAACACCCCAAAAGCATATTCCATAAAATCAGAACTCTTTCGTAGAAGAATCCCAAGAAAGTGACACCAGAAAATAAGGTATTCCCTCTCATGATTAATATAATACTGACTTCCAAAGTCACAGATGCACACAAATTAGTAGCTCATATATGTATTTTGTATTATTGTTATTTTTTCTCATAGGCCAGTATGTCTCCACGTGTATGGGTGGTCCACCTACTGACTTGATCTTTGAACTCATCGCACAAAGAGAACCAAAAGATGCTCGATGTAGAAGAGCTGCAAAATTATAAGAAAAGAAATTTTTTTAGACCATACAACATGAAAATGTACTGAATGTTAAGAAACAGGAAGGAAAGGATAAGAGCAGATTGCAGCGCTGGAGGTGCCCTCCATGAATATCACCCAAACATGGCAATTGGAGTCAGTGAGACTGTGAAACCAGGCTAATGCCTTCTTTTATTTAATTGTATTTAGAACATATCTTAGGATGTGTTTGGTCGCACCAAATTTCATGAAATATCATGAATTTTAGGCTGATTAATCATGAAATTTCTTGATATTTGGTGCAACCAAACACAAACCATAATGGTTTTTGGTAGATTGGGTGTAAGCAGTTGGGTCTAATTGAGAGAGTTGGCCTAGGTCCAACCTAGCTCTTGACTGGCTAAAATTCATAGCCTGAGTTTTAGCCTATATGAACAAACCCTCTTGAGGACTCTAACACAATCTGATTTTTTTGCGAAAACGAGGTGGTTGGTTGATGATAGATGTGGACAGATCGTTTTCTTGCCCATTGATTGGATTGCTTAACTCATCAAATCAACCAAATTCTGGCCAATGAGAGTTGGGCTCACATGATAAATGGTCCTTATTGATGATGGAACCTTTCCCAATATAAATATATAAGTAACTGAGGGCATCGATTTTTCTTTGCCGTTGATTGGATGGTTAGAATTGCTCAATCAAATCGATTCTTATGTAGTTACCAATCAAAGGTGGAACCCACACGATTGATGGCCAAGATACATGAGAAGATTATTTATTTATTTATAGTATATTAAATCAACCATCTATTTTCCTAACAATTGGTCAAATTGGGAAGTGGATTAGCTACTGAACCCGCCAGTAGCAAGACTCACTACTAAAGTGGCATCACCAAGTTCTGTGGGCCCCACCATGATGTATGTGTTATATCCACACCATCCATCCATTTGGAGAGATCATTTTAGGGCATGAGCCAAATAACGAGGCAGATCCAAAGTTCAAGTGGTCCCCACCATAGAAAATAGTGGGGACAGTGATGCCCATCGTTGAAATCTATCTAGGGCCTACCATGATGTTTATTTGAGATCTGACCTGTTCATAAGTTAACACAGACATAGTAGAAGGGAAAACACAAATATCAGCTTGATAGAAAACTTTTGTGGCCTCCAAGAAGTTTTTAATGGTAGGTGTTCAATTGTTTTTTGCAGTGGGGTCCACTTGATCTTTGGATTTGCCTGGTTCTTTGGCTCATGCCCTAAAATGATCTCTCCAAATGGATGGACGATGTGGATACAACACATACATTATGGTGGGGCCCACAGAACTTGGTAACGTCACTTCAACAGCGAGAACGCTAGCTAATCCGCGTCCTTGACTATTTTGTATGACATGTACATTGGCTTTTGAACTTCAGAGCTGTATTAGACTCGAGCCGGCCCCTAGGCATGACTCAACACAGTTCCAAGAAGCCACATGGCTTTTCCTGATTGGTAGTTGGAGGCCCCAACCTTCCTTGTCCTACCTTAAGCATGGGTTTGGGAGGTGTAAGGAAGGGCTAGGTTAGCTCGACTGAGTTGGTTTCTAGGTTCTCGATCTTCGGTTGCTATAGGTTTGGTTAGGGTTTTGGTTCTAAGTGAGGGTTGGATTTGGTTTACGATAATGATACAGATCTCATGCCCTTAGTCACCCCATTTTGAGTGGGGTGTCTATGATACAACCATCTGGAAATTCTAGCTGGTAGTGTATGCTCTTGTGGTTTAGTCTTGGAATCGACCTTGAAATAAGCACTTGGCTAGGAAGTGGCCTCGTCATCGTACCAAAAAGAAAAAAAAAAAGAATTCCAAAATAGAATTTCAATGAGATTCTTGTTCTAAAAAATGCAACAATGCTGAGGATTCTTACTCCAATGATGGGCTTATTTTAGTTGCCGTAAGGACTCATCACCTCAATCGTAGAAGGGAACAACTTTGGGTTGGTGTTTAGCAGGGTCCATGCATAACTCACTAATTATGTAAAGTATTTAAGCATAATGTAATAGAATTGGCCATTTTTAGGAAAAACTTTAAAAACTAACAGCTAACACTATAATAGTATATTAATTTAATAAATTTTGACAGACTGACTCAACTATGATTGCATTCGAAAGAAGTTCCAAAACTATAGAAAGGAGATTCAAAGTGGGCATGTGATGAGGACATCAGTGGTGCACCCTTTAGAGTGTACCAAACGAGGAGGCGTCGCCGACAGAGTACCGGAGCAGAGGAGTTGATGTGGATGGACGCCAGGTCCATTGGACCCATTTTTTGACGCACTACGAGTGCGTGAGTAGTAGGACTACATGAGTAGCATGATCGTAGGACCATAGAGCGGATTTCACACCCTGTTGCACGGGTGGTTTAGTTTTTAGGCGTTTTTCTGTTATTTTTCTTGTTGTTAGGCACTTTAGTGCTATGGTTTAGTTTTATATGTTTTTCTGTTCTTTTTCTTGTTTTTAGGCACTTTAGTATACTTTATTATTTCGTGGCTTATATATACTCTCTGTGAGAAACCTTATTTTAATTGAGTGAATGAATGAAAAAACGCATGTTTTCTTCCTCTTTATCAAAGAGACTAGGGTTTCAGGATTGGCCCTTGGGTGTTGAGGATTCCACCCTGGATTTCGTGTTTTCCTCTTTTTAGATCTTTAAGGTGCATGAGAAGGTAAGGTTCATCTACTTTTGTTGGGAGATTCCGTGTTTCTTTCGTCTTGAACCAATCTTTTTTTTTTTTTTTTCATCTCTTTCCTTCTCCGAATCTTCCCCTTTTGATATGATCGGTAGAAGAGGGATGACTAGTCACGAGAATCTAATTCAAACGTGAATGTGGACTGGTTTATGTTAGATTTGGGGATATCCTCATATCTCTAGGTCCTTATTTTATTGTTTATGTGATTTTATGTTAAGGGGTATGATCCTAACGGATTGATTTCATCTCATTGTCGAGGTTTGCTTAATCCATTTGATTGAAAGTAGTTAGTTAATTAATTTTATTGCTTGAATCTCTTCAATCAAATTATACGTGCATTTAGAGTTAAGTCATCACATGCCCCTGCATCAGCATGTTCGAGAAAAAAGTGCAATAGTTGCAGTACTAGATTCTCATGGATTCTATGCGCACTAAAGAAATATGGATTCACATGGATTTCATTTTGAGGGTTCTTGTTTGAATAGCAAGTGGAAATCTCATTTTTCGCTTATATAAAAACCTTGTATCTTATGCTTGAGAAATTGAATATAGTGTTTGGATAATAACAGCTTGGTGGAATACACTATTTCTATGTTGTCTGAACATAGTGAAATATCTCAAGCAAGTAAAAGTGTTTTCTTTTCTTTTCTTTTCCCACTATCCAAACAGGAATATCTACGAAATCTTGTTTAAATAAGATATGTTGGTCTTTTTATAAATTATAACTGCCTACTTGGTTGAAGTTATTACTGTGTTTGTTTTGGTTAACATTTTGTATATATGTGGCACACATTTATCCAGTAATTCAGATAGGACATTGTGCATTTTTGTAAAAGTTTTCTAAGAGTTTTAATTACTAATCCCACATGCACGGGAAAGATGTTCAAATGACCATGTGCTGCAATTTGTGTATGGCACCATTTTTATACTCGACTCACCTATCTAAACCAATGAAAGTGCATGCCGGCATCTTTCATCCACACTGTCCCATGTGTGATTAACATTCCTTTTTTTGTAAAGATTGTATTGGATATTATCTTTTATACTTACCTTCCAAATGAACATGTAAAAGGATTGTGTTTCGGCCTCACTATCCACATCAATGGATTGAGCACGCTGCCATACAATCCAAGCAAGGATTCCATGACCTAATACCTGCATGAAAATATATTTGAAGTAAAATGAGTTACTGTGTTGTCACCAGAAAGCCATCTGTTCCAAAAAGATCCTTCTCGCTTTAGGAAATAAATTTAAGGCCCTTTGGGTTGCGGCGTGTGTGTGTGTGTGTGTGTGTGTGTGTGTGTGTGTGTGTGTGTGTGTGTGTGTGTGTGTGTGTGTGTGTGTGTGTGTGTGTGTGTGTGTGTGTGTGTGTGTGTGTGTGTGTGTGTGTGTGTGTGTGTGTGTGTGTGTGTGTGTGTGTGTGTGTGTGTGTGTGTGTGTGTGTGTGTGTGTGTGTGTTTCACTCCCTTGTTCGACAAATGGTCCATTCGTATACAATAATAATATTGTAGCGGGTATAGTTTAGTGGTAAAAGTGTGATTCGTTCTATTAACAACTGAAATAGTTAGGGGGTCTTTCGGTTTGATTCATATTCCGATAAAAAACTAGCCACAGGGCCCAGCAATGAGAGCACACAATCCCACAGGTGCTATGTAATATACATTGTATAAGGCTCATATGATGATGATAATTTTTTTTCTTTTTTTCGCAAGTTCAGTGGCACAGTCAGGAGAAAAACAATCCTTAGTTCACTCTTCCTAAAAAATATTTAGAGACGCTCATAAATCTATTACTCTTCACACATTGCCAATACATAGCACGTACGAGTGAGCTGAAAATGGCCATTGAAAATATCTTATTGGGACACACCAACCCTATTGCTCATTTGGTGTTCTGTATGTTTCTGTGGTCTGGCTGGAGGGTATTCTCTTGAAGTCTTCAGTGAGCTGGCTCTCGAGATATTTTAATACGGCTTAAGCCTACTTGGTTTCATGGTTGAAGTTTGAGCTCTTGCTTGCTTTCATTATGTGACAGTAAACGGCTTTGAGCAAGTCAAGAAACTCGTTGTATGGACGTTAACATGCGACACTTTGCATTTGAGAGGGAGCGATTTGGGCAAAAATGTGTGGTCCATTTTCCACAGCCAGAAGGGCAATTTGAAGCCCACAGTCAGCACCCAATTCAGTTCAATTAGGTGAGAAAGAAACATAGTTGGAGAGATGGTGCACTAAACAGGCCCATAGAAGAGATTAGATCCAAATATTCACAAATTCCAGTTAAAAAAAGGATATGTTTGTATTATCACAGGACTAGCAAAACAATACCAAAACGTTTTTGTGTGTTTGTGAGTGCAAAATGCATGATTTTATGACATTGTTGAGTGAGGGGAATTGCATACCATAACGAGCTTATTGTATGTAGATGAAGAAGAAGCTCCTACCATCATAGCTGCACAATATCCTGTTAGCAAGAGACTAATGCATAACCAAAATACCTGTTCCAATCAAACAAACATCAACCCTGATATCGCATTGGAAATGGTTAAGCCATCGCTTGAAGGTTAGCTGAGAAGTGGAGCGGAAAGTCTTTTCTAACCTGTTCTTTGCCTATGCGGATGCTTAATGATTTGACGCCAAAGCTTTTATCTCCTTCAACATCAGGAATGTCCTGTTCAGCAAAATCTAAGTAAGATTTCATAGTAACTAACATCTAAATTTCGTAAGGATAGACAACCTATTTCTGGAATAGTTAGTGTTTTGGCTATGAAGTAATGCATTATTGGAGGAATGCTAACTGTAATCAGCTTATCACACAAGTGGGGCACATGATTTACTGATCTAGACTGCTGACATGATGGGCCCTGCCTTTACGGTCCATGCCTCAAAAATCAATCAGTACAGAAGATCCTAGCCATTTAATCTGTTGCCTTAGTTGAATGTGGACAGCTGTAATTCATTCCTAATTCTGTTTGCAGGACACAAACGTTTGATGTGAAGTCTATCCACTGTGGGACATCATATTAGTGATCTGGATCACTGAACCATGGGCCCCAATTGTCTAAAATAAGGACCTGAGGATATCATAGATATAATTATGGCTATGAATTTTACCTTGAATAATGATATGGCTGTCATGAGGAGGCACGTGGAAACCACTGTAAATACCAATGGCCTTGATATGACGAATGGCCTTCCAAATGTGTATGTCTGAAAATTTATCAAAGGATCGTCAAAGTATTGCTAGGTGGAATTCATGTGTACAGCAACAAAAAAAGAGGAATGCTCCTTGCCCATGCATCCAAGATCATAAAACATGCACCCAAATGTGTGCCAACTGGTGCATTTGTGAAGGATTAGGGCTGTTCATCTGTTGGGCCCCATGGTACATGAACCCTGACAAAAAATCAGGTCAGTTCAGTCACCAAGTAAGCCAATACATCCCCAAAAAAAAAAAATCAGTTAAAGAACCAGGATAATCACAAGCTGCATTCAACTAATGTCTGGCCCACCTAGCTTGACGTTCGTTGGGACATATTTGTCGCTTGGACCACCTAAGGAACAGCATGGATCTTACTCATGTACCACATGGGCACTTGCAGATGTCTGGAACAAGCATTTCTTGTTGAAGAATGTAGGCAATCTGATCATCATAAGAGGAGTGAAGAATCAATCGTACCTGCATGTGCATGTATATCGCTATCGGCAGAATGAAGGCCCTCACAGACAAGATGGACAATGCGGCTAGAAAAGCAGACTGTTTCCACCGTAGATATGGAAGCTGAGTACCAAGATGGAAGCAAGAAATATAAGAAATTATATATGAACACAGTACCATGTATGGTGAAAGAACCCACGAAATGATTGCTTTGTTGGAAACAATTTCTGTGACTAGTTTCAAATTTCATGGGCTAAAAGCACATCTGTTAAGGCTATATTAGGCTACTACTGCAAGAACAATAATTCAAAGATTTTGGGATTTTTACTCTCATAGAATTTCCTAAAATCATGACACTATACTAGTATGGATATGAATTAGCTTTTCCTTTCCAAAATGACATAAAAGCGACTGAGTTGCAAATTTTGGAAACTCCACCAAAAGTAGAAATTCCAAAATCATGAATACTTTTTATTCACTCTTGAAATCGCAATGAGCGAAACGCAACCTAAAATCAACCTTGAAAATCTTTTATAGACTTTCCCAAAGTCAATAAGGAAGATAAATGGAACAACCTGCTGAAAGAACTGATTAAGCAAACATGGTGGGGTTTTGAGAAGTTTCATCTAACATACAACCCCTCTGATTTTCAGTTTGTGGTTTGTGCGAGAGAGTCCATGGTGATTCTGACTGTTGATTTGATGAGAGCCCCTCAAGGGACTATAAACTAAAAACATCCCTGTTTAGAAGATCCTAGGCATCTAATTATTGGCCTTTTCAACTGAATATGTTGGAAATTAAACCTAATTTTAGGTATTTTTGTCATTATCATTGAATCAGAGTGTGTTGAATTGTGTGACTATTCCAATGCATGGAAACTTTGAATAGTTACATATGAAACTGCAAGGAGTGAGGCACCGATATTTAAAGGCAATGTGAGTTGAGTTTCTAAGTGGGAAATGTAAATTTATGTGCATCAGAGATTAAGAAAATCTGCAAGAAATATCTGTATTGACGCATGTATAGCATCCTTGGGATACAGAAACATATCAGTGTTGTATGGGAAATATCACATTTATCATAGAATATATCTCTATTTTTTGGAAACATTGGAAAATTGATAGAAATTTTCAATGAAGCTTTTGGGGATGTATAGCATCCTTGGGATATAGAAACATGTCAGTGTTGTTTGGGAAATATCACGTTTATCACAGAATATATCTCTATTTTTTTGGCAACATTGGAATGTTGATAGAATTTTTCAATGAAGCTTTTGGGAATATCAAATAGCTATTATTATACACTTAGGACTCGAAAGATCACACAAGATAAGTCACATAATAAGTTTCCTTTGAATAGGTCCTAAACCATGCATTCTTTGACAAAAGTGATGTAATAATATCCAAAACCAGTTTGTATCTTTTATAAAACATACAAGACTGGTATGAAAATACAACAAATGCATTTAAAAGCAAAAAAAGAAGTAAAATATATGGGGCATTTAACATAAAAATTAATTATTATTTATAAATAAAAAAATAAATTTATTTTTTAAAATAAATAAACGAGTGTGGCTGATCTTAAGATCACCATATACTGATAAACAGAAATATTAGGAACAAAGATTGGTTTTTTTTTATTTTTTAATTTTTTAATTTAAATTTTTTTTTTAAATTCTAAAAACTTTTGTTGACTTGTAAGTCATCTTACAAGTATTCACACATTCTAATTGCTAGTAAAATGGATGAAATTGGAAAATTTTGGATTTTTTTTTCGAAATTCTCCCCTTTTTTCCCAAATAAAAATTCGGAAGTAAAAATCTATAATTGAGCATGCAAAACATGCAAAATCATGGATTAACCAATTCTAAGTAATTTAAATGAGAAAAAATAGTTTTAATTGAAAAAATTCACCTATTGGGTTCCAGTTCACACCACTCTTTGATCTCGATTGCCCCACCCAAATTCTCTTTTCTATGCAAATAAATTAACAAACTACTCAAAATCCTCTTATGAATGTAAACCTCAAAAAATTCAGGGAAAAAGGATTTTTATTTATTTATTTATTTTGCACGAGAACCTTACAATGTCAAGATCATCAATACATATCTCATGTATCGACAATATCTTGCATTTTTCTAACTGGAATAAAATAAAAATATCACAATGTATTGATATATCATTGATACATTGCAATATCTGGTGATATATTGGGGAATATAGGAGAGTTTTTCAACTCCCCTTGTTTTATATCGGCATTGCAATATTTGGTGATATATTGAGCGATATAGGAGAGTTTTTCAACTCCCCTTGTTTTATATTAGCAAAAACACCATAATGATATTATTGGGTGATACTATCGATATTTAAATTACTATTCCAAAATGGTTTGGTGAATGTAGTCGAGAACCATCCCGATAATATTATTTATACATGTTTGTATCATTTGTTCAAGCAATGAGGTGAGATGAAAATCGTTGTGGTATTTTGCATGTATACAAGTGGAGTGACAAAAATAGAAATTGAAGAGAAGAATTGGGCCCAATAGAATGTGGACCACTGTGACATTTCCTTTCTTAACTGTCTATTCGCAATAAACCAATCAGAGGGTTAGGATTCTCCCATTGTAGAGAACTTCTAGGTCATTGTCCATCACATTGCAACCCCTCAAATTAGTGGTCTCAACCTATTGTTAGTGAAATCAGTTGCATAATGTTAGCTTAACCAATTAGTGGCATATTCATGGTGCAACCAGGAAGTTCTCAACTCTATCATGTTATCAAATGCTCATTTGCGAGGGAGAAGCTATTGATATGTTATCATTATTTTACATGTGACGTTATCCACTCCCCTCACACCCCAACTTGAAGAATGGTTGTGTTAATATTGTTTGTGGCAAGAGATGATTCTTACTGTTGACCATATTCGCAAGAGAGTGATGACGATTACTGTAAAATAGTGGAAGGAGAGATGGAATAAAAAAATATGAAAGAGAGAGAAGAGAAGAGAATGGGGTAAAATTAAGGCTCATGCCCCCTTTCTTTCTTTTGTGTTATGGAAGTTTCATACTTATAAAAATGCCATTAATATAAAAGCAAACATCCCCTTTATATCCTAGACTGAAATAACCCATCTACGTGGGCCTATGTAGGCCCAACATTCATTAACAACACTCATTCTCAAGTTGGAACATACATATAATCTGTACCAAGCTTGGACTATATATGTGTGTAGCCTAAGTGGAACAAAGTGCCTTGGTGAATACATCAGCAAGTTGGTTCTAAGATCGAGCATACGAAGTAGAGATTTCGTCACTGCAAACTTTTCACATATGAATTGATAATATTATTATTTATTTATTTATTTATTTTTTTTTTTTTATGAACTGATAGTCAACTTTGATATGTCTAGTTCTTTGTGATAGACTAGATTCGTTGTTATGCACGAAGCAACCAAATTGTAAGAAAAACTGCATAGGTAGGTGCATTATAAATCTCATTTCTTACAAATTTGTTTTTGAACCGAGGTATGAGCCGCTCTGTACTTTTCTTCGACATTGTATGAGCCACTACACTATGCTTCTTACTCTTTTATACGACCAGATCTTCTCTCACAAATATATGATATCCAATAGCAAATCTTCTATCTAATAAGAAACCTTGCCAGTCTGTATTTGAATATCCTGTGACTTGAAGATGACCATTCCATTTATACAAAATTCATTGGCTTGGTGCTCCTTTGAGGTAGCGCAAAATTATCAGGTACTCTTGGAGAACTCATAAATTGGCTTACCACTCTTATTGCACATGATAATGTCTGGCTGAGTAATAGTTAAGTAAATAAAATTTTCAACCAATCTTCTATACCTCCCTGGGTTCTCCACTGCATTTTTTTTTATCACTTACAAGCTTGTGATTAGGATTCACTGGATGTTAACTGGCTTGGTCCTCAGAAGACCTATCTCGCTTGGTCCAAAGAAGACTGCCTTCATTAATAAATCCAGAACATATTTCCATTGAGATAGATTAACTCCTTTAGATTGGCTACTTCTATACCAAGGAAGTATTGAAGAAGATCCATACCTTTTGTGAGAAAATACTATTGAAGATAACTTTTTTAGTTCTTGAATTCCCTTGGGTCACTTTCAGTAATAGCAATATCATCCACATATACTACAAGCACAATAAGACCGAGAATATCCTTTCGTACAAAATAGAATAATCAGTATGACTTCGAACAAAGCCAAAGTTTATTACAACCTGGTGTTGAGTTTGTTTTAACTCATAAATTGTCTTTCACAGTTTATACACTTTATCAGACTCTTCCTAAGCAACAAATTCAAACGGATGCTTCATATAAACTTTCTCCTAAGATTACCATGAAGGAAGGCATTTTTATGTTAAGTTCGAAGAGGGGCCAACCATGATTAACAACTATGGATGGTATAACTCGAATGGAATTCAACTTGGCTATAGGAGAGAAGGTTTCATTGTAATCAACACCAAGTGTTTGAGCATGACCGTTTAGCAACTAGGGAGCCTTCAACCATTCAACTGTACCATTAGGATAAAACTTGATTATGTAGACCTATTTATAACCCACAACACATTTACTAGTCAAAAGTGTGGTAAGGTCCCAAGTGTCATGTCGATGAGTTGCATTCATCTCTTTCTTTATGGCCTGCTTTCACCTGTTATGTAATCGAGCTTCCTCATATGACTTAAGAACAAAGTGAGAAGAGAAGGGCATGATAAATTTGTGAAAATTTGGAGATAAGTAATGAAAGAAAGCATATTTAGAGATGGGATGATCAGTATACATACGTTTACCTTTTCCTAAGGCAATAAGCATATCAGATGTATCTAGAGAACTCATTGGACTACAAGTCTTTGAAGAAGATATGTTGGACGACACGTCATGTTTGACTGTATCATTTGTCCATTATTGTTGTGAGTAAACCTTCATTTGAGGCACAATGGAAATGGAAGGGGCAATAAATGGTAGAGATCAGATGTCTCGTTGACCGGAACAAGTATAAGAATAGTTTCTATATTAAGAGATTTGTTCTGTCTCTAGGAAAAAGAGGATAGACTGAAAAAGGTAACATTTGCACATACATTTCTTTTCAAAGTAATGGACTATACAATGGTAACTCCTTTGTTTGAAAGAATATTCAAGAAAATAGAAAAATATATTTAATTGTTCGAGCATCAAACTTATCATGGCCAAACTCTAACTAATGGGCAAAATAAACACATTAAAAAACTTTAGGAGGTAAAGAAAATAACGGAGTATCTTAAAAGATAACTTGATAAGGTGATTGACCCTTAAAATAAATGAGGGCATTCAATTTATCAAAAAACAAACTGTGAGTAGTACATCATTCCAATAATTCTTAGGAACATTCATCTGAATTAAGAGAGCACAAGTTACCCCAAGAAGATGACAATTTTTTCATTGTTTTGTTGTGGGTTGTGTTCGCATGATGTTTGATGTAAGATTTCTGTTTTAGAAAAAATGACTAAAAGCTTGGAATATGTCGTCCTTGCATAGTATGTCAAAACTACCTAACGACTATGATTCCTATTTCAAAACAATAATGATGATAACTTTACTTATTGGGCTGAAATGATCATTGTTGGGGTCCCAAAAGTTAGTACCCTCCAAAACAAATCAACTGGGCACGTACTTCGAGGAAATCCCACAAAATACCATCCAACGCACCCAAATAGTAAGATTTGCAAAAGATCCAGTACTTAGCCATTTTCCCCTGGCGGGCCCCACGAATCACCGTGATCAAAACCGTCCAAAATCAAGCAGACACCTTCTTTATGAATTATAATAAGCAGTGCATGACGATTAACTAAAAAGCGGGCCCCGCGAACCCTTCATTTCGCAAAACCTAATTTTACAAACCACGAGTACGTCAAGCGCACTCATTTATTCAGCTTGACGCACCCTTAAATTCATGAGAATTCAAGAAGTATTTCAGGATGTATTTCACCTCTGATGCATCCGAAAAATACCTTCGACGCGTCCATAAATTCAGAAAATCCGGAACTGCAATTTCAGGGTGCATTGGACCTTGACGCATTCGAAAAATGGTCTGACGCGTCCATAAAATAGCTCGACGCACCCACAAAATCACCAAGAACCAGCATAACATTTTTTGGATGCATGGACTCCAACGCACCCAGAAAATAGCTTGACGCACCCCATAAAATCAGCACATTTCAGAATATCATTTTGGGGTGCGTTGGAGCTCCCACGCGCCTATTTGGGGGTGCGTCAAAGGCTTTATGAGATGCGTCATATGTGGCAGCCTCTCATTGGTCGTTGTCCGGTATTTTCAGGTATAAATACCCCATTCCACTATTCATTTGTACAGATTAAGAGAGAGAGAGAGAGAGAGAGAGAGAGAGAGAGAGAGCCATTATCCCCTGAATATTTGGATTTTGTCGTCGGAAACCCTCGCCAGAATCCCTTTCCGACCGTCGAAAAACTTTCCCGGTTACCGGAATCCCTTTCCGATCACCGGTATCATTCACAGGAAGATCCCTCCGATCAATACCACCGCAGGTCCGGATTATAAGAAATCCTAAGTGTGGGCACGCACCCGAAAATAGTCCGACGCATCTGAAAATTCAACATAATTCAGACAAGTATTTTCAGGGTGCATTGGACTCCCACGCACCCGAAAATAGTCCGACGCATCCAAAAATTCAACATAATTCGGACAAGTATTTTCAGGGTGCATTGGACTCCCACGCACCCGAAAATAGTCCGACGCATCCGAAAATTCAACATAATTCGGACAAGTATTTTCAGGGTGTATTGGACTCCCACGCACCCGAAAATAGTCCGACGCATCCGAAAATTCAACAAAGATTGGGCATCTAATTTAAGGGTGCGTTGACATCCCACGCACCCATAAATTAGGTCCCACGCACCCGAAAAATCGGCCAATTACCGAAAATGTTCACGGGTGTACCAGACTCAATTTTAAGTGTTTTCAAGATCTGTTTGAGCCTATTTTGGGTATTTCGAGCAGTTCCGGACGCAATGGAACGGTCAAACGAATGTTCCGGGATCTCTAAATGAGTGGAATTGCGACCCGATTCAGCGCAATGAACGAAACGACTTCTCGAAAAGAAGCCGCCAGCATCCAGAACTATGTAAATATATCATTACTTATATCTACTATAAGATATGATCCGATTAAGGTCGAAAGCTAGATACACGGGACTATGGTTATCACGATAAACCATATCAAAGAGTCTCAATTCGCTACAAAGCAATTGTTATGAACTACCACAACACAACAGTCGATGCCCTACCCATTCAAACGGCATCCGTCGGTTGGCTTATTCAGGTATACACAACTGCAGATTGGACTTCCCGAGGTCACCTGTCCACACATGACAGGCGCGGGCCTAGAGTTGTCCTTCTCAGTCATAAACCCCGATAGTCTCAGCCTGGATCTCCGGTCAAAACATGGGACATAGACATCTGACTAATACAAAGATGGTTCAGTCCATAACAAAACAAATACAGGTCTCTACGACCACAAACTCTAAGACCATAGTCCCTGCTGACTAGTTTTTTGCCTTTTAATCAAGGGTCATCGATCATTCGATGTAATTAAGGGCCCGTGCCAGATCACGGCCTGGAATGTACAAGATCTCAGGATCTCTGGAATAAAATTCGCCTTGCGATATCTCTCATTGTGTACCTTTTGTGAATGCTTGTGATTATCTATGAATGTTTCTATTACTCAGAACCCCAGAGCAACAATACACACATTCAGAAAATGTAATTGTAATCCATTTTCTAATTCTAACAGTCATAATAGCCATTACATAAAAAATAATCGTAACGGTCCCAAAATAGATTTTTTTAAAAAAAAAAATAAAAAAAGGAAAAATGTCGTAATGGTAACAACGGTTACCATTACGACCACCATTACCATGGTACACCATGATTCCTTGCATTATTAGATTAAAATGTAAACATTTTCAAATTAAATTGCCCTTGCACTTTAATGTGGACAGTCTTAAAACTAGAAAATAATTCAGATCCTATCTTTCATTAAAGAAAGTCATGTCATTCTCAAACAATCATCAGTAAATGTAGTAAAATACTTAAGGTCAGATCCACTAGATTTTTAACTGGACGCTAAACATCTGAATGAAATAAACGATGACTCTCAACATGTGGTGGAAAAGTAGCATGGTAATGCTTACTCAACTCACATATATAACACTTTAAATAAGATGTCAACAACAAGGAATAAATGACTTTTCAATGACGGATGACCAAGACAACAGTGTCATTGATAAGCTACTATGTCATTTTATATTGTTGCGCCCACAACGTAACGACTAAGATAGTATAGCGTATGAGTGCAAGCGTGCATGCGGACATACGCTAAAGGTATAGGTGGAGTATTACTCTGACCCGCTAACGTTTGAATGGGTCTCTTAACACAAGGTACCGGTGCGTGGGCGTTAATACAATCCATTGTATATAGAGTTGTAAGAGATAATGGTTATTTAAATTATTATTTATGAGAATTCATGGAAAGCATGGTGTTCATAGCATCTTTACGATTCTGGTATTTTTAATTCATGTTCCTTTACTTTCTATATTTTAATTCAAGTATTTCCTTTATTTATATAATTTGAAAATTTTCAAATATGGGTAAGGAAGTGATTCCACTAAGTATGCGTAAACTCACCCCATCTTACGTAACGTTTCAGGTGTAGAGTTGGAGTATTATGAGCAGTTGGGTCTTTACTATTAGATTTTCCTTTCGGTCATGAGTACTTGGTTAAAAAAAACTAAAGTTAATAGTGTCATTTAAGGAGTGGTGACTTGAGTAGAGAATGGCGCGGATTGAATATTTATTTGGTTAGATTAAATTTAATTATGATTTGGTGATAAATTTTCATTTAGTTTGTATGTGGATGTTTTTTTTTAATTTGAATAAACATATGTGATGGGATGAAAAATGAAAAATAAGATTAGATCATGTTATTGGAATTCGGGTCTTGAGTAGCTCTACTCGGGTACCCGAATTTTAGATCGTGACACATGTACTCCAATAAACTTCCTCTTTATCTTTAGGTCCTAGAAACATAATGTGAAGGATAGAAAATAACACAACAATTAAGAAATTTTGGTAAGATAGCTAACAGATAGAAGGCTTAAGAGAAATTTTGGAATAAATAAAACATACAATAATGAAAGAGAGGGACTTGTATGAACTATTCCCATTCCATGTACTTTTAGAGTAGGTACTGTCCACCAGGGTGATAGGAGAGCCTATCAATAAGCCATCAATTGACAAAAAACACACTAGACTGACCCGCCATGTGGTCAAATACTCGAGAGTTAGTTACCCATGGAGAATTAGACTTTAATCATAAACAAGCCATACTTAAGGTCATCAATGTAGCCATAAGGTTGGAAGTAGCAATTATACGTGTTTATGAAACAACAGATGTAAAACTAGCCAGAAGAGGCATGTTGCTCTCTTTAGTGTAGGAAGTTTAATTAGTCTATGCAGGCTTGCATGGAGATCCCAACATTTTTGAATAGAATGATTAAAGAATCCATAATGAGTGCACTTCCTAGATCTATGATCTCTGCCAAGGCCACCTCCCATGTCACTATAACCACCTCTTCCACCACGACCTCCATAGTCCTAGCCAGAGAACGATGCTAGAATTGAGCTGTCGTTAGCTTTGCTTGTAAAACTCAGAGACACGTTGTAGGCGTATATACACTTCATTTAGAGATGACACATTTTTACCACCCAAAATCCATGCACAAACCTGTTCATACTCACATTTCAACCTAAATAAGAACTTGGCCACCCAGAACTCTTCACGTTGTTGACATACTTTCTCCAAATTGGTCGTTAGGTGTTACAACCCGAAGATTGCACACCCAAGTGCAGGTAGCGAAGTAGTAAAATACTCGATAAGACCGAGGTCGATCCACAGGGATTGGGGTTAAGAACACTTAGACGAATTAGTTTACGTCAGTGAGATGAAATCTGGTTTATCCACGAGAGTGGAGCAACTTGTGTGTGGTGAAAGACAAAAGTAGAAAAGGGGCTAAGGCATCAGGGATCCACCTTTGATTCATTCACAAGATTTGATTCATTGGTCCAACTATAACTCGACTGGAATCAAATAAAGATTCATTCCAATCGGAAGATGAAACAGTCAAACCACTGCATATTTCATAAAAGATGGTGATCTGAACCGATTGATTTGACCATGAAGCACTCGTTAGTTGATCGCAGGGAATTCCAAGCATCCACTGTACCCGGAAGTCGACAATGGATCAAGGGATTTTACAAATCAACAACTTTGCCAACAAGTCAACCGATAAGATCACAATTCATACGATCAAATGCATACTTACAAGATAGGAGGCTTTGATTGACCGATCCAACCGTTAAGATCTCGTCTATCGATCGCAGGGAATCCAAAGCATCCAATGTGCCCGGAGTCTACAATGGATCAAGGGATTTTACAGATCGATGACTTTACCTGCACTAGCTCGATGACCGTAGGGAATATAAAGCATCCAACGTGCCCGGAGTCGACGATGGATCAAGGGACTTCATCGATCATGAACTAGCTAATTGGTGTGTAAGGGATCCCAAGCATCCAACGTGCCCGGAGTCGACGATGGATCAAGGGGCTTACACAATAATAGCGTCTGCCGAGGCGGGTAGCCAAACCAATTAACCAAAGAGAACTCCAACATTTACACCACACAATGTTGAACCAAAAGAACCAAAGCTTGCAAATTTCTTCAAAGGCTTCACCCCTAGCCTTAGCTAGAGGTTTAGCCAACCATGCTACAATGGAAGACTAAATTCTCTACAAGGGAAAACTATTATACACTACAAAAGAATGAAAGAAAGAAAACTAAAGATAAGAGAGGAGTTGTAGAGAATGGGATTTGAGGAGTGGGATGGGATGATTCAAATGAGGAGGAGAGGCCTCCTTTTATAGACTTTTGAGAGGCTCCTAAGCCTCCTCCCAATCCTAGGTGGCACTCCAAACCCAAAGTAGATTTTTATTTAGGTTCGGGAATGGAGTTAGGCTTGGAGTGCCCAAAGCAAACTTTTCTTTTAGGTTCGGGCTTGGAGTTAGGCTTGGATGGACATGTGGCAAGAAAAGTTCCAAGCCTAGGTGGCACTCCAAACCCAAAGCAGATTTTTTTGGAGGTTTGGGAATGGAGTGAGGCTTGGATGATGAGGTGGCATGATAGCCTTACACATGTGTGGGGAAAGGAGAGAGAGAGAGAGAGAGAGAGAGAGAGAGAGAGAGAGAGAGATTCTCTCTTGCTTCATGTTGAGAGAAGCTTGGACATGGCTCGGATTATACATGGAGGAGACTTGATCTTCAACAGGGTGTTGCAGGTGGAGCATTCATCCATCTGTTGTTGCTGACGTGCAAGGTGGGCCAGGTGATGGACGGCTTTTGCAACTGCTCTTCGGACAGTGTCTGATGGGAGCTGCTCGTCGTCAAGCTACTAGTGGATTGCTCCTTGCTGGATGGTGGGCTGATGTGCTGCACGTGTGAAGCTGGACGTTGATTTTCAGCACGTGTGACGCTTGGACGTTGATTGGATGTCCAGTTGAAAAGTGTTGGCCACTACACGGCTGTAGCTGCTGGAGACGTTAATGATGGGGCTGTTTGGACGGTGATGATGGATGAATGACGGATCCTGGGGTCCACGTTGATGGTTCACTGGTGATGACGTCCACCTGCTGGTTGGAATTGAAGTGGACAGCTGGATGACTCCAGCTGCTGTGATGAATGATTGTGGATGGAGGTGAAGACCTTTGATTCGAACCTGGGACGCTGATGGAGATGATGGTGTCCAGCAGTTGTTGGCCGTGCTTGCAGCACGTGCGAGGATTGGACGTGATCTGCTGGACGGTTGCTGGTAGATGATGATGAGCCCCTCAAGTGCTGCTGCTGTCCGTCCATTTTACTGGTGGACGGTTGTAATGAACGGACGGTGGAGATTAGATGTGTTGCTGGCTCGTGTGAAGGTGGGTGGAGGTGGATTACTGATGAAGGTGGGCTCCACTGTTGTGCACGTGCTTAGACGTCAAGCCCTTGTACATGATGGTGGGCCTCCATGATGGACGCTGAGGAGATGAGGTAGGCCACAAACTTTGATGGACGGCCAGTCTGAATCAGCTGCTTGAAGGCTTGGATTGCTGTGCAAAGTGGGTCCACTTGCTGGACGGTTGCACATGCTGCACGTGTGGGACTGTTGCTGTGATCAGCAATTGATGGATGGACGGTGGATGTGTGGCCTTCACAGCTGCTAGGAATGGAGACATCTCCACTGTCCTGATGGATCCACATGTGCTGGATTGGAGATGATGATCCACTCATGCTGGATGATAGACGTGGATGGCATGTGGGGTCCACCTACTAGATGATCGTGTGATGGCCCACCTTGCTAGACGTGTGAAGAAGGTTGAAGCCTTCTCCATGTTGGCACATGTGAGGGCTGAGACCTCGTCACTTTACGTGTGATGGTGGAAACGTTTCCATTTGCTTGATGCACATACGGTTGGCCCTATATGTGGACATCCAATCTTGACCATCCAAACCGTAGAACATGATGGTCCTTCGATCTTTATGGTTCGACTTCCTTCAGGATCGCCACATACTTTATCTTGATCATTTTAGGGCCTTTAATCGCCCTGATTGACTCGGATTTTGTCCAACCTTTCCTGATCACTTGAAGACAGAAAATTCACCTAATGAGAGATAATTAACCGGAAAAACAATGATAATGCCCTTAACAACCAGGGTTAATTATACAATATTAGGTACTTATCATTAGGGCCTGAAAGCCTAAAACACATTTAGTTGTACCCGTATTTCTTTGAGTTTGGAATAGTATTCACTTAACGATTTATCTCCTTATTGAAGCTTGAATATTTCTTTATATAACTAATAAGTACAATTTTTTAAATTTTATCAAATGAATACATATCTCTTATAACGTCGCACACTTCTTTAACCGTATCTATAAACATGGCATTTACGTTTATGGAGGGTACCATCCTAGTCCATAACTAGGTCATAATTTGAGCATTTTCCTGGATCCTTTGGTCAAAAGTATTGGATTCTTCATCATGTTTGTTTGTGGTTAGATATCTCAATTTTTCCTTAATCGTGAGAAAAACTTAGATTGACTTATATCACTGTAAATAATTTTTCCAATTAATTTAATAGAGGTTATCTGGACCTTTAAAAAATCAGGTGGGTATATAAATCCAGATTTCAAGTAATTTTTTTATTTTCATAACAAATAAAAGAAGATTACCTCACTAGCACAAGCACAGGCTGACCTAGCACAATCCATGAGAACCACACTTGAATACATCACAAGATGCACACATTACCTCGGACTAAAGAATCAACCTATATGTCTACTACTTCTAACCGGTATGAAGAAATATAGTCATGAACATGGCGTCCAACCCTGACAAATAATCCACACGTTTACAAAGATCACACGTGTGGTGGTACCATTAAAAAACTTGATGTCTTCATTCTCCCATACACACATGGACTATTAAAAAGGCCCAACACACGAAATAAATGAAAAAGAAACCCTAAGTTTCTTAAATAATTTTTAGCACAAACATAATAAGGGATGTTAAAGTCCAAAATTGGGTAACAAATGTTGACAAGGGATCAACGATAGATCTTCATCGCTCAGTGTGGACACGGATGAACGGTGGAGATGTGGGACCTAAGATAACAAAGAGAGATCGTGAGGGGGTGCCGGTTGTGTCGACGGAGGACCCTCCGATGCTTAAGTTAGTAATGGAGGTGATTAAGCATAAGAGCTTTAGGGTTGTGTATGAATGCGTAATGCGTACCTGGAGGTGATGTGGATGTGTCCTTTTATAGATGGTGATCCACATCCGATGGTGGTGGATCTCCTAGATTCCATCTAGGATATGTTTTTGTATTAGGGGAGATAATCCTTATCATGTCCGGATCCTGCGCATCCCAGTCGTAGTTGCTATCTTTGTATGACGATCCGTAACGTGTTCAAATCTGAGGACGTCTGGTGCGGTCAGCACTCGGCATCCTTGGTTGAGTTGTCAGTAGTATAGCAGATGTCAATGCCTGAGGTTGAGGCCTCAGTTGTATGTCCGTCGCCTGAGGCCCAGCCTAAGGCCTCAGGTCCAATTTTGCTATCTGAGACTGAAGCTGAGTCTTCAGGACTTTGTCCGGTATCTAAGGCCAAGCCTGAGGCCTCAGAACTATATTCCTGGTTGCAGTTGAATATCAAGAGTCTTCGCCTTCACAGGCTTGGATCCTTCTCTAACACGTGTGATGAGGTGACATCAGTGGGCCACATATTGTCGGTTGTGCATCTTCCACGTCACAATCAGGGACAGGCTCAGAATTACCCATAACAGCAACCCCCCAAGTTTCGTGGTCAAAGAATCTGAGCACAGAACTTTGAAATATGCCTTCGGCTCATCTGATCAAGGGCTTTCTTGTGCCTGACTTCAAGTATAACGGTCACAAATGGTACGGATCTCGAAGTGTCGTCGCATTAAATAGGTGTGGAGTGAAAATGTCGCAATCATTCCTTCTCGTACGAAGCACTGCAGTGCATTAAATGCGGCGTGCCGCCTCATACATCGTAGCGAACGGGGATATACCAAGTGTCACTTTCTTGAAGAGAGAGAAATGTGGCATGATTGCTTATATATATTTTTTTTGAAAGATGACAAAATTTATTAGAAAGGCCCACAAAGGGGCAAAGGAATACAACGCCAACAGGCCCGCAAGAGCCAAAGCCAACCACGCCCAATCAGCCCCAACTCTCTAATAAACTGGAGATCCTTCTAACGACCTCCTCGACCTTAGGCTGGATATTTTTGAAATAACAATCATTCCTCGCCTTCCAAATTGACCAAAAAATTGCCATAATGAGAAGCCTCCACCTAGCGTTTTCGGATTTCCCATCCCCTCCCCCCTGCCACGCCTAAAGAAGCTCATCCACCGATTCTGGCATTACCCAAACCATTTTGAAATAAGAAAGGAAATAACTCCACACCTTGGAAGCGAAGGGGCAATGGATGAACAAATGATTAATAGACTCCCCGTTTGCCATGCACATAAGGCATATGTTGGGAAAAATCATTGCTCTCTTCTACAAATTGTCAATCGTAAGAATTTTTTTTCTACCAAGCAACCAAACAAACACCGCCACCCGAGGTGGGGCCCCGTAGAACCAATGATGGAAAGGATGAGGGAAGAAAGGCTGCTGAATATCCGAGACTATCTTGAAGAAGGACTTAACTGAAAACTTTCCTGAAGCATTACTGGCCCACACCATGGCATCCTCCTCTTGCAGATCCACTTTGACTAGACTTAGAATCTCGAGAAGATTAGCATATTCCACAATCTCCGCGTCTAAGAGATTCCTCTGGCACGGAGGCGCCCAAACCGAAGAACCCCCCGAAACCGAAAAGCAGTCCGCAATAGTGATGAACCGATCGGGAGCAAGAAGAGCCAATCTAGGAAATCTAAACTGAAGCGGTTGGTCCCCACACCAAGGGTCAACCCAAAAACGGACACGTCGTACATTGCCCACTGAGAAGGCAATACCTCTACGAACCAGATGTTTAGTAGCTGCAATAGCCTTCCAAATGGCAGACGCCCTGTACATAGAAGAATGCTTCACAAACCAACTGCTTTCCTGAATACCATACTTATTGGCCACCACTTCCCTCCCCAATTTCCCCTCCTCCACCCGAACCTCCATACCCATTTCCCCAATAAAGCGTTATTCATCTCCCTTAAAGGTTTGATGCCGGCCCCACCTTCCTGAATTGGCCTGCATTCCTCGTCCCACTTGAGCAGATGAAACATCCTACCCTCGCTATTGCCAGACCAAAAAAATCCTCGTCTCAATCCTTCCAATCTCTTAAGGACTGTCTTTGGACATCAAAATAAAGATAAGTAGTAGATTGGCATTTTCGAGAACGCCGTCTTAATGAGCATTAAACGATCACCAGAAGACATGGTCTTACGCTTCCAGCCAGTAAGCTTCCTATCAATTCTTTCGATCACCTTATCCCATAGGTGAATAGGAGGCTTCCCCAAACACAAAGGTAACCCAAGATAAGTGGTTGGAAAAGAACCAATTGTACACCCAAAAATGTCTGCAAGTTTCTTTAGCTCTTCTTCTCCAGTGTGAATGCCAAGGAGTTCCGACTTCGCCACATTAACCTTCAAGCCTAAAACTGCCTCAAAACAAACCCTCAACTTGCGGATATTATCAATTGCAATAGGCTCTGCTTCGCAAAACAAAAGCGTATCGTCTACGTATTGAAGATGAGAAACCCAAGGTCCATTACTAGCTGTAAGAAAACCTTGAAACATGCCAAATCCCACTCCTCTACGAAGATTCGCACTAAGGGCTTCACCAATAATTACAAACAGATATGGCGATAAAGGGTCTCCCTGATGCAAGCCCCTGGAGGAGTTAAAGAAGCCCTTTGGGGATCCGTTTATGAGGATGGAAAAGGTAGGGGATTGAACGCAAGTCCTGATCCAATTCCTCCATCTCTGACCGCAACCAAACCTGCCCAACATGTAGTCCAAAAAGTCCCAATCAACGTGATCATAGTCTTTTTCTATGTCTAGTTTACAAACTATCTCACTTTTCTTCTCTCTAAATCTCGTATCAATGCACTCGTGAGCTATCAATGCGCTGTCTAGAATCTGCCGACCCGCTAAAAAGGCTCCCTGATTATCCGATATCACTTTCTCTAACACCTTGAATCTAGAGACTAAGAGTTTTGCCAGAATCTTATACGGGGCCCCAATCAGACTGATCGGCCTGAAGTCATTCAATTGCTTGGCTCCTTCCACCTTGGGCAGCAACACAATGAAAGAAGCCCCCATAGCTGAGGAAAGACGGCCCTGGTCAAAGAATTCCGCTAAGAAATTCATAATATCCTTACCAACCACATGCCAAAATCTCTTAAAAAAGAAAATGGGAAAACCATCTGGCCCTGGCGCTTTATCCCCACACATAGAGTTTAGAACTTCATGAACCTTCTCCTCCTCTATAGGCTTTTCTAGAAGTGACGCTTCTTCAGCTGAAATCTGGTTGAAGTGAATGTTGTCTAGCTTCGGTCTCCCCCATTTGTCGGCGGAAAGAAGATTCGTATAGTATGAAGTGATTGCCTATGCAATCTCATCTTTATTTGAAGACCGGACCCCATCAATTAACAGATTTCCAATTCTATTACCCCTCACTCTAGTGCTAGCAATACTGTGAAAAAACCGAGTATTCTTATCGCCCTCTTTAAGCCAGAGAGCCATGGATCTCTGACGCCATTTTATCTCCTCCTTTTTAGCCTTTTGCGCATATTTGTTAGATAGCTCATTCCTCTTTTCCTTCTCTTCTTCTAATAGAGAACCATTCTCTTCTAACATATCCCATGCATGAATCTGCTCAGCTATCTTCTCGAACTCCGCCTCCCTAGCCCCCAACACTTCCTTCTTCCACAGCTTCATCTGCTCTTTAAGTAACTTGAGCTTTCTACAAACCCTGAAACCCGAGTAGCCATCCACCTGAAACGAACCCCACCATTCTGCCACCAATTGTTCAAACCCCTAAACTTCCAACCACATTTTTTCGAAACGAAAGGGCCTAGGTCCACAGTTGACATCGAAGACTTGCAGCACATTTGGGCAGACTTGCAGCACATTTGGGCGGTGGTTGGACACCACCCTAGGTAAATCGCGCTGCACCGGGAAAGGAAATTTATCTACCCAATTAGCTGAAACCAAGAACCTATCTAATCGAGACAGAATAACATCCGTCTGACAGTTGGACCAGGTGTATCTCGCTGCCTCCAGAGGAAGATCCACCATTTGCTGTTGATTCACCCAATCAGAAAACTGAAACAAACTGTTGGTGATTTGCCCCCCTTTCGACTTCTCGTACGAAAAACGAACTACATTGGAATCCACCCCCCCCTCACACACACACACACACACCAAGGATACCTCCATCTCTGTCTCACCAGGTCTAACTCTTCCCAAAACTGCCCCCACAAATTCTTCGCACATGATCCATAAACCGAAGTCATCACCCACTGGAACCTCGTTGACAGATCACGCAGTAAAACAAAAACAGAAAAAGAACCAGAAAAGAAGTCCAACTTTCCCCATTTCCTAGAATTCCAACCAAGAATAATTACCCCCCCCCCCCCCCCCCCCCCCCTAAAACCCCACGGCATCAACAGAAACCCAATCGAATTGTGCAACATTCCAAATTGAATGCAACATGCCTGGGGTGATCAATTGGAGCTTTGTTTCTTGCAACGTGATAATATCAGCCTTGGCGTCCTTGCAAACCTTTTTCACTTGGGCTCTCTTGTTGCTGCATCCCAGCCCCCTAGCGTTCCAGGAAAGAATAATCATTGGTTACGATCTTTCCCCTGATCTCATCCTCTTGCCCCTGGTCACTTTGGATGTAACATCGTAATTGATGGAGCTCTCCAAACTCAAAAGCTCCCTCATCCCTTTAGGAGATCTATTCGATCTCAGATCTTGCAAACTTTGTTGCTGCTGAAGAGCCCTCCCCAGAGCAAATTGGAAGAACTCCACAACGTGTTCGTCTCTGGCACTGAAGGAGAGCCCTGCTTGAACCCCCACTCTTTCTAGAGCCCTGCTTGAGCCCTGATTGCTTTTATATATATATATATATATATATATATATATATATATATATATATATATATATATATATATATATATATATATATATATATTCTTCTTCGTTGGGGCACCAAATGTTAGAACCCTTGCTGAAATTCTGCTTCCCTGGTTTCCCTTGTTTCCCCACTGAACTTAGAGATTTCAAGCTTTCGAACCTTCACAACGTTCTCGTCCTTAGGTACTTTTCTTCTCCCTTTCTAATTTTCATGGATTGATGTTTAGCCAACCGTTAGGGTTTCACTCCACAGCTTCTTACTGATTTAGGGTTTCTTCCTGTTTATCTGCCATGGCCGACCGCCCTGATAGCTCTTATTCGGAGGCAGAAGCCTTGGGGATCAAACCCTTGATTCTTCTTCTTCGAATTTCCCAAACCTTAGCATTCCCGCAGAGTCTTATTCCGCCGATGGGCATCCGTCCACTCTGACCGAATTAGACTTAGAAAATATTCAGTCCACCTATCACATCCTCGGGTCTGTAGAAATGCATCTGCCTCAAGTGGGCGAGACTCCAAGTAGGCCACCCTTTCAGAAGGTGGCCATCTATACTTATTTGTTCCTGGTAGGATTTAGACTTCCCCTACATCCTTTTGTGAGGGAGGCCCTAATCCGATTCGCGATATCCCTAGGACAACTTTAGTTGAATGGCTGGAGGGTCATGCTGGATGCGTACTTACTTTGGAAATAGGCTAGGAACTCAGTGCTGAGGAGTTCCTTAGCATGTTCTAGTTGAAGAAGAACCTTACGTACCATGGGTGGTACTACCTTAGTTACTGGCACGGGACAAACTTTATCCGTTGCAACCCTTTAGTAACAAGGACTGGAAGAATGAATGGTTTTTCGCCTTGGGCGCCTCCGGGTCAGAGGTTCATACCTCGAAACTTCCTCCCAGGTCAGAGTCCTTAGAAAATTTTTGGTCTTCTCTAATTCCTTGAATGTTCTTTCCGAGCACTAACCATTTTGGTGTTCTTTGCAGGAGTATTGATTGAAAAGCCGAATCTGAGAGATGGGATCCAGGAAAAGATCCAAAAGGCAGTTTGGGTGTCTAAGGATTCCTGAAACGTGAAAGTCCTACTCGAACCCTCTCCACTTCTATCCAGCGGCCTCACAAGAGGTAAATTTCTGTCTTTCTTTCTTTTTGCATTGAGAGACGGTTTTCAATATGTTTGACTTGGATTTTTGCCTTGCAGAGATGGCTTCTAGGGAGTTCGGTAGGAAGAGGTCTGGCATTCTGTCCTCCGTGCTCGGTAGGGCTCAGAAAAGATCAAGGGGGGTAGGCCCTTCCTCCTCATCCAATCCTCCGTCGTCATCGCGTGGTTTGTCTCCACCACCGCAGCCCCCAGCGAGGGGATTAGCCCCCTCAGGGGCTTAGAACATTGCCCCTCGGCCCCGGGGGGGGGGGGGGGGGGGGGGGGGGGGGTGGTCCGACCTCCATGGCTCCTCCTTAGGAGCCAACAACTTCTTCCCAAGCCTCGATGCAGGAGGGGGCTTGGACTTCTTCCGAGCAGGAGTTACTGCTTGCCCCAATTTCTGCTGGGTCCTTCAAGTACAGGGTCCCAACCCACCTGGTCCTGATGTGCTGATTTATGTTCGACCCCATCGGGAGGGATACTCTCGAGCCAACTCGCCAGTTGACGCCCCAGCAGACCACAATCCTCACGGGAGTTCAATGCATCTGAGCAGGGCTTCCTTTCCACTGGGTTGAAACTTTAGTCTGTGCACTTATGATTTTCTGATAACTTGGTTTCCTTTGATATATGCAGGCATTGGATGATGTCCTTAAGTCCCACATGGACATAATTGAGGCTAGACAACTTTTGTGCGATAATGACTGCTCATAGTTGTCGCCAAGGAGAAGGCGAAAACCAGAGGCCAACGCCCATGAGAAGGACAAGCTGGCCAAGACCTTCGAATTGTGCAATAAGGAGTTGGAGCTCGAGGCTCGAGACCACGCGAAGAAGGCTCAGGAGTTCGGCGCTCGCTATGAAGTGCTGGAGTAATGTTTTTCTCAACTCCAGGAAGCGAAGCAACAACTGAAGCATGAGAAGGCCTCATGTGAGGCTGATGTTGCTTGGCTTCAGGCCGACTTGGATCGAGAGAAAGCCGCTTGGGTTAAGGAGAAAGCCGACCTAGAGGGGAGGCTTCAAAGTGAAGGGGACCGGGCAGTGGAGGCCTATAAGGACTCTGACATCTACGAGGAAGATCGAATTTTGGTATATTCCACTGCCCGGAGTCGAGCTTTGAAGGTTTTCTAGAGGCTGCATCCTAGCCTAGACCTCTTGGGTTTCGATGCCTTGGAGGAGATAGTCGCAGCAGAAGACCGGGCTGTTGAGGAGGAGACCAAGACGGTTACTGAGGCCCCTGATGTTGGGGAGGAAGTTACCACTAAGGCCATAACTCCAACTTTTGAGCCCTCTGCTCCATCTACCCCTGCTACTCCCTCTGCCCCTGCTGCTCCTGTAGTTGAGGCCTCGCCCACTGCTGAAGACCCCAACGCCGTAATGATCATATAGCAATTGTATCTTTCTTTGTTTTTGCTGTTCTGATTGTACCGCCTTTGGGCACATTTTTTATTTAATGGAAAAATGTGTTCTCTACTTGGCTTTGTGGGCATGATGTCTTGTTGATCTCCTTTTTGATTGTTTGGTCATTCGTTAACAATTGGCCATTTAGGTTAACTTACCCGTTTAACAAGGGTGGCTCCTTGAGCTTTTGTTAGTCCATCTGGGCAGACTAAATCAAGTTGGAGGTTGCCGTAAATAACATTTGGCTCATTGAGCTTTTGAACATACTCGTTTATCGAGCTGTTTCGCCGGTCCGTCTAAGCAGATTGTGCTCAGTCGGAGGGGTGCCCTAAGTGGCATCCCCTTCCCTAGTGAAAATTAATTTGCCGACTAAGTCTTTCTGAACTATGTCATTTGAGGACATAGTACTCGGCTGGGGAATGTCTAGCATTCCTCCCTGAGGCCTCGTATCCACGGGGGATAATGGCAACTGAGTGTTGGATTAGGCAGAGCGCTCGGCTGAGGAACGTCCTACATTCCTCCCTGAGGTCTCGTATCCTCGGGGGATAAGGGCAGCCGAGTATCGGAGATGAGGGTGCGATTGAGAAAAAAACGACAGAACTTTATTCACTTCAATCTGGCACCAACCGTCTTATTATAGTCTTAACCGTCTAGCAGCTTGTTGAACTATCGGTAATACTTCCACGAGTGTGATGCAATTTGGTGAAACTTATATATCGGGGTGAGGGCAGACCCTCTTCAAGCCGAGACCATGTCCCCAAATTCTAATTTCTCTGCCCATCGAAGATGGTTTTGATCTCGCCGGCGGGCTTAAAATCTTCTTGCATTTGGTGGTCTTGCCGCTGGGGTAATTGGTCCTGTTGTGGTCGATCTTGCCAAAGAGGGGATCTGTCATGTCTTCTGGAGGAGTGGTCTTGCCGATCCACGTAATTGCGGAGATTGCCCTTCCTGATGAGAGTCTCGATCTCATTCTTGAGGCCAATGCGATTCTGTGTTGTGGCCGTGATCCTGGTGGAATCGGCAGTATTTTCGCTTGTCCCTCTTCTCGGGTTCGGTCATCACCTTGGGTGGCCACTTGGTGTGTTTCTGATCCCTGATATGCATGAAAATCCTTTCCTTCGTGGTGTTCAGGGGGTGTAGTCTGAATATCGGCCCTTCGGGGGCCCTTCCTTGGGGATCGGTCTCGCCGATCCTCCTCCTCCTTGTCTGAGGATGAGGCCTCCTAAGACTTTTTCTTCTTGTCACCGGATCTGTTCTCGACCTCGCGCCTAGCTCTCGCGACCTCTTCAATGTTGATATATTTTTGGGCCTTGGCCTGGGGCTCCGCCATAGTCCTCGGGGTAGACTTGTCAAGGGCAAAGCGGGACTCCTTGTTTTTGACCCTGCTAAGAAGCGAAGCTAGGCCTATCTCGTCCATGTAACCCTCAGTCTGCACGGACTCGGATGTGAATTGGACCATTTATTCTCTTAGAGATTCGTCTGGCTTTTGTTTGATCGTAGCTAGGTGCGCCGCTGGCTTCTTCATCTTCCCGCTCCCCAGGAACTGTGATATGAACAATGGGCACAGTTGGGAGAAGGAACTAATCGATCGGGACTTGAGGTTTCTGAACCACATCCGGGCTGCGTCCTTGAGGGTGAGGGAGAATGCCCGGCACGTGATCTTAGTGTTAATGCCCTTTGATAAGTACCTAATATTGTATAATTAACCCTGGTTGTTAAGAGCAATATCATTGTTTTTCTGGTTAATTATCCCTCATTAGGTTAATTTTCTGTCTTCAGGTATTCAGGAGAGGTTGGACAAGATCCAAGCCAATTAGGGCATTTTCGGACCTAAAAGTGATCAAGATCAAGTGTGCGATAGTCTTGAAGGAAACTAAACCGAAAAGGTCAAATGATGGATCACATGCTACAATGGACCGCACCACATCTGCTCATTTGGAAATCTAGGTTCTGGTGATTAGGCAAGCACGCAAGTTTGAATGATCAAGATTAGATGGCCACATGTGGATCAACCGTGCATCAACCAACAAGTGAAGGACGTCTCCACTATCCATCATGCGTGATCAACAATCCCAACCGTCCATCTCATCTCATCCATCCCACTCCTCAAATCCCATTCTCTACAACTCCTCTCTTCTCTTCTTTAGTTTTCTTTCTTTCTTTTGTAGTGTAGAGTAGTTTTCTCTTTTGTAGAGAATTTAGTCTTCCATTGTAGCATGGTTGGCTAAGCCTCTAGCTAAGGCTAGGGGTGAAGCCTTTGAAGAAATTTGCAAACTATGGTTCTTTTGGTTCAACATTGTGTGGTGTAAATGTTGGAGTTCTCTTTGGTTGATTGGTTTGGTTATCCGCCTCGGCAGATACTATTGTTGTGCAAGCCCCTTGATCCATCGTCGACTCCGGGCACGTTGGATGCTTGGGATCCCTTGCACACCAATTAGCTAGTTCATGATCGATAAAATCCCTTGATCCATCGTCGACTCCGGGCACGTTGGATGCTTTGGATTCCCTACGGTCATCGAGCTAGTGCAGGTAAAGTCATCGATCTGTAAAATCCCTTGATCCATTGTAGACTCCGGGCACATTGGATGCTTTGGATTCACTGCGATCGATAGACGAGATCTTAACGGTTGGATCGGTCAATCAAAGCCTCCTATCTTGTAAGTATGCATTTGATCGTATGAATTGTGATCTTATCGGTTGAGTTGTTGGCAAAGTTGTTGATCTGTACCGGGCACAGTGGATGCTTGGAATTTCCTGCGATCAACTAACGAGTGCTTCATGGTCAAATCAATCGGTTCAGATCACCATCTTTTATGAAATATGCAAATGGTTTAACTGTTTCATCTTCCGATTGGAATGAATTTTTATTCAATCCCAGTTGAGTTATAGTTGGACCAATAAATCAAATCTTGTGAATGAATCAAAGGTGGATCCTTGATGCCTTAGCCCCTTTTCTATTTTTGTCTTTCACCACACATAACTTGCTCCACTCTCGTGAATAAACCAAATTTCATCTTACTCACCTAAACTAATTCCTCTAAGTGTTCTTAACCCCAATCCCTGTGGATCGACCTCGGTCTTACCGAGTATTTTACTACTTCGCTACCTGCACTTGGGTGTGCAATCTTCGGGTTGTAGCACCCTTAAGCTCCATGAGAGACCTGAAGGTCTTGATATGTTCCATTGGGTCTCCCGACCTAGTATAGTGGGCAATGTTGGGCATCCGGAACTTTTTAGGTCGCAGTGCCTCCATAATTTCTTCGATGAATGACGACTCTGTTTGGCCCAGCATCCCCTATATTGTTGCAGGTGGTTTGGATCGATATCGCTATTCCATATCAACAAATTTGTCTTCGGGCTTCTTGAGGCTTTGTTCCCACGATAATGTGTGATTAGCGCTAGAAACTTCGATGGCCTCATCCTAACGTTGATGTCTAGCAACAAGCGTATGACGTAAATCTCCTGTGGGAAGATTACTCCTTCCATGTGGAGCGGGGGCTTGGACGGGTGGTCCAGTCCGACTTGCGGCCGGTTGGTTTGCTGTTGGATGATTTTGTCCTTGTTGCTCTCGAGGTCGAAGGGAGCGAGCGGAAAGTGCTGGCGCGTTGGGTCGCGGAGTAGCGGGGGAAAGTAGTTGTTCGAGTTGTTTCGCTACGTTGGCGAATTGAGCGATCTCGGTCCGTATTGCCAGTACACTGTCTTCAAGGATATTGATCTTGGCGGTATCGTTGGCCGGAACTGGCGGTGGTGGCAAAGATTGTGGAGAAGCTTGTTTCCCCTGTGTGGGAGAGACATCTTCCAACGGAGGTTGCGAGCCTACTAGGGCTGACGTCCGTGCAGAAACGGATGCCTCGGCTGG
Source organism: Liriodendron chinense (assembly GCA_003013855.2). NCBI lineage: Eukaryota > Viridiplantae > Streptophyta > Magnoliopsida > Magnoliales > Magnoliaceae > Liriodendron > Liriodendron chinense. Next base: position 1,255,532 of record PVNU02002925.1, read on the forward strand.
CCGCTTGTGCTTAGGAGGCATCGTGAAGATGGGGAAGAGATCCGAACGATGAAGGAAGAGTGAAGCGAGAACGATCTAGTCGTTCCCACAGACGGTGCCAATCCGTTAACGTCCAAAATTGGGTAACAGATGTTGATCAGTGATCAACAGTAGATCTTCGTCGCTCAATGTGGACACGGATGAACAGTGGAAATGGTGGGACCTGAAATCACAAAGAGAGAGATCGTGAGGGGGTGCCGGTCGTTCCGGGGGAGGACCCTCCAATGCTTAAGTCAGTAATGGAGGTGATTGAGCATAAGAGCTTTAAGGTTGTGTATGAACGCATAACGCGTACCTGGAGGTGATGTGAAGGTGTTCTTTTATAGATGGCGATCCATAGCCGATGGCATAGGATCTCCTAGATCCCATCTAGTTTACGTTTCTATATTAGGGGAGATAATCCTTATCATGTCCGGATCCTGCACATCCCAGTCGTAGTTGCTATCTTCGTATGACGGTGCGTAACGTGCTCAGATCCAAGGACATTTGGTGCGGTCAACACTTGGCATCCTCGGTTGAGTTGTCAGTAGTACAACAGATGTCAATGCCTGAGGTCGAGGCCTCAGTTCTATGTCCGTCGCCTGAGGTTGAGCCAAAGGCCTCAAGTTCAATTTCGCTATCTGAGACTGAAGTCAAGTCTTCAGGACTTTGTCCAGTATCTGAGGCCAAGCCGAGGCCTTAGAACTGTATTCCTGGTTGTAGTTGAATATGAAGAGTCTTCGCCTTCACAGGCTTGGATCCTGACACGTGTGATGAGGTGACGTCAGTGGGCCACATACCGTCGGTTGTGCATCTTCCACGTCACAATCAGGGACAGGCACAGAATTACCCATAACAAGGGACACTAAGGGATAAAAGAAAAGAAGAAATAAGAAGATTGGGAGAAGAAGGATCACAAACGATGAAGCCAAGATACCATGTAAAATAGTGGAAAGAGAGAAAAGAAGAGAGAATAGAGAGAGAATGGGCTAACGTTAGGATTCACCCCCCATGCTCTTCTTTTATATCACGGAAGTCTCATAATTACAGAAATGCCACTAATAACAAAAGTAGAAAACCCCTCTATGTCTTAGACCAAATAACCTATCTACTGAGCCTATGTAGGCCCTGTTGAGAATAGGGACGCCGGCAGTGGAAGTGGAAGCCGACCAAACACAGCAAAATATGCGATCAAATGAGAAACACAATGCAATCACACAACACAAGCATTCAACCACAAGAGACAATTCGATTTTACGTGGAAAAACCCCTCAACGAGTAAAAAACCACGGCACAAAGCGATCTACTATGATTCCAAAAGATTACAGAGATTGACAGCCCATAAGCAAGGAAAAACAGAGAAAATCCAAACTCACTCTCTCTCTCTCTCTCTCTCTCTCTCTCTCTCTCAAAACACTCTCCCCTCTTCCAAATATACTTTGAAAACCTTAGACACCTTAGGATTACACCTAATCCCGGATTCATGTCATATATATAGCAAGCAACCCCGAATTAGAAACGTCTTATGCACTACCGCGTAATAGTGTAAGAAACCGCGTGCTACGTAAGACATCGCGTAACACGACCGACCAGTCGAACCGGCCCAAAAACAGTCCAGGGAGAAAATAACATTGAAATCATGTCTGCCTCAACACTGGCCGACCGGTCATGACCGGTCGGTGCACAGTCCAGGGGCACAGTTTGAAGGCTCTTCCAACAAACTCCATTGAGGCTTCAAACGTCGGATCAAACCATCCTCGCTTTGTCATCTCATCTTCATCATAGCTCCACCGCTTCTCGTGCCTCTATCAACCCTAACCTTGCACTTTCACGCCCTTTTCCGCTCTTCTCATGTGGCCCTTGGGCACTTGCCACATACGAGAAACCGTGGATCCTGCTGCCGATCCCGCAGTTCCACAGTGAATTGTGCTCTCGATCAACTTGTAAGGATGGCCACACCTTCGTGCCTTCATCAACACGAGTGCCCCCTTCATCACTTTACAACAATGATCGTGGCCGATGAACACGCACCCTTTCGCCTCGAGTGCACCGAGAGAGATCACATTCATCTTCATCTTGGGGACATGCTTCACATTGTCCAGGACTCGTTTGATCTCATCGAACATCCAGATGCGCACCGTACCAATACCCACCACCTTACGAGCGTAGCCATTGCCCACAAACACCAATTCATCCCCATATTTCCTGTATATCTTGAATGAACTCCACTTAGGACAAACGTGACATGAAGCCCCTGAATCTAGGATCCACTCTCTACCGTGAGATCCTTTGTTAGATACAGTCAGAACTTCACAAAGATCGCCACTGTCCTCTACGGTATTGGCTCCCTCTCCAGAAGAATTTCTATACCTCTCTTGCTTCAAGTTGGGATTCTGACAATCCCCTCTCGTGTGGCCTTCTTGACCACAACTCCAGCACTTCACCTTAGCTTTCCTTTTGCCCTTGGCCCTAGATCCCGATTTTGAATATCCTCCATCATACTTAGAATTTCTTCCCCTCATAATCAGTGCCTCTAAGGAAGAACGAGAACCTACGTCACCGCTTTTCTTTCTCATCGCCTTCGACTGGGGGGCTAAGATAACAGTTTCGACGTTTATGGTCTCCATCCCTGGGCACACGGAGTCCCTGAATGATTCATATGAATCTGGAAGAGAATTCAGCAAGACACATGCTTGATATTCATCCTTCATCGGCTCATCTATCTCCACCAACTTGCAAACTAGCCGACTGAATGTGCTCAAGTGGTCCTCCACATCCGTCCCCTCAGCCATCGTCAAGGTGAACAACTGCATCAACAAATACATGAGATTCTCTAGAGATTTCTTAGCATAAACCTTCTCTAATTTCGCCATCTTATCAGCTGCAATTTTCTCTTTCGTGACGTGATAGAGGACATCATCCGTAAGGCATAATAGGATCAAGGTTCTAGCCTTCTTGTCAAGCTTCGTCCACTCATCCTCTTTCACAGCCTTAGGTCGCTTTCCAAGAGCTTCATCAAGCCCTTGCAGAACTAGGAAGGATTCAATCTTCACCTTCAATAGTTCAAAGTTATTTTTGCCTGAGAACTTCTCTACATGGAACCTTGTGCTTGATCCCATCTTCTCGTCTCAGATCCAAATTCTACTCCACCCCAACTTTAGCTTTAATACCACTTGTTGAGAATAGGGACGCCGGCAGCGGAAGCTGAAGCCGAACAAACACAGCAAAATATGTGATCAAACGAGAAACACAATGCAATCACACCACACAAGCATTCAACCACAAGAGACAATCTGATTTTATGTGGAAATACCCCTCAACGGGTAAAAAACCACGGCACAAAGCGATCTACTATGATTTCAGAAGATTACAGAGATTGACAGCCCACAAGCAAGGAAAAACAGAGAAAACCGAAGCTCTCTCTCTCTCTCTCTCTCTCTCTCTCTCTCTCTCTAAACACTCTCCCCTCTTCCAAATACACCTTGGAAACCTTGGACACCTTAGCATTATACCTAATCCCGGATTCATGCCATATATATAGCAAGCAACCCCGAATTAGAAACGTCTTATGCACTACCGCGTAATAGCGTAAGAAACTGTGTAACACGGCTGACTAGTCGGACTGGCCCAAAAACAGTCCACGGAGAAAATAACATTGAAATCACGTTTGCCTCAACACTGGCCGACCGGTCATGACCGGTCGGCCCCCACTGTCCAGGGGCACAGTTTGAAGGCTCTTCCAACAGGTCCATATTGTATTCACTAACGATGAAAAATGATGCCCTTTTTAGTCTAAATTTTGCAGAGTTAGTGACCCATATTATGATTCATTGTGAATTTCATTGGGTATGGAATTGCAGAGTTAGTGAGCAATATTATGATTCATTGGGTATGGAGCTAAGTTATTGCCCTATTCGATATGGCAGTTGCGGTCACAAGTTCTATTGGTGCCTACATCTAGTGCTGGATTGGGGTTGCCTAGAGCAAAAAAAGAAGCTTATTCTATGGTGGTTATCCCTTGTGATGGTGGTTTGGTATCTTTGGAGAGATGAGGAACAATAAGGTCTTCAATAGTATATTGAAGACAACAAAGAAGATTTTCCATAGGCTTAAAGAGCCCCAATTGAAAGCCTATAAAAGGAAAGATTTTCTTTCTTTTCCTTTTAGAGATCAAAAGGGAAGATTTTCTTGGCCATTAGAATGCTTATATTTGATTGCTTGGTAGTGCTTGGGATTGTAATCAACCAATGTAATAGACTATTAGATAGCACTTGATTGTAATCAGCCTATGTATCAGTCTATTACATAGTGCTTATGGGAATACATGCTTTCATTGCTCCTCCCCAATCCAGATAAAGGAGGCTTGTGTCAGGTTGGCAGCTGGAGTCAAACTTATGTGGTAACTTTCATCATGAATCCAAACAATATGACATCCAAACTCATGCTAAGGTGTTAAACTTGATGGTCTAACTGAAGATCTGTCCTTTAACAAAGTGAAATAGCAGAAGAGGATTCATGTAGCCAATCCCAATCAATTGGGGCAAGGCTTAGATGATGATGATGATTCGAAAGGAAAAAGAAAAGGATTGTTATTGATTTACATAGATGGTTAGTGACGGGTGCATTGTTCATTTCAATTTATTGAGGAAAACCTTCCCTTTTTACCAAACATAATGTCAAGAAATTGAATATATTAGAATTTAAATTTCTCACATGGTATTAGAGGCGGAGAAGAATAGGGTACCTCAATCTCGATTTGATGAGTTAAAATATGACAGGTAGGAATCTGAAATGTTTTACAGACCAGGATTTTAAAATTCCATTTAGGAATACGTTCTGGTTTCCTTCCCATCATATTTAGAGACGACGACTGATACATGCACATTCATTTACTACCAGCACTTCTTATTTTGTCAAATGTTAAATATGTATTTGTAAAATGCCCAAGGCAATGTTATCCTTTGTTTTAATCTTATATGACATTGACTATTAATCCTTCGTTTCTAGATAGCCTGTGACCCTATGGTTCAGTGGTAGACTCACAAGAGTTTCAACACAAGGTCATGGGTTTGAGCACCCATTGTGGTGTGAGTGCGCGGGCATGTGTGGGGTGTGTGTGGAAAAAAATCGTTTGTTTCTAGATAATGGTAACATAAATGAAAGATTAGATGCTCTTACATCAACCGAATATGCACTTCCGATTAGGAACATAAGAAGCATGGCCCAAAGAAGCGGCAGTGACTGAAACATGAAGGCCATTGCAATACTCTGCAATAATGAATGCAATATTAGATCAAACAAAAAATCATAACTTCACAGGTTGTTGCTGTCACCTTCATCATCATAGCCTGTTGTTCGGCTTTAAAGATCATAACTTAAAACACTGGTCAGATAAATGACAGCAATTGTTGCTGAACATAAGCATGTAGTACATGTTAGAAAATCCCAACTACTGGGACCTGTATTGGGCACCTAAATTAAAGCAATACTAATGAAATTTGTGCAGATCATTCACTACATGTGTGACCAAGCTGCTCATCATGCCAGCCTACTGTGTGGACACCCTGGTCCAAAGATCAGGCCAGTCCACTCATCGTGTCAGCCATGCATGTGCCAGAGAAATGGACACAAAAGAATACTACTGATGGTCGACACTCAATGTACCTGTGTGGCCCACCAGCTCATCAGACACGCTTGAGCTTTGGGCCAACTGATCAGACACGCTTGCACTTTGGCCAGGGCACCTACAATGGCAGTTTGTTTAAGATTTCCATGCCCAAAATGAACTGAAACTTCAGATTTCATAAAGAACTCATGGTGCACACGTTTGCTTCTTGCAAGATGAAATACCAAAGAAGCAGAAATGACAGTGAATGCTATTCCAGCTGCCATTGACAATTCTCCAGAAGCAAGTGGAAGATAAGGCTTGTTAATCTGAAGAAGAAGAATATCAACCATCAATTAGGACCATGACATACCATTAACAAAAAATGAAATGTACAATGATCGGTCCAAACTACCAGCATTCAAAATCGACTCGGCTCACATACAGGTCCAACTCACCATTTAATGACCAGACCATTCTCTATGAAGGATGCCTTCTTGGAAGAATCCTAGTCATTCAATAATTGGCCTGCGAATGGGCAGCCAAGATGACAATAAAACAATGGGTGGTAAACTTGCTGGTATTTTTCCATATAGGATACTTTAGTCCATTGTCCATCAAGGTCATGGTCCATTTTATAAAACGATCATCACTGGAAGGTTGGTCCCATATGTCCAGAATGCTTCTCTTCACTGAATGAAGTGGCTGGTAATTTGGGGCTAGTATTGTATAACACTTCTTAAGGAGAAGGAAAAAGAAAGGAAAAGCAACACCCCAATTAATCTGAATTTCATGTAATTTTACTGCAATGCCTACTAAAATAGTAGCGACATTGAAAATTGAAATCCATGAAATGCTCACCTTATCTATTTCAACGTCGTAGACCTGATTTACAGTTGATATATAAATATCCATTAAAGTTAGTGGTATTAAGCCCTATAACATTGAAAGTGATGATGTTAGAGATTTATTAAAAAAAAAGAAGATGAAAAAAGAGAAATAAATTACTCTGTCAGTCACATACATTACCTTCAACAGACCCACAAGAAATGTTGGAGAAATATCAGCCACACTTTCAACTGGAAGCAGAGAGGTTGATATTACTGCTATGATCTAAAAAGAAAAAGAAGATAAGCATAAATATCAAGAAACTCATATCTTTCAGAATAGAGATGCTATGGAGAATCTATTGGACCGTTCATCAGGTGGGTCCCACTAGCCAAGATATGGGCGACATGCATTAAGTTGAATATAAAATTGCTCATCATCTATGTTTTGTTTTTGTTTTTTTCCTTTTTTTATTCCAAACCATCAATATTTTTGGTACATGTGTAGTCCAACTGATGAGTGGACTGCCCTGATCTTCAGCAATAGGGCCTGATCATGATGGCTCTGAGCTAATGAAGTGGGCTGAATCTCTCACAAGTAATCCATATCATTACTCATTTTTCTTTTCTAACTATCATACTCAAAATTAGATCACATAATAACTTCATTAAGAGGTTTCAATGCATTGACACTTACAGTGCCAATGATAGGATAGATTCGACTGAAACGGTAGAAGATATTTAACTTGTTCCAAACGCTTCTCCAAAATCCTTTAGAATGAACAACCTCAGGATCATTTCCACTTGCATGGTTTAATGTTGCATGAGTATAGGATTTTCTGAATTGTCTTTGTTGAAATCTGGACTTCATTGAATATTGTAGATCTATTGCTGAATCAAAAAATCTCAGATGATGGGCCATGATGGGCTTATCAAGACAGGATTTGCAATGAGCATGATACATCTGATCCTTTGGTATTTGAAATTGTGTGATCAAACCTATAAAAATTACAAATTTCAATTCATCATTCTCAAATATAAATCAAACATGGAAATGCAAATACAGTGGGTGCTCTACTCATTTGTGACATTATACCTTTTAATCTCAATAATTCACGGAAGGCATGGGTACAAATGTCCCTTAATACATCCAATATATAATCTCTGATAATGATATATGAAACTTGGAAATTAAATACAATGAAATTAAAGTTTATCAGAATGTGATGTAGGTTACATTTCATTAACACAAAAAATATCAACGTCCTCATCATCAAAATAACCTTGTCCCTACTATTTCAATTGACCTCTGAGAGTAACGTTCCCAGTGAACTTTCATGATTGTTAGGGAACTTTTCAATGACTAGCTGAAAAACTAACATTTGGACTCCTTTGTCTATGATGGGGAACTTGTTGCCATTTTTTTTTTCCCAAAAAGAGGACTGGATGCTACCTTGCCAACAAGCTATGTTTAATCAGTAAAAGCAAAGGTGTTTCCATAAATGGAGCACATGCTATACTGTTTTCATAAATTATACAAGACCCATACATGTAAACCCCATTTTTTTAGTTGTTTGGAGATGCTTCTTAGTTCATTTCCGTAGGGTAATTAAGAAGTCCCCTTAAAATCCTCAACATACCTTTTAATATGGACCTCCTAATCTAAAAGGATTTAGATATGATTTTTTTAAAGAAATTATTTATTGGAACTTATTTTCATTAATTTAGCAATCTTTTATTGTAAGCAAAGTTATGTCAGTAACAGGCTGTCTAGGTCACGCTGGCTTAGATAGGTGATCTCGATTATGTTGTTATGGACTAGCCATTTTGTTCATTGTTTGTCAAACACTCTGAAAGAGGGAAGGAAGATGGATGCTAGTAGACATGGCACAAGGGGAGTATAAAGATGGACGGTGGGACATGTGGAACTCATGCCACATGGTACCTATTTACAAATGCCAGGCACTCAAAGATTAATGGTGGCATGCGAGGCACATGTGGGGTGGTTAAACATTGATGGTGGCACATGAGGAACACTTGGAAAATGTGATGCTAGTGCATTGAACGTTGTGTTCCATGTGCATTGAACTAGGGATTAAGTATCTTCATTTTATTCCATCTTTTCCAAGAAACAAGCTATCCCCAATGACACAGGGTCGTTTGGATGAAAACGAAGCTTTCTCTTCTAGAAATTGTTGAAGACAGATTGTACTTGATTTTCCTAACCAATCTATGCTCATGAACTGGAAAAAGTTTAGGACAACTTGTCCCCAAAACTTGCATTAGCAAGGATAACGTCTATTGTGAAAAAGTAGAATAAAGATGACGAAAGCTTAACCCTGTTCTGTTGCACATATGAACACACTATTTCATGCATGTGTCACATGTACCAAATGTGTGACGTGTGACTGTCTATGTTCAACTGTCCCGCATGTGCCACTGCGCCACCATCATCTTCAAGCGCCCTGCATGTGTCAATGTACAGTTGTGCACATACACCATACATGTGCCATGTGCTATAGTCCAATTTAAGCCCCTGTTCCGGTCTTTACTCTTTAACAAACAAACAACAATAGCTAGCTGAAGACAGCTTGACCCATGTAGTCCATCCATAATATCACGAGCAGAACAGTCCATCTAGAAGACAACTTTGTAAACAAACAGTGCCTTGGGGACTAGTTATCCTTCTTTTTCCTTGGATCCTATATAAATGGTTAGAAAAACCATCAATAAGTCGTCTATCTTAGATTACCCATACCAAACAGAACTTTACTTGCGACCAAATGACCCTTAAATTTCAGAATTTACATGATTTATCTAAATGAGCAAACTTAAGAGTTGGTTCGTGGTTCATGAGTGACGAACAGATTGTTGAAGATGCGCCCTCCATCAGTTGTCTCGCCACGAAACCCAATTTTCGATCGAGCAACAAACAGACGACCATCCTGCAGTTTATGAACGTCTTACTACGAAGCTCAGTCCACATTGGGCAACGAACAGATTGTCATTCCTCAGCCTGATTATGAGTGCCCATATTATAAGATCATTAATAAAAATACTTTCAGCCTTTCCCTGGTTATATCTTCTTTCTATATTGTTCTATCTTTGAATTATGGTTGCAATCATGAGAATATTGAAGTTCTTTCAATCGAAAGACAAGAAAAAGAATCCATTTGAAGGATGAACCCTCCCTTTCATAAATCGCTTGGTCTCGTATGATTGGTGGCTAGATAGATGGACAATCTTCACAGATTAGTCGTAGTCGGTCTATCTCAGCGCCTAGGGTTAAAAGGAATTTGGTTCAAATCGAGCCGCACACATGCACGACCAAATTTGAGCCAAACAATAAGATCCAAGTCATTTGACATATGCACCTCACTCTTAACAACACTGGCTCAAAAATCAAGGTTGTACATCATGTAAGCAGTGATCCACCACACGTATCATATTAAAATGTGTGCCTAGATAGAGTACTATTCGACAAGTAATCCATCTAATCACTGAAGCTCTTAAGTCGTCCATCGTGTGTCCTCAAGAGAGGAGTTGCTAAAAGTTTGAGAAAATAGGGTCCATTGGGGGATGTTTTTCCCAAATTACCTCCATTTAAATAATCCTAACCCTTCCATTGATGTCCTATAAACATAAGGTTAAAAAATGAATAGAAAATATCAAAATGAAAAAAAGACTAAAGATTGGATCATTGTGATCTTCCAATTTCTTGTGGCCCAGCAGAATAATCCTTTGGATGATCTGGCTATGGGCCACATTGGTACACTTGAGGCTGGAGGATTACGCTTCCTCACTTTGAAGGAAGTGTACAGAATACAAAGTTTCAAAATCAATTTTCATGGTGTCCAATAACAAGATAGTAGGGACTGTGTCATGTGTGTGAATGATTCGGGGTTTGGTCGCTAGTTGTCTTATCTTTTAAGACCTTACCACCTTAGAAGTGTCTTGTAATGTGTTCTACACGACTGAATCCAGCCTAACCATCTAGTGACCTTTAACCATTTATTTTATTATATTAGATAGACAATCTGTAAATAGATTCTTGATTTGTAATTAGCCTTGTAATTGATTAGATTTTGTATTAATTTCATAGATTAGGTTTATACTATTTTTAGGCCTGTACCATCTCTGTAAGAGCGCTTCTCTATTTCCATGAAATAGATAGGTATCAGAGCTACTGATTTGAAGCCTCTGATCAACTTGCACCCTGCATCACCTGACGAAATCCTGTCGTTGCAAACCATATTCCCCGCAACCCGAAGCTATTCTGCTCATCTTCTCCAACGTTGCCCACATCTCCGGTGTAACCTCCATCTCCAGCACCGTTCAACGCTACGCACCAGCAAGACCCACATCTTTGGACCAATCTTTCTTGTTGCATCTCCGGCCAGCTCGAGTAATACATCGTCGTCCGTGCCTCCGCCCATCCCCATTTCACCACAGCCCCATCCAGCTCTGGCCCTTGATTCGACTCCGACGCAAATCTGTCGACAGCCCCGTCCTCCATTTCTGACACCGTCCAACCCCATCCATAGTCACCAGCGTCTCTGGCACCGTCCAACCCCACTCATCGTCCCCTGCATCTACGGTGAAAACTGAAACACCAGCGCTGTCCGGTGCTACTGACACCCTACCGCATCTCCGGACACACTCAAATCTTCTTCCTTACTTCCGGCGACCCCCGCCATTTCCTGTCTACTGAACTCCGCCAACCCCTGCCCATTACCCCCGGGAACAGCGTAGTGGGTGTTACCCCTACCGTGTGGGCCACATTGATGATATTTTCTATATCCAGTCCGTCCATTCTCTTCACCAGCCCATTTTAGGATGAGGTTCCAAGAATTAATCAGATCAGAATCTCAGCTGGACCATAACACAGTAAAGAGTGTTGGTTGAGTGCCCCACCACTAAAAAATCCTAAGGGCCCACAGTAAGTTTTCGTAATGTTTATTTTCCATCCAACCCATTGATAATGTCAAAAATATATGGATGAAAGTACACTACTAATATAATCTTGATCCAAAACTTTTGTGGCCCAGAAAATTTTTTTAATGATTATTTATCACTTTTCCTAGTTGCATGGTTTACCTCAGATTTGGATCTTATTGATATTTGGAATAATCTCCTAAAATGATAGAAGAAAACAAATGGACGGTGTGCATTCACAAAAAAACTACATCAGTGTGGGCCCCACACGGTTAGGGTAACACCCACTAAGCTGTTACCCGGGTAACAGTAAGCCGCACCGTGCCACATCCAAACCCCCACTTGTTGTTCATACGTACATTTGTGAGCCTACCACTAAGTTGAGCTTTACCATGTTTAAACTAGGCTCATTCAATGACTACCCTGGCTCAAGTTCAGCTTGGCTTAGCCCTCAAGCTGGCTCAACCAAGCTGTTGAGCCTAATTCAAGTTTGTAAAAAATGAAAAATTAAATAGGCCTAGCCCAAATGCTCAGTCTCAAACTATTTAGAATCCAAGCCCAAAGGTAGTTCAAAGCCCATCGACACCCTTACATAATTTTATAAAGAGTTTCACCTCTCATTTCTTTACTTTCTTTTGATGTGAGACTAAACAACATACCTTTCTAGTTAATCGAGTTGAATTCCAACTCAGTCGAGCCGAATTAAACTTGGATTACCTTGAGCTCAGCTTGAAAATCCTTTTGAGCTTGGAAAAATGGACGGGCTTGGTTCGAACCCAACCTTCCAATCGAGCCAAATCAAGTTGGTTCGAGACGAGTTGATCGAGCTAACCAAGCTAGCTTGGCTCGTGTTCAGCTCTAGGACTACTCATCATGTGCCCCACCTTCAACATGGGTTGCTCATTATGCGGTCCACATTAGGAGATTGTAAAGAGAAGAGAAGAAGATAAGGTAGGAATTACTTAAAAAGTTTAAGAACAAATTTGTTCAAACATTTTAATTAAAAAAAATGTCTACCTACTTAAGGTAAATGACCTTTAAGAGAAAGAGTAAACTCCCCATCACTTATTTTTTAAGAACTTTTTAGCTAATTTCTAAATGAATAAGCTTTAAAATTAAAGCTTTACCAAACAGTCTATTTTAAAAATAAGAGTTTTATTTTTTTAGAATAAGTAAATAAGCTCTCAATAGTAGAGATGTCAAACAACCCCTAAGTAACTCAATACACTATAGTGCATTTAGTAATCTCTGTGGGGCCCACTATGATGTATATGTCTAAATCATGCCGTCCATTTGTTTTATCAGCTTATTTTAGGGCATGAGCCCAAAATCTAAAGCTCAAGTAGACCATACCATAGGAAGTAATGTGAGTTAAACGCCAACCATTGAAAACTTGGGAAACATAGAAGTTTTGGTTCAAGCTAATATTTGTGCTTTCCCTTCATCCATGTCTATCTAACCTTACAAATAGGTTGGAATACAAATAAATGTCACGGTGGGCCGTAAGAAGATTTAATGGTGGATCTCGTTGTCCCCATTGTTTCTTGTGGTGTGGTCCATTAGAGCTTTGGATGTGCTTCAATTTTGGGTGATGCCCTAAAATAAACTGTAAAATGGATGGATAGCATAGATAAGACATATACATCGCAATGGGCACCATGAAGTTTACTTATAACATACTGGGTTAATTAGGCTTGTTGGTATCTCTACTTGGATTCAATAAGAACTACTCCAGTAAGCTTCTTTTGTTCTAGTTCTCATAAAAAAAAAAAAAAAAAAAAATCTCTTATTTAAAATAAGCACATTTGGGAAAACTTTCAAATAAGAGTTTATTTAAGGGATAATTGACATCATTTTTAATGATTACAACAATTTCAATATAAGAGCAATCCAAATGGTTGTTTTGGTGGATCTCATCATAAATGAACCATGTCCCAAATGACAGAAGAATGGATACTACAATCTTCATGTTTTATATATTTGTGCCATCTATTATGTTGTACATTAGATGTTGATTAACCATTATATAGAGCCCACCTTTGATATGGACTGTCCATTGTGTGAGCCAAACCTTCAACAAGGCCCGTCTTGGATGCAGATCATACATCATTAGGGGCCCACCTTGATGTAGGTCGTCCATCATATGGGGCCCCTCATGAATGTCCACTACCCATCATCCTTCACATGGACTCCACGTTTGATGTGTCCATAATGTGGGCCCTACCTTTGAAGTGGATTGTCCATCACGTGGGGCTCACTTTTGATATCCACCATTCATCGTGTGGGGTGAACCTTCTATGTGGATCATTCATCATGCGGCCCACTTTGGATATGGGTCATCCATCATGAGAGATCTTGGATGTGGACCGTCCATTAGGTGGGGCCCACTTGATGTGAATTGTTGATTATGAGGTGCCACACTTTTATGTGGGCAATCCATCATGTGAAGCCCACTCTATCTATTATGTGGGCCCACCTTGATGTGGACCATTCATTGTGTGGGGCCCACCTTCATTATGGGTGATTCATCATGTAGGCCCATCTTTGATATCAACCGACCATCACGTGGGCTCACCTTTAATGACCATCATCCATCATGTGGGTCCCACCTTTGATGTGGACCGCCCATCAAATAGGACCCACTTGATGTGCATATTTCGTCATGTTGGGCCACACTTTGATGTTGGCCATCTATCATGTGAGGCCCACCTTTGATGTGAACCTTTCATTATATGGGTCCACCTTGATGTGGTGCCCCACTTCAATATGAGTCGTTCATCATGAGGGACCTATCTTTGATATCTACCATCCATCATGTGTGTCCCACCCTTGTTGTGGACCATCATCATGTGGGGCCCACTTGATATGGATAGTCCATCATATGGAACCCACCTTTGATGTCCACGATCCATCATGTAGGCCCCACCTTGGCTGTGGACCGTCTATTATGTGGGGCTCAACCTTCAATATGGGTCATTCATCATGTAGGCCTACCTTTAATGTCAACCTTCCATCATGTGGTCCTACATTCAATATCCACCATCCATCATGTCGGTCCCACCTTTGTTGTGGACCATCTATCATGTGGGGCCCACTTGATGTGGATAGTCCATCATGTGGGACCCAACTTTGATGTCCACCATCCATCATGTAGGTCCCACCTTTGCTATGAACCGTCCATCATGTGGGGCCCAATCTTCAATATAGGTCATTCATCACGTGGGCCCACCTTTAATGTCAACCTTCCATCATGTGGTCCCACATTCAATGTCCACCATCCATCATGTGGGCCCCACCTTTGATGTGGACCATCCATCAGGAAGGGCATGCTTGATATGGATTGTTCCTCATGTGTGCCTCGCTTCAAAGTAGGCCATCCATCATGTGGGGCTCATCTTTGATGTGATTGTGCATTATTTAGGCCCAAATTTGATACGTGCCATTCATCATGCAGGGCCCACCTTCACTATGGTCGTTCATCATGTAGGCCGATATTGAAGAAATTGTAAAGAGAAGAGGGTAAGATAGGAAGTATTTGAGAAGTTTAAAGACAAATTTGTCAAAAAGTAGTTCAAAATGTCTACCCGCTTAAGCCAAATAAGCTTGGTTTAAAACAATAACCCTTTTCCCAACTTATTAAATCAAAGCTTTTTTTTGCTCCTTTCTGAACAAATGAGCACTTGGTTAGACTTTTACTAAACAGTCTAATTTATTTATTTATTTATTTTTGTTTTTAGAAATAAGTCAATAAACTGTTATTCGTAGAGATGCCTAATGCCTCCTTAATATAGGATCCGCTTCCCTATCTTATACATTCTATTTTTTTTTCCAATGAAATAAACAGGATATAGATGTCAACATTGTAATTTATTGGGTTAACATGGTATTGGAGCCATGTTATGGCCCCGATTATGCCTCTTCTTCACCCAAGCCACCAACATAATCGCATGCCCGACTTTCCTCTTCAATACCCAATGCGTGTCATTATCGCTCAATGCGCAAAACCATCTACCATTAGCACCCCTGCTCAGCCCACTGCTCACATCCACTGCATCTAGAGTCCACTCACATCCATCATCCCCACTACCCCCACCTACAACCACCATTCTGAATATCTTCTCCATTATCTAAACAAACAAACCCACCCCCTCGACTGCCTTCCTTGGCTAACCCACATCATCCTCGCTGCCATAGCTGGCCGCCCATTTATGCTAATAGTAGCCCACCTGCACTGACCACAACCCAGATCCCGGTCCCTCTTCATTCCACATCTCCTTTGCAATCACATCATTTCTCTACACCGTTGCAAACACCATCATCTCTCTCTGATCCCCACCCATTTTCACAATCCCTGTAGAACCCTATCTCAAGCGTTGTTATCTTCCTCAGCTCCAATCACCATATTCAGATTCGGCTTGGTCTGTATTCGCACCATCCTCTGCCGCAAATTTTCATTACGATCGCATCACCACCACTGTCCGCTTACACAACTGCTTGCACCCGACTGATCACGGCTAGATCGAATGGTTCAAAAGGTGTCATATGCATGTAGGGCCCATATGATGGACGGTCGACGTCAAAGATGGGCTCCACAAGATAGGCAGTGTACATTGAAGGTAGGCCCTACATTATGAATGACCCACATTAAGGTGGGCTTGACATAATGGATGGTCCATATCAAAGGTTGGCTCCTAATGATGAATGACTCGCATCCAAGGTGGCCAACATGATGGACGGTCCACATTAAAGGTGGGCCCCACACGATAGATGGTCCACATCATAAGTGGGCTCCATGTGATAGGAAGTGGATATTGAAGGTGGGCCCCACATGATGGGTGACCCACATCAAGGTGGGTTCCATATAATTGATGGTCCACATCAAAAGTTGGCCGCAAATGATGAATGGCCCACATCAAAGGTGGGGACCACATGATGGATGGTCCACACCAAAGGTGGGCTCCACATGATGGGTTGTTGGTATTGAAGGTGGGCCTGCATGATTGATGACCTGCATCAAGGTGGGCCCCATATAAAGGACAGTCCACATCAAAGGTTGGCACCAAATGATGAGTAGCCTCACATCCAAGGTGGACCCGCATGATGGAGGGCCCACATCGAAAGTGGGGCCACACAATGGTCCACATCAAAGGTAGGCCCCACGTGATGGGCAATATATGGATATTAAAGGTGGGCTAGCTCCGCATGATGGATGTTAACATTGATGGTGGGCTAGCTCCGCATGATGGATGATCCATATTAATGTGGGCTCCACGTAAGGACAATTCACATCTCAACCCAAGGCAAGCCTTGCATAATGGCTGGCCCACTTCGAAGTTGGGCCACATATGATGGATGGTCCACCTTAAAGGTTTGCCCAGCATGATGGATGGTTCACATCTAATGTCCCGCATGATGGACGACCCACATCTAAGGTGGCTCTGTATGATGCATAGCTTGCATCAAAGGTGGGCCTCACAAGGTGGATGGTCCACATTGAAGGTTGGACCCACGTGATGGATGCATGGTTCACATTGTAGACAGGGTTTAGGAGGGCCTAACATAATGAACAGTCCACATTAGATACTAGCCCACATGATGGACGGTAGATATTAACGGTGAACTGAACAAAATTTAAGTATAAGTACTAATGTGGTATTGAAAACCAAACATATATATATATATATATATATATATATATATATATATATATATATATATATATATATATATATATTTATTGACAAGTATGTTGTTTACCAAACATCTGAATAAGTAGAAATTAAGATAAGTAGCTTACGTAAATGTCTGATGCACATCAGTAGTGAAAGTGTTGATGATATACTCTAGTAGTGGATGGCGGCCACGGAGACAGAACAAGAAACAGGTGACCACCGAACACCGCGGCATGCCCAAAAAATCAATTCTAACCGCTCCATGTAAGTGCCTGTTGGATTAGTATTCTAGGAGTGGACTTACTACTTACACAAGTTAAACTTACAGGCACTCACATGAAGTAATTGAGTTGCTTTTTGTGCACAGGAAGGTGAACAAGTGGCCATACTTTGGGTGGGCCAAATCCTAAAAAATACACGGATCACAATCCTGACCATTCTTCTGGAGGAAGGGTTACAGAAAATGTTAAAAAAATTCCTTTGACCTACATTTTCATGCCCAGAATCCTCCATTAACAAGCATTGTCAAAGACATCAGCGCCCGAGAAATGTAACAGATGGAAAAGTCCAAATCCACCGTCCCATAACTGTTCTTAATTAAGTCACACTATGCGCTTATGAGTTTCAGCCTATTATGCATAGATCTCATCGATGGGAAATATGCATCTTTGGTCATGATAGGGTGTGATTTGATCTGGAACCAATTAATTAGTATTTCAGATTAGAGCTAAACGATTCAGATTTCACTTCCATTAGCTGACAGACAGGCCATGATGAAAAGTGTAGATGGTCATATTCTATCTGTCTGTGGCCATACTAGAAACGATTCAGATAAAATAAAAAATAAAAAAAATCTGAATGGGATAATATAAAAAACACAATTTATAAAGTACTGATTTATAATAATAAAAAGTCAACTCAGAGCTTATTTTTATTATTTTTTTCGGGTACTGATTATCATTCCACGTGACACACCTCGTGGTGGGGCCCATCCGTGACAGAAGGTAGTGGAATGGTAATTATATAAATTAACGAGGTAGCTTTTTGAAAAAAGGTACCAGAATGTAAACTTCATATAATTTAGGTAGTTTTTGGTAAATTTCCTTCTTCATCACAACCATAAGTTACTAAGCCCCACACCACATGCAATAACAATCCATTATCCTAACCGTTGATGGGCTAGAAGCTATTGTGGATGAGCCAAGGTTCATAAACCACATTGAAAGGATGATTCCATCAGTTGGTGGACTTGAATGATTTACTATATCTTCTTTCAACCGTTGGTTTGATCGCCACCAAAGTCTGATGGTGAGGATTACCCTTCCAGATTTTATTTTATTTATTATTATTATTTTTTGTACTGTGATCCATCCACGTTTTACCCAGCTGATGATAAGTTCCGGGCACCGATCAAGAAGAACGGGATACCATGTTCTTCTTGGAGATGCCAACAAGTGAGCATAAATTAGCAAGAACTTCTCCACCGTGAAGCCAACCGGTGGGCCACACACGTGAATTGAATGTAGACCATTGATCATCATCTTCTTTTTCTAGCCGTTTTATCTTTGGGCTTGTTAACGATGGACGCTGTAGGCATGGTAGGTGGGCACTACTTTTAGGCAGGCACATATTTGTAAAAGGATATGTAGACAAGAAAGGTTACTGTGAAAAAATATACATACCTTTGGATTTGGACGACTGTCTTTGAGTGGCAAAACCATGAAAAGGTAGAAGCCTTGGCAAAGCTACAGAATCCATGGATGTGGTTTGAGAAGAGAAAATGAGAGTATAGCTTGACATGAATGCGACTGGAGATTGGAAGGATGCCATAGTTTATGTAGTGAAGGACTAGACTCTTGTGATAGTTCACCACCATTTTCAAAAAGCCTATAAAGGGCTTCCCTAGAAACTTCTAGGTGAGGTCCACCATAATGTTTGTGAGAAATCCAACCCGTTCATCTGTTTTTCCCGGTCATGTTAGGACATGGGCCCAAAGATGAGGCAGATTAAAAAATCAAGTGAGCCACACAATAAGAAAATGTGGGTAGGGAAATGCTTACTATTGAAACCTCCTTGGGATCTACCCGTGATGTTTATATGCCATCTATACCGTTCATAAGGTCATAACCATTTTTTTTTCTTGGCATAAGTATAACACCCAATATATAGAATTAGAGAACACTACATACGAAAGGGCTCTATTTTTTTTAAAGGTAATTTTTAATGAGATGAACTGAAAACACACACACAAAAAAAAAAAAAAAAAAAAAAAAAAAAAAAAAAA
The DNA here is from genome assembly GCA_003013855.2 of Liriodendron chinense. Lineage (NCBI taxonomy): Eukaryota > Viridiplantae > Streptophyta > Magnoliopsida > Magnoliales > Magnoliaceae > Liriodendron > Liriodendron chinense. Next base: position 1,274,873 of record PVNU02002925.1, read on the forward strand.
AAAATTAGCCAGATAAAAAAAAATGTGGCCCATCAAATGTTTCAATTGCGTACTTTCAATCCTCACATTTATCTGTTGTACATATGGTCCAATTAAGTTTTGGACTTGCCTTATTTTGAGGCTTATGTGCTAACATGATTTGGCAAAACATATGAATGAAGTGGATTTCTCACAAACATGGCCCTACCTAGCTTCCGGTCACAGAAAGTTCCTCGGCCGTTCTGGAAATAATAATTCTCTTTCAAAAAGGAAGAAAAGGTTCCTAGGAAAAGCTTCTACATGCAATATGTGTGCTCCTTACATATATAATTCGGTGGAACATATTTATAAAATGAGTTCGGATCCTCTTTTGGCTTCCAAGCACAAAACCCTGCTTGGGCTTTTTCATTGGTCCACATCACACTGCATGACGTTAATGTGACCAGGTTGCATTGAGGATGTGACAAGGTTGTAGACCTATGTGATGAAGTGGGCCAATAAAAAAAGCTCCAATAATGAGTTTTGACGACAGAGGATCCGGACTCAAAATGAGTTGATGGATATCAAATAAATGGTAATGAGTAGTCCAAATTCAAAGGGCAAAGTCAATTTTTTTGTTTTTACTTTCCTTTCTTTCATTTTCTTTTTATTTTTTATTTTTTATTTTATTTTAACCTCCCTGAGTAGCTGTTCATTGTTGACTCAATGAATAACGGTCGCCTTCACTGCTATAGATTGGATGGAGAAGAATCTCTCTCTCTCTCTCTCTCTCTCTCTCTCAGATTGCACATAAATCAACCATATTATTACCAAGTATATGGATGGACCCGATTAATACATTGTCTTACCAAATCTACAACGGAGAGATGGCTTTACCGGAACTCAGTTCACATGGCTCTACCATACCAGATCCCATGGTAGCATGTACAAGATGAACGGTTCTGTTGATCGGATCATCTCTGCATGTATTTTACCCGATTGAATCGTCTACAACACCTGTTTTATGCAGTTATTAAAGCACCTAATCTCTGTGGGGCTCACCATATTGTATACACGTAAAATCTACTCCGTCCATCAGGTGAGACTCATCATTTGGTTCGCACGAGCATGAGATAAGCCCTATTAATAACTAATATTGGCAACACCAATTGAAACAATGTAAAATGCACCCAAAACCACTAAGTTGGCACAGTGTCTGTTGCTTAGGTTTTTCATCCAGATGATTTTTCTATCATCTCTTCGTACTAATGAGTTATACCTGATTAACGGATTAGATTAATGATACAAATAATGTGGTCTAAGTTATAACATGAAGATAAGAGTCTGATATACTGAGTGAAGTGTACATAAGCAATATAATAAGTGAGACCCAAACGCCGTACAGAGTATTTTAGGTCTTGCCTAGGGCTGCGGAACCCACTGGGATTTATGTCTTTTATCCACACCATCCATCCATTTTGACATATCATTTTAGAGCATGTGCCATAAAAGTAGGTAGATCAAAGGATCAAGCGGACTACACCACAGGAAGCAATGGTGGCAATGATGCCCAACGTTGAAAACTTTTTAGAGCCCACCGTGATGTTTATTTTCCATCTAACGTGTTCATAAGGTCACGTAAGCCTAGATGAAGGGAAAACATAAATATTAGCTTGATCTAAAACTTCTTTATAAGTGTTCAATCTTCAGTGCTCCTTGTGGTGTGGTCCACTTGAGTCTTCGATCAACCTCATTATTCAGCTCATGCACTGAAATGATCTATTAAAATTGATAAACTGCATGGATAAAATATATACATCACGGTGGCCCCCATAGACCCTCAGTTAGGACCATCCGTCTCTAGTTAGGTCCTTGGCAGGGGATCGCACAATTTGGCGTCCTAAATTTACACATGCAGCTCCAACCTCATAGATAACAGGTGGTGAAGACAAATGCCATTACTACTGCAGGCTTAGATCAGGTAATACTATCAGGATGCATACGTAGAAGGACAGATATGTGTCACCTTAGGATTAGTGGAGAGCAGGTAGAACCCACACCTCAATGGAGGTCTGATAGACCTGTTACATCAGTCAAGTCCTACTTACCAATGCTGATGTGACATATACTTGTACGTTGCCAGCTGCGTCCTTGTGGAGGTATTACGCAATCCAAGCCCATCATGTAGGTGCCGAGGGAGACACATGCTGAGGATCGAGGACTCATTCGGTATTGGCTTTCTCAGTACCAAGCATTGGTGATGTGGGCCCCACAATGATGTAAATTTTCTATCATTTTGTCCATTCATTTCTTGAGTTCAATTTAGGGTATGAGTCCAAAGAAAGGAAGATCTAAATCTCGGGTGTATCACACCACAAGAAACACAGGTGATTGAATGCTCACCATTAAAAACTTTGTACGGCCTATTATAATGTTTACTTTCCATCTAACCTGTTGATAAGGTCGCACGTATCTGGATGAAGGAAAAACACAAATATCAGCTTGATCCAAAACTTTTGTGGCTCTCAAGAATTTTTTAATGGCAGGCATTCAATCAACACAGTTAATATGCTGTGGTCCATGTTAGATTTGGATCCTCTCAATTTTAAGTTATTGTCCTAAAATGAGCTAAAAACCTGGATGAATGGCATGGATAAAACATATATATCATGTTGAGCCCACATCACCGACCTAAGTACCAACTGATATGAGTAGAGGATCGAGAGTAGGGCTGTCAACGGGTCAGATACGGGCCGGATCAGTGATGATCCGAATCCGACCCGATTAAGAATATATCCGACTCGAATCCGACCCGAATCCGATTCGGATCACAAGTATATGATCCGAACCCGACCCGATTAAATTTTTCGAAATCCGTTTCCGATCCGATTATGATCCGACCCGATATCCGACCGGATATCCGAGAGAGAGAGAGAGAGAGAGAGAGAGAGAGAGAGAGAGAGAGATTATCATATGTTTTTATTTTATTTTATTTTATTTTATTTTATTTATTTTATTTATTTTTTTATTGGGTCGGATCGTTAACGGGCCGGATCAAGGTTGATCCGAATCCGACCCGAATATTAAACGGATCATCTTTGGATATCCGTATCCGACCCGATTATCCGATTATTGATCCGAATCCGATTAAATCGGATCGGATGCGGATCGGATACGGATCAAGATCCGTGCCATTGACAGCCCTAATCGAGAGTAAACATGTAGTAAAAAATGGGACGCGGATTGCCTGCCAAAGCCTTTCCCACGCATGCGCTAGGAATCTAGGTGGGGCCCACAGTTATGTTTGTGAGAAATCTACGCCGTCCAACCATTTTGTGAGATCATTTTACGCGTTGCAACAAAAAATAAACGGGATCCAAGACTCAAGTGGGCCACACTAAAGAAAAAGGCGGGTAGGAAAATTCCTACCGTTGAAACCTCTATGGGGTCCACAGTGATGTTTATATGCCATTACTACTGAGATGAACTGAAAACAAAAATATTATCCTGATTCGAAACTTCTGTAGCCCCACGAATATTTCAACTGTGGAAGTTCAATCATCACGTTTGCGGCCCACTTGACTCTTGGATCCCATTCATTTTTGGTCAAAACGCCTAAAATGATCTCACAAAACGTTTTGACGGCATAGATTTCTTATAAACATCACGGTTGGCCCCACCTAAATTCCCAGCCATGAGATGCCTGCGAAAGGCTTTCGGAGGCAATCCGCGTCCTAAAAAAATTGGGGCGCGGTTTGGCTGAATCCCCATATCCACTGGGGTCGGTGGATCCTCAACTGTGAGGCCATTGTGATGTATTTGCCTTACATTTACACCATACATGCATTTTGAAAGCTCATTTTAGGGCATTATCCCAAAAATGAAACAGATCCAAATCTTAGGTGGACCATACCACACGAAATAGTAGTGATAGAATTCCCACGACTAAAAACTTCATGGGAGCCACTGGAATTTTTATTTTACATACAACCTGTTGAAAAGGTCACAAAGATCTCGATGAAGATACCAAACAAATATCAGCTTGAGCCAAAACTTTTGTGACCCACAAAAAGCTTTTAATGGTTGAATACCATTGTTTACTGTATTGTGGTCTGCTTGAGATTGGAACTACTTAAGTTTTTGAATCATACTTTAGAATCAGTTTTCAAAATGAATGGACAGTGTGGATGTAATACACACAACACAGTGGACGGGAAGGTATGGATCCGGGGATCCAGCGAAGCCGCGCCCAAACAAATGAACCCTTGCTTTGAGGAGAGAGAGACGTTAACCAGAAAAGGAATCTGAAAGGAGAGAGAGACCGCCACCAGTTACCAACTCGATTTTAGATAACTACAAGTGCCTATTTCGTGCCACTTAAAAATTAAGTTCAACTCATTTTATTTAATTATAATCATGTATTAAATATAGATTTTATTTGGTAGGGATTAAAACCACTACAAGAAAAATGACATTTCCCAGGGGCCAAAACCGCTGGTAGAAGTCTAAAAAACCGTCGGTCAAACTTTTCCCAGCAGTCAGGTAAACGTTTAAAAAAGCTGCGTCTGCAAATCATTTGCTAGCGGCCAATATGATTTAACATTGTTTTTCCTGGCCGCTGGGATAAGTTAATTTTTCCGGCTGCCAGAATCATTTTCCAGCGTTTTTCTAGCTGCTAGTAAAAGCCTGATGAGGCGCCGGAGAAGTCCTCTAAAGCGCTGGGAAAGGCCTGACAAAGCGCTGGTAAATATCTGAGAAGTGATGGAAAATATATGAGAAGCCCAGGGAAAAGTCCATTAAAACATTGGAAGAGGTCTGTCGAAACTCATATTGAGGCGCTGGTACAGGTCTATTAAAGCACTGGTAAAAGAGTCCCAACATGCAAGCCCAGCTGGGCAGTTAAAAAGAACCTGTATTTTTTTTTTTAATATTTAAAACCTAAAGAATGTTGAACAATTCAAGTAAAATTGAATACCAAACAATAATTGTATTACTTTACAATAAAAAATATATAATATTTATTACAATGAGTTGAAAATTTGTTCGAATACATCTAAAAAAAATAACGCCATTCAGCCCTCATTCATCTTTTGCTTAGAACCTGCAAAAAAAAAAAAAAAAAAAAAAAAAAAAAAAAAAAAAAAAAATTACATCCAAAATCTGCCATTCAGCCCTCATCCATTTTTGCTTATAACCTGCAAATCAAAATAACAAAAAAATCAATTACATTCCAAATAACCCGCAAATCAAAATAACAAAAAAATTAATTACATTCTAAATAACCTGCAAATCAAAATAACAAAAAAATTAATTAATTATATCCCAAATCTACTATTCGGCCCTCATCCACCTTTGCTTAGAACCCGCAAATCAAAATAACAAAAAGAGAAGAAGAGAAGGGCGTTAGGATTTTTGGAGATGGGGACTTTAGGGTTTTTGGAGAGAGATTTTCGAGATGGGGGCCTTAGGGTTTTTGGAGATGGGGGCCTTAGGGTTGAGATAGAGAGAGATTTTGGAGATGGGGGCCTTAGGATTGAGAGAGAGAGAGAGAGAGAGAGAGAGAGAGAGAGAGAGGAATCAGAGGTAGCAGAGATGGGAGCGGGGCAGTGAGAGAGAGCGCGGGAATGAGAGGCGCGTGCGGGCACCCTATATATGTTATTTGGGTTTTTTTTTAGACTTGCTAGCGGTTTTTAATTACTGCTGGCATATTATACCATAAAAACCAGCTTTGTAGGCGGTCTCTCTTCTAATCAGCAATGGACATAAGTACCGCCGATGATTATTACAATTACTAGCGGAATATGTTGGCTGCTGAGAAAAATGCTCTATCAATTCCAACTTTCGTTGTAGTGAACTAATTCTGATAACTATATAAACTATGATCCCTTGTACACAACCATATTAACTAAGAAAAAATGAACATGTATTTACTTTGCACCCAAACTTGCCCCCCTTTTTTTAATAAAAATTCTAAGTACTATGGCAGATCAATTAGATGGATGATATGCAGGCACTAGTAATTCTCTGCATGGCATATTATATATTAAACTAAGCCATCTAAATAGTGGGATCCATGTTTAGATATGTGGTAAACTATGTGACACCACATTGTATGTAATTTGGATGGCATCCCGATTTAGCTGGGTCTGACTCATTGTCGCCTAATCTTACTCTTCTCTTCTTTTTGAATTCATCGGTCTTTTAGAAGAACTTTCTTGTACTACGCCCCGATCCTCTCTGATCATCCCGCCTTGGTGGGTGTGACTTTGGTAGTCGCTTTCCTAATCACAAAGCTATTGTGTTTACCTCCCCATTGTCCACTTGTGGCAAATCAAGGGTCCACGCCGAAGTAAGCGCATGAATCATGGTGCTTGGGACATGAACTGGTCTTGGTTTACTTTGCCCCTTGTCTTTTCTTTCGTCTTCTTTCTTCTTAACTTGTCCTGATTTTTAGGCTCGACAGCCCGTCTTTCATTGTCCATCCTTATGACTATCCTTCTCCAAGAGCCTCCACATGTTTTCGAGCCTTTTCTAACTACTAACCAACGTTCACAGCTCCTTGCATTCTGGAAATAAAGTGATCGGTGAAGAGTGCACTGCTATTGGGACCACGTATATCATTATAGCCCCTATTTGCTTTGTCCCTTCTGGCTTTTGACTAATTATGCTATCATTGATAATCTTCTAGATCTTTCCTTTCAGAATAACGTATTCCTCGATCTTGTGCTCGATTACCTGATGTTAAGGATCATTAACCTATCCTGCTTCTCTTGGTTGGATGCACTCTAGTAGTATAAACTCTCCTTCTTCTGCTAGTCGCTCCATCATTGGAATTAAATCTTCAATGTCTAAAGTTTATGACCCATTTGCTCGTTCTCTCTCGACATCGTTGGAGAGCGATTTGCCCTTAATGTCTTCTTCTTCCTGGCACTTTTGCGATCCTGACCTCTTCTTTTCACTCGTTATTTTGGCACTTTCGGTCCGTTTGACCTTTTCCTTTGTCCACATAATTTGTTGCGGCTGTTTTCCCTGTGTCACGTCTCTGCCTCTCTGTCCTGAAATAGGTTCCAACGGCCGCTTCCTTGACTACATGAGCCGTGGTAGACAGGTCTCGAAATGTGCGAGGGTTACTAGCTAACCCAAACACAATCATGGGGTCCATCTCCCTAATACACATTTCCACTTGCTTGGCTTCACTAGGTAGCTCCCCACACGAAATTGCTGTATCATTCCCCACTGATCTATGAATCTCTCAATTGATTCTCTCAACCGCTGTTGCACGAGCACCAGATCAGTTAGGGATGCTTCTCTCTCCATAAAATAAAACTTAGTGAGGAATCTGTCCTGCATTTGCTCCCACGTTCTCACTAATCCCGCGGGCAGTGATGCATACCACTGAAAGGCGACCCCCCATCAACGTTGATCCAAAGAGTCTCGTACAGTATTGTGGGGCCGTAGAAAGGTTTCTCATCATAGTGATGAACTGAGTCATGTGTTTATCTGGCGATCCACAACCGTCAAACCTTGAGAGGTCCAGGCGCTTGAAATTGGTCGGGAATAGTACTCCGTTGACCCAATGTGGGTATGACACTCTATATGTATATTTTTCTCTCATTTCCATTTCTCTCTCTTGCCGCATTAGATTAGATATCGTCTATGACAGCTCTTCCCTTGTCATATTATGGGATGGTTGCGCGAGTGCGCACTCGAACGAGAATGTTCTAGGCTGAACGTGTGGTTTTGCGGGCGTCGGGCTGTCCCCTAGCTGCTCTCTGGGATTACTCCACTAATTGATAAGTGGGTGGGGTGGTGGTCCACAGAGCACTATGCGCGATTAAAGTCGTCATCGTCACTTGGATCTCCCTGAGTTGATTCATGATGTCGTTATGTGTCTGCACTAATTTGTCGATCTGTTCTAAAGTTCTATCGGTTCTACTTGCGCTGTTGTTGGCTTTGATACTTCCCCGACATCAGTCGCGTTGGCCATCTTAATCTACACTTTCCTGGTCATCTCAATATATGCTTTTTACACCAACATCTTCTTTTCACTTGTGGCTTTAGCAGCTACTATCTCTATAGGCTTCTTAACTATTTTTCGTGCGACCGACTTGATTGAACAAGTTGCCTTTAGAAGGAATGGAAAGTTCTCTGTAGATAACTCTAGTCTCTTTTGCATGGAGACCATTCCTTGCTTCTGCTCCACAATCTTCCCAACTTGGATGGGCTGCCATTGTTTTCTGCTAACGCGGCACGACACAATTCCTAAGGCCTTGGGAACATCATCTTCGTCATTGCTCTTTTCAATTCTTTCTTCTTTTTTTGACTTTGCACCAATTGCCAGTCGGCTCGTCATGTTTCTGCAGGGGTGTTGGTAAAATGAGGGGAACTAAAACCCCCACACGGTAAGAAGCTGAGAATGAATGCTATTGGATCTGTTGTGTCACGTTAGACCTTTTTTTCTACTGCGGTGCAATCAGCAAACCATTAGATCGATACCTTACCAATCGCAATGAGAGTACAAAACATAAAGGTAAATTTTATATGTTTTTGCCTTAAAGATGAAGTGAAGAATATTCTTATTGAGAGTCACCAGTTTACCGCCCGAGGGCCCCAAATAGTTATCCTCGTGATTAGTCGATATGTAAACGTCTATATAATTCATGCATGACGTAGAATATTCACTCTTTAACCACAAAATCAGAGATTCTGAGTTTGATCCCCAGCAGAGTTGCCAATTTGTTAAAATTGTGGATTTGATCCCCTGATGAAGGGATCTGCAGGTATTAATTCGCATTTTATTTTTTTACTTGGAGATTAGAGATTCATAGTCATTCACAAATAACATAAACATACGCATACAAAGACATGGCACAAGGAGAACATTTTATTCCATATATTCTAAATTCTTTACATTCAATGCAATGATTTAGCACGAGTCCTTAATTACATCAATGATTGATAACTCTTAATTAAAAGTCAAAAGACTATGTCATCAGGGATTTCGTCTTTTAAAGTGGAGGTCACAAGGGTAAGTCATGCTTTATGTGGATAAGACTAAATCAGGACCTTGGATAATCCTGGATCAGATGTTAAAAAGGGGACAGTTGGATAGCTAGATTTGGATCGTCCAAACGGCTTCAATGGAGAGATCTTGACCTTCAAGAAATGACGTTTCTTTAGAATTGCAATAGCCACCATGGAATGGGCCAGTTTTGAACATCCGATCAGGAAATTCATTTTTGAGAATCCTCATCCTATTATTGAAATTTGACATTATAACATGTTGTAATATGTAAACTTTAAAAACTATTAAATCTGTTAAAATTGGAAAAATTTGACAATAGGATCTGACCATCCAAAAACTCTCATTTATAAGAAAGAATGATCACAAATGGACCTTAAGAGTTTTAGCTAATCTGGACCCTAGAACAGTCCCTAAACGATTGCCAATAAGGGGCCCTTAAATGGCCAAATCACAGATGTGTATGATTTTTGGGCCACATGCCTTTTTTATTATTTATTTATGGAATCTAATGGTTGGAGTAGATTACATATAATTATCACCCTGGGCCTTGTAAAAGTCAAGGAGGGTGTCTCTCTCAACTTTTTCCTTTGGCGTGGCCCACCAGAATGATAGGTCAGCCTGATTTTTTGCCTCCTAGCCTAACATGGACTAAATATCACAGTGGGTCCATCAAAATTAAGATTGGCTTGGCATCCAATTCTTTTTTTTCTTTCATGGATAATAATCTCTGTATAGTTAGAGAGGGACCCAAGACTTGATTTTTGGTGTGTCTACAAAAATATTTATGCAAAATCCACTCCAACCATTAGATGTGTAATCCTAGCTTAGTTCATAAGCCAAGAAATAAAGCTAACTTGTGATTCAAGTGGTACATACTAAAGAAAACAATTACGACTATCCACCCACTAAAGAAAACAATTAGGACTGTCCACCCTTGAATTTTACAAGGTCTACCATGATGATTATATGATATCTACTCCAACCATTAGATGTAACACAAACGTTTAGTCATGGGGAGTAAAAATCAGGCGGAATTCTGATTCAGGTGGACCATACCAAGGCTAACAGTTTAGAGGGTGCTCATTGCCCTGTACACTATTTCCAACCATGCAATCCACTTGAATCACTGATGGAGGTATTTTTGGGACTTTGGCCTTACACGGGAACATACCCGGTGGTTTGAGTGGATTTTACATAAGCATTACAATGCGGCCTACACAAGTATACAACCAATTTTCCTGCATACTTGAACTGTTAAAGAAATGTAACGGAAGATAATGGAATGATAATTATATTGATTAAAGAGTAGGTTCAACTCATTTGATTTAATTGTAATTGTGTATCTTGAAAAATAGGTTCAACTCATTTTATTTAATTGTAATTGTGTCTTGTAGGTAAAATTTTTGGTAGGGCTTAAAAATAATTCTAATTAATAACTATATGAATTATAATCCGTTGTACATAATTATATTAACTAAATGGGTTTTTACTACAAAATTTCTTAAGGAATCAGATTTTACCAAATAGTGCCTTCCGTAGCTTATATTCCATGGCAACCCTTTTTAAGCCGAGAGATTAAATTACAGCCCTTTGCTTTTTCTATACAACAAAGTGGAAAATTGAAAGTTGTGAGGCTGAGGTGGTATGTGTCTTGCATCCAACCCATTCGATAGATGCACACCAACATATATTATTATTAGATGAATAAAAAACATGGCAGATCCAATCATAAGGTGGGCCAATCCATCAAAATAATGTACACCACTCAAAATAACCTAATTCAAGTGTAGCCCATCTGATGATCTGATTGACCTGATGTTTTGTTCACGCTATCACCATGGTGTGGTGCATACACTTAACGGGTTGGATGTCATACGCGTACCATGTGAGCCTCACAATTCTTGAGTTTCACTACTTCTTAAAGAAAAAAAACTAAACGAGGGCATCTTTTAATTTCTTCCCTCAAAATGCACCTTCTGGTAATTTCTAACTGTGGACATTATCTGGTAAAATATAGGTCTTTGAATTTTGCCCTAAAACTCCTTTAATTAAAATAAGATGAACTCATATTTAAGTGAAACCCAAACATGCCCTCTTTTTTTTTTGGGGGGGGGGGGGGGGGGGGGGAGGGAATTCTGAATTCTCTGGCCGAGTTTAATGTATGATATCCAGCACTGATAATTCTATTCATGGCCTATTTATACATTAAGCCTTCCAAACAGTGGGTTCTGTGTATAGATCTCTGGTAAACCAAAAGTTATATTGATTTTATTTTCCAAACCTGCCAATTGGTAGACATCTAACTAACAGTTGCAATGGAAAATAGTCAATTGTCGAAATTTAAGAAACAAATGGCCATTAATCAAAGGTTAAGATGTTTTAATCAATATGCATTTTGAATGATAACTTACCCACACCCAGGTCTAGAGCTCAAGTGGCAGACTGAGTGAAGATAGCCTCGTTCCAACATGGGTGGGTGGGTGGGTGGGTGTACTAACAATGAGGTGTGTGAACTAACATTGTGATGTTTATTTGCCATACAGGTCCAACCGTTTGAAAGCTCAATTTAGGGTATGATTCCAAAAATGAAGCTGACTCAAATCTGAGGTGGACCACATCACAGGAAACAACTGTGATTGAATCCCTGGCATTAAACACTTCATGGATTCCACCGGAATGTTTATTTGCCATCCAACCTGTTGGTAAGGTCACAAACACCTAGATGAAGAAACTACGTAAATATCATCTTGATCCAATGCTTAGTGGTCCACAAAAAGTTTTTAATGGTCTATCATCACTGTTACCTATACTATGGTCCATCTGGGATTTGGAACTGCTTCATTTTTTAGATCATACCCTAAAATGAGCTTTCAATGCGGATGGATGTCACACTCATCACAGTGGGTTCAAGAGTCAGGGTCCCACCCACCTAGGTGGATCCAGGGTCTCACCTACTCAGCTCCCCTATAGTACTGTAGCCCACCTAAGTTATGGACCCCGTTGGTTTTTGTCCCATGGCCCAGCATTAAGTGGCACACCTTATGGACGGAGTGGATTTCCTAGAGGCAACATGGTGGGCTCAAAGTCAGGTCTTGTACGACTACAGTAAAGGAGTGAGGTGCACACCTTATGGACGGGTGGATGTCCTAAAGACTATGGTGGGCCCATAGAGTTGGTTGCTGACCAAATTACCACATTCATGATTATGTGGAGAACGTGACTTGCGCTAAATGAGCAATGTGGAAGGAGCATGCATGGGTACACCACATCCACCAGATGTGCCACTATATTTTCACTGTGGTTCCTGAAAATCAATCCAATCTAGGACTGAGGTTGGCCTTGTTGGGAATAAAGGGCGCCGGCAGCGGAAGCGGAAGTTGAACAACACCACAGCAGAATATGCGATCAAATGAGAAACACGATGCAATCACATTGCACAAGCATTCAACCATGAGACAATCAGATTCTACACCTCAACGGGTAAAAAACCACGGCACAAAATGATCCACTATGATTCCAAAAGATTACAGAGATTTACAGCCCACAAGCAAGGAAAAACAGAGAAAACCCAAGCTCTCTCTCTCTCTCTCTCTCTCTCTCTCAAAACACTCTCCCCTCTTCCTAACACACTTAGGAAACCTTGGATACCTTAGGATTATATCTAAGTTCGGATTCATGCCATATATATAGCAAACAAACCAACTTTAGAAATATCTTACACAAATCTATGTAACTGCATACGAAAACGTGTGCACAGCCGACCGGTCACCCGATCGGTCAGATCTAACACAAAAAGCGTCCAGAGGAAAATTACAAAGACTCTTCATGTTGCCTTACCACCGATTGGTTGTCCGGCCGGTCGGAGCCCCCTGCAAACTAGTCGCCCGACTGGTCTAGGATGACAGAAAAAATCTAGGGACCATACTGTGCTCTTGGGCCAAAAGGTCAGACCGGTTGCCCAACCGGTCTGAGCACCCAAGCCTTGCATAGTTTGAAGGCTCCTTGAACAATCTCCACCAAGGCTTCAAACGTCGAATCAAATCATCCTTGCTATCTTCGTCATCTCATCTTCATCATAGCTCCACCGCTTCTTGTGCCTCCATCAACCCTAACCTTGCACTTTCACGCCCTTTTCCGCTCTTCTCATGTGGCCCATGGGCACTTGCCATATACGAGCAACTGTGGATCTCACTGCCGATCTTCCAGCTCCACCGTGAATTGTGCTCCTGATCAACTTATAAAGATGACCACACACCTCTGTACCTTCATCCACACGAGTGCCCCCTTCATTACTTTACAACAACGATCGCGACAGATGAATACGCACACTTTCGCCTCGAGTGCACTAAGAGAGATCACATTCATCTTCATCTTGGGGACATGCTTCACCAAACATCCTGATGCGCACTGTACCAATACCCACCACCTTATGAGCGTAGCCATCGCCTAAAAACACTGATTCACCACCATACTCCCTGTATGTCGTGAATGAACTCTGGTAAGGACAAACGTGATATGAAGCCCCTTAATCCAGGATCCATTGTCTACCGTGAGATCCCTTTCCGGATACAGTTAGAACTTCACAAAGATCGCCACTGTCCTCTACGGTATTAGCTCCCTTTCTAAAAGAATTTTCATACTTCTTTTGCTTCAACTTGGGATTCTGACAATCCCCTCTCATGTGGCCTTCCTGACCACAACTCCAGTATCGCACCTTAGCTTTCCTTTTGCTCTTGATTTTAGATCCTAATTTAGAATATCCCCCACCATGCTCAGGACTTCTTCTCCTCATAATCAGTGCCTCTGAGGAAGAACGAGAACCCATGTCACCGCTTTTCTTTCTTATCGCCTTCGACTGGAGGGCTGAGATAACGGTCTCAATGTTAATGGTATCCCGTCCTACGCACACAGAGTCCCTGAATGACTCATATGATTCTGGAAGAGAATTCAGCAGGATGCATGCTTGATATTCATCCTTCACCGGCTTATCTATCTCTACCAACTTGCAAACCAGCCTATTGAATGTGTTTAACTGGTCCTCCACATCCTGTCCCCTTCGTCATCCTCAAGGTGAGCAACTGTATTAACAGATACATCCGGTTCTCTAGAGATTTCTTGGCATAGACCTTCTCTAACTTTGCCATCGAATCAGCAATTATCTTCTCCTTCATGACATAATAGAGGACATCATCCGTAAGGCATAACATGATCGAGGTTTTAGCTTTTTTGTCGATTTGTCCACTCATCCTCTTTCATAGCCTCAGGTCATTTTTCGAAAGCTTCATCAAGCCCTTGCTGAACTAGGAAGGATTCAATCTTCACCTTCCATAGGTCAAAGTTATTTTTGCCAGAGAACTTCTCTACTTCGAGTCTCGTATTTGATCCCATGTTCTCGTCTTAGATCCGAATTTTACTCCACCCCAACTTTAGCTTTAATACCACTTGTTGGGAATAAAGGGAGCTAGCAGCGGAAGCGGAAACCGAACAACACCACAGCAGAATATGCGATGAAACGAGAAACACAATACACCGCACAAGCATTCAATCATAAGAGACAATATGATTTTACGCGGAAAAACCCTCGAACGGGTAAAAAACCATGGCACAAAGTGATCCACTATGATTCTAGAAGATTATAGAGATTTAAAGCCCACAAGCAAAGAAAAACAGAGAGAACCCAAGCTCTCTCTCTCTCTCTCTCTCAAAACACTTTCCCCTCTTCCTAACACACTTAAAAAACCTTGGACACCCTAGGATTACATCTAAGTTCGGATTCATGTCATATATATAGCAAACAAACCGACTTTAGAAATATCTTATGCAGATCCGCGTAACTGCGTAAGAAAACTCTTGCATAGTCGACTGGTCAAAGGTAACACAAACAAACGTCCAGAGGAAAATTAAAAAAGACTCTTCACGTTGCCTCACCATCGACTGGTCGGAGCCCTATGCAGACCGGTCGCCCAACTAGTCTAGGATGACAGAAAAAATTCAGGGACCTTGTGTTAAAACTAGAAAATGTGCAAGGCAGTTTTCTTATGTTTTGTTGTTCTGAGGTTCTGAGTAATAGAAACGTTTGTGGACAATCATAGGCATTCACAAAGTACACACGAGAAAGCATCGCAAGGAGAATTTTATATAAGAGATTTCGAGATCTTTTACATTCTAGGTTGTGATATTGGTCACGAGCCCTTAATTACATCAATGGATGATCAGCCTTGATTAAAAGGCAAAAATAAATGTATGCATGTATCATATATAAATTAAATAAAGCATTAAAAAACATGAATGTAAGTAAAACACACTACAAACAACACAGAGATTTTTACGTGGAAACCCTTATGGGAGAAAAACACGGCATAAAGCGACAAGATTCCACTATGAATATAGTTATATAATAGATGGAATGCTCAGGAGGAAGCTCGGATAGATCGAGCAGGTAATTTAAATCATTAGAGACTATGGTCTTGAGTTCACGATCGTAGAGACCAAGTTTCGAGTTTCTTATGAATTGAGCCATCGTTTAGACAAGTCAAATGCTTATCCCATGTTCTTTCGGGTATTCCTAGTTAAGAAACAACTAGGACTTTAACTGAGTCATGTATCATAATGCCAATGACTGTCGCTGAGGATGGGTGACCGCAGGAAGACATGCCACGATACCCATGTAGTGCTTTACAGTGTCAGTACCACAGCCGAGGACTGGTGACCACCGGAATGACACACCATGGTTGCCATGCTTAACACAGTGCTAGTAACCGTCGCTACAGATGGGTGACAACCAGAAAGCATATTACGGCTGCCATATGATACAACACAGTGTCATTGACTGTCACTATGGATGGGTGACTATAGGAAGATACATTATGGCTGCTAAATGGTACAACACAGTGCCATTGATCGTCACTGTGGATGTGTGACCATAGGAAGATACATCATAGCTACCAAATGGTACAACATAGTGTCATTGACCGTCACTGTGGACGGGTGACTGTTCGCTTCCCCAAGTGTAGGGTTGCGATGTAGTAATAATCTCTCTAAGACCGAGGTTGATCCACAGGGACTTGTGTAGGAATTCACAAAACACTTCTAATTAATGGTTTCTACTTAAGAGTTAACTAAACAGGATTTTAGAAAATTGGTGTAGATAGATATTTTGAATTAAATTGAATGTAATCAATAATAAAAAGCACTAGGGGTTCAAGGATCCACTTATAGCAATCCTTGATGCTTAATTCGCTGTGGTTTTTCACTTTCTCAACTAGAATCGAAATTAAGTTCTATCTAGCCGGATGATAGAGCAGTTAAAACAAACAATCTGCCATATGTGTGATACATGTACATGATTCTCTCAATTCAAGCTTGGACTTGAGCACACTCAATTACATAGGTCAGTCCTAATTCCAATAGGTTAAGATCACAATCATAATCATCATTAAATCCTGTCATAAGGTATAACTAGATCATGATTTGAACTTGATTCAAATCACATACACAATCTCATATAATTCAGAAATTTAAAAAAAATAGAACTTTTGATAGGAAGTTCCTACATGAGGATCATAGGTCTAGAGCGTATTGAATTCAATTCCTCGGAGCATACAGGTCTAGAATAACTCAAAACAATTAAGAACTCAAGTAATTCTTCTAAACATCCATGAGCTATAATAAGATTAAGAAAAACTACTTAGAACTTTATTCAAACTTCAAACCATTGTTCTTCACTAATAATCCAACTTGAAACCAAATCAAACGAATTTAAGCATCTTAGATTCACAACAAGCTTCACCTCTTAGCCCCTCTTAGCCCTAGCTAAAAGGTTTAGCCGTTCATGATCCAAGGAAACATGAAAGCTACTAAAAAAAACATAAAACTAGAAGAACAAACCAGAGGAGTTGTAGAACTCTGAATCTGACTTCCGCCGCCTCCCACCGTGATAATTCTCTTCTAAGATGCCCTATGAACGAGCTAGAGGAGTCTTTTTATAGCTTTGGAGCACTAGGTACGAAGAAACTTCGAGAA
Source organism: Liriodendron chinense (assembly GCA_003013855.2). NCBI lineage: Eukaryota > Viridiplantae > Streptophyta > Magnoliopsida > Magnoliales > Magnoliaceae > Liriodendron > Liriodendron chinense. The sequence continues at coordinate 1,291,878 of PVNU02002925.1, forward strand.
ATACTGCAGAAATACGCTTTGCGCAGCAAAACTCGGAGCTTGTAGAAGAAGCTCTGTTACGCAGCCAACCGGTCGCACGACCGGTTTGAGCCTATGGACGACCGGTCGCACGACCGGTCTCAAAAGTGCAAAAACAGTCTAGTGAGTTTTCACAAATTCGAACCCAGAATTTTAATTCAAGGACTGGTCGGACGACTGGTCTGAGCAGTGGATGACTGGTCGTGGATGGTCCAGTAAGGTTTGCAGTAGGGCCCCTTCTGTTGAGTGTTCGAACCGTTGGACGACCGGTCCTAGGCTATGGACGACCGGTCTTGGGTGCATTTTTCTGCCATTTTTTCTTCTCTCCTTTGCTTCTTTCTTCCACCCTTTGACGCTTAGTCTTTTGATCTTCAATGCTTGTGAATAGCGTCTTTAAGTCTTCAATTGATGAATCCTCTCTTATTCCTATAACCACAAAACCATGCATTAGTTGGGTCTTTAATCATGTATTTCAAGCATAGTTAGTGATAAAATGGGGTTAGAATATGTACATTTAAGAGCTCAACACACCCCCTAACTAGCATTTTGCTAGTCCTGAGCAAAACATGCGTGAAACAAATTTCATTCTTCAAAACCCAACTCTCCTTCAGAAACCATGTTTCTATATACTTAATGATATGCAAGTGCAAGAATCAGGAAAACTTAGTGATAGAAGTTGAGACCTTAACCTTCTCAAAACATAACAAGTACTTATATGAAATTCTCGCTGATTGATTGATAAATAGAAGAATCCAACAATTTAACTTAGTGTGCTCGGTGAATGTTCATCTCATGGATTTCCGGAGTTACCTTCTTTGTGAATTAATTAAGGTATGGATTCAACGGTGTATAGATCAACAATAAGCCTATGACAGGTATTTACCTTACCGTCCTTCCGATGGCTTTTACACTACGTCCCATTTTTGGCTTTGGTTATGGGTAGACCATCCCCCGGTTGGTAATAGGTAGCCCTTTTCGGAATTTTCCACCATATTCTCCATCATTCCCATATTTTCATCATTCCTTTCCGTTTTCTTTTTCATTAGATAGGATTTTTAGAAATCCATATATTTTGTTATTTTCCCATGGACAAAGATGAACAAAGTACCTCGGCTTGGTTTCTCAATACCTCAAATCCAAACTTAACCAATTCACAATTCTACATAATCTTTTCAAAGCGTGAGAATCATGTAATGTGAACTAGGTGTAAAAGTGTTTAGAAATTCAATCAATTATAAAAATAGGGGAATTCATATATAAAACTAGTATCTTAGAGATTGCTCAAGATATTCAACTTCACTCACTTTACTTTTCCTTTTTCTTATACTCACACCATCCCAAATACATAGAAACAAAGTTTTCTAATGGAGTTTTGAATTTGTAGAAAAATTGAAAAAGTTCCTACAAAATTGCTCGAGATGTTACAAAACACTGGATTCATCCTAGTGATCCCACACCCCCAACCAAATCTTGCATTGTCCTCAATGTAAAAGATATGCAATGAGCAAAAAATGAGAGCAAATATAAAATAAAGGGGATGAGGGATGAAAGTACCTAAGAGAATAAAAACTGAAATTCTACCTCCTGCTATCAAACCTATGAAAAAGCAAACTAAAAGCAACAAAATCCTAATCCTAACTACTCTATACCTCCATCAGACTAGGAGATCAATCATCCTGATACACAGGATCAATCAGAGGTATGGACATACCTTCTGAAGGAAGATTCTCAAAGAACAATTTTAATCGTTGACCATTTGCTTTAAAGATATTGCCGTTTCTTAGATTTAATAACTCGATGGTCCCGTATGGATAAACAGTTTGTACAATGTAGGGACCAGTCTATCGAGATCTCAATTTCCCTGGAAATAAATGTAAGCGAGAATTATACATAAGGACTTTTTGATTAATCGTAAAGGTCTTACGAAGGATGTTCTTATCATGGAACACCTTCGTCTTGTCCTTGTAAATTCTCGCATTTTCATATGCCTCGTTCTGGAGTTCCGCAAGTTCATTCAATTGAAGTTTGCGTAACGAGCTTGCTTTGTCAGAATCAAAATTCATCTTCTTTATCTCCCAATAAGCCCTATGTTCCAACTCCATGGGCAAGTGACAAGCTTTCCCATAGACAAGTCTATAGGGATACATTCCAATGGGGGTCTTAAAAGCGGTACGGTAAGCCCAGAGTGCATCGGTAAGTTGAAGCGACCAATCCTTGCGATCGGGGTTCGCTGTTTTCTCCAAAATATGTTTAATCTGCCTATTGGATATCTCAGCTTGTCCACTTGTTTGTGGGTGATAGGGAGTGCTCACTTTGTGATTTACGCCATATTTCTTCATTAAGATTTCAAATGGGCAATTACAAAAGTGAGACCCTCCATCACTTATGATGACTTGTGGTGTTCTAAACCGAAAAAAGATGTTTTCTTTTAAGAAACGAATGACTGTTTTATGGTCATTGTTTGGCATGGAATTGCCTCGACCCATTTTGAAACATAATCGACGGTAAGCAGAATATACAAATTTTCAAAAGAAAATGGGAATGGTCCTATGAAATCGATGCCCCAACAATAAAAAATTTCAATTGGTAAGATGAGATTGAGAGGCATCATATTTCTATAGGATATTCCTCCTAATTTCTGACACGGCTCACACGTTTTACAAAACTCATGGGTATCTTTGAACATGGTGGGCTAATAGAACCCACATTGCAGAATTTTGGCTGTGGTCTTCTTAGCCGAGAAGTGGCCACCACACGCTTGAGAATGACAAAAGGAGATGATACTGTGTTGCTCATCATCCGGCACACATCTCCTTATAATTTGATCGGGACAATACTTGAATAAGTATGGGTCGTCCCATAGGAATTTTCTCACCTCGTTGAAGAACTTATCTTTATCTTGCTTTTTCCAATGTGTTGGAATTGTACCTGTAGCAAGATAGTTAGCAATATCCGCATACCATGGCAATTGGGAGACTTTAAAAAGTTGCTCATCAGGGAACATGTCATTGATCGCGGTCGTCTCAGGGGAATCGGTGAGAACAAGTCTAGAGAGATGGTTAGCCACTACGTTCTCTACTCCTTTCTTATCACGAATTTCTATGTCAAATTCTTGGAGTAAGAGTATCCATCTTAACAAGCATAGCTTAGCATCCTTCTTAGAGAGAAGGTACTTAAGCGCGGCATAGTCTGTGAATATGATGATCTTGGATCCAATCAAGTAGGACCTAAACTTGTCCAAGGCAAAAACTACGGCTAAAAGTTCTTTTTCTGTAGTAGTGTAGTTTGCTTGGGCTGAGTTTAAGGTTCTACTTGCATAGTAGATGACACATGGCTTCTTCTCTTTTCTTTGGCCTAACACAGCCCCAATAGCATAGTCGCTAGCATCGCACATAATTTCAAAAGGAAGGCTCCAATCAGGTGGTTGCATTATGGGAGCACATGTCAACCTACCTTTAAGTTTATCAAAGGCATTTTGACAATCTTCATTCCACTCGAATGAGTTCTCCTTTTGAAGAAGGTTACATAAAGGACGAGAGAGTGAACTGAAGTCCTTTATGAACCATCTATGAAATCCGGCGTGTCCCAAAAAGGACCTCACATCTCGTATGCTCTTGGGTGGTGGAAGGTTAGAGATAAGATTGATTTTAGCTTTGTCCACCTCGATTCCATTTTGTGAGATGATACGACCAAGTATAATTCCCTTTTGAACCATGAAGTGACATTTCTTCCAATTCAACACAAGGTTCTTCTCTTCACATCTTTTCAACACAGATTTCAAGTGCATAAGGGACTCATCAAAGTTACAACCAAATACAGAGAGATCATCCATGAAGACTTCGAGAATTGTCCCCACCATATCAGAAAAAATACTCAGCATACAACGCTGAAAAGTGGCAGGGGCATTACATAGTCCAAACGGCATCCGTCGATAGGCGAATGTGCCGAATGGACATGTGAATGTTGTCTTCTCTTGGTCCTCTAGGGCGATCTCTATTTGGTTGTACCCTGAATAGCCATCAAGGAAGACAAAATGGGAATGACCCGCCAAACTTTTTAAAATTTGATCAACAAACAGTAGGGGGAAGTGGTCTTTCCTCGTAACTGTGTTTAGCTTCCTGTAGTCAATGCACATTCTCCAACCGGTAGTGACTCTGGTTGGTACGAGTTCATTGTTGCATTGGTTACGATGGTTATTCCGAATTTCTTAGGCACCACTTGAGTTGGACTCACCCATTGACTATCGAATATTGGGTAAATGATACCCACATCCAATAGTGTTACCACTTCGACCTTAACCACCTCCTTCATGTTTGGATTGAGTTGTCTTTGTGGTTGCCTAGATGTCTTCCCATTCTCCTCAAGGTGTATGCGATGAGTACAAATTAGTGGGTCTATGCCTTTGAGATCCGCAATCGACCATCCAATGACACTCTTATGCTCTATTAGAGTGGCTATTAGCCTACTCTCTTGTTCCTTATCCAAGTGGGAAGAAATCACCACCAGATATATCTCGCCTCGACCTAAATATATGTATTTCAAATCACTTGGTAATGGTTTTAGGTTGAGCGTTGGTGTCTTGATATTGGATGGGTGGGGCTTGTTCTCGCTTAAGGGTAAAGGTTCAAATAGTGCCCTCCATCTTTTGTTATCAAGTACCGGCATCACATCCAAAATGGCATTCATCTCTCGTATTGTGTTATCATTTATCTCATGAGAGTGGGCCAAACATGCCTCCAAAGGGTCGGAATATAATGTCAAAGGGAATGTATCCTCCACGAATGATTTAATCAAATTTATCTCGTGGATCTCGTCATCAACTTTCTGTGGTTGTTTGTATAAATCAAATATATTCAGCTCGAGTGTCATATTTCCAAAGGACATTTGTACAAGCCCGTTTCTACAATTGATAATCGCATTTGAAGTAGCTAGAAAAGGGCGCCCAAGTATGACGGGAATTTGAGCACCGATACCTATCACGAGATGTGTATCCAAGACAATAAAGTCTACTGGGTAGTAGAATTTATCAACTTGGACTAAGACATCCTCAATCACTCCTCTCGGTATACGAATAGATCTATCAGCAAGTTGGAGTGTGGTTTTGGTGGGTTTTAATTCACTTAACCCAAGTTGTTCATAAACCGAGTATGGAATGAGGTTAACACTTGCCCCTAAATCAAGTAAGGCTTGTTTAATCTGGTAGTCTCCTGTGATGCATGAGATGGTTAGACTACTCGGATCCTTGTATTTTTGGGGCACCTCTTGTCTAATAATAGCACTCAAATTCTCAGTCAAAAGTACTTTGTTGTGAACATTGTGTTTCCTTTTGACTGTACACAATTCCTTTAGAAATTTGGCATAGGATGGTATTTGCTTTATAGCATCCAACAATGGGATGTTGATCTTCACTTGCTTAAAAACCTCTAAAATTTTCAAATTTTTGTCTAAAGGTTTGGGTGAAATTAACCTTTGGGGAAACGGGGCAATTGGCTTGTGTTGCCTTCTGGTTCTTTCTCATGTAGAGTGTTGTTCGGGCTATCAGCCTCTTTGAAAATTTTTAGATCATTAGGCTTTGGAACCTTCACCGAATTAGATTTATCGATTATTTTTCCACTTCTCAAAGTGGTGATAGCTTGAACATGCTCCGTATGTTGGGAGGATGAGCTTGCATCTTGTATCTCAAATTGAGTTCTTGGGTTAGGAAGAGGTTGGGCAGGAAGTGTGCCTTTCTCCCTAACACTGAGATGAGATTCAACTCTAGCCATTGAGGTTTTCAAGTCATTAATGGCTTGAGATGAATTTTGATTGAATTTCAGTTGCTCTTGCATGAACCCATCAATTTTCAGAGAATTAGTCTTGTTATATTCAGCTTGAACCGATACGAATGCACCCAAAATCTCCTCTAGAGTAGCTTTTGGTGTAATAACTAGGGATGGACCTAGTAAAGGTTGAACTTGAGGGGTGTTATTTACATTTGTAGTGGGTCCATTCCTTCAACTGAAGTTGGGATGATTCTTCCAACTAGAATTATACGTGTTTGAGTTTGGAGCACTAAATGGCCCTTGATAACTGTTTATGGCATTTGATTGTTCTTGTAAGATATCTTGGAATGCTGAAATTGTGGGACAATCTTGTGTTGCATGTTGATTTCTGACACAAATTCCACAAACAGTTTCAACGTCTTTTGAGTTGATCGTCTCTCCTTTCTTTAATTTCATGGCCTCGACTTTTCTAGTGAGGCTAGCCACACGTGCACTTATATTTCTTCTTCTGAGAGGACATAAATTCCTCCTTTGTCCTTTTGTTGGCTTGTCTTGAAATTTGTTGGTCTAGATGTATCCCAAGACTGTGCATTCTCAGGCCAATTTATCAAAATAGTCCCATACTTCCTCGACTTCCTTATTCATGAATTCTCCGTTGCACATCATCTCTACGAATTGGCGCATGGTTGAAGTCAGTCCTTCATAGAAAAAGCTTATTACCCCTCAAATTTTGTAGCCATGATGTGGACATGCATTTAACAAGTCCTTGAACCTCTCCTAACATTGAAAGAAGGTCTCATCCTTCTTTTGGGCAAAATTCACGATAAGGCGCCTCAACATGATCGTTTTGTGAGTACGGAAGAACTTTTTATTGAACTCCCTAGTCATTTCAGTCCATGTGCCAATTGATCTTGGCCTTAATGCATGAAGCCAACCTTTAGCTTTCTCTTTAAGGGTAAAAGGAAATAATTTGAGTCTCAACACATCATCGATTACATTTACAAAGTGCATTGTGCTTTCACCTCATCAAATTCCTTAAGATGTTGATAGGCACTTTCATTGTCTAGTCCATGAAATTTGGGGAGGAGTTGGATTACTCCCGGTTTCAAATCTATGTTCCCTGCATTTTGTGGAAAAACTATGCATGGGGGAGTGCTCGCTCTTGCTGGTTGCAAGTAATCACGTAATATTCTGGGTCGGGGAACATTCTCAACCACATTTTCTCCCATTTCGGTTTGGTTTTAGCCTAGATTTTGATTGGCCATAGGGTTGGGTTGATTTGCAGCCATACTTTTAGACAAAATTGGAGAATCTAAATGTCTCTTAGCACGTGGCTCTCTATCAATTCCTTCAACTATTCCCCCTTCACTAATGAGTCGGTTATTAGAATGCCGAACCCATTATGGCATGCAAATCTCAGAAAAGTAAAAGAAAAAGGGTTAGAAAAACCTGATTTACTTTGACTCCTAGAATTCCTGGAAAAACAAAACAAAGTAAATAAACTAAGTTAGTAAAAGAGTCCTAAAAATCTCAAATAGAGACTATTTTCAGAAATTTTGTGAAAAACCGTCAAAGTCCCCGACAGCGGCGCCAAAAACTTGTTCGCTTCCCCAAGTGTAGGGTTGTGATGTAGTAATAATCTTGGTAAGACCGAGGTCGATCCACATGGACTTGTGTAGGAATTCACAAAACACTTCTAATGGTTTTTACTTAAGAGTTAACTAAACAGGATTTTAGGAAATTGGTGTAGATATATATTTTGAATTAAATTGAATGTAATCAATAATAAAAAGCACTAGGGGTTCAAGGATCCACTTGTAGCAATCATTGATGCTTAATTCGCTGTGGTTTCTCACTTTCTCAACTAGAATCGAAATTAAGTTCTATCTAGCCGGATGATAGAGCAGTTAAAACAAACAATCTGCCATATGTGTAATACATTTACATGATTCTCTCAATTCAAGCTTGGACTTGAGTACACTCAATTGCATAGGTCAATCCTAATTATAATAGGTTAAGATCACAATCATAATCATCATTAAATCCTGTCACAAGGTATAACTAGATCATGATTTGAACTTGATTCAAATCACATACACAATCTCACATAATTCGAAAATTTTAGAAAAATAGAACTTTTGATAGGAAGTTCCTACATGAGGATCATAGGTCTAGAGCGTATTGAATCCAATTCCTCGGAGCATATAGGTCTAAAATAACTCAAAACAATTAAGAACTCAAGCAATTCTTCTAAACATCCATGAGCTATCATAAGATTAAGAAAAATTATTTAGAACTTTATTCAAACTTCAAACCATTGTTCTTCACTAATAATTCAACTTGAAACCAAATCAAACGAATTGAAACATCCTAGATTCACTACAAGCTTCACCTCTTAGCCTTCACTAAAAGGTTTAGCCGTTCATGATCCAAGGAAACATGGAAGCTCCTAATAAAAACATAAAACTAGAAGAACAAACCAGGAGGAGTTGTAAAACTCCGGATCTGACTTCCGCCGCCTCCCACCGTGATAATTCTCTTCTAGGATGTCCTAGGAATGAGCTAGAGGAGTCCTTTTATAGCTTAAAAGCCCTAGGTGCGAAGAAACTTCGAGAAATACTGCAAAAATACGCTTTGCGTAGCAAAACTCGGAGCTTGTAGAAGAAGCATTGTTACGCAGCCGACTGGTCGCACGTCCGGTGTTCGCTTCCCCAAGTGTAGGGTTGCGATGTAGTAATAAACTCGGTAAGATCGAGGTCGATCCACAGGGACTTGTGTAGGAATTCACAAACACTTCCAATAGTGTTTATTGAGAGCTAACAACCAGATTTTGTATGAGATTGATGTGAGTAACAATTTTAAACTAATTTGAAGGCAAACAATTATAAAAAGGCACTAGGGTTTCAAGGATCCACTTGTAGCAATCCTTGATGTTCAATCCGCTGTGGTTTCTCATTCTCTCAACTAGAATCAATATTAAGATCTATCTAGTCGGATGATAGAGCTGTTAAACTAATTTATCTGCCATATGTAAGAACCATGTGTATGATTCACTCAATGCAAGCTAGGTTGAGCATGCTTCAATTGCATAGGTCAGTCCTAATTCCAATAGGCTCAGATCACAATCATAACCATCCTCAAGTCCTGTCACAAGACAAGGCTAGATTACAGTTTGAACTTGATTCAAATCATATGCACAGTCCTACATAGTGCAGAAATTCAGAAAAGTAGAACTTTGGTAAGAAGTTCCCACATGAAGATCATAGTACTAGAGCGTACTCCAATTCCTCGGATCATACAAGTCTAGACTAATACAAACCAATTAAGAACTTAATTAATTCTCCCAAACATCCTTGAGTCATCATAAGACTAAGAAAAACTACTTAGAACTTGTATAACTTCAAACCATTGTTCATAAACATGAATTCTAAACTTAAAACCAACTAAATACGAATTGAAACATCTTAGATTCACTACAAGCTTCACCTCTTAGTCCTAGCTAAGAGGTTTAGCTGCTCATGATCCAAGGAAACATGAAACAACTTAAGAAAAGCATAAAACAGTAAAAATAAACTAGAAGGAGTTGTGGAACTCCGAAATCCACTTCCGCCACCTCCAACCTTGCTTAAACCCTTCTAAGATCCCCTAGGAACGATCCCTAGGTGTCCTTTTATAGTGGGGAGGCTCTGCAACTTCGGAATATTCAAAAATTTGCGTAACACTTATGCACTGCGCAGAGAAAATCGGTGCCAGAATTAGAAATTCGCATCTTACGCATGGCCGACCGGTCTGAGTAACTGGCCAACCGGTCACGATCGGTCGTGCCTCACTGGGAAAACAGTCCAGCAGTCTCTGGAGTATAAAAAATGTTCTGGCCGACCGGTCTGGACAGGTCGGACTGGCCTGGCCAACCGGTCACGACCGATCGGGCTGTGTTTGGCTTAGGTCCAGCGAGCTCAGCATGCATGGAACGCTGGCCGACCGATCGCACGACTGGTCTGACCTTCGTGGCCGACCGGTGTTGGCCTGTTTCTGGTTCAGTTTCTTCTTTCTTTCTTCTTTTCTTCTTTCCTTGCTTCCTTTTTTCTTTAGTCCTCCTTCGATCTTCATCCAAATAGTTCCAAATAAGCTCTTTTCATCTTCAATTAGGTGGAGTCCACTCTTAATCCTGCAATCACAAAACATGCATTCAATTAGTTTTTAAATCATAAAAATCTCGCACAATGAGTGATGAATTGGGGTTAGAATATGCACAATTAAGAGCTCAACACACCCCCCAACCAGCATTTTGCTAGTCCCGAGCAAAACATGCGTGAAACTAATTCCATTCTTTAAAACTCAACTCTCTTTCAGAAACCATTCTTCTATACGTCCCAAGACATACAAGTGTAAGATTCAGAAATATTTGGTGACAGAAGTTGAAACCGTAAACCCCCAAGACATGATAAGCATTCATATGAAATTCCCGCTAATTGGTTGATAAATAGAAGAACTTGAACAAATTCAATCTAGTGTGGATAGTGAAAACTCATCTCATGAGTTTCTAGGATTATCTTCTTCATAGATCAACCAGACTATAGATCTCATGGTACATAGAGTCACATCAAGCCAATGACTGGAATTTTCTTTACCGTCCCTCCGACGACTTTCACACTACGTCCCATTTTCGGCTTTGGTTATGGGTAGACCATCCCCCGATTGGTAGTAGGTAGCCCTAATCGGAATTTTCCACCATTTTTCCATCATTCCCAATTTCATCCTTCCTTTTCCTTTTTCTTTTAATTTAGATAGGATTTTTAAAAATCCATATCTTGCATTGTTTTCCCATGGACACGGATGGACAAAGTACCCCGGCTTGATTTCTCAACGCCTTAATTCAAAGTCTAGCTAATCCATAAATCACATAATCCCTTCAACCCATGAAAATCGTGTAATGTGGACTAGGTGTAAAAGTGTTCAGATTTTCTATCGATCACAGAATTAGGGGAATTCTCATATAAAATCATTATGCCAAGAGAAGATCAAGATTTACAACCTCATACACTTCATATCTCTTCTTCTTATGCTCATATCATCTTGAGCGCATAGAACTAAAATTTTTCAAAAGAGTTTTGAATTTTTGAAAAAAATCGAAAAATTTCCACATAATTGCTTGAAATGTTACAAAACGCTGAATTCATCCAAGTGATCCTACACCCCCCAACCAAATCTTGCATTGTCCTCAATGTAAAAGATGTGCAATAAACAAAACATGAGAGCAATTTGAACCTAAAAGGGAGTGAGGAATGAGAGTACCTGAAAAAGTGAAAAGTGAAATTCTTCCTCCTTCTAACAAACCTAAGCAAAGGTAAACAAAAGCAACAAAATTCTAATCTTAACTACTCTATACCTCCGTCAGACTAGGAGATCAATCATCCTGATACACAGGATCATTCAGAGGTATGGACATACCGTCTGAAGGAAATTTCTCAAAGAACGGCTTTAATCGTTGCCCCTTCGCCTTAAAAATGTTGCCGTTCCTCAGATTTAACAGCTCGACAGTCCTATATGGATAGACAGTTTGCACAATGTAGGGACCGGTCCATCTAGATCTCAATTTTTCCGAAAATAGATGTAGGCGAGAATTATACATGAGGACTTTTTGATTGATCGTGAATGTCTTGCGAAGAATATTCTTATCATGGAATATCTTCGTCTTGTCCTTGTAAATTCTCGCATTCTCATATGCTTCGTTCCGGATTTCTGCAAGTTCATTCAATTGTAGTTTGCGCAACGAGCTTGCCTTGTCAGAATCAAAATTCATCTTCTTAATTGCCCAATATGCCCTATGTTCCAACTCCACAGGCAAGTGACAAGCCTTCTCATAGACAAGTCTATAGGGCGACAGTCCAATAGGGGTCTTAAAAGCGGTACGGTAAGCCCAAAGCGCATCGGTAAGTCGAAGCGACCAATCCTTGCGATCGGGGTTCATCGTTTTCTCTAAAATATGTTTAATCTCCCTATTAGATATCTCAGCTTGTCCACTGGTTTGTGGGTGATAGGGAGTGCTCACTTTGTGTGTTACGCCATATTTCTTCATTAAAGTTTCAAAGGGGCGATTACAAAAGTGAGACTCTCCATCACTTATGATGACTCGAGGTGTTCCAAACCGGAAAAGAATATTCTCTTTTAAGAAGCGAATGACCATTTTATGGTCATTATTCCGGCAAGGGATGGCCTCGACCCATTTGGAAACATAATCAACGGCAAGCAAGATTTATGTGTTTCTAAAAGAAGATGGGAATGGACCCATGAAATCGATGCCCCAACAATAAAAAATTTCGATTATTAAGATGTGATTGAGTGACATCATATTTCTACGGGAGATTCCTCCCAATTTCTGACAAGGTTCACATGTTTTGCAAAACTCATGTGTGTCTTTGAACATGGTGGGCCAATAAAACCCACATTGTAGAATTTTTGCTGTGGTCTTTTTAGCCGAAAAGTGGCCACCACATGCTTGAGAATGACAGAAGGAGATGATACTTTGTTGCTCATCATCTGGGACACATCTCCTTATGATTTGATCGGGACAATACTTGAATAAGTAGGGGTCGTCCCATAGGAATTTTCGCACCTCAGTGAAGAATTTATCCTTATCTTGCTTTTTCCAATGTGTAGGAATTGTACCTGTAGCAAGATAGTTAGCAATGTCCGCATACCATGGCAATTGGGAAACAGCAAAAAGTTGTTCATCAGGGAACATGTCATTGATCACCGTTGTTTCAGGGGAATCAGTGAGGACAAGTCGAGAGAGATGGTCAGCTACGACATTTTCTACTCCTTTCTTATCACGTATTTCTATGTCAAATTTCTGGAGTAGAAGGATCCATCTTAACAATCGTGGTTTAGCATCCTTCTTAGAGAGAATGTACTTAAGCGCGGCATGGTCAGTGAATATGATGATTTTGGATCCAATCAAGTAGGACCTAAACTTGTCCAAGGCAAAAACTACGGCTAAAAGTTCCTTTTCAGTAGTGGTGTAGTTTGCTTGGGCTGAGTTTAGGGTTCTACTTGCATAGTAGATGACACATGGCTTTTTCTCTTTTCTTTGGCCTAGCACGGCCCCAATAGCATAGTCACTAGCATCGCACATAATTTCAAAAGGAAGGCTCCAATCAGGTGGTTGCATTATGGGAGCACATGTCAACATACCTTTAAGGGTGGTAAAGGCCTTTTGACATTCTTCATTCCACTCGAATGAATTTTCCTTTTGAAGTAGGTTACATAAAGGACGAGAGAGTGAACTGAAGTCCTTTATGAACCTTCTGTAAAATCCTGCTTGTCCCAAAAAGGACCGTACATCTCGTATGCTCTTGGGTGGTGGAAGGTTGGAGATAAGATCAATTTTCGCTTTGTCTACCTCGATTTCATTTTGTGAAACGATGTGACCAAGTACAATTCCCTTTTGAACCATGAAGTGACACTTCTCCCTATTCAGCACAAGGTTCTTCTCTTCACATCTTTTCAGCACAGATTTCAAGTGCATAAGGCATTCATCAAAGCTACAACCAAATACGGAAAAATCATCCATGAAGACTTCGAGAATTGTCCCCACCATGTCAGAAAAGATACTCATCATACAACGCTGAAAGGTGGCAGGGGCATTACATAGTCCAAACGGCATCCGTCGATAGGCGAATGTGCCGAATAGACATGTGAATGTAGTCTTTTCTTGGTCTTCACGGGCAATCTCTATTTGGTTGTACCCTGAATAGCCATCAAGGAAGCAAAAGTAGGAATGACCCACCAACCGTTCTAAAATTTGATCAACAAACGGTAGGGGGAAGTGGTCTTTCCTCGTGACAGTGTTTAGCTTCTTGTAGTCAATGCACATTCTCCAACAGGTAGTGACTCTAGTTGACACGAGTTCATTATTGGCATTGGCTACGATGGTTATTCCAGATTTCTTAGGTACCACTTGAGTTGGGCTCACCCATTGACTATCGGATATTGGGTATATAATACCTCATCCAATAGTTTCACCACTTCGGCCTTAACCACATCCTTCATGTTTGGATTTAGTCGTCTTTGTGGTTGCCGGGATGTCTTTGCATTCTCCTCAAGGTATATGCGATGAGTACAACAGTGGGTCTATGCCTTTGAGATTCGCAATTGACCATTCAATGGCACTCTTGTGCTCTAATAGAGTGGCCATTAGCCTACTCTCTTGTTCCTCATCCAAGTGGGAAGAAATCACCACTGGATATGTTTCATCTCGACCTAAATAAACATATTTCAGCTCACTTGGTAATGGTTTTAGGTCGAGTGTTGGTGCCTTGATATTGGATGGGTGGACCTTGTTCTCGTTTACAGGCAAAGGCTCAAATAGGGCCCTCCATCTTTTATTATCAAACACCGGCATTGTATCTAGAATGGCATCCACCTCTTGTATTGTGTTATCATTTATCTCATGAGAATGTGCCACACATGCCTCCAAAGGGTCGGAAGATAATGACAAGGGGAATGTATCTTCCACGAATGATTCAATCATGTTTAGTTCGTGGATATCATCATCAACCTCTCGTGGTTGTTTGCATAAATCAAATATGTTAAGCTCAAGGGTCATATTTTCAAAGGACATTTGTACAAGTCCGTTTCTACAATTGATAATTGCATTTGAAGTAGCTAGAAACGGTCGGCCAAGTATGACGGGAATTTGAGCACCGGTGCATATCACGGGATGTGTATCCAAGACAATAAAGTCTATTGGGTAGTAGAATTTATCAACTTTGACTAGAACATCTTCAATCATTCCTCTCGGTATACGGATGGATCTATCAGCAAGTTGGAGTGTGGTTTTGGTCGGTTTCAATTCACCTAACCCAAGTTGCTCGTAGACTGAGTATGGAATGAGATTCACACTTGCCCCTAAATCGAGTAAGGCTTGTTTGATCCGATAGTCTCCTATGATGCATGAGATGGTTGGACTACCCGGATCCTTATATTTTTGGGGCACCTCTTGTTTGATGATAGCGCTCAAATTCTCAGTCAAAAGTACTTTGTTGTGAACGTTATGTTTTCTTTTGACCGTACACAATTCCTTTAGAAATTTGGCATAAGATGGTATTTATTTTATGGCATCTAACAACAGGATGTTGATCTTCACCTGCTTAAAGACTTCTAGAATTTTCAGATTTTTATCTAAAGGTTTAGGTGAAATCAACCTTTGTGGAAACGGGGCAACCGGCTTGTATTGCTTTTTCAGTTCTTTCTCTTGTGGAGTGTTGTTTGAGCTATCACCCTCTTTGAAAATTTTCGGATCCTTAGGCTTTGGGGCCTTCACCGGATTAGATTTGTCAATTTCTTTCCCACTTCTCAAAGTGGTGATAGCTTGAACATGCTCCGTATGATGGGAGGATGAGCTTGTATCTTGTATCTCAAACTGGGTTCTTGGGTTAGGAAGAGGTTGGGCAGAAAGTGTGCCCTTCTCTCTAACACTAAGATGAGATTCAACTCTAGCCATTGATGTTTTTAATTCATTGATGGCTTGAGTTGAATTTTGATTGAATTTCAATTGCTCTTGCATGAACCCATCTATTTTTAGAGAATTTGTCTTGTTATACTTAGCTTGGACCGATACGAATGCACCCAACATCTCCTCTAGCGTCACTTTTGGAGTAATGACTAGAGATGGACCTTGTATAGGTTGAGCTTGAGGGATAGGGGTTGCATTCACAGTGGGTCCATTCCTCCAACTGAAGTTGGGATGGTTCTTCCAACTAGCATTAAACGTGTTTGAGGTAGGAGCACCAAATTGCCGTTGATAACTGTTTATGGCATTTGATTGTTCTTGTAAGATGTCCTGAACTGCTGAAATTGTGGGACAATCTTGTGTTGCATGTTAATTTCTGGCACAAATTCCACAAACAGTTTCAACGTCATTGGAGTTAATCGTCTCTCCTTTCCTCAATTCCATGGCTTCGACCTTTCTTGTGAGGCTAGCCACCCGTGCACTTATGCTATCCTCTTTCGATAAGACATACATTCCTCCTCTTTCCTTTTGTGGCCAGTCTTGGAATTTGTTGGTTTTGATGTATCCCAAGACTGTGCATTCTCAGCCAATTCTTCTAAATAATCCCATGCTTCATCAGCCTCCTTATTCATGACTCCCCATTACACATCATCTCTACGAATTGGCCCATGGGTGAAGTCAGTCCTTCATAGAAAAAGCTTATAACCCGCCAAATTTCATAGCCATGATGTGGACATGCATTTAATAAGTCCTTAAACCTCTCCTAACATTGGAAGAAGGTTTCATCTTCCTTTTGGGCAAAGTTCATGATAAGGCGCTTCAACATGTTTGTTTTGTGAGTAGGGAAGAATTTTTTTATGAATTCCCTATGCATATCAGTCCATGCACCAATTGATTTTGGCCTTAATGCATGAAGCCAACCTTTAACTTTATCTTTAAGAGTAAAACGGAAGAATTTAAGTCTCACCACATCATTAGTCACATTAGCAAAGTGCATGGTGGTTATTACCTCATCAAACTCCTTAAGGTGTTGATAGACACTTTCACTGTCTAATCCATGGAATTTAGGGAGAAGTTGGATCACTCTCGGTTTTAAATCCACATTCCTTGCATTTTGTGGAAAAATTATGCATGAGGGAGTGCTCGCTTTTACTGGTTGCAAGAAATCACGTAAAGTTCTAGGTCGGGGAACATTCTCAACCACATTCTCCCCCGTTTCAGTTTGGTTTTGGCCCAGATTAGGATTGGCCATTTGATTAGGTTGATTCACAGCTATACTTTCAGACAAAATTGGAGAGTTTATCTATCTCCTAGCACGTGGTTCTCTGTCAATTCCTTCTACTATCCCCCCTTCACTTATGAGTCGGTTATCGGAATCCCGAGCCCAATGTGGTATGCAAAACAAAAAAATATGAAACAAAGAGAAAGAAGAATTCTTCCTCCCTTTCTTTACTCTTCTCTAAGACCGAAGCACAAGGTGTCTTGCAATGGCTAAGCCAGAAGCAAGGATAGAGACCGATTTCTCCTGGTCAATAGGGGTTCAGAGAACTCCCCAGCCACTCTTTGAATCTTTTGAGAAAAAGTGCAGAAAAAGGAGAAAGAGGAGTAGAGGTGAGAAAAGAAATCTCTGAGCACAAGGTGATCCAAGACGGCAGAGCCGACCAATACGAATCCAGGTGGCACAAGGCCTACCTTTCAGAGATCCAAAAGGAGTCTCCACCCACTCTACAAGAGATGAAGATGATAGGAATGAATAGGAGAAGGAGAAGAGTAAGGTTTAGAAAGATAAAACCTGATTTGGTACTTGAAATCCTTATATCTTCTTCAACTTCCTAGAAATCCCTGCAAAAAGAAAAATAAAATAAAACAAACTAAGTTAGTTCTAAAATCCTAAAAATCCTAAATAGATACTAATTTCAGAAATTTATGAAAAACCGTCAAAGTCCCCGGCAACGACGCTAAAAACTTGTTCGCTTCCCCAAGTGTAGGGTTGCGATGTAGTAATAAACTCGGTAAGACCGAGGTCGATCCACAGGGACTTGTGTAGGAATTCACAAACACTTCCAATAGTGTCTATTGAGAGCTAACAACCAGATTTTGTATGAGATTGATGTGAGTAACAATTTTAAACTAATTTGAAGGTAAACAATTATAAAAAGACACTAGGGTTTCAAGGGTCCACTTGTAGCAATCCTTGATGTTCAATCCGCTGTGGTTTCTCATTCTCTCAACTAGAATCAATATTAAGATCTATCTAGTCGGATAATAGAGCTGTTAAACCAATTTATCTGCCATATGTAAGAACCATGTGTATGATTCACTCAATGCAAGCTAGGCTGAGCATGCTTCAATTGCATAGGTCAGTCCTAATTCCAATAGGCTCAGATCACAATCATAACCATCCTCAAGTCCTGTCACAAGACAAGGCTAGATTACAATTTGAACTTGATTCAAATCATATGCACAGTCCTACATAGTGCAGAAATTCAGAAAAGTAGAACTTTGGTAGGAAGTTCCCATATGAAGATCATAGTACTAGAGCGTACTCCAATTCCTCAGATCATACAGGTCTAGACTAATACAAACTAATTAAGAACTTAAGTAATTCTCCCAAACATCCATGAGTCATCATAAGACTAAGAAAAACTCTTAGAACTTGTATAAACTTCAAACCATTGTTCATAAACATGAATTCCAAACTTAAAACCAACTAAATACGAATTGAAACATCTTAGATTCACTACAAGCTTCACCTCTTAGCCCTAGCTAAGAGGTTTAGCTACTCATGATCCAAGGAAACATGAAACAACTTAAGAAAAGCATAAAACAGTAAAAACAAACTAGAAGGAGTTGTGGAACTCCAAAATCCACTTCCGCCACCTCCAACCATGCTTAAACCCTTCTAAGATCCCCTAGAAACGATCCCTAGGTGTCCTTTTATAGTGGGGAGGCTCCGCAACTTCGGAATATTCGAGAATTTACGTAACACTTACGCACTGCGCAGAGAAAATCGACGCCAGAATTAGAAATTCATATCTTACGCATGGCCGACCGGTCGCGACCGGTCGTGCCTCACTAGGAAAACAGTCCAGCAATCTCTGGAGTATAAAAAATCTTCTAGCCGACCGGTCACGACTGGTCGGGCTGTGTTTGGCTTAGGTCCAGCGAGCTCAGCATGCATGGAACGCTGGCCGACCGGTCGCACGACCGATCTGACCTTCCTGGCCGACCGGTCGTGATCGGTCTTGGCCTGTTTCTGGTTCAGTTTCTTCTTTCTTTCTTCTTTTCTTCTTTCCTTGCTTCCTTCTTTCTTTGGTCCTCCTTTGATCTTTATCCAAATAGTTCCAAATAAGCTCTTTTCATCTTCAATTAGGCGGAGTCCACTCTCAATTCTGCAATCACAAAACATGCATTCAATTAGTCTTTAAATCATAAAAATCTCGCATAATGAGTGATGAATTGGGGTTAGAATATGCACAATTAAGAGCTCAACATCCGGTCTAAGCCTATGGACGACCGGTCTCAAAAGTGCAAAAACAGTCCAATGAGTTTTCATAAATTCGAACCCAGAATTTTAATTCAAGGACCAGTCGGACGACCGGTCTAAGCAGTGGACGACCGGTCGTACGACCGGTCATGGATGGTCTAGCAAGGTTTGCAATAGGGCTCCTTCTGTTGAGTGTTCAGAACAGTCGGACGACCGGTCCTGGGTTATGGACGAACGGTCTTGGGTGTATTTTTCTGCCCTCTTTTCTTCTCTCCTTTGCTTCTTTCTTCCACCCTTTGACGCTTAGTCTTTTGATCTTCAATGCTTGTGAATAGCATCTCTAAGTTTTCAATTGATGAATCCTCTCTCTTATTCCTATAACGAAAAAACCATGCATTAGTTGGGGTCTTTAATCATGTATTTTAAGCATAGTTAGTGATAAAATGGGGTTAGAATATGCACATTTAAGAGCTCAACAGTGACCACTTGAAGACACATTATGGCTGCCAAATAGTACAACATAGTGTCACTGACCGTCGTTGTGGACGGGTAACCACATGAAGACACATTATGGCTATCGGGTGGTACAACCCAGTATCATTGATCATTGCTGTGGACGGGTGACTACAGGAAGACACATCGCGACTACCTTAGCTGCTCAACTAACGGACCCTATTTTGGATGGGAAGTACATCAATTGGTTTTAGCGATAGTAGTTCATAATGAAGTATTTTAGATGTTTTGAAACTCTTTTGTTACGATTTTCGATGAAAACCATAGTCCCTTTGATTTAGTTTCATACCTCAATCTGGGATGAATAAAGTCCATATGATGGATACTAGGAGCACAAAGTAAATATACTTGATTGCATGCTCGAGAGAGGATTGCACTTATGCTTAATGTTTAATGTACCAAGTAAATTATCCACTTGATTTGGTTAATCTGCTTTATGCATGTCCTTAATTCAACCATGTTATTATTAATAATCGATGCTTCGAGCGATTGGATCACTCAGATAGGCTGTGTCGAGCTGTATTTCTTTGAGAAGTTCAAGTTCGATCAGCTAGATTGCACATTTTTTGTGTTTGAAAATGGCGAAGTATCGGGGCTGATAAATGCCTGTTTATACTAATAATTGATCAACGATGGGGATTAGTGTCCCACAAGTGCTTGATTTAGTTGACTTACGATAGGAGGATGTTAAATCCGGCTTGGCGTTAGTGAGATTGCGCCTAATTTTACTTGGCATCAGTCGATCTTCGAGCCAACAGGGCACTTCCCATGGCTGAAAATGACTAAATATTGAGCTTGTTTATTTCTTAATTAGCGTATTTGATGATTAAGAAAGTGAATAATGTCGTTGCGATGCATTATTATGATATTTCATACCATAAAGAAACTAAGTCTCCTTCTTGACGTCAGTCAAATTTCGCTTAGTTTCAGTGAATATCAGTTACTTTATGCTTTTATAGAGGTGTTTTTTAAATTTGCAAACTAAGTGTTGCCCATTTTTTTATTAAATCGCTGATTTGGTCCAAACATCTGCCATTGAAAGATTCGATCCGGGGGATGGATAGAACTCGGCGATGTGTGTCTAGGAGAGATAGTGCAATGGAGAGGCTGACCACATCGAAGGCGGACCACACCACGGAGTCCTCGGGTTTGGTAAGATCGTCCGAGTGAATATGGCCTAGGTGGTGGGCGCATGTAGCCCCCCCTCAGGCGCATGTGGCAAGTGAAGTGTGGAGAGAGAGGAAAGGAGAGAGAGGTGGGCGCATGTGGTAGAGCACATGCGCCTGCCCACCCCATGGGCTCATGTCACTTAGTGACTTGAGGATTTCACCCACCTTCAAGATGTGGTGGGTGCATGTGCCTCTCTGAAAGTGGAAAATCCCACTCCTTAGTCATTTTCAGGTTTTTTTGGGGATCCTAAGAGATGAGCGCATGTAACCCTTTCCGGCTAGGGATTCCGGCAAGGGTAATGGGCGCATGTTACCCTTTCGGACAAGGATTCCGGCGAGGATTCTACCTTTTGCAGCTTTGGCGTCCTCTAGAATGAAGAAGTCTCTCACTTTCAGTAGGTGAGTGCATTATTTATAGTATGTTAATCGGGTCTCAGGTCCAAGCAAAATGAACATTTTACGAGCGCATGTGTTTGTGGGAAGGGGCTCATGTGCATGTGGAGAGAGTGTGGGCGCATGTGCCCATACTTAGCCATTTTTTGAAGTTTCTTCTTTTGAAAGATGTGGAGAGGAACTCATGAGCGCATGTCTCCTAGTTGAACTTTTTTCAGAAGCTTTTCGGGAAGAAATGCCTCCGCATGTGGCCTACGCATGTGCTCTCAGCATGTAGGCTTCGCATGTAGGCTCCACATGTGCTCTCCGCATGTAGGCTCTGCATGTTCCCAAACTTAGATTATTTTGTAAACTTCAGGCTCTCATTGTCCAAAGGACAGGTACCTTTTTGGAGATCGAAGTCATTGACACCAAAGCACTTTAAGCCTCTCATCGGGCTATGAAATGAATGAGGTGAGGTATGGATGATCAACTGCTACCAATTTTGGTAGTTCTTTACCAATTTGGACCCTCCCGGTTGGCTCCAAATAGGGGTAAAACATACTTCTGTGCGTGCAGGTAAAAGTATACATTGTACGACATTCAAATTTAATGGTTAAGGGTTTTTTGATATTTTAGATCATTTGGAGGCAATACGCATGTCCAGTTCCCTTCCGAAATAACATTTGTAGGCTTTCGGACCCTTTCATTCGGCTCTAGTAAGGGCAAAACGCATTTCAAGGTGCGCAGGTAATAATACATGCTGCGCGACATTCAAACTTGGTAGGTAAGGGTTTCTAGGCATTTTGAATCATTTGGCGGTAATATGCATGTCCAGTTCTATTCTGAAATAGCGTTCATAGGCTTTCGAGTCCTTTTAGTCGGCTCTAAATAGGGTAAAACACATTTCACTGTGTGCGGGTAATTATACGCTCCACGTGACATTCAAACTTGGTCGTTAAGGGTTTATGGGCATTTCGGATCATTTGACGGTAATACGCATGTCCAGTTCCCTTCCGAAATAGCGTTCATAGGATTTTGGGTCCTTTCAATCGATTACAAATAAAGGCAAAATGCATTTCAAGGTGCGCGAGTAATAATACGCGCTGCGCGACATTCAAACTTGGTAGTTAAGAGCTTTTGGGCATTTTGGATCATTTGGCGGCAATACGCATGTCCAATTTTACCCTGAAATGATATTTGTAGGTTTTGGTCATGATTGCGCGGGTTAGGGCTGCACTGGCGTTCGATTGTATTTTTTGGGTATTTCCCGATCTTGAAATTGATCCGAATCGTCGTAGATGACTCGTTGTACACTATTTTATCATGGGTGAGATTTATGAACCCTAATACCTTGCTGTGCTCTTGGGCTATAAGGTCAGACCGGTTTGAGCACCTAAGCCTTGCACAGTTTGAAGGCTCCTCTAACAGGCCGTGGAACAACGTATAATCATACGCCTAAGCTTCTAAATTCATTTGTTGTGTCCCCCATGAGTAGGGCTATACATCGAGCCGAGTTGAGTCGAGGTGGGCCAAGCTTGGCTTGACTCATCCGTGCTCTCCTCGAGTTCAAGCTCGAGCTTGAGCTCACCCTCGAGCTTACCATTAGAGCTTGCCTTGTTTACTATACCTTTCGAGGCGAGCCCAAGGTGAGCTAGTGGATTGAGTCGAGGCGAGCTTACCTCGAGTCGAGTCGAGCTTGCTCCCACCTCAATTTATTATATTTTTTGCTACAAAATACAAATTAAAATTCAACAACATTAAGTTCGAGAAGTCACACATATATCAGGGGAGAATAGTATATATTTCCACGGGTGGGACCCCACCATTTAAATGGCCTAGCTTTGATAGATTTTTTCATTGGCCAGGTCACACATGCATTGAATGCAGACCATTAGTAACATTTTCTGAACCATAGATTAACACAATACATGCATAGCTCACCACATGAATGGACTGCCCTGATTATTATGCAGACCATCTTC
Organism: Liriodendron chinense; assembly: GCA_003013855.2. Taxonomy (NCBI): domain Eukaryota; kingdom Viridiplantae; phylum Streptophyta; class Magnoliopsida; order Magnoliales; family Magnoliaceae; genus Liriodendron; species Liriodendron chinense. The sequence goes on from PVNU02002925.1 coordinate 1,314,698, forward strand.
ATGATGAGGCCCAGCTGATTCATGGATCGGATGTACCACTTCCCTCGTAAAATTGCAATCAATAGCTGCATATGGTGTTTGGTCTTACCATAGCCCTTGTTTTGTAGATGTGTATGGTGTGTGGTCTCACCGTGGCACCTATTTTGTGCAGCGTGTAGAACACACAATCACTATGTGCTCACCATGTTTTCTATTTGAAATTACTCAATCCATCAGGTGTGCTAAAAAAGGAATGTTCTTACCTGAATAAAATAGTAGGATTAAGAAACCCTCCCAACGTGTGAGGGTTTTATATGTCCTAAGCTTAGACCCCAATTATGTGTAGGGAGAGAGGGAGAGAGGGAGAGAGAGAGAGAACCAATAAATAAGAAGATTAGGGTTTTTTTTCTTAACAAATATCTATATGAAATGAGTCGAGTCGAGGTTGAGCCGAGTCGAGCTTGAATCGAGTCGAGTTTCAAGTCGAGTCGAGTTGAGTCGAGTCGAGTGACCTAGTGCTCGAACTTGGCTCGATTTCTGACTCGAGCTCTTAAATGAAGCTTGGCTTGACTCGTTCCACTGAGTCGAGGTGAGTTTTTTTGAGTCGAGTCCATCGAGTTTCTCGAGCTGACTCGGCTCATGACCAGCCCTACCCATGAGTGCCCAAATATCCTGATTTTTGGACGTTCCTTCTTCCTGTTTGCCATGCCAGATGAGTAGGGTGGATGACGTATATACATCAGTGGACCCCACAAAATTTGGCCAATTGAAATGGTGGACGTCCTCATGATCGCATCTATTCACTGTGGTGTAGCGACTTGAGTTTTGAATTGGCATGATTTTGGGGCCCTGCATAAAGCAAACAGTAGTGCACCTGATAGACAGTATCAGCTTCCATCCATGTCGGTGAAAGTCACGTGCCCATGACTCCACAGTAATGCATTTTTTTATTTATTTATTGTTTCTTTATTATTATTATTATTATTTAACACAGACACCCATATCCCACACACCCACATATCCACCGACACCACATGGGCGTTCTTCCCTAGTTCATTGTTAAAACCGAGCTTGTCTACCACCGAGCCATGAAACCGGAAGCTTTCATTGTACTAAAGATTCAAAGTATGGAGATCCCATCTGAATAAATAGGAATTCTGTACAAAACATGAGCTGTGCTTTTTAGGCCAGCTGTATATGTGAAATGCACTTGTCCATTAGGCGTGCTCATCAATGGTTATGCCTTTCATGATCCTTACAATGATGCTTGCATTTTATTTACAGTATCCATCCATTTTGTATCATTATTTTAGGGCAGTAGATTTAAATCTCAGGCAGATCTCAGCTGGAAGTTGCCTTGCCCTTTCAATGGCAGATCTTAGGTTTGAATACTAATTAGGAGACACTAACCCCACCAGTGGGTGGGTGCATCTCAGGCAGATCACACAACGTGAAAATATTGGTGATTGAGCACTCAAAAAAACTTCCTTAGGCCCACTGTAATATTTATTTTCCATTCAAACTTTAACTAGGTCGCACGTTCCTGGATGAAGGGAAAACACAAATATCAGTTTGATCCAAAACTTTTGTGGCCCCCAGGAAGTTTTTAACGAGTGTTCAATCAACACTGTTTCCTGTGGTGTGGTCCACTTGAGAATTTATCTGCCTCATTTTTGGGCTCATGCCCTAAAATGAGCTCGAAAAATGGATGGACTGCATGGTTAAAATATATACATCAGTATGCAATCTACGGCCCACCTAGGCTGTACCATATGGAACAATGGGGTTGGGTTGCTAACTATAGGTTTGTGTGTTTGGCCTTCATGGTGTCTATATATATATATATATATATATATATATATATATATATATATATATATATATATGTTATCAAACCCATTCATCATGTTTGAGTCACAGAGATGAAAGGTATATACAAAAACCAGCCTGGTCCAAAACTCAGGTGGGCCACAACCTGTTTACTTAAAGCTTTTAGGTGCAATTTTATTTTGTTCCCATTATTGCCATCCATCTTACTGTTTTAATCAGCTGATCTTTTATTTTTATGGTCAACATAATGGTTATTACCTAATGTACAGAGTAGATTTCACTTATGCAAAATGGTCCCCCAAAGAGCTCGGGTGTTCTAAGCACTCCAGAGAAATGTGTTCTAGACAATATCAATCTTACTTATTTCAATCCACCGTAGATGACACAAAAAGCTAGGTTTTATTAGATAAGGTTATTTTGGTCATTTCAATGAATTTTCACTATTGATACTTTTATTATGTAATTGTAATTGGATGATTAATAGGTGGATAACCTTAATTACACCACAACTATCAATGTGTTATTGTAAATTTCCCATATATATAATGTGAGTAGTTATAGACAATTTTGCTATTGATTTTAGGAGAGTTTTAAATAGACCTGGCAAAATTCGACCCGACCCGCTAACCCGACCCGACCCGACCCAGATTTTTCTAGTTTAGGGTTGGAAATTTTGACCCGAATTTAATTTTTGGGTTGACCCGACCCGGCCTGGATTTTTATGGGTTGGGTTAGGGTTAAAGGTGACCCGACCCGACCCGACCCGACCCGAATCATATAAGGGTTAAGTAGATTTCACACACCCTGCTAAATGATGAACGTAGTGGATTTCACTTCTGATACAAGTAGGCCCCATTTTTATTGGTTTTAGAAACCGGATGGACAATACATAATAAATACATAAAAGATGAGCCCCATGGTAAGGCCGCACTATCTTAGGTGTGGTCGGGGTCTCACCTAATCCACTTTCGCCAGGACATACCTAGAGGGGTGTGGATCTGCTAGTCCAAGCAAATGATGGTTTCAAAGCTCTGTGGGTCCCACTATGAATGTATTTTTTGATCCAGCCGGTCCATACATTTTTTTCATCTGATTTTAAGTTACTGGTAAAAAAATGAGACATAAAAATCTCAGGTGGACCACACCATAGGAAAATGGTAGAGATTGAGCTTCCACGTGGATGTCCGTGGCAAATCCACGGAAGTTTTGGATCAAGCTGATATTTGTTTTCCCTTCATCAATGTCTGCGTGAGCTTGTGTACACGTTGGATGAAAAATAAACATCACTTCAGGTCTTAAAAACGTTTCAACGGTGGAAATCATTATACCCACTGTTTCTTGTGGTATGGTCCACCTGAGTTTTGGATATGCTTCAATTTTGGTGTCAACCCCTTAAATGATCTGTAAAAGCGGATGGACGGTGTAGATAAACTACATAAATTTATAGTGGGCCCAACTGAGTTTACTCATACGATAAGACTGCACTTAGTAACTCAGGACGCAATCCGATTTCCAAGTTGGGCGCTGGCGAGAAAAATTTTGCTACACCCGCGAGTTAGCTACGCTAGCTACACCGGGTGTAGCAATGACCCACCATGATGTATGTGTTGTATCCACGCCATCCATCCATTTTGTGAGATCATTTTAGTGGATGACACCAAAAATGAGGCAGATCAAAAGCTCAAGTGGACCCAGCAAAGAAAATGGTGGGGATTGAACGCCAACCATTAAAAGATTATTGGGGGCCACTTGAGGTTCAGATCTGCCTCATTTTTGGTTTCATGGCCTAAAATGATGTCGCTAAATGTATGAACGGTGTGGATCCAACACATACATCATTGTGGGGTCATCGCTACAACCGGTGTAGCTAGCGTAGCTAACTCGTGGGTGTAGCAAAATTTTTCTTGGCGCTGGCAGACTCTTTTCTAAAAAGAGATATTCTCTCCCCTTTTCCAGCCTTGAGTTGATTAAACGGACAACGTCCGTTTCTGCTTGATGTGGCCCACCATTGGTGGTCATGTGTTTGATCTAAGTCATCCATCATGTCCAACGCATATGTTTGACCAAACCCTAGGAAGTGGCCCACGCTTCTATTCATTTTAAGGTCCGCAGTGCAAAGCTGAAGTTGGGATGTCGAAATAAGTTTTGTCTTTTAAGCAGTCTAGTTATCCCTTGATCGTGATCGGTGTGGGCCACAGTTAGATGAGTTGAGCCTTCCATCATGTCTGGGAGTCGAATCCGAGCTGATATCTGCCAGGACCTTATGTTGAAACTCTCGATTGGAGGCTAAAGTCCAGGCACAAAGTGCCGAGTGCAGCCGTTTACCTGAAACGTAAACTTTTCGTTTCTTCGATCTGTGGCCCACCTAAAGTTTGGATTTGACTTATATTGGAAACTCATGTCTTGATAAGGTTTGGAAAAACATATGGACGAAGTAGATCTCACAGATGAACCCCTGTGGCCATACTTCCAATCCATGCATGTGCACTGGTGGAGGTGCACCAGCGGCGCACCAGACCTAGGCCTCAACCAATCGGGTGCTGCACCGATAACTTCCTGAGAGAGGAAGGTTTCCTCCTTCCTTTCCGTTTCTCCATCTTGCGGGCGTTTTTAACGTACGCCGGTACAAGCGTCCGTGCGTGTCATTGTGGCCCACCATCATAGACCAACTCAACGATCTGAGCCGTCCATCATATAGGACCTTTGATTCGTACCAAAATCCAATCATCACCACATGTGAATACACCCCTGCATGCGCACAATTTCTAGTGCAAAGTGAGATGCGCGGGGGAAATTTTCTCGAAAATGGCAGTTCCGTTTTTGCCCGATAGCTGGTAAATCCGAGAGATCTTTTCTCTCTTAATCATAGCCGTCTGTTCAACAAATCACAGCCATTCATTTTACGGCATGCAACTGATAAGGTGAGGCATTCTTAGTTCTCGCAATAGGCTTCCGTTTCCAGCCACTTCTTCCCAAACCGGAAGGAGTGTGGGGGAAGAGAAAAGAATAACAGAGAGAGAGCACCTCTTCCCAAACCGAAAGGAGTGTGGAGAGAGAGAGAGAGAGAGAGAGAGAGAGAGAGAGAGAGAGAGAGAGAGAGAGAGAGAGGGATTGGAGGAGAGTGATTGTGTGCTGTTGGGTTCCAGTAAGCTTTGGGCCAGCTGTTGGGCATAGTTGCTAGGTAGAAGCAAACCGAGTGGGGTGTTGTTCACGCTTCCAAAATCGAGCCGAGCCAGCCATCGCCGTGGTACAGGCATTGCTGGGACAACCATTGGCCGTGGGCCATTTCAAGTAGCAATCTCAATCGTTGGAACGTCCAACTTGCCGGTTTCCCCTAAACCAAAAGCCTATCTAGAGGATTGAAATTCATCCCACGTTCATCATATTGATCTAGTTGGGGAATTGAATCCGAATCAGACATCAAATCTACTCATTAGGAATTTAGGATTGCACAATCCTTAGGACTCTTGATACATTCAAGTCCATTCGGTTTTACTTGAGAAGGTGATGATTCCTTTCCTTGGGCTTTCCACCCATTTGTTGGTTGAGTAATAATTTCTATTTTAATTCTTGTTATTAAATGATTTATGCTAATAGCACGCTTAGTCATTATATGAGTTGAAACATGCTTAGTTTGTACTTGAGTTGATTATTCCTATTGGTTACATAAATCGATATATTTAACTTGTGCTTCGCTCAAATACCTTGATGTTCATATGAATAATTGATATAGATTTATGTTGCAAAGGCTACTTATATGCTTGAGCATGTTGATTGGAATAAACTCTCACATCTTTGAATTATTCATGTAGTTAGATTTGTCTCTTCAAGTTATGATGGTTCTCTCTCATTTAATAAGCTATTGTTATTCTTTCTAATTGTCACAAACAGAGGTTTTACTGGATATTTTAATTTACCTTGCAGTGGTCTAATCATGTCAGTTTCACTGGATAGTGATAATGATGATATTGAAGTTATTGAAAAAAATTCTATAACCGAGGCAACATCCAAACGATTAAGAAAAAATCGTTCTAGTGTTTGGGATGAATTTGAAGTGATAGTCATTGGACAAGATGGCAGGAAAAGAGCCAAATGTAATCATTGTGGTCAGCAATACATAGCCGAGGGTGGTGCCTATGGAACTATCAACCTAAAACGGCATTTGAAATCTTGTGTATGACGAACAAATAAAGATGTGCGACAAATGTTCTTGTCATCTACGAGTGAACAAGCAGGTGGCTCTTTAATTTTGAAACCCTCCAACCTTGATCAAGACGTATTTCGTGAGTTAATGGTGAAAGATATAGTAAAACACAACTATCCATTTTAGATAGTGGAGCATGATGGGATGAGGGACATTTTTACTTATCTTAACCATGATATCAAAAATATAACTCGCAACACGGCAAAAGCTGATGTCTTAAAATTATTTAAGAAACAAAAAAAGAAAGTTCAAGAATCGTTGAAAGAAATGCCTGGAAGGGTCAGTCTTACTTCAGATCTTTGGACCTCCATTACAACGGATGGATATATTTCCATCACAGCACATTTTATTGACAAAGAATGGAAGTTACAGAAAAAGATTTTAAATTTCAGAGCGATGGCGCCTCCACATTCGGGTGTCGCTATTACTGAAGTAGTGTCTACTTTATTGAATGAGTGGGATATAGAAAAAAAAATATTTTCCATCACATTAGACAATGCGTCATCGAATGAGAGGTTTGTTGAATGTTACAAAGGCCAACTAATGCTAAAGAATGCACTATTATTGGATGGTGAGTTCTTTTTTGTGCGTTGTTGTACACATATTATAAATCTTATAGTGCAAGATGGTTTGAAAGAAATTGATGAAGCTGTTGTAAAAGTTCAAGAAACCATCAAGTATATCAAAGGCAGCCAACTAAGAAAAAAAAAGTTTGATGAGTGTATTAAACAATTTTCTTCTCAAAGTAAAATGGGATTGCGTCAAGATGTACCAACTAGGTGGAATTCAACATATTTAATGTTGGAGAGCGCAATTACACATCGCAAAGCAATATGTCATTTGAAGTTGTGTGATGCAAATTATACATATTGTCCCAGTAACATGGAGTGGATGGTCATTGAAGAAATTGCAAAATTCTTGAAGATTTTTTATGATATTACAAATATGTTTTCGGGAACGAAATATCCAACGGCAAATCTATATTTTTATGGCGTGTGGCAAATTGAAATGTGCATTAGTGAAGGGATGCAAAGTTCACGTGGATTCATTAAAACGATTGCATGGCAGATGAGGGGCAAGTTTGATAAATATTGGGATGATTATAATATTCTATTTGCTATTGCCGTTGTTCTTGATCCTCAATATAAAATGAAGTTAGTTGAGTATTGTTATGTCAAGCTTTATGGCATTGATGATGCTGAGTCATATATAACACGCATTCGTAAGAAGTTAGATGAGCTTTATAAAGAATATGCACGTCACTCTTCAACAGCCCCATCAAGTACACAAGACGTTCCCTTAGCTTCGAGTGCCAGTTTGAATAGCTTTACTGATCCATTGCAGGTATTTTTATTTAAAAAGTTAACTTTCATGTTCATTATAATTTAATGCATTTATATCTTCATTTAACTAATACATATTTTATTGACATATAATGTAGGAATTTAAGATTTTTTCTAAATCCACAAAGTCAAAATCAGAGTTAGATTTGTATTTGGACGAGCCTCTTTGTGAACAAGAAGATTTTAATATTTTAAAAGATTGGAAACGCAGTCAATATCGTTACCCTCAACTTGCTGCGATGGCTCGAGATATATTGGCTATTCCTATTTCAACTGTTGCTTCTGAGTCAGCATTTAGCATTGGAGGGAAGGTCCTTGATCAAACTCGGAGTGTTCTTACATCAGAAAATGTTGAAGCATTAATATGTATAAGAGATTGGTTTTATGGGTCAGAAGGTAACTAATTTTATTACCAAAATTAATTCTATTTGATATTTTGTTAGTGCATGAAATAAATTATTATTTTTCTTTTTCAAAATAGATAAACTGATTGATGATGATATTGATGACGCGATAAGAATCGACGTGTCCGAAGCATCATCCCATAACTCTAACGGCATTGATGCTTAAAGAGGTATGCTTTAAATCTGCACTCCATTCTCCATTTATTTTTCTCTTTCAGTATTTGCATGATAGAAATACTTTATAAGAAAGTTTTGATTTTTTTTTTTTTTTTTTTTTTTTTTTTTAACATATAGGTAACTTACATACCTATTAAACATAGATGGTTTGGTTTTCAATTGAATGCTAGTGTTTTATGCATCTAGTTTAATCTACAAATTGGTTAGTTGATCATTAAAATGTGGGTCAACCCGACCCAACCCGGTTAAATTTGGGTTGGGTAAGGGGTGGGAGAATCCAACCCGAATTCAATTTGGGTCGGGTTAGGGTTGAGGTGGAAATGACCCGACCCGAAATTGACCCGACCCGAACCCGACCCGACCCGACCCGACCCATTGCCACCTCTAGTTTTAAATCTTCACATTTAAAAACATTAGAAGGGATTTCCAAAACAAGGGTATTTTAAAATTGTGCCTGCTTTCAATAGACAACTTAGGTTTTTACTCCCTTTCGTTGACTGAGTGGTTGCAGACTGTTGAGATTTTACCTGCTAGAAGATTTTTTAATGCCTTATCTTACATCCAACGGCCTGTTATTGTGTCTTCCTCTTTCTATGTATCATGCATGGTGAGAGTTAATAAGGAAATTGGGCAAAAAAGGCTCAGTACGGCTCACTATTATGACTATATAAAATTTGCTCTATGTATTTGTTGCATCGGTTCATGTTAGGACATCATCTAAAAATACCGCAGACTTAAAAATAGAATGATCACATCACCGGAGAAAGTGAGAATGAGTTTCCAGCAATTGCCGTATATTAAGTATAATTCTCTCATTTTTTTCCTCCTCTTTTCTAATTTTAAGATTTGATAGAATACATTTCGATGAATTGGGCAATACCTTAGAAATTTATTCATTCAATTTAGATTGTTTTCAATGATTCAAATCATTTATGTGATAGGGCTCACCATGGAAAAGGATGTCCAAAAAAATTCTTAAATTGTGCTTTAATTTCAACCCTTTGAAGGTCATGATGACCATCCATATATATTGGCTGCAAATTAGGAGCCAAATGATTTGGATACTACTAATTTTTGAAGTCATAAATGCACACGCATCAGTAGCTCATATATGTTTTTTCTATTATTTTGTTGTTTTTCTCATGGGCTTGTGTCTGCACGTGCATGAGTGGTCCACCTACTGACTTGATCTTTGAACTCATCGCACAAAGAGGACCAAAAGATATTGGATGTAGTAGAGCTGCAAAATAATAAGAAAAGAAATTGTTTTAGATAAAACATGAAAATGTACTGAATGTTAAGAAACCTAAAGGAAAGTACCTAAAGGAAATGATAAAAGCAGATTATATCATTGGAGGCCCATCACGAATATCACCCAAACATGGCTGGAGTCGGTGAGATTTTTAAATCGGGCTAATGCCTTTATTCATTTAATTGTATTTAGTACGTGTCTTAGGGTGTGTTTGGTTGCACCAAATTTAAAAAAAGAATATCATGAATTTTAGACTGATTAATCATGAACTGACATGAAATTTCTTGATATTTGGTGCAACCAAAATTTAAAACTGGGCTCATGCCTTCTTTGATTTAATTGTATTTAGTATGTGTCTTAGGGTGTGTTTGGTTAAACCAATATATATATATATATATATATATATATATATATATATATATATATATATATATATATATATATATATATATATATATATTATGACTTGGAATTTCTTGATTGGGGGGGGGGGGGGGGGGGGGGGGGGGGGTGGTGGGTGTGAGTATGACCCACTTGATAAGGCTGTTTTCGTAGAATGAAACATGCCTCATAACTTGGGCATATAAAATGTCATGACAGCTTTCTCAAGGGGTCTTTTTTGGTTGAAACAGAAAAAAAAAAAAAAAAAAAAATCTGGTTTGATAAAGGGGCTAGGGTTAGGGTTTCATCGGAGTAAAAAAAAAAAAAAAAAAAAAAAAAAAAAAACCAGTGACCCTTCCTTTCGCTGAAAAGCATCATTTCTTCTTCTTCTACTGGATTTTATTTTATTTTATTTTATTTATTTATTATTGTTATTTTTCATTGGACATGGAGAAGGTGTTGGTGTTGGTGTTGGGATTTCCATAGTCGGTGGAGAACCATCTTGCTAGGGCGTTGTATCATGGGAGATAGCAAAGTCAGAAATTGTCTGCATCAGTTCATTGCACTGAGGGGCAAGTACTATTTCAAAGATAGCGATAATATATGCGCCTTGACCCAATGGCTATTCCATGTTAGTGGCGATCTGTTTTGTTGGTGGTGAAAATCTACATAGCAAGTGTGGGGTTCCTTCACATAGATTAATTTCAGTCAAGTATTTCCTATTTCCATTATAATAGTTTCAACAAATTTGAGATATTTGCATCCTATGGCTTTGAAAAATTCCAATGACAAATCTATTCATCCTAAAAACTTTGACAACAATCACTTTAAGTGGTGCAAACAAAAGATGTTCTTCTATCTTACCACTTAGTGTGGCATACATTATCAATTAACCTTGACTGTCTGGTCCACTCGAACTAGAATTGTCTATCGTTCATAAAAAATCGGATGCGGATGACTATCTCTGCAAAAACTATATTCTTAGTGTTATGTCAAATCAACTCTATGATTTGTATTGCTACTATGATACCTCTGCTGAGATCTGGAAAGTGTTAGGGAAGAAGTACAAGACTGAAGAAGTGGGTATAAAAAAAATACACTGTCAATTGATACTTCAAGTTCCATATGGTTGATGATAAATTAGTGGTGCATCAAGCAAATGAGTTTAACCTCATAACTAATGAAATTATGTATGAAGGGATTAAGTTAAATGAATAATTCCAGGTGGTTGTTGTTATTGAAAAACTGCCACCCACTTGGAGAACTTTTAAAATTTCCTTCAGCATAAATCCAGAGAGTTAGTAATGGAGTAGTTGATCATTTTTCTTTGAATCAAAGAAGAATCAAGACTTTAGGATTCTTTAGAAGGGTAGAAAGATGATGTATCCAAAGTGTTGATGGCTGTTGAAATGTAAAACCAAAATCAAAAGAAAGGAAAGCCAAAACACAATAACCTGAAACCAAACAAAAAGCAGTTTAAAAAGAAACCCAAACCTAAGGCTAAGAACAAATTTTTTTTTTTTAATCAGGATAAATCATCTGGCTGCTACGTGTGTGCAAACTAGGTCAGTTTACAAGAGATTGCTATAAGTGGAAAAAAAAAGCCAACTCTAACACCCCAAGCAAATGTGACAGAAAAGACTGAAATTGTGGCTATGCTCACAAAGGTCAACATGGTTCATGTCGTACCATGTGACGATTGGTGGATCGACACTGGTGTTAGCACACACGTATGCTTCGATCGCACCTAGTTTAAGAATTATCATGAGGATGTTCCTTCCGATAGAAAATTCCAAATGGAGAATGTGGTTATAACAAATGTAATTGGACAATGAAAGGTAGAACTTGTGTTTACCTTTGGGAAGACCATTACTTTGGTTATTGTTCTTCATATGCCAAATATGTGTAAGAACCTTGTTTTGGGTTATCTTTTGAATAAAGCGGGTCTGAGGCAGGTCATCGAGTCAGACCAAATAATAATAATTAAGATTGGCTCATTTGTTTAATAAATGTTATGTTGATCATGGTCATGGTATGTTTAAGTTGAATGTTGAATCAAATAAATCATTTACTTCTTTTGCTTATATGTTGTGCATTGTTTCCTTATGCTATGGTAGATTAGGTCACATAAATATTGAATCTATTAGAAATATGTTTGCTATTGGTGTATTACCTCATTTAGAAAATAGTGAATTTGAAAAATATGAATTTTGTTCTATGGTAACTAGAAAACATTTCCTGGCATAGAAAGAAATTCAGAGTTGTTAGGATTAATACAATCTGATATTTGTGATCTTAAAGAATCTTATCATAGGAGGCGAGAAATATTTTGTTATCTTTATAGATGATCATTCCATATATATATATATATTAAGATTAAATGATAAAGCACTTTTCAAATTTATCATTTTATAAAATGAAGTAGAGAATCAATTAAATAGAGAATGAAAGCCTTTAGAAGTGATAGCGGTGACGAATACACTTCAAAAGATTTTGATCATTTCTGTGAGTTTAATGGTATAATTCATAAGATTACTGATCCCTACACGTCACAACAGAATGGGGTAGTAGGGTGGAAAAATAGGACTCATTAATATGGTGAACGCTATGTTCTTAAGTTTATATCTTTCTTTAAGTCTTTGGGGAGAATTCTTGTATACAACCTACTATATTTTAAACAGTGTACCTACAATTAAATTTAAAATAATTCCATATGATTTTGGACTAATAAAGGTTGGATTAATCCTGCATTCATGGCACGTGGGCTCTATGGGGTGCATAGTCATTATTGATGCATGTGCGTTGAGGCAATTTCACTGGGGACTAGTGCATTATACCAGTGAACCTTTGGTGACGTTTCGAGTAGTAAGATACTACGGTAGCAAATATTTTTGGGTACTTACGCTGGTTCCTGGTCCATTGTTTGAACGACTCATTTGTTGCTAGATATCGTGGTAGCACGTACTCAGTTTACTTTCGCTGGTTTCTAGCCATTTGCAAGTTGTAGGGTGGGTAGCCGTTGTGAGAATATACTTATTTACTTTCGCCAACAACTACCCCTAAAGCCAGTTGGGTGATCATCTCCAATGTGATGTGCATTCATGCATTAACACATATAAGAAGATGCATTGTGAATTATATTTGTTTTGTGTACTTTTATACTTGAATTATACTTGATTAATATGTTAACTGTGTAATTGGATAGATTAATCACTAAGTTAACCACTCACATTTATATGTGCAATTGGACCCAACCGTATACGTAATGTAGGGGTTGATCGTGGCTTGGTTTAGCCTGAGGATGTCCCTGTGGGTAGTAGAGAAGAGATAACTGTCGAGGAGTTTTGTTATAGCAGCTGAGCTATGGGAGCTCACTAGTAGATTTGTTTTGCCTTGCCTTTATTGTATTTGTATTCGTACATTTGATCGATTGTGGATTTCTCAGTCCCCAGCTATGGGATCTTTTTTTGGATGATATATACATTTTTGGATATTGGCCTTATTAACACTGTTATAGTTAATCTTACTTATTTCAGATTCCGTTGTTTGATGAATACTACTCTGAATATTGATTATGAGAATGAATATTAATTTGATTTCATAGATGCATGGGAAATAAACCCATGTGCTATTTTTCTTAGTTATATACTCGGGTTTTCGCAGCAAGGGCATCGTAGAGTGGGTATCAGAACATTTGTTTAACATCGAGCTAACACTCTTAGATTTGGGATTTGGGTTTCCATACTCGGGTATTAGATTTTGGGCTTTACAAAATGTCCTTTTTGTTTTTCACCTAACCCATTTTTACTTATGCACGTTTTAGTTTTTTGGGTTTTTTCTTTTTCCTTTGCTTTGAAGATATGATGTTATTCCTTCATCGCCAATTGGCTGTGGGTAATCCTTTACACCTTAACCACAAGGCATGGTTTTAAGGTGATTGGGGTTAAGGGTGACCATTTTGAGAGGCTTTATTTTTTAGCTCTTCGTAAGGGGTTAATTTTTTTCTTTGCACTTCCTCTTTTTTTTTTTTTTTTTTTTCCAGGCTATAATCTTCTTTCCTTATTTTCCTCATTTGTAGTATTTTTCTTTGGTAAACTTATTCACTCTCAGAACTATTTGAACTTATATTGGGGGAGGAAAGGCTCTAGGTTGGTCAGTTGTCCTCAGTGATGGCCACTTTGTAGTTACACCAGTTTCTTGAGTCATGTTACTGGTGATAAGTTTTAACCATGTCATCATTAACTAACTCTGAAAGATCTTCAACCTTCATAATGTGAAGCGTAATGCTTGAACTTGCCCTTGGTCTCATAGATGCGAATGATAGGATGCGCTTCATTACCATGTCCCCCATTATGAAAGTCCTCTTTTAGATTCAATTATTGTAGGCTATGACAATCCTCTTTTTGTATCTTTACAAGTTGCAAAGTGCTCACATATGTTTTTCTTCTGCTACGTGTAATTGATTATATTGAGTTTGGAGTCGATCGGTACCCTTCCTTGACCTCATTTTTCATTTGTATGTGTAGTGATTAAAATTGCGTCGGTAGGTCTAACACGACACCAATGCATACGCGTGCGGAAGCTTGGTGGAGCAACTAGAATTATGGCCAAGTCTTAGGAGGGGTGATTAGGACCTTTTTAAAATCTTTTCACTTACTTAACAGTTTCATTAATTTAAACTAAGTAAGCTATTAACACTTCGGCTTCCAAGCCTAAGTGGGTCCAATCACAAGGCTAACATATAATTAACAATTGAAAAACCTAGCCTATGCATGCATAGATAATAAAATGATTTAACTAATCAATCTCCTAATCTATGCAACCTATGTAGACTTACGAGAATGGATCAATGAGCTAAAGTCTACACTACTAAGTGAAAGTACATCTTGTGTGTGGATGTGCCTATCTAGTGCCAGTATACATTCCTATCAAGCATTCATAATTAATAATTAAACATAAAATGCTAAGATAACAATGTGCTCAATTCAATCACAAACACAAGCATGTATAGTGGTTCGGTCACCCTACTCCACTCCCGGTTCAAGTACTCAACCCCTTTGAGCACATCGGCATTCACTAGGGAGTTACACCCATGTTAGTGACTCCTCTTGGAGACTTATTTAGGCTCTACAACCAAGTCAAAGTCCTACAACCAAGCCAAAGTGCTACAACCAAGCCAAAGTCTTACAACCGAACCTCAATTTAGACTCTACTCATGAGTCAAGGTCCTACAATCGAACCTCAATGGTGTTAGGCTCTACAACCGAGATAAAGTCCTACAACCGAGCCAAGATCCTAAACTGAACTTCAATTTAGACTCCACTCATGAGTCAAGGTCAACCAAACCTGGATGGTTTTAGGCTTTGTGACCGAGCTAAGGTTCTACAACCGAACCTAGCGTTTACTCCCGTCGGAGGCTCCTCACTTGGAGACTCAATTCGACCCTACAACCAGGTTTAGGTCCTATAACTGAACCTATCGAGTTTGAAAACAAACTTTACACTCAATTCTCACAAGGAAAAGAGTGAAATCGAACTCTTACAAATAACAATTTACTTGTCGGATTGAGCCCATTTGTTGCGTCGCTTCGAGTTGCTTCTTCTTGCTCTCCAGTGCTAGAATCAACTCCCCTTATGCTCCCCCGATCTTTGATGCCATTGGTTTGCTAATGCTTCAGTTCTGAGATAAGCCCCCTTACATAGATGCTCCATTAGAGATGTCTAAGGTGCTAGGAGGGTAGGTATGAGATCTCTACAACTAATGGGAATGACTTGCCTAGAGAGTCTCACCTATAATGATCTCATCATAGGTTTTTGGATAGAGATATAGCTATCAAGGTTGATCCAAACTCTAGAGATCAAAAGAGGGACAAGTGCATCTTCATCATGAGCTTGGAATGCTCCATTCTTATGATAAATCACAAGGAAGATCACTTGTTAGGATTATGAATATAACTCTTAATTATCGTCAACAATGGTGGCTTTTATCTCCTTAAAATCCCTTCTTATGCCAAAAAATGAATCCCCCTTCTTATATAGATTTTCTTCCAAAGGTGAAAAAATGGGCAGATTCGCATATCTCCCATTGATCGAAAAATGATCCAATTGATCAGAGGTTACTTTCGATTGATCAGAGACATGTTTCAATTGATCGGAAGAACCTCATCCGCTTGATCGGAGGCACTGTCTAGTGAAATTTTTAAATCCTCTGGAACAAATTTCGATTGATCAGAACAATTGTTCGATTGATCGGAGTACTATTGAACTTATATCTGATTGATCAGGGATTAATCAGAAACTGCTGTTTGGGCTGTTTTGTTTACAATAGCTTCCACCTCTTTTATTAGTCAAACTTATCATATTTGTCAAGGTGTTCTAAGACTAATGATGATGACTAATGGTATTCCTAATTGGTTCAAGTCATCTAAGAGGTTTTGGGTGTTTTGGTTCAAAGGGCTAGGGTCACCAAGGCATCTCATTTACCTGTTTTTCTTCCTTAATGCTTATTGTCCACTTGAATCTTCGGTCTTCAGCTTGCTAAGGTTTAATCGACATTACAACACATGGACTCATGTGATTAACAAATAAGGTGTACTAGTATGCTATAGAAAAGTGCACTAACAGTGAAACTCTCGACTTCGAGCGGTAAGACTGCTTTCATTCTATATGTTAGCTCGTAAGGAGTTGCACCCTCGTGATTTGTACAGATGTAAACCCAAAGTGCGCGCGCATGGAGCCATTTCTAACCAGCCATAGTAAGTTTTTACTATCTTCTTGAGTATGTGGATAAGTATCTTATTGGTGGCTTTGACCTTACCATTCGTTTGTGGCCTTTAGGGACTCGATTAGTGCCTCTTAATCTTAAAGTACTCAAGGAAGTCCTTGATCACCTTCTGGTTCACAAATGGAGATCATTATCTGTGATGATGGCATCTGGGACTTCATATCAACTGAAAATATTATTTTTTTTAGAAGCTTCACCACATGAGATGTTGCAATGTGGTGTATGATGCTGCCTTCACCTGTGTTGAGTCATCAATTATATACATTCTAACCCCTTTTTATTACTATATTGCATGGTTTTTATGTCTAAAAGATCCATCTAATACATGCTTTTGTGAATGTAAGAATGAGAGAGAGACCTTGTGATTTTGATGTTAAAAGTACTTTCCTAAACATCATTGAAGACTAAGGAAGAAATGCTAAAGAAGAGGAGGAATGGAGCAAGAGAAAAGAGAAGGAAAGAAGATGAAAATAAAGGCATTGAAGAGGTCCGACAGGTCGACTACTCAAGCAGCCATCTCCAGAGCACACTGGACCAAGGCCCAGACGGGTCAAGACCGGTCGGCCATGCAATTTCTAATTTTCTGATTTCAAACAGCAGACAGTCCCGTTTTTCATTTTTTGGCCCAGTTCATGGGGCCCATATTGATAATTATTGAAAATATAATCCGTTCATATTGAAGATTAGCTCGACGCTGAAAAAACTCAAGTGGTTTCATGTCGATCGCAGCTACGGATTGACCGTGGGAGGTTGTGTGTACACTACACCGATCTGAACAAAGTATGCCCAAAAGATAGCTTTCCAACACCTCGCATCGATTAGCTAGTCGACTCCACCGCCGGGCATGCCTTACTTAGTTTCTTAGATGTTTATTCTGGTTATAATTAGAACATGATACATCTACCAGATAGGGAGAAAACAACGTGTATCACGGATCATGGCTTATATTGTTACAAGGTGATGCCATTCGATCTTAAGAATGCTGGAGCCACGTATCAGTGCTTGCTTAACAAGATGTTTGCTGCACACATTGGTAAAATTATGGAGGTGTATGTCGACGATATGTTTGTCAAAAGCATCAAAGCAAATGATCATCTCACTGACCTCCGAGAAGCTTTCGACCTTATGTGAAAATATCAAATGAAGCTGAATCCAGAAAAGTGTGCATTTGGAGTCTCTGGAGGAAAATTCCTTGGTTTTATGGTTGGTCAGCGCGGCATTGAAGCCAACCTAAAAAAATAAAAGCCCTAATAGAGATGCGTTCACCTTTTACAGTGAAAGAAGTTCACCATTTGGCTGGACGTATCGCATCCTTAAACTGTTTTATCTCTCGTGCATCCGACAAATGCTTGCTTGTCTTTAAACTATTGCGAGCGACTACGAAGTCCAATTGGGCATGGACTCAACAATGCGAGGAAGCCTTCCAGCGGTTGAAGCAATACATGGGTTCACCACCCATCTTGTCAAAGCCAACACCGCATGAGAAACTTTTTCTTTATTTAGCTATATCTCCTACGATCGTTAGCGCCGCCTTAATAAGAGAAGATTATGGGGTACAGAAACCCGTTTATTACATTAGTTGTGAAATGGTAGATGTTGAAACCAGATACCCAGAAATTGAAAAGCTCCCCTTGGCCTTGGTAGTTGCAACATGAAAGCTACAACCTTACTTTCACGCCCATGCTATAACGATCCCTACAGATCAGCCGCTAAGGCAAGTCCTCGAAAAACCTGAAGTATTCGGACGGTTAACCAAATGGTCAATTGAGCTTAGTGAACATGAAATCACCTTTTGTTCATGGATAGCTATAAAGGGACAGGCTATCACAGATTTCATCGCCGAATTTACATATCATATTCTTGCTCATAGCAAAGTAGTGGCTCCCCCACTTCAACCTTCTCAATCTGAACCTTTAGCGTGCGAACAACTATCTTGGTCACTCTATATGGATGGGTCATCCTGTTCGTCCAGAAGTGGGGCAGGATTGATCCTCATTGCCCTAGATGAATCACAGTTCAAGTACGCCTTACAATTCGATTTTCACGCCTCAAATAACGAGGCAAAGTATGAAGCTTTGATCGCTGGTCTCCAATTAGCCAATATACTTGCAATTAAGAACTCGATCATTCATAGCGACTCGCAACTCATTATGAATCAAGTAATTAATGAATTCGAGATGAAGGAAGAAAGAATGGCTATTTACAAATCTAGAGTATTGGAGCTGCTCGCTAAAATTGACAAATACGAGCCAATTCACATTCCTTGAAAAGAAAACAAGCTGGTCGACTTCTTATTAAAATTAGCGTCAGCTTCCAAAGGCGATCTAGCTCGAACCATCCCTATTGAGTACCTCCCAGCACCTAGCATCGACTAGGAAATGAATGAACAGATCTCCGTAACATAGCTGTCTCCATGTTGGATGGATCCCATTATCCATTTCCTCCAAGATGGAGAACTCCCAGAAGACAAGAAATTAGCTTGACAAATACGATATCGCACTGCTAGGTATACTCTTCAAGACAGTGTATTGTTGAGAAGAAGTTATACAATGCCATATTTAAAGTGCCTTCACCCAGAAGAAGCTAAATGTGCGCTCGAAGAAATACATCAAGGGGCATGAGGAAATCACCCTAAAGGATGATTAATGACTTACAAAGCTATGAGACATGGCTATTATTGGCCCACTATGAAAGCAAATGCCATCAAATTCTCAAAGAAATGTGATAAGTGCCAATGCTATTCTCCTATACCTCATTTACCACATGAACGAATGACACCTATGGATGGTCCATGGCCTTTCACGCAATGGGGAGTCGACATAATCAGTCCATTACCTAAAGGAAAGGGCCAAAACATATTTGCGATCGTGACTGTTGATTACTTTACCAAGTGGGTCAAATCGGAAGCCTTGACCACAATTACTGAGAAGTAAACTACCAAATTCATATGGAGGAACATCGTATGTCGTTACGGGCTTCCTCATAATATAGTCACTGATAATGGAAAACAGTTTGACAAATGAACACTAGAGAGCATCCATCCTCTTCGCTAGAAAGAGAATCCCCTAATCACCATCAGCGGAATTATTGCCTTGTCCCCTGCTAGAAGCCATCTCCTGAGGTTGTTCCTCGCACGAATACAAACTTGGCACAAACGTCAGTAAAACAAGATCGAACACCATCTCTCTCGCGAGATAAACACTCCGAATCCACAGAGCAATCTGAGAATCCTCAACCGGTACTTCGAATCCACGAAGAATGTCCTGACCATTATTGGAATTAAAATTATGAATAATGTTTAAGCATAAATTAAAACAAGTATTTATATAGGGGTTAAGTAATAGAAACCCTAATTCGTGCAAACCAAATAACCTAATAAAAAATGAAAACCAAAAAATCAAAATAGTAAGTTTTTGCGCATTTCTGTGCAACTGTTGGCCAGTCGATCGAGGGTCGTCGGTCGGTCGGCGATGGGGGATGGCCGGTTGATAGTCCTGACTGAACGACTGTTGGGTGACTAAAATAATCCAGTGGATTGGCCTCTTGGCTAGCTTAATTCGGCCGGTCGACAGGGTTCCAACAGTTGTAGATTCGGCCAGTCGACGAGCCCTTTTCTAGGACAATTTTTTAGGTTTTCAGCTCTTTCTTTCCAACCTTGCTTCAATCCATCTGCATCATTACTCTTCGACAACCCTATCTACATCAGAGGCACTCAATGTTGGAACTTGCGGAAGCAACTACAAAGAAGAATCAAACAAAGCACTCCAATCACATAAGCAAATTCAAATAGAGAAGGCACACAAATTTACGTGGAAAAACCCTTGTGGGAAAAGCCATGGCACAAAGTGATAATGCACTATGAAAACAAAGTTACAAGATATGAATCTTATTGAAATCAAAGTCCTGAGAGAAAACCCATAGCTTTTTCTCTTTTCAAAACCTTCTTAACCCTTAAACACGTCTCAGAATTACTCTAATTCCGATTGCACACGCTAATATAGCAATAGAACTGAAATTAGAAATAAAGTCGAAAAACATGCAAAACTGTGCATGTCATTGATCAGTCGAGTGATGTCGATCAATCGGTCGACCAGAGCTGTTCAATCAGTCGAACAGTAAAAAAACAGTCTAAAGAGTTTCACCCAAAATTCAAATACCTTCAATCAGTTGAGCCAAGATTTTGCGCGGTTGAAACTCCTTAAAAATTGTCTAGAGACCATCTATGTAATTCAAGGCATGTTCAATCAGTCAACCAAGTTAGTCAAATGATCGAACACCCTACTTTCTTCCCAGATTGAAGGCTCCATACAACACTCAAAAACATATGCATGGGATTAATCATGCTCAAGTTCAAACGTGCTACATTAAACGACATAAACATCATCATGTGTATAATAAGGGCTGACTTATATATATATATATATATATATATATATATATATATATATATATATATATATATATATATATATATATATATAACACTGTGCTTGTAAAAGTTTCAGCCCAATCCAACTTCAAACGAATGAGATCCGTGTAAAACAATTTCAATGGTCCATATTTAACCCTACATAGATATGAACATCTACCACTATTTTTGCTCTATCCATTAGCTTAATCACATCAAATAATGATGTCCGTGAAGTTTCATGTCCACTGAATTTAAGATGAGTGAGATATAGTCTAATCAACTTAAAGCCATCATAACCGTCCAAATTGTTCATGTCCATACATTTGGCCAATTGAGCTTCCACATTATGAATATCGTATGTCATAACATCCTCCCATTGAGTAATATCCTAACATGGCTAGGACTGTAACCACATGATTAAGGGAAATCTAACAACGGTGTAGATCATGTGATTCTGTGCGTCAAGCATATGTAGTTGTGGGTCCCACCACTAGGTGAAAAAGGTAAATTTGCGACGAACATTATCCGTCGCAAAAATTGCTTGGTTTAACGACGGACCTTATTCGTCGTATCCGAAAATATTCCGTCGCTTTTGCGAAATTAAGGCGGGATTTCGTCGCGGGATTTACCGACGAACATAGTCCGTCGCAAACATATAATTTCCGACGGACCTAGCCCGTCGCTATTTAACGACGAACTTAGTTCGTCGCTAATCCCAGCCTGAAAAAATTCCCCAGAACCCCATATTGATTAGCGACGGATTATTTTCTTAAACGACGGATAAAGTCCGTCGTAAAATAAAATTTAAGAAAAATAAGAAACTAAAAAAACTGATATTTTTAAAAATTTTAAAAACTTGATATTTAAAATAATGGATTTTTTAATTTGAAAAAAAAAGTTAAGAGGTTTTAAAAACAAAATTGAGAAATTTGAATAAAATTAATATGTTTGAAATTTCTTTTCAAATTTTCACATTATTAAACACTTTGAAAAAGAAAATTGTGAAGTTTATAAAAAAATTGTGATTTTCAAACAAAAAAAAGTTGAGAGGTTTGAAAATAAATTAACAATTTTTTAGTAAAACTGAGATTTTGAAAACTAATAAGATTAAAAAAAATGAGATTTTTTTTAAAAAAAATGGCCATTTGAAAAAAGTTGAGTGGTTCGAATAAAATTGATAAGTTTGTAAAAATATTGAAATTTTTATAAAGAAATTAAGATTTTATATTTTCAAAAAATTAAGAAGTTTGATAAAAAAAAATGACATTTTGAAAAGAAATTGAGAAGCTTTAAAAAATTGACATTTTGAAAAGTTTGAGAAGTTTGAAATAAAATTGAAATTTTGAAGAAAAAAATGTGATGTAAAAAAAATGGAGATTTTGATAAAAAAAATTTTGAATATAAAAATTAACAAGTTTAAAAAAAATTGTGATTTCGAAAAAACAAGGTTGAGAAGTTGAAAAGAAATCGACAATGTTTAATAAAAATTCGGATTAAAAACAAAAAAAGAATTGAGATTTAAAAAAGAATTAGGATTTTAGAAAAAAAGTAACATTTTTAGACAAAAAAGGTCATTTTGAAAAAAAAATTGAGACGTATGAATAAAATTGATAAGCTTAAAAAAATTAATTTTTGAAAAGAAATTATATTTTTATAAAATTGACATTTTGGAAAAGAAATTGGCATAAAGAAATTAGTGTTTTGAAAAAAAGAATTAGCATTTTTAAATATTGAGAAGTTTGAATAAAATTGATTAGTTTATTTAAAAAAAAATAATTTTTTGATAAGTTTGAAAAAGTTCGAAAAAAAATTAGATTTGAAAAGGAAATGAAGATTTGAGATTTTAAAAAAAATTGAGATTTTGTATTTTGAAAAAAAAAAAAGTTGAGAAGTTTGATTAAAAAAAAAGAGAGATTTTATATTTTGAAAAAAAAAAGTTGGAAAAAAATTGTGATTTAAACAAAAGTGAGAAATTTGAAATGAGTGGGCCAAATTTATTAGTGTACATTTATTGGATAGTTGAAAATGAAAAATTACACTCATTTAGTTAGCTGGCTATCAGATTGGTTTATGCATACACACATGTTCATTGGTGCAAAAAATGAAGGCCCTAATATAATGATGTTAATTAATTGCAAGGAAAACTCATAATGATGAGATTGATCAAATTCTATGATCAAGTCATCCTAAACTTGATATGAATGGTCAGATATGTTTAGAACGTGCTAATTATTATTGAAAACAAAATTTAGCCTGAATCATATCCGTCCAAAAGACTCTTTAAATGTGCACAATCAGTTTGTCTAGAGTTAGAAAAATTTTGGACAATCTGATTGGTCCAAATTGAAAAGTAAATAACTTTATATGTTTAGATTAAATTTCACTCAAATCTAACGGTTAGGTCACAAGATATGGCCCATCATATTGTTGATCAATTTTATCTATTCAGTATCTTTCTCATCTGAAACTTGATGAGGGCAAGTGACGAGTCAAATCAAAGTTATTGATGAATAAAATAGAGTGAATGGATTAGATTTCCAAATTAGGCCAAATTTTTAGGTCAAAATTGCACTGCAACTTGTTGACCTCGTGAAAACCTAAAAAATGTATAGTCATTGGACCACAAACTCTAATATAGCCATGAAGAATTTGATCTTTCTAATATTTGCTATTGCATCCTAAAATGATATAAAAGAACAGATGGATGGATTAGATATACATAAAATACATCAACTTGGGCTCATACCGTTAGGATAACGAATGCAGATTGGCTAATGACCCTGCCACCGGTCAATGCCTAGTGATCGGTGCTCTGTAGGCCCCACTACGATGAATGTGTTTCATCCACTCTATCCATACATTTTCATAGATCATTTTATGGTATGAGGCCAAATTTGAGGTAGATCCAAATCTCAAGTGGACCACATCACACGAAACAATTTTAATTGAACACCCACTATTAAAAACTTATTGGGGGCCACGGAAGTTTTGGAACAAGCTGATATTTGTTTTTTACCTACATCCAGGTCTGTATGACCTAATCAAGAGGTTGGATGTCAAATAATCAATATAGTGGGCCCTACGAGGTTTTTAATGGTGGACATTCAATCAATACTATTTTCTTGTGGTGTGGTCCACCTGAGATTTAGATTTGACTCATTTATTAGATCAAGCACTAAAATGATCTTCTGAAATGGCTAGACAGTGTGGATAAAACTCATACGTCATGGAGGGGCCCACAAAGCACCGGCCAGTGGCCCCATAGCCAAGCAGCAATAACCAAGGGGTGCGAATTAGGTGTTACCCCAGGAATAGCTTAGTGGGTGTTACCCTAACCGTGTGGAGCCCATCTTGTTGTAGTTTTTATATATCAACACCATCTATCTCTTTTTTCATATCAATTTAGGATGTGATCCAAAATCCTAAGAAGATCCAAATCTTAGGTGGACCATATCACTAGAAACAGTGATGTATAACAATTAAAAACGTTTTGTGGGCCACAAAAGTTTTGGATCAATCTGATCTTTATATTTTCCCTTCATCAAGACTTTATTGACATTATCAAGAGCTTGGATTGCAAATAAACATTCCAAAAACCTTGTGATGGGCTATTTGGAATTTTTAATGGTGGGGCACTCAATCACACTATTTCTAGTGTTATGGTCCACTTGAAATTTGGATCTACATAACTTTTGGAACGTAATCCTAAAATGGGCTGTAGAAACAGATGGACGGCATGGATATACAAAATATCATCCATGTGGACGGCATGAATAGATAAAGCACATGCAATCTAGGTGGGCCCAACTGAGTTTACTCCGCACGATAAGAGCGTGCGGAGCTACTCCGCATGCAATCTGATTCCCCATCCCAGGAGTGAATTAGATGTTACCCTGGTAACACCTTAGTGGGTGTTACCCCTACCGTGTGGGGCCCATCGTGATGTATTTTCTGTATCTATGCCGTCTATTTGTTTTCTCGTATCATTTTAGGACATGATCTAAAACCTTAAGAAGATCCAAATCTCAGGTGGACCATACCACTAGAAACAGTAATTAATAACCATTAAAAATGTTTTGTGGGCCACAAAAGTTTTGGATCAATCTGATATTTATATTTTTCCCTTCATCAAGACCTTATTTACATTATCAAGAGCTTGGATTGCAAATAAACATTACCAAAACCTTACCATGGGCTCTTTGGAATTTTTAATGGTGGGGCACTCGATCACATTGTTTCTAGTGGTATGGTCCACTTGAGATTTGGATCTGCATAATTTTTGGCACCTTATCCTAAAATGGGTTGTATAAACGGATGGACGGAGTGGATATACAAAATATTATCCATGTGGGCCATACGGTAGGGGTAACATCCACTAAGTTGTTCCCGGGGTAACACCGGATTCGCGCCCATCCCCTTACCCTAAAAAATCCCCAAATCCCTCATTCCCTCCTCCTCTCTACCTTCTCCCACCCTTCCTCCCTTTGTCTCTCTCTCTCTCTCTCTCTCTCTCTCTCTCTCTCCAAAAATCCACTACTCCCATCCCGCTCTCGTGGCCATTGCAGCTTCCAAGCTTCCACGCCTCCCATCCCCGCTCCCGTTGTTTTTTTCAGCTTCCAAGCTCAAGGGCCGTTGCTTGCTGGTATGAAATATCTCTCTCTCTCTCTCTCTCTCTCTCTCTCCAACATTGAATTTTGAAACCCTAATTAGGGTTTTGCAATCCCTAATCAGGGTTTTGCAATCCCTAATTGGTCAGGGTTAGGTGCACACAGAGCGTTGGAATAGGATACCAAGACCTCAAGTGTTCAAACGAGGTTATCTTTACACAGTCACCCACCTAGAGCTATCGGCTTGATCAAAACTTACGTGGCCCCTAAGAGGTCAATGTTAGTTACGTGGGGCATTGGGGTGAAAGTGGGTGGGCCAAGGCGACGGGCAGTCGAGGAAGGCATTAGGAGGGTGATGGTGGATGGTGGAGAGATGGAGAGGAGGGTGATAGAATTGAAGGACAGGATCATGGGAGAGGAGGGTGATTCAAGAGCTGTGGCCACTATCATGGCCTTCGTGGATGGCCTAAAAACAATCTCTTTGGGTGCTGGGGATTGTCTCTTCTCATGTGTAAGTTCGTTGAGTGTGTGTGGATCAGGAACTGAAAAAAGTGGCACACGTGTGCAAAATCCAGCCATTAGTTGGGTGGGTGCCGCCGCAGGCATGCAGTGATCCCAAGTTCATGCTGGCCCATTTGTTGGTTGGACCAGATTTGTGCGGGATTGTGGACCATTGGACATTTTCTTTCTAACCTTTCACTATTCTAATATAAGTCAGGCTGTATAAATCAGGCCATTTCACACTTCAGGTGGGCCACAATATGTCAAAACAAATGAATGGCTACAAAAATTTCAACCATCAATTTAGTTTGCACCTTGTGGCCCACCTGAAGAGTGAAATTGTCTGATTTTTTTTTTAATCAAAAGATTTGAGTTATATTATTAGAAACTTAAGGAAAGCTCAGATCACACAAGTGTTTGTATTCCACTACACGCTTGTGGAATTAGCAAACCTCTAAACGTCATGCATAGCATGTGCGTGTAAAAGAGTTTTGGAAGAAGAAAAAAAAAAGACCCACAATGAACGGCTGAAAGTTGACTTCCTCATAACACTCTTCATCATAGCTCATTGCCACAAGCCAGAGGATTTTCAGATCTCTGGATATTGGAGTTCAGCCAGGCCAGACCAGGCCAGGTCCAACCAATAAAAAAAATTAAAAAAATTAAAAAAAAATAATCCTGGGCCATATGAGGAACATGTTTGGCTCAGACCTTCTATGTGTGGACAGTGGTGAGCTCAGACCTTGGGCAGCCGGGCTGGGCCTATTCCAACTTACATGGATGATCACCCATTGCAATTTATTTGTGTTTCCCTTCACCCATGAAGGTTTGACCTTATCAACAGGTTGGATGGCAAATAAACATTACGGTGGGCCCCACAAAGATTGGGTGCTCTATGCACCAGATAAAACAATTGTTGAAAATGTTTTGGTTCCCAGCCACTATAACTGGGCAAATTAGGGAGGTGGGTTGTGTTGCTAGGGACTCCACATTGTGGGGCCCACCATGAGGTATGTGTCATTATCAACACTGTCCACATGTTTCTTTGGCTCATTTTAGGCAAGGGCCCAATGTTGATGAAAAATGAACCCATGTGGGTAGGTCACTGTGTTTTCCTTGGATGGGTGGCTAATTTAGTCAGTTACATAGACGTACTCATTTCAGACCTAACTTATACGCACCAGATGGCTTCCACGACCCCATGCAAGAATTGGATGACGACGGAATAGGTGGCACCTGAATACTTGGATGACGGCAAAATCGGTGCAGCCACATTTTTTTTTCCTTTCTTTTTCTCATCTTGCAGTGTAAAAATAGAGGGGATGATATAGCAATAAAAGGACCATGCTGTAATTACACCGGAAAGTAATGTTTTCAGCCTCTACCTGACTGGTATCTTTGATTTAGTTGATAATTACTTTTCAGCCCACTTATAAGTGCGTTTTATTTTACTTTTATCTTGATTTTGTTGTAATTTTTCTGTATGATTTTTATCACTATCATACATTCCTTGAGTATTCATTTTTTGTGACCTTAACTTTTTCTCTGTATGTTAAATTGCAGTTGAAGCTTTGAGAATCCTGGCCGTGGAAAATGATGTAGAAGATCAGGAAGTGGACAGGCTATTGGACCAGGACCAGGAAATACTGTCGTGCTTGGCAAGTCAGCACCTTCATCACAGGTAGCAAAGCCTCCTCTGCCATTATCATCTTTTCCCCTTAGCCGTGTCACCCTGTAATGCCCTCTTATGTTGGTTTTTATGTTCATGGGCAAGGATGCTTTGGTTGCATCAAAATTCACAAAATTCAAATTCCGGTTCTAGTTTTTGTATGTATTGTTAGGATCTCATTCGCGACTTCTTTCATTCTATCAGGGACTTTCACACTGTGCCATTTCTTCTGTTTATATAAGCTTGTTCCATCTAAATGACTTGGCATGATTAAAAATGCAGGTCCATCACACTATGGGGCCCACAGCCGATGGTCCAATTGCTCTATGGTCCCATAGAGTCCCTCAGATGGATTTATACTTAATGAGAGGACTGTGGGCCTCACAAGTCCCAGTGACTATACATTTGTGCTCTCACGTTCTCATCTGAACGTTTTAGATTTCTTTTTCGAAGTTTGCCTGAATTATGTTTTATGAGAAAAATGCCAAGAGGATTCATCGAAGATGATTGGGTTTTCCGGTTTGATCGTTGTGATGGGGGGTTGTTTGATTTATTCTGTCATCGATGTTTGAGAATATTGTACAAATCCATCTTTCTTCCCAAATTTGCACCAATTTATCAACCACTGTCTACTCATCATTATGTGAATGATCTTTGGTTCTTTGGTCAGATTCAAATTAGCATAGGAGTACTGGATTGAAGAAAAAAAATTTGCCACTCTCAGCCCATCTCTTTGTATAAGGTCCATTACTCTGAATTTCACATGGACTTTTGTTCGAAATTGATTGCAAGTCAAATGCTACTCTCATCCCATCTCTTTGTATGCTTAGGTCACCCACAGCTGAGATATACTTCTGGTCTGAGGCAGAACAGAAGTTGAAAAGAAGCACTTCTAGCATGAAGTACTGGTTTTCCATAGCTGTTTTGGTGGAGAGGCCTACATGAAAAACAACATGAAGGACTAGTTTTCCATGGCTGTTTTGGTAGAGGCCTGTTTGGAGAAGTTGGATTGGTTTTTTTTTTTATTGAATAAATAGCAATGATATTTTCGGCCATTTTGCTGGAAACTTGCCTATTCAACTATCCACCTGCTCATATTTGCTCTGTAGCAATGAACTAGTTTTTTACTCATGCTATACACTTCGTAGTCCACCTTGCCTATTCAACTATCCACCTGCTCATATGACCTTTTCTTTTTATTAATGGCTTATCATGAATGCCATGGGAATCCCTACATTGAATCTGTAAGATCACTTGAAATGTATACACAATTCAATATTGTTGTACTGCCATTCGCCATCTTTTTCAAGCAGTCTATTTAAACTTTCTATAAACTAAAACCAGATAGAGTTCCCAAACAGAAAGATGCATAGGATGGTAGATTCACATGGGTTAGGAAGTACCCCATCATGGATGAACGTAACAAAAAACTTGATCCAAACCATTAAATCTTGATATTTTTTCTTGAATGTGAGACTGCTGGTGTATTTCCTAACCAATCTATTTTGCATGTAGAAAGGTTAGACTCAACCAAAAGAATAAATATTTACAAAATTGCAGTCGATTGTGACTCAATTGTGCATAAACAATCAACCTACATCTAAAAAAGCATCAGTAATCACATCAGGCTCCCAACCTTGTAACTTTGTCTGTCAAATCAAGTAAACTCCTTTATAAGATCTAAAGTTGAGATATTACCAACTGTATGACACTTGTCAAAATGCTGAATATTTCAACTTTGGTATTTGCATTTATATTTATTATCTGAATTATATTCAGGGTGCGAGAGATTTCGCTGGACAATGGGATGACACGGGAAGTACAACTTGGGTAAAATTCTAAACCCGTCACCTGTCCAATAACTGCACAGAGTCCAATGGTCTAGATTGATCAGGGTGCAGCCCCACCTGATTGAACACAGGAGCTAACCATCGTTAGGCTGTGAGGATGTGCCGGAAGGCATTCCCTCGAGATTGTAATGTTTCTGTTTGGATTTAAGTAGTTTGTGTGTGGATTGATGGTAGGAAAGAAGAGTTTCGCTGCTTGCTGAGGAGTGATCTAATCCAAGCACTTTTTGATGGCCTACCGCCCGAACTGTCCACTGTGGCTGCCAAATCGTCGCAGTCAAAACAGATCAAGTAACTTCCCACTCTGTTCTTCATTTCCATGATGGGAGTGTGGCCACTACAAAGGTGATCTATCGATCCTGGCTGTTGAATCTTTTTTATTTTTTTGGCAGTTGTATTATTTTCTTATTTAACATTTCCATTTTCTAACATATTTACAAAAGAGAAGGTTTCAAGTCTAAGAATAACTTCCAACTTATCATGTTTTTTCATATATAGGTTGTCCCCACCATTAGGATCTCTTGGAAAAATCAGCCCATCCACTCATTAGATGGGCCACACGATAAAAAAGCATTGTTTTGATAAATAACAAAATACAAGTGTGGTCCAATTAGCATGTGGATCAGGCTGATTTTTGCAAAAATAATCTCAATGATTTGGCTAACCAATTCGATGCGTTGGATGTCACACATATATGAAAGGTTGAAAATTATTTGCTTGATGGACAATGAATTATGGTCCAAATCATTGAGATTTAACCGGTGGTCACCATTAGGGCGTGTTTGATTCTGTGAAGTCTCGGAAAATACAGGTAAATGTGTAATTATTATTTCTTCAAGGATTTGCCGCATCATTCCCAACAACTTTGATTTGACCGTGCCTTTTATGGTTAAAACAGAGAATGCTAACGGGTCATATTTTATGGTTAAAACAGAGAATGCTAACGCCCGTACCTAACACTTGTCCATCTCTCCTCTGTAGAGTGAAATCATGTTTGCTGAAAACTGAGGTATTTATGGTTGATCTTGATTACCTGCTTGAATGCATACATGGGCTTGATCTTATGCTGAATTTCTACTACTGATGCATGGGGGAAATACATATTATCTGATTGAGTTTTTATTTATTTGAAAGGTTATTGTCTGATTGAGTTGTAAGTCCTACCTTGTATATGTTTTCCAAAAATAAAATATGTTACAATCAGTAATGTCAGTCAAATATTAGAAACAGTTGGCTGGGTTAGAAAACTATAGCCAAGTTTTTCACGTTTGTTTTTGTAAATTGTACGGCATCGGACCGGTGGATCAATCTTATTCTTGGGATAGGGTATTAACATGTGCAGTGTATGCATGAGCTTTATTCTATGAACCTAATAACATCTTTGAATCTCAGCCATAGAATATTGTAAGTATGAACATTTTATTGATCATTTCTTTGACCCATTCACCATTCTCTAACAGATAGACATGACAATGAAAAATGTATATTTACTTAGTAGATTAGACACCGTATTTATGGAATGTTTGTGATAACAGAGTGCCAACTATGCTAACCAGCTGGCAATCATGTTTCCTAATTTATAGGTCAAAGTGGAATGAAGATGGGACACATGGCACTCCTACTACACCACACATGTACATGTGTCCCTCATCCAAGCAGTGGGAACTGTCATACTTGCTTTGGGCCCAAAATTCGGAAATTCTACTTAGTTAGTGTGACGCATGTGACTGTAATGAACTGGTGAAAGGTCTACATTTAGCATACACATGCCACCACTTACATAATGGGCCATCCTTATTTTCGGTCTATGATAAGTTTAGGATTGCTTTCTTGTGATGAATGGTTCAGATCTCATATATGTTTGCAATGGGGGCAAATCTCTCCTTCTATCGATTTTTAAGAAATTCCTGAGTGACTGAGCATCGTCAATGACAGTATCAAAGATTTTCTCTGTTTGCAGTGACAGCAAATCTCTTTTCTTTTGTAGGTCGAATACCTTGGGAGCTTATCTTTCACGGTTATTGTTTTCACATTGGAATCTTTCACAATTCTTGTTTTCCTATGAGCTCTCAAATTTTATATGATGCCTTGTTATTTGATAAGGTGTGATTATTGCTATTGGTACTCATGTTGGTGATGATACACGAAAATATGTACCCTTAGATGCTCCGACTATTGGGTCACCATGATTAGGGACCAATATGGGTCTCAATTGAATTTTCAGATGGCCTTGATGCATCATGACATCATTGATGTTGTTAAGCAGATGAAGGAGATCACTCTTGTTATGCAAACTCCAGAACAAGTCTTGGAGGCTGGGTGTCACTTAGCAGATCTTGAAGGTAATTTCAGTTGGAACTAGAGTGTTGCACTGCTCTCTGCTTTTCTTTTTTCATATCTTTATGGTGTTCAATCATTTACTTATTTTATTTTATTTTTTGATAGATAGCGTCAATCTCTTGCTGACAGATGGATCTATTATTTTGTAGATATGTTGGATGAGCTACAAGAGCATGTCGGAATCCATTAATATGGAAAATGGCAAGTTCGCAAGTTCTTTTTCTTTCTTTCCTCTGTTTTGTGTCTTCTGTTTCATTTAGATATGTTTCTTTCTATCTCTCTTTATGTAGAATTGGGAATGGAAATGTGCAATCTATATTGTAGTCTCTCTGCCCCTTTTTCTGGCAAGTGTCATGTACTTTGTGCCTGCACCAAGAAAACTATTCTGTCCAGATTCTGCAAGATCGCAGCACTTACCTCATTGCAGCATGGCTATGAAGAATGTCAATTTTCAGATGCTGAATGCTGTTATTCACAAACCAAGGTATTTCTCACGAGTGTTATCCACAAACCTAATTAATCACCAATGATGAAAAATAAATGCACCCTAATTTCTCAAAAAACAATGTTCAGAACCTTTCAGGAAAAAAAAAGAAAAAAAGAACCCAGTGCCTGTTTGACTCAGCATTATCAGTCTGATTGCAGCTATGTGCTCACAACTCCATAAAACAACGTTCAGAACCTTTCAATGAAAAACAAAGAACCTAGTGTCTATTTGACACACAAAAAAAAAGATGCTGCTTTATTTCAAGAGAAGGGCAAAATCACAAATCCCAGTATAACTCTACATGTAAAAATAAAATGTCCTGTCTTCTAATTACATAATTTAGGTAAAACCTTCCATCATTAGAAATATACAAATACTTTCATGTTCACTTGATTTAATAAATGGTATAAATTTGGCGTAGAAATAAATTAATTTTTGTTATTTTATAGGTACCAAAATTCTGCCTACGTGGATGAGCATCATCGGCATAGAATGGGTTAGTCTTGAAACTATATTGAGTGGCATAGCACACTGTAAGTTTTAGGTACTATCGGACAAAGCAGCACCTGGCAAGTTAAAAGTTTCGAGTGATCTAGTTCTATTTTTATATATTGATACATGTTTTTTTTTATATATATATTTATAAAAGAATAAAATTCATTAGAAATTGTGAGCTTCCTGAAGTTTGATTATGAGACAAAGGAAAATTTGGATCTAAAGGTTCATATCCCAATGATTAAAAGAAAGCTCAACAGAAATGGATTTTATTCTCCCTCAAAACCATGATCGCTATAGATGTCAACCTTGAGGAATCAGAAAATTGCCAGCTTTTCATTTTTAGCATATTTGTATAGATTTCATGAGGCCTTTTTAATGAGCTCTGCATGATTCCAGTTCTGAGTGCTTTTACAAGCATATGTTATATTAGAACCCCAGTCATCCATTTTTATGAGTTACTATTTCCTGCTCTAATAATTAATTTCTTGCATTTATAGGTCTTATATTGGCAGCAATATGAGAGTTGGAGGCATATCTTCGCAAACTTCTTAATGGAAGTTAGTATGAATTTTCAGTGCCATAAATAATTCATGAGGTAAATCAATTCAATGTTGAAAGAAAGGCATTTAATTTTTTGTTAATCTGAGTATACTTCAAAGAAATCAATGTATCGACCGATATTTTCAGTATCCCAGGTCAGCGATATAATTTGTTACAATTATAGATCTTATATTGGCAGCACAATTGGAGGCATATCTCAGCAAACTTCCCAATGGAAGTTAGTATGAATTCTCAGTGCCGTAAATCATTCATGAGGTAAATCGATTCGATGTTGAAAGAATGAAATTTAATTTTCTTTTAATCTAAGTATACTTTAAAGAAATCAATGTATCGGCCGATACTTTCAGCATTGTAGGTCAGCGATACAAAATCATTTGAGAATATGAAAATTCCCATGTATTGACGTTGATAGATGCTGATATTTTGTGTTATTTGTTATCCTCAGTAGATACATTATGAAAATTCCCATGTATTGACGTTGATTTGCTATCGTCAGTAGATATATTGACAGGATTAACCAACCCTGGTTTTTCGAGTGTTGGTGGATAAAGCGGAGGGCTTCCTACCGCGAAAATGATTAAATAGTGATGCTTTGAGTTATTTTTGGAACCTATGCAATGAGTGTGTCATAGCTTGATGTAATAGGGTGCGTTTGTAGTTTGTTTTGAAAACTTTCAAATAGACAGTTAACTTTTTTGTTGATATGGTGCTTTTATCAATGGATTAAAATTGAATGATTGGATTGTGAAACAGGCATAGGTTTATTTTAACAAATATTTAAAAAAATTAAACATTTTTAGCCACGGTTTGTTGAGAACCGAGGCAAAAAACTAGATGTAGCCTCTGTTGTTGAAAACCAAGGTTAAAAATTGAATTTAGCCTCGGTTGATGCCAACGGAAGCGAAATCTATCTTTAGCCTCAGTTTTGCCTTAGTTACCTAAATTGAGGTTGCAACTCTTGTGGCCAGGTAAATTGAATTGCAAACATCCCATGGAACTACAGTTACATTTGCTCTTTTGGCCTTTTATGTAATTTATTCTTTGATGGTCTTAACTATCTAACCTTTATTGATGAAATCAAGGCTACCATAGGAAAGCCAAATGATTTGAGTTTTGAATTTTTTTTATCTAATTAAGGAGGAAATGATGGAAGTTAACTATGTTACCTTGAACTTGAAGCTACGTAACATGAATACAAATGCTAACAGGGGAATCGAAATTTAATAATTGAAATTCGATGTGATAGTGGAGCCAAACGCACTCAACAGTGCCATTTTGGATTTGGACCGAGATGTGAAGGTATATACATGCATCTCTAAGGGTGCATTTGGAGCACTTATTAATGTACTGCAGTTATTAGTGTAATGAAGTGGAAATAGCCAGATTGAAAACTCGTTAGCATTCATATCCGGGATTTCTCGGTTCTGAGCTGTAATTCTATCAATTTCAATCTGGACTTGAAAAAACAAGCCAAAGCCAATAACTTGGTATAAGGCTTCAATGACAATGATGATGACTAGAAAAAACAAACAAAGAGTTGTTGAGATATGAGGCCATCTCCTAGGGAAGCATTTTTAACCTTCGTAATTATTCGCTCTATCTGTTTGATGCTTAGCACAAGATGTTGTAATTATTCCTCTTCGGCATGTTGTGTTTGAGGAAATTTATTTATTTTTCTAATGAAATATACGTGGTGCTTCATTGTCTTTTGTTGTTGTTTTTCCTTTTTTGTTCTTACATTATAATACTGATACTCTTTATGTTTTATATTCTGGATTTTGCAGGTGGGCCAGTTGATGGATTTGCTAACGTATGAGGTGGAAGTAGCTATAAAGGAAAGATTAGAAAAGAAGGCAAGCTTCACGTATGGTCAAGAGATTGGTTTCAATATTGGGAACAAAATAAAGCCTAGTTGCTCATTCTATGGAGAATGGTTCACTTCAATGTGTAGATTTGTAACAAATATTAATATTATTTTTCACTAGAAATGTAAGGACTTTAAGTTTCATATATGATATAATTATGATTTGTTAGATTTTAATTTTTTTTTTGTTTTAAATAATTTGGATGACTATCAGGTGCAATAGATTCAAAAATAAATTCAAACGTAATAGGTGTGCGTTCAGAAAATTTAGCGACGGACCCAACCCGTCGCTAACATTCCTAAACATGCGTCGCCCATAAATTTAACGACGGACCAATATACGTGGCAACAATTTTGTACGACGGACCGATATCCGTCGCTTTACATAATTTAGCGACGGACTTAATTCGTCGTTTAAAAGCGACGGACATAATTCGTCGTTTAAAATTTGCCACAGTAAACTGCGACGGTTCATGCGACGAATGAAGTCCGTCGCTAATATAGATTTTGGCGTAGTGCACTGCATCACAAGAGTGCTAAAACATGTAGTCCACCCACCAGCCATGGGTGGGCCCAACCAATTCCACCTTTCAAGGTGGTCCATCAATGTGTACATATGCATGCACGTGTACGACCATGATCATGAGCGTAGCACTTTGATTCCACAATTTTTTTAATTTCTTTTTTAAATTCAAAAATTTTTAAATCCATCTTTTTAAAGGTTACTTGAACACCAAGTTGAGTGACACAAAGTTTTTAATATTGGAAGCCATTTGGTAATAGAAGACTTTAAGAAAGAGTATGGGAGAGAGATCTTAGGAAAGAGTTGTAATAAGGAGAGGCTCCATGTGTCGTACCACAAACCGTACATGGGCCAAGGGGATTCCTTCAGAGGATTGAATTTAAATCTTTATATCTAAAAACTTGAATCAAGATCCCGAATAATTGAGGCCATCGAATATGCTATCAAAGTTGTAAATTATAATAAAAAAAATAAAAATGCATAGCTTTTACAACCCAAAACCAATTAAACATAATTGTATACCTACAATCATACAAACTTGCAATTACCAAAAGCAAAAACATCATTAAATCATCCCATGAATTATTATAGCATAACATAGACCACAACCATCCATAACAGAAAAAGGTTTAAACAACCCAATGTATCCTATTCGATCATGCATTCACTTACATGCCATTGACGATACCGCAAAACAAAATTTACTAGATCTCCCAACCCTTGCGTCTAACTGTGCTGAAATTTTAGATGGCCATTCCATATTAAGGTGTACACAATATAGTCCACTTGTTTGCCAAACAGATATCTATCAATGTGATAAGATATAGAAATGGGCAATTATTGGGAAATGGGACTAGTAGTCTTATCTACTTTGATTGAATTTTTAGAATCATATTGTAATTAACGCGATTTCAAAAAGTCAAATTTTATTAGTAACCTTAACAATTTTCTTTTTGATAATCCCAAGTTTCAAAGAACAAAGATACCACGAAATTTGAACTCCATAGAAAATATTTCTATGTGGAAACATCTGAATTTGCTATTATGAATCTTTCAAACTACAAAATCTCCCTAATCTATCCCAGATGGAGGAGAGCTAACATGTTATCCATTCATAGGAGTGTGGGGCTGGTGTAGAGCCATCCACAAGGTGGACCCCATACACATGTAGCATGTGCACATGTTAGATAGACGACGCCCTATCTCTCTTACACTTTTCTCATTGTTGGCTTTATGCAAGTAATGCCAAGGGTCTCTCTTTTTTAGATCCTATCTTACCAAAACATCGATCTTCACCTTTTTTTCCCCTAAAACCTGTAAGAAAACATTGTGTGCCTACATAATACATGTGTGAAATCCTACTTGCCTGACAGTTAGAGGGGAGGAGAACTAACACGTCAGCCATTGGTAGGGGCGTGGGGCTGACATAGAGGCATCCATAGAGACGACCCCATATAGACCTAGCATGTGCACGTGTCACATAGACAGCCCTTATCTCTCTCTCTCTCTCTCTCTCTCTCTCTCTCTCTCTCTCTCTTTGTTGGCTCTATGCTGGTATTGCCCAAGGGGGTTGGCATGCAAAGCTTTCTTTTTCTAGGTTTTCTCCCTCTATAGATCTTATCCTATGAAAATTCCTTCACTTTTTCCGCTAAGAACTGTAATCAAACACTGTTTAACCTGTGCACCCCACCATAATGTTTAAAAAAACAGGAGGCCGGTTCTAATACAAATGAGGGTAGGATAAACTTATCCTACAAAGGAGGTATTTGTGTCTTTTTCCCAAAAAGACAATGTACTCACACCAAAATTTAAAATTGATCCTACTCACAGTTGAAATTGCCCCTGACCATTATGATTATTACAACTCTACCCTCAAATTCGGAAACGCCTATACAAGCATGAAATGGGGCCCAACATCATGAATTTCACTTATCAACACCGTTCATCAGTTTTTTTGTATCGTTATTGTTTATCATAGAAAAGATGAGGTAGAGATGAGTAGTATTTTCGCCCTAACGGTGGATTAATTTTGAACTCTTAAACAAAATGATACAAAATCATTTTGGTGTGGTCCACCTGTTTGTGGGATCTTTTCAATTATTTTACACGTCTTATTTTAACCTGTTGAGTTGTTTGGACAGAACAGATCAC
Source organism: Liriodendron chinense (assembly GCA_003013855.2). Lineage (NCBI taxonomy): Eukaryota > Viridiplantae > Streptophyta > Magnoliopsida > Magnoliales > Magnoliaceae > Liriodendron > Liriodendron chinense. The sequence continues at coordinate 1,352,510 of PVNU02002925.1, forward strand.
ATAAAAAAGAACTGTGGGCCATACATGCCTTCAAACCGCAACCACCTGCTAGTTTATGAATTTGTTTTCGCTGTTAATCGGGTAACACCATTTCGGGTGGGATGCTAACCGTACGTGGCCTTCCATGAGATACTTTTTGTAAATTGAAACCTCTTATACATTTTTCCATTTGTCTTGTGAATCCAATCCCAAATATTACATAATTTTAAGTATCAGGTGGACCACACCATTGGTAAGAGTCGTTAATGAGAATTGGATGGTTAGTGTGACACGATTATCATAAGGCTCACAATCATGATCTCCATAGATCAAAGTCGTCCAAAATATTTATTGTGTCATTTTTTGCCACGGGAGGTAAAATGACTTGAAAGAAGCGGTATTTTGTTTCCAATTGTGGATTAATTTTGGACCCTTAAGCAAAATAATGCGAAATGATGAATATGTGGTCCACATGTTCATGGGATAGTCCAATTTTTTGATGGTTCACAACGGCCGATAAGCAAATGGTTAAGAACGTCGAATTTTAACCGACGGTTAAGGACCGTCGAATATTAACCGACGGTTATAGACCGTCGAATTTTTGTCTAGACTGGCTATTCTACGACGGTTTTTTTCGACGGCATGAGCCGTCTAATATTTCGACTGTGACGGACCGTCGAATATTAACCTAGGTTAAGGACCGTCTAATTTTAACTGACAGACCGTCGAATTTTATCCGACGGTTAAGGACCGTCGAATATTAACCGACGGTTATGGACCGTCGAATTTTTCTCTAAAACTGGCTGATCTACGACGGTTTTTTCGACGGCATAGGCCGTCGAATTTAGCATTTTTCATGTAGTGTCTCTTACATGAAGACTGTGGTTTATTTACTTCAGCTTGAGCTAAATTACTATTGACTACGGTTTTTTTGTTGTTCTAAGAACCTCAGTCATGGTGTGGTAATTATCTAGTCTGCGTGAAAATGATGTAAAGGTGGTACCAGCTTCGTTCATTTCCTAAAAACATTTGACAATAGACAATGTTGGGTATGCGAGCCTGGTTCAGTTCCCAATCCAGATCTTGTTCTTACGGAAAACATAACTTTATTTCGTTTAAGAATGTTTGCCCATCTGCTAAGCAAAAAAGTTACATTGGGATATTCTGATAACTGCTGAATTTTATCTTTCTGCGATCTATTTGTTTATCGGTCCAACGATGTATCAATGGATAGTTTCTTATCTCTGGAATATCAATGCCTTCGTGAATCATATGCTCAAAATACCATAGCTGAAAACACATCAAGTTATATTTTCGAGGCAAATATATGATGACCGGTAATACAAAAATAAAATTCATTGGAACATAATTTCTACCTATAAAAACAATAAACATCCAGAGAGATATCATTTTTCAACATGACGGTATGCCGACAACGACTCGATCAGTATATTCATAACGTGGCAACCCCATGCTATTCTATTGGCACGCTAAAGGTCAACAAGATGTTTCAAGTACATTGGTCGCGCAATTGTGCTAGCATTTGGACAAAGGATTACTGCTAGTTCGTATACGATGAATGTTCTCTTGAAGTCATCACCGAAGTCATTGCCACTGAGGTGCTTCTCCAACACTTTTAGGGGAATGATATCTCCCTTACAGGCGAATTTTCTCCTTAGGTCTTGATAAGAAAAATCGACCTCATCTAATTCTATCATTTCTCCCTTGATAGATAGCCCCATTATCATGGACATATATATATATATATATATATATATATATATATATATATATATATATATATATATATATATATATATATATATATATATATATATATATATATATATATATATTTTTTTTGTTATCGTCAATTTCTTACCTCTGATATGGAAAGATTGGGTTTCAGCGTTGAATTGGTTTATCAACCAGTGAAGCATCATTCAACGTATTTTACTGCATCGTAAATACAAAAGTCCACCAAACCCTGATTCCTTCACAACCTCTTGTTGGTGTGGTTTCAATTGTTGCACAATCCTCTGAAATTTATTCGGTAAGCAGTTTGATATTAACGTCTCTTTCATCCTCACCACTTTCTTTCAGCGTTCTTAGAAAAAGGGACACTAGAATTACTTTTTTGATATTATAAATAATCATTTATTATAACAATGTATAGATTTGTTGAATAATGAATGATAAATAGACTCACAACACAATAAAATCTCATTGAAAGGCCTGAAATAGGAATATAATTTAAGATATCTCAATTCCACCACGGAAACATATAAGTGACCAATCACCTCAACATATTAGGAAATTTGTTTAATCTAAAACCAAAATATAGAAATTCGATAACAATGACTGAAATCATTGGAACATAGAATAAACATCTACAACTGAGATTTGTTTCTCGTTCAAAATCTGAATAACTCTTAGACTGTTCGTTCGACATATCCGAATCTGATACACAGTGTTCACCCCTCCATCAACCTAGAGTCTAGCCAAACGCTTTGACATTCTTGTAGTCTCCTTATTTAGGCAAGACAATGCCAGGTCCAACTGTGGAATTGTATCACACTTCATATTTATCGAGTGTCATTTAGGTATTGGAATGTTCTTATTTAAACATTTTGAGGTCAATTGTTTAACAATACGAACAAGGACATCCCACTCATCCTTTTTTATACACATAACTGTATGACCCTTTATTGTTTCGGATGCGCTGACCTGCATGGACACTTAATTTATTATCCACACTCGCCAACTCTCGAGAGTAGGGCCTATTATGGTTATGCTCCTGTGATTCACGCCGCTTGGCACGTATTATCGCGAGCAAATTTGATAGGTAGTCACAATTCTGTTCCATGATTTCACCAAACTATTTTCAGTCGAACTCGTATTTGAATAATCGGCGGTTGTGAACCGTCGGAAATAATTCGACGGTCCATAACCGTCGTCTGTGGTTCGAATATCATAGAATCTTTCGACGGCTACTAGCCGTCGCAAATAATTCGACGGTCCTAACCGTCTGTGGGTAAAAATTATAGGAAATTTCGACGGCTATAGACAGTCAAGAAATAAATTCGACGGTCTTAAGCCGCCGTTCTAAGTAAAAATTATAGGAAATTTCGACGGTCTTAGACAGTCGAGAAATAAATTCGACCGTCGTAAACCGCCGTTTTGGGTAAAAATTATAGGGAATTTCGACGGTCTTGGACAGTCGAGAAATAAATTCGAAGGACAGTTGAATTTTTGTCTGCACGGAAAAAGAAATAACCTGCATTCTAGTAGGGGTTGTGCCCCAATACATCTTGTAAACCCTGTAATTTGTAAATAATTTAGAAAACTACAACATTTACTAACACAATGTACAAGTACAATCCTCCACATACATAACACAATACAACCACAATCCTCCACAATCACATTACATAACCAACACAATACAACCACAATCCTCCACATCCATAACACAATACAACCACAATCCTCCACAATCACATTACATAACCAACAAAATACAACCACAATCCTCCACAATCACATTACATAACCAACACAAAACAACCACAATCCTCCACAATCACATTACATAACCAACACAATACAACCACAATCCTCCACAATCACATTACATAACCAACACAATACAACCACAATCCTCCACAACTACAAACCTCCGCAACCACAGTCCTCCTCCACAACCACAATCCTCCGCAACCACAATCCTCCACAACTACAAACCTCCGCAACCACAGTCCTCCACAACTACAAACCTCCGCAACCACAATCCTCCTCCGCAACCACAATCCTCCACATCTACAAACCTTCGCAACCACAATCCTCCTCAAGTACAAACAATCCACAACCACATTCTCCACAAGTACCAAAGAGTACAATCAACTTACAATATACCATCAACCAATCGAATTTATGTCTGCATGAAAAAAAAAATAACCTGATTTAATGAGGGTTGTGCCCCAATACATCCTGTAAATCTGTAATTCATAAATAATTTACAAAACTACAACATTTACTGACACAATATACAAGTACAATTCTATCATCAAAGGCCTATCACTTCCTAGTTGGTTAAAAGCTTCAATGATTGCAGATCCTGAAACCCGGACCAATGCCTGAGGTAGTTTCTAAACACTGGTCATTTTCTTGTTTAATGGTAGTTTGAAACACAACCTATACAAGCAGCTATTATTTGCAATTGAGCAAAACAGATCACTTTTAGTAGTACAAACTTTATTGACATATCCAGTTGGAACAAATCAGCCACACAAAATTAGGTGCCAGACAACATCTTTCACTAAGGTGCTGATTTTTGCAACACGTCTAAGAGAAGAATCATGTAGATTTTTGCAGGGAATATTCTTAATATCATATGCATGAGCTATATGAAAGAAGAACACGACACCTGGTAACTTGAAAATACAATAATATAAGCTAAGCTAAGAAAAGAAAAAGAAAACCCATGGCTGAATGTCCTCATTTTCAGCCATCTTTTATATGGAGCCTGTATAAGCAAATGAATCAAAACAGTTATGGATGAGCATGTTAGATGGAAAATACAATTAGGTTTTTTTTCCACTTTATTAAACTAATAATAATTTACAATTTAATTGGATAGTGCATCCAAACACACCTTTAATTGACAAAGTTAGATAATATACATATTTACACATTTATCCAAGTAAAAAGCTACGTATGATTAAAAACTTCGATTGTACACTTTCAGATTTTGAACACAGTTGATCCATCGGCTCCTGTGGTTGGAGAGATGCACATGGCCACATGTTTTCTTGCATAAAAGCCACTAATCAAGGGCCGTGAAAGTCTGAAAAGAATCTACGGTTTGAAATGGATCCAAAAGCACAGTTTTTCAATTCAAAGAAATCAGGCTTCTGTTTATTCTTACTAAGAAAAGTCTCTATTTTTTCAAGGTTGCACCTAAAAGTTCACGACAATTCCATCAAGGACCATGTTCATGTAATTAGGACTACAAACCTAATCTAATCTCTCACTAATCTATCAATAAAAATGACCTGTTCTTGCTCGATCCTGCCTGCTCGTTGCTGCATTGCAGAAATTATCTGATTGTGCCGTGGTTGTTCGTTATCTTATCCAACATGCTTCTCAGCTTTCGATTCTCATCGTTCATCCGTTCTAGCTCAATTTTGAGTGTAATCAACTACAAAACAAATTTAAATCCTAAATCTTAAGAAAGAAATAAATAAAAAATCAAGCACCTCAATAGATCTTTAATCCAATCCACTAATTCAATGAACCATATATAGTCACCTTATTCTTGGGTCTCATTTCTGGCAAGGTTCCATCTTTGCCCCATCGCAAGATCAATGTTTATGTATTGTATGGTATCCATCGAGCACTAAGTGTGGACCACCGGTTGCTTGATTTCTTTGATTTTTCATTTCTCCTTAGATCTAGCAGTCAGGGTTGTCCAAAAATTATGAAAATTCAAATATCAAGTGGACCATACCACTAGAAAGAGTTCTGGTTGAGTGCCACACCATTAAAAATTCCAAAGAGCCCATCAGAAGGTTTTGGTAATGTTTATTTGCAATCCAATCTCTTGATAATGTAAATAAGGTCTGGATGAAGCGAAAATTTAAACATAAGCTTGATCTAAAACTTTTTGTGGTCCACAAAATGTTTTTAATGATTATTCATCACTCTTTCTGTTGGTATGGTCCACCTGAGATTTGTATCTTCTTATCATTTTGGATCACGTCCTAAACTTATACCGAAAAACAAATGGACAAGATGGATATACAAAAAATACATCAAGGTAAGCCCCACATGGTAGGGGTAACGTACACCCACTAAGATGTTACAAGGGTAACACTTAATTCACTCTCGTGCATTTTCCACACACCTGTATTTGGCTAGTGGCGATGCCACATGTCTATGGACTCCACCAGGATGTATATGTTTCATCCATACTGTCTATTAATTTACTAAAAATTATTTTAGGCTACAATTAAAAAATGAGGCAGATCTAAATCCCAAGTGGACCACACCACGAGAAAACCTTAGTGATTGAATGTCCACTATTGAAAACCTCATAGGGCCCACTGTAATGTTTATTTGACATCCAACCTCTTAATTAGGTCATACAGACCTGGATGTAGGGCAAAAACAAATATCAGCTTCATCCAAAACTTCCATTGCCCCTAGGAAGCTTTTAATGGTGGACATTTGATTAACATTATTTCTTGTGATTGAGTCCATCTGATCGAGATTTAGATCTACTTGAGTTTTGGACTCATACCATAAAATGATCTGGGAAAATGTATGGATGACGTGAATGAAACACGTACATCATGGTGGAACCACAGAAAGGGTACACTTGAGACAGGCAATTTGGAATTTTTAATGGTGAGGCGCTAAATTACCCTTATTTCTTATGATGTGGTCCACTTTAGATTTGGATCTATCTCAATTTTGGGTTCATACCATAAAATAATTTGAAAAAATGTATGGACGGTGTAGATGAAACACCTACATCATGGTAGGGCCCATAGAGCATCGATCAGTACTAACTAGTGGCTAGTCAGGGTCACTAGCCAATCCATACACACTACTTTAACCGTGTGAAACCAAGTTGATATATTTTATGTATATTATATCCCGTTCATCTGTTCTTCAATATCATTTTATGATGCCATACCAAATCTCAAGACTTAAAATCTAAATCTCAACAGCTAAATTAGAGTTTAGGGTCCAATGACGGCACATTTCTTGGATTTTCATGAGGTCAGCAAGTCCCAATGCAATTTTGAACAAAACATTTGGATCAATTTAGAATTATGATCCAGTTACTTTATTCTACTCATCAATATTTTCAATTTGATTAGTCACTGCTTACCTTGATCGGATTTCAAATGAGAAAGATATTAGGCGGACAAAATTGATCAATAATATGATGGGTCATATCTTGCAATCCAATAGTTAGATTTGACTAAATTTAATCTAAACGTCTGAAGTCATTTACTATTCAATATTGACCGATCAGATTGTCCAAAATCTGTCTAGATCTAGAAAAACTGATTGTGCCCATTTAAAGAGTGTTTTGGATGGATCTAATTCATTTCATGTCAGATTGGGCTGAATTTTGTTCTATAACCTATTCAGCATGTTCCAAATATATTTGACCGTTCAGATCAACTTTAGGATTTCCTGATCATAGAATTTAATCAATCTCATCATTATAATTCTTGTAATTACACATCATTATACTTAGGCCCTCATTTTTGGTACAAGTGAATTAACTTGTCGGTATGCATAAACCAATATGATAAACTCAATGACTGTAATTTTTTATTTTCAACCATTCAATAAACGTCCACTAGTAAATTTTGTCCACTCATTTCAAATTTCTTAATTTTTTTCAATCTCAAAAAAATATTTTTAAATATTTTTTTTCAAACATTTCAATTTTGTTAAAAAGCTTAATTTTTTTTTTTCAAAATCTCAGTCTTTTTTAAAATCCCAATTGTTTTTTTTTTTTCCAAACTTTTGAACTTTTTCAAACTTATCATAAAATGTTTTTTTTTTTTTTTTTTTTCAAATTTATCAATTCTATTCAAACATATCAATTTTTTCAAGATGTAATTTTTTAAAATATTTTTTTTTAAAATTTCAAAATCTATTTTTTTTCAAACATTACCAAAAAATTTCCAAACTTTCAAACTTTTTCTTTTCTCAAAATCACAATTTTTTAAAATATTTAATTTTCTTATTCAAAATGTTAATTTTTGTGTCAAAACCCCAGTGATTTTTTAAATCTCAAAATTTCCCAAATATTGCCCATTTTCTTTTTTCAAAATCCTAATTTTCTTTTTTTTTTTTAACGTTAGATATATTTTTTTTCAAAATCAAATTTTTTTAATGTTGGATTTTCGAGAATTCGACAGTTGTAAAGCGCTATATTCGACGGCTTTCGACCGTCATTTTTTTCGCGCGTAAACGAATTTTTTCGAGCGCAATTTCCAAATGTGCTAATTCGACGGTCATTAACCGTCGAATTTAATGCCCTAAATTCGACGACTTTGGACCGTCGAATTTGTTCGCGCGTTAATTTCGACTGGGATAATTCGACTGTCAGTAACAGTCGAATTTCAGGTCCTAAATTCGACGTCTTTGGACCGTCGAATTTTTTCGAGCGTTAATTTCGACTGAGATAATTCGACTCAGTAATAGTCGAATTTCAGGTCCTAAATTCGACGGCTTTACACTGTCGAATTTTTTCGCACGGTATATTCGACTGTTCAGGACAGTTGAAGTTGGGGACCGTCGAATGGCAGAGTTGAATTTAGCGCTTTTTAACGTAGTGATTGGGCAGTGAGTTTGTATTACGAAATGCATGCTAACAATGGTATGTGATAAGGGTAAGGGAGGAAGGCAAATTACCTTTTTTCCTACAAAGAAGGGGAATTGCAGAAATGGAGGGAGACACCTAATGATTTGAACAATAACCCCTATAGACAAATTTCTAATGACCGTCAAACACCCACTTTCAATTCTATGACTTCTACTCACATTTGAACGTGTAATTTAAAAAAAATGCTGAATAATCAGAAAAATAGAGAAGAAAAGAAATGGTAAAATCTCTACATGGAACAAGATTGAGGACAAAACAAACAAATCTATTGAGAAGGGTTATTAGGAAACAGATTGTGGGAGAAGATTACCAGAATATCTTGGAGTGTAGAGGGTCTAATTAAGACCAATGGCGTCGACGGAGGATGCCACTGAACAGACATTGAAATGCTGTCGGAATAATGGGGCGCCGAATAGATCGAAGGTTAGGTTTGGCGACTGGCTGTGAAAATGGCTAGGGATTTTACAGTGGCTAGATGCAGATCGAGCTTGGTGCGGACGCTTAACACGGCTAGGGTTTTGACAGGGGTTGGGTGCGGAGAACGGATTTGGGGTTTTTGATCGGTGGATCCGGGGTCCTCACCTAATCCTCTCCCTAAGGCGGATTTGGGGTTTTTAATCAGTTTTTGACGCGGATTGCCTGGTAAAGCCTTCTCCCGCGCTCGGAATCTAGGTGGGGCTCACCGCTAAGTTTTAGAGAAATTTACGCCGTCCAACCATTTTTTGACATCATTTTAGTCGCTACGACAAAAAATGAACGGGAACTAAGACTCAAGTGGGCCGAAAACTAGATGATTGAACTTCCACAATTGAAATATACGTGGGGCCACAGAAGTTTCGAATCAGGATAATATTTGTGTTTTTAGTTCATCTTAGTAGGAATGACATTATGAACGGTATGGATGGCATATAAACATCACTATGGACCCCATAGAGATTTCAACGGTCAGAATTTCCTTACCCACCTTTTGCTTTAGTGCGGCCCACTTAAGTCTTGGATATCATTCATTTTTTGTTGCAACGCCTAAAATGATCTAACAAAATGGTTGGATGATATAGATTTCTCACAAACATCACAACGAGAGCCCCACCTAGATTTCGAGTGCAGTAGATGCTTGCGAGCAGATGAAAATCTAACATTGTCCAAAGTACAAAAAACACTGGTGATCGACGTTTACTACTTTCTAGTCGGCCACATAAGATTGATTTGTGGGTTTTATTTGTGTGATACCTTGAGTTCACTCTACGTGACCTTTTTCAATGGTGTCAATTTAAGAAAAAATGTAACATTAACAGCCCCATACTCAGGGGTACCACTTAAGACAGTGGTCCTGTGAAGTCACACAATTGGGTATATCTTTACTTTAATAGCAATCTATCTATAAATATTTGGTATTTTACCGATGAAATTACATAAGTGTAGCCATTCCTATTGTGCAATCGTTTAAGTACTTTTGTAACATATCTAACCCGTCTATTTGTTTTGAATGGCCATAATATTTCAATATCATAAAAGTCGTTCGAAAGATGATCCTAAGTTAATGTGGAATAAAACCACAAAAATGTCATCAAGTTTAACATACCTGACTATTTCTTTAGTGTGTCCCAATTGTGTACTATATACAACTATTTTTTTAATTATATAATGTACTTTGATCTTTTAAAACAGATCAACGGAATAAATTGTCACTAATATCCAAGTGGGCTCGGCACTACCAAAGCCAAAAGTGTATACATTTGCACTGTTACAGGCATTATTTTTCCCGCCTGTAGACAATCATTTTCCCTCTCATTTTCTTATCATGCAGAGTATACTATGTGGTCCACATCTACTATCATATGGTCTAAACTCTGTTTGGCCCACCTTGAATGGTAGTGGTTTATCCACGTTGTCCATTCGGAAATACAAACACATTTAATGGTTTGTACCTAAAATAAAACCATATACAAATTATTTTGATATAGTGATGGGACCTAGATTTAAGCATGAGCGGATTGCCTGTGACCCCGGGCACAGAGATGTCTCCGTAGCCGTGGCTGTGTGGGGTCCATAGAGTTGTTATTTAAAAATCCACTCTGTCTAAAATGTTTTAAATACCACAATAGAATAGTATTCTAAAAACTAAGCAGATCCAAAACTCAAGTGGGCCATATTAACAAAACAGTGGGAATAATAATGTCCACCATTGAAACCTTCCTGGATCTTACCATGTTGTTTATATTCCATCCAAACAGTTCATAGAATTAGTACCAATTAGATTAACTCCAGGAATAAATATCATCCGTATACAAATCTTCTGTGACCGTCGGGCGATCAATCCCTACAGTTCGGTGTGGCATGGCCCGTATGAGTTTTGTATGTACTTAGTTTTTAGAATACTATCCTATTGTGGCCTTTAAAAAAAAATAGATGGACAGTGGATTTTTTCAAGAACATCTATGTGGACCCCACACAGCAATGGGCACAGAGATATTTGTGAGCCTAGTGTCCCATCCTGGAGTGTTTCTGGTACATCCACTCCCTCCATCCATATGTTTTCCATATAACTATAGGACATGACCCAACATTATGATAATCCAAATCTCAATTGGACCATACCACTTGAATCATCAAATTATGATTATTAGAAAGACTTGTTATGGGCCATAGAAGTTATGGAATGATGTGATCCATCTAAAATTTGTATTTGATCAATCTTAGCCCATCAAAATGTGCTGGAATAACGGATGTAGAAGGTGGATGTACGAATCGATCATCAAGGTGGACTCATACTACAGGTCCACGTCCGTTTTTATACCAATCGGACTCAGTATACCCGGCATCGGCAGCCATTAGGTGGGATCAGAGATCATAATCTAAATTGTAGAAAAATAGTGATAGTGCGAACAACCATTCGAAATGCGTCTAAAATTTATCTGGCATGCCTGTAAGGGTTCGAAATGGGTCCACATCCATTTCGATACCAATCAGACTTAGTATACTCGGCATCGACATCCATCAAGTAGGATCAGAGAACATAGTCTAAATCGTCGAAAAAGAGTGACAGTATGAACAACCATCCAGAATGCATCCGAAAGTTATCCGGCATGCCTGTTAGGGTTCGAAACTAGTCCACGTCCATTTCGATACTAGTCAGACTCAGTATACCTGGCATTGACAGCCATCAAGTGGGATCAGAGATCATAGTCTTAATTGTCAAAAAAGAGTGACAGTGTGAACAACCATCCAGAATGTGTCCAAAATTTATCCAGCATGCCTGTAAGGGTTCGATTCGGGTCCACATCCGTTTCGATACCAATCAGATTCAGTATACTCGGCATCGGCATCCATCAGGTGGGATTAGAGATCTTACTCTAAATCGTCGAAAAAGAGTGACAGTGCGAACAACCATCCGGAATGCGACCGAAATTTATCCGGTATGCCTGCAGGGTTCGAAACGGGTCCACGTCCGTTTCAATACCAATTAGACTCAGTATATCCGGCATCGACATCCATCAGGTAGGATCAGAGATCCTAGTCTAAATCGTCGAAAAAGAGTGACAGTGCGAACAACCATCCATCCGAAATGTGTCCGGAATTTATCCGGCATGCCTTTCAGGGTTCGAAACTAGTCCATGTCCATTTCGATACCAATCAGACTTAGTATACCTGGCAACGACAACCATCACGTGGGATCAAAGATCCTAGGCTAAATAATCGAAAAGTGTGAAAAAGTGAACAACCATCTGAAATGCATCCAAAATTTATTTGGCATGTCTATAAGGATTCGAAACAGGTCCACGTCCATTTCGATGCCAATTAGACTCAGTATACCCGTCATCAGCATCCATCAGGTGGGTCAGAGATTCTAGTTTAAATCGTCGAAAAAGAGTGACAGTGCGAACAACTATCCAGAATGCGTCCAAAATTTATCCGGCATGCATGTAAGGGTTCGAAACGGGTCTACGTCCGTTTTGATACCAATCGAACTTAGTATACCCGGCATCGACAGCCATTACGTGGGATCAAAGATCCTGGGCTAAATCGTTGAAAAAGTGTGAAAGAGCGAACAACCATCCGGAATGCATCTAAAATTTATTCGGCATGCCTGTAAGGGTTCGAAATAGGTCCGCGTCCGTTTTGATATCAATCGGACTCAGTATACCCAGGACTGATAGCCATCAGGTGGGATCAGAGATCTTAGGCTAAATCACCAAAAAAGAGTGACAGTGCGAACGACCATTCAGAATGCGTCCGAAAGTTCTCTGGCATGCTTGTAAGGGTTTGAAATGGGTTCACATCCGTTTCAATACCAATCGGACTCAGTATACCCAGCATCGGCAACTATCAGGTGGGATTAGAGATCATAGGCTAAATCATCGAAAAAGAGTAACAGTGCGAATAACCATTCGGAATGCGTCCGAAATTTTGTCGGCATGCCTGTAAGTGTTCGAAACGCGTCCACGTCCATTTTGATACCAATCAGACTGAGTATACTAGGCATCGGCAGCCATCAGAGACCGTATGTCGAATCGTAGAAAAAAGAGTAACGGAGCAAACAACCATCTGAAATGAGTTGGAAATTTCTCCAGCATGCCTATAGTGGTTAACAAAGGGTCCACGTCCATTTCGATCTCAATCAGACTCATTATACCCGACATCGAAAGTCATCAGGTGGCATCAAAGACCATAGTTTGGGGTTGCTGACTTTACATGAGTTGGCTACCGACGGCCAATAATGATAACGTGAGGACATGGTACACTAGAGTGAACCAAAGATGGTGCTACTATTACCACTGGGCCCACCTTCATCTATGTATTCCATATCCACGCCATCCATCCATTTTTTAATATCATTTTACTTAATTGTCCCAAAAGCAAAGCATATCCAATTATCAGGTGGACCATACCATAGGAAGCAGCGGATATGGGACACCCTATGGTTAAAGCTTATTTGGGTGCAATTTAATGTTTCGGTAGTATTTGTTTGCCATCCTAAACTATTGTTGAGGTCACACACTCCTTGATGAAAGGAACAAAGGAATATAACCTTCATCTACAACTTTTGTGGCCCTTCAATGGTCAATCATCATTGTTTGCTATGGTATGGTCCACATTATAACTGGATCTGCTTCATTTTAGAATAGTAACCTAAAATGGTCTGAAAAAACGAAAGGACTACGTGGATATAGAATTAGTACATCAAGTTGGCCTCCACGTTAAAGGCCACAATGTCATCGGTGAGTCAGTCATACATATCCTCCCCACGAATCCACTAGCTCCGTTTCCACTATCACGTGATTGGTGGTTGGTGCTCTTAGGACCCACCCATGATGCAGATGTTTTATCCACCTGGCCCGTCCATCCATTTGTAGAGGTCATTTTAGGGCATGAGTAAAAGGATGAGATAGATCCAAAGCTTCAGTGGACCCTACCACATAAAATAAAGTTATGCATTTTAATGGTCCACAAAATATCAAATGTTCAGACTTCCTAACCGCCAAACTACATTTCACATCAGCCTCATTTTTTGGATCATAACAAGAAATTACCTCTTAAGACGGATGGACAGTGTCGATCACAGAAATTAAAGAAGGTGGGCCCCACTTTACGTTTAACGTGAAAATCAAAATGACAATGGCAATCATTGGAAATGGGATGACATGACGTTTGCTTGAATGGAACCCGGCTGTCCGTATATGTAGATATTACGTGCCAGAGTAGTTCCGAGTGTAGCTTATTGAATTTCTTAGATGTCAAATATACCCTACTGACAAGTCACGAGTGGTGTGGATTGGTTTGCCTCTTTTGCGGCCCATCTAATGTCCGGATCGAAATGGTTTTTAGCTACAAATGAGTGTCCCACCGGATATACACATTCAACGGTTTGAATATGAAAAACAATAAAAGATAGCCCATTTAAGTCGATTTGTACCCTCCCTCGTAGCAGAACCGGCATCAAAAAACAAAAGACAGTCTGATACAAGCATCACATGACACACTATAAAAACACAATGTACACTACCAAAACTTCCAAATTAATGTGTGGCCCAACTAATAATTGTATCAGCCTGGTTTTTAGTTTGGGCCCTAAATGGTTGGACTCCCCTAAGGAAAAAATAAAATAAAAAATACACGGACATTATGGTAATTTCAACTCCCAAAATGTATGTTCCGTGGAATCAGAACCCTTCAGAATGTTGTGCTAGAATCCCAAGAAAAGAAAGTAACACCGGAAAATAAGGTTATCTCCCTTTCATGATTTATGTAATACCCATTTCTTACATATGCACAGAAAACTAGTAGTTCACTGTATGGATGGTGCGCCTACCGACTTGATCTTTGATCTCACCCCCCAAAGAGGGCCAAAAGATTTTCAGTGTAGTAGAGCTGCCAAAAAATAAAAAAAATAAAAAAGGAAAAAAGAAAAAAGAAAAAAATAATAATAATAGTAAATAAATAAATAAGAAGAGAAAATGTTTTAACACGGTACAACTTGAAAATGCACTGAATATTCAGAAACAGAAAGGTTTGGTGCAATTTCATGATTTTAAGACTGATTAATGATGAAATTTCATGACATTTGGTGCAACCAAACTCACCCTCAACCAATTTTTTTTTTTTTTTGGTCAGTCATGCAATTTATCCCTCCCACTGGTGCTGTCAGCAGCGAAGATTTTCACCACTGATGGGTTTCGAAGCCAAGACCTTCTGTTGAAACTCCGCAGCATCTACCATCAAGGCAAGGCTCCAAACCCTGCCCATTGATTGGTTAACAAGTCTTTATATAGACATGTTAATCTTTTTCTACCTATTACTTGGCTTAAGTTACTAGTGTGTTTAGAAAACATCAATGAATCAAGCTTGCTAAAAAGAAAAATAACCAAGTAATTCGGATTGGACATTGTACATCATGTTTGTAAGAGTTTTACTAGCCCCACATGTGTGGGCAAGATGCTCAAATTGCCGTGTACTGCAATCTGTGTATCGCACCATTTTTATACTCGACTTGCATATCTGAACCAATGACAGTGCGTGTCGGCGCATTTCACCCGCACTCTCCCGAGTGGGATTAGCATTCCTCTTGTCATAAAGATTGTCTTGGTTGTTATCTCTTATGCATGCTTACCTTCCAAATGAACATATCGAAGGAATGTATTTCGGCCTTACTCTCCAAATCAATAGATTGAGCACGCTGCCATACAATCCAAGCAAGGATTCCATGACCTAATACCTGCATGGACATAGATTCAAATTCAGATAAGCTACTTTAGTGTCACCGGAAAGCCATTCATTCCAAAGGATCCTCCTAGCTTTAGGAAACAATTCATATGGCCCAGTCTATTACACACACACACATATATATATATATATATATGAAATGGTACTACGAGGTCGACCTCATGGGAGCTTCCTATGAGGTCGAGCTGTGTGGGCCCCACCATGACATGGATAGGACATCTACCCCATCAGTCAGGTGCACCATTCTATGACATATTTAAGAATTAGGTCAATCCATGACTTAAGTGGGCCACACCACATACAGCAGTTGAGAGGGGTTATCAGCCCATTAAAATTGTCATGATCATTTATTGGGACCACTAAGATGTAATTCAAAAATCCAGCCCATCCATTATGTGTGTACCACTTAGATGAGCATGCAGACCAAGTTTCAGCCGCATCCAAATCTCACATGGGCCCCACCAAGTGTTTTTTTTTATTTTATGTTTAGGCATGTCTTCACATGGTTTTAAATGATATGGCCCACCTAAGTTCCATATACAGCTGATTTTTGGCATATCCCATAAACTTTAGGGGGCCCATCAAATGCACGGTGTTGATGTCTGATCCACATCATGGTGGGGCCCACACAGCTCGACCTCGTGGGAGCTTCCCATGAGGTCGAGCTGTGTGGGGCCCACCGTGATGTGTATCGGACATCTACTCCATCCGTCAGATGCAACATTCCGTGGTGGACCACAGTATTAAAAATATAGTCAATCCATAACTTAGGTGGACCACACCACATACAACAGCTGAGAGGGGTTAACCGCCCATTAAAACATTCATGATCGTTTATTGGGCCTACCGAGATGTGGTTAAAAAATCCAGCCCATCCATTGTGTCTTCCCCACTTGAATGAGGGATCAGACCAAGTTTCAGCAGCATCCAAAACTCAGGTGGACCCCACCAGGTGCTTTTAGATGTTTTAGGCATGTATTAACATGGTTTTAGATGGAATGACTCACTTGTGTAGGGCTGATTTTTGGGATATCCCATTTCCTAAAGGGGACCCATTAAGTGCAAGGTGTAGATGTCCAATCCACATCACGGTGGGCCCCATACAGCTCGACCTCATGGGAACTTCCCATGAGGTAGACCTTATAGTACCATTTCCCTATATATAATGATGCTGAGTTCTGCAATTGGGTTACCCGGTCGAGATAAAAACAATCCTTTCCTTGCTCTTCATAAGTTTTTTTTGGAGATGCTCATAAATATGTGACACCTCACACGTTGCCAATATGTAGCACGTGTTTGTGAGCTGAAATGGCCATTGAGAATATTTCACTGGGACACACTAAGGTGCCGTTTGGTAAACTGAAAAATGAAGTCTGAAAATTAATTTGAGTGTTGAAACTTAATAGTGAATTTTAGTACTTACAAGTACTAAAAAATCTGCTTGATATTTTTTCTAAAAAAGTACTGATATCTGAAATTAATCACTTCTATCACATAATTTTGTTCGGTAAACATAACTCATAAATGTCTTAAAATTGACAAATTACCATATTTGCCCCCATTTTCTTAATTTCTGTTTTCTATAAAGAATGAGACAACACGATTTTATCCTGTTATCAAATTTGACACACCTGTTTGCTTTTCAGATACATCTCTCAAACATATTCTTTTGGTTGATGAGCTATGTATTATATTCTTCTTAATAAAATAATCATAAGTCTTCGATTAGTGTTCTTGAATTGGACAACTAAACATATTATATTTAATTAATAAAGGTTGATTTAAAAGTTAGGATCATCTAATATGTATATATTTACTTTTTTTTGTTTTGTATGATCCATCCATAGTGTGCCCCTGTTGATAGCATCATGCCATCCCACCATTTTGCCAACTTATTTTAGGGCATGCACCAAAAAATGAGGCAGATCCAAATCTCAAGTGGACCACACCATATGAAATAGTGGTAATTGAATGCCTACCAATTTGAACTTCTTAGGCCACAAAAAGTTTTTGAGCCAAGTTGTTTTTGCGTTTCCCTTCATCCATGTCTGGATGACCTACTCAACATGTTAAATGAGAAATAAACATTATAGTGGGCCTAATTAGGAGGCAAATTGAAGGCTTAAATGGACCACACTAGGAATGAGTGGGGATTAAAAGCTTTGAAAACTTCTTGGGGGCAAAAAAGTTTTGGATCAAGCTGGTATTTGTGTTTTCCCTTCATACAGGTCTTTGTGACCATATGAACAAGTAGGATGGAAAATTTAAATCACGGTGGGCCTTAGGAAGTTTTCAATTGTAAGAATTCAATCCCCAGTGCTTCCTGTGGTGTGGTCCCCTTGAGGCTTCAATCTACCTCCTTTTTGGGCTCATGCCCTAAAAACGATTTGTTAAAATGGATGGACAACGTGGATAAAACATATATACCACAGTGGGCCCCATAGATCCCTTTTCAGGACCGTCTGTCTTGGTGTGGGTGTGGGCAATCCGCATTCTGTGTCCGCAAGTGGGATTAGGTGCCGCCCCAGCCTCATCCAAGACAGTGTAGCCCTTACCGTGGGGCCTGCCTTGATGTGTGCATGTCTCCTATATCCATGCCATCCATCCGTTTTTAAATACCATTTTAGTGGACGGTACCAAAAATGAAGAAGATCCAAATCTAATGTGGACCATACTATGGAAAACAACAGTGAATGAACGCTTACCATCAGTGGACCACACCATAGAAAATAGTGCAAATTGAATGCCTAACATTGAAAACTTCCCAGGGCCACAAAAGTTTTGGATCAAGTTGATATTTTTGTTTTCCCTTCATCCAAGTCTGCGTGAACTAATGAACAGATTTGATAGTAAGTAAACATCATGGTGGGCCTAGGAAGGTTTAAACAGTGGGCATCATCATCCCTACAACTTGTGATGGGTCCAGTGGATTTTTGGGTTTACCTATTTTTTCGCTAGTGCCCTAAAATGAGTTGGCAAAATGGATGGACAATGTGGATATAGCGTATACATCATGATGAGGCTAAAAGCTTCGCCACATCAAACTGGCTTCTATCTCATGCCTGAGAGCGAGGGGCAAAGTTGTCATTTACAAAAAGTATTTAAATCAAAACAACTTACTGCATTTAGTGTTAAGTATTAAGCCCGAAGAGGGAAGCTTAAAAATTTTCATATTTTTTTCAGCGAAAATTGGAATTAAGCGCCTAGAGTTTTGGATTTACCAAACGAGCTGAACAAGGAAAATCACTGAAAATGGCCCATTTCAGTGATAAGGTCTGAAAATAAGTTTTACCAAACAGGCCCTAACCCATATAAAGATTTGAACTGTGTACATTGTATTTAGGCCAAAATGGGGTCCATTTTCCACAGTACGAAGGACCATTTGAAGTCTACCAGACAACCCACTGATACGTTACCACCTGTATGGGCTCTCAGCACGCAGTTAGGCCAAAATAGGGCAAAAAAAAAAAAAAAAAAGAAAAAAGAAAAAAAAGGAAAAAAAAAGAGAGGGTCGGAGTGAGGGTGGCTAGCAAACAGGCCCATAGAAGTCGAGTTTGGATTCGCATCTTCACAAATTACCATTAAAAAAAGAAGATATGGTTGGATTATCACAAGACTAGCTAACCAATACCAGAATGCTTTGGTGCGTGTGAGTGCGAAATGCATAGGATATCATAACAATGTTAAGTGAGGGGAATTGCATACCGTAATGAGCTTATTGTATATAGATGAAGAAGAAACTCCTACCACCATGGCTGCACAATATCCTGTTAACAAGATACTAATGCATAACCAAAATACCTGTTCCAATCAAACAAACATCAACCATTATTTCGAATTGGAAATGTATAAGCTAGCTATGAACTGGAGCCACTACAAGAAAAATGACATTTCCCGGCGGCCGAAAACCGCTGGTAGAAGTGGAAAAAACCGCCGGTAAAACTTTCCCAAGCGGTCATGTAAACGCTGAAAAAAGCTGCGTCGGCAAATCATTTACCAGCGGCCAGCATGATTTAACAGCGTTTCCCTGGCCGCCGGGATAAGATAAGTTTTCCCGGCGGCCAGAATCATTTTCCAGCGTTTTCTAGCTGCCGGTAAAAGCCTGATGAGGCGCCGGAGAAGGCCTGACAAAGCGCTGCGAAAGGCCTGACAAAGCGCTGGTAAACATCTGAGAAGTGATGGAAAATATATGAGAAGCGCAGGAAAAAGTCCATTGAAACGCTGGAAAAGGTCTGTCGAAACTTATATTGAGGCGCCGGTAAAAGTCTATTAAAGCGCCGGTAAAAGAGTCCCAACATGCAAGCCGACTGGGCAGTTAAAAAGAACCTGTATTTTTTTTTTTAAATATTTAAAACCTAAAGAATGTTGCACAATTCAAGTAAAATTGAATACCAAACAATAATTGTATTACTTTACAATAAAAAAAATATATAATATTTATTACAATGAGTTGAAAATTTGTTCGAATACATCTAAAAAAAAATAACGCCATTCAGCCCTCATTAATTCATCTTTTGCTTAGAACCTGCAAATCAAAATAGCCAAAAAAAAAAAAAAAAAAAAATCCCAAATCTGCCACATTCAGCCCTCATCCATTTTTGCTTATAATCTGCAAATCAAAATAACAAAAAAATTAATTACATTCCAAATAACCCGCAAATCAAAATAACAAAAAAATTAATTACATTCCAAATAACCTGCAAATCAAAATAACAAAAAAAATTAATTAATTACATCCCAAATCCACTATTCAGCCCTCATCCACCTTTGCTTATAACCCGCAAATCAAAATAACAAAAAAAATTACTTACATCCCAAATAACCAAAGTTGCACATAAGCCAAGCTGAACCGAGTTTCACTCAAGTTTGGTTTGACTTGTTATTATGTGGGTCCATCTGTTTTACTAGCTCATTTGGGGCATGGGCCCAAAAATATAGCAGATCCAAACCTCAGGTGCACTACACCACAAGAAACGTGGTAATTGAATACCCGCCATTGAAAACTTCCTAGGGCCTACCATAATGTTTATTTGCATTTCAACCTCTAAAGATCATACTGCTATGGATGAAGGGAAAACATAAATAAAAACTTGATCCAAAAAATTTATGGCTCACAACTATTCAATCACTACTATTTCTTATGGTGTGGTCCTGCTGAGAATTGGATTTTCTTCATTTCTTCAGCCCATGCCTTAAATTGAGCCAGCAAAACAAACGGGAATTATGAAAGACAGATCTAAAATCTTCTCTATTTTTCAGTTGTTTTGTATGGAAATCACAAATGAGTTTAGTTTGAATCTGTGTTATGCTCGGATATGCAAATGAATATCTGTGCGGGGATTTTCAGACTTTTGGTGAACATGGAATCTTACATCAGACTTCATGTGTTCATAACACTCGATAAAACAGAACCGTAGATAGGAGAAATTAACATTTAATTGAAGCTGTGACTGCTATAAAGATTTTTTTTATTTTTAAAGGAATTAAAATACAACAAGTTGCATTGCTTACCCCTTTGGCTCTACAATCCCACCAGATAGAACCTTGGCCGTTGATCTGGCCTGATCCATCGATTGTGAGACCGTTCACATCCTTTATTTTAATCCAATGATTCTGATCTAATCCAGCCCACGCTGCCATATCAGTGGTCGCCATTATAGTTCCCAAAACCTGCATGCCCACTCACAATAGTTGTAAATTGTGTATGAGAAATGATTCAATGCTCTCGGAGTACCATGGGTTATAGTGCTCCTAGTTACATTGGGACATCTGGATAATCCATTCAATTTATCCAGACCGTCCATTAGCTTCATTATACGTTCCACTGTCTACATCTTGCAATTCACACTCATTGGATGATCTAAACCGTCCATAACTTGGCCTCCTTTTGTATAGCCATCTATTTTCCAAGCCATGGATGGGATAATTAGGATTCTCTAGCAAATGTCATTCTTCATAACCATAAGCAATCGATGATGAGCCCCATAAAAAAGACGGCTCTTGTTGGCTAGATTTTCTTTGCCACAAAGTGATTTTGCCCTTCATTTTATAGGTTATTGATCATCAGTATGCTTTTTTACATGATAGCTAATGAAATTATCTCTTTCTACGTACCTGAACATGGATATTGGTAGACTTGCAGGGACCACTCAAGGTCACTGGATTCAACGTACGTAATAGTCTGTCCCAATGGAACAGACACCGTAGATGATGGGCCCGGCGTCGCACATGCAGTGTTCCATGCATTTACAAATGCCTACAATCAACATAATATTTTATAATGTTATTACTTATAGAAATCAGATGTAAAAAAAAAATAAAAAAATAAAAAAAAAAGTCTTCTTGCAGTGGGTATTTGTATGCACATACACCTCTGCTCTATGTAAGCTAATAATTTTGGACGATTTTGCCCACACAATTGGTTATTAAGAGAGTTTTAGACCTTAAGATTTGAAATGATATAGATGGGCTTTCAAAATAATATACGGGTATTCAAGGCATTTTAAAATTATGAGTACTGAACAGATGTACACTACTCTTTCTTAGGCCTTGATACCAAAAATATGAATTATTCAACAACGCTTAGGTGGCCCAACCCATATGCATCTTGTATTTCAGCAGAGTCAATAACAATGGAATAGTAGTTAGCTTTGCTTGGTTGTGTCCGAGCGCAGCCCAACGAAGCCATAAATTAGAAAAGAAAGGTCATGAAAATGCCCTGCATCAAAAGATGATAATAATAATAAATTGCCATTTACTACTGCCATAAAAACATTTTGATTCAAGCTGCTAATGGGTTCCCAGACCCGTCTTTACTAGTTTGACTTGAACCGATTTTGATGGGTACTCCAGGTCTCATCTTTTGGACCTGTTGGGAAATCAGGTTAGGGTGGAGTCAGTGTTGGGATCTGGGCCATGTGATGAACCTGGTTAAAGTCGGGTTGGGTTAGGTTGGGCTTGGGCTTGCTGAATTTTAAGTAGGTGAGGTCAGGCCACAAGATAATGGATCTTGGGTTGGGTTCATGTTGGAATTCTTTGCCCTTTTAGTACATGGTCTAGGCTTGGGTGGACCTGGCATCCCTGCAGTCCATTACTATGAAACTACCAAAAGTGTTGCCATTGATCTGCGCTCCGGTTGGTCCCAGATCAGAAAAGCTCTAAAATCAAGAACCTGAGCTTTCACCATGGGCCTGCGATAGCCATAAACAGTTCCAAATTGTTGTTGAATATTGGCGGGGCCTGGCCCATTTATCGGTCGGGCCTGAAAATTAGCTCCGGCTCAGTCTACAGTAACAAGATGATAAGCTCCATGGCCCAATGCATGCTTTGTTGATACACATGAGTGCTTCAGACACCTTAATAACCGACGGAATTACCTGAAAATACTGACGGATGCATATAGTATATGTCTCTCTCTTCGATAAGTGCTTCTTTTCTTGCAACAGTTGCTGAATGATAAGTAGCACCCTCAGTTAGACGTCTGGAAGAGAGAGACACAAGTGAGACTCGAATAAATAGATCCAAATCCATCTTTCTAAATATCATGAAAAGAAACTCTAAAGGGTAGCTCACCCAGTCTATGAGCATGGCCTTCTTTTTCAATGGAGAGTATCTCCTTACCCTTGATCGAGTAGGAACTACAACAGCTGCACGCAGTAACATGCACACAGGAAATAAGACCATACTGCTTTGAAGATGACATGCCTGGAACCATGACTTCAATCTTCAATAATAATGTCAATGAAAAATATTGCGGCCTAATAGGAAAGGGTATGTTCGGGAGCAGAGATTCATAAATATTTTACAATAAAAAAATAAAAATAAAAAGCATTTTTCTCTATTTGGGAAGCTAAAGAGGTGTGGATCTTCATTAAATCTGCATTTTCCAAGAAATTGCATCAGACTTTTTCTCATCTCATACCATGGTTTTTTTTTTCTTTTTTTCATTTTCAAGATTCTATTTTCTTTCCAAAAGCTTCTATTTGAGGCCAGTGCATGCCGCAAGTGATCGCTACCACCCATCTAGTGGGCCCTACCATGGATGGAGCAAAGTTCAAAACCTAAGGCTTGAAAATGATCCCAGCTACATTTCCCTACTAATGTAGATCGATTTCCCTAGCTATGTTCCCAAACAGAATACATGGAAAAGGGCACATATTTTCCAAGAAAATTTTATTTCCTATCAATCAAGCAAGATAAACACTTTTCTTTCCACCTTTTCCCAAGGGAAAAAGGAATCAATGATAACCCCGCTTTCCTTGTATTTTCTTTCCAAGTACCCAAACAGATCCAAAAGCGATTTTTGCAAGTAAAACTAGCAATGATTTACTTCTAGAAAAATCAATAATTTTCTAGAAAGATTCAAGTATGAATAATCTAAATATTGTATAAACAAATCCATGATAGTAAAACCTCACATCCCTACAATGGCCATACATGCATGAAGACATCAATGCTCGATTGAAAATAGAAAATGTGCAAAATGCTGAATTTTCAAACCAGGGGGCATGTTCGGTTGCACCAAATATCATGCAATTTTGCACCAAATTATTTGTTTTTAAGATGAGGATTTTAGTAAGCTGCACAAAAACTACAAAGGACAAAAGCAAATAAAAAATAAAAATAAAAAGACACCAGGGAAAGAAAAGGAAAAAAAAAATACAGCAGGCTGCCCCATGGCTGCACAGAACCACAACAAATTCATGATATAAAAAATTTGATACTCTGGCTGTGATAGATGATACACAGTAGCAATCGCTTGCACATTGCATACTTGGCATGCAAGTAACTCAAACTGCCCATATCTTGGGTCCCAGTATATATATCATGAACCGAAAATTACAGATTTTTTATTATCTAATCACCATCTATTGGATGGCTGAAAAAATGGAAAGCAATCATCTGATTTCAACAAACAGGCATCCAAAAATTAGTGGTTAGGATTGTTCAAAGAATCCTGTTTTGGTACAAGTAACAATTTCTTGTGCCTGCATATCAAGCATCATGCTCGGCCAGAGTATGAAATAAACTCCTCTAAAATCAAAGAACATCCTTGGATAGCCGATAGCCTAAATTTGCACCAAGAGGAAAATCCTAGCCACTGTTTCTAAATGTACTCTGTTTATTCTTTCTGCTTGTTCTTGGATATTTATAATTTATATTAAGGTGGAAAAGGATGTAAAATAGAGAGAAGGCAAAGTTTTTAGGCATTGCCAATGGAAAATATTATTTTTAAAGCATGATTGGTTATTGCTGTTGTGTTCTGTTTATTATTTCTTATAAGGCATGCTGTTTCTGTTTCCTTTTCTACCAGTTTCATCAAGCACAGCATTTTTTTAGGTGGCAACTTGTTGAAAAACAGCTTTTTTTGGTTGTGTATGTGCAGGTTGATCTTGATGAATGGTTGCTATTTGGCCCAGTTATAGTTCACATGCAAAATAACCTACGGAAGTTGGATTTTTCAGAGTCTATAGCACTGGCTGAAGTTAGGCTAATAAGAGACTGACCGTCCGATCGTAACTGTAAGTGGCAGCTGGGCTGATGTGTTGAAGAGCGCTATTCTGGGTTTACTATACCATTTATAGTGGAGATCTTCATTAGATGGAATGGGTTTAGTTTCACTTGGTATTAGTCATTTGTCCTCGTGCATGCTAAATAATGGATCTTCCAATATCTACATCTGGTAACATTGACGATAACGTGGGTATTCTTGAAGATTTGCGTTGTAAGAGGTCGGATGGAAAGCAATGGAGATGTAGTGCATTGTCTATGCCGGATAAAACTGTATGTGAAAAACATTACATTCAAGCAAAGAAAAGAGCAGCAAATTCTGCATTACGAGCTAGTTTGAAGAAGGCCAAGAGAAAACCGATTGATGATAGCGATATTTACTTGGAAAGTAAGAACGATGAATTAGATCTCTCTCTCATGAATGCAAGCAGTGGGGAACTTTGACCAGCATATCTACAAAATCTGAAACACGACAGAAAAAAGAAAATATGTAAAATCCAACTACTCATTGAGGCTCATTGACAATCCAAATGAAAATAGTTCATGTAGAAAATTTCACTGACCATTTAATTAGATTTTGAGAGAGAGAGAGAGAGAGAGAGAGAGAGAGAGTACATATATATACCTCAATCTGATGGCCTAAATTCACCACAAATGCATTAGGAAGAGCTTCCACATCCATCCATTCACCATCCTTGAAGACTTGGAGGCCACATACTTCACTTAGAAGAAGAAGGCATGTTTATTGTGGCCCAAATGAAGAAAATCATCGCTTTGCAAAATTATTAATTAATCCTAGCCCAAATTCATGTGCTTATGATCCCATAGATGCAAGATGATCAAAAAATCAAATCATAGATAGGGATATATACTCTAGGATTTTAAAGTAAGAAGTAAGACAAGTCAAAATATATTGTCTCTTCATTAGTAAAGATCTCACTCCTAACAGCAAAATATAGAAAGTTTAGATGTGCCTAGCTTATCCAAATCCCCCAAATCATGGCACTCCACTTCTCCCATTTACAAAAGTTGTTTATAGTTTCTAACACTTTACAAAAAAAAATAAAATAAAAAAACAAAAAAACAAAAAAACAAAAAACAAAAAACAAAAAACAAAAAGAACCATCCATTCAGCCATCATCCATCCCTGCTTTCAACCTACAAAACAAAATAACAAAAAAAATATATATATATATATATATATATATATATTTTATATCATTCACAATCTTGTACCAGAATTTCTACTATATATGCAAAAATAATAATACTAATAATAATTCTTACCATGCATAAACTAATAGGCCAAGCAATAGTCGATCCAATTGCATCCCCAATTGTTTTATACCGGCCATGGGGTCTTATCAAAGGCTCCTTACGTACCATTGCCACCTGAATAGATACTTCCCAGAAACCAGTTCCAAGTTCGAGCCCTCCTACTTTTGTGAGCGGATCTTTACTGAAAATAGCTCCTTTAGCCACAGTAACTCCGGGACTCACGATGCTCTTAAGAAGGACTTCAATCACATTCTACAAATAAGATTCACTAATATTTAATAAAATACATTGTATCGAATAAACACTCGTTTATGTACCACGTGTAAAAGAACAAAATAATCTCAAAATATAATAAAAGGATTTTCAATTAGTGTGTGGATTTACCTTGGCACTAGTGCAAGTGGTAGACTTCTCCTTATTCATCGAGTGTGTCTGCAAATGATAAATCAATGTTAATCAAAATATACCAATCAATGTTAATCAAAATATACCACTTAAAGTACAGATAATTCTAAGACATATATAGTACACATGTAAATATATACATATATATAATATATTTACCTGAGGGGTTGGAACCAAACGACTTGATGATGAGGACGGTTGGTTTAAGTTGGGATTAGCTGAAGCACCTAATACCATGGCTAGGTTAATGTTTGGATTCATCATGGCGGACATCAATGTCGCCATAGTTTCTTTCAGGGATGACATTTCGGCATATCTTTCAGCCATAGTTTCTTTCAAGGATGACATTTCAGCATCTCTTTCAGCCATAGTTTCCTTCAAAGATGACATTTCAGCGTCTCTTTCAGTCAGAATTTCTTTCAGGGATGATAATTCATCCTGCAATCCCTCGTATCGTTCGTCTCTCATTTGAGTAGCGGATGCATTCCTTTGGGACTCGATGGGTCTATTTGTTGTGCCCCACAAATCAGAAGGAGAGGGACCTAAACCGTAAGTCCGGACGCGTCCATGTCGATCTTCTCCCAAGACTTGGGAGAGTACATCATTCCTCGCAGTGCTGTTCTGTGAGAGCTCAGGCTGTTCAGATATTCGTTCATTAAGTTGTTCCTGCAACAAAAAACGATGGTTAGATTATATAATGATAAGTAATAGGCTGGTCATATTTAACTACACATGAGCAAAGTAGCTATTAAAAAAACATAACAAGTAGATACATGGACATACTATTATTAATGATGAGGCTCCATCCATGGGCCTCCCATTCTTGCATGTATGAGTCAATATAAACATATCTGCCCGCGTCGGATCCTCTCCACTAGGCCTCTTCTTTCTCTATCATTATGTAAATAAGTTATATATCACAATAAATTGATATGATTTTTTAGAGGTAAATAGACTGATATGGTTGATGGGGTAATTACTAAATTTTACCTCTTCCTCGCGTATCCGTGCAAAGCTCTTCGAACCTGCAGTGTGGCAGAATAGTTGTTTTTTCCGATTCTCTGTATTTGTCCTATTACGAGTCTATATGTGACAAATCGATAGAGTAAATTGTTAAATATCAACAATATGTTGTGTAATTCTAGAACGTAAAGCATTCAGTACTTACTCATCACATACCTTTCCCTCTTCAGAGTTCCAAAACTCAACAAGGGCCTTCCATTGATCCGCTAGGACCCGCTTATCAACGTCTGCAAGTCGCTCCTCATCAGTCTCATAAGGCAAGTAGTGTAGTTTCTTTAGTTCACATTTCCACTCCCTCCATTTTTTACCAATTGACATCATCACCCAAGACTTTGCATTTTTATCAAACTCAAACTTAGACTGCATCACATGTTGAAAGTAGACAATCATAAAATGAATATATAAGAAATAAAATCTAAAAGAAAAAAAGAAAATATTGTCACAATTACCGTGACAAGCCCCCACATATCATCCTTCTTCTCAACTGGCACTGCCCTCCAATCAGAAAATGTAAGGGGTGCGTATTGCCCATTACGTGCTATGGTCCCCAGGAAGCTTGTCAACTTGTTAACCTTGTCACCAACGGGCTGCTTTATAGTGTTGGTAGAAATACGAATGCGTTTTCCTTCAGACATCTGCCAAACTTCAAGGCATCGTGTGTAGCCTCGAGTCTTTCTATTTGAGGACATCGAATCTGTTGAATAATGCCACAACAATAATATACGTACAAACTTATAACATACCACTGCATAGCATAAAACACAAAAAATTACTAAGGATATTATAACCAATGCATAGCATACCACTAGAAGCTTGAGGCTGGGAAGGACCAACAGTAGCCTGAGATAACTGAGGCTGGGAGGGACCAGCTGTAGCCTGGGGCAGCTGAGGCTGGGAGGGATCAGCTATAGCCTGGGGAAGTTAAGGCTGGGAGGGACCCGCTGTAGTCTGGAGCAACCGAGATTGACTGGTGCTAGCAGTCATAGGGCCTACCGGTCGCCTAGCCTTGCCTCCGGTGCGCCTCATGTCTAACACCTGTATATGTCCAACAATATGAAAATATGATAATCAAATATCTATCATTTTTGTTATTGATATATCTAAACGAAGATCCATAAGATGACCAACTTGATTTGTGGATAGTTGCTTGTTGAAAAGACATGAAGGCCCACTGAAAAAAATAATAACAAAACCACAAGAAAAAAAGACATTTGAATTTCTTTTTCATACATCAAGACAATATAGTTCATAAAAAATCAATTATTGTACATATTGTCATCTCGATCGGGATAAAAAAATTCAGTATCATCTGTTTGGTCCTCTTCCATCGTCTGGGTGGGTGGTAAAGGTGTGGCAATTATTGTACCATCTACATCTATCCTTTCCCAACTAACAGTGTCATCACTCGGGTCCTCCAAATTTTGATCATCGCATGGCGAGCTCCCCAAGTATGTGTCAACATCATCTGCAGACTCTTCTCCATGCATCTCAAACAAGTCCCTAGGTTTCGTTCTCACCACAACATGCCAATCCTTCTCGACGGGGTCTTGCACATAGAACACTTGCTCAGCTTGAGATGCGAACACAAATGGTTCATCAAACAACTGTTGACCAGTATGGCATAATCGTTTCAAATTCACAAGGGTGAATCCAAACTTATCCTTCTTGACACCCCTGCCATGAGATAGAACATCAATCCAATCACACCTAAATAATACAACCTTCCGATCACCACAATATTCCAGCTCAATGATCTCCGTCAAGACACCATAATAAGTTACATCTCCTGCAATAGGGTTTCTATCATTGACACTTGAAAAGCTTGATGTCTTTGCAGTCACCACAACTCCACTATGTTGAGTTTTTCTTTTCTTCTCTCGATCTTTAGTGTGAAACTTGAAGCCGTTTATGATAAAACCCTTATATCTTCTTGCCACATTAGGACCCCGAGCTAGCCACCTAAGGTCTTCTGAGACATGCTCATTATTTGCCTTGCGCAATTGTTCAACCTAATAAAAAAAAGTTAAAACAGATGCACATGTTCAAACATTGAAAATAAATGCACATGCTAAGACAGACAGTCAACTTAATATCGACTACTTACATGATCACTAAACCA
Organism: Liriodendron chinense; assembly: GCA_003013855.2. Taxonomy (NCBI): domain Eukaryota; kingdom Viridiplantae; phylum Streptophyta; class Magnoliopsida; order Magnoliales; family Magnoliaceae; genus Liriodendron; species Liriodendron chinense. Next base: position 1,382,458 of record PVNU02002925.1, read on the forward strand.
TTTATGAAATGTTTCATTGTGAATGCGTTCTATATCCCTTGGTCGTGCGCGATGATTCTTTTGCTTAACAATATTCATATGTTCTCTGCATATGAATTGATTTCAGTAAGACACACGGTAGTAAGTTATTTTCAACTATATATAAATTAATTTTCGTAGTTGTCTTACTCAAGAAATGGGATAAGTGCGCCGCAGTTAAACAAAACATATCGATGTGCCTGTATAAATGTAACTTGATCTAATACACAATCCTCAGCCTTCCCTAATGCACGACCTATTCGTGGGAAAATAGATGATTGTTCTTCTACAATAGTGTTACTATAGTCGTCATTCCGTAGTGGTCGGTTGAACCTTGTCTCTGCACCATGCAAGTACCTTGAGCAGAATGTTAAGCATTCTTCTACTAGGTACCCTTCTGCAATTGAACCCTCAGGCCGACTTCTATTACGTACATACGACTTCAATGTGAGCAAGTACCTATGGCCACAAATATTAAGAAGTTTAAAAATATAGGTTGATTAGCACGATGGGTATAACATGATAAATAAAATTGATTTCTAAACATTAACACGCACCTCTCGATGGGATACATCCATCGGTATTGTACCGGTCCGGCTATTTTGGCCTCACCTGCTAAATGAATGGGCAAATGCACCATAATATAAAAAAAAGCAGGTGGAAAAATCTTTTCTAAATGACAAAGTGTTAGCGCAATTCGAGATTCTAATCTATCAAAGTCTTTTACTCGAACAACTTTTGAACATAATTCCCTGAAGAAACTGCTCAATTCAAGCAAGGCTGAGCTCACACACTTAGGCAATGTTGTCCGTATCGCTAACGGAAGCAGTTGTTGCATCATAATATGACAGTCATGACTCTTGAGTCCTGAAATTTTACGTTCTTTTAGATGCACACGTCGTGAAATATTGGATGCATAACCATCTGGAACTTTAACCTGCTTCAAAACTTTACAGAAGTCATTCTTCTCACTCAGTGACATGGTAAAGCATGTAGGTGGCAAATATGTTTTGTCAGATGAAATCTGCCTTGGGTGTAGTGATTGCCTTATACCCATATCTTGCATGTCAAGACGTGCCTTTATATTGTCCTTTCCTTTCCCTTCAAAATTCAACAGTGTCAAAAGCACATTGTCACACACATTCTTTTCAATATGCATCACATCTAAATTGTGACACAGCAGATTATGCTCCCAATACGGCAAATCAAAGAAGATACTTTTCTTCTTCCAGTTATATCGATCTTCTACATTATCCTGTTGTCTTCTCTTGTTCCCATGATTGTTAGAAGTCTTCTTCCCAAATGTGACATTAATTCCTTGTAACTGAGCCAACACATCAGACCCAGATAACAGAGTTGGTGCCCCATCAAATTCTTCAGTGCCATCAAAGGATCTGATATCAGTTCTAAACTTATGATCTTGTTCTAAGAATCGACGGTGACCCATATAACAAAACTTATGACCATGTTTTAACCATTTAGATGAAGTGTCTTTGTTGCAACAAGGACAAGCTAGGCGTCCTTTAGTGCTCCATCCAGACAAGTTTGCATATGCAGGGAAGTCACTAATAGTCCACAACAAAGCCGCACGCATACGAAAAGTCTCATTGCTTGAGGCATCATAAGTGTCTGCACCAACCTCCCACAATTCCTTTAACTCATCTATCAAAGGCTGTAAATATATGTCAATGTCATTACCCGGTCCAAAGGGGCCAGGAATAAGCAAGGACAACATGATATAAGGTTGCTTCATACACATCCATGGTGGCAAGTTATATGGTACCAGAACAACATGCCATATGCTGTGGCCAATACTCATTGTCCTGAATGGATTAAAACCATCAGCCGATAACCCGAGTCTAACATTGCGATTGTCTGACGAAAAAGTTGGGTGATTGTAATCAAAAGTTTTCCATGCTGGGGAATCAGCGGGATGCCTTAATATTCCATCATCGGTGCGTCTCTCGAAATGCCATTTCATAAAGGAAGCCGTTTTAGATGACATGAACAACCTCTGCAATCTTGGTTTCAAGGGAAAATGACGCAATATCTTCGCCGGAATTTTTCGATCTTTTGCAAACGAAGAAGTTGCCTCATCATCAGACTGATGTTCAATCATTTTCCATCTAGAAGCACCACATGTAGCACATGATTGGTCGGCAGCGGCCTCCTTCCAGTATAACATGCAATCATTAGGACATGCATCAATTTTATTATATTTGAGACCCAAGTCTCCAATGATCTTCTTAGTTTCATAGAAAGACATTGGCAACGTTTCACCCTCAGGGAGTGCTTCCTTCAGTAATTCAAGCAACATGGTGAATGATTTGTCACTTCATCCACCAAGGCACTTGATATGATATAGTCGAACAATAAAAGATAGCTTGCTGAACTTCTTACAACCTGGGTACAATTCTTGATCAGCATCTTCCACCAATTTAAAAAAATTGTGTGCTTCAGTATTAGGCCCGTTTGTAGGTCCAAATGCTGCATCACTCTCTTGATCACCCGACCCCGAAAAACCAAAAGCATCATGTAACAATCTGTGCATGTCATCGTGTTGATCCATATCATCATCTGCACAATTTGCAATAGGAGGCATAGAAGAAGACGTGGCTTCCCCATGGAAACGCCAATGGGTGTAACTTGTATTAAATCCGTCACACACAATATGATCGTATGCTTCTTGTCGAGACACCCAAAAGTTATTGTTGCACTTCTTACAAGGACATAAGATCCTCCCTTTATTACTTGCATTTGCAAATGCAAAATCAAGAAATTCTGCAGCACCACTTAAGTATGCGTTGCTTAACCTAAATCATCCAATGAAATTGGAGAACACGTTAAGACAATGCATCATAATTATTGGGCCACGACAACTGGAAGGAAAAACTACTGAGGTACCTTGACAGATGAATCCAACTCTTATCCATCATTATGTTCTCAGTCACTCCACAAGTTAGTGAAAATAGAACGTAAACTTGACAAAGCTTCCTAGGAGAAATTAAGTAGAATGGTTATAAGAGAAATTTAGGAAAGAACATTAAAGAGACAAATTAGAATGAAATAAGCATCATTATCATCCTCTCTCGAATTAATTTTTTTTACATTAAATTGGATAGATCTTGGTTTAAAACATAGAGAAATCGGCAGGCGCTAAATCTATCCAATATGCAAAGTGTTTAAGGTAACGATAAATTGTCTGCACCATAAGAAACTGTTTTTAATAGTTAACAGCTAAAACGAGGAAGAGCATTCAATTCCCACTTGCACGAGAATTAGTTGCTTATGATTAATATTGGGAAGAAAGCATAACCCATTCATCATCATCATCTATGCCTTTTCCTAACATATTTGGGGCCGATTACCTCCTTTTATCAGAATTTCCTCCAACAATGAAGCTTTTGCTGCAGAAATTCACTATGGAACCATTTCTACACTCTCAAATTTGCAAAGAGATGTGGAAAATTTTAGTTATAAAGCCTTGGATCATGCTTGATCCCATATATTTCTATGGAAATAGAAATAGACATGAAAAATTTTAATTCTAAAGCCTTGGATCATGCTTGATCCCATCTATTTCTATGGAAAAGATTTCGATTATTTAGTACAATCAACTGGTCTCAAAATGGGGCCCATAGCTATCTCACAATGGGCTAGGGCCAAAAGGGCAACATGTCAAGTCCATTTGTAAATACAAGAACCCAAATTATAGGATTGGTGAAGATCCACGTCTTAGTGTGCGACTAATGGTTGGGACCCACAAGGGAAAGGAGAATTCTTTGTTAAGTTTAAGATAACATGATTCTTTCTATTTATCTTTTTTTCGTTCTTTGATATAATCCGTTACTAGCTTTGTTAAGTCCAGACACATGTGGAAGTCTACTAATGCAAATACTAACCATGTGCAGTGTGGGTGACAGGTGCAATATCCAAGCCATCCATTAGGTGGTTTTGATTCCATGCTTTTTTAAAGATGCATTCATGAATGGTAGAGTAGTGAACTAAACTAAGTAAACTGGGTTCACTGAGAATCCTATCAATCATGAACTGCAAGACAAACCCAAACCAACAATAAATCAAACTGAATAAATTGGGTTCACTAAGGATCCCATGAATCATGAACTGCAAGACGAAGCCAAACCAAGCAAATCAAGATTTCACAGAGTGTCTCATGGGGACTGAAATCAGTCCTAATTAAATGAAAATTGATCTCATGATGGGCCCTGTTTTGGTCCACACATGCTATCCAAGCGTGGGTCCAAACTCTAGACAAATTTGAGAAGGTTTTTGGGCCCTCATGCTAGAAACATTTGAGAAGCTTTTGGAATCCACATGCTTTACAGATTGAAGGCTCGCTGGACTGCACACGTTGAACAGTTTTCAGCCCACATGCTGTTCATAATTTTGGACAGAATTACGTAGTTTAAAATCATGAAAATGATAGACATGATTCTCATCAAGACTATGGAAAATGAATGTCCACTAATCATAGAGTCAATAATCAAATAAGCTTAGGTTTTTGTTAATGATACATCTAAACAGTAAAACTTAATTTGGACAATTTAACTTCGAGTTATTCTATGCCCACATGCAATTTCTGCCTGCAGATCATCAAAAGCATGGCACTCTTCTCTAATATCAATGTTTTTTTAAATAAAAAAATTGTATAGTTTTGCATGTTATTAATTGTTTGGCAGAGTCTATGGCAGCCTGTTCACTCAAAATTTGCACATGGGCAGCATCCACAATGCATTCAACCACAATTATAATATCTAGGACAAGCTCATTGGCAGTGGAATTAAAAGAGAATTTTAGACTTTTCCTAGGTTTGCCGAGGTAACGTGGTGTACCAAAAACTTTAATCATTCCCCAGGAAATACTAGGCCAACTGTCCCCAGGAAACATAAAAACCAGGAAATGAATTCCCCAACAGCCAAACAGGCCCTCATTGAAAATCTTCATCTCATACTTCTCAATTCATCTACAAATAGTGATGGTAACAATCATCTGTTGAGCGAAAGTTTTGAAAGGTGGTCTGAGTTGAACAGATATCACAACATGGACAGTTCAGATCATTAAAGAATTCAGCATGTGGGCCCTATTGGGAGACAATAGATGCTTGATCTGGAGTTGCGACAGAGGCAATACAATCTCGTGCAAGATGTATTAGTGTTACAGAGTATTTCATGATTCTGGGAAGTTATTTGATACTACAGCTGCCTATGACTCTTGATACATAGGCACTAACAAATTGTACATGAGGCATACATTAACTCACATTCAATCAACTAAATTGAGGGACTCAACTATCATTAAGTCACTGTCCCAAAATCAGGTTTCTCAAAAAATCCTAACCTCTGTTCAGTGGACACTTGTTTGCTGAAATATGACTGTTGGATATTTTCATTTATAACCATACATGTATAAATGTAATTGAAAGGTATTATCCAAAAAAAGAAAAAAAAAAGGGTAATATGCAATTGGGTTTGGGTTGCCCAGCCTGAGTGTTAAACCAACCTGACCTGACCCGACCTAAATTTTGGGTTGCGCCAGTCTTGTTTGGGTTGGGCTCAACTCAAGTTGCACTCCTAATCTGCAGCATATCAACAACTACAAACCTAACAAGTATGGTGGTAACTAAATTTAGCATTTTGGAAGAATCTGTTGTTCATTAGGCCTATTTGTTGCTGCCCAAAAATGACTGTTTCCTCTGATTCTTCTCCATAATCCTTCATAATCCTTCACCACGACACAGGAACAACCCACAACCTTCCTTGCCTTTCCCTCTGAGTCAATCTTGTAGAGCCCAGCCCACTCGCCAAGGGTTTTAGCACTTGGGACCGATATCAAGCTCACATTGTGGTCAGCACAGGGAGCCCTGTAAGGAATCTGACTTGCCAACAATGTTGCCCTGCAAATGCAGTTAGGATACCCCCAATCAGCGTGATAGGGGCCCCATTTTCATGAAGGGGCAAACCTTTTTTTTTTTTTTTTATCAATCAACATATTTTTTTTTAAACAATGATATTCAACAAATATAATCAAATATATTGCTCAATACATGAGATATTCAAAAGAGCGATTACCACACAACACAAATGTGTAATAAAAATTAAAAAAATAATAATGATAAATAAATAAACAAATAAAATCTCAATCAAAAGTGTTCATCTGGTGGACCCTACTATAGATATATCCTGCTATAAAAAGTTCATTGGGGGCATGCAATCATAGCTATTTGTGGCTAATCAAACGAATGGTTACAATAACGCTGCCAGCAGTTCAGATTCAGACAGGAAACTCTATTAACAATAATAGATTTCGTACCATCCATCATCCATAGTGGCCCACCATCTGGACCCTTGACTGTATACATATGGTTCAGTGGCAACAAACCGCCAACGGTTCGGGACACTACAAGGAGGAAGGCCTTGTGGGTGTGGTGGTGTGACTGGTCCATGGATGATGATGAGCCACTGGAGTATCCCATTGCTCAAGATCGTTGGGGATGGATATGGGTGTCAGATATCCGGCAATTGGGTGCCGTCCGATGAGCAGATTTTCGCAATGTGTCAAAAGCCCTAGTAAAATTGAAGAAGAATAGGAAAAAGGGGTGGAAAGCAAGAAATTGAGGACTTACAGAGCTTTTTCCAAGCCCACAATGAACCTCTATTACCAGCCGCAGCAGAGAGCTATAGAAATCGAGAGAAGAAGAGAAGGGCGATGGGATTTTTGGAGATGAGACGTTAGGGATTTCAGAGATGGGGACTTGAGAGATTTTAGAGATGGGTGCCTTGGGGTTTTTGGAGATGGGGGCCTTAGGGTTGAGAGAGAGAGAGAGATTTTGGAGATGGGGGCCTTAGGGTTGAGAGAGAGAGAGAGAGATTTTGGAGATGGGGGCCTTAGGGTTGAGAGAGAGAGAGATAGAGAGAGAGAGAGAGTGAGGAATCAGGCTGGGGTAAGAGATGGGAGTGGGGTAGTGAGAGAGAGCGCGGGAATGAGAGGCGCGCGCGCGCGGGGGCGTTATATGCGGGATTTTTTTTTAGACTTGCCAGCGGTTTTTAATTACCGCTGGCATATGTCACCGTAAAAACCACCTTCGTAGGCGGTTTCTCTATTAATCAGCAGCGGACATATGTCCCGCCGATTTATTATTACAATTCCCAGCGGAATACGTTGGCCGCTGAGAAAAATGCAGCTGCCAATTCCACCTTTTGTTGTAGTGAGCGGAGAGTCTTTCCTAACCCGTTCTTTGCCTATGCGGATGGTTAATGATTTGACACTGAAGCTTTTATCTCCTTCAACATCTGGAATGTCCTGCTTAGTGAAATCTAAGTAAGATTTCATAGCAATCAACAACTAAATTTTGCACAAGTACAGATGCCTTTTCTGGAATAGTTTATGCTTTGGCTTTAAGTAATGCATTATTGGAGGAATACTAACTGTACTCAGCTTATGACACAAGTAGGTCACATGATCTAGTGATCCAGGCTGTTGACATGATGGGTCCTTCCTTGTTGGGCCATGCGTAAAAATCAACCAGTACGGAAGATCCTAGTCATTCAATCTTTTGCCTTAGTTGAATCTGGACAATTGTTGTATTTTTTTTCTCCATAACTTTCTGCTCGAAGGACACAAATGTTTGGTGTAAAGTCTACCCTCTGTGGGTCATCATATCAATGGTCTTGAGCACCTGAACCATGGGTCCCAATTGCCTAAGGAAATGAGGATATCATAGATATAATTATGGCTGTGAATTTTACCTTGATTAATGATATAACTGTTGTGATGAAGCACATGGAGACCACTGTAAATACCAACGACCTTGAAATGGCAAATTGCCTTCCAAATGTATGTGTCTGAAAATTTATCGAATCATGGAAGTATTGTTAGGTGGAACTCATGCGTACAGAAACAAAATAAAAAAGGAGACTTGCCCCTTGCACACGCGCATCACCCAGATCATAAAATATGCACCCTAATGCATGCCAACTAGTATATTTGTGAAAGTTTCAGGCTGTTCATCTGGTGGGCTCCATGGTACATGAACCCTTGACCACAAATCAGGTTAGTCAAGTCACCAAGTGAGCACGTGCGTGCCTGCTTGCACACACACACACACACACACACACACACACACACACATATATATATATATATATATATATATATATATATATGAGTGAGAGAGAGAGAGAGAGCTGTTGATCGAGTGCCTTTAATCCTAGTGCAATTGAAGACCTATCGATTCGATCGATTGTCCTATCGATTTGATCAAGTAATTCAAGTAATTGAAGATTGCTTGTGGGAGGTTTATTGTCTTTGTCGATTGTCGACTTGATCGACAGCTGTGTCGATTCCAGTCAATTTGATCGATAGTCAGATTGACAGTTTGCATAAATTTTTAGAAAGTGTGAGTTTTATTTCCTAATCTTTTAGGGGGTATATAAGTGCATCTCTAAGCATGATTAGGGTATAGCAAGGAAAGCCTATATGATTTTCAGGCTTTTGCAAGGGAGAAAGCTAGGGTTTTCATATTCTGTAAGTTGTTCCATCTGTTGTAATTTTCTGATATGGTAGATTGATCAACTCTTTGTGCCGTGGTTTTTTCCCCCACAAGGGTTTTCCACATGAAAATATGGATGTTCGATGTGTATGCTCGAATTTTTCTCTCTATTGCGAGTTTGATTCGTTCTAAGGTTGCCTCACTCCCAACAAAAACAACAATGAGGACTAGGATAATAAGAAGCTGCATTCAACTCATGTTTGGCCCACCATCCAACTAGCTTGATGTTCCTTGGGGCTTTTTGTTTTTGCTTGGGCTGCCTAATGAACATGGACCTAGCGTACATGCCACAAAGGCACCTGCAGATGTGTCTGGAACTTGCATTTCTTGCTGAAGAGTGCAGGCAATGTGCTCATCAGTCATAGTACTAAGAGAAAAGTGAAGAACAAATCCTACCTGCATGTGCATGTATACTGCTATCGGCGTAATGACGGCCCGCACAGACAGGATGGACAATGCGGCTAGAAACGCAGATTGTTTCCACCGTAGATATGGAAACTGAGTACGGAGATGGAAGCAAGAAGTAAAAGAAATTAAATATGAACACAATACCATCCATAGCCAAAGAACACAAGAAATGATATGTTTGTTGGAAAATTTCGGTGACTAATTTAGTTTAATGAGCTAAAGCACAAGTGTTAAGGTTATATTAGGATACTACTGTAAGAACAATAATTCAAAGATTTTTGGGATTTTTACTCGGGTAGAATTTCCTAAAATGATGACAGTATACTTGCAAGGATATGAATTAGATTTTCTTTGCAATACGATAGCAGCGGAGTTAATGAATTTTTTTGGAAACTCTACCAAAAGTAGTGTAGAAGTGTCCCCAATTCATTATATATGCATGTTCGTATCGTTTGTTCTAGCAATGAGATGAGATGAAAATCTTCGAGTTATTTTGCATGCATACAAGAGTAACAAAAATAGAAATCGAAGGGAGAAGAATTGGGGCCAGAAGAATGTGGACTGCTGTGATATTTCCTTTCTATTCGCAAGAAACCAATCAGAGCATTAGGAGGGTTTGAGAGCATTTAAAAGGGTTTCTTTCCCTCGTCCTCTCTCTTTTCTCCTCTTCAATTCCCATAGAAGCCTTCATCATCTTCGATAATGGTGGTCGGGAAGAACAAGAGGATTTCCAAGGGAAAGAAGGGAGGAAAGAAGAAGGCGGTGGATCCTTTCGCCAAGAAGGATTGGTACGATATCAAAGTTCTGTCAATCTTCAACGTTTAGAATGTCAGCAAAACCCTTTTCACCCGAACTCAGGGGACCAAGATTGCTTCTGAAGGTCTCAAACACCGAGTGTTTGAGTGTTCCTTGGCTGACCTTCAGGCTGTTGAGGATCAGTCCTACAGGAAGATCCGTCTCAGAGCAGAGGATATCCAATGAAGGAATGTCCTCACGAACTTCTGGAGAATGGATTTTACAACCGACAAATTAAGGTCGCTGGTTCTCAAGTGGCAAACCTTGATTGAGGCACATGTAGATGTGAAGATGACAGACAACTACAGCCTAAGAATGTTTTGCATTGGATTCACCAAGAGGCGCCCTAACCAGGTTAAGCGAACCTGTTATGCCCAGTCAAGGCAAATTAGACAGATTCGAAGGAAGATGAGGCAAATAATGGTTAACCAGGCAACATCCTGTGATCTCAAGGAGTGGTGCAGAAGTTCATCCCTGAGGTGATCGGAAAGGAGGATCGAGAAGGCGACATCCAGCATCTATCATTTGCAGAACGTCTTCATTCAGAAAGTCAAGATCCTGAAGGCCCCAAAATTTGATCTTGGCAAGCTGATGGAGGTTCATGGTGACTACTCTGAAGACGTCGGAGTGAAGTTGGAGAGGCGGCAGATGAACTAATTACAGAGGGGGAAGCTGAAGTTGTAGGCGCTTGAGGTTAAGTGTTTTCATTTTCCCTTTTTATCTTCAATTTTCAATGAGTGTTTGAGGATTTTGTTTTAGTGAATGGAGAATTTTGAGAGATGACAATATACTTGTTTCTTGATTAGAATGAGAATATTTGATACAGTATTTTTGCTAAAAATAAAATAAAAAATCAGAGCATTAGGGTTCTCCCATCGTAGAGAAATTCTGGGCCATTGTCCATCCACATTGAAACCCATTGGATTAGTGATCTCTGCCTAGTTTTAGCAAAATCGGTTGCATAATGTTTGCAAGTACCAATAAGTGGCTGATTTGTGGTGCAACGCGGAAGTTCTCAGCTCTATCATGTCATCAAATTCTTATTTGCAAGGGAGAGAAGCTATAGACAGGTCACGATTATTTTACATTCCACTCCCCTTACACCCCCACCTCGAGAGTGGTTGCGTTCATGTTGCTAGTGGCAATAGAGAAAATTCTTAACATGGACCATTTTCGCAACATATTAATGATGATCACACACATTGCCCTTTTTCTCTAAAATATATGCTGAGCCAGTTGGCAATATTACGATTCATTGTGAATTTCATTGGGTTGTGAACCAAGTTCTTGAGCTATTTGATCTGGCATTGGTGTCCCCAAGTTCACTGGCACCTTCATCTATTCCTGGAATGGGGTTGCCTAGAGCAAAAAGAAGCTTATTCTATAGTGGTTATCCATTGCAATGGAGTTTTGGTCTCTTTGGAGAGATGAGGAACAACAGGGCCTTCAAGAATATATTGGAGACAACAAAGAAGGTTTTCCCTAGGATTGAAGAGTGGGTCATAGAATGTGCCTTGGGTTTGCCTTAATTGGAGGGCTGGGAAAGGAAGATTTTTTTTGGGCCATGGAATGTTTGTATTTGATCCCTTGGTAGTGCCTGGGATTGTAATCAACCAATGTAATAGACTATTAGATAGCTCTTCGATTGTAATCAACCTTTGTAATAGTCTATTACATTGCACTCGTGGGAGTTTTGCGCTCTCATTGCTGCTCCCCAGTCGATGTATCAGGTTGGAAGCCGGAGTCAAACTTATGCCATAACTTTCATCAGTAATCCAAACAATACAACATTCCAAACTCATGCTACGGTGTTAGACTTGATGATCTAACTGAAGATCTGGCCTTTGATAGAGTGGAATAGTGGATTAGGATTCATGTTGCCGGCACTAATTAATTGGGGGTAAGGCCCAGATGATGATGATGATTCAAAAAGATAAAGAAAATGACTGTTATTGATTTAGATCCATGGATAGCGAGTAAAACCTTTTTCTTTTTTAACTTAACGCGAAGAAAACCTATAATAAATGCATAAATTTAGTATATTAGAGTTTCAATTTCTCTGAGGAGGAGAAGAAGAGGGTACCTCGATCTCGATTTGAAGAGTTAAAATATGAGTAGGAATCTGAAATGTATTACAGAACGGGATTTTAAAAGTCTCATTTTAGAATATATTCTAGATTCCTTCCCATCATATTTAGAGACAACGGCTGATATGTGCACATTCATTTACTACTAATCCTTTTTTTGTCAAATATTAAAGATGTATTTGTAAAATAACCAAGGCAAGGTTACTCTTTGTTTCGATCTTATCTGAACTGCAAATGACTCTAGATCATGGTAAAATAAAACGGAAGATTAAATGCAAATGACATTGGCTATTTATCCTTCCTCTCTAGATCATGGTAAAATAAAATGGAAGATTAAATGCTCTTACATCAACTGAATATGCACTTCCGAACAGGAACGTAAGAAGCATAGCCCCAATAAGTGGCGGGGACTGAAACATGAAGGCCATTGCAATACTCTGCAATAATGAATGAAATATTAGAACATATATATATATATATATATATATATATATATATATATATATATATATATATATATATATATATATATCATAACTTCACATGTTGTCACCGTCGTTGTAATCATCACAACCTTTTGGTCGCCTTTACAGACGGTAAGTTAACACACTACTCATAGAAATGATAGCAATTGCTACTGAACATAAGCATGTAGTATGTGTTGGAAAATCCTAACTACTAGCTAGGACTTGTTTTGGGCACCTAAATTGGAGCCATACTAATGAAACTTGCAGATCATTCACTACACATGTGTGGGAGTTTCAGGCTGCACATCATGCAAGCCCTATTGTGTGGATACCCTGGTCCAAGATCAGGCCAGTCCGATCATCACGTGAGCCATGCATGTGCCAGAGAAATGGAAACTTAAAAAGATATGAATGATGGCCCACACTCAATGTACACATGTGGCCCATCAACTGATCAGACAAGCTTGAGCTTCAGGCCAACAGCTGATCAGACATGCTTGAGCTTTGGGCCAGGCCACCTACAATTGCAGTATGTTTAAGAGTCCATGCACAAAATGAACTAAAACTCCAGATGTCATATAGAACTCATGGTGCACACGTTTGCTTCTTTCAAGATGAAATACCAGAGAAGCACAGATGACTGTGAATGCTATTCCAGCTGCCATTGACAATTCTCCAGAAGCAAGTGGAAGATAAGGCTTGTTAATCTGAAGAAGAATAATATCAACCATCGATTAGGACCATGACATGTACATGCCATTAACAAAAGATGAAATATAGAATGATCGGCCCAAATAACTGGCAATTAAAATTCGACCCAGTTCACATATTCCAGGTGCAACTCACCATTTAATGATGCAAACCGTTCTCTAGGAAGAACACCCCCATGGTAGTGTTAGACAGCCTTTCCATGGAGAATCTCAAGAACAATATCCCACATAAGCTGTAGGTTGATGGGTTTCTCTACAACCCTCAAAGAAAAGAATCATATAAATATAGAGTGCGGATCGTCTATGTTGGAAGCACAAGAAATTCCAGTGCCGGGCTTCTCATTCGCCCATGTCATTTTCGATATTTCCTGCTCACAAAATACATGGAATTTCTCTCTTCCCAGTACATTGTGTGCTGCATAGCACAACTTTTAACATGTGAAACTTCACCGTCCCTCACCATGACCTTTGCGTTACATCCACACCGTACATCAATTTTTCCAAATAGGCATGATTCCAAAATTGCGGTACATCCAAAGCTCAAGTGGACCATAACAAAGAAAGCAATGGGGATTACATAAACTATGGTTGAAACCTTCCTAAGGCCAAGCTTGAGGCTTATCTGACATCTAACCTGTTCATCAGGTCACCCATACAAAGAGGAACAACTCAGCAATATGGGCCAAGGGCAAAAGGGAAAAAAGATAAAATAACAGAAACTTAGACATAAGAATACATGAGCTAACCGGTAGAATCCTAGTCATTCAATAATTGGCCTGCGAATGGACGGCCAAGATGAAAATATAGCAATGGGATGTAATATTTCTGGTATTTTTCCATGTATGATATTTAAGTTCATTGTCCATGAAGATCATGGTCCACTGAGAAACAGTTATCACTGGAAGGATTGTCCCATATGTCCAGAATGCTTCTCTTCACTGAATGAAGTGGCTGGTAATTTGGGCCTAGTTTTAGAACACTAAAGGAAAATGAAAAAGAAAGAAAAAAAAAATACCACAATTAATCTGAAATTCATGTAATTTTACTGCAAACAGTAGTGATATGTATTGAAAATTGAAATCTATGAAATTCCCACCTTGTCTATTTCAACGTCGTAGACCTCATTTACAGTTGCGACATACATGATCATTAAAGTTGATGGTATTAATGCCTATAACAATGAAATTGATGGTATTAGTGATTTATGGGGGAAAAAAAAAGTAAAGGAAAAAGAAAAAGAGGAAAAAGAAAAAGAGAAATGCATTGCTCTATCAGTAACATGCATTACCTTCAACAGACCCACAAGAAATGTTGGAGAAAGATCGGCCACACTTTCAATTGAAAGCAGAGAAGCTGATATTACTCCTAGAATCTGAATCCAACAGGAAGATAAACATAAATACCAAGAAACTCACAGCTCTTTCAAAATAGAGATGCCACGGAAAATCTATGGGACCATTCATCAGGTGGGGCCCACTATGAAATGTGCTCGGCTAGATATGGGCAACATGCGTAAGATAAATCGTTCATCATCTTCTTCTTCTTTTTACCTTCGAACCATCAATACTTTTGGTACATGCAGTCCAAATGATGAGTGGACCGACCTGATTTTCAGGGCTAGGGCCTTATCATGATGGGTCCCACCTAAGGGAATGGGTTGAATCTCACATAATGATTCCACATCATCACTCATTTCTCCTTTTCAAACTATCATACTCAATAGATCACATAAATAACTTCGTTTAGAGGTTTTAATGCATTGACACTTACAGTTCCAACAATAGGAAAGAGTCGACAGAAACGATAAAAGGTATTAAACTTGTTCCAAACGCTTCCCCAAAATCCTTTCAAATGAACAACCTCAGATTCATTTCCACTTTCATGATCTAATGTTGCACGAACGTAGGATTTTCTCAATTTTCTTTGTTGAATACTGGACTTCATTGAATATTGTAGATCCATCGTTGAATCGAAAAATTTCATGTTGTGGACCATGATGGGCTTATCAAGACAGGATTTGCAATGAGCATGATACATCTGATCCATTGGTACTTGAAATTGTGTGAACAAACCTATAAAATATACAAATCATCAATTCATCATTCTCAAATATAAAGCAAAGATGGCAACGCAAATACAGTGGGTGTTCTAATCATTTGTGACATTATACCTTTTAATTTGAATAGTTTACGGAAGGCATGAATACAAATATTCCTGATCTGATACATAATCTCTGATAATGGTATAGGAAACTTAGGAAATACAATTAAATTACAATTTATTAGAATTTAATGTATGCCACATTTCATGAACATGAAAAATATCAACGAGGACATCATCAAAATAACCTTGTCCCAACTATTTCAATTGACCTCTAAGAGTCACTTTCCCAGTAGAAAAGGAGATACTACCTATATTTTCCATAAATGGAGCACATGCTATATAGTTTTCATAAATTATATAAGACTCATGCCAACCCCGTCTTTTAGTTTTTAATTTGGAGATACTTCCTATTTCCTTTCCATTAGGTATAGTCCCCTTAAAAACCTCAACATACCTTGTAAATATGGACCTAATCTCAAAAGATTTAGATATGATTTTTTAAGAAATTATTTCTTGGACTCTATTTTGATGAATGTAGCAATCTTTGATTGTACACAACTTTATCTACTGAAGAGGCTATCTATGCCATGCTGGCTTGGATGGGCGATCTGGGTTATGTTGTATGGACTATAGATGTTTTGTTTATTGATTGTCAAACACTATGGAATAGGGAATGAAGATGGACCCTGGTACACATGGCACATGTGAGTTGTTTAAAGATATATGGATGGTGGCACTTGCAAACTTATGCCACAGGTGCTCATTTACACATGTGAGGCACTTGAAGATCGATGGTGTCATGTGAGGCACATGTGGGGGCGGTTGAGCTTTGATGGTGGCATATGAGAAATATACGGAAAAATGTGATGAAAGTGCATAGAACATTATATTATGTGTGTATCCTCACTCCATTCCATCCTTTTTCAAGAAACAAACTATCCTCAATGAGGCTCAAGTTTTAGGAGCAGTTTGGATGCAAACAAAGTTTTGCTTAGCAGAAGTTGTCGAAGATAGACAGGTTGTCTATAGTTTTCATTACTTATTTATGCATGAATGGAGAAAAAAAAGAAAAAAAAAAAGAGGACAGTTCATCTCCAAATTTTGAGCATTAAAAAGGATAGCATCTCTTGCAAAAAAGTATAATAAAAATAAGAGTCTGGGTCGTCTGCTTGGCATCAATAGGATTTTCCTGTTTGTCGATGCCTGATTAGTCCAGCTCAGCAGTGCTGACAATATCAATGCTGAGCTGGACTAATCAGGTGCTTGGCAAACAGAAAAATCCTGTTGAAGCCGAGCAGATGATCTAAATTCTAAAAATAAAGAAAGCTTAACCCTACTCTACTCCTATGCATGCAACATGCCCTACTCCGTCCATATGTTGCATGACTGTCCAAGTTTAAGTGTCCCAAATTTCCATTTTGCCATCATCATCTTCAAGCGGTTAAGAACACAAATACAATTGCATATATATTCAACAATCTAGAATATCCCGGTTCTAAAATGATTTTTTAGAACGACCATTCACTATGAGATAAAGAGTATAACAACAGTCTGAATTGCTATATCTAGCCCTTCGCAAGAGTTCTACTATTTAGTAAAATTAGGATCTTAAATGCCAACTTCTTATGTGAAACTAAAAATGAGATCAATTAAAGTCACTGTATAGTCTCACCACATGGTCAAGTTATTTGTGGGCCCACAATGATATATGTGTGGCATGCAAACCATGCGTGGGTGCAACCAACGATTAAGATAGGAGATCAAAAAAAATTTAGGCGGCCCACCCAAGTTTTGGATCAGCTTTTTTACGCCCCTTATCCTAGTCCCTGCTTAACGTAGAAAGTGCATGGAGAAAAGAATAGAGATCGTCATCTTCTTCCCAAGAATATTCCTTGAATCTTCTTCTTCCTTTTTTTTTTTTTTTTGTTAGCCATGCAAGGCACTCACCCTGTTAGATGTGCAATGCTCCCACACCGTTAGTCACACAATGTACCCACCCATCAGTGGGGCTAGTGTGTCTCCTTAGCATTCGAACCTGAGACCTGCTATTGAAATGCCAAGGCATCTTCCATCTGAGCTAGCAGGCGAGAGAAGATCTCTAAAAACCCATACTACTAAAACGCAATGACTCAACTTATAGCTCATCCAAGTCAACTTTACTCGGTGAGATTTTTAGCTATCAAAATTATCAAAAGTCTCTCCAAGAAAGTTGAAAATTCGTTCAAGAGCCAGTACCGACTGAAACACTTGGAGGAGCTCCCCATATTGATCGCTTTCATTCCTCATCAGACCATCTGTAGCACTCATACCTACAACTCTAACATGATTATTTCCTGGTAACTATTATATTTCGATAGTCACATCAATTTACCAACCGGAAGTATTTCAACCCTCACCAAAGCGTTGTAAATATTAAGCATCTCACCTGGAGGAAAACCTACATACAGTAATGGACAAACCGGCAAGCTTGACTGCATTGATACTTGACAAAAGTCATGAAGTCGGCTTGAAAACTCGAGCGCAATTCTACATGACTCAACATGAGTTGATTGAGTCACTTGCCCAGTCAACCGACGGCTTTTGTTAAAAAAATAAAATAATATGCACATGATAGAAATCAAACGAGCAATCTCTTCTGCAAGACTGAGAACCAACTACGAGTACATCAGCCAGTGAAGCTTTGCTTTCTTTGGCTCTTTTCATTCACATTTTATCTTACCAACAATTTTAAAACTTTTCTAGTCTACTATATAAATTAATTAATTATTAAAATATCAAGCCTATTCAAGTAAAGACTCCCGCATCTTGAGGCGTAAACGATGCTTGATGGCCTCCTATAATCTGTGAGAGACGGGGGTTGTCCAACATAGATGTCGAAACCGACTCCCGCATCTTAGTAGAAGCTGTTGCCAATCCCCAGCCCTCTAGCACGGTACAGGCTCATCTCCATCCGCAGCAGACGTAGCGTTCTTAATATCCAATTTTCGCCTACTTTTCGGTAGGGCAATTCAGTGGTGGATGGCCTAGCAAAGCGGGCAAGCCTTGGAACTCCTGACAAGATCTTTACAAGTAGGTTGGAGCTACCCCAGTTCATCAAACGTCATGTCGCCTTAGACAATGCAGGTATAGGTCTCCTTAGGTCGAGGAAGAAGCCGAAGAAGGGAGAGGGTTGAATGGGCTGAATGGGCTGCTTTGTTCGTTGGATTCCGAGGGTGCTTGCCCCTCGTCATTTCCTTTTCCTTTTTGTGCTTGCTTCTAGGCTATGAATCCGGATCCTCTGCTTTACCCGAGCAGAGGAATCCTGTTTTCCTCCTCTGTGATTGGTCCTGCTCGGATGGACTGTGTCAGAGTCGTCGAGCTCCATTGCAGAGTTCAGGCCTAGCCATTAATGGAGAAGCTATGGGAACGACGGAACCTGTGACTGCAGAAGATTCTATTGAAAACGAATCCTAATGATTCATTGGGTGGGATGGCGGAACCAACCAGGAACCAATTGATTTATTCTGAGAGGCCATGGGTTGACCCTACGAATGAAACAAATATTGAAAGAGTAAATATTCGCCCGCGAAACCCTTATTGAATTGCAAAATTTTGGCCGATTCAGTAAAGGTCAAGGATTCGTTATAAAAATAGAGAAAGGCATTATCTTCTATATATAGAAATATACGTCTAGCTGTATATACAAGATATACAGATTCCTACGTGACAGATTCAATATCAATAAATCCCATGATTTAGTGTATTATTCAATAAATACATGTGTATCTGTAATATTAGTTAATCGTTTCATTCGCGAGGAGCTGGATGAGAAGAAACTCTCATGTCCGGTTCTGTCGAGCAGGACCAATCACAGAGGCGCAAGCAGAGGTTCTCTGCTCGGGTAAAACAGAGGATCCGGACTCGTAGGCTATATGATAGGGGGCTCTGTCCTTTATGTGGAGCCCCTCCGAAAGTCTGTATATCCCTTTTTGTTAATAATATTATCCCTTCTTTAAATAAACTGTAAAGACTCGGTCCTAACTTTAAATGACCCAAAATTGCCTAGGCATCAAGTAGGAATATTCTAAAATTGTCCTTGCAAACCCTAATTGGACTGGCCCCGACTCAAATCGAGCTGATGGGCTATTGTACACGGTCCAAGCCCTACCTATTTGTTATGGGACGACACCTTGAAACTTAGTGGCCTACATTGTTAGGGGCCTAATATCAAGATGGTTTATGGATTTGGATTATCACATTGTAACTTATTTGATCTCTTAAGTGGCATGGGTGACGAGGCCTTATTGGCTCTTGGGCCCTAAAAATTGATATACATGCACTGGTCTCAAAATGTCATGAAACACTAAAAGATGAGTAGATAACTCGAAATGACAATCCGACTTGGCAAAGTACCCAATAGCAGTTAAGAAAAACAGTAGGTGCATGTACGGTTCCACCTCGGATGGCCTGTGCAATAGGCCTAGGACTGACACCTACTATTTGTAGACCTAATTAGAAATGCACCACCCAACTGAATGAACCGAAAGGCCCGAAAACCATTAACTTTCAGAACGGACGGATCCCCGAATATTGCTTATTCTACCTGCGCACCCCGAAACACGTCATTTCCATGGAAAAGCGGGTCGAAAGAGACTAATAAACATGCATCTACCATAACTAGCTGCAATTGATCATTCTCCTACTGACTCTTATGCAAAATTACATGATTTAAGGCTAAAGGAACTGAGTTGCATATGAGGGCAATCCTAAAAAAGGTAGTTGTACATTGAAGAGCACTTGCGCTAACCCTGAAATTCCTTAGATTTTTTTAAGTCTTGCAGAGTAACATGCGGTTAGCACAAAAAATGTAGGGTAGCATGCACGAACCCCGAAAATGCAAGATGGCATGTGCCAACCCTGAAAATGCAAGATGGCATGCGCCTACTCCCTGGCATGCAGCTAGGCATGATGACCCCTTTGAGCTAATAGAGGTGTGCTATTCGCCTACTTGATGTAGGGTGGGGATAGAATTCACCTACCCTCCATGAGGCGCGCCCAGGCCTATCTCGGGGATCCCCTAGGTCCAATTGATCAATGGATCATGTTAATCGTGCTTAATCAATCAATCTTTGCCTTCATGACCCATACTTAGCCATTTTCAGCCACAAAAACACCTAATTACACCTATTTTGACAGTCGCCTATCAAAATTAAGCATAATTGGGCATTCAACTACCTTAATCCATCATTCCCTTAACCTAAGGAAAATTAATTGAGCATTCGTATAACGCTAATCATCACCTTTTATTGCAAAACAATGTAATTGGTCACATACTTAGCCATTTTTAGCCTTGAAAATATATATTTTGACAATCGCCTACCAAAATTAAGCATAATTGGGCATTTAACTACCTTAATCCATCATTCCCTTAACCTAAGGAAACTTAATTGAGCCTTCGCTTAAAACTAATCATCACCTTTCATTGCAAAGCAATGTAATCAGGCATGTACTTAGCCAATTTCAACCCTAAAAACACATATTTTGACAATCGCCTACCAAAATTAGGCATAATTGGGCATTCACCTGCCTTAATTCATCACTCTTGTTTATCAAAGCAATACGATTGGACATTTGTTAGCCTAATCTCCCATCCTTGCACCGTAATACAATCTAATCAACAGTAATTAACTTAGTTGAATTAAGCATACACTTAAGACAATTCAACCTAATTGAGTATTTCTTGATCTAATTCCTATTTAGCATAATCTAACCTACTTTAACATGCACTAAATCAAACACTGCATGTATTCCATTGTATTTATTATGAACTAAAGGATCCTCTTCGTATTTGCAATATCACATACATTTATATATTCCCGAATAGATCTTCTACTAACCTTCAGTTATGCAATCCGCTACAAGCAAATGTGAAGGGCTGGGAATGCTTCTGAAGACAAGTTATCATACTCCAGCATGATTCAATAATCACGTTGTATCTATTATATTCATTGAACAACTATTCATCAACCCAGATTGAAGGTTTTGGCTGACCAAAAGGGATTATGGTCATCACTAGAAACCCTAATCGAGGAGTTCCTAAATGTTACAAACTATTTTCTATGGACTACCATAGTAAAACTTGTCAATGTACTACCCATCTAAGTCGGGCTTCATTGGTTGAGCTGATCAGGTACAGTTGCATTGTTCTTCTTGCGGTCACCCATCCACAGCGACGGTCACTAGCTGCATGTTGCACCACTTGACAGTCGTAGTACGTGTCTTCTTGCGGTCACCCATCCACAGTGATGGTCATTGGCTATGCGTTGCATGACTCGATTTAAAAATCCCTGACTGTCTCTCAACTTAGACAACCCGAAATAACATGGGACATAGGCATCTAATCTGTCTAAACGATGGATTAGTCCATACCAAAACTACATTGGTCTCTATGACCGTGAACTCAAAGACTATAGTCCCCGATAAATTAGTCTTTTGCCCATTGATTCGAGTTTTTTTTTTTTCTAAATACTGCATCTCTTGTACAATTGCTATTCATAGTGAGCATTGTCACTTTGTGCCATGGTTTTCTCCCGCAAGGGTTTACACGTAAAAATCATCGTGTTCTTTGTAGTGTGCTTCATTTACGTCCATGCCTACTTAATTACTTTCTTGAGCTATCTTTGACACTACATATGTGTATTTACTTTTGCCTTTTAATCAAGGGTAATCAATCATTAATGTAATTAAGGGCTCGTGTTAGATCACAGCCTGAAATGTACAAGATCTTAGAATCTTTAGAATAAAATTCACTTTAAGATGTCTTCACTTTTGTTTACTTTTGTTAATGCTTGTGATTGTCTATGAATGTCTCCATTACTCAAAACCACAGAGCAACAATACACAGAAAATGCCTTCCATCGCATTTTTAGTTCTAACAAACTTGAGACTTTGCTGGGGATTGAACCTAGAATCTCTGGTTATGTTTGAGTAAAGGAATATTCTAAGATAAATCGCTTGCGAACATGGATGTATACATAAGAAAGTTACCGCAAAGAGAAATGTTCGTCGGCTTTTTGGCGCCAAACTGGGACTCTTATCTGGAATGTTCCTCCCTTCGTCTTTAAGGTAAAAGTATTTAAAATCAAATCTTCAAAGCTTTCTAAAGTTTTCAAAATTTTTGAAAATCACACGAGTTCATAAAATACGATGCATCCCTTATATATGCATTTATTTTTTGTCAAACTTTATTGTGATTGGTAAGGTTGCACGCTTTCTATTTTCTAGTTGTAGGACGTTCTAATGGATGCGTGATTGTGTAGCGAGAATTAGCGAAAGTACTAACTTAAAAAGGCAAGAGAAATGACATCTTCATCCCCCAATTCATGCACCTTATTGACGCCCAAAGGATTGCACTTCACTCATTTCGTCCCAACAATGCCAGTAACTTTCGAGCCTAGCTGGCAGTTGATCAAGAGACGCGAGCAGAGGAAGGAAGTGAAGAAACCACTAGTAAAAGTTACATATGAGAAAATAGCCATAGTCAAGTTAGGTCATGTAATTAGAAGACAGTGGTAGATGGTCCATACCAGAAAGGCCACCGATACCCTCCAGACCACAGTAGTAAAGCCATGAGAGTTTACACTTCCGACTAAGGATTTCTCGGCACTCTCAGAAGCGATTCACCTAGAAAGGGGGCAGATCAAGCCAGTTATAAGGAAGATAGCCGAAGAGATGGTAGGGATGATTATCATCAAAGTTATTCCAACAAAGTAGAAGTTGACTCGTGAGGAGCTAGCGATCAGTGTAGATCGTGATGATTTGGGTGGCCGAAGACGAAAAATCATTCGAATAGGCTAATAGACTGCCAAAAGTCTAGGAATAAATTGATGTGCTAGTTTAAGTTTAGAATGACTTAGCAAATTAGTTGAGGGACATTCAGGATGCCCTGGTGACCCTGATAGTGTGGGGCGCCTCTTGAAGCACCTTTTTTCCCAAGATATCACAGGGGACAAGTAACGAGTTTTCCACGCTAAGTGAATGAGCAATTTAATTAAAAACCAAAACAACTATTAACACGACAACCAAGGCAATAATTGAAGTGATGGCCAATCTCATAGCCAAAGAGGTTGTTAAACCAGTTGTCAATCTCATAAACAAAGTAACGATCAAAGAAACTATCAACCCGACAACTAAGAAAAAGAAAAGAAAAGAGAGGAAGGAGAAGACAATTGCTAGCAGACTCACTAGGTTCCTGTAAGTGCCGCAATACCATGGGTAAATCCTACCAACTCTATATATAAAATACCACAGGCTATGGGTTTAAACTAAGTCAATACAGTTCTAAAATACCCTAGGCTATGGGTCTAAACTGAGCTAATACAGGTCTACAATACCACAGGCTATGGGTCTAAACTGAACCAATACAGTTCTAAAATACCCCAAGCTACGGGTCTAAACTTAACCGATACAGTTCTAAAATACCTCAGGCTATGGGTTTAAACTTAGCCAATACAGTTCTAAAATACTCTAGGCTATGTGTCTAAACTGAGCCAATGCAGTTCTAAAATACCTTAGGCTATGGGTCTAAATTGAACTAATACACCCCTCTAATGAGTTTCGAAGTTAAACTATCTTCCTCTCCAACGAGTTACGAGGTTAAACTATCTTCCCTTCCAATTAGTTACGATGTTAAACTATCTTTCCCTCTAATGAGTTACGAGGTTAAACTATTTTTCCCTCCAATGAGTTACGAGGTTAAACTATCTTTTCCGTCCAACGAGTCACGAGGTTAAACTGTACTTTCATCCTAGGCTAAGGGTTTAAACTGAACCAGATCCCTCCTGGTTATGAGGATAAATTGAACCACATCATACCCCAGGCTATAAGTTTAAAATGAACCACACAAAAATCAATTAATCAAATTAAATATCAAATTTTCATATCAAGATGAAATCTCTATATGAGAATGAAATCTTTGCATCGATCAAATCAAAATGAAATCCCTATATCGTCAAGTATGATCTTAATATTACGTGGATCAAATATCTACATCACTGGATCAAGCTGAATCTCTACATCACTTTAATCAGTCAACGGCACTAGTATCAATTATGAATTCAAGATATTTAATCATAATCATCAATCACAATCATATCTTCAAACTTTTTAGATCGAGTTAGTCGAATCAGAGGAGCGCATTTTATAGAAGATCTACATGCGATGCAACCATTTCTTATTATTATTTCATCATGGGCTTTCTTGTTATCGTTATGGTATTCTTCTACTCTATAGGGGAGCGATTAAGAGTTAATAACCTCTTATATATGTGGCTTTGTATAAGGACGATTAGCGCATTCTTCTATATATCATTTCGCGTCAGAACATTTTCGACCTTCTCTTATGAATGATTTCACAAAAAAGTATATGATTGAAGACTATGATTAGATGGCCTTTTATATGGATTCCTAGAGAAAAAATATTCTTCATCAAGGTATCTTTATAAATTCAAGTCTTTATAAGTGATGTTATTCCCTTATATGTTTGGTTTTCTAGAGAACAATATTTTATAAGAGGATGACTCGGATACATCGGGGGCAAGCCCGATACATGGTGAAAAGCTAAAATTTATAAGAAGAAAATGAGCGGGGGCAAGCCGGGAGGTACGATAGACAAACATGGTAGCGATAAGCTAAAAATACAAGGTCGCATCAAGCTAAAAATGATAGGCAATGCTACCATTGATGGGCCATCAAGAAAAGACCTGTAAAACCCTAAGGAACCCTGACATGAATATCTAAGTGATTAAGGCAATGGTTGAACTACTCAATCAAATATCTACCGAAATAGTCATCTTATTAGAATATAAATTATAAAATCCAACAGCTTCTTTAAAGGATTTGTGAGCATATATAAGGCCAATAGTTTTCGAATGGGATGGCAGCTCCAATACAATACTCCACATCATGAGTCTATACTGAATTTAATATCTTGAGCAATGATCGATTATGATAAGACCATGATACTCCATGTCACGGGTATAAACTGAATCATGTGCTGTTAAGCTACATGTTACTTGATATTATATTCTCGAAGATAAGTGTAGAGCGCAACAAGCTTATATATTCACCAAAGCAATAACATACAAACAAGGGCCAGTAGAGTAAAAAGGAAAGTGATCTTGTTGAATACTTATATTCTTTTAGTCCATTTACCTTGCTGCATATACATATCTCTTGATTCATTTATCACTTCACTTGTAATTTTCATTCAAATTAGCACAATACTTACACACATTACCATCAACACGATAATATGAAATGATAAACTGTTACATAAAACATGATTGAAATAGCATGATAGTACGATCATCACATTGTCACCTAAACTTGAACATCAAATCATAAATCCCTAAGTTATCGTATAAACTCATACAAAATACTTGTGTCCATTCTCTTCTCAGATAGAATACATCAAGGAGAGACGAAATAAAAGAAGCCAAGAAGACAAATCAAAGAAGCAAGTAGCATCAGAATGGAGTCCAGCAGCCAACTTCGGTGTTCTAGAAGGCATAGGGAAAGGTCTAAAGCTATCACACTCACTACATCTTATATCTCTTCAAATTCTCACAGAGAGTGCAAGGACGTGCATGCCATCAAACCCTAACTTTTAGGTCACTATCGTTCATCTCCCAGCCTGAGGTACACCCAAAGATATCATAAAAGAAAATAAAGTAGAATGAAGGAATTGCACAACTTATTATGCATGCACCGCACTACTAATATCGACAATGAGTTTCTATGGATCGACTATTAGGAGTAATTATAAGCTCCTTTATATCAACTGCGAGTATCGATCACAGACCTTTGCAGACCTTTTTTCGATAACAGTTATAAATCTCTGGATATATATCTCGTCTGTTGGTTTCGGTTGTGAATCTTTATACATATATACTCTATTGATATCAGTCACAGATTTTCAGATACAACCACTTCGTCATTATCAACCGTGAATCTTCATATAGTTATACCCCATCAACATCAGTCATTGATCCTCGCATATATTTTCTTGGTTGACATCAATCATAGACTCCTATGTCTATTAGTCATCAACAATAGATCATATCTATCTGCCGCCACCATTAGCTATCGGATTATCTCCATCTTCCGTCATCACCAGCACTAGATCATATCCATTTGCCACCATCGACACTTACAGGATTTTATACATCCTTTACCATCACTTGTTACAGGATTATACATATTTACCACCAACACCAATTATAGAATTCTATGAATCCTCCATCAGCATCATTGAAGAGTCAGGATTATGGATTCGTACACCTACAAGTAAAATACTCCATGGGACCAACAATGAGTTAGAGCAACCTCACACCATAATGAGTCCTCGATGCTGAAAACCAAGTCAGTAGAACTAAAAGGAAAGTATAACTGTTTTATTATTCCTCATGTGTACTTGATCATGCAAGCATAAATATCATAGCATAGATTTATATTATCATGCTGTAGACATCCCACCTTCGGCTACCATGTTGGTAGAGATAACTGAATGGATGGAGGCCCATACCCCTAAACCCCATGTCCAAACCCAGCCAAACTCACCCTTGCAAGCCCCAATCCATAGCCCAATTCAAGCCTGAACCCAATCAACTCACCCCTAAACATCAGCCCCATAAGAAAAACCAGTAAAAAAATTTCTAAAAAATTCAAACTCGGTGAGTTAACGCGCTGAGTCAAATCACTAAGTCAACTCACCAGGTCAGTCTAGCCCCTGCACCTAGTCGACTCACCGTGTCAAAACCCATATTTTCAAACCCAGTCAACTCACCAAGTTCCGAGCCACAGGTTCGAAGCACCTCCGAACCTCAGACCTATAGTTTTTTTGCTTCAGATTCGGGGGCCGTACGCTCCGAACCTGAAGCAGAGTGGCCGTACGAGCGGCCCCCAGGGGGCCGTCCAAAACCATTTACGGGAGTTGCCACTCTCCGCAGATATAAATATCCCCGTTCCCTCTCATTCACAGCATCCCTCAACACCCAAAGTAAATCTATAAATTCTGAACCAGTTCCATCCCTTTAGCCCATTCCTCCACCAAGGAGAGCCCGAGTGAGAAGAGCCTAGCCCTGGTCCAGCCCAACTTGACCCTGGTCCAGCCCAACCTAACCTTGGTCCAAGTCTCTTAAGCTACCTAAGTCCCAATCTTAGCCGCTCGAAGTAAACCCTTGCAACACCTCCGTCCACCCAGGTACTCGTTTATTAGCATTATCTTATTCGCATTTAACATAAGTGTAACATTTACTATTCTTCCAACCCCCCTGCTTATCATCTCACTGCAAGCACTTTGATTAATCAAATACACAGTGTACATCTCTCATAAAGTACATGTCAGTTCAAGCGTATGCTCTGGGCTTGCCTATTAATGAAAACCTGCCCATCAGAAACTCTTACTGTTCAGACCTACATTCATGCATCATATCATTCATGAGAATGTATGAGGATTAAATCAGACTTTCAAGTATTAGTTCGATTCTGTGAAATAAAGACTGTACTTCGGTACGGGCAGAGTGGGTGCCTAACACCTTCCCACCATGTAACTGTGATCCCTTATCTCAAATCTCTGATGGTAGATCAAAATGAGTCATTTTAGAGGAAGGAATTTTCGGATTCCCTTCTCTAACATTTCTATAGGGTCTAGCCAATTGTATATTCGAAATAACTGGCTAGTAGCGACTCTGGTCTTATACAAACTGATTTAAGCATATCTAATTTAACATGACAACCAAAAAAGCCCTTGAGAACGAGACAAGCTAATGATACAACGGTGATTTGCACAACCCTTTTTCGAAAGGGAGGGCTGGGAGCACAGAAAAGCGAGCATCCACAGAATGACGACTTTGCTAGGGATAGATTAGTCCCACTAGTCATGATCCAACTTGAAAAATAGAATCCTTCCTATACTTGAAAGTCATTAGTCCTCATACAATCTCATTTGCATAGCATTCCATAAAAAAAAAAAAAACAAAGAAAATCCCAAAACCCAAAAAGAGTAGAGCATATTCCCCATTGCGCCTCATCGGGCTCAACGTCTTCGAAAATAACTTCCCTTCCATAGCATAATACGCACTCGAGCTCAGCAAGCCATGTCCGACCACGAAAAAGTGACTCACCTCTTCCCTGCCCTCGACATGGCCGAAGCGCAACCTCCAGCGCAACAGCCAATTGAGAATACGCCAATCATGCAAGAATTGGTACAAGGAATGAGAGCAATGTAAGAAATGCTCTTGCAATTCATACAAGCACAAGCTACCGCAGCAAGCCACCAATCAAGTTGGCCCAGTTCAGCAATCTTAACAACCATATCCCTCCGGCCTCCAGTTCAAATCAAGCACAACCATTGGAGTCTACCTAAGACTAACGACAACAGCCATCTCAGCCCTTTTCTATGGGGCATCCTTCTCAATACCTTCCTGCAACGACAAGACCGTCTCAAAGCATTCCCATCGCAGGGACTTCCAGTCAATCCTGCAAGCAACAATCTTAGTAGATTCCAGCACGTCTCCGCCGATAGGACCCCTTTCCTTTCTCAGCATGTCCCCGCCAATGGGACCTTTACTCAATTTTAGCACATCCTCGTCGATGGGATTTCAATTCAATTTCTAACAGCAGGGACAACACTAGTGAATGCCCACAATGGGGTCAGTGTCAAGCCACATCAATCAGTGGACAATGGCGAATACCCAACAAGAGGGCCACTTCCCAACATCTCAACCTCCTACAAACAGGAGCACTTTTCAATTCCAGCACATCCCCGCCGATGGAATTCCAGTTAATTTCCAACAATCTTCAATTCAGCAAAATCCAGTTAATTTTCAGCAATCTTCAATTCAGCAAACTCCAGTTAAATTCCAACAAGTTCCACTTCAACCTTCAGTACAGTCTCCAGCTCAATTACAATCATTTCAAACACAAGTTTTTCAGAATCCAGTTCAATCATCGAATCCAATTTAGCAACCCACGTTTGCTTTTCAGCAAGCCCATAGGGTCGAAGACATCAACCACTATGCCGAAGAAGAACGTGCCTTACTACGAGAGGCACCAATCGCTCGAGTAGATCATGTAGGACTAAACGAGTTGTGGAAGCAGTTTCAGACCTTGTAAAATCAATTACAGCGACAACAGGGAAGTGAACTACCTTCGACCAAGTTTAGAGACGTGTGTCCTTTTCCAGATGCTCAGATACCTCAAAACTTTGAGGTACAAAAATTCAAAAGATACGACATCCATATGAGACAGAGGTTCATTCAGCAAATCTCCATGATTGTTCATTTAACATATCCTAGCATATCTAGATATCTCATCTCGCATCCATATGTGAATTTCTCACAGTTGATCTGTGCTGGAGAGCAAGTCGAAGCAGAAATCTGTACAAGGACAATCTCACCATGGCCTCATCAGGCTACTCCCATCAAATGGAACAGAGTGGAAGGAAGACCTATTGGATACGGGAATGGAAACTGCAGCAATTCTCCTCCTTGCTTGACAGAGGTAAACAACATCATCGCCACTACTTAGGGCAACCAATATGCTCCCCGATAGGGACGTCAACCATATCAGCAGAATCAGCCTCAGCATTAACCTCAGAGGTATCAACCACAGCTACCCCCACCGCAACTAAATCCTCAACCACAGCCACAACCACCTCCACAACAGCAGCAATTCAGGAGGAATGACCAATACTCATATCAAAACAGGCAGAATTACAGGGAGTTTAGAAAATTCACTCTTCTCACTCAGCCACGCAGTCAAGTCATGACTATGCTGGTACAAAAGCAGTTACTCACTCTAATGGCACCTAGGCCTCCTCCAAATCCTCTACCTCCGAACTACCTGAGAAAATGAATATTGTGCCTACCATCATGGGCATGGCCACACCACTGATCGATGCATGACTCTGAAAAATGCCATACAAAATCTGATTGACGACTGCAAGATCGTCATCTCAATCCCTAGAACTCTTCCAGCAGCACCTACCAACATCATTCAGAATCCTCTACCTCAGCATCAGATGGACCCCAGTTCGTCTCGCAGTCCTGCCATCAACAGCATAGAAGACGGAGAGCGTCTCGATCACTTCTTCTCCCCTATCCAATCCATTCATGCTTACACTTATAGGCCAACAAATTCTGCTCCGATCTTGCAAGGGGCAAACCCCTTTCTTCCTTCAGTCTTCGAGCCGTTAGTACTTGAAGAAGCACCTTCATATAATGCACCAGTTGTTCAACGACCTGTCCCCTTGTAAGGGGCACCTTACAACCATTCATGTTGGGAGTCAGTCATCCTGGAAGGAGCACAGTCGTACATCGAGCCAGCATACAAACCTATCATTTTGCAAGGGTCAATTTCAGCTCAAGAATAACCCAATCCGCAGTGGAGGGATTATACGTATCAGTAACAAGAACCCATTGTCTTAGAAGGGACTCCTCCAATAGAGCCAGTCATATTGCAAGGGGCAAGTCCTGTCCCAGAACCACAAAGACGTCCTGGAGGCATGTCAATTACACTACAGCAGCTGGGTCAAACAGAGAGACCCCTCGCTATATCAAGAGGACCAGTGTTCATTCCGCGCGAACCTCCTGCTCCAGGAACATCAAGCCCGGGCCCCGACCTTATGTGATCTATGAAGACAAGCCTCGATATTATCCCTTTAGTACAGCAACAATGTAGTCCTCAAGGCAAAAGCTCCATGTGAGGAAGATTTGGTACTCACACCAGCACAGTTGCAAGAACCAGTGGTCCTAAAAAGTAAAGGAGAGGAAGATTACAAAGAAGTCCCGTGACACTATTCAGAATGTGCAGAGGTAAGGAACATGAATCCCAATGGGCGTTGCATCCAAAGAGATAATCAGAACAAAGGAGATCCCAAAAGTGCTCTCTCAGGTCTCAGCAACAAAAATGAAGCTGCTATGATATTGTGACTCAGCTCAAGTCAATCTCTGCCCAAATCTCGGTATGAGAGTTACTCTGCACATCTCGCATACACCAAAAAATGTTCGCCAAGACCCTGAGCAATGCCCATATCTCCTCCGACACAGCACTTGAAATGACAGTAATGATAGTCGGACAACTCCTGGCTCCGCGCGCCATCACCTTCACTGATAATGAATTTCTACCAGAAGGACGCGACCATGGGCGATCCCTTAACATAGCCTTACGATATAAAGACCTTTATGTCCCGCTGGTCTTTATCGGTAACGGCTCAAGCTTAAATGTCTACTAGCTCAAGTTTGCGGAATGCCTAGGAATCAGTCCCTCCTCATTCTGACCCAGCATCATGTACCTCAAAGCATTCGACAACACCCGTCGATCAGTGAAAGGAGAAGTCGACATAGAGTTACAGATAAGTCTGAAAGTCTTCACTATCACATTCCAAATTCTAGATATATCAGCCTCTTTCAACATATTGCTCGGACGACCTTGGTTGATAAGGTCGGGGGCCGTGCCATCAAATTTGCATCAACGGGTGAAGTACATTTGTGGGAACCAAGTGATCTCTGTATATGCAAAGAAGGAGCTCATCATTCCTTCCAAAGTTACTGCCACTGAACCAGATATCCCTGTCATCGACATCCAACACTCTGAAGAAGATGTCCCATAACATAGTTTCGAGTTCGAGACTGTGAACGTTATCGCCAATCCTGAACCGATAAGTGTGGATCGTGTCTTTTCACCAGCAGAACGTCTGAGCCTCAAGTATCGTATGAAGAATCATTTCAAGTTCAGAAAGATGCCGCTAGTATATAATCAATGCAAATGGGGACTCAGGTATAGGTCAATCATCATGGACAAAAGAAAAAAAAAGTTTCGGTGCTCGCCCATTCAATTCATCAGGCCAGGAGAGCCTCGCAAAGATTCAAGAAGCGATCTACCAACTGCATTACACAAAGGCCTTCCAATGAGCCTAGCTTGGGCCATGTGGCCTCCCATTCGATGGGATTGGATTCTTGAACCATCTAAGCCTCCAGAAGAAGAATGAGAGGATGAAGACAAAGAAGAAAATCAAATACAGCAGCTTAAGGACTAGGGTACTCTGATACCTACTCTCGTAGCATCACCATTAGTCAACTAGGGGCACAACCTACCCACTTCAATTCCAGTCAACCAGGGGCACAACCTGCCCACTTCAATTCTAGCCAACCAGGGGCACAACTTGCCCATCTCAGCATCAATCAGCAAGGTGCACAACCCACCCATCTCTGCAGAATCAACATCATCAACCATTAGCCAGGGGCAGAAGTAGCTCATCCATTGGACCAAGAAAGGGAAATGGACAGCCCTAGATTGGTCCGATGTCTAGATTCTGAACTTGTGTCTCGCCGTGGAACCAAACGAATTCCAATGCGAGGTAAGTGATTTGGGAGGGACTGAGTATAACTCGGATCTCGAACCCAACCAGTGAAAAATCATAGTCATTGGGCCAAACTGTGATTCTTCCTCCAAATCATCAACCCCCAACTCTTCAGGGGAAGTAGTGTGGGGTCCTGAATAGTCATCTATTCCCTTAACTTCTGAATCAACCAGAGAGTCATCCGAGGTCTCTGGTTTCCAAAAACAAATGCCAATTTAAGTAACGAGTGGTACTCGGGGACAAGTTGGGATCAATCATGGTTTACAATACCCTCTTGTTGAGGGTCCCATGAAGTTCAAAAATCTAAAAAAAATAAAAAACTTTTAAAAATCGAAAACATCTAGCCTTTCAATTTCAGAAAATTCTCAGAAATAAAAAAATATTTCTTTTCTTGTATTCAATAATGTGCCAAGTTCGTCTGAAGAGTCGCATGAGTTTGAAGTCGAATTATATGATTTTGACATCGAATTAGACTTCGAGCTCATGGGTCTGGACGAAGCTCGGGATGAGGAAGATGATGACCCGGCTTCCAAACTAGAGGATCACCTCAAAAAGTTCGAATCTAAAGCCAATGTTGTAGCCGATAATTTTAAGTTAGTGAACTTGGGGACACCAGAGATCCCTAGGAAAGTACGGATTGGAAAATCGTTGTCACTAGAAATGAAACAGAGAATGATAGAGTTCCTAGCTCCAAGACTGTCCAACTTCGCGTTCTCATATGAAGACATGCCGGGGCTCGATGAAGAGCTTGTTGTACATCATCTGCCAACCAAGCCAGATATGAAGCCAGTGAAGCAGAAACTCCAAAGAATGAAGCCAGAACGGGCTCTGAAAGTTCAAGATGAAGTCATCAAGTAATACAATGCGGGATTCTTAGTAGTCTCCAACTACCTTGAATGGCTCGCCAACATCATACCAATACCAAAGAAGGATGGTAAGGTTCGAATGTGCATCGACTTCCGAGATCTCAACAAAGCCAGTCCTAAAGATGACTTCCCTTAGCCACATATCGGCACTTTGGTCGATAACACTGCAGGGTACAAGATCTTTTCATTCATGAACGAATTCTCAGGTTACAATCAGATCAAGATGGCCGTTGAAGATCGCGAGAAGACATCGTTTATCACTTTATGGGGAACCTTCTGTTATAGGGTAATGTCGTTCGGTCTGAAGAATGAAGGAGCAACATATCAACGAGCAATAGCAACATTATTCTGCGATGTGATGAGCAAAGAGCTTGAAGTGTATGTCAACGATATGATCGTCAAATCTCGCACAATTGAAGGACACTTTGAAGAATTGAAGAAGTTATTCAACATGTTAGAAAAGTATAAGCTCCATCTCAACCCTCAGAAATGTGTCTTCAGTACAACTGGAGGCAAACTCCTTGGCTTTATAGTGATCGAGGATGGCATCAGGGTCGACGAGACCAAAACCAGAGCAATCATCGAGATGCCCCCTTCAAGAACTGAGAAAAAAATTCATGGTTTCCTTGGCAGAATTCAACACATCGGTCGTTTCATCGCACAGCTCACACTTATCTGTGAGCCCATATTTAAGCTCCTTCGGAAGAACGTTCCAAAAGAATGGAATGACGATTGCCAAGTCGCCTTCAACTGCATCAAGAAGTATCTCATGAATCCTCCAGTTCTAATGCTGCCCACTCCCGGACGACCACTATTGTTATACATCTCGGTAACAGCAGAAGCCATTGGTTGTGTTCTCGGCCAGCACGACGAGATTGGGAAGAAGGAATAAGCAATATACTATTTGAGCTGAAAGTTCACCGACTACAAGACCAGGTATTCCCCGATCGAGAAGACTTGCCTGGCTCTAGTCTGGGCAACTCAGCGACTCCGTCAATACATGATTGCATTCCCTATTCTCCTCCTCGCTCGCATGGATCCGCTCAAATACTTGTTCAAGAAGCCAGCACTCACTGGAAGGATAGCTAAATGACAGTTACTCCTGTCTGAATTTGACATGACCTATGTCACTCAGAAGGTAATCAAGGGGCAGGCCCTCGCCGATCATCTCACCGCTCATTCTCTCATAGATTATCAATCGCTCGAGACGTTCTTCCCTGATGAAGATCTCTTGCTTATCGAAGGTGAAGAGAAGAAGAAGAAAAATGAGTGGACGTTATTCTTCGACAGCACGGCAAATTCTAAAGGAAGTGGTATCGGAGCAATCCTCTACTCTCCAGACGATGTCCCTATTCCTATCTCATGGTGCATAGCATTCAAGTGCACCAAAAACATGGTAGAGTATGAAGCATGCATCGTTGGTCTAAGGGAAGCCATAATCCTGGGCGTCAAGAAGCTACGAGTATTTGGAGACTCACAGCTTATCATCAATCAGACCAATGATGAATGGAAAACCAAGGACGAGAAGCCGATACCATATCATGTATACCTTAAAAATCTGATTGAAGAATTTAAGGAAATTACCTTCTCGTACATGCCTAGGGCCAATAATCAATTTGCAGATGCTCTCCCTACACTTGCATCAATGCTCAAGATCCCGAAAGGAGCTTCAAAATGGGAGCTCACAGTTGAAACTCAAGATGAACTTACCTTCTGCTTGCAGATAGAAGAGGCCGAAGCCACCCCTGACAAACCCTGGTATGCCGACATCAAGCAATATCTCGAAGCCGGCCGGTTCACCATCAGTGGTGAAATTCTTTACAAGTGATCCTATAATCAAGTCCTCCTTTGATGCGTTGACGAAACGAAAGCTAATGAAATAATGAAAGAAATACACGAAGGAATCCATGGCCCACACATGAACGGGTACATGATGGCAAAGAAGATTTTACGACTCAGTTACTATTGGCTCACCATAGAAACAGACTGCTGCCATCACATTAGAAAATGATTCAAATGTCAGGAGTATGAGAATCAAATCCATGCCCCCTCATCAAAGCTGTATAACTTGACAACTCCCTGGTCCTTCTCTTTGTGGGGTCTTGACATCATTGGGAAAGTGAGTCCCAAAGCATCAAACGGTCATGAGTATATACTTGTGGCAGTCAACTACTTCACCAAGTAGGTAGAAGCAGCCTCTTACACCACGATTGCAGCATCGCAGGTGATCAAATTCATGAAGAACAACATCATATGCCGGTACGGAATCCCTAACGCTATCATCACAGATAATGGGACCCCATTCGTCAACAAGAAGATGGATGACTTCTCACCAAATTTAAGATTCAACGTCATCGATCGTGCCCTTACCGTCCTCAGATGAATGATGGGGTAGAAACCGTAAACAAGACGATCGTTAGGATACTCGAGAAGATGGTCGTGACTTATCGAGATTGGTCAGACATGCTCCCATATGCACTTTGGGCCTATCGAATGTCTATACGGTCTACTACAGGCGTTACTCTTTTCGAGCTTACTTACGAAATGGAAGTTGTTCTACCAGTCGAGGTGAAAATACCGGGTGTTACTGGAAATCGAAATTGAAGAAGGAGAATGATAACGGGCCAGATTCAATCAGTTACAGCTTGCAGATGAGAAGCGCATGTGTGCGCTAAGTCATTTCCAGTGTTTTCAGAAAATGATCGCTAGGGCTTACAATAAGAGAGTCTGAAAAAGAAGTTTTAAGGTAGGCGACATGATTATAAAGAAGATTTTACTGTCACACATTCCGGATCCCAGAGGAAAGTTCAAACCATCATGGGTCAGACCACTGATCATCAGAGAAGTACTTTCCAGAGGCGCCCTCAGACTCACCAGCATGAGAGGGGTGAAACTTCTTGAGCCAATCAACGCAGACAAAGTAAAGATCTTTCACGGGTAAGTCATTCTGACCTTATCAAGAGTTACATTAGTAGAGCTGAAGTCAAGGGGTCAAGGCTAAAACCTCCGAGAAATCATTTTCATCCACCAATAAGTGTTCCAAATAAAGGAAATCAAAAGAAAAAGAGAGAAGAAAAAGATCCAAAATAGAAAAGAAAAATAAGAATACAAAGAAAAGAACAAAAGGAGAAAGAAAATGGAGAAGCCAAAACAAGGCACCCAAGGAAAAAATCAACTCGAAAGTAAACACAGTCATCCATCCAATCATCTCAGAAGGGTCTATAGTTAAGACCGACAGCTCTACCATCGTAACTCAGGATAAGGGCTGGAAGGCTGCCATCGGCCAGCAACGATGGATTCCCAACCTCTAGCCACCGTAAATCTAGAAAAAAAGAAAGAAAGTTTGTGCCTAAACAAAGAGGGCAGAGTGAAAACCCGAAAGGGTGCTCCGAGTAAAAACAGTGGGCACATAGCAGACTTGGTAAAAACCCGAAAGGGCACCGAGGGTAAAAACAGCATTGCTGCCAAGGGGCAGGCAAGATCAAATACCCGGGACGTGGTGAAAACCTGAAAGGGTGCCTTGGGCAAAAATAATAGGAAAAAGTCGGCTGTGGTGAAAACTCGAAAGAGCACTACAGGAAAAAATGGCTCAAAAAGAAAAATATATATATAAAAAGTGCAGGTACCAAGAGGCAAGGCAGTCTAGATCAGCCCAAGCAGTTACAATTCAAAAACAAGAAGAAGGATAGTCGAGGACAAATGACTTTATAAACTCTGACAAAACTCTCAGGAAGTAACATTTTTCATTGCCTACACCTCTAAGGAACCAAAGGGATCTCACACAAGTCAATCTCAAGACATTGGTCAAAACGTTGGCCGAGCCTCAGTTCTGATTCCTACGTGCTGGCACAAAATCCAGACACACACTCACAAGACAACTCATGACACAATAAATTCACAAAAAGTTTTCTCTTTTCATTAATTGAATCGCGTTTCTTTTACATATATCATATCATTTAAAAAAAAAATCAAAACAATATACATCATCGCCAGTCATGTACTATGCAAAAAGGGACGTACAAATGGCCGACAAAGTCCTCAAAGCAAAAAAAAAAAAAAAAAGTCTCTCCCCTCCTCGGCTATGTCAGGTAAGTCCTCTGACTCATAATGAAATAGCCTCGCCCTCAACCTGCTCACCTCCATGCTCAGGTAATGAACCTCGTCTCGCTCAAGGCTATGGATCGTCGTCTCCTTATCAGACAACCTCTGATCAGCGGCCAATCTCCTCGACATCATCTCACAATGATACCGAAGCACAGAAATCTTAGACAACAAGTGGCCATGAGTGGCTAAGAGGAAGCTGGGGTCAATAAAGGGGCGCTCCTCAAAGGGCTCGTATGAACCAGATGAAGAACCAGCATCCCCAAAGATATCCAGCTCATCCTCATTAGCAGTTAGGTGCCAACAAGGAATGCGCCGATATAGAACTGCTCAGCAACCCAATGCTGATATGGGGCAGTCACCATCGAAAAAGTTTGCAGCTCGAAACCAAGCAAATCAGCAGTCAGGTGACTCCCCCAGGACACATCAATCCAAGTCCTAAAGTCAGATGATCTGGCCAGAAGTGCTCGACGCCCAATACCCAAGAAAGCAAAAAGAGGAACATTTTGCTCATACCTGAACTGTCGCAGGAACTGGATAGGGTGATAAGAAAGTAAGAGCGAAAGCCTACCAACATCAGAGGAAGGCGATGAGCATCACAAACTACTGGAGGAAGTGAAAGCCAAGATGACTCCCAGCGAACATTCCAGTCACACAGCTCAGAAAACATCCTGCGATACAAAGACTCGCTCATCCTGGCTGTATGCGGAAGGAACTCCATGATATGGCGCATAAGATCAGGGCAACGAGTGACAAAAAACGATATAGGAACAGTCAGCGAAAGACGCTCCCATAGCCAGATTTGATCATGAGAAAGTAAAGAGACTCAACTAAAGCAAAGCAGTTCCCAAAATAGAAGAAAGAAAAAGAAGGTACAAAAGGGATACCTGAAGAAATGCACAGCAACCGCGAGGGACGTAGGTACGGCATAAGGCACAGTCAGTCAGCCCATTAACAACTCAATTAGGACAAGAGAAATGATCCCCTGCTGTCGAACAACTCGACTCATCACCTCAAAGAGCTAACGAGTCTGAGATCTGTGCCATCCCGAGAATAGCATCCCAGCTATCAGACAGAACATCGGTGCATTCTGAGAGAGTAGGGACCCTACCACACTCCGAGGGCCCGACAAAAGATTATACAGCGAGTCTAAAGAGAAGATTACAGCATCCTGACTGCCAGCTGCAAGCTAAATAAGATACGGAATCCCAAACCAGTTATGAGGAGTGGCAATCGTTGGCAAAGTCTTCGGCGAGAAATACTGAACATAATCCCAATGAAGACCTGTCAAGCGCACGAGCTCCTCCAAAGAAGGTCCCATTTCCATATCGTTGAACGCAAACAAGTTCAATGAAGGGACCCAGTCAATTAGTGTGGCTTCGAGCATCCTCCAATCAATGTCAACCCTAGCCATATGGATAATACCGCCAAAGCCATAGGACTCCAACTCTCGAATCTCATAAGCTGACAATCTGTCAAGCCAAGCAAGTAGTCGTGGCACGAAGACCTTAAACTATGTCGGGATCAAGATCCTGATAGATTTTTAATAAAACCGGCTTCGATCATGATCATTCGAGTCACAATCCGACAGTCCGGACCTTTCTAAAAAAATGCGTCATCATCTGTAAAAAACCGTGGTCCGAAGACCTTAAATTACACTGGGATTAATTTCTTAGGGAATTTTTTCCTGCTTTCAACAAAAAATCGGCCTCGACCTTGACCGCTTGGATCAAGGTTCGATAATCCGGATCTTTTCAAAAAAACCACAAAAAGAATGTATTTTCAGCATGTACATAGTTTCGGTCCGAAGGCCTTAAACTACACTGGGATTAACTTCTCGGGGAACTTTTCTGTTTCCAACAAAAAACTGGTATCAATCTCGGCCCTTTGAGTCAAGGTTCGATGACCCGGATCATTTCAAAAAATACCAAAAATATTTCAGCTTTTCATAAAAGCTAGTACCAATCTCGACTACTCGAGCCAAGGTCTGAAACTTTCTCAAAATAAAAAAAGGATTTATCATCTGATTTTAACTGCACAAATCTATCCTCAGCGGTCTGAAGACCTAAAACTACACTGGGATTAACTTCTCAGGGGCTTTCTTTCCCAACCTGTCCCGAACATGGCTGACACTTAATCACACGGGTGTTCGAAATCTTCTAACCAGGTAAGGCCTAAGGCGGGCAGAACCGCACGATCTTGTTTGTGTTGAACGCACCGTGATAAACAACCTTGATTTGAAAGTCGTTGTTGAATCTGACGGATGTTCCCTGTTTCTAAAACTCATGAAGGGAATTAAGGAAGTTGGGAGGTGAAGCACACCCTCACGGAATTGTGAGCAGCATAAGACCCCAAACTGGATTAACAAAGGAAAATGTGAGGATGTGGCTCATTTTGTGGCCGAAGGATTCCATCGGACGATATGTGGTCTATGTGCATTGCACATAATAAACAGTAACTTTGTAGGTGTGTTGACTGAAAACCCTCAAAATCCCCTCATCCGAAGATGTAAAACTACGACACTTAACTGTGTGAGACTCGTATTGATCGCTGACGTAAAATGGATTGGGTACCTTACCCGCAGTAGAAGCTAGAAGTTAATGAAAATTCCATACATTTTCCTGCATTTCAAAAAAATTAGAAAATACCAAACCATTGCAAAATCAGCTTACCAAAATCATAAAATATTTCCCTTGTTTTCAATAACACCGATCTTCACTCGGACCAAATATCTTCAAAATCACAAAAATATTTTCTTTGTTTTTAATAACCGATCTCCATCCTGACTACTTAGGAAAAGATTCGGATAAAATATCTTTAAAAAATTCACAAAAATTGTCACTATCTCTAGCACAGCACTTCAGGAGTCTCGACTCCGCTCACTCACTTCACAGTTTGGGACGAGGGATCCGATTGCCCGCAAATTGGAATCTTGACCAAAATTGGCGACCAAACACCATCTCAATCACACCCATTCCCCAGAAAAATATTTTGAGGTTATAACTGACAACCTCCTTCATCCATCCCCATCAGCAAAGAAACAGCATCCTAGGATGATGGACTTGATCGACCATGGGTCGGGATCTTGACCAACCCACTGACTAAACATCCTCATTGAAAAGAAAATCTCCAGGAAAGCACAACCCTGCAAGCAATAAGCTCAAGTTCTCTACATCGCCAGCGAAAACCGAATCATTAAACAGAAAGAGAATGAGAAAAACCATGCATCCATCATCAAATATGCATCTATATGTATCTGCATCCATCGCATCAATCATCATGTTTACCTTCTTTCAAAATAAAAGTCGGTTAGTCAAAGACCCCACAGGCATCCCTAGTGGAGGCACGTTCAAGCCAAATTTTCGTTTCGAAAAGATAAAAAAAATATTATATATATATATATATATATATATATATATATATATATATATATATATATATATATATTCCTATTTGCAAATAAAAACCCCACGGAGTATCACTCCCTAGAGTGGGTATGTTTCAAAATCCAAAAATATTTTTCTCAGTAGAGCGTTCGGCCTCCAAGACACTAAGAGATCTTCCATATCTCTGGGTAGAAGCTGATGCAAAAATAAAATAAGATCAGATGTCTCACGATTTCTCCGGAGACCATCTGATCTAATGCACTCAAAGTACCGTCGGCCTGAACTCCAATGTCAAGACAGTCGTACCAAATGTCAAGATACGAAAAGATGAAAGCCAAAAGGCTCGGTCAAAGAAACCATCTGAATGGTAGAAACGATGAATTGTAACCTAAGTATTAAAACTAGTAGATTGGGTAGAAAAAAGTTTAGCCGCACATACCTAGGCGTGGATGCTTGAAATACCTTGATTGAGTTCAAGTCAGAGTAGTGGATTACCCGTAAGGCCGTGCAGACGCAAGGTAGCTAACCTCTTTGACAGTAAAGTAAAACAAGTACTCCTAGAGTGATCCGGGAAAGTAACGAACAATCAATTACAAGGTCGGTAACCTCGTAAGACTATAATGGATGCAGAGGTTCTACTGTACCTTTTTTATGTTAGAACCGATCGAGAATGGAAGGGTTGCGATTGGGTACCCAGGTTGCAGCTCATGCAGGGACAATCGTAACGTTTTCTCCAAACTCTAGTGGTATGTGCGAGTTATCTATTTCCAAACAATCAACTGACTCAGATACAAAGGCAAGCAAAGATTCCAGACCACGATTTATGAATGACTAGGTCAGAAGTGGGGTGTCCACTCGCTTTGACATTTGGTTGCACACAACCTTTGCCAAAGAGGGGCATCTGTAGACACCCCACCTTTGGCTACCATGTTGGTAGAGATAGCTTAATGGATAGAGGCCCATACCCCTAAACCCCATGTCCAAACCCAACCAAACTCACCCTTGCAAGCCCCAATCCATAGCTCAACTCAAGCCTGAACCCAGTCAACTCACCCCTAAACATTAGCCCAACAAACCCCCATAAGAAAAACCAGTAAAAAATTCCCAAAAAAGTCAAACTTGGTGAGTTAACCCGCTGAGTCAAATCATCGAGTCAACTTACCGAGTCAGTCCAGCCCCTGCACCCAGTCAACTCGCCGTGCCAAAACCCATTTTTTCAAACCCAGTCAACTCACCTAGTTCTGACCCACATGTTCGCGGCAACTCCGAACCTCAAACCTTTAGCTTTTTTGCTTCAGGTTCGAGGGCCGTACGCTCCGAACCTAAAGCAGAGTGGTCATCCAAAACTATTTATAGGAGTTGGCACTCTCCACAGCTATAAATACCCCCGTTCCCTCTCATTCACAGCATCCCTCAATACCCAAAGCAAATCCATAAATTCTGAACCAGCTCAATCCCTTTAGCCCATTCCTCCACCAAGGAGAGCCCGAGTGAGAAGAGCATAGCCCTGGTCTTGCCCACCCTGACCCTGGTCCAAGTCTCCCAAGCTACCTAAGTCCCAATCTTAGCCGCTCGAAGCAAACCCTTGCGACACCTCCATCCACCCAGCTACTCTTTTATTAGCATCATCTCATTCGCATCTAGCATAAGTGCAACATTTACTATTCTTCCAACCCCCCTGCTTATCATCTCACTGCAAGCACTTTGATTAATCAAATACACAGCATGCATCCCACATAAAGCACCTATTAGTTCGAGCGTATGCTCTAGGCTTGCCTGTTAATGAAAACCTACCCATCAGAAACTCTTACTGTTCAGACCTACATTCGTGCATCATATCATTCATGAGAATGTATGAGGATTAACTTAGAGTTTTAAGTATTAGTTTGATTCTGTGAAGTAAAGACTATACTTAAGTACGGGCAAAGTGGGTGCCTAACACCTTCCCACCCTATAAATATGATCCCTTACCTTGAATCTCTGACCACAGATCAAAAGGAGTCATTTTAGAGGAAGGAATTTTTTGATTCCCTTCTCTAACATTTCTACGGGGTCTAGCCGACTGTAGATTCGAAATAACTGACTAGTGGCGTCTCTAGTCTTATACGAACTTATTCAAGCATATCTAGTTTAACACGACAACCGAAAAATCCCTCGAGAACGAGGCTAGCTAGTGGTACAACAGTGATTCACGCAACCCCTTTTTGAAAGGGAGGGCCAGGAGCGCGGAAAGGCGTGCATCCACACATGCATATATGCATAAGATACCTGTGTCTATCTCCTAAATGACAAGTGATGAAGATAAGTAATATTAGAATATAATAAGACTAGAAGGCTTGAAATTCAAGTTTCACATACACAAGTTAAATCAATCTTGCGCCTCTACAATGTAGCGATCCCGGAGCAACATCCACAAGACTGAAAGGACAAAAAATTTCAAAGAGAAGCAAGAAAAAACCAAAAGATCCCCATGCCTCCATGGGATGTAGTACTCAAATGAAATCCTCATGATTGAAAAAGAAAATTAAACATGATATTACACCAAATCATCTC
This sequence comes from Liriodendron chinense, assembly GCA_003013855.2. Taxonomy (NCBI): domain Eukaryota; kingdom Viridiplantae; phylum Streptophyta; class Magnoliopsida; order Magnoliales; family Magnoliaceae; genus Liriodendron; species Liriodendron chinense. The sequence continues at coordinate 1,425,921 of PVNU02002925.1, forward strand.
TCCACGCTCATTACACCATTGTTGCATTAAAGCATTTGTCCATGCTCACCACATCATTGCATACTATTTGAACACAAGCAGGATATCATAGATTAATGATTGCATGTGGCATATAGACAAAAACACAATGACCTAAGTTAATAATTGTTACATATTACGTGCATAAACACAAATGCAAAGGACAAGGTAGGTTTAGGCCCTGTATATCAATGCGCGACACCAAGATGCATACTGACTAGCACCGCACGTTGGGCGGGCACTTGTTGAGGCCTAAAAAGTGATATACATGCGTTGGGGCACAAAATGTCAAGAAACATTAAGAGATGAGAAGATAACTCGAAATGATGGTCTGACTTGGCAAAAGTCCTGATAGCGGTTAAGAAAAATGGTAGGTGTATGTTGGGTTCCAGTCTGGATGGCCTGCACAATAGGCCTAAGACTGATGCCTACCATTTGTAGACCTAACTAGAATTACTCAAAAAAATGAACCGAAAGGCCTAAAAACCCTTAACTTTCTAACCAGGTCCCTGAAAATCGATTATTTCTACCTACGCACCCAGAAACATGCCATTTTCATGGAAAACTAGGTCGAAAGAGACTAATAAACATGCATCTACCATAATTAACTGCAATTGACCATTCGCCTACCTACTCGTATGCAAAACTAGATGATTTAAGGCTCAAGGAACAAAGTTGCATGTGAGGGCGATCCCGAAAAAGGTAGTTGTACACTGAAGAGAACATACGCTAATCCTATAATCCCTGAAATTTTTCTAAGTCTAGCAGAGTAACAAGTACTTACTGTAAAAAAATATAGCATGGCATGCACCTACCCTAGAGAGGCATGCACCTACCCCTTGGAATGCGCCCAGGCGTGAACCCTTTATGCTGATAGAGGTTGGCCATTCGCCTACCTGATGTAGGGTGGGGTGGCATTCGCCTACCCTCCATCAGGTGCGCCTAAGCCTATCTGAGGGATCCCCCGAGTCCAATTGATCAATGGACCATGTTAATCATTCTTAATCAATCAATCTCCACCTTAATGACCCATACTTAGTCATTTTTCGGCCTTGAAAACACCTAATTACTCCTATTTTGACAGTTACCTACTAGAATTAAGCATAATTGAGCATTCGGCAACCATAATCCATCATTCTCTTAACATAAGACAACTTAATTGAGCATTCACTTAATGTTAATCATCACCTTTTATCGCAAAGCAATGTAATTGGTCACATACTTAGCCATTTGCAACCCTGAAAATACATATTTTGACAGTCTCATACCTAAATTAAGCATAATTGGGCATTCGGCTACCTTAATTCTTTATTCCCTTAACCTAAGGCAACTTAATTGAGCCTTCGCTTAATAATAATCATCACCTTCCATCGTAAAGCAATGTAATCGAGCATGTACTTAGCCATTTTTAACCCTGAAAACACATATTGTGACAGTCGCCTACCAGAATTAGGCATAATTAAGCATTCACCTACCTTAATTCATCACTCTTATGCATCAAAACAATACAATTGGGCATTTTCTTAGCCGAATCTCCCATCCTTGGATCGTAATACATCTCCAATCAACATTAACTTAGCAGAATTAAGTATACACTTAAGACAATTCAACCTAATTGAGTATTTCTTGATCCAATTCCTATTTAGCACAATCTAACCTACTCCAACATGCACTTAATCAAACGACGCATGTATTCCATTGTGTTTATTAATCCTCACCATATTTGCAATATCTCATACATTTATATATGTATAAATAAATCTTCTACTTTTCTTCAGCTATGCAATCCACTATAAGCAAGTGTGCAGGGCTGGCTTCCGAAGATAAGTCCTACAGAATCTTTCTGCTACGAGCCAGCTGAAAAACATCATACTCCAGCATGATTCAATATTCACATTGTATCTATTGTATTCATTGTATAACTCTTCTTCAGCCCAGATTGAAGGTTTTTGCTAACCAAAAAGAGATTATTCTCATCAATAGAAACCGTGATCCAGGAGTTCCTAAATGATACAACACATTTGTTATGACTGTCATCCTAAAACTCATCGATGTACTACCCATCAAAAGTGGGATCCACTGGTTGATCTGATTAGCTACAATTGTAATGTGTCTTCCTACGGTCACCCGTCCACAGCGACGATCACTGACTCTATGTCGCACCACTCGATGGTCATAGTGCATGTCTTCCTGCTGCCACCTATCCACAGTGATCGTCACTGGCTCTGCGTTGCACGACTCGATTAAAAAACCCCTGTCTCTCAACTCGAACAACCTGAAAGAACATAAGACAGGCATCTGACCTGTCCAAGCATTGGCTCAATCCATATCAACGCTATACCAATCTCTATGACTGTGAACTCAAAGAACAAGGTCCCCGTTGACTTAGTCTTCTACCCATTGATCCAAGCTTTTCCTAAATATTTCATCTCTTATACAATTGTTATTCATCGTGAAGCATTGTCGCTTTGTGTTATGGTGGTAATTTTCATGTAAAATCTTTGTGTTCTTTGTGGTGTGCTTGATTTATGTTCATGCCTACTTAATTAGTTTTCTTGAACTATCTTTGACACTACATATGTCTATTTACCTTTTTCTTTTAATCAAGGGTGATCAATCATTGATATAATTAACGGCTTGTGCTGGATCACGGCTTAGAATGTACAAGATCTTGGAATCCCTGGAATAAAATTCACCTTATGATATCTTCACTTATGTGTACTTTTTTAAATGCTTGTGATTGTCTATGAATATGTCTCCATTAGTCAGAACCCTAGAGTAACAATACACAAAATATGTCCTCCATCGCATTTTCAGTTCTAACATTGGTGATCACTGGTGATTTATCTTAATGACTTGTTTATATAGGTGATGAGCCCTTTAGTTGGTGTCCATGAATGGACTTTAAATTATGCATGGTATGGGGACATAAGAGGCCACTAAGCTTAAGGGTTGTTTAAAAATTGGTTAATTATAAACCAGACTAATAAAGGATTAGCTAATATACATTTACGACACTTTTGTGATTTTCAGGTGACGTTGAAATTCAATTGTTGATTTTCTAGTCATTGTGCGAAGTTCACCTATATTGTGATTTCCAGATGACACTAAAGTTCACTTATTGATTTTCAGGTCATCATGCGGAGTTCACTTCTTGTATTGTGATTTTCGGGTGACAACGAAATTCCTTTGTTGATTTTCGAGTCATCGTCAGGAGTTCACTTGTTTCGTGGGATTTTATTAGATGGTTAGTCATTGTGCGGTCATTCCTTTGTGAATTTTACCGGATAACTAGTCATTGTGTGGTCGTCCCTTTGCATCGTGGTACCGATGATTGTCCTTAGTGAGTGTCGGTTCACACGTGCCAGCTGGATGTCCATCCTCAAGCTGATGTGCATTCATTCATTCATGCATTAATTAAGATCTTATTGTGAAGTGAATGTGTTATTCATTTTCCTTATATTTATCAACTATACTTGACTACGTTGAGGGATGTGTAATCTTGGGGGAAGTTTTCATTGTGTTGGTTACTCACCCTTTCGATGTTCTAAAACACCAACTAGATGATGCAGGACTAGAAGTTATAGACATGCCTAAGGGCAATTTGGAGTTCGAGTAGAGGAGTTGTCATACCTGCCTTACAATGGTTAGAATTGTACTGTAGTAGAACTTTTGATTATTTAAAATTATAATATATCACCAGTTGAGTGGACTAATAGTTGATGTGTGTGATATTGGAACCCTAAATTTAAAGTTTAATTTATCTCCTTTTTGTTTAATACATATCATGTGAATGCGATTGAAAAAAAAAAAAATCATATGTGATTGTGAAGCATTCATTTATTATATAACTACACCCGAAATTCTTGAACACGAGTGCATACTCGGATTGTGAAAATTTGAGGTGTTACACGTATTAACGTCTAATTTAGTAACAGGAAACTCCAGACGTTCACCTTCCTTCGAGCAAGCTTCCTTCCAAACCTGAAAGAGTAAAGGAGAAAACTAAGGGACATCTAGCTTTATCTTGTTAATCCTTAGGTAAAGGAATGGCCTAAAAACTTTAGACATCTAACTGATTACGTCTCTTGATGGAGGTGTTCGGGTTATGAATAGGGACAAGCCAAAGTTGATCTGTACAGGCTACTGGTGTTAAAAGGCGATGACTGTTCGGGCTCGAAGATAACCTCGTTTAATAACCTTGAACCGAGCTGCTCACATGCGGAAGTACAACCCCTTTCGACGACCATGAGCCGATCTACTCGCATGCGAGAATATCCTTTGTTTTATAACCAAAGAGTAAGGCCATGCGAATTACGGAGATCCCCTCATCCGATGACCAACAACCAGGCCTGCTCACATATTCGAAAGTGTATACTGTACTTTTATGATATGCGAAATTCGACCATATGGACTCGTGGGTTGAACAATGAAGTTAAAAAGGCGCTTGCGGGTCTTGAATCTTCTATATCGTTGACCACCGATTTTATCTATAACAGATGCCCCCAAGTCCTTGACGTTGAGAAGTCTAAGGGAAGGACTTGTTCACCAGCATGCATAACCGCCTAATGCGTTTCTTGGAGAGGAAGCCGTACATGATTGGGCCTTCATTTATGAGCGCCAGCTTTCCGCAGCTTTTCGGCAGAGAGGAGATGAAGCGGCGCTTGCCACGTATCTCCGAAATTAATGATCATGCCTGTTCGACTGTTGCGCCAAACGAATAGTCGCCGCGTGTCATCAAATCTTAAGGAATAATTGCTTATAAATATACGGAGCCTGTGAAGATTTCGAAATTTCATCGGAGGACTTCGAAAATACTTCTTCTCTCCTTGCTTCCATTTTTCTCTCTAGTGTCCCTAACTCTCTCTGGTGTAACTTCCATTCCCCATTTCCTTCAAGGTAATCTACTCTCTCTATTCTATCTCTTAAAAAACAATGGCAAGAGATTCTGATGAGGAGACTGTCCCTTTGAGGGATGCAACTCCAGACTCTTCTTCCTCCAACAACGCAAGAGTCCCTACGGGGAGGTACTCTACATCCGGATATCCCTCAATAATGACGGAGGAATGGCTAATTGAGTTACGGGAAAAATATCGGGTTCCTGACTCCGTCATTTTTCGATTGCCTAGAGAGGGAGAGACTCCGGATTCCCCTCCCCCCGGCTGTGTAGCCTTGTAGGATTATTTTTTTATTCTTGGTATGCGTCTCCCCCTTCACCCTTTCATTTGTGACGTACTCCGTACTTACAAAATTGCCCCCGGACAACTCATTGTCAATGGTTGGAGGGTGGTCCTTAGTGCTTTCGTTCTGTGGAAGCAAGCCGGCAATGGAGATTTGATCGCCGAAGAGTTCCTCAGAATGTTCCAGCTTAAGAAAGCTCCCTCCAGCGAGGGCTGGTATTACTTGTGCTAGTATCACCGGGATAATTATGTTTTGGGAAAACCCACTTCGAATTATCCCGGATGGAGGAAACATTGGTTTTATGCCTCCGAAAACTGGGAGTCTAAGGTGGGATCTGCCACCAGGGGTCATAACGTGAGCCGCTTCTTTGAAGAAGGTGGGTGAAACTTCACTCTGCCACGATTTTTGCCATGATTTTGAACTTTTATTTACCCGACTTTGCTTGTACTCGCAGGTATTCCGACCGGGGGAAAACCAAGCTTGAAGGGAGGAATCAACGAGAAGATTGTAAAGATTTACAAGTTACCAGCTCGTGACAGGAATATCGAGGCCTGTCTTTCACTCTCTCGACTCGCCGCTTCTGGATTGATATCTCAAGAGGAGGCTGCCATGGCGAATGTAGGAGAGAAGAGGGGGTTGCTGCTTGTTGCTAGAGATGCGAGACCTGCTGGGCTAGTTGTAGCCCAGCCTTCTGGAGTTGGGACGTTTACTGTTCCAAGCCACCTGCACCCAATCTGCAAATTCCTATTCGACATCATCTCCCCTCAAACTTTTGGGACTCTTCCCGAACCCAGTCCAGAGAACCTCTCTCTAGATGCTGGAGTGAGGATGGTCTAGGTAAAAATACTCCGATTTTAACTTATTTCTTGCTATTTTTGTTGGTTTTCTGGTGATCATCTGATAATCTTTCTTCTCCTTAAACAGGGACTGGACCTCATCATACGGACGAGGCGTGACATCCTCGCTACTCGCCTGTATCATAGATGAGGCTGAGGGGAAAAGAATTGCATTAGAGAAGGCGGTCCAAGGGAGGGAGCAAGTCATTAAATCTTGCGAGATCTTAATCGCAAAGATGACTGAGGAGAGGAAAATCCTCATAGAAAAGGTCCAAGTCCTGACCGATAGGTATCAGGCCTTGGACACGAACTTCGCAAGGCTCGCAGAGATGAAGGAGAAGATAGAGAAAGAGAGAGAGATCTTCCGCCAAGACAAGATCTCTCTGGAGGAGCAGCTTGCTAAGAGCAGGTCGCGATTAAGAGAGGTCAGCGACGCATTGGAGAAAGAACAGTCCACCCTTGCACAGCTCCGAGACGACTCCATCCACTGGGAGGAGGAGAGAGTGGCCTACGTCAAGCTACTATTTGAGGAGGGGCCCCGGGCTGTTATGGAGTTTCGCAGTTCGCAGCTATATGAGGACGAACGATACGAGTCGTACGACGCTGGTCACGACTTCGCATTGAGAGTAGTGCAACGAATGTCTCCGTCATTTGACATGGGGAAATTCGAAAAGGTTGCGGCCATCATAGCTGCAGAGGAGAGGGCAGCTGCTGAGAACAAGGTGACCGAGACTACCCAAGCTGTAGGGGTCTCGGAAGCTGGCCCTGAGGTTGAGAGCAGCGCTCATCCTCAAAGTGATGCATGAGGATGATCATCACTTTCTTTTCTCTTTGTTTCTCATGTAAAATTTTATCGCTCCTGTTATAAAATGATCAAAATGATCTGGATATTTATTCAATAGAATGAATGTATTCTTTTTGATACTGTGGCTTTATATAAGTAGTAGATGGTTCGTATGTTGAATGACTAAGTACTTAACTCATGAAATAATGAGTTAGGCTCAATCCGGGTGTCTTGGTGACCATGTCCACGTAGAGATAGACTAATCTATCGATTGAGACTTTGACTCTGCCGAGAGCAGAAGATTTGGCCAAGGGAATGTATATATTCCCTTCAGGGCTATTCGAGTCCAACTAATGGAGTAGCGACCAAAAGAAAATCCATCTTTATTTGAATGTCGTTCGGATTTACATCGGGTTAAAGAAAATATCGGAGTAGATGCTCTACGTGCTAATGACGACGTAGGGGTCTCCCTCGCATATCTTCGAGATAATATGTACTTGGTCGCACAATCTTGATAACTCGGTAAGGGCCTTCCCAATTCTGATCCAATGAACGAGCAAGCATTCTGAGATTTTATCTAAGGACTAAATTACCGAGCTGAAACGCTCTAGGTCGGACCTTTGCGTTACGGTAATGAGTTATACGTGGTTGGTAAGCTACTGCTCGAAGTTAAGATGCGTCCCTTGTTTCTTCCAGGAGGTCGAGATGGAGCCTCAGACCTTCTTGATTGCTCGTGGAGTCGTACTGCTCGATTCGATACGAGGGTACTTCGACTTCGACAGGGACAACTGCATCGGTGCCGAATGCCAGAGAAAAAGGAGTTTCTCCAGTTGACGTGCGAGTTGTCATTCTGTAGGCCCATAAGACTTCAGGTAGAAGCTCCGGCCAAATACCTTTACATTCGTCGAGTTTAGTTTTTAGATGATGTTTGATGATCTTATTGACTGCTTCGACTTGTCCATTAGCTTGGGGATGATACGGGGATGTTCGAATACTTCGTATCTTCCATTTCTCGCAAAACTTCGAGAACACGGCATTATCAAACTGTTTTCCGCTGTCAGTGATTATAGTGTGAGGGAGCCCATAACGACATGTGATGTTTCTCCACATGAACCTGGTAGTCTGCTTTTTGGCAATTGTGGTTAACGGTTATGCCTCGACTCATTTGGTAAAATAATTAACTGCTACAATTGCAAACCTATTCTGACCTTTTTCGGTGGGCAATGGTCCGATGATATCAACTCCCCATTGGGCGAAGGGCTAAGGGCCGTCCATTGGCATCATCTGCTCAGATGGTACATGGGGTATGGGAGAATATCGCTGTCATTTGTCGCATTGTTTGGAAAATTTGATTACGTCCGCCTTCATGGTGGGCCAGTAGTATCCTTACCTCATTGCTTTATATGCTAAAGATCGTCCCTTAGGATGGTTACCGCATGCCCCCTGGTGTATTTCATCAAGAACGTGATGTGCTTCTTCTGGATGGAGACACCTTAAATATGGTAAAGTAAAGCTTTTACGTAGTAAAATTCCATTTTGTAAAGTGTACCTGGCAGCACGGTGACGAATTTGTCGTGCAGATTTTTATCATCTGGGAGTTGTCCGTCTTTGAGGAAAAGGACTATGGGGTCCATCCAGCATGGAGAGGAATGCACTGTGACTACTTGCTCTGGGGCAAATTGACTAATGCTCGGAGCATGAAGATGCTCGACAGAAACAGATCGCGCTTAATCAGATTCTGGTGCGGAAGCTAGCTTTGTCAGGAAATCTGCGAGCTTATTCTTCTCGTGAGGAATGTGAATTATTTCATATTTGTTTAGCTTTGCGAGCAAGATAAGTACTCGAGATTTGTATAAGGCCATTCACTCTTCTTTTGCCTTGAATTCACCGAGCACTTGATTGACTATGAGTTGAGAGTCACTGTGAATAAGTAAATTCTGTATCGCGAGTACGTTCGCTAGTTCGAGGCCGACGATCAGAGCCTCATATTCCGCTTCATTGTTAGAGACATGAGTGTCAAATCGTAAAGGATATTGAAAATGCAACCCGTCAGGAGCAATTAAGATCAAACCGGCTCCACTACCCATGGCACATGAAGACCCATCCACAAAAAGCGACTAGGGGGTCTGGTTGCTGGTCGCAGAGTCATTGCTGGAGGAGGAATCTACTGGAGTCGAATACGTGAATTCAGCAATGAAATCAGCCACGACTTGACCCTTAATGGCAGTTCTTGGACAGAATAAAATGTCGTGCTCACTGATCTCAATTGCCCATTTAGTCAATCACCCTGAAACCTCGAGCTTTTGAAGGACTTGTCTTAATGGATGATTCGTAGGTACCAATATAGAATGGGCTTGAAAATATGGTCACAATTTTCAAGCTGCAATTACTAAGGGGAGAGCTAATTTCTCCATATTAGAATATCGAGTTTCAGCATCCACCATCGCTCAACTAATATAGTAAACGGGCCTTTGGAACCCGAAATCTTCTCTTATTAATGCGGCGCTAACGGCTGTTGAACACACAGTTAAATAGAGAAGGAGCTGCTTGTGTAAAACAGGTTTTGATAAGATAGGGGGCATGCTCATGTATTGCTTCAGTTGTTGAAATGCCTATTCGCACTGTTGAGTCCATACCCAGTCGGTTTTTGCGGTAGCTCGGAGGAGTTTAAAGAAAGGGAGGCACTTATCATAGGCACGCGAAATAAACCTGTTCAATGATGCAATGCGACCAGCCAATCATTGAACATCTTTGAGAGTTGATGGAGACTTAATTTCAATGAAGGCTTTTATTTTCTCAGGATTTGCCTCGATTCCTCATTGGCCAACCATGAACTGAAGAAATTTTTTGGGTGCAACCCCGAAAGCACATTTTTCTGGGTTTAACTTCATCTGATACTTCCTCATCAGGTCGAAGGCTTCCTGAAGATCTACGAGATGATCATTGGCTGCGACGCTTTTTACAAGCATGTCGTTGACGTAAACTTCTATATTCTTACCGATTTATGCAGTGAACATTTTATTGACCAATCGTTGATAGGTGGCACCTGCATTCTTAAGACCAAAAGGCATTACTTTGTACCAATACAAGCCTCGATCAGTGATAAAGGTAGTGTTTTGACGATCGGGCGGATGCATCATGATTTGGTTATAACCGGAGTAGGCGTCCATAAAACTGAGCAGGGCATGCCCTGCTGTTGAATTAACTAATTGATTGATGCGGGGAGTTGGGAAACTATCCTTCGGGCGTGCCTTGTTCAGATCGGAGTAGTCCACGCACATTCTCTATTTACCGTTAGTTTTTCGGACAAGGACCACGTTCGCGACCCATTCTGGATAGTCGACTTCCTGAACGAAATTGACGGCTAATAACTTTTCGACCTCAGTTTTAATCACCATTTGCCTTTCTGTGGTGAACGCTCGTCGACGCTGATGAATAGGTTTATACTTTCGATCCACATTCAGGCGATGGACAACAACGTTAGGGTTCGATACCTGGCATGTCTTTGTGAGACCAAGCAAATACATCTTGATATTTGGTGAGAAAATGAGTCAGATTTTCTCGAAAGACATCGCTTAATGAGGATCTGATGTAAACCTTCTTGGACGAATTATCTTTGGATAAGTGAATTTCGACTGTCTCTTCCCCCGGGGTACCTGATTGATGAGCGTTTTCTCTCAGGTCCAACATTGTTGCTATTGGCAGATCTATTGAGTCTCTTATGATCGTCATAATAGGGGATGTTTGGGCATTCTTGCGATCTTGTATAGCGATTTCGTAGCATGCTCGAGCTTCTTTCTAGGTTTCCTCGTACTACCCCTACTCCACTTGGAGTAGGGAATTTGATGCACAGATACAAGGGGTGTAAAGCTGCCCCTATTTTGGTGAGCGAGAGTTGACCCAAAATGGCGTTGTACGATGATCTTCGATCCACCACGAGGAAATTAACGAAGACTGTGGTTTTAGTTGAACTTTCTCCGAAGGTGACAGGAAGGTCGATGCTTCATTCTGGTGTTATGACTTTGCCCTCGAAGCCGACGAGGGGAGTGGAGATAGGTTTGAGTAAACTTCTAGCAAGTGCCATTTTATTGAAAGCTTCTAAGTAAAGAACATCAGCGAGCTACCTGTATCCAACATAATACAATGAGTTAAATAGTTTGATACCTTTAACGCGACCACGATGGAGTCCTCGTGAGGGAAATGAATCCCTTCAGCATCTTCAAGAGAGGAGAGATCAGATGATGGCTAGGATTTGATGTATCGGAGGATTTTTCTAGCCAATAAATATGTTGAGGCTTCTACGCCTTACAAGCATTGCTTTTCTTAACGCTTGAGAATCTCCCCCGCAAGCTGGACCTCCAGCAATGGTCCGGATCTCACCAGTAGGTTCCGTATCTTCTTATGGAGGATGATGTTGAGGTGACTTTTTTCTTCGCGATGGGGCATCGATTTTTTTTAGGTGGCCGATCCTAACGTAATCCCGGAAATGGCCCTTTCGGATAAGAGCTTCGATGTGATCTTTCAAAGATATACAATCTTGGGTGTTGTGCCCATGATCTTTGTGGAAATAGCATAACTTTCTCTTTTCTCTTTTTTCATGATTGGACTTGATCCTTTGAGGCCACTTCACATAAGATTTATGCTTTATCTCCATTAATACTTTCTCAGGAGATTGGTTGAGAGGCGTATAGTTATGATATTTACCGGAATAAGGCTTCTTAGGGGAACGATCTAGCCGATCGCGTCGGTATTTCTTATCAGAGGGAGAGATCTCCTCACACTTACATTTCTTCCCTTGTATACCGTAACGTGCCAAAGCAACCACTTCTGCATTGATGTATTTTTTAGCCTTGGATTGGAATTCGGTCATGGTTTTAGGAGGGTTTTTATCCAGGGCAAACCGGAATTTTTCGCCAGTAATTCCTGCTATAAGGGCAGTGAGGCCTTTGTCTTCAGTATAACCTTCAGTCTGGATGGCTTCTACAGTGAACCGAACTATGAACTCCTTAATTGTTTCCCCATGTTGTTGTTTTAGATCCGTTAAATGAGATGCAGGTTTTTTTTTATACGGATGCTTCCCATGAACTGAGAGACGAAGAGATCCGATAATTGGGAGAAGGATTCGATAGATCAGGTTTCAGACCTCAAAACTATGTACGTGCAGCATCCTTTAGAGTTAAGAAAAAAGCCCTACACATAATTTCTGAACCATATCCTTCTAGCTCCATGAGAGACCTATAAGTCTCCAAATGTTCGAGGGGATCGTCGATACCTGTATACGAGGCAATGCTAGGCGTTCAGTATTTTTTAGGCAAAAGGGCCTCCATGACTTCATAGTGAAGGGAGATTCAGACCGATGGATTCATGCAAAAGCAACAGGTGGAAGGTTAGACCGATACCGCTGTTCCATATCAGCGAAGCGATCTTCGATTCTCTTGAGATCTCCTCTCCAATGTAAAGTGAAATTCGAGGTTTCAACAGTGGATCCTGGAGATCGTTATTGTCAGGAGGTACTGGAGTGTATAGATTGTGGAGGAAGTATCGGAACTTGATTGTTGAGTGGCATTTGATTCGAAGGAGGATTTTTCTGGGTTTGTGGCTCACCTGCAGAATGTCTGGAGATTACTAGTACGGATCGTAGCGGTGGCCCTTCTGGAGGTTGGTGTGGTTCAGGAAAGTGCTGATCAAACCGATTTGGTAAGGTTTGAAGCCCAGCTTTGAGAGTAAGAAGTGTATTTTTGATGAAACACATAATGTCATCTTGACCGCATATTACATTATGAAATGGATTTTGTGATGGCAAGTTGGACTCTACCAGGGGAATGCCCGTCGAAGCAGTCTGAGGGAGATTGGACGCTGGTTCAGGGATGTCAGGCGGATGTAACATCTTCCTTGAAGTGGAAGGATGAACCGTCTTTTTGGGAGGCATAGTAGAAGATAACAATCAGTGATGAAAATGACTAATTCTGAAAGCGTTCCCACAGACGGTGCCAATCTGTTAACTTCTAATTTAGTAACAGGATCCTCCAGACGTTAACCTTCCTTCAAGCAAGCTTCATTTCAAACCTGAAAGAGTAAAGGAGAAAACTAAGGGTGGCCGGCGTTCAACCATTGGCCCTCCGAAGCGTAAGTTAGTCGAGATACGGTAGTAGAGCAAAAGGTAGGATGTGGGTTTAAAGGTTGTGTACCTTTATCATCTTGTGAGACCATCCATTTATACCAATCTAGGTGATCCAATCTGTTATGCAAGCCGTTAAGATCACTGCTGATTTCAAGGGATAAGATGCTTATCTTGTTAATCCTTAGGTAAAGGAATGGCCTAACGACTTTAGACATCTAGCTGATTACGTCTTTTGATGGAGATGTTCGGGGTTATGAATAGGGACGAGCCAAAGTTGATCTATACAGGCTACTGGTGTTGAAAGGTTGTGACTGTTCGGACTCGAAGATAACCTTGTTTAACAACCTTGAACCGAGCGCTCACATGCGAAAGTACAACCCCTTTTGACGACCACGAGCCGAGCTGATCGTATTTGAGAATATCCTTTGTTTTATAACCAAAGAGTAAGCTACACGAATTACGAAGATCCCCTCATCCGATGACCAACGACCAGGCCTGCTAGCATATTCGGAAGTGTATACCGTACTTTTATGATATGCGAGCTTCGACCATATGGACTCGCGGGTTGAACACTGAAGTTAAAAAGGTGCTCGCGGGTTTTGAATCTTCTATATCTTTGACCACCGATTTTATCTATAACAACACGCAGAGACCATGACATACATCAATCTGCCGATAGCACTCAAGTAGAGCACACGTGACATATACCGTTTTTCTTCATTTGTAGTAGGACATTGCTCTGAAGAAAGTCGAAAGTGAAGAAGGTGGGGTGTGCTAATTGATTTAGCCTTGTCCATCACAAACTTGACCAAGACCTTCTTAAGGTATTCTACCTAAGACAATCATAGCCGGCTCCTTTATCTGTCTTTATGTATATTGATGTCAAGGATCCTATTTACAACCTCAGATCTTTCATCTTGAATGTCCTTGATAATAGAGTCTTCAATATATTGATCTTAAACATGTTATGGCTGGTGATAAGCATTTCATCAACATATAATACCAGGACAATGAATTATCCATACTCGATACCTTAAAGTAGACACAATGATCATATTCACTTCTGGTAAACCACTGACTCACCATGAAAGTATCTAACTTTTAATAACACTGCCTAGGTAATTGGTTCAGGCCATACAATGACCTTCTCAACCTACAAACCTTATTTTGTGACCCTTGTATCTTGAACTCCTTTGGTTGCTTCATGTAGAATTGCTCTTTAAATTTCCCATGTTGGAAAGTAGTTTTTACATCCATTTATTCCAATTTTATATTGTATTGGGCAATTGGTGCCAACACAAATTTGATAGATACCTACTTGACCACAGGTGAAAATTGTGCTGAAGTTGCACCCTCCTTTTACCATAACTAGTTGCTACTAATCCGACCTTGTATCTATCCTGTTTCTTCCGATAGATCCACTTACAACCGATTGTCTTATGCCTAATGAGAAGCTCCACTAGCTCCTACGTCTCATTCTTATACAAAGAATTCATCTCATCATACATTGCCTCCATTCAATTCTTAGCATATGGTACGGGTTTGGGTCCAAGAATAAACCTAGTTGCTAAATAGGTCGAATCTGATTTCCTTAATATTAGACTCAACCCGACCCGACCTGAACCCATTTAGTAAATGGACAGGTTTAGCCTATGTTGCAAGGGACCCATCCAGACCCAGTTTTAAACATGGTAAAAATGCTTCCATGCTAGATCCTGACTTGACCCATTTATAATAGGGTATGGGCGGATCTCCCTCTACTAGATCTAGACCCATTTATAAATGGGTCCGATGGGTTGACTCAGACCCAACCCAAACTCACCCATTTAGTAAAAGAGTTTGGGTCTAAAATTTGGACACGACCCATTTAGTCAATGAGCAGGTTTAGTTTTGGCTAAACTCGACCATTTACAACCCTAGTTGTGGCCCATTGGAGTTTTAGATCTATTTTTTGTCTCACATTCTAATAGCAGCTTGTTCGAATGATGGACATGACTGAACTTGACACATTCATAGGGCGGCCGCATATATTTTATTACACCGCCTCTCCTCACCGTGGGAGTTTAGTCAGTCAGGTTAGGTTAACACCGAGTTTAGTCAGGACGTGATCATGGGACTCACCTCAATATGTGTGTGTGTGTGTGTGTGTGTGTGTGTGTGTGTGTGTGTGTGTGTCACGTCGTCCATCCAATTTTTCAGGCCATCTTAGGGCCAATTTTTCAGGTCATCTTAGGGCCAACCCAAAAATGAAGTAGATCTAAATCTCAGATGGACCACACTATAGAAAGAAGTGGTGATTGAATACCCATCATTAAAAACTTCCTAGTGCGCACCATAATGTTTATTTGCCATCCAACTTGTCGAGAAGGTCACATAAACTTAGATGAAGGAAAACACAAATATCGGCATGATCTGAAACTTCTGTGCAAGTTTGTTATAACAAGCTAAGAACATAAAGTGTATAGAATTTTAATGTCCTCATATGAACTAAAGCAATCTTTTGGATAATTGCATTAAAATTTTGATTATGTGATGATGTCTAATGGGGTTGTGTTCAATGACAGTGAAAGACACCTTTATTTCAAGGTATTTAGAAACTCTGTTGCTTTTTGTATGCATGTATGTAGATGGTCTTTCGATCTTTTGTACTAGCTTAGAGATTATAAATGAAACTAAAATCATTTGATCTTTATCTTTTCATTTTCACATGAAAGACCTAGGTGAGACTAATGTCATTTTAGGGATTAAAATTATTAGGAATGAATCTGGTAATAATCTTAACAAATCACATTATATAGAGAAGATTTTAATAAAATATAATTATTATAATTTTAAACTAGTCTGTACTCATTTTAACCCCAGTATAAAACTAATAAGAAATAATGGTGAAGAAGTATCTCAAACTGGATATGTCAGTGTCATTGGTAGTTTAGTTTATACATGAATTATACTAACCAAACATAGCCTTTATAAGAAAATTACATAGATATTTTAATAATTCAAATTACATGCATTAAAATACTATATACATAGTCTTTAGGTATCTTAAAAGAACTAATTAGGATCTTAGTATTCAGTACGAAAGATATCCAACTATCATTGAAGGATCTTAGTATTCAGTACGAAAGATTGGAGTTTAGGCATAGATTATTCTAAATCTACTATTGATTATATCCTTACCTAGGGTAGGCAGAGCTGTATCATGTAATTAAAATATTAAAAAAAAAAAACTTGTATAGCTCACTGCACTATAGAATCTGAAATGGTGGCTTTGGTAGCAGGTAGTGAGGAGGCAAAATGGATTAAGACATTATTAATTATTATACCCCTTTATGTGAAACCGGTACCTCCTATATTCAATTATTGTGATATTATAGGTGATATAGGGAGAGTTAATAACAAGTGTTATAATGAGAAATTCAAACAAGTACATATGAAACATGTTTGTGTAAGACAACAATTAAAAATATAATAATAACTCTAGATTTCATAACATTAATGAATACATAGTGGATATCTTAACAAAAAACCTAACTAGGGAGAACGTTTAGAAAAATGAATCACTAGAAATAGTAACCAACTTAAAGACAAGAGAAATAAAGAATTATGTTCAATGAGAAAAATACTGTTTTATGTGATTCTTAATTGAAATGCATTACAAAAGTGAGGAGAAAACACTTCTCCAAGTCCCTTTCTATAGCGTTAGTAATATTTTTCTCTTTAACGATTCAAGGTTAGGTTTATCCCTTAATGAATTCATAGCCTACAATATAGGTTAATAGTGGTTACAGAGACACCCTTAATGAACTCACCTATATAAGTGTGGAAGTGGGATCAGTTTCTATGATACTTTGGCTAATTTTCTAAAGCACTGATTATGAAATCAGGATATTGCACATAGTCACAAACTATAGCTCTAAACACCCTTTATAATCTTAACTACTTTATGTGTCTCATGTATTGTCTATACTAATAAATTTAGTTCAAGAACCAGTTCACTATTTTCTTTTAATTCAAACATATTTCATTAGGTGAGGTTCAAGAGACATATAGTCACCTTTGTTAATGCACAGATAAATAATCACATTCGTTTATACAAAGAAGTGCTTCATTATGCCGATATTTTTTTATTTTGAAAAAGTGAATGATTGGTGAAATTTTTTCAAAATTAATGAAAGAAAATAAGAAAAAGAAAAAAAAGGAAAAGATGGAATCTTTTGTCATCTTCTCTTTTGCCTTTCGTGCTTACCATTTTATTTCTCTTTTTGTGCAAAACATTAGTCTCACATCGAATAGGAATTGAAAAAAGATGTGTACATATTAGATTCCTCTCCTTAGTCTTTTATGAATGCGCTCCCTTTTCCCCGAGCCTATATGTGTGGGCAAGCCTGACCCGTTTGGAAAAGTGATTCGGAAACCAGTTAACTAGGCGTATACATCTGGATACTTAGGCAGAAGGAGGCTTGATCTGGACTCTTTAGAAAGTCTTGAGAAGCTTGATTTTGCCATTTTTTAATTCAATTTCTTTTCCAAAACAATTCTGAATGGGTTATATGTTTCCTAGCTGTTTATCTTCTTTGCTTTAATGAGGCCCATTGAATCTAGATCGTTTCCATTGTAAGAAGCATTCACATTAATCCATGACCCATCACTGAAATAAGAAATGGTAAAAAATGTATGACCATCTATGAATGCATTAAATTTATCTCTTACAAATGGTTATCTTCCTTGGCTCTATAAAAAGGGTCATAGCTTGGTTTTGTTTGAACACAAAAAAATAAAAATAAAAATAAAAACCTTCATTTCTTTTCTTCTTTGGGCATATGAACTAGTGTTTTTCTTTAGTGTTATCTTCTTGGGTGTTAAGGGTTCCAACAGTTAGTGCACACCAAAGGAATTTATACGGTTGGGCGTTGGATCCTAGAGATGGCGTGCTGGGATTCTACTTACACTGGTCATAACAAAAAGAAGGGCATGAGCTATTTTAAATAAAGTGACTATGTCCACGCACTACCACAGCACAAGGGGAAAAAAAGAATAATCTTCCTCCTCTTGTAAACAGTCATCTTAAATAGGTGTGAAGTTTCACATTTTTCTTACTTTCTCATATCAAACTTATATTCATGTAGCTATTATAACCAATGTTCAAAGCAACAGTATCGTTACAAATTTTACTAGCCGAGATACGGAAATAATATCAATATCACCAATAACCATAAATGTTAGGAAATGTGGGTAAATAGTGGGATTTTTCAATGAAACTTTAGGAGATACTAAAATATGCATATTTGCATATTTAAGCATAAAAATTGTAAAAAGAATACATACATGATATGTTTCTATTAAATGGGGGCTTAAAAGTATGTGTTATCATAAGAAATCAATCCAACCATCCCATCAATCCCATATATCCATCCAACCATCCAACATTCCATCCAAACAGCCATCAATATTGACAACACATGATGTTATGTTTAGAAATTTTTGACAAATAGAAAGGAAATGAAAGACTGTGGTCTCTTAACATCACCCTTTTGTTTTTTTAACAAAACAATTTATTCACAGAAAAGGGGGATTTACAATAGGTTTAGCCATTTGGGAAGCCCGAAAAATAAAAAAAAAACCCACCTTGGGCTGTTTGTCATATACCCCAACCCAGAGAGCTAATATCGCCCATGTTGCGATAACAGTAATACAACAATACTATCGACATTATCATTGGCAATGTACACACCGCATATAATGTGCCCATGAAAAAAATTTGAAATGAAAATACTTATTTAATAAATAGATTTTGGTAATATTGATGCATTGACAATATTTTTGAAATACCGCTGATACACTAACGATACAAGTGATACCTGAAATTTACTCTATTGGAAATATTTATGGTACATTACTGAAATCAATACATTGGCAATACAACTGACACCTAGACTTAATTTTCACGGTTGAAAATACTAGGGATATCAATACATTAGTGATACAAGTGACGCCTAGGCTTTATCCGGTTGACAATACTGGGGATACCCATACGTTGGCCATACTTGGCAATATCACATTGGTGATACTTAGCCTTGCATCGCAGGTGAATGGAAATTTTGATACTATCAATGTTATCGGTATCGCCCAAGCTGAAAGTTCTGATACTATCAATGTATCGGTACCACCAAGCTGGCATACGGACAAATCAGGGAGTAGTATGGACAATCTCAGGTATATTTTACGAACTATGGCTATAATATAAGATTTGGAATATGGCCATCCACTAGTAGGGGTAGTAATGGGTCTAGTCAGCCCGTGGATCAGCTGGCCTGACCAGCTTCTGAGGTAGGTTCGGGCCATTCTAAATGGGCAGTGAATCAATCTCAGGCCCCCAGATGTAACCCGTTTTAAGTAAGTGTGTCAGGCTTGGGTTGTACCCTACCCGACCTAACCTGACCAATCCATCGTCCATAGAGGTTATCAATGGACTGGGCCAAATGGCTCAGACCCAGTCTGACCCAAAAATTGAAACAAAATAATCCTTGTTTTTTTTTTTTAATGCATGTACATATCCACTGTTTGGACCAAGTTGTCAATAGCCTTAGGAGTGGCATTCCATTCTTAAACTTGAGTCGGGTTGTTGCAGGTTGGGTCAAGTCAATCAAGCCCTACCCATATACAATTAAATGGGTCAGATCAGGTCGTGTCTGGCTTGATGAATTTTTCAGTGGGTCAGGTCGCGCCAAAGGGTAATGGGTCGTGGGTCATGTTTGGGCAAGAATCTGGTCCCATTTAGATGGCCATATTCTAATCTATGTGGTCATTAAACATGGTCTAGATATATCAATCCGATCAACAACAATGGATGGCTTAGATCTGTCACTATATGTCCTCAATGGACGGTCCAGATCTATTAGCAGATATCCAGCAGATGGACGACTCAGATCTGGTCACGAGTCACGAGCATCGAAAAGATGTCTGTGTTTTACCACGCAGGTCCATCTGTTTTGCAGGCTCATTTTAAGAGATGACGTAAAAAAATGAGGCATATCCAAAGCTCAAGTGGACCATACCACAGGAAAAGTGAGGATTGGACATCTACCATTGAAAACTTCTTGGGACCACGGAAGTTATGGATCAAGCTGATATTTGTGTTTTCCATTCATCCAGGTCCTTGTGACCTTATGAACAGCTTAGATGGCAAAAAAACATCATGGTGGACCCTAAGCTGATTTATTAATAATAAAAAGCGTAGTCTAACTTGAGATTTTCTTTCCATCACAGCCATAAGGTCCTAAGGTCCAAATCACATGCAATAACAATCCTGTGGTCCTAACTGTCCATTTGTTAGAAGCCTGTGTGGGTGAGCCAAGGTTCAAAAACCACATTGAAAAGATGATCCAATGGTTTATTATTATTATTATTATTATTATTATTATTATTACATTGTAGACACCCCACCTTCGGCTACACTGTTGGTAGAGATAGCTAGATGAATGGAGGACCATACACCCAAATCCCATAGTCCAAACTCAGCCAAACTTATCCTTGTAAGCCCCAATCCATAGCCCAACTCAAGACTGAACCCAGTCAACTCACCCCTAAACATCAGCTTGAAAAAATCCCCATAAGAAAAACCAGTCAAAAAGTCCTAAAAAATAAAAACTCATCGAGTCAACCCGCTGAGTCAAATCGCCGAGTCAACCTGTTGAGTCAACCCGTCGAGTCAACTCACCGTGTCAACCCATCTCCCAAACTCAGTCAACTCACCGAGTTCCAAGCAGCAGCCCTGGAGCATATCTGTACTGCCCGCGGGATCCCGAGAACGTCCGTACGGGCGGCCCCCTAAGTGTCGCCCAAACTTATCTACTGGAACTGCCACTGCCCGCTGCTATAAATACCCCCCTCCCCTTCTCATTTCAACAAGCCTTTATCCCGAGTGCGATCCAGTCGTTCTGAGTCCACTTCCATCCCTCTTTTAGTCCATTTTTCCACCAAGGAGAGCCCAAGTGAGAAGAGCCTAGTCCTAGTCCAGTCCAACCTGACTCTAGTTTAAGTCTCCCAAGCCATCCAAGTCTTGATCCAGCCACTCGAAGCAAACCTTGCGACACTTCCGTCAATTCAGCTACTCTTTACCAGCATCATCTCATTCGCATTTAGCATAAGTGCAACATTTACTTTTCTTTCAACCCCCCTGCTTCACTACAAGCACCTTGATTATTCAAACACACAGTATGCGTCTCGCATAAAGCACCTGTCAGTTCGAGCGTATGCTCTAGGCTTGCCTGTTAGTGGAACCTGCCCATCAGAAACTCTTATTGTTCAGACCCGCATTCATGCATCAGTCACTACAAGCACTTTGATCATTCAAACACACAACATGCATACCGCATAAAGCACCTATCAGTTCCAGCGTATGCTCTGGGCCTGCCTGTTAGTGGAACCTGCCCATCAGAAACTCTTACTGTTCAGACCTGCATTCATGCATCATGTCATCTATGAGAATGTACGAAGATTAAAACAGACTTTCAAGTGTTAGTTCGATTATGTGAAGTAGAGACCGTACTCCTGGTACGGGCAATGTGTGGGGTGCTTAACCTCTTCCCACCCTGTAACCGTGATCCCTTACCTCGAATCTCTGGCCACAGATCAAAATGAGTCATTTTAGTAAAAGAAATCTTCGGATTCCCTTCTTTAACGTTTCTACGGGGTCTAGTCGACTGTAGATTCGAAGTAATTGGCTAGTGGCGACTTTGGTCTTATACAAAATCATTTAAACACATCCGGCTTAATACGACAACCAAACAAAGCCCTTGAGAACGAGGCGAGCCAGTGGCACAAACGGCGATTCGCGCACACACACCCCTTCTTCTTTTTCCGAAAGGAAAGGGAGAACGTCGTGGGAGCGCGAAACGGCGAGGGTCCACAGAATGACGACTCCACTGGGGATGTGCTAGTCCCACTAGTCATGATCCGACTTGAAAAACAGAATTCGTCTTGTACTTGAAAGTCATTAGTCCTCATACAATCTCATTTGCATAGCATTCTACCCAAAAACAAAAAAAGAAAAACCTCAAAACCCAAAAAAGAGTAGAGTATAGTCCTCACTATTGCGCCTCCTCGGGCTCAACGTGTTCGGAAACAACTTCCCTTTCGCAGTACAATCTACACTCGGGCTCAACAAACCATGTTCGACCACGAAGAGGAAACTCACCTCTTCCCCTCTATTGAAAAAACCGAAGCGCAACCTCCAGCGCTACAGCCAATTGAGAATACGCTAATCATGCAAGAATTGGCACAATGAATGAGAGCAATGTAAGAAATGCTCTTGCAATTCATGCAAGCACAAGCTACCGCAGCAGTCAACAACCAAGCTGGCCCAGTTCAGCAATCTCAGCAACCATCTCTTCCAGCCTCCAGTTCATCCCAACCATAACCACCAGGGATCACTCAGGACTTTCGATACCCTCCTAACAGGGGCCTTCAATCAGAACAACCCTCAACCTCAGGGTATTTCTTCCAGTATCCCCCTGCAAATGAGAGCCATTTTCAGTCACATCCCACAACCAGAACTCCGAGCCAATTCCAACATCCTCTCCCTAATGGGAGTTCCAACCAGTTTCAATATTCTCCTGTGACTGGGATTTCTTTATAGTCTACCTTCTCAGCTCCAGTCCAACAAAGTCTCTATAATGAGAGTAATTATCAAGCCTAACCTCCTTCAAGCAGGAATCATAGGAGCATCAATAACACCAATTATTACGAAAGGGGGTCAGCTCAGTCCTGGCGAGGGGCAAGATCTCCTTCATTTGGTCCCTCTGAAATCGAACAACTCCGAGAACAGATGCGAGAGATGAAGAGAAAGTTGCAGAAACAGCAAGGGGTGGATCTTCCATCCACTAAGTTCAGGGACCTTTGTCCATTTCCCGATGCAATGGTACCTCAAGGCTTTCAGATACCAAAATTTAAAAGATATGATGGGATAGGGTGTCCTATAGACCACTTGAGATCATTTTGTGGTGAGCTAGATGCTATGGCAAGCAACGACGGGGCGTTGATCCGTCTGTTTCAAAAGTCCCTGAAAAATAATGCCCTAGACTGGTACACATCATTGGACCGTCATCACATCAGGACTTGAGAGTAGCTCTCCCATGCTTTCATCGACAGGTTCGCATACAATCTTAACATGGCACCCAGGAGAGCGGACCTCGCAGCTCTCAGGCAAAGAAGTGATGAAACATTATCAGCCTACGTTGGACGGTGGCAGGCCATTGCCGCTATAGAATGAAGACTCCCATCGACGACGAGGAGCAAATCTCCATGATCGTCCACTCGGCAAATCCAAGTATCTCTGGGTACCTTGTCTCACATCCATATGCGAACTTCACCCAACTCATCTGCGCAGGGGAACAAGGCGAAGCCGGAATAAGGGCTGGGATGATCTCCCATTGGTGGCCTTATCAAGCCGCTCTTATACAATCGACAGTGGAAGAAGAGCCTACTGAATACGAGAATGATAATAGAAGTGTCCTCATCCCTCATCCAATAGAAGAAGACGACCTTGTTGCCTCTACTGAAGGTGCACTATTCCTCCCTCAGCACGGACAACCGCAGCAACAGCAATAGTCAAGATGGAACTCACAGTTCCCTAATCAAGGTTGGCAAGGGGCACCCCTAACCAGTCCGGTTTCAGAACCCCTCATCCTGCAAGGGGCATCTCCAGTCGATCCAATCTCTGCAATGCAAGGGGCACCTCCTGCCTATCCAGCTTTCATCAGCCAAGAAGAGTCTCCTCTCCAGTTTATCCGTGCCATTGACTCTGGTTTAGAGTTCGAACCTCTCATCCTACAAGGGACATCCTCAACTATTTCAATCCCAAGGCCCATCATCATGCAAGGGGCACAACCTACCCATTCTTCACGACATTGCTCAACGAGGGGCACAACCTACCCATTCCAGCCAACCAAGGGCACAACTTGCCTATTCCAGTCAACCAAGGGGAGGACCTCCCTGTCGCAGCATCACTCAGCCAGGGGCACAACCCGCCCACTCCAGACAAATGGGGGCACAACCTGCCCACAACATCTAGCCAGGGGCACAACCTGCCCATTTCTCTAGCAAACAACCAGGGTCACAACTTGCCCACCGCACCTGTCTATTCAGCTTCTACTTCAGCCATCATCCTCTAAGAAAAAGACCCTTCCTTGGACAGCATGCCACATGCCCTAACAGAGTTGGGGCCCAGCTTCAATTATGTGGCCACTATCGAGGAGGTCAAAGGGGAGATTGATGTTCAGGTTCTAATCGGTCCAAAAACATCAACTATCACTCTTCAGGTTTTGGACATCTCAGCTTCATTCCATCTCCTTTCCGATCGGACCTGGTTTCACAGAATCGGTGCCATCTCTTCAAATCTTCACCAAAGGGTCAAGCACATCTTCGAAGATAGGGCGATCACCATCATTATCGATCGCGAACAATTTTCCATGGTAGAAGTATCCAACATTTGAGAGCCTACCATCCCAGCCATGGACGTACAACGCTCTAATGGGGAGGTCTCATACCATCACAATGCAAATTACTTCCCTCGTGCATGTCCCATCGGATCAAACTACGTCTTCCTTTCTGCCAAGCGTCAAACCTTCTACTGTCAGCTCGAATATCAAGACTCGACCCGAATCATGGGAGTTTAAGAGAATGTGGATAGAGAAAGACTGCGATATCGGCTTACTCGTATTAGGAAACCAAAGCACAAAAGTATCAGAAGAAGACGGGGTCATCAAGAAAAAGGAATCTCTACATCTGCACACCAATCCAGTTTATCAATGCAGGGATTATCTATCTTGATGATGGGTTGCACTCCACCTTCGATGATCAAGCGAGCAGATTGAGTCTGATAGAGTTGCCCAAAGAAGACTCAATCAAGGGGCAAGAATTCCCCTCGATTGACTGGACTGCCGTTCTGGTCCCGCCTCAGCCAGATGAACCTGAAGAGCTGCAATATATTGGGGATGAGCCAGGAGAAATCGCATCCGACACCAACTCGAAGCCCAATTCCAGATCTACCATGACGTTTGGGCACAACAATGAGGGTTGGCTTACTGATCCTTTTGGCCCTGCCTCCTGAGGGGAAGGAGTGCAGGACAGTAACAGGTTTGTAGTCCCATGACGGCCAATAAAAGCCGACAGTGCTCGGCTCCCCGAGTCGAATCAGACAACACCTGGTTCATCGCCGTCTTGCTCGGGTCCTTTACAAAAAAATTCAAAAAAAAAATCAGAAGATTCAAAAACCCAAAACACCAAATATTTCAAAATTTAAAAAAAAAAAAAAATCAAATTTTCACAAAATTCGAAAGTTCAAAAAAATCCAGATATTCACAAAATTTCAAAAAATCAGAAATCTTTCAAAAATCCCAAGCAATAAAGTGCGAAGTCTATCTGTCAAAGCACTTGAGTATGAAGTTGACTCATGTGATTTCAATCTAGAGTTGGACTTCGAACTCAAGGGTTTGGATAGAGCCAATGATGAGGAAAATGATGAGTTGACTCCCAAACTAAGAGGGTCTCCTCGAAAGTTCGAACTGAAAGTCGATGTCATCTCAAAAAGTTTCAAAATTATAAACCTAGGATCTCCTGAGACCCATAAGGAAGTGTGCATTGAGAATCCTTGTCCCTGAAAAATAAGCAGAGAATGATCGAATTTTTGAAGTCATGACTCCCCAATCTTGCGTCCTATGAAGACTTATCCAGACTCGATCAAAAGCTCATCAAGCCTATCAAGAAGATGCTGCCAAGACTATGCTTGCATTCCATGCTGGAGTGTGCGACTTGACGAATGATCGAAGAAACCTCACGGCTCGATGAAGACAGATTGTTGCCAACATGTCAAAAAGCACTTCAAGTGTCAGCAACATGCACTCGGATCCATGTGTGTGTTTCGAAACTCTACAACGTGATAAGACTCCAACTATTCCCTGTACGAGGTATCTACATCAACATAAAGATCGACTCGGCATCATCTAGCGGTCATATGCATATACTTGTGGCAGTTGATTGCAGTACAAAGTGGATGGAGGTAATATTCTGATCTCGCACGATAATTCTCATGAAGAATGACATCATCAATTGTTAAGGGTTCCCACATGTTATCAACATTGGCAATGGGACGCCCTTCGAAATCTAAGGATGAAAGATTTCCTCAAGAAACTTAAAATCAAAAGACAGACCTACGAGTTTAACTCAAAATCCCGTCAACGTGAGTGCTGGTGAAGAATGAAGCCGAAGAAAGAAAAATCATATTGGGTTTACAACAAGCACCGCCACATTTATCAGACTCAAGGGGGACAAGGCCTAAGGATCAGAAAAGTTCTTCCAAGAAGCGCCCTCAGGCTCACCACATGAGAGGGGTAGATCTTCCTGAGCTAATTAACGCCGATAACGTGAAAATTTTTCACAGGTAAGTCAATCCAAACTTATCAAGAGTTACATTAGTAGAGCTGAAGTTAAGAGGTCAAGGCTTAGACCTCTGAGAATCCCTTCCCGTCCACCAATAAATGTTCCAAATAAAGGGTTCAAAAGAAGAGAAAAAAAAAGAATAGAGCAAAAAAAAAAAAAAGAGGGGCACACAACCCAAACAAAAAAAAGAAAAAAAAAAGAAAGAAAGAAAGAAAGAGAAAAAAAATTGACTCAAAAGAAACACGTCTACCCATCCATCCACCTCAGAAGGGTCTGTAGCTAAGGCCGACAACTCTGCCATTGTAACTTAAGATAAGGGCCGAAAGGTTATCATCAGCCGGTAACGACGGATTCCTGACCTCTGGTCGCCGCAATTATCTAAAAAAAACAAAAAGAAAAAAAGAGAAAAAGGAAAATGTGTGCTTAAACAAAGAGGGCGGAGTGAAAACCCGAAAGGGCGCTCCGAGTAAAAACAGTGGGCACACAGCGGACTTGGTGAAAACCCAAAAGGGCGCTGAGGGTAAAAACAGCATAACTGCCAAGGGACAGGAAAGATCAAATACCCGGGAGGTGGTGAAAACCCGAAAGGGCGCCACAGGCAAAAATGAAGGGCAAGCTGGACGCAGCGAAAACCTGAAAGGACGTTGGGGTAATAATGACTAAGAAAAGAAAAGAAAAGAAAAAAAAAAGGTGCATGAGAGATCCAAGCGACATGAAGATTCAATGGAAGCAAGGATGGCGGCTATGAGTCAAGAATTCTTCCAAGATCTGCCCAAATTCTAGGGGTAGGATACCATTGCGCATTATCTTAAGGGGACCAGGACCCTTGGTGAATAATGAAGAAAGTCGACTATAACATCAGGCTGAGTTAAATATTCTGATTCCTACATCTAAAAGCATAAATCCAAATCACGCATAGACAGACAAGCACTTAGCACAAATTTCCATTTCATGCATGATTTGCATACATATATTTAAAAAAGACAAAATCATTTTTCCTTATTCATATATATGCAAAAAAAAAAAAAAATCTTACAGGGCTTTCAAAATAAACGTCCTTCCGTCAACTAATGGGGTACCTTCCGTGAGTGCATTTCTCCCGATCATTCTTCCTAGAAGGTAAGTATCTCTCTTCCTGCTTTAATGCTTCAATCCTTTTGCTAAAGTGTTTTCTCTCCTCACAGGTACCAGAAGCCAATCTAAGATCAGCCCATCAATGTCCATCATGACCCCATCATCACCATCGATCACATCATCCATGCTGGCCCACGCCCAGAGGAAGCATAGCCTCACCTATGTCCCATCTCCATATCCCATCCATACCATCCATTTCTCCCATAATCAATGCCCCATTCAAACTTGAATTTTCAGCAATCCCACCATTAATGGGGGCATTTAAAGCTTCCCTAACAACCACCCTTAATCCACCATCAATGGCCCCATTTAAACCTCTATCTACATCATCAATCAAGAACATCTCATCATCATTAAAGCCCCCACCATCTTCTGAAGTATGGGACCCACTAGGATCAGCCTTCATCACCCCCAAGCCATCATCAATGGCTGCCCAAGAGAGGACCAAAAGAGAAAAAGACAAAAATGAAAAGAAAGGTGAAGAGAAAGGGAAGGTTCATGGCCGGAATCGAACCTGGGCGTACAGAGAATATGGGACATGGACAGTGGGTTGCTGGGAATGTCCGAACCAGAGTCCGCATCGACCACACATGAAGAGAGGTCTGGGCGGCCCCCTGAGGGCCGCCCATACGGACGGTCTCCTTCTCTCTCCGCGGGATTGGTTCCACAGTCGCTGGTAGGTGAGACTGATAGTCCACGTCAGCAGATGGTACCCTGAGGGCCACCCAAGGCTCCAATCAACTCCAGATTTCGTTTGAGGCTAATCTGAATCATCTGGAGGGTACCCCACCTATCCAATCATGAAGTAATGCGGCCAAAATGGGTCTGATCAAGTCAAAGAAAAGAAAAATTGATAAAGAGGGGTCCACAAGCAATCTGAGCCACTTAAAGACTAGATCATCATGATCCAAACCATAGAAAAGCTCGCATGGGTCATCGAATAGCAACATCAAGGGTTCAATTGTCAAGAAAGAAGGCCAGAGTCTAAGATCTGATCGTCAAGTGGGCCCACATGGCTAAAAAGAGTAATCTGAACCGTCCAAGTCATCATCTGCATCGTGGAAAGCCTTCTTAGCCCCACGAAACATCAAGGATAGGTGCTCCAAAGCAAAACTGAAGTCTGAAAAGGGCCCACAGGACCAATTCAAGCAATTCAGACCACTTAAATCACAATCAGCCCCGTCAGAAGCCCAAACAAAGCAAGGTAAGTATGCCCAACCATAAAGTTTTGGGTCCGAAGACCTTAAACTACGTCGAGATCGACATCCCGAGAGATTTTCAATAAAAACCGGTAGCGGTCTTGATCGTTCGAATCAAGAACCGTTGGCACCGGACATTTTGGAAAAAAAAATATATATAGATATTTTTAGTCTGTACATTTTTGGCTCCGAAGACCTTAAACTACATCGGGATCAACATCCCGAGAGATTTTTAATAAAAACTGGTATTAATCCGAGCCGTTCGAGCCAGGATCTGATGACCTGGATCATTTCAAAAAATCACAAAAAAATGTATTACTAGTCCCGCTCCTAAATTCTGGGTCCGAAGACCTTAAACTACGTCAGGATCAATATCCTAAGAGATTTTTAATAAAAACCGGCATCAATCCCAGCCGTTCGAGCCAGGATCTGATGACCTGGATCATTTCGAAAAATCACAAAAAAATGTATTACCAGTCTCGCTCCTAAATTCTGGGTCCGAAGACCTTAAACTACGTCGGGATCAACATCCCGAGAAATTTTTAATAAAAATCGGCATCAATCCCAGCCGTTCGAGCCAGGATCTCATGACCTGGATTATTTCGAAAAATCACAAAAAAAAATGTATTACCAGTCTCGCTCCTAAATTCTGGGTCCGAAGACCTTAAATTATGTGGGGATCAACATCCCGAGAGATTTTTAATAAAAATCGGTATTAATCCCAGCCGTTCGAGCTAGGATCTGATGACCTGGATCATTTCAAAAAATTAAAAAAAATGTATTGCCCTATTCTGTACAAAGTTTTGGTTCAAAGACCTTAAACTACATCGGGGTTGATATCCCGAGGGATTTTTAATAAAAACCGGCATCGGTCTTGATTGCTCGAAACAAGATTCGACGACCTCGGACATTTTCTGAAAACGATATATATAAATATCGCATGTACATATTTTTTGTCCGAAGACCTTAAACTATGTCGGGACCAAAATCCCGAGAGATTTCCAATAAAAACTAGTGTTAATCTTGATCGCTCAAATTGGGATTTAACAGCCTGGAACATTTCAAAAATTACAAAAAGAATGTATTTTCAGCATGTACATATTCTTAGTCTGAAGACCTTACAAAAATTACAAAAATTACAAAAATTTCAGCATGTACATATTCTTAGTCTGAAGACCTTACAAAAATTACAAAAAGAATGTATTTCAAAAATTACAAAAAGAATGTAATTTCTCAGGGGACCCTTTTTGCTTTCAACCAAAAACCGGCATCGGCCTCGGCCGCTCGGATCAAGGTTCAATAACCCGGATCATTTCCAAAATACCTAAAAGATTTTGATCTTTCTAGAAAAACCAGTATCAATCTCAATCACTTGAGTTGAAGTCTAGAACCTTTAAAAAAAAAAACAAAAAAACAAAAAAAAAATTCATAATCAATTTCAACTGCACCAATTTATCTCCAGCGGTCCGAAGACCTAAAACTACACTGGGATTAACTTCTTAGGGGCTTTCTTTCCTAATCTGTTCCAAACATGGCTGACACTTGATCATACGGGTGTTTGGAATTTTCTAAAACAGGTAAAGGCTGAGGTGGGCAGAACTCCGCAACCCTATTCGTGTTGAACGCACTGTGATAGACAACCTTGATTTGGAAGTCGCTGTTGAATCTGA
Organism: Liriodendron chinense; assembly: GCA_003013855.2. NCBI lineage: Eukaryota > Viridiplantae > Streptophyta > Magnoliopsida > Magnoliales > Magnoliaceae > Liriodendron > Liriodendron chinense. The sequence goes on from PVNU02002925.1 coordinate 1,456,304, forward strand.
CGGATGTTCCCTGTTCCTAAAACTCATGAAGGGGATTAAGGCAGTTGGGATGTGAAGCGCATCCTCACGGAATTGTGAGCAACGTAAGGCCCCAAACTAGATTGATAAAGGAAAATGTGAGGATGTGGCTCATTCTGTGGCCGAAGGAGTCTGTCGGATGATACGTGGTCTATGTGCATTGCACATGAGGAACAGGAAACTTTGTGGGTGTGTTGACTGGAAACCCTCAAAATCCCCTCATCCGAAGATGTAAAACTACGGCACTTAACTGTGTGAGACTCGTCTTGCTCGCTGACGTAAAATGGATCGGGTGCCTTACCAGCAGTAGAAGCTGGAAGTGGATGAAAATTTCACACATTTCTCTGCATTTCAGAAAAATCAGAAAAATACTAAAACATTACAAAATCATCTTTCAAAAATCACAAAATATTTTCCTTGCTTTCAAGCCAAATATTCCCAAAATCACAAAAATATTTCATTTTTTTCAATAACCAATCTTTATCCTGACCCAGGTAAAAGATTCAGACCAAATATTTGCAAAAATCACGAAAAATTGTCACTACCCCCAGCAATGCACTTCAGGAGTCTCGAACTCCGCTCACTCATTTCGCAGTTTGGGATGACGAATCTGATCGCCCGCAAATTGGAATCTTGACCAAAACTGGCGACCAAGCACCATCTCAATCGCATCCATTCACAGAAGAACATTTTGAGGTCTGATAACATCCTTCGTCCATTCTCATTAGCAAAGAAACAGCATCTTGGGACGATGGACCTGATAGACCACGAGTCGGGATCTTGACCAACGCGCTGACCAAACATCTGCATAAAGAAGAAAAAAATCCCCAGGGGATCACAACCCTGCAAGCAATAAGCTCAAAGTTCTCTACATCTCCAGCAAAAGCAAAATCATCAAACTAAAAGAGAATGAGCCAAGCCATGCATCCATCATCAAATATGCATCTCCATGCATCAGCAGCATCACATCAATCATCATGTTTACCTACTTTCAAAATAAAAGTCGGTTAGCCAAAGACCCCACAGGCATCCCTAGTGGAGGTGAGTGCAAGCCAGATTTCCTTTTCAAAAAGACAAAAAATATTTCTCTGTGCAAATAAAAACCCCACGGAGTATCACTCCCCAGAGTGGGTACCTTTTCAAAATCCAAAAATATCTTCCCACTAGAGCGTTCTGCCTCCAAAACACCAGGAGATCTTCCATATCTCTGGGTAGGAACCGACATAAAAATTCAATAAGATCCGATGTCTCGTGGTTTCCCCGGATACCATCGGATCCAATGTACTCAAAGTATGATCGAGATGAACTCCAATGTCAGTGCGGTCGTACCACATGCCAAGGTACGAAAAGATGAAAGCCAAAAGGCTCGGTCAAAGAAACCATTTGAACAGGTGGAAACGATGAATTGTTGTAATAACCTGGATCCCTACAATAATAAATTTATTAACTTTAAATTTCTAGAATAATTTAATTAGTAGTTTAATTTAGTAGTTAAGTAATTAAATAACTTAAATATTGAATAAATTAATATTAAACGATCCGTAAGAATTATAGTATGATCCCTTTATTAGAAGTGTTCAACATGAACACTAGAACAATGTAGAAGTGTCAGGTTTCACATAAAATTACAATAAATAAGAAATAGATGTCATTAATTAAACTTAAGTTACATGATATTTTCAAGTATCATGATTTTTGGAGATCATCTTCGTACAAAACTCTATATACTAGTTCTAGGAAATGATCTAACCGTACACGTTAAATTTCAACCCTCCGATCATCCTACAAGTACCCCAAATCAGAAATCAGGCCATAAGTGGGCCATCTAACCTCGGAACTCTCATTTTTGGTGTCATAGCCTAAATTCATGTGGCCTACCTGATGATTGGAGCCGATTGTGTATATACATCAGGGTGGGACCCACGTGCACAATGTGCACGTTAGACGTCCGGTCAACACGCGTTGACCGCGTATAATGCAAAGACGGAGACCGTCTTCTTCGTTCGCAGCAGTTACAGCGAGCGGACGCTGTCCACCTGCAGCATCCACACCGTCCGTCTGTAGGCCCCACTTGTAACATCCAAACCATCCATTCTTTTCATCTTCCTCACGCATGATGTCCCCTTGAAAATATCCCACATCGGTCGTCTATCCGTTCTTCTTGAATTCTCCGTCCAAATCAAAAGAGGCCAAGATCCTGGCCATTGCTGCGCATGGTAGATTGGGGATTGCTTCGTTAGAGTCGTGTGGACCCCACTTACCATTCCAACGATCCAAATTAACCCAGTTTGCAAGTTACGGAATCCGAATCGAAGTTGGATTCGGAATCAACCAGCGTGCGTACGGTCATGCGTGCTGGGCTATAAAAGGTCGGCCCCTACTGCGATTCTTCAGAAGAAACAGTGAGAGAGAAAGAGAGGGAGAACTGTTAGAGAGAGAGAGAGAGAAGCTGCGAGAGAGAGAGAGTGGGTCGTTGGAGAGAGAGAAGAAGAGAGAGAGTGAGTGCAGGTGGTGTGCGTGCCGCTGTATTGCGGTTGCTGCGCTGCACCACTGCTGGGATCCTATTCCAGCCCAGAAAGAAGGAAGAAAGAAGGGAGAAGAAGAGAAGAAAAGGAGAAGAAGAAAGGGGGAAGAAAAATGAGAGAGAAAAAGGAAAGAAGAAGGAGCTTCTTCTCTAAAATTTTCAAACCGAGTCGACTCGCTGAGCGACTCACCTGAGCCAACTCATATTCAGGTTTGGGCTTGTGTGGAGCCTATAGTTGATCATAGGTGAGTGATCCACCTCATAATCTTCCTTATTAGTTCTCCTTTTGCATTCTATTTCGATTATGAAAATCTTAAAGTTATTCTTTCCAAATCTTTATTTAGTGTTGGTAAATATGTGTTAGAATTCCAAGTGAGGAGTCCATCTTCAATGTCTATTAGTTGTTTGGAGATTAAGATTGTCGTAGATCCAAGTCTCAATCTCATTCTCCTTCCTTATCGATTTTCTTTGGTCAGAGATTCTTAGTTAGCCTATGAGAGACCTGAATAAACATAACTTAAACCTTAATACCCAAGACAATCCCATTGTTATAAACTCTAAAGTGATGTACATATTCCTCAACTTTTGTAATTAATGAATAACTTGAGGTATAAACTGAGAACCACGTAAATAAAGGTAACGCATCCATGGTGTGTTCGGAATTGAGATTGACATGCATTGTATGCTTGAAGATATGTTTCCGTAATTCATGACATTTATATACATCTTTTATACACAACGACAGAATAGGAGCATGGTTGATTTGACTCCTGGCGTGCATGGTTGATTTGTCGCCTCGCTGTACCGGTTAGGTGAGCATGGTTGATTTGCGACAGGTTCCTAATGTTCAGTGGCAGCGAGTTCTGGTCGTTTCACTTATTGAGCATGGTTGATTTGCTCGGTTTGATTAGTGGTGCATGGTTGATTTGTCGCCTCGCTGTACCGGTTAGGTAAGCATGGTTGATTTGCGACAGGTTCCTAATGTTCAGTGGCAGCGAGTTCCTAAACATTTATTGCTCTCACATGTATCATAACATATATGACACCATGATAATCATGTTCCATCTACAATCAATCACAAAGTGTAATAATCATAACCTTACCCTTGCATACTTTCATACAAATTCTACCTGTTGATGTTTTATATCTTATCTCTTATCGACTGGAATATTACCTGTGTGGAAATGACCTCACTAGGCTTTAGCTCACCAAAATCACCACAGTTCCTGCAGGGCATCAGGGGGAAGGAGGAGCGGCTGAAGTAGAATATCTGGACGACTATTTTTATTAGAAGACTTATCCTAGCTTAGGTGTTGAATTTATTTCTTTTGGAAGATGATTGAAAACAGACTTTAGTAGATTTAAATGTTTTGCAGAGTAGATGTAGTTGTTTGATTAAATTTTCATTTGAGATTTAAATTATGGTTAATAAAGTACTTTAGTTTGGTATTATTGTGGTATGTGGAATGGAATTTCTATAAAAGTTATATTTGGATTAAATTCGCACTCTGAAACTCGGGCCTTGAGTTGTTGTATTCGAGCCTCGGATTTCAGGGCATGACAATTGTAACCCAAGTATCAAAATCAGCAGATTGGGTGGAAAGAGTTCACCCGCACATACCTAGGCGTGGATGCCTGAAGTACCTTGACTGAGTCCAAGTCGGCGTAGTAGAATCCCGTAAGACTACATGACGTAGGGCAGCTAACCACTTTGACAGTCAAGCGAAACAAGTACTCCTGGAGTGATCCGGAAAAACATCAAACATCACACAATCAATCTCAGGGTCAACAACCTCGTAAGACTACAATGCAGAGGCTTTGCTGTACCTTTCCGATGTTAGTACCGATCGGGAATGGAAGGGTTGCGATTGGATACCCAGGTTGCAGCAAACTTGCAGGGACAATCGCAACGTTTTCTCCAAACTCCCGTGGTATGTGCTAGTTATCAATGTCCAAACAGTCAACTGACTCAGATATAAAGGACAACAAAGATTCCAGACCACAATCGAGGAAAGAATGAATTGTAAACCAAGCATCGAAACCGGCAGATCGGGTGGAAAGAGTCCACCCGCACATGCCTAGGTGTGGATGCCTGAAGTACCTTGACTGATTTCAAGTTGGCGTAGTAGAATCCTGTAAGACTACATGACACAGGGCAGCTAATCACTTTGACAGTCAAGCGAAACAAGTACTCCTAGAGTGATCTGGGAAAACATCAAACAGTCAATCACAGGGTTAGCAACCTCGTAAGACTACGACGCAGAGGCTTGGCTGTACCTTTCCGATGTTAGACCAATTGGGAATGGAAGGGTTGCGATTGGGTACCCAGGTTGCAGCACACTGCAGGAAAAATCGCAACATTTTTTCCAAACTCCCGCGGTATGTGCGAGTGATCAATTTCCAAATGATCAACTGGCACAGATGCAAAGGAAAGCAAAGATTTCAGACCATGATCTATGAATGACCGGGTCAGAAGTGGGGTGTCCACTCACTTTAGCATTCGGTTGCACGCAACCTCTGCCAAAGAGGGGCATCTGTAGACACCTCACCTTCGGCTACACTGTTGGTAGAGATAGATGGATGAATGGAGGACCATACCCCCAAATCCTATGTCCAAACTCAGCCAAACTCACCCTTGTAAGCCCCAATCCATAGCCCAACTCAATACTGAACCCAGTCAACTTGTCCCTAAACATCAGCCTGAAAAAATCCCTATAAGAAAAACCAGTCAAAAAAGTTCTAAAAAGTCAAAACTCACCGAGTCAACTCGCTGAGTCAAATCGCCGAGTCAACCTGCTGAGTCAACCCGTCGAATCAACTCTCTGTGTCAACCCATCGCCCAAACCCAGTCAACTCACCAAATTCCAAGCAGCAGCCCCGGAGCATATTCGTACTGCCCGTGGGATCGCGAGAACGTCCGTACGGGCGGCCCCCTGGGTGCCGCCCAAACTTATTTACGGGAACTGCCACTGCCTGCTGCTATAAATACCCTCTTTCCCTTCTCATTTCAACAAGCCTTTAGCCCGAGTGTGATCCAGTCGCTCTGAGTCCACTTCCATCCCTCTTTTAGTCCATTTTTCCACCAAGGAGAGCCCGAGTGAGAAGAGCCTAGTCCTGGTCCAGCCCAGCCTGACTCTGGTCTAATTCTCCCAAGCCATCCAAGTCTTGATCCAGCCACTCGAAGCATACCTTGCGACACTTCCATCTATTCAGCTACTCTTTACCAGCATCATCTCATTCGCATCTAGCATAAGTGCAACATTTACTTTTCTTCCAACCCCCCTGCTTCACTACAAGCACTTTGATTATTCAAACACACAGCATGCATCCCGCATAAAGCACCTGTCAGTTCGAGCGTATGCTCTGGGCTTGCCTGTTAGTGGAACCTGCCCATCAGAAAATGTTACTGTTCAGACCTGCATTCATGCATTAGTCACTACAAGCACTTTGATCATTCAAACACACAACATGCATACCGCATAAAGCATCTGTCAGTTCGAGCGTATGCTCTGGGCTTGCCTGTTAGTGGAACCTGCCCATCAGAAACTCTTACTGTTCAGACCTGCATTCATGCATCATGTCATCTATGAGAATGTACGAGGATTAAAACAGACTTTCAAGTGTTAGTTCGATTCTGTGAAGTAGATACCGTACT